>JANFAM010000013.1:15747500-16997500 GCA_024362665.1 Prunus padus
ACCGCGTGTTGAATATATCGAAGTATCCAATAATAGGGGAGGTACATATCATGGTTTACATCATGTACTAAGGAAAACAATCCAACACGGGGATTGTTTTAACTAGACCACATGGCAGAATCCTTTATACACATGTGACTAGGGACGAGCAGTCCAACATGGGGACTATTGCTCCCCAGATACGCACAATAGAATCCTCAATACAAGTGTGGCTGAATATCCATCCTACGCTCGCAGACAACCCCGCCAAGGGCCTTCGGCACACCCGGCCAAGGGTGCTCGGATCTCGACACACCTCCGAAGAGTTACCGCTTGTCGAATATATCCAAGTATCCAATAACAGGGGATGTACATATCATGGTGTACATCATGTACCGTGGGAAAACAATCTAACACGAGAATTATTTTAACTAAACCACATGGCAAAATCCTCCATACACATGTGGCTAGGGGCGAGTAGTCCAACCGGGGGACTATTACTCCCCAGACACACACGGCATAATCCTCAACATACGTGCGGCTGAAACAAGTCTTACGGGCGCGGACTGCCCCGCCAAGGGCCTTTGGTACACACGGTCAAAGGTGCCCGAGTCATCAATATTGAACCAGGGGAGGTACATATGATGGTGCAATTCACAAACCAATATTCCATATCATACTACACAGCCAAAATCGATATGCATGTAATGAAATCCACTTTCTTTTATGAAATCCATAAAAACCGAATTCCATGTTCAAATTTCATAAACAAACACAATATCACCCAATCCAAAATCCATATAATAATGATAATAATGATAATAACGCTAATAATAATCATTGGAAATCCCCTATCACATTGTAAAAGTCGAGATTAGCCCATTAATAAAATCTCATAACCTCATTAACCCAAAATAAACCAATTTCCAATCAAATCACATTTATGCAAGCAAATTCCATATTTGAAAACAATACGCAGTTAAAAATATATGCACACTAACAACTACAACTTACTAAATTACCTCAACGGAGCTGACATTGCCCATTGTCTAAGTCAACTGGGTTCGCAGGGCCCACGATATCCAGTTTGCTATCCAACAGTTCCTATTGGCCCGCAGTAATAAGTTAAACTCATCCTACGAGTTTTGTCACGATCCGACAGTCAGTCTGACCTCGATCGCGTAATTTGGTCAATTTGAAGAGGGTATGATGATCGATTCCAAATCTGAAAGTTCCTATAGGTCCAACAAAATCTGATACCAGAGTCCCGAAGGTTTGGCCTCGATCGAGCAGTTAGATCAACGTCGATCGCACGATTGTGTGGTGATCGATTCGCCTAACCCTAGAATCATTGACTCGGAGTATCCGGGACTCTGATTCTCGATCCCTAAGTTCCTACACGATCCTAGAGATACAGAGAATAACATATCTCAAAATGGGACTGATCCGACGGTCCGATCATATCCAACCTAATCATCACATAACAGGTGAAAATCCATTCAATTCTCGAACGATAGAATTTCATATATCCGAGTATACCGTCGTGCTCGGAACGACGTAGGGAACATTTTAGATCTCAATAGGCCAATGACACCTGGCCCATGTGCCGCTAGCAGCGCGTGCGTGTCTTGAGTAATTTTCCGACGACGAAAAATCCCCAAAACACCAGCCAATACCTACACCAATGGATCAAGCACAACCAGGGGAGCATCTTTCATACCTACGCCGACCTCCAATTTGGCTGGGAAGTGGCCTGAAATTCAATAGAATCGCCGGCCAATTTCTAGGTTTTAGACCAACCTCTCAAACTTCCAAATTGATCAAAACCAACCATACCATCAGCTATAGCATGTTGAGTAGATGAAGAATCATACCTGGATCGACGACAACGGTCGCTGGAGCCGTCGAAAATAGTGTCGGAAAGCTCGAGGCTCTTGGAGTTTTTCTATGCTCATACCATTGCAAGGAGGCTGGGCTCGACGAGAGTAGGCTCAGGCGTGGTTCACCGTTCCTGGCTGCTCCTTTTCCGACTGGTGGAGGGAAGAGTGACGCTCGAGTGGGGGTAAAACCAGGTTTTTGTGTTTTTAAAACAATTTCAAAATGACTAATACCTCCTTTTTGTTTTCAGATAGTTTATCTCTTGTTAAAACTCGGAATCAAGCGTGCCGCATGTCTACGAACTCGTATCAACGAGCTCTAAGCAATGGTGCAACTCAATTCCCCAAAATCCTTTTTGAACAAAAAATGACAAAATACCCCTACCCCAAGGGCAAAAAATGTAATTTCATAATTAAACAATTAAATAATGGTAAAATTGGGTCGGGATGTCAGAGACTACCTTTGGCACCCCCACATCAATCGGTGCGTGTGATGCCCTTAGCATCCCCCCAATGATTCGACGCTTACCTTCCGCACCTTATCATTATTTGGCGCCTGCCTTCTGCACCCCCTCATCATTCGGCGCATGCAATACCCTTGGCATCCCCACAATGATTCAGCGCCTGCCTTCTGCACCCCCACATTATTCGGCGCGAGTGATGCCCTTGGCATCCCACCAATGATTTGACGCCTCCCTTTGGCATGCCCTCATCATTCGGCACGTGCGATGCACTTAGCATCCCCTTATCATCATTCGGCACTCGAAAAACTATGTGAGTATCCATTGCTTAATAATTATGCCTTTTCTAATTGCTACAGCTGCATAATTGGCAAGATCAGCACTTACTGAAGCTTCCATATGGTAGCTTCATAGCTCATATGGCAGGTAACACTTCCAGTGGCTCCCAAGGCACCCACCTAATGGTACCACGACACCTATGCCTGCCGAACGGTACCCCACGGGTGTTACTTCTCTAGTGGCTCCTCTCATGACACCTATTGAACGACACCTTGGAGACATCTCTCCTTTCCAGCGCCAAAGCCACATGCCGAACGACACCCTCATAGAGACATCTATCCATTCCGACGCCAAAGCCACATGCCGAACGACACCCTCATGGAGACATCTCTCTCCTTCCTGCGCCAAGGCCACATGCCGAATGGCACTCTGGAGACATCTCTTCCTTCCGGCGCCAAAGCCACATGCCGAATGGCACCCTCATGTAGACATCTTTCTACTTTCAGCTCCAAGGCCACATGCTGAACGGCACCCCTGGAGACATCTCTCTCCCTTACGGCTCCAATGCCATTGCCAAATGACACCTTATGGAGACACTTTCCCTTGTGACGCCAGTGCTACTGTCGATGGCACACATCTCCCCTTACGGCACCAATGCCATTGTCGAATGGCACCCATGAGTGATGCCTTTCCCTTTCGGCACCTCTCCTTATGGCACTAACGGCACGACGTCTCTCCAAAACAAAGACCAACGGCACTGTCGTTCGACACCACGCCTTTCACCAATGGCATCCTAGAGACACATCTCCCTTTTGGCACCTATGCCACTTGTCGAACGACACCCATGTCAAACATCGCCTAAGTTGCCTAAGCAGTAATGCCTACAACACCTACGACAATACATGCCTTCAGCAGTCTCCATACGACACAGGCTTCATGCTCTTCAGTAGCTACTATTCGGCACTCTATCCATTCGGTACCCTTACCTTCGGCGATCGGCAGGTACTGAGAACTGGCTCAACAACTCCGTACCGATGCTACATACAAGAGAAAGCAAAGAAGAAGCTGAAGTATTGCTCGGCTAGTGCATTGAAGACTACAAGTCCCCAATCAAGAAGTACCTCCTTAATTAGGAATCTGAGGGACTCTTGTTTGTACAATATCTGGCCAAGCACTCCTAAGCCACTCCAAGCAAGGGAAGGGAGTCCCACATCAACAAAACAAAAGAAGAGGGAACTCCCCCTCACTTATAAAAGGAGACCTTTCTCCTTCAAGAAGGGGACCAGAACTGGGCGGGTTGTTGGGGCTCCATATGGCTCACTGGGCCCCCATGGGCTTACCCATGAGCCCATTTGCAGGCCCACAGATCCTTGGCCTTAAGCCAAATCCTCAGCCTTCAGCCTTCGGCATCCTTCCTCTTTTCTTTGAGTCTAAACCTTTGTACAATGTATACACACATTATCATAATGAGAACATACTTCTCCGTAGACGTAGCCCAATATTTGGGTGAATGACGTACATTTGTCTTCTGCATGCATGTCTATTTGCCTAATGAATGCTCACACATACCCAAGGTCCTCACATATCCACTTCATCTTTAAGTTGGTCTCATCACTACCTGTCTAGTTTTGAGCACCAACAACTTATATCAGTGAAAACATATCTAGTATTTATTCATTAAAGGTGAGACTGAAACAAGGTGACGCCGCTACTGAAGGCAGCAATGTTGGAACAGAATGTGTAATGGACTATAGTGATCAATTCACAACTTATTCGGTAATCATTTTGAGTATCCTTTTTTGTCTGAAATCTTTTTTAGTATCATTACCGTGGCATTAATGTTTCAAATTTTAACTTCAAATAACATGAGTTTAATGTGTTGATATTCAAAGGTAGAGATACATTAATTAGATGGGCTCGTGCACAAGGAAAATTAATCAAAAGTACCAAAGTTCCATGAGTTCTAATACAAGCATGCTGGCAATTCAGTTAACCATGACGACGTTGATATGTCATGGTAGACCGTATGTTTGTACCCTCTAAAATCCGCTACAAGGTCTCAACTACTTGATAAACTACGCAATGCATCTGTTTCCCCTAATGCCACGACCAGCCTAACAAAGGACAACATACAATGGTCACGCTCATGTATTGAATTTGAATTCAATGCCTTAGTAAAAATTACAAAATTGAAAAACGGAAAGTTAGAAGAAATTTATAATTTTACCTGATAATATCTACTTTGCATTGAGGCAAATGGGTCAAATGCAGCTCCATAATTAGGATTCTGGACAAACGGATATCCCACTTTGAGGTACCACTCCAAGTACCCAGGCACAATTCGATAAATCATACCACGAATTGTTGTAGCCTATATTGCCATTGTCAATTAGATATTCATTCAAATATCATCATTGCAAAAAAAAAAAAACATTTGCATATGAAATAATTTGTCCATTCAATTAATGGTTGTCATTTTAGTGTTTTTTTTAAGCACGGTGTTTGTGCATTTTGTTGGTCACAAGTAGATGTCTTCAATGGTTTTCGATTTGTCTAATTTTTTGCAAGAATGATCTATAAGTAAAATGATTTAGATCATTGAAATAAATTCATATTAGACCACAAAGGATGTCCCTCAAATATATATATATATATATATAGGCGGTGAATGTAATATCTTAAAAACAGACCAAATCCCCTTTGCATGAAAACAGGGAGATTGGTAAAACAAACAATTAATTCTAAGAAAGGGCTTCTCTTACCTGAGGAAGCGGAAGAATAGCCAAAATGTCAATTAAGATATTATATGACCCTCAGATTGTCTTAATTGTTGGCACAAAAGATTTCCTCCAAAATCTTATTTTCGAGTAATAATGTCTGCCACGATATTCATGAATTAAACCAGAAAAGTTATCAGACGTATAAATTTGAAAAATAACGTCAAATATATAGAAAAGGTCAATGAATGATCTTAAAAGAAGAGCGGCTATCTTCAAGTTTCTGTCAGATTACAGGCGCTTGATATCATCCTTCATCATAGGAGCGTAGAGAAACAATGAATCCAGCAGAACAGCAAACAAACATGAAGCTACGAATATATCTTCTACGACTTCTGAAGAAAAGACTTCCGAGGAGAGAATCACGAGTTTGCATGATTGAGTTTTCCAGTGTAGCCCCTGAATCAGACGAAAGAAACAATTAGAGGTAAGGCATGACTAGTAGTCCATTGTATCATGAAGTATCGAGGGAGACAAAAAGTAGGATAATCAATGTAATACTTGTCCTCAAATCAACAGATTAGTGGCTCCTTACATATAGAAAAAGGAAAATTGCTTGCGACTGAAGCAACACAATTATTCTGCAAGTAGAGTTGCTTCAGCTTCAGCTTCCTCTTCCAGCAATTAAAGAACCACAATTATTCTGCAAGTAAAGTTACTTCAGCTTCCTCTTTGGTGTTCTCCAATAAAGCTACTTCGGAGTTAGACATAACCTGGACTTTTTTTCTTCTTCTTTTAGAAACTGAATAATCTTGCAGCTAGAACCCTGCAAAATTTGCAAATGATGTAGCAATAATTCCCTTTGAAATTTGTACAACTGAATTCAGTGCTAGGCTTTGTTGAAGCTTTAAAAATAATGACTGCCACGTATTTACTATTAATAATAAAAAATTTAAAACTAAGAGCAACTACAATCATACTCCTTTTTTTTTTTAGTTAAAATTTTAGTTAAAAACACTAGAAAGCTATTTTAGGAGCTCTATATAAAATTTCAACTGCAATCATATAAATGCTTTAATTATCTTTTAATTCAATTTTTGAATAATGTGAGTCAGAGCTTGAAAACATTTGGTGGCATAGATATGCTGGTTTTTTTTAATTTTTTTTAATTTTTTTATTTTTAGGACCATTCCTATTGAGAAGGAGTGATAGCATACTAAACTCACACACATTACACAGATGTTAGGACTCGAACTCAAGACCTTGCCTGAGGGAGTAAATACTAAACTCACACACATTACACAGTAGGTCATTTGCTTACATAAACGTAAGTGTGACAATTTTCTTGCTTTCAAGTGGATTTTTTAATTTTGTTTCCTAGCTCAAAATTTTAATCTCTTTTAAGATTAAGAATTTGGATTTCTGTGGGGCCATAGGTAATTTATTATTCGGATCCAGTAATTTTCTGCGTGATATATGTACAAAGAATTCGGATGCAACCGTGAAGGGCACAAATTCGTAGTTTGATACAAGATCCAACTCTGAGTTGCAATAGCCGTGTGACCAAGTCATGTCTTCGACATTTTGAGGGCTCAGTGGTCTCATTTCATGAAAGTTGATAGGGCTCAGTGGTCTCATTTTATGAAAGTTGATAGGGGCTCGTTGTCTTCTTCACCATGTGGCTCAGAAACTTTTTGATGTATACATACAATACAACACATTGGTTTGCTAATTGTTAGTGTGTCCAGGATACAAAGATTATAAGCCTTGGATTACTGAAACGGTCTAGAATTTGCAATTTTACCATCATGTTCTTCTTTGCCATTCCTTCAAGGGCTTGATGAAAACCAGGTTTCTATTATTTAGAGAAAGTTGTAAGTAGTAACAGAGAAAGCACAAATATAAGCAGAAATTTGAGTATAAGCAAGCAAGAATATAAACAGAGGATCTTGACTTGTAAGTTGTAACAGAGAAAGGAAGGATAGAGCATCAAGAGTAGAGAAGCATCTGCAAACAACACTAATTAGAGTTTGATTTACCGACCAATTTAATTTGTTGCAATAGTAGGCTCGCCACACACATATTTTACATTATTATTGTTGTTGTTTGTGAGATCAAGAGAAACTGGGCTCTCCCCTTTGATACTCTGCCATAAACTTGAGCACTCTCTTAAGCTCTGCGGCTACTTCTTTCATGGAAGGCCTTGCCTCCCTTTTTGACGTTAAACATCTTTTTGCCAGATCCGCCACTTTTTTGGCCGTCTCAAAAGCTTCATTGGCTATTATTTCACCATCCAGAATTCGTTCCAAGCGATCCTCTTCCATTGAGGATAGAAACCAGGTCAGGTCTCTCTTTCCCTTAACCCTCTTAGGCGAAAAAGCTGGTTTGTTGTACGGGTTCCGACGATACATCCAGCAGAGCGAAGCAGCGTTCCATTCTTTAAGACCCGCATTGGCATCGAGTTGAGTGCCGCGATATTCCCTTTCATCATCATTTTCGAACACTTGACTGGTTAGTAGCTCCGCTAAGACAACTCCAAAGTTATAGACGTCACTCTTTTCTGTTAGCGCCTGCGGTTCATACTCAAGGTCCAAGTACCGTAATTTCTCTCGCACATAAGCTGACACAGCTTCATCATCATCATCATCGTCATCATCATCATCAATGAACAATCGTGAAACTCCAAAGCCAAACAACTTCGCCGTGAAATTATCATGCAATAGTATATTTTTTGTGTTCACATGTCCGTGTATGATTGGCTTATTGGGAGTGAATGAGTGTAAGTAAGCCAGGGCACCTGCGGTCTCTGACGCTATCTTTATCCGTAACTCCAATGAAAGTGGTGATGATGATCCTCTGCCATCTTCTTCTTTATGAATGTGTTGGGAAAGAGTGCCATTGGGAATGTACTCAAAAACCAGTGCTTGTGTCTGTGGTTCCAAACAACAGCCTAAGAACCTCACCACATTTTTGTGGTTGATCTGAGAAGCAATCCCCACCTCTTTAATTACATGTGGACTATAACTGATAGGTCTAGTAGGTTTAGACTTCTTTACCGCAACCTTTATGCCATCTGGTGGTAGTATTCCTTCGTAAACGGTTGCAGAGATTCCTTGACCAATGATATTAAGGTAATTGTTTGTTGCCTCCTCAAGTTGTTTTGCACTAAATATTTTTGTCCCCAAAAAGTATTGCCTTCCGAATTCAAAGACCATATCCTGCACGTCACTAGCCTTGAGAACAAGGGCTTCAACATCATCTTTTGCGATAGTAGACTCTGTTTCTGGTACTCTGCGGGGAAATGAGGTCGCCGGTAGCATCAGTACAAGTTTTTCTCCACATACGTGTCCTGTACCTCGTAACTGCCAATCACTGGAGCTATCTTTGCTTCCAATGCTTACATATCCGTCCACAATGTAGACCATCTTTTTAAGTCGTTTACCCTCTTCAATAATGACTTCACCTTTAGTAAACTTCTTGGGCTTAAGACGCTGACAGATTTCTTTCAACACACTTTCATCCATGTTTTGAAACATTGCCACCTAGAATTAGAATTAATTAATAATAATAAAGAGGAAAGGAATTCAAAATCTTATAACATAATTATTATTCTATCTCTGCAGGTCTGGATCTTGATGTTTTGTGATATTCATGTATGGTCCATAGTGTTCCGATTTCGGAATCTTAAAAGAACACTTATATGCAAATTAACACAACAAAACCTTCAACTTATCTCAAAGTGTTCCGATTTTATACCAAGTTTATTGCTTTCATATAATCTTTTTGTTAACTGAAATTTTTTTCATGTGGTCTAACATGGCCCCCTTAACTTGAATTTCTAGCTCCACCATTGTGTATGGAGCATCTGCTTGCATCCATGCATGCCAATTTTTCATACTTCTCATCTACAAACATACGACCTTGTCATATTATAGTTAATTCTTCTTTAGTATTTTTTTTTTAACTGAAGGATGCGTGTTGGTATTTTGACAGTTTCACAACTCATCTTGGAGTGGATTTGTGTTGGTACATATGCCCCTTATATATATATATGTATGTATGTATGTAGATGGAAAGGCTTAATTCAAGTAGGAACTTACCTTCTTCAACTTAGTCATAGGCATATACTGTTTAATACGGATTTGAAGATTCGAAGGAAGAATAGAGAAGATATAGTCCAAATCAGCATCCCTGTCTACTTCAACTTCTTGTCGCACCTTCACCATCATCTGCGACTTGATATCATTAATAAACTTTTTGGGGACGCCATTTTTAGATAACCACAACTCTGTCTCTGGATCTTTCTTTTCCATCTTTCGTTCCACTTTCATCTTGTGTCTATGGTCTTCTCTTCGTGCAGTATTCAACTGCATGTATGTCTATATGTGCCACAACAAGCAGCTCAGTCATTATTAACTAGGAGTTAGTTATTTATTTATCATTGCCAATCAAAAACGATACAAGAAACTCAAGCCTAACCTGCAAATTTCCAATGAGATATAAGAATAAAAGCAAGCCAATTATAGATATAAAAGCCGCAAACAGGTTTTCCCATCCATCGATACTAGGCTCCAGGTTTGAACCAAGAGAACTGCAAAAATGAAATGGTAAAACATATGATTGGAAGTAAGCAAATTCATGACCCACACCAAACAAAACAACACAAAAAAAAATGCAAACCTCAAATTTCGCAGGCCCCACCAAAAACAATTGGAGAACTTTTCAAAATAATTTGTTGAACCCGGTATACCAGATTGAAGGATTGTACTATATATACCAAAATCAAAAAGCGTTGTATTCACTGGACTTATAGGGCATAAATCATTTAGAACTCTTATATTTCTGAATGTATGATGCTCATGACAACCAAAAGTACTAGTGTCGCATCCATTTTCTTTTCGACATGCATCATGCCAACAAATGGTCATTCGTAACCACAATATGTGTAGCACACTTCTTATGCTTTTATAATAGGAAAATACTAAGAATACCACATTTATCATCTTTTAAACCACATCTCTAATAGAGGTGAGACCCATTGTATTGGTGGTCTCCACCTCTATTAGAGAGATAATTTATAAATGTGGTCTCTCTAACATGACCCTAATAAAGGCAAGAAAACAAAAAATATATGGAGCAAATTGAATCTTATATATAAAGACAAAAGCAGAGAATGGGGAATACCAAAAAATGCCCTTAATTAATGCAAATATTAAAAATTGAGAGTATTAATTAAGTGAGGATAATATGATAAATTTATATTTTTTCATATAATATAAAATAAAAAAATGAGAACATGGATCCTACTTTTATGGATGACAACTAATTGGCACGTGCATCAAGAGGCTAGTATTAGTAATAAATAATTACACAAGCTTTTGGGGGTTTGTCGTCTAATTGTTTTGAAAACATTTTTTCTCACCACTTTAATTCAATGAGTATCTTAATTACCTTGTTCATATGCATAACTATGATTCCATAAATACAAAGTAAAAAGTTAACAATAATTATGTGTATGAATATGTGTTAAATATTAAGAAAGATGGTGAAGATACACATTGAGTTAAAGAGGTGAATAAAAGTATTTCCAATTATTTTTGGGTCACGAGGTTTGTCGCTTCCTTTTCCAAACTGTGCATTTTCCACGGTTTTAATTATAGTGTGAAAGTTAATTCCAAGAAAGGGCTTCTCTTACCTGTGGAAGCGGAAGAATGGCCATAATGTCAATTAAGATATTGTATGACCCCAAGATTGTCTTAGCAATTGTTGGCACAAAATATTTCCTCCAAAATCTTATTTTCGAGCAGTACAGCCTAATACGATATAGATCCATGACATCAGAATAGTTGGGTGATGCATAAATTTGAAAAATAATGTCCAATATATAGAAAAGATCAGTGACTGATCTTAAAAGAAGAGCGGCAATCTTCAAGTTTCTGTCGTATAGCAGGCACTTGATATCATCCCTCATCATAGGAACATAGAGAAACAATGGATCCAATAAAACAGCAAACAGACAAGATGCTACAAATATCTTCTTCCACTTTTGAAGGAAGGACCCCTGAGGAGGGTCATGAGCTTCCTCCTCTTTTCGTAACCATTTCTTACTTAATCCATGTTCATCTTTCATGACTGAATTTTCCACTGTTGCCTCGTGTTTTGAATGACTACTAGAGAAAAAGAAGAAAAAAAGAAAAAGAAAAAATTGCGCCTATCAGCTCGTTTGAAGAGAATTAAAAATTTGGCTGTGGATTGATAATTGCAACGCAATGACTTTACAAGAAATTACCTAATCAAATTCAACCAATAAAATAATTAACCAAACAAGGGACTTTACTAATCCCTCACTTTGAAATCTCCTCACTTCAAAATCTCATCACTTTGAAGTGAAGAAGTCCTTCCGAACGCAACCTTGTTGTCCTCAAAATAACAAAAGGTTCTGTTCTGTAGTGGCAACTTTACATTGTTTGATATAAGAAAGGAAAAAATAAAAATGGTGCATGCATGTTAAACTTGTACGTATAAATATAAACTAACCTTGCAACTTTCTCTTTCGAGTTGTCTGCAACTGGAGTTGCTTCAGCTTTCTCTTCCATCTTCTCCAAAGCTATAGCTACTTCACCGTTAGCCATGCAAAACTCAAACCTTTTGTTTTTTTTTTTCTCTATTTCCAGAAACTGAATCTGATCTTGGTAGTGGAATTTGCAAATGATGGAGCAAAACCGCTTTTAAATCTCAAATTTTCTACAACTGAAGTCAAGTTTATAATGGTAGATGTATATGTAGATGCCAAGTTGCGGGTCCACGTGACCTATTTGTGTGGACTATTTTCTGCCACGTTTTGAGTCTTCTTGAATACACCGGGGCTCCACGGTCATTAAAAGGAGCGATATTTTTTGGCAGCAAGTGAGTGATCACTTGTCCTAAATGGTAAAAAATAATGCAGGTATGGAATCTTTTTTCTTTTTCTGCTAAAAGTACGAAGAGGATGGGTAAACTCACAAATAGGGGTGGGTATGGTCTGGTTCGGTTCGATTTTTACTTCAAATTGAAATCGGAACCGACCTATTTAACTGATTCGGTTTGGTTCGATTTTAGAAATTTTTTTTTGAATCCGGTCCGGTTTTCGGTTTTGAACCGGATTATTATTATTATTATTATTCAAAATATTATTTTTATACAAATTCCAACTAAAATTTTATTTTTTGGGCTTGAAAATTAACAAATAATTCAATTTTATGCAAAGAGAGATATTGTGCCTAAAAAAGAGTGATGTTTTGAAGTTGGGCTTGAAAAAATATTACTTATGAAATGAAAAATATAGCATTGGATTTAAATAATTTTGTTAAAAAAATGAAATAATACACAACCGATTCGGTTCGGTTTGGTTCAATTTGATAAGGTGTGAATCCGAAATGGAAATCCGTTGAAACCGGTCTGGTACGGTTTGTTGACTTTTTTAGTCAACCGATTTTTTTCGATTCGGCTTGATTCGATTTTCCAGTTCGGCGGTTTTTATGCCCACCCCTACTCACAAACACGGAAATTATAAAGCTTGAACTCATGATCATTTGAGAGCACACTAAAAATTTGAGCTAATAACATCCCATTAATTGCTAGTATGAAATCAGGGAAAATAAATTTCCATTAAAAAAATAGTGTGATGGTTGCAGGGCGAGTATTCTTTAAAGGAAAATGCTAAGAGCTCGTTTGATAGCCATTTCAATTTTATTTTTTATTTTTTATTTTTATGCTAGAGTATAGAAAAAAAAAATTAGAGTAAGAATGCGAGTGATAATGAGATTGAGAGAGAGGATGAGAAAGGAGGATGAGAGGGAGGAATAATAAAAGTGAAAACAAAAACTTAAAAGTGAAAACAATTTCTAATATATTTCAGTTTTTAATTTTTGTTTTCACTTGTGTTACTCATTCCTCCCATTCTCTCCTCTCATCTTCCCTCTCAATGTCATCTACACTCTCATTCTCACTTCCATTCTCCATCTTTTTCCTCTATACTCTAGCACAAAAAATGAAAACTAAAAACTAAAATTGAAATGGTTATCAAACGGGCCCCAAGCTTACCACATTACCACCTCTCTAATATAGGTGTCCCACATTATATTGGTGTGCTCCACCTCTATTAGAGAGGTAGTACACAATGTGGTAGAAAAATGTGATAAGTCTAACATCACTCTTCTTCAAATAAGTATATTTGAAAGATGTTTCAATTGAAACTCTCTATATGCCGTATTATACTATCGCAAAACAATGAGATTGGAAAAATAATTAACACCAGAGTCTAGATCAACAATTATTTGCTAGGTTTAACTGTTGATTTGCCCCATAAACTAGTACTTAACTTTCAATTTACTCATATCCTTCTTTTTTTAGAAACTTAAGGATATGAACTTCTTTTTTTTCCCTAATTTCTCCACCAACGTCTAAATCCGCAACATTTCATAAATATGAGGGCAAAATTGTCATTTCGTACATTAAAAATAAATAAATAATGAAAAATAAAATAAAAAACTTTTTAAAATTGAAATAATTCTCTCTCTCTCTCTCTCTCTCTCTCTCTCTCTCTCTCTCTCTCTCTTTTTGCAAGGTGGGTTGTGGGCTAGGTTCTATGAGAGGAGGAGGGGGAAACAGGGATCTGTTGTCGCCGTCGGGGAGGATGAGGGGATGGAAAGGGGGCGGGGGGCAAGTGCTAGGGGATGGGATGGGTCTGGGTCTGGGGGCAAGGGCTTGGGGATGGGTCTCGAGTGGGGCAAAGGCTGGGGATGGGTCTCGAGTGGGGCAAGGGTGGGGATGGGTCTCGAGTGGGGTTGGGGCTAGAGGTGGATCTCGGGTGAGGTTGGGGGTGGTTGTATGGTGGCGTTGGGCTTGGGGGTTGTTTGGGTAGAGAGAAAAACAAAGGGTGAGAGTGATGAAGAGAGGGAGGAAACAAGTTGAAGATAGGGGTTGGGGATTGGGTCGAGGAAGTGAGGGTTTGTGAGGTTGAGTTGGTGAGGGGGAGGGGGTACATCAAGGGGGTTTGTGGTCGATGGGGTTGCGGAGGAGAGAGAGAGAGAGAGAGAGAGAGAGAGAGAGAGCTGAGGGTGGTGACAGAGAGATCAAAGAGGAGTGTGGGGAGATGGAAGGGGAAGGAGGGCTAGGTTCTTCGGGTTGGGGGAGGGATTGGTTGGCGCTGGGTTTGGTTTGGTATGTCCCAGGCAATTGTTTTCCTCCTTTTCTTCAATTTTTTCTAAAAAACTAATTCTTTTTAAAATGATTTAACAGAAAATTTAATGAAATGTTGAGGATTTAAACGGCATGGGGGAAATTGGCGAAAAAAGAGTTCATATCCTTAATTTTCTTTATTAAAAAAATATGGGGTAAATCGAAAATTAGGTACAAGTTCAGGGAGCAAATCAATAGTTAAGCCTTATTTGCTACATAGAATAGATCTGACTTTGATCAACCTTGTCCCAAATTTTATTTTATTTTGGTTGAAGTTTCCAGTTCTTTTTCTTAGTCTTCCCTCCTACTAGTGTCTAGTGTAGTGAATCAGAGGCGACTTCAGTGTGAACAATAATTGTGGCTGAAGTGACCCAAAAAAATCAAAGATTCCGAGCATATATAATCCTCTGGTTGCTGACCCAAATGACCATAAGAGTAATAATAATAAGCCTCACGTGTAACACGCAAATTGCTACTCAATTAAACCTTCATAATTTTTGTTGCTGTTGAAATTAAAACTTCATAATTGGGATTGGTTTTTGATAAGGGTGGGCACGGTCTGAATTGGATTGTTTTCACCTCAAAATCATGGCCAAATCAATTACATTATAACGGTTTGGTTCGGTTTGGTTTTGACAAAAATCACAAAGGAAATCAAATCAAACCAAACAAATTTAAGACGGTTTAATTCGGCCGGTTTGAGCCTAAGTCCAAATCTCTTTCCTTTTGCATTTTCTCAACATTGTTAGCTCAATTACAATCAATAAATTCACAAGCGTATCAAACCATCCTGAAACTCAACATATCATAAGACTTCAAATTTTAATAACTAGTATAGATACAATTCAACATTCATATCTAGTTATTTTCTAATTAGAGGACTACCCATGTAAAATTAAATATAAATAAATAAATATACAAGTAGACGGTCTAATTCGGTTTATGCTGGTTTACAAAAGTTCAAAACCAAATAATATACAGTCCGGTTTAACTTTTAAACTGTTTGACTTTTTTGTCAAAACCAAACCACATTGGTACTTATGGATTGAATCGGCCAATTTAGTCAGTTTGGCCGGATTGATGCCCACTCCTAAAATAATAATAATTAATTTTACCACATTATTTGGGAAGTTCCTCCATAGCATTAATTTACGAACCATTATATACAAGCTCAAGGCTATTCATTTCAGGGAAATAAAATATACAGCAACTTGGTTCATCTTCATCCATTGCTATATATATCAAACTAGCAAATGCATCATTTCCTCCTCTTTCGGTGACCATTTTCTACTTGATCTTCCTTGTTCATATTTCATGATTGATTTTTTCATTGCCGCCTCTGAATTTGAATAACGATTATTGGACCCAAAAAAAAGGGTTGTTTGATAACCATTTCATTTTCACTTTTTTTGAAAACTAAAAACTGAAAACATGTTTAGTAACAGATTTGTTTTCATTTTTCAAAAACTGAAATATAGTTTTCAAAATCACCCTTATTTTTTAAAACAACTTGAAAGTGATTTCTTTTTTTTTTTTTTTGCGTTTTTTTCATTCATTAATTTTACATCACAACCACACATGAAATGCACTCCAGTTACCAAAACTTGGTATTTGGGACCTCTCGACTTGGATCCGGCCTCTCGATTCTTGTGTTTGTGCATGGACCTAGTCCAAACCTCGGAATCTCCGTACCCAAAATCCACCAAAAATCATTCTAATTCCAAAAAATTCACTGAAAATTACTACAAACTCTTTGTAACATGCACTTTCATGATATGATCTCAATTTCACAATTTGACTCCAAAAAAATTCCATTTCCAAGTTTCACATAAAACTGAAAACTAAAATCAGTTTCCAAACAACTTTTGTTCAATTTTCAGTTTTTTTTTTTGAACTGAAATTAGTTAACAAATAAATTTTCAGTTTTCAATTTTTGAAAATAAAAAATAAAAAATGAAAAATGAAATAGTTATCAAACATGCCCGAAGTTAATTTGGGCCTATCAGCTCCTTTGACACGAAGAAGCAGTAAATTAATTAATTATATAAAGGAGACCCAAAAATTAATTAAGCTGTCCCCAAAGCAACATAATATACCTGATTAATATTTGTATAATTATTTTGAGCAGCCACCCAACGCAGATGCAAGACCTGTGTTTGATACAAAATTTACGTAAAGGGAACAAGAAAATGCATATCTAGTTTTAAGTTAAAAAACCCAAGCAGCTGCTTTCTCTTCCGACTTCTCCACAACTAAATCTACATTGGCGTTGGCCATAACTCCAACTTTTTACAAGGTGGAGTATGAAAGAGGGGAAATTTGGACGAGGCTGAGAGTGGTAGAATTATAAGAGCAATACATTCCAAGCTTTATCTTATCCTATCTCAGACCAGCCAATTATTAGAAAAAGCTAGTTTTGTCCTATCAGATAAATTATACCGGGCAACATAGCTAGTGACATAAAGCTTGAAAATAATGGAGGCTTAAATTATGTGCAGAGAAAAGCTAAAAGCAACTTGCCATTTGAACATCAACATGATTTCACATGCGATGTACACATATAAAAACTACTTGGATTTATGTTAGGTTTAGGATTCTTAGAATTGGTTTTCCTTGCCAAATGTACGTTTTCATATAATTCTTCTTAGCTCATCTTTAGAAATTAGGACTTGGTTATTTTCTACAAGGTTGAAGTACATTGAAGAGCTTATGAGGCTACAAAACCAAGGTAATTTGTGCATTCATTTGTAATAGACATCATTAGGAAGATCAGCAATCGCATAAAAATACTTTGTCTAGATGACTGGCCATATAGGTCAAATATTTTCAGCACGTACGGGATTTTTAATCAAGGCACGTGATTTTACTGCATTTGTCTTATTATAACTCGAATCATTGGCTGCCAAGTTTTGTCTTGCCCAATGTTACCAAAAATGCTGGGGCTGGTCTGTCTCATTTTACATTTTTCATATGGGTTTTTAGAGAGAGAGAGAGAGAGAGAGAGAGAGTTTTAGTTAGATTAGGCAAAAATTAGGTTTTGCTTACTGGGAGAAGTGTTCATGGATTCTTGAATTCTTTTGGGGCTGAGAGTGTTCATAGTTTATGGAAATGAGAGTTTCAAATCCCTTTTGAAATCTGCTTATGTTATTGAAATCTACTTCAAGCAAATTTCCAGAAAATTCACAATTTGACCTAAAAAAAAAAAAATTCTTTTTACAAGTTTCACATAAAATTGAAAATTGAAAACGGAAATCGATTACTAAAATTTTTTGTTCAATTTTCACTTTTCACTTTTTTGAAAACTGAAATTATTTACCAACTTGTAACACAATTTGATTCAGCATGCATCCTCAACTTGTAAGAACTAGAATCTTGAATTGAAACTTGGAAACTAATCAAACTTGAAAACTTAAAATCCTCAAGATCATAACAACAACAAGAAATTACAGAAAAATGAAAAGTAAAGTACAACTAAGAAAAACATAAAGGAAAATATAGTAAAAGAGTTTTATTACAACAATTGAGAACTTAAAAGTAAAAGGGTGTTGTTAAACAAACACTAAAATTAATTGAGTACACCCTAAAATCTAAATACACCCTAATATTTAAATCAAAATGTAAAATTAACTAAGTACACCCTATTTAACTACCAAAAATATCCTTAAAACACCAAAAATATCCATGTTCTCTTCAAGAGCTTTCCCATTAGATTCTTCACTCAGGGGACACACACAGCTTTTGAAGATCCAACCCATCCATCAATGCTATAACGTCCCGGACCTAAAATTAATAAAATAATTAAAAGAAACTAAATTAAATAAAATGAGGTTTAAAAATAAAAATAAAGGAATTAATTTAATAAAAATGGGAATTTAATATTTAAAGGGCAAATTGGTCAACTTTATTTTCAGACGAGAATTTGGTGAAACGAGTTGCGCCATTGCGTCCGTCTTGTCGAAATAAGTCCGTTGACGGCCGGCACGCCTCGATCTGAGCTTTGAAACGCAAGAATGACATTTTGGTCATTTCCTAATTGAATAAAAAATTATAAAAATACCCATTGGCCAATCAGATCCGCTCTCTCTCTCTCTCTCTCTCTCTCTCTCTCTCTCTCTCTCTCTCTCTCTCTCTCCTCTCACGAGCCGATCACTCTCTCTCTTCGATTCTCTCTACTCGAGTCACGGCAAGGGCTGACGTTGGTCTTGTTCGAACAGGCTCGACCTCGCCGTCAAGACCCACCAGTTTTCCCGGTCGGAAAACTCGAATCCTATTTGGCGGTGACAACTAGTTTTTCACTACGTCGCCAAGGCGTCTCCGCCACCTCCTCCGTGGAACCAGGTATGCTTTCGAGTCCTCTCTTCCTCCTCTAGCTGTCTGTTGGGTGGGTTTCGAACGATTTGGCCATTTAGAAATCGGATCTAAAACCTAGAAAGCGGCCGATTTTTGGATCGAATTTCCGGCCGATTAACGGCCGGTTCGCATTTGTTTTGGACTAGTGGGGTCACGCTGATTTGAATGGTATAAGGGTTGTTGTCGGATTCGATAATTTTGCGGTGGCCATAATTTGATCAAGCCACCCACGCGCTGCCGGGGCATGTGGCGGCTGTGGTGGTTGTGGTTCTTCGTTCCAGTGCGATCATTGTGTCATCTTGAGCGCGTACGTATGTTCAGATTCCGATTCGGACGTCGTTTAGACCTCGAACGAACCTACGCCTATTATGCGATGTTCGGGTTCGATGTGTTCAGACCGTTGGACCAAATCCGAATTCATGTATGCAAATATTGATTTGAATATGCGATTGATTGGAGTGCTGTCGGCACCACTTTATGCATCTCCCCCGGTTCTTGGATATGATTACGGTGTTACTGGTTTGATTACGTCGGATACCTGATGCATCCTTGATTGGGTGTCACTGTAGACCCTTAACAGGGTAGTCTACGAGTAGGACTTGTCACAGACGTATTGGCATTGAGGTTCCTGCCATACGGGCTGCGAGCGTAGTCCCAGTTGGACGGCTTAACCCAGGGCACGGGGCCACTATGGCGCTGTCCTGGTGTCTAGTCAAACAATCCCCCGTTGGATTTCCCCGGTACTTGTGTTCGGTGTTGAGGCTCTTTATTACCTATATGTATGTATTAGTACCTTCGTATTTGTATTTCTTTTAGTGAGGATCCTTCCTTACTTGTGTTGCCCACGGGCATAAGATTATCTGAGAGTGAGAAAGAATGGAAAACAATACTATGGTATGATTATTATGTTGTTATGTTGCGATTATTGGGTTTTGAATGATTATGTATATAAGTGTTTGAACTGCACGATTTCAACATCATTTTTGAAACGGTGGGGTTAGTATGTTGATTTGAACTATTAAAACTTTGTTTTTGTCCACTCACACTCTTTCTGTTTTGTGCCCCTCAGGCTATAGTCGTTGCTTCTGAACTCTCCGACCAAGCGCTCCTCTTCTCGAGTTTCGACTTGATTGTAGGACTCTATGTCCATTATCTTTAACTTTGAGTTCTGTTGCTTTAAACTCGCATACTCTTAGAATTGTTCTGTTATCGCCTATTAGGGTTGAATTTGAGGGCCGGAGGCCTATGTTGTATGTTGTATGCATGCTGGTAGTTGGTGTATACATATATATATATATATATATATATTTTATTATGTTGAAACTTTTAGTATTGTACGTTTTTCTAGGGAGACTCTGCCCGATTTTCAGCAGAAGTCTCGGCCCCTTTATCATTTGTTTCGGGAAGAGGGTTTCTGTTTAGTATGTGGGCCCGACATTGGGATAATGTCGAAACAATCACAGGATCCGGCACGGGTTCCGAGGTGGAATTCGGGTCGGGTCCTGTCAAATACCACATACCCCTGCTTAACGCTCTCTCTCTCTCTCTCTCTCTTTCTCTCTCTGTCTCTCTCTTTCTCTCTCTCTCTCTCTCTCTCTCTCTCTCTCTCTCTTCAAAATTAGGGTTCTTTTTTCTAATATATCTCTATTGTCACCCCTAAATTTTGCACTAAATTACATCACAACCACTTTGATAGTCGAATTCTCCCACCTAGTTTCTGAAACCTAGAGCTGTGGGATTGGGTTTGGTGGGAAAGTCTCTGACTTGGGTTAGATCACATATCATACTGTGGAAAATTCCCTGATTTTTGCTGGTTTTTTGAAGGTTTTAATTATGGGTTTTCTTCATGCAGAAAAAAGTTGCAATTTTTATTTATTTTTGTTTGTGTTTTTTAATTATCTTTGTAAAAAGTAAATTAAAAAATAACTAATCCTCTTAGTAAGAGAAAACGTAAGGATGACCGATTAAGGACTTCCAAAATTGCAGCCAGGTCTTTTCCGGGAAGGGTGGATGAGTCACAATGGTCTCACTTAAAACCCAATCATTCTTAAACACTGAAGGTGTCTCCTTAAAGAACTTTCATTAGACATTGTAGCGTTAAAAGTAACTCACTGGAGTTACCAAGAATTAACTCATATGTCATATTAAAATGCTTAAAGTTTTATTTTATTTATTTTAAATTTTGTTTTAAATGGATTTTTTATTTTTTATTTTTAAAAAAGAAAAAGAAAACAGAACCTTAAACATAACAAAACAAGCAAAGGGAAAGGATCGGAATACTCCCTTTTGAAGTGATTAGGTCGAGCATGGATGCATATGGAGGTCGCGACTTCTCCCACTACTCCACACTCCCTATCCTTATGATTGGAGTTTCCTTCTATCTCCCCTTTTTTATTGAGCTATCATAGAATGCTAAAACAAACACAGAAAACTTAAAACTGAATTAAAAGGATTAGGAACAAAAAAACTAAAATGAAAATGGAAAAACAAAGAGTAAAACAAGTAGGGAAACGAAATAGAACCAAACTATGCTACCATTCCCCGATAACAGCGCCAAAAACTTGTTGTGTCGATTCATCTGCGCCAAAATTGATTCAACTGCATCCTCAACTTGTGATACTCCCAAGTGCACGAACTGTTAGGTAGTATAGCATATGTAAGTGCGAGGTCTATCCCACGAGGAATGACGCTAGATTGATTCAATTAGAATCCCTGCACAAAACAAAAATGGAAACTAGGTTTAAAGATGATTGTAACGAGTACAAGAATTTAAAACATAAAGTTTAAACAAATAAAGGAGAAAGACACTAAAATTGGTTTTGGGTTTAAAAATAGTTTTAGGACACTAGGGCATAATCCAATTCTAAGTCTCAAGCAATTAGGTTAACAAGTTCAATTCAAATTCAAAGATTGATTCTAGCTAAAATATGATTAAGCCATGGTGTTTGGTCATAACCTTGTATTCCTAATTCCCTAATCAGATCCCTATTGTTGAACCTAGATCAAGCATTAGAAATCCATTAAGTATAGAAGAATGTTTTAAACAACCAAGCATATACTTAAGCCCTATTGACTACTGTCCATACATACTCTTCCTATTCATAGTTCAATTCAAATTAAGTCATTTGGTGTCTACTCTTAATTCCAACCGAGATAGCTAACATACAAGTTTTAATGGTGATCAAGCATTCAAACAAGCATATCAACTTATAAGCACAATGAATAAGAACTAGAATCTTGAATTGAAACTTGGAAACTAATCAAACTTGAAAACTTAAAATCCTCAAGTTCATAACAACAACAAGAAATTATAGAAAAATGAAAAGTAAAGTACAACTAAGAAAAACATAAAGGAAAATCTAGTAAAAGAGTTTTATTACAACAATTGAGAACTTAAAAGTAAAACTAAGAGAATTTGAGGGAGAGAAGTGAGAGGAGCTCTAGAGAGATGGTTGAGAGCTCCTCTATTCATAAAATTCTGGAAAAATATGGAACTTGAAAATCTATGTCTTATCTTTCCAACCATATATAGCCCATCTCAATGAAAAATCGAAAAGGCCTTCAAATATCATTTTGTTAACACAGATGCTTTCGAATTTCACCTTAAGCTGCCATGTCTTGAAATACTGCTCTGGTTGGCTGCTCCAAAAATTCTAGAAAAATTACAGAGACAACTTCAACCTCTTAGCTTCATTCTACAATTGGCCTTGTACATAAATTCTACCAAAAAGTCCTATTTCCACTTAAAATCGATTAAGTGCTTAGGAAAGCTGAAAATGGAGAAAGTAAAGTAATAAGTCTTCTTTAAAGCAAATTCTCCTACAAAAGCTAAGTAAGAAGGGTGAAAAAAAAATGAATATATTTATGAACCTATCAAATACTAATCAACCACCACCACCACCACATCCTCCTCCTCCTTATCAACCTCCACCATCTTCACCACCTCCACCTCTACCTTCACAACTGTCATCCCCACCACCACGACCTCCACCTTCATCACCAATTCTCTTTCACAACCACCTTCACCTCCATCTCTTTCACCACCACCTCTACCACCACCACTACCACCACATGATTAGCGTATAACACTTTCAACATCATGTATATTTTAGTCATTATTCACAGTTACAACAGTGTCATATTAAAATTTACCAAATGATTTTTATACTGCTTTTTGTACTAACGATTTTTGATTTCTGCCTTTTCTTTCATCTCTTCGATCTATATTTTCTTCTCCTCGATATCTTATATTAAATGAATTGGTATTTAGAGCCTCTTGCTCCTCCGCTGTTACTGTTGCTGGGTTGCCTCTACTTGTCATCATGGTTCCCAACATCACCATTGCTAATCTAGCTGAATAACATAAGGAGTTCAAGGCAACAATTTCCGTGGATGTCGCCAAATTGGATGGTAAGTTCACAAAATTGATGGTTGATCGTAAGAATAAATTTTCATCCATGTCCATAGACATTGCCAAGTTACAGGCTTTCGTGACGATGCTCATCAACCACGTCAAAGTCTCGACTACTGAGCCCACCTCCACATCCGCTATTTTATTCGGTGCAATGACATCTTCTCAGGATGGTCTCCTTCCCAATCCGCATGTGGATCACAAGCTCAAAGGCCACCTGGGCCTTCCGTCCTTGTCTGCTAGGAGATGTCTATGGTATGGTCCGACCCATTTTTTTTCACTGAATCTGCTCATCACCTGCATTATACCCAACATATGATGGGTTCACCTCTCATGGACGGTAATATTCACGTTCCTACCCCGTTGCCCGACCACACAACCAAAACGAACCTTGGATTTTGACATACTCATCATGCCAAGCGTACTGCTCCAGACTTCGATGGTCGTAGAGATCCTATTGTCTTTGTTGATTGGATATCCGCTATGGAGGATTGTTTTGAATGGTATGATATGTATGATGCACAACGGATCCGGTTCACCAAACTAAAACTGGTGGGAGTCGCAAAACAATACTGGAAGGATGTTGAGCACCATGAGCTTCAAGAGAGTCAAGAAATCGAAGTCAGGCAAATCCATTCAACCGATAACCTGGCAGATATCTTCACAAAGTCTTTGCCAAAATATACATTTCAAAAGTTTGTGTATGGTATCGGATTACATTGACTCTGCAAACAACTGCATTGAAGTATACATAAATCAGGGGAGCAACCAACATATTATTTGTGGTCTCCAAGGGGAGTGTTGTAAACATTGTGGAGACCACATGGAACCCACATAAAGAAAATAAGGAAAATGGTGAAGAAGTCTGTCTGCCATCTCTCACTCTCAGCAAACTGCACACCCACAGATCTTAAATGAATAGTGATACATAGTAAACATCTTTGCCTATAAATAGGCTTCTCACTTGTAATTGGAAAACACACCAAAAACACACTGAACGGAAGAGAAAGAGAAAGAAAGATAGAAAGGGAAAAGAAAAGGAGAGAGAGAGGAGAGAAGAGAGCAGAGAGTATTAGAGTTGTATTTCTCTTGTAGTACTATCATTTTACATAGTGAAAAAGGTTACTGCTGCTGCTTTTCAGGGACGTAGACACCACTTGTCGAATCTCGTTAAAGATTCTGTCTCATTTACTTTACGTGCAGCTAAATACCATCCATTATACAATAAAAATTTCGTTTTCTTCTATTAGATAAATTTAATATAGTGACATACAGCTTGAAAATAATTGAGGCTTGAAAATGAAAGCCTGTTACGGACAGACTGATATGGGACGGGGTGGGCTCATTAGTCAAGATCCGGTCTCTATTATTTGATGGTAAAATTGCTTTACTTCTTTTTAAAGCAAATAATAATATGACGACTACTTTGTTGACACTACGACCCCATTTGATGTGCATAATTGGATTTAATTATTTCTTTCTTTCCTTTGTTTTGTACTGCGTTCATTTGTTTTTTTTTAAAAAATTTTAAATGACGAGGAATTGTTAATGGGATTTTGCCTAGTGAAAAAGGACCTTGATTTGCAAACTAGAGATCTCATGTTTGAATCTCCACAACATCATAGTTGTGTATGTGTGTAAGAAATCCTCCTCCCATATAGTTTAGACTATTGCTTGTATTAAAAAAAATGTCGAAAACTTAGATGACAAGCACAATATCATTATCACCCATAAAGAACATGAGGATGGGATTTATGAACAACTCTAAACCCTATCATCCATGGGCTGCATCAGTTACAAACTGAAGCCACAAAACCATCCCCAACTGAGTTTTGGGCTCTAATGCTTGAAGCTCATAAAACCCAAGTGGGCCTCAAGAGAAAGCCTAGCAAAGACTTCTCCCATTCCAAAATAAAAAATTCAATGGCAGGAGAAGTACCTGACGCTGTTATTAGGGGTAGGAATCAATCTAGCCGAATCGATGAAACATGCCGATTCAAACCTTAATTACCGGTTTAGTTTGGTTTTGATTAAGAAAAAGTCAAACGATTTAAAAACTGAATCGGACCGTATATGTTGGTTTAGTTTTGAGCTTTTGTAAACCGGTCTAAACCAAACCGGACCGTTTATGTATGTATTTATGTTTTGTTTTACATGTATAATACTTTAATTAGTCAATAACTATATATGAATATTTGAAATGAACTATATTAGTTATTGAAATTTGAAATTTTATGACATGTTTTAGGATGGTTTCGTACTCTAGAAAATGATTCATGGAGAAAGTTCTGAATTTATTGGTTGTAACTGGGCTAATAATGTTGAAAAAATGCAACAAGAAGGAGATTTGGGCTTAGGCCCAACTTGGATGAACCAAACCGTCTTAAATTGGTTTGGTTTCTTTAATGAATTTTGTAAAAATCAAACTGAACCAAACTGTTATATTATAATTGATTCGGTTGTAGTTTTAAAGTGAAACCGATCCAATCCGGACCGTGCCCACGCCTAGCTGTTATTGTTATTGATATCAACCGCCATGAAGAAAGCTCTTTTGTTTGTTTTGCAAATCAACGGCTCCTTGTTTTATTTAGACACTTTTTTCCTATAAATACCCAACTTATTTCAATCAAATTTCACACCACCAATTCATTTCATTTCACTCAAATTTAAACTCTTTTTTTTTCCTTCTTATAAACAGTTTTGCAAATAATGCCTACGAAATAAATGTTGTTTTTCGAATTCCGTCCAAATTTTAAATCTTTTAGTTGAAATGTTCATAAAAAAACTACCATAATAAACATACATTAACAAAAAATAAGTTAACCAAAAAAAAAACACATAAACAAGGTACCAAGATGCACTGATTATTCCTCCAAAACTCTAAACGGGCTCTATCCATCGTATTTCAATCCCCCACCATTGGACTTGCCTTTACAGGTTCATCATCATGAGATCCTTCCCTGACTTTTTACTGCTTGGGTTTTGGTATGCGCCTAATCTATGGAAGTCCTTTGAATTAAATCCTTGGTGGGAGTAGTGAATTTTCAAGTCTTATGTGAATTAAATCCGTGGTGGGAGTAGTGAATTTTCAAGTATTATGTGAATTAAATCCTTGCTGGTTATGCTGTTCTATATGATTTTTGTTTGCACTCAATTATTGAATTTTCTTTTTTATGGCATACATTATACATATGCTGGTTTTACATAAACTCTGGCGTGGCAATTTTCTTGCTTTCAATCAAGTGGATTTTTTATATTTTGTTTTCTAGCTCAAAATTAATATCTCTTTTAAGAATTACTAATTTAGATATCTATGGGCAGTAGATCTTCATAAGAATCTGATGCAACCATGAAAGGGCAATTACTGTATATATCTAGTCGTCTTTAAGTAACAAATGTACGTACCTTCTTGTTGTTTTTTTTTGGTTACTAGGTGTTTGATCAAGAGAAACTAGCTTCTCCACTTAGATACTCCGCCATAAATTTGTGCAATTCCCCAAACTCCCCAACTACTTCTTTCATGGAAGGCATTTCCCCCTCTTCATACCTTAAACATCTTGTTGCCAGATGGGCCACATTTTTGGCCGTCTCAAAATCTTGTTCATCGTTTATTATGTTACCATCGAGAATTTGATTTAAGCGAGAATAGAAATACGCTTGCCAGCTTCTCCAAGTCCCGATTCCCGGATGAAGAAATTGCGTTCGGACCAGTTAGTAGCTCCGTTAGGACAACTCCAATGCCACAGACGTTAGGACAACTCCAATGCCACAGACGTCAAGCTTTTCTATTAGAGCAAGGGGGAGCTAGGGGCTACTATTCACGTGAATAGTGACTGATCGCCTCGCAAATAGTAATGTGCATTTCCACCATTCTTGTGAAAGGGCAACTACTATTCAATTTTTTTTTGGGTAACCTAAACAATTAATTTGGATAATATTTTCGGATAAGATTTTTGGATTAAATGCGTGTCAATATTTATTAAAAATTCATATCTCATAATCGGATAAAATTTGTCGATAAGATTTTCGGTTTCAAATTTCAGATAAATTTCATATGTATTCCAAATTTCAAAAATTTAATCAATTTCAAATTTCGGATCAATTTCATATGAATTTCAAATTTAAGATAAATTTCATCTCAATTCCAAATTTCAAAAATTTCATCTCAATTCCAAATTTCAAAAAATTTCATCTCAATTCCAAATTTCAAAAAATTTCATCTAAATTTCAAATTTCAGATAAGATTTTCACCTCTAAAATCGCGCCACGTGTCATCTCTATCTGCCTAAATTTTTCTATAAAACCCAGGCTCACTCATACCTCTCACACCATTCTCAAACCAGAGGCTCTTCTCTATATTTTCATTTCTCATATTTTAGAATTCATACTCCATTCTCAATGTCGACATTGACGAGATCTTGGATAGGCAAGAGCGAGAAACTAGAGAAAGAAGGCGTAGAAGAGCTGCAGCAAAGGGCGCAGAGAGACCTAGATCAGCAAATTGTCATAGCGTGGCAATGCTTGATGAAGAAAACCAGAGCCGCCGTGGTTCACAAGTCGGTCGTGGCCCGAATGTGAACAGACATAGGCATTCTCGGGGTAAGAATCTTATTGAAGATTATTTTATCCCAACTTCTCTCGTATTCGATGTTGATTTTCAAGGCGATATAGAATGCAACCCCATTTGTTCAATAAAATCATGCATGCTATTTGCAACTATGATGACTACTTTGTTCAAAAGTGTGATGTCTTTGGGTTGCGGGACTTCTTCCCGAGCAAAAGCTTACAAATTATACGAATGTTAGCGTATGGTGCATCTCACGATCGTGTGGATGAGATTGCCCGGATGGGGAAGTCCACTACGTCGAGAGCTTGGTAAGATTTTGTGACGCAGCTTGAAACTCGTACACCGGGGAATACCTGCGCAGACCTACGCCCATGGACCTCCACCGACTTTTACAAAAAGCCAAAGCTCGAGGATTTCCAGGAATGATTGGTAGCATCGACTGCATGCACTGGCAATGGAAAAATTGCCCAACTGCTTGGCAAGGAGACTATGGGAATCGAAAAGGGCAAAAAGGTATCATCCTTGAAGCCGTTGCTGGATTTGATACATGGGTTTGACATGCTTTCTTCGGAGTTACCGGATCTCAAAACGACTTGAACGTCTTTGGGTCAATCACCGTGTTCAACGACGTTTTGACAGTGCAGCCCGAAAATCACCTACGAAATCAACAATACCGTCTACCAGGACCCGTATTATCTTGCAGATGGCATCTACCCGAGGTGGACTACATTTGTGAAATCAATTCCCCATCCCCGATCCCAGAAGCAAAAGTTATTTGCTGCCTATCAAGAAGGTTACGTAAAAGATGTGGAGAGGTGTTTTGGTATCCTCCAAACCCGGTGGCTTATTATTAGGGGTGTGGCGCGCATGCTTGATGAGGAGGTGCTGAGGAGCATAATGATGACTTGCATCATCCTTCATAACATGATTGTGGAGGATGAGTATGATTACGATGTGTAGAGGTGTACGAACCGGATCCCATGAACCACGGCCTTGACAAGAGTTTATGAAAGGCCCGTGGGACCAAGTGGAGAACCATTGGAGCCTCGACCTGTTGGTTAGGGACGGCCGTTTCATGGACCGTATGATTGATCGATATACAGTGATGCAATCGTCTTATAATTCACGGACGATGTCAAGTTGACTTGATGGAGCATTTATGGGCGGTGAATGGCAATGACGGTGAATGAAGTGAAGTTAAGAAGTTTTACTTTTAATTATGTTTAGGTTATGTTTTATTTTAAGGGATGCTTTGGTTGTGGTTTTTAATTTTTAATTATGTTTTGTTTGATGTATGGAATATTTTGAATGAAAAGATGTCTTATTGAATGTTTTCTTTAATGACTCAAATAAAACCAATACAAGTAATTAAAAATTACTACTAATTAAATAAAATACATGAATTACAACTATTGCAAACTAACTTAATGGTTTTCATTATTTAACCAATCCGTGTTGCTAGGTCCATCGTCTTGGTCACGGAAAAGTCTTCTTCTCATAACATCCCTTCGTTCTAACTTCCAATATTGTTTTGTTTCAGGGGACATATGGGTTGTATCCATGGCCATGGTTTCTCGGTCCTTCTTCTCAATCCTTTCTTTGCGTGCAAACTCTCTTTCTTTGCATGCATACTCTCTTTCTTTTGCATATTCTACTTGAATTGCCCTCTCGTCTTCTTGGGTTTTCAAGTCTATGTCAATTCTCATTGCACTTTGTCTTGCAATTTCTTCCAAAAATTTAGATGTATCATTACTCCCTTTCTTCGCCTTCGCCTTCGCCTTCGCCTTCGCCTTCGCCTTGCCGCTTTTCTCCCAATAGGCCTCGGGGCCTTTTCAATTGGTGAGTCTTCACTCATCGGGATTCCATAGGTGAATCCGATGCCGTTGAATCATGGAGCGGCGTCTCGTTCAACACGACGGTCGGGCCCGTGGGAATAATTCGAATCTTTTACAATTCTTCACCACCTCCCAACATTGCTCATGGTTGAAAGTTTTTTCCCTTGCCCAATAGCACCAAACCACATTTGTGCTTGCATAATCTATTAAAAAAATAGAATGGAAATCAAGAAATAGTTATAAAAAAAGGAAATGCAAGTTATGCAAGGCCCAAGTAAAATAAAAATGCAAATACAAGAAACATTAAAAAAATAGTGGAAATGCAAGAAACATTACAAATATTATGGAAATGCAAGAAACATTAAAAAAATTAGAGTTGCAACATACATTTCAAAAAACTATTAAAATTGCAAGAAACATCAATTTTTATATTAGGGTTGCAACATACATTCAAAAAAAGTATTAGAAATGCAAGAAGCATTAAAAGAAATGAGGACATTAAATTTAATAAAACGGAAATTACAAATAATATACCTCATCGCTAAGATTTTGGCCGCTTCGATGGTTGTCCATCGCTTTTGCCAACACATCTCTCCATTTGCCCAACTCTTTATTCAAAAGCTTCCACCTATTAGCCAATGCCATTTCCGTACGGATCGACCCGGATCTTTCAAAAAATTCGGCATGAATTTTTTTCCACATATGAGAGAACTTCATCTCATTGCCCGTGATCGGACAATGACTAACGTGGACCCAAGACTCACACAACAAAACATCTTCAATGGTTGACCATGGAACTCCGGCTTCAACGGATGATGCCATAAGATGGGAAATAAAAATGACACTTGAAAGTGAAGAAAATGTTGTGTAGAAAGTGAAAAATATTAGAAGGAGATGAAAATATATGAGTATTTGGTGTTGAAAGTGAAGGATATTGGTTGGTATTTATAGAAAAAAATTGCATACTTTTTTAGTATTTTTTTTGGCCCAAAATCACTGTAGCCGTTGGATTTCAAAAAAAAAAATGATCGGAGCCACCACAGTAGCGCCACGTGGCGGGTGACCGTTGCACAATGGCGGGCGCCGACGTCGGCTTTGGACTTCGACCCTGATTTAAAGACACTAAGAGCAACTCCACCGATAGCAGCCCGGGGGTGTGGGACCCAGGGCCCGAGCCCAAAATGGCTCTTCCAGCGGTAGTGGGCTGCCCGGGGAGAGCGGAACCCACGCGACTGGGCAAGCCCACGGGGAAGGAGCCCGAGGCCCAGCCGGGGGTGACGTCGCACACGCGGTCAAATTTTTTTACCATTGGCGCGTGCAATTATAATCCAATAGTACCCTTGTTGACACAAAAGAGGGTAAAAGCATCTCCAACGATCTCTTTAACAGTTTTGGAATTCTAAAATAAGTAAGTCACATCAGAAAAACTCTCTTTAACAATCTCTTCAACCTCAGTCATCGAAGCTGCAACTTGTTTCTCTCTCTTCAGGACTAGTAAATTGACTTTGGCTGTTCAAACATTTACCTTGAAAATGTTAAAAACATGTATTTTTTTCTTTTCAAATAATAAATACATAGACATTTTTCACATGTTTTCCTATTTTTCATTCTTTCATGATATTGTATTAATTGAATTGAAGAGTTTGTTGGAGCAAAAATTATTCAAATAGCAAATAAGCCATTTCAAATTGCCACGTAGGTGAGTAAACTTCAATTTGAAGAGTTTTATTTACTACTATTGTTGGAGATGCTCTAAGATTGGCGTGGCAATTAATGAGTGTAGTCTCTCCAACCACTTTGAGATGCTCAAATAGGTGAGTCACATCATAAAAAATCTCTTCAATAGCCTTGTCAAACTCAGTCATCAAACCTTTCTCTCTTTTCAGGATTGATAAGTTGATTTTGGCTATTCAAATAATTTAATTTTACTTTAGCAAAACAAAACCTATACCTTGAAAATATTTTTTTTTTCTTCAGATAATAAATACATAGACAATTTTTACATAATTCATTCTTTTCCATGATATTGCATTAATTGAATTGAAGAGTCTGTTGGAGCAAAAATTATTCAAGTAGCAAATAAACCTTTTCAAATTGCTACATAAGTCAACAAACTTTAATTTGCTAATACTTTTGGAGATGCTCTAAGTAAGCTAGGCCTGCGGTTTCTAACGCTATCTTCATTCGTAACTCCAATGAAAGTCGTGATGATGCCTTGCCTTCTTTTCATTGAATGTGTTGAAAACGAGTGCCATTCAGAATGTACTCAGAAACCAGTGCAATTGTTTGTTTTTCCAAACAACCTAAGAGCCTCACCAAATTTTTGTGGTCGGTACGAGAAGCAACAGCCACCAGTTTAACCAAATATGGATAATCATCATAGGAGCTATTTACTCTGTACCTCTTTACCTCAACCACTGTTTCATCTGGTAGCACCCCTTTGTAAACGCTTGTAGAGACTGCTTTTCTGATGATTTTACTTACATCGTAAGTGTGTGTTGCCTTCTCAACTTGTTTTGCACTAAACATTTTACAGCCTTCCGAATTCAAAGACCACACTCTTCAAGTCGCTAAACGTGAGAGTAAGGGCATCAACATCACCTACTGCCGTAGCAGACAACGTTGCCGATGGTAATACGTGGGAAATGAGTTCGACAATGGCCAACCTAGAAGTTCTTCTCCATATACTCTCGTTGAGCATCATTTTACGTGGTTCACCCTCTTGAGTAATGATATCGTTTTTAGTATACTTCTTTGGCTTAAGATGCCGACAGATTGCTTTCAACACACTTTCATCCATGTCTTGAAATATTGGTACCTTATAATGAATTAATAAATACATTATTAAATAGAGAAATTAAAAATCTTATACATAATTATTAGTCTCTCTCATGTGTGAAGATATCTAGTCTTGATCTTCATGTTTTGTGAGATTCATATATACAACATCATCTCTGCAATTATTAGGTATAAGTCATAACCCATGTACCTTGTGGGATTCATATATAATTAGATGTAAACTCAATTTCATTAGCAACTATTATGTATAATTAGATCAAAACTCAATTAATTCGGAAGAATTAAAGTTTTGATATAATATATATGGAAAGGCTTCTAATTAATACGGCTTTGGAGTTGCTTCAACCTAATGATAGGCATACGACTTTTAATTTGGATTTGAAGCTCCAAGGGAAGAGTAGAGTGGATATGGTCCAAATCAACATCCCTGTCTTCTTCAAGTTCTTGTCGAACCTTGTCCATGACCTGCAATTTCATATCCATGTTCAACCTTTCGGGGATGAAGAATAACCACAGCTCTAATCTCTTGACCTTTCTCTTTCATCTTCCATTTCACTTTCATCTTGTGTCTATGCGTCTCTGTTCTTGTGGTCAGTGGCGGATCCAGGAATTTCCTCTTCGGGGGTCAATGTATAAAAGCTCACAATTTTTTTAGACAAATCTAAAATGCACCACATTATTATTAATCAATCTACAAATATTTAAGATTATATTATTATTAACCAATCATACAAAGATTGAATGCCTAAAGTAAGCAACTTTAAACATATCACCATACTAAGAAAATTTATAAATGTTGCAGTTGCATGACAAAAATATGTGAAAACCCCAAATAATTACTTAACGAAAAAGTTGAAAAAAATTAACACAAAACCCAGAATGGCTAAATATAATAACAAACAAACAAAACTAACACAAAAACTAAACTAATTGAAGCAATGCATCCATTTCATATATTTTTACTTTTACACGGATGGGTTTATTTTTATTTCAGCCAATTAAATTCTTTTTCTTCTTTGAGGGTTTTTTTTTTTATTTAATCAACTTCTTTGACGGGTTTTACCGTGAACTTAGGAAAAATGATTATAAGTGATAAAAACTCAATCCAAACAATTAGAGTTGGGTACAATATTAAACTGTAAAGGACAGGTTACAACAAGAAGTTTAGACTAAAGAGGTTATTTGAGGGGTTCAATCTCATCATCGAACCATCTAAAATATTTAAATCCATTAGATTTCTTTACCAAATTGTACTGCTGTCATACGCACAAGCGAAACCTCTCATTCTGCTGAGGCTGAGACATTGGGTTGCCCAACCCATTAAGAAATTGGAACCATATTACGAACCCACCAACCACCAAAAAGAAATGATAAAAATATTTTTTATAAATTAAAAACAAACCATGAAAATAAGTAAATAATCCCAATAATATCGAATAACAAAGAACACTAGAAAAGCGAAAAACCAAAAAGGCAGATGATTTTAAAAAATGGAATTTCATATTATCCCAAACGAACTACAAGAATTGATATACGAAAATTATAAAAATGAAAAACATGAAATTTATCCCACTAGCGGCCTAGCCCCACCCTCTCCCTCTCTTCCTTCTCCCCTTCTCTCTCTGCAACCCCACCCCCAGTCCCCCTCTTCGACTCACACTCTCTCCCTCCATCTCGCTCTCCCTCTCTTCCTCTGTCTCTCTACACGATCCTTTACATTCTCGCATAGAGAATCTTCGAAGGAGGAGACCCATAAAATCCTCGATTCCATATTCAGTTGAGAAGCTACTTCTTTTGTAACAGACTACCACGGAAACTACTCTACCCAATCCACTTCAGTAGAAACCCCACAAGATCCACTCTTCCTCTCCCTCTCTTTCTCTCTCTCCTCAATCCACACCAACCAACCCACCCCCCATCCCCCTCCGACCACTCCTCCCTCTTTGGGGCATTTCATCAAACACTTTTTGGGCAATTTGCAGGGGTCAAGTTCTTGGCCTCCTATGGTGGATTCCTAGTTTGCAGGGTCAATTGACCCCCTTTGCCCCTATATGGATCCGCCAGTGCTTGTGGTATCAAACTGCATGTATGCATATGCCACAGCAAGCATGCAGCTCACTCATTAGCTAGGAATTAGTATGGCCCACCATCAACTAAAATATCATTTTCTCAAGTTTATTTGTATTCTCTTTCAAGGACAGAACAATATGTTAATTTTTGACCCCAAAAAAAAAAAAATATGTTAATCTAATTTTATAGTTCTTATGTTTGCAACTAATATATAAATGAAACTTAATTATTTATATTTTTGCATTTGCATTTGTGAAGCTTATTCGGTTGATGCCAATAAATTTTTTGGAATTCAAACTGCAAAGGTAAGATTTCTTTTAAAACAAAATCATTAAATTTTAAGCTAAAAATTTTAGCTAATCCATCCACTGAAAATTTCTCCGAAGCTTGGTTTTCCATGCTGCACATGAAATTCATCGAGCGTGCCAACTACTAGTTTTTCAAATGAAACTATACAAGCAATGCAATCAATGGTTTTTTCTCTCTCCAACCATCTAACCACACCTTCTATTGGTTGAACAAAAAAAAACCACACTTGGTTTCTCAAAAGCTACAATATTCTTGGGCTTCGGCTAAAATCATGAAATCATGTACCCAGTTAAGAAACCACGAAATCATTCAACACCTCCATGCCCATATGTTCAGACCAAAATTAACACAATTTAATTTTCACAGTTAATGAGCCAACTTCGTGGTTAACTAAATAAGCCGAACCACCAAAAGCCCCCCAGCAACTAGAAAAACCCCAAACGAAGCCTTCACGAACCAGGCTCGTCGAACAGAATATAGTCACGAACATTGACCAGCGCATAGTCAAACAAACGTTTGCAACAAAATTATGTCCGATGCTATAGTGTCGCTTCGGACACATGCATGTCTAATGTCACCATACGTCACTTCGGACAAATTTACGTCCGAAGCTGTAGTAACCCATTTCAGACAAATTCGTATCCGATGCTACAGTGCCATTTCGCAGAAAGTGTCCGAAGCTACGCAAAAAAGCCAATTGATGCATTAACGACCCACTAAAAGGGTTTTAATTAGACTTGGCAAATGGGTCGTGTTAACGGGTTTCAAGTCGTGTTCGTGTCAACCCGTTAAGTTAACGGGTTAACACGACACGACCCGTTAAGTTAACGGGTGACAAATACTAGACCCAAACACGACCCGTTACAATTCGCGAATATCCAACACGACCCGTTAAGAATAAACCAGGAAAAAAAACTTTCACACCACGGCTTCTCTATGCCGACATCCGCCTTGATCAATTCAAGGCTCTCTCACGTATATATCCATAAACTTATCCCACTGGCTGTGAGCTGCTTTATTGTGGGTAGAACAGACTGGGTTGTCCTTCCATCCGATATTACTACAGATAATGCAGAGAAAAAGAAAAAGGGTTGGAAATTCAGAATCTGTTTTTTCAGCTATTATATCATTTGAGAGGATTGATGATCCAACTATAGAAAAATAGATCCTCAATTTGTTTGAAGACCCTTATATATCTCGTTGTCATATAGGCTGCATATTGAATAGGCCAAGGGAAATCAATTTAGTCATACCCGCAAGCTAACCAATTCATAGCTTTAACATGAAGAGCCGATTGCACTTGAACAAGATTTAGATACGACTCCACATAATTACTAGAGCATGAATCAAAATGATGAACCTGAACATGTAAATAAATAAAAAAAGGAGAGGAAGAAGATGACGGAAAGAGGAAGAAGGAAAGGAAAAAAAGGAAAGAAGAAAAGTAAAGAGAAAAAGGTGAAGAAGAAAATGAATTTTTTTTGCGAAATTACAAAATAACCCTCCTTAACGGATAACGGGTTCACCTGTTTTCGACCCGACACTACCCGTTAGCTTAACGGGTGGCTAACGGGTTCACCCGTTTTCAACCCGACCATTAAGCTCAACCCAAATACTGATAATTTCGTGAGAATTCGTGTCGTGTTAACGGGTCGTGTGCAATATTGCCAGGTCTAGTTTTAATGGCAGCCCATGCTAGAATCATAGAAACCCCAGCCATTCTCTAACTGATTTAGTTACTTAAACAATCAGTGTTAGCTAATTAAAAATGGGCGATTTGGTCTTTGGGTCGAGAACAATTCAAAACCGCTGTATTTCTACAGGTATCACGCATTATTGGCTCCAAAGGGGCAACAAACGGCTGACTGGGCAGAGAATATTCAGGCTTTAACAGATAAAGACTAGTAAAATGCACATACTGGCCAGTCACCATGCATCCTGCAGCATTGTCAGTTCTTTATGATTTACAGTAGCAGCACCCATCCATTAACCATCTAGCGTGTTGCAGACCTTGAAGACTATAAATAGGGAGAGAGAGCTCAGCGCAAAAAGACATCAACAACTTCAACAAAACCAGACTCAAACTCTTGCAAAGCGCCTCACTGTAGACCAAAGCCAAGTCTTGAATCAAATCCCTTCCTATTCTTTGAGTTCCTAGTTGACAACTCCTGATTGAAATTCTATTATTTTCCCAAACACATACTCTGTCTAATTCCCAGTTGACAACTCCTGATTGGAATTACATTGTTATTGTTTGTAACCTATATGCTCTGCCAGCATCGCTTGTTATGATTTGATAGTTGGTCTCGATTTCCAACTCCTTCAGAACAAGCTCCTATATGTGGTTTAGACAAGCTCTGACTACAGATATCTCTGACAAATCCTCATCGGACACTTCCAGCATTGTCTCGAGTAGATTGTTGTTCTCTCCGATAAGATTTGTTTTCTGCCCGATAAGGCCTTTTTCTGGCTTTGTTGGACTCTAATATCTCTGACAAATCTTCATCGAACACTTCCAGAGCTCAAGTAGATTGATGTTCTGTTTGATAAACTCTTTTTTGCCCGATAAGGCCTTTTTTTGGCTCAGTTGGACTTTATTTTAGTGCACTCAATTTCATTTCAGTCTTTTTGGACTTTTCTTTATTTACTAGCAATTGTACTGTGTCCATCAGGCAAGTATTGTGTCCATTGGGCATGTACTGTGTCCATCGGGCATTTAGTATACAAAAAGCTGTTATTGAACTTTCTATCCGATGACAGTTTGAATCATCATCCATCCTGCATTTTATTCCATAACAAGTGAAATCTTAAAGTCCTCTTCAGTGAGGCATAGAAAAGAACCTATCTAAAGCCAGATTGCCCTCTTTAGAGCATAGTGGGGCTTTGATTAGAAGATAAGATTACAAGAGAGCAATACATTCACAGCATAACCATCATCTCACCCCCTGTTTCTACTAGAAGAGTATAATTAGTAGTGGCATGCCCATCGCAAATCCCCAGGGAGCAGTTTTCGAGCCCACTTCAGGGACCCAGGTCTCTCCCAGTTCACTTCCTCTAACATAAAAATAATCGCTAGCTGCCAAAGTATAGCCTGCTAGCGGCCTGGGGCATCACAGTGTTCAGAATGCGACGAACATATTTTTGGCACGCTCGGTGGGACCACTTTTGTATGGTCAATAAAACTCGCAAGAAAATATACTTGAGAGACACTTCCCCTACCCTAATGGATGCTTCGAATGAAAGCAATGCTCTTCCTATTGAAGCTGAAATTGAAGATGTTCAGGTGGAACAACCTAAACTAACTTTATTGGAACAACTAATGGTGCAGATGTTAGAAAAAATGGATAACCAAACCAAGGCTATCCAAAGTTTACAGGAAGACCGTAGTCGAGCAATGGCTTCTCCAAGCCAAGGGAACGACAACCCAAGAAGGGCTAACTTTACCCCACAACCTGTTGAAATATCGGTAGGAACATCAAACTGGTATCAAGGCCATACTAGTGGCCTAGGAATTCTCGATCTGAGTCCTCATCCTCTGAATATTATGAATATTGGACCAGTCCTAGGTCCAAATACGGAAGCTGCTATTCCTGCAAATAATGGCAAGGAAAAAGAGAAAGTGTCTGAACCAGTGACACAAAGGGTAGCACAGACAAAATACCAGCCTCGAAAGCAAGTAACTGTTTTTCCTCCCCTGGAAACCATGAGGAATGGACAAGGAGCAGAGGAAAAGGAAAGTGGAGACAGACAGTCCAGACTGATAATAATATCAATCATACCAGTAATGCCAACAATGACAACAATGGTAACTATGGCAGGGATTGTAGGACTAAAGAAGTAAGGTCACTTACTCTTGTAAATCTGCTTGAAGACTCTGATGAAGAGATAGAAGAAAGAATACCACACCTGGAACAAGAAAATCTCATCACACCAAATAACAATGACTATCAAATGGTCATGCATAATGAGATGGCTTAATTGGACAGATGGTTTTGAATGGACAAAATGGTGTTCGAAGACCAGTAAAACTTGTTTATCGGAAGCCATATCCTGCTTACATAGATGATATCCAGTTTCCAAAAGGATTCAAGGTACCATCTTTTACTTTGTTTGATGGGGAGGATTTATATGCATATGCTTTAGAGCATGTAGGGCAGTTTCTCTGTGCACTGTGTGTCTATTGAATCAAATCCTCACCTTAAATTAAGATTGTTTGGTAGCTCATTATCAGGCCAGGCTTTCACTTGGTATTCCAATCTAACTCCAAATTCTATCGGCACTTAGGATAATATGAAATCTAGTTTTTATGACCAGTATTATAGACTTGAACTTGAGGTCACCATCAATGATTTAACCGACCTTAAACAATATTAGTAGGAGTCTATTCATGATTTCATTGCTAGGTTAAAAAAGATAAGAATGAAATGCAAGATTCCTATGGAAGAAAATCATTTCACCATAATGGCACAAAATGCTCTAAGAATACCTCTGAGGATGAAGTTTGACGATATAGAGTTCATTGATGTCCAGGAAATCACTCAGAAAGTTGGAAAATATCAACAGAGATGATATTCAAAGGAGAAGCTCTTCCAAGCCAACCTATGGCTCAAAGCCTGCTTTTCTCCAAAACCCAAAATCATGTCCATCAAGTGGAAGTTTTTGAGGAAAACGTGGAAGATGCAATGGAGTGCATGGCCATGGAAGTAGCAGTAGCTGAGCTGATGCCACAAAAGAATCCAATCGTGTGTAAAACTGTTATAAGGCCGCCAAAAGAGCAAAGAAATGCTCCACTACCTACTGGAGGCTTTATACCTTACAAACAGAATCACAAGTCATACTCCTTTGATTTGTCTATTGCATATGACATTTTTGATGAATTGATGGAGCGCAAAGTTCTTAAGCTTGGTCCAAATCAGAAACTCCCCAGAGCCTATAGGTTAAAGGGAAAATCATGCAGAAAATATCACGATTCTTTCTCCCACTCGATAAAGAACTGTGTCCAATTCAAGGACCTAGTGCAGGATATGATCATCCGAGGAGACATTAAGATGGAGAAAACACCACTTGATGCAGTAAAGAAAGAACCTTTCCCAAACATGCATGTCAACATGGTGAACATCAAATGGCCTAACCAGGCCAAGAGGAGACTCACCATAGATTTGGAGGAAGGAGGAGGCAGAAAAGTTTCCTTAAAAAAAAATAGAAAGGCCAAAAGCCTCAGTTGTAGCTGGGGTAGTTTTGTGCAGCAAATGAAAAGTTGAATGTGATCTAGAGATACCTGCCACAAGTGCCAAGATCGATGAATAAATAATCGACATGAAAGTCAAGCTAGTGGCTGAGATTGTCAAGCCTCATGCCAGTTGTTTTGGACCTCACAGTCCAAAAGAAGAAAACAAGGGGCAAAAAGTGTTTTTATAGGCTCAAGGGCTTGTTTTCTTCTTTCGTATGGAATCCTCCCTATGAGGGTTACAGTTGGTAATAAGACCATCAACATCTCTTGATTTGTGGTGGATACAATTTCCACATATCATGTTTTACTTGGACAATGCACCAGCAGCTGCTTTAATGGGATGCAGACAGGAAAGACTATGTGTTGATTGAAGTTGACCCTCAACCATTTATGAATTCTGCAAATGCGCTTGAGACTATCCACTATAAGCTGGAAACTACTTATTTTTCTTTACTAATAATTTATTGTTAGAAGGCCATAACACAATGGCAGGGCAGATTTTCCCAACCAAGAAGGGTGGCTATGAAATAATGGTCACAAACTTAATTCTAGACCAAACATCGGGCTGCCACAGTTCGAGATCTGATTAGAAGATTGTGCATCTATTGGCAGGAGAAGAAGTTGATTAAACAAGGTGAAGTCGTCAACATGGCTGAATTCATAATGGAAGATGAGAGGTACAATGTGCCCGATGGTGATGAAATCATTGACATGGCACCATCCCCATTTGATAACTCAGTTCCTGAGGTGCAAGATCCTCTAGAGGAAGTCAACCTCGGCACCAAGGAAGATCCGAGGCCAACATTTGTCGTTGGCCTCTTGGAGCCTTCCGTCAAAGGGATGAGTATCCCATGCCAATGACAGATATGCTAATTGATGGAGCTTCACAGAACCAACTGATGTCATTCATGGATGGCAACGCAGGGTACAACCATATTATTATTGCTGAACAAGACATCCATAAGATTGCATTTCGATGTCTAGGTGCAACTGGGGCTTATGAATTCGTGGTAATGCCCTTTAGACTGAAAAACGTTGGGGCCACTTACCGAGAGAGCCATGAATTCCATCTTTCAAGACATGATCGGACACACTGTGGAAGTCTACATTGATGATGTTGTAGTTAAATCTCAAGATAAGCGAAGTCATGTGGCTAATCTCATAAATGCCTTCATCAAAATAAGGTAGTTCAAACTCAAGATGAACCCCATGAAATGTGCTTTTGGGGTACAAGCAATCAACTTTCTAGGTTTCCTAGTGCATCAAAGGGACATTAAAATTGATAAGAACAAGGCTAAGGCTATAATTGACACTTCTGCACCAAAGAACAAGAAGCAACTTCAAAGCTTTTTAAGGAAGATCAATTTCTTGAGAAGATTTATAGCCAATTATGCTGGCAAAGTACATGCATTCTCTGCTCTTCTAAAAATTAAGAAAGAGAAAGAATTTGCATGGAAAGAATCTCAGTAGAAAGCCTTTGAAGAAATCAAGACATACTTGGCCAGCCTGCCAATGATAATGCCACCAAAGAAGGGCAGGTCATTGAAGCTATATATCTCAGCCTCGGATACATCCATTGCGAGCCTACTGGCCCAGGATAACGATGATGGGAAGGAGCAGGCAATCTACTACTTGACTAGAATCCTGCAGGAAGTAGGTACTCACCCATTGAAAGGGTATGCTTAGCCTTGTACTTCTCTACAATCAAATTGAGGCACTACATGTCGCCTTCTACTGTCTATATCATTGCCAACACATATAAGTATATGCTTTCCAAGCCTGTGTTAAGAGGCCGTTTTGGGAAATAGATACTTGCTCTATCTGAGTTTAACTTTCGGTATGTTCCACATAAAGCTATGAAAGGCCATGCAGTGGCTGATTTTCTAGCAGCCCATCCTAGTACAGAAATGGAGAATATAGAGTCACTAGAGGTTGGACATGTGGAACTTACTAAGCATGACATCCGATATTTGCTAGTTCCAGTACACATGGTATGGATTGTCCCTTAGAAACTCTTCTTTGATGGTTCTAAAACTGACACCTCAGCGGGTGCTGGAATTGTCATCAAAGACCGCAAGGGGACAGTATTTGCATATGCCTTTCAACTGGATTTTGAGAGCACCAATAACAGCGCAGAATATGAAGCCCTCGTCATCGAACTCAAAATAATACTATAGCTAAAAGTGCAGCATCTGGAAATCTATGGTGATTCTTAGTTGGTAATCAAATAGCTGACCAATGCATATAAATGCAGGGATCCAAACATGGCAGCCTATTACGTGGTAGCCATAAATCTTTACATCTCAGTTTGCAGAAGTTACTGCAAAACATATATTAAGAGAGAAGAATTTAGCAGCCAATGACATGGCTCAAATTGCTTCTAGTTTTTAGATACAAGAACCCCATAATGTCATCACAGTTCAGAAAAGGACCTTACCTTCTTTTCTCACCAGATGTATGGACATGGAGGTAAATGCCTTTGAGCTAGATGATGTTGCTGACTGCAGAACACCTCTTTATAACTATCTTTCAGACCCTTCAAACCAAATAGATAGGAAGTTGAAATCTCAGGCAAAAAATTATGTATTGATTAATGATGATTTGTTAAGAAAGACACGTGATGGACAAACTTTTGAGATGCATCAGACTAAAAGAGTCAATGAGAGTGATGGCAAAAGTGCATGAAGGCACCTGTGGAGCCCATCAATCGGGCTGGAAGATGAACTAGTTGCTAAGAAGGTATGGCTACTTTTGGCCAACAATGGAGAAAGATTGCATCAACTACAGCAAGGAATGTGAAGACTGCCAAAGACAGGACCCCATTCAACATGTTCCTGTTGTTCCTTTAAATCAAATAGTCAACCTTTGGCCTTTCAAGGGTTGGGCTATGGATTTCATTGGAAATTTTAGACGAGAATCAAGCGAGAGGCATACCAACATAGTGGTGACTATTGACTACTTTAACAAATGGGTGGAAGCCTTGAAGGAGATCACATCTTTTGAAGTGGTCAAGTTCATTGAAAATCAGATAATCTATAGGTTTGGATACCAGAGACAATCACTACTGATAGAGGTACTTCTTTAATGTCCAGGGAAGTCATGAGGTTAGAAGAACAGCATGGGAAATCACTACTGATAGAGGTACTTTCCTCAGACCAATTGTCACGCCCCAAAATCGAGACACGTGACATCGGCAGATACCTTGAGGATCCCGAAAATATAACACTTAGATCCGAGGGTTATACTCCCAACATTCCCAAAAATACGATAAGCTTTTTTAACTAAATAAAATTGGTTGGATCAGAATTGTAAATAACAACGGAAAGATGGATAAAACATTTCACAAACTTTATTGTCGAAAATACCAACCCCAAAGGTTAAGGAAGAGTACCAGTAATCTCTTAAGTTATTTTACAAACCATAAAGATTTAAAAAGACACCAACCATCCAGAATTTATACAGAGGAAGGATAATAAAATACAGAGGTAGAGCGCAGAGGGGAGAGAGAGATGATGGGGTGGCTTGTGGCTAATAGGTTTTTTTTTTTTCTTATTGTTAAATATTATATGAATATTTTAGAGTTTTTCTATTTAAACCCTGCACTTCTCTTTGTTCACCCCAACTTTTAATTCAAATTTTCACAATTTCTAAGAAAACCTCACTATCTTCCCAAACTACCCCTAAATACACACTCAACAAAAAAATAAAAATAAAAATAAAAACTCATCAAACTCACACCCCGCTATCTACTACCAATTTCAAACCATACATCTTTATTCAACTACAAAGAGATTAAAAAATAATTTACGGTCAGACTAAAGAAAAACAGGAGATTCAAGTAAAATAGAGGATACATTCATACAAGTAGAAAACAGAAAACTCAAACCAACAAAAATTTCAAGGATAATAAAAGTATCTAAATTACCTGCAGCCCCATAATATTTGCAGCTGATGCAGGGTTACCCAAATTATGATGCACCTCAAACAGTTCCAAAACCAAGGAATTCTAATTGTCTTAGCAAACTTGCTCGAACAAACAACCAATTCCAAGTCAAATTATCACTTCATCTGTTCAAATGGGAAGAGAGAGAGAGAGAGAGAGAGAGAGAGCTAAATAGGCCTTCCGGTGGGTGCTAGTGAGTAAATCGTAATTAATCATACCTTAAAAACTTTAGTGTCATCCACATATGAGATGTTTATTAGATATTCAAGACCCATCAACAGTGCAGCTAAATTCTGTTGTGTGGTTTCAAGCACACGAATATGTGTCTGCAAAATGGGTGAAGGATATATGAGTAAAATTTGAGTTTTTCTGTTGTGTGGTTTAAATAGAAAAACTCATATTTTACTACACGCAAAAAAAAAACCCAATAAATGCTATGCAGGCAACAAATAAAAGATCTGACAAAAACTCTAACGGCGGAATCACATTGTAACACATTGAAAAATCTAATTACAAAAATCGAGAGGACATGGACTAACATGTCTTATAAGTACAACTCTAAGGTACTAAATTATCATTAACCCAAAAAAATCAAACAGGTGCCTTTGTTGCCACGAAGCAACACACATCCCACTAAAAGAAGGAGAGTTGGCTCACTCTTCCATTTCCCTCATGTGGTGGGTTGCAACTTTTGCAGAGTTGGGCTCCACCAAACTTTCCGCCTGGATTGAAAACAGATTGGTATTTCATCCCAATTACTAGTCAGCTCAAATTCGAGAGGGATCAGGTGAGAACGCTTATGTGAGAACATTATATAAGAATCAATCCCAGCCATTGAAATGCATCTGAACGGTTGAAGAGAAAAAGCAAGCTTAGGGTGCATACGGGTAGGCTACAGTTTCCCCTTAGGAGAGGTGTCAAGTCGCGCCTGGTTCGAAAAAATGGCGCCTTTCTTGTGAATGGAGTTGTGAATGAACCCTAGTCATATGACCCAAATAACTACCAGAAAAATGGCGCCTTTCTTGTCAATGGAGTTGTGAATGAACGCTAGTCATAACACCCAAATACCTACCAGACATCAAGTTCTCTATTCCTCATCTCTTCTCACGTAAACTCCTGGTGTCTTGTTTCTCTTTGACTTGCTCTTCTGTAGTCGCAGAACCTCCGTCATCTAGTAATTCTCTTCGAATGTCTGAATCGGTACATTTCTCGAATTCCCTCTCTCTCTTTGATATTAAAGTTTGCATGTTATATTGCACTCACTTAATTTAAATTGCTTTAGGATTTTAGGGTGGATTTGAGGGCTTGATTTTCTGGGTAAAAGTAGTCTGTCTGTACGGATGTGTTTGCAAAAATATAAATTGGCACGAGTAATTTGTGTTGTGTTTTGTACTTCGTATTTTTGTTTGCATTCTGGTTGTTTGTTGTGTTATCGTAAAATTCGAGGAATCTTCATCTGTTCCTCATTGTAATCCCGCTTTGGCCATGTAGTGGTGTGAGTGTAGGGCATAATTTTAGGGATTTAATGGGGCTTGGAAAACAAATAATAATAAGTACCAATAGAAGTAGAACGCATAAGAGAAAATTGAATCTTAACTCTGAATATGAGATGATTTGGGATGCATAAGGAGCAATGCATCTTGTAGTAGGTATCAATTACGTATCTGAATTTGTTGGAATCGAGTGTTTGTAGATGAAATTATGTATCTTAATGTGTTCAAAATAGTGTATCAGTTTTGTAACTTGAAATGTTGAAAATTCTGTTAGTAGGTGTCAATTATGTAATGTGTTAAAATAGTGTATCAGTTTGTAACTTGAAATGTTGAAAATTCTGTTAGTAGGTATGTAATGTGTTGAAAATAGTGTTTGTAGGTTTGAAAATGTGTAGATAATATTGTGAGTAGGTATCACTTCTGTATGTTAATATGGTCATAATATTGTGAGCACGTATCAGTTCTGTTTCTTAAGCAAAAGGTGTCTGTTGAGGGTATAAAATGGATTGTGGGTTTGAGCTTAGTTTCCCGGAGTCAGAGGTCTATTCTGCACGGGTGAATAATCTGTGTGTGGCGCAAACAGTCTTGTGTAATTTTGGGGCACATTTCAGTGAGTCGCTTATGGAAAGATTTAGAGAGAGCTGTTTTGGGCACTGTTGGGACTCCATAAAATTGCATTTAGTGGTCAAATTGTGCATGGTCCGGCACTCCGCGAGTCGGAGGACTTGGTGTGAAGGACAAGATGGGACTTAGTTATGCAATAGGGTCCAACGTTGCTCAATTCAGTGTAAAGGATTTTTGTTTGATAAGTGGTCTGAAATGTGGAAGAGAGCCTGACATAACGTCTGCCGGGGAAGATCATAATCGATTTATGAAAGTGCATTTTACCAACAGAGTCACATTACTTGCCAGGACTTAGAAAATGCATTCCTAAAGTCCGAAAGAGGAAGCGAGGACTCGTTCAAATTGGGACTGCTGTATTTTGTGGAGTTTGTGATAATGGGTAAACCCCAAAATGTAAAGATAAATGAGGACTATTTACATTTGGTTCATAAAATGGATGAATTCAACAAATATCCATGGGGATCTATATCGTTTGAGTGTCTGCAAGATACTCTGTTGTTTGTTCCCGGGAAGAAAGAGAGAGATGAAGACAAGGATGGGAAGGGGAAAGGAGAGAAAAAGCAAAAAAGGCGGTGCGGAGTTCGAAGGAGAAAAGGGAAGAAAAACGTGGAGGATGAGAAGCCTAAAAGAATTAACAGACTGCATGGAATATAAAGGGATTGAGCTATGCTTTCCAGTGTATGATTTAGTTCAAAATTAGTGTTTGTAAAATTTAAGTTCGTAACAAAGTACTGACTTTGATAATCTATTTGTTGTAGATTTGGGCGTATGAATTAATTGCTGAATTGGGAATTCCCCCCCTTAGATATTGTAGGCGGGTTGACAAAACTGCATTAGTCCCTCGAATTTTCCAGTGGGAATCCACAGATAAAGTGCCTGAGTTTAGAAAGCTGAACGCTTATATATTTCAAAGCAAACATGTGTGTAGTTAATAATTGATTTGAATAGTATGTTGGTTTCATGAGGAAAGCTGTTTACTATTGTATATGACCTGTTAATTGTATATGTTTGTGACTGTTATCTGCGGCTCTTACGACCAAGTGAATTGGAGATGAGGCAACCATATTGGAGTTGGGGAGCAGATGTTCCTGAATGTGATGCACCTAATGTAGCCCCGCGGGTATGTAAGGACCGTGATGAATTAAACTCTGTTGTGCAGCAGTTGAGGAATGAGGTTGTAGTATTGCACCGTGAGAAGGGTGAGCTGGAAGAGAGAGTTTTACGCTTGGAAAAGTGTACCGGTCATGCAGAGGCCAGGAAGAGTGAGGATGATGGAGAGGAGAGGTTTAAGAGTGAGGATCTTTGGAGAGGAGAGACATAAGAATGAGGATGCTGGAGAGGAGAGACATAAGACTGAAAATGCTAGAGAGACTGAGGATCTTTGGAGAGGAGAGACATGAGACCGAGGATGCTGGAGAGGAGAGACATGAGGCGAGGATGCTTGAGAGGAGAGTGATAAAACCGAGGAAGGTGGAGTAGCCGAATCGAGAGATGAGTGTGTACAAAATGCGAAAGAAGAGGTGCAGTATACAACCCCGGATATAAATTGGGATGATCCAGATGTGGTGTGTGTCACCCTTGTTAAATTCCTTACGAATCCTCCTCGAAGGATTGATATGTCCACTGCGGAGGGTGAATGTGGCGAAGATATTATAGTTGGGGTGGGGCGAAAGAGGGTCGGGAAGGAGTCGGACTCTTGGTCTGTGACGAATAGGCCAAGGGCAGTGGTAAGGGAAAGTCCATGGCAAGGTCGGGAGATTCCCGATATTTCAAGGACACAATTGCTGACCCCCTAAGGCCTGTTCCTCGTGATTCCCTTATGGAGGTGGCAAAATTCAGCTGGGAATGGGGACAAGAAGTAAAGTAAGTTCCCTTTGCCCGTCCGTAGTGAAATGTAAATCGTTTATTATGATTACCTATTGAGTCACTGGTGAAACGGAATTGATAATAATAATGATTGACAAATATAGTTCACATGTGCGGTTATGTGGAGACGAAGCTATGGAAGGTTCGCATAACTTCTTTCTTGATTCTTGACCAAGGATGGTTGGTTGGATGACTCGGTAAGCATTGATTGATTTGGGATTTTGTCGATAAGCCCTTGCTATGTAGTAATTTATTGATTTACTAATGGAAACAACCCTTTTATGTAGAACATTGACATGGCCTTGCATTTGCTACGGGAGGCGCACAACAGTGTCCGCAAGTGGGTGGGTTCTCGATCGACGATCTTGGACACCACTTTTCAAGTGTGTATTATTTCATAAGCATTGTTTGTTTTGAAATTCCGTATCCGTTATGATGCATAACTCGTGTGCCACTATGCAGAAATGTGCTGCCTTAGATTACACGCAAATGAAGTCGTATATGGAAAAGGACGAGAGGCGACAAGAACGGTCTCACCGGGAATGGTGAAGGGCGAAGGGCATAAGTTGGCTAAATCATGGTCGTCTGTGAATCAAGTTTTTGCCCTTCAACCTACAAAGGCGTAAGCACTGGATCTTACTTGTGATCGATTTAAAAGGGTGTGAGATAAGGGCATATGATTCAAAAGTAGATGCATGCGTAACTCAAGCCATCCAACGGGCTGTGCAGCCGGTGTCCAAAATATCGCCCCGGTTGTTACACGAAGTCGATATATTGGCGACGGTCTACTTCGCAAAAGTGAGTGGCCAGTTATTCGCGTTTTGGATGCACTCCAACAAGTAGGCGGGTGAGTCATATTCGACCTAAACACATTGTGTTATGAAAGTGCGCTTTTGTTGTACAATGAATGACAAACTTCTTCGATATGTTTCAGGGGCGACTGTGGGATGTACATTCTCAACATCATGCGAGTTTCGACCTCCAATGTAGACCTAGCCAATATTTCCCCTCATGCCATGCCCTTGTATCGGTTGAAGCTCACAGTGCGATTGTTGCGGGGATATTGGAACCTGTGATTAATTAGGAGAGGCAATATGACATAACTGAGTGGGTGTAGTATATGAACTTGCAAACTTCATTTCACTGAGTGGGCGGTTTGTAATTATGTAGGTAACAGTTGTTGAACTGAAGAAATTCATATAGCTTGGTATTGGCTCAATTCTCGAGATACAGAACTAACCTTTCTATAATATACGGGAAGCTCAAAGAGCTTTGTTCGCATGCTTGAGGGCATCTTTCCCGTTTGTACGAAGGTTTTGAAAAAGGTAGTTTTGACTCTTACTTGTTAATCACCAACAAAAATGCTATGCTCACCACATGTGGTGAGCACCACCTCTCTAATAGAGGTGGGCCTCATTGTATTGGTTTAGAGAGATGGGACCCACCTCTATTAGAGAGGTGGTGCTCACCACATGTGGTGAGCATAGCATTACTCAATGACCAAACTCTTCTTTATGATCCAACTCCCCCTTTTGACTTCAAATTAAAGAATAAGTTTTTTTTTTTTGGTTCAAATACAACCTGTACGAAACCTTGAACACATGTTGTTGATACTATGCTGAACCATAATTTGAAAATGGTGCCACACTTTTTTTTTGCAAATGTGGAATAATTCAAATGTGGAATAAATAGGAATGTTTCTTGTTTACGGCAAACAAGATTGTGAAGTTCAAGATGCAGGCATATCAAACGTTCAAAAATTCATTTCCTTATTATGCTCAATGATTAATTCATAATAGTACATTTGCAAACACTTCTTCATATTTCATAGCTGTCCGGATTAGAAAATTACAAAATATATACTTGAAAAGTCAAAAGCAGAACACGCTTTTAAAATATATACGTGAAATTGCTTGAAGATTTCCAGACGCAAAAAGTTTCTTACTTCTTCATCACTTTAATCGCCAAATTCAGAAATGATAGAACTAACAACAGTAGGAGGATATTTTTAATGCCCTTCACTATACGGATGACTTCAACATATGCATTAAGTTCCTTCACATCCAGCTGGTTTTGAATTTGAGATTCAGTTGCCATGTTGCCTCCAGTCACCCATTCATAGCCACTACACCTTGTAGCTCCCTAAAAAAACATAATAAAGTTACATTTTTCAGTTTCGGATTACAATGTCAGACCCAATTCTTCTACTCTGTAGCAGTTTTCGTTGGCTTAGGCAATGGCCGATCTGAGTTAGTGTTATTGGCTTAGGGAAGATAATACTTACATATGTTGTGAAGCACTTCCAATACGGTCTGCCCATATTCCTTTCAGATTTGGAAATTAGCATAACCATCTCGAGTGCAGTCTTTGACACCTCTTTCCTTGAGTGTTTGTTGAAGAATTCGACATGGCTTTGCCTTAAGGGAAAATGAAGATAACAGAAGATGACAACCCTTCCAAAAATTTGCTGAAAACCCCAAAAAATTTTCCTTAAATTCTGAAAAGGAATTGTATGATATTTTTGGGGAGAACTAAGATGGAGTTTCAAGTTTGAATTGTCCTGTTTTGGTCGTAACAATCCGTGATCGTGAGCGGCAAATTCAAAATTTGCAGGAATGTTTTTTATTTGTTAACCTAACCCATGAGCGGAAAGAAAAGCATTGGTTTAATATTTTTTAACCCTTAGCGATCCACAGTAAACCCTAACCCATGACGTCAAACCCCTACACCCTTGAAGTCGTTTAAAAATTGAATATTTAAGTGGCAAGGATTACAAAATAGAAAATCTGACGAGTGGCGACATGGGAATGCGACGCGTGGCGGTCGGGGTTACAACTCCCCACTCCAGCGCCTCCACTTGGCATTTCTTGTATTTTTATTCAGTTTTTTTCCCAAAAATCGTTAAAAATGCATGAAAATTACGGAAAAATTTGGGAAATTTCCTAACTCTGTGTGGGGATGAAGGCTTCATATGGAAAGTACAAACCCTGGTTTAGGAGCTAGTGAAAAATAAAATTTGGGAACCAACCCTACATTCGGATGATGCAAATGAAAACACTAATACACTTTGTAAACCCTACACTCTCATATGTACGATCACATTAATCCCATATCCAAATTTGTTTGCCCTGCCCTTTTTCTGGAAATGTCATCGAAGGAAATCTCGTCCTGATCGTTGAGGAATTTTTTGGGAATTTTTCACCCTCAAATTCGATTTTTAATTGAATATTTAAGTGGAAATGATTAAAAAAATTTGAAACATGGCGTGTGGCCGCATGGGAATGCGACGCGTGGCGGTTAGGGTTGCAACTCCCCACTCCAGCGCCTCCACTTGGCATTTCTTGTATTTTTTATTCAGTTTTTTTCCCAAAAATCGTTAAAAATGCATGAAAATTACGGAAAATTTTGGGAAATTTCCTAACTCTGTGTGGGGATGAAGGCTTCATATGGAAAGTACAAACCCTGGTTTACGAGCTAGTGAAAAATAAAATTTGGGAACCAACCCTACATTCGGATGATGCAAATGAAAACACTAATACACTTTGTAAACCCTACACTCTCATATGTTCGATCACATTAATCCCATATCCAAATTTGTTTGCCCTGCCCTTTTTTTGGAAATGTCATCGAAGGAAATCTCGTCCCGATCGCTGAGGAATTTTTCGGGAATTTTTCACCCTCAAATTCGATTTTTAATTGAATATTTAAGTGGAAATGATTAAAAAAAATTGAAACATGGCGTGTGGCCGCATGGGAATGCGACGCGTGGCTGTCAGGGTTGCAGCTCCCCACTCCAGCGCCTCCACTTGGCATTTCTTGTATTTTTTATTCAGTTTTTTTCCCAAAAATCGTTAAAAATGCATGAAAATTACGGAAAATTTTGGGAAATTTCCTAACTCTGTGTGGGGATGAAGGCTTCATATGGAAAGTACAAACCCTGGTTTACGAGCTAGTGAAAAATAAAATTTGGGAACCAACCCTACATTCGGATGATGCAAATGAAAACACTAATACACTTTGTAAACCCTACACTCTCATATGTTCGATCACATTAATCCCATATCCAAATTTGTTTGCCCTGCCCTTTTTTTGGAAATGTCATCGAAGGAAATCTCGTCCCGATCGCTGTGGAATTTTTCGGGAATTTTTCACCCTCAAATTCGATTTTTAATTGAATATTTAAGTGGAAATGATTAAAAAATTTGAAACATGGTGTGTGGCCGCATGGGAATGCGACGCGTGGCATTGAATGTGTTCATTAATTGTGTTAATTTATTATTATACTATTAACTTCATTTTCAACTGATTTATTGTAATTTAATGTTGAATTTTTTATTTTCCAAATTGGTGACATTGAATGTTCTTATTTATTTATTTTACAATCAATTTAGTTTCTATATGTTCTTTTGTCATGGGAATATTTTTGTTGTTGTTGTAATATATTCAATTTTCATTCGATCAATTGTTACCAAATCTCTTTAATGCAAATTTTGTTTATAGATGAATGTACCAATTTTTTAAATTCAAAATTATTATGTACCTATTTTTATTTTTATTTTTTAATATAAGTAAATCGTTGTACTTAAAAATATAGGTCAATTAATAAAATTAGTGAAGAACATAAAGAATTAGTGAAGCACATAAAAATATAGGTAAATTAATAAAATTAGTGAAGAACATAAAGAATTAGTGAAGCACATAAAAATATAGGTAAATTAATAAAATTAGTGAAGAACATAAAGAATGTACCTATTTTTTCTACATAAATATGTCCTTATCAATTAACCTATCATGTAGACATGTCGGTTTTTTTGGGGCATGTATCACCATAATTTTCTAACAAACAAATACCTTATCAATACTTTTTTTTGAGAATAAAAATAATTTGTATTAGGTATATATTATAATTGTTTGTTTAGTTATAATATTATTATACGTATTATGTTATTTATGTATATTGGTGTGTTTCCATTAAATTATTTTTGGTTTAAATGTTTTTTATATGCTCAAATTCAAATCAATTACATAAAAATGCTAAAAATAAGGGATTTGACAAGTAAGGTAGATGACATAGTCTATAATTACTTTATAATACAAGGAAAATTAGTGAAAAGGGATTACCAGATGACTTAATTACACTGCTTTTGTTGCAAATATAGTATCATATGCAGGACAAATCAGGAAATTAGGGGAAATTTTTCGGGTATTTATGGAATCATCGAGTATCTTAGAAGATCAAGCATGTCTCGGACTTTCACTGTCAACGAAGTGACTGAAAGGATAATCCCTTTTCGGGTTGACAACACGCAACCTCCCTGCCGTATGCATGTCTGTCATCTTTAATGAATGACTGTTTGGGGGATATGAACTAGCAATTCACCATGTGAGACCACATAGTGAAACGATATAGGACCCAAAACCATAAACAAACTTCAAATAAAAATAAAAACAATACGAAGTTCACACGCTTCACCTTTACATAAAAACTAAAAACCAAAAACACAAATTCTTAATAAAACACCTATCATACCATGTATATAGACCTTAAATCCACGCAGTCATCAATCGGAGTTCGCTACCGAAGCGTAACACCTCCCTCTTCCATTTGCAGGGTTCACAGCAGTTCCAAGCATCTACGTTGTACAAGTATTCGCCCCTGCGGTCCCATAACTGATACCACTCCCGATTACCCTCACAGTGAATGCAGTCTTGAAAAAAACCTTCGGCTGCAGTAAACTTTGCAAGTGTAGGAGGAGTCACGATCCCACACATTGTATACCGAAGCAGTCGATAGATTATTGAATCCCTGCAAGCTTGGCTGTTCAGTTGCTTCGTTTTGCTGAGATGGCACAAAAACTCCATCGCATTCTCCTTCCCCTCGCTAGGGTTCAACAGCCCTAGCAAGCCAACAATGTACGAGGCTTCCTTATGCCCTGCCATAGCCACCACCCGCAGGTTCTTCAGCGCCTCATCATCGTTCAATAGGAAGAAGTTATGAATAGCTTCTCTATAAATTATTTCTGGATTGTTATGTTGTTTGCATTTTTGCAAGAACTCAACAATTTTGCCTTCATCAAACCCGCATGCAGTCCTCATGCCACTTTGGTACTTATCTATCGACACGGTTGTCCAAACCTCAGGATCATTCAGCATTTGTTAAAATAACTTGCATGTTCCCGCCATCTTTGTCAGACAGATCTTCGAGGACTGCTTTGCAACCATGAGCAGCACCTTAAACCATGCCAATTGTGGAATATCCATCCGGGTTGTTGGAGAAGAGGGACTGAAAAGGGAAAAGGGTGTCTGGAGGATTTAATATTGAAGGTGTCGTTTGTGGACAAAGAACAAAGTGCCGAATTATTATATGAACCCAACCGGCGTGACCCACTTTACAATGGACGAAGACAACTTTGGGTTTAGATCAGTAATTATTGTATTCGTTTCCCAAGCGGTGAGAGTGAAAGGAAACTTCACACTCATCGATGAAGGTGGAGGCGCGGAATTGGTGTTCGCGCGCTGCCCTATTTACAGCATTTATTAAACTACTTATCACCGTCGTGATCACAAAATTAAAAGGGCTTTTCGTGATAATTATTATGCTAAAATCACATCGGATAGCTATGAAACTAAATATCAACGCACCATTAACGATAAACTCAATGATCACGAGTGTATATGATACTAATAATGCAAAAATGGCATCACCACGTATGAAGGTAACTTGCATTTTACCATGACCAAGTAAGCGATTGCATATTGCCAAATATGGAACTAAATATGAACACATATCACCAGACAGTAAGCGAAAACTGTGTTTATGATAAGGATAATGCAAATATGACATCACATGTTCTCAAGGTAACTTACATTTCAACCAAGACTGCGTTAACGATTAAATATCCGCAAATATGATACTTAATTTGTGTGATTATCACCTGTAAAGAAAATGAAACAAGCGTATGCGATACTAATAATGCAAATATGACATCACCACGGAAATTTGGTATCTAAAGTGGCCGCTCCCAGTCCAAGTGAACAAATTAATTTTGGCGGGAAAATTAGTAAGGGGACTCTTGTATAAATAACAAAGTGATATATTTTACCTCACATTGCACCACCAGTTGGTCCAAACAACCCTCAACTCACCATGGGTTCACCTACGAAAATCCCCCAATACTTATAACAACTCCACCAAAATATGCAGAGCCTATGTCACACAATAAGAAGAACGCTGAAGATGTTCTGTAGGACCTGCGAAATCCATAAACTTTTCATCCGAGGACCACGATGATGCAGGTCGATCGGCCAGATGCGATGCGATGCGTTGAAGATTGAAATAAAACGTCAGGAGATACGTCTAAGATGGTATCAAGAAACATTGGGGAAGGAGAAAAGTCAAGCGAAATTGCACCTTCGATCGGTGAAAATAATGAAACCGAGGGTTAGGCTTGCGACAGAAAAAGTTTTCGAAGGTTCGGGGTCAAATGAGGCGGTGCAGATGAGGGAAGCACAAGCACGTAAAGGGTTTGACCTGTTCGACAAAGATGCAAAATGTGTTGTCCCAAGCTACAATCGGGACGGAATCACCATGGAGTAAACCGTCGCTTGACAACGTTCATTTTGGTTATTTTCAAGAACTTTGTTTGGAAAAAATAGGTGGTTCATTTTGACTGCGTTTGTTCCAAGTTTGTGTGCGCTCCTCAAGGTCTAATCATTTTTCTTTAGACACTTCAGATGGTATCTTATATGTATCCAAGTCGTAAGATGTGAAGAAAGAGCGAGTGAAAAATATGGGAAACCGCTTTTGGTTTATTATCCGTACTTTTGTAAAGCTAAATGGGTATGCTTTAATTGAAGTTTGTTTACATTATTTTCTGTCAACATTAAGGAAAAATTTGTCTTTACAAAATGCCTAAAAGGAAGGATCGTTTTAGCATTGATTGGATCTTAGAGCATCCACAATAATGCTCCCTATTTCTTAGCTAAAATTTAGCTAAAAACATAGAAAAGCTATTTTAGGAGCTCTCTAAAAAATTGTAACTCCAACCATACTCCCTAATTTGGAGTCATAAATGCTTTCTATCTGTTTATCATAAATGTTTTACTTTTTGTATAAAAAAAAATTTAATTATTGATTTACAATAAGAAAAAGGGTACACTGCAACATAAAAGTACAAGACACATGAGATACAATTGAAAATGACAATACAAAATATAGGAGATGGAATCGAAAAAAAAAAATTACAAAACAGCAAATACCTATACGGAAAATAATTGGCTGTCAAAACAAGAAATCATGTGAAAAGAATTATATTTAAAAAGTGATTGTGTTTTGCAAAATACCTACAGATAAAATAATTTTTTTATTATAAAAAAAACGGTATTTGTGTGTTGCAAAATATCTAGAATGAAAAGAATTTTTAACAAAATGCTTGTACTTTGCAAAACACCTACAGGATACGATGAAAATAATTGACAAAGAAAAACGTGTTTGTGTTTTGTCGAAAGTTGATTCAAAAATATATAATTTGACAAAGGAAATAACAATAATGATAATATGTGTGTCATTTGAAAGGAGAAAATAAGACTAATTTTTCCCAATATTTGCATACGAAGCAAATAGGGGTGGGCATCCGGACCGAAAGAAAAATTGGTTGACCAAAAAGTCAACAATGCTATATTTTTTAATTCTTAAAGTTTAGCCGAAGGTTTGCTATCTAAATCATTTTTTTTTTACATATTTTGTAAAATCTAATGCTATATTTTTAATTTTATAATTAATATTTTTCCAAGTCAACTTCAATTTGACCGAATGAATAGTACCGATTCCGATGTGAGCTTGAAACCGAACCGGACCGCGCCACCCCTAGAAGCAAATGTAACCGATAGTTGTGTTATTTTAAAGTATAGAGTGAACATGAAGGAAATAGATGGAAAAGGTTTGCAAAACATAATGCTACGGTTGAAAGGAAAGCGAGTTCAAACCATATTTCAAGATGAAGTGTACACTGTATTGTCACATCGTGATGAAATTGCATACGAAAGTGAGTTGAAAAAACAGCTTCGATGATTTATAGCTTCCCCAGTTGTGTAATGGCACAAGGAGTTCCTAGGAATTTTTATGTATTTTTCTGATTTGTTATTTATTTATTATGAATTTTAGAAGTTAAATTGTAGGGAAATAGTCGAAATATAAAATATTGACATGTGTTAGCTTTTAAAGGCTCTCTGTCAGATTTCGACATGTGGCCATATAACATGGTGACATGTGTTCTTTTTTGTTATTTATCTTTTTATTTAAAACAATTCATAAAAGTGAAATAATAAATAAACTTGTTATTTATTGTTTTTATTTTAAACAATCCATAAAATTATTTTCGCGTAAACGCCTTTTTTTCACAAAATTTTCATTTGGCGGTTTTAGTCCTTCGAAATTGGGCTCTCTCTCGTCCCTAACCTAAGCACAAACCCTCTCTCTCTCTTTCGCCATCTCTCGACCCCAAATTCTCGACCTCTCTCTCCAACCCAAACCCTCCATCCTTCTCTTCCATCTAGTGATCTTTTGGGTATGTAAATCCACTGTCCTTTTCTCTTCACGATAAATTTGTTTGCCTTGTGTATGGTAGAATTGCTCTGTTCTATATTGGGCACCATTTTTTAGCTTGCTTTTCTGACTGTTCTCTTTCATAACTGTTTATGAAGATAATTAGTATAAGCGTGCTTGAGCCAAGAGAAATTAGAGGTCAATTTTTGATTTGGCCCTGTGTGAATGGTTAATATAGTTCGCGCATCATCTTTCTTAGATGTGTTTTGTTTCCATGTTTTCCATCTCCTTTTCAAGATGTACAATTGAAGGCATCATATGTCCTATAAGTTTGAAGTTTCATTTACTTTTTGTTGTCATTGTGCTATTGTAATTAACGTTTTAGAAGATGTGGAGTTTTGATATTTAAGGCTGGATATCGTGCAGACTTTTCCCCACAACAGAGGCATAATTTAGTTTTCAATATTGTCTTAGAGAAACAACCAAATTTTGGGGGATTACTTCATTATTCATTTTTCAGCCTTTTTTGCCCTGCAATATAAAAAGTCTGGTACTCTAACACTTCCAGAACAATTGAAGTTTCTGGTTAGTCTTTGATATCAATGTGTTGAGCAGATGAAATGATTCCGTTTATCAAGATAATGTTCATTGTATTACCGGGGTGGCAGCATTGGATTAGAAGGTTTTGATGGGAAAAAGGTTATGGGCTTTCATAAGGAAAAAGAGAGATTAAGAAATAATGGGAAAATGATATTGACCAATTGAGAAAAAGCATGACATTGAACTACACTTATATGCATTTTCTGTTTCAAGGGATGGAGATTAAATTCATATAAGTAAGCTGTTGGTGTACAAATTCTATAAATTTCATTTATTTCTTATTTTGAAGCTTCTCATGAGCTGGAATTTTGTGGTGCCTGCTTTCCCATGTAGAGATATGCAAGTATTTTTGGGGTTGCGATGAACAAGAGAGGTTATGTGAATTTCTAGTTGTGAAGACATTGTATATGAGTCTCTGATTTGTTAGCAATTACAGTTTGTACTGGCTGCTGGAAAATTGTAATTGTTTGTAGGGCTAAATTTCACTAAGTTCAATGCAAAATTACTTTACCTCATTTGCCAGTTTGTTAGACATATATAAACTGACTTTTGTATGGAAGAACAAACACTCTACCAAAGAACCTCTTACTATTGGTTATGGTTCTCCAAGTAATTTTTGGAGTCAAATGTATACGATTTGGAGTCAACTAAGCCAATTACAATCAATTTGAACAAACCAAGCTGACTTTCTAGTAATTACAAACAATGTAAGGGTAAGATGTTGCTAATTTATTAATCAAGTTCAATGGTTTGCTTTTCATATTGATTCCAGCAGTAATGCACCCTTTTTTAGAATTATTGTTATATTTGGTTAATATGGTTTGTCGTTGACCTTTGATTACAGATTTGTTGGGTCATTTGGTTTAATCTTATAGCTTTCTCTTCAATATTTGGGTTAATGTAGTGCATGTGTTGTAGCAGGATTATACCAAGTATTGAAGGAGAAGAGCAAACACTTTGACGAAAATGTGAGTGACAACAAGAGCTTGATTATCAACGTTGAGTTGTCCAAGTATTGGAGGAGAGGACCAAACACTTTGAGGAGAAGCAAAAAGAAAGAAAGAGGAGTTCATGGATAAAAAGAGCTCGTGCTAGCACTCAACATCTTGTTTTCTTCACGACTCTTCATTGGAGTTGTGTTTTGTGCATACAACGAATCTCCCAATCTGAACAAATCAAGATTTGTCAACATGTCAACCGGTTCAGACCGCAATGCAAATCGTGGGACTCCGATGGGTCATGGGAATATGCCTCCTGTTATCCAAGATCCCCTCTACCACCGCTGCCACTTCCAACCTCCTCGGCAAGCGAGGGCGACTTCGATGATCCTGCTGTGGAAATAAATGATATGAAGAACAAACTGGAACACGACTCCTCCTTGGACCATTATTGGACTCAAAAGTGTGTCTGAGCTGAGCGAAGTTGGCGTATTTGACGCGCCAAGTGAACAAAGCGCGTTACGTAAAAGAGAAGCACAGAATTCATGGCCTAAGAAGAAAGCTCAAAGCAGAGGATTTGCATATGACCGAGGAGGATGCTACGTGCGAATCTTTGAGCATCCACAAAGGAGGCGACAAGCATGGGCAGGCAATGTGTGTGGCTTTCAACGAAGGTTTTGAGCAATTCCGACGGTTCGCTGCAGATGTCCACAAAGATATTGACTGAGACGCCATAACTCCGTCTGCTACAAAGAAATCATCTCCGGCGGTGTACACCCACCGAGCTAGGCCACCAACCAGCAAAAGCCAACGATAATGACGGTGGTAGCCATATCAATCGCTAGGCAATCGTTATTCACTTCTTTGTTTTTTGTTAATGCCCGATCCGGGTTTGTGTTTACATGTTTATGCCCGATCTGACTTACGTGCACCTTATTCGGGTTTAAATATGCTATCACAGCCTTGGGTTCTATGTTATTACTAGAGTTCAATCTTATTTCTTCGATCACTAACTACGGATCAAGAGAGTTCAAGCATTAATACTGCTCAAATTTTTGGTTTTAAAAATTGTCGGTGGGTCGATAAATATTTTCAAGAATATCGACACGAGATATTCGGTTCTTTGACACATTATCGCATATAGTGATGGTTTCAAGATTCCCTTACATACATATTTCATTTTCCTTGCAACCGTTGCAAAGGTGTATAAAACCCACATTGCATGAATCCCAAACGAATCCTTTCAAACACCGGCTTCACGTTCAAAACACCAAAGCCCCAGGATGGACATCCACCTTCAAGTTCGACTTATACATAATTATTGCAAGCATGGTGCCGTTCACGACCATCCTTGTGGGACATGCAGGATCTATTCGAGGAAGGTCCGGACAATGTTCAATACTATCGGTCCCCGACCCCTTCTCCCCCAAAGCCCGCATCTCCCATTGTTTGCATGTGTAAACCCCCAAATTTAGAGTGGTGCCAGGATTGCTACAATGACAAACGCATTCTAGATTGGGAGGAACGTGGCCACTTTGAGTCAAGTGATGACTCTGATGCTGATAACTAAGTGGCTCTTCAAATAACTTATTGTTGACTTTAATGTAGTTTTTTGAATTTTATTTTTCTATGTCCGAATGTAAGTCATGCGATACGTGTGTGACACTTAATAATTATCGAATACAAAAGTTACTTTGTTTTTGGGCGGTTTCACTGTTGCTGTTCACATACCTTAGTTCAGTATCAACATGAGGCACTTACATAAGATTCACTAACGGTTCCAGATGGTTTCCAAAAAGACGCAAATTGGTATCAACAAATATTCAAACTCCGGAACGTAAATGAAATCAAACTCTTGCAGAAATGACTCTGTCATAGTAGGTTCCCTGTCTGCGTGCTCGAGGCTGCAAATTCTCATCGATTGCAGCACCAACTGCGTCGGAAGATGAAGAGCTGCAACATCGAAACAAATAAACAAGTCAACAGCATTTCGTGTATAAAATTCAAACCCAGACAATTACATATTCACTTACCCGCTCACAAGTTTTGGACAACTCCGTCTATCATGATCAGTCTTCCTACATTCACTGCACCGCCGTTTATGTCCTTCCGCTGCCTTCTCTTTTTGTCCTTTCACTCTTCTCGCATGCCCTTTTGCTTTTACTCGATGGGGATCTTTCATTCTGACTTGGGAAGAACTAGTTCCGACCTCTCCACTGGGTTCTTCTTCGACACGAGCTCTTGATGACAACAACCTTGTAAGCTTCCCACGAATGTCGTCAAATGAATTTTCCAGCAACTCAAAACCTTCATCACACAACAAAGCAGAATCTATCAAATCACCTGCAACTTTGCCAAGTTTCGATCTCTTAACCAAAACCAAACCGTCCACGCAATCTTTAACTTCTTTCTCATTCTTATCATATACTACACCGCACTTTGCACTTTGAAGCCATCGTTTCACTATGTAATTGTCCGCAAGTGCTCCACCGCTTCATTCTTAAAAATGCTAGGATGTGTCGGCACGGAATACCCCAAAATTCAAATCCTTTGCAGCTGCAATAAGCTTTATCGGCATCTTTATCATGGACAAGCTCCTTCATCCATGTCACCCCGGATTTACCCGCTCACTTACTTTGTACCTGCACTGGTCTCATCTTGCTCTACAAGTTCGAACAAGCATAAAAGGCTTCAAGTCTTCCCTCTCAAACATTTCAAGAATTTCCCGAGTGTAAATGCGTGCCATTTGATGTTGCATTGGTGTTCGAAATGGCGGTGGAGGTTTTTCATTGGTATCAACATGATCAGTCATTAACTCCTTGTGCCTCGTGAACCAAGAGCTCTTTCAAAACGCATACAATGAATTCCATCAATGTGTTTTTCGGTTAATATATTGTTTGAAAAATGCATAACGACTTTCAGCCCGTTGACTACTTGACATCCCTACGAAAACACATGTTTTACATATGATGGAACCCAATTCTCCCGCAAAGCATGAATCGAGCTCAGCCACGGATGGTCTTTCAGCCCATTGCTTGTAATGATTTCATCCCATTTCGCATCAAATTCTTCTTTCGTGTCAATACTCCATATGCATTTGCACATTTCCGAAAAACATTCCCCAATGCCGGGTTTCTCCATAAACTTATTCAAGATATGCCATATGCAATATCTATGGAATGTTGTTGGGAGAGTTAAAGCAATTGCCTTTGACATGGCTGCATCTTGATCGGTGATGATCATTTTGGGTGGCTCTCCTGGCATGGCTTTCTTGAATTCTTCGAACAACCATACAAATGAATCCGTGGTTTCACTAGTTAGGAATGCACAACCAAACAACACCGTCACTATGGTTATTAACGCCTAACAAAGGCGCAAAGACCATCCCATAGCAGTTCGTGTTGAACGTCGTATCAAATACCACCACATCCCCAAAAACCCATAAGCTCGTCTTGACCTTGCATCTGCCTAGAAAACATTTCCCATCCTTCCTTCCGAATCTACCTCCATATTGAAATAAAATGATTCATTTTTTCTTTGCTCAGCCAAAAATGCTCCTTCAAAGACTCCGCATCATGCCCAATCACCTCCCCACGCACGTCCCTTGCATAATTATAGACATCTCTCCTAACAAACCCAACATTTTCCAATCCCCTACTTGCACCTCAAGAAGGCTTACCTATTTATGTACAGGATATTAACTTTGCTCATATGTACACTATAGGCCTTTGTAGACTCTGTTAAGTTACGGTGAGATCTCAATAGATGGACTTTATCAACTGTGGTCATGTCATGGTTGTGTACCTCATTGAATCCTACAACAATGTACTTATTCTTCTCTTCTACCTTCAAAATCGCAAGTTTAGCCTTGCACCCGGTTCGAGTACAACCTCATTGTCTTCTCTTACGACTAAAGTGCTTGTCAACGCATACCCTTGTTTACGACATACATATTCTTTCCTTGTTACCTCTTTTGTGAATGTGCACGTTCTCGTTGTAGAACACCGAATGCCGAATCCGGCTTTCGGCATACATATTATAGAAATTGAACACATCCTCACAAAGCAATCAAATTCAAGTCCCAATTTTGGTTTCAAGTCCGAACTAACTTCCGGTGTCACCGTCCTTCGCACTCCATTTCACGCTTCTTGCAATTTAACCCTGAATATCACATCACCACCATCATATATGACATTAAAATCACTATCTGTGAAACATTAAAGACCTACATACACACTAACGTAACTCGTGCTGATGCCCAATATTTGGCACATGCTTTCAAACAGCTTTAAAATATATATCAACTAACATATGACACCCAAATGACTCTCTGGTGAAACATTAAAGATATACATACAACCTAATCGACTCATGCCGATGCCCAATATTTGGCACATGCTTTCAAACAAACTTTAAAATAAATATTAACTAACATATGACATGCAAATGACTCTCCATTTGAAACATTAAAGTCATACATACAACCTAAAGTGACTCATGCCGATGCCCAATAATGAAATTCACAAATACAGGGTTTAGGGTTCACCTCGTAATCGATTTCCAACTTCAAATTTTCAACAAATATGACAACGTAACGTAGCCCTTTTAGATCTGGACGTCAACCCCAACAACTTTTCTTCTTCCTCAACCCCTGTTTCGCTGCGCTCAAGGATTTCAAAACCAACAGAGCAGAACCACAACGGTACGGTCAAGATTTTCCAACTCAACGCCGGTTTCGACGTTGCTCTAGGATTGACGTATGTCCCGACCCCAAAAACCCAACCACAAAGATGAATTTATAAAATCCAAGCTTCCTTTGTTTCGCCTGAATGGGAAACGCAGAAAAATGAGGGTACCGTTTATTTGTTCTTCCTCAAACCGAAAAACGATTAACAGGGGTGCTTTCTCTTCAGTGTTACAGTTCTTCCTCAATCAAAGCTGATAAAAAAATGGCCTCCTCATTGAACTGAGCGAACAGCTGGTTTGGAGGGGACTTCTGTTTTGGAGGGGACGTCTGTTTTGGAGGGGACGTTTTGGAGGGAGAAGAGAGAAGAAGGCCTCGTTCTAATACAACACTTACACTTACAATTGCTTTTCATACAGCATTTAGATTGGATCCAACGATGTTCTCATGTTATGTTCTCACATAGGCGTTCTCACTAGATCCCGACGCAGCTCAAATTTCCACCCCTCCCTATGCATTGGGTTGGAGATGGTTTTATAGTGAAAATTCCTAAATTTTGGGTTTAAGTCCAATGGTTGAAGATAGTCCATCTCCAATGCAAGCGGGCTAAATCCAAAATTCGAGAGTTTAGCCCTAAAATCTCCCCCAACGCAGGTACGGGAATGGGCCAAATTATTACCCGGCTGAATTTTGGGGAGGAATTTTGGGCCACTTTGCGGTCCGAGCAATAGGTTTGTAGGGCTCCAACTGAACTCTCTTTGCAGCCCCACGTGAAGGAGCAGCGCATCATGCAAGTTCTCGAGCATTTCCACTTATTCAAAGTGGGATATACATGGCATTCGCTGGAGCAATGACCGTTCGTTGGGCATCAAACGGTTGTGTTAGAATTTGCTGCTTTTGTTTTTGGTTTTTGTTTTCTTTTGTTTTATTTCTTCAAAACATCAATGGTTGCGATTAAATCTAGCCAATTTCAATGGCTAAAAAACAGATCTAACGGTCAAATATTATTATTAATTATTCTAATTTAATTTATTTGTGTCATTTATGTCATATTAAGTTGATAAATTATGTTTGTGAAATTTTAATTTTTTTAAGTTAAAATGTTCATAAAAATAAAGGAATTTTTGTAGAAATGTCACCTGAACTTATACCTAAATTTTAATTTGTCACCTTAATTTTTCAAAATTCATGATTTGTCATATGACTTTAGCACCATTCAATTTTCCATCCATTTAAAGGGTATTTTAGTCTTTCCATTTTCAAGAGTGTTTTAAAAATGGAAAATCATTACAAAAAAAAAAAAATTGTATATCTTTTAAACAATTAAAATTGAAAAAAATCTCACCTTCCCCCATCCCCTGCGCGTCACCGACAGCTCCAACCAACTCCGTCCACCTTAAAATTCATTCCCCATTTCCTCTTCACAGCCCGTTCCCTCTTCTATCTCTATCATGGAACACCTACCCTCCACACACAAATTCCCTCATCCCACCCAAACAAGGGCGGAGCCAGGAATATGTAGGGCTGGGCTAAATTTTTTTTGTCTGGCTTCTTCTATATTAAAATATATTCTTCAATTGGTCTAGAGAAATTAAAAACTAAACAAGTTCATTCTTGGTTTTCTAGAATAAAATACAATTAGTGGCCGCAAACTTTATTTGTGGGAGTATATGGTTACGTAGCTTATAAATTTGCGAGGGGTGGGCTAATATATGTGGGATTACGGGTATCTTATCATGCTCATAGAGAGAGAGAGAGAGAGAGAGAGAGAGAGAGAGAGAGAGAGAGAGAGAGAGAGAGAGAGAGAGAGAGAGAGAGAGAGGGAGGAGGGAGGGGATCCTGGGGATGTGTTTTGGGGGCAAATGGGGGAGAAAGGGAGAGAGATGTCTTTTGTTTCCTTGAAAATGGAAATATTAAAATACCCTTAAAAGTGGATGGAAAATTGGATGATCTTAAAGTCAGATGAAAAATTATGGATTTTAAAAAATTAAGATAACAATTGTAACATCCCGAATTGAATATATAATAATTAAATTAAATTAAAATAAGTTAAATAAAATAAAATAATTAATAAATATTGGAATTAAAATTTTTATTTAATAAATTAAGGGCAAAAAGGTCATTTTAAGATTGGAAAAGAACTTGGGGGAACGAGTTGCGCCATTGTGTCCGGCTCGTCGAAACAAGTCCGTAGACCGGCGGTACGCTCAAATCGGAGTAGTAATGAACAAAAAGGACATAATTGTAATTTTGAAAATTGTTTAAAATAACCCTAAAAACCCAATTGACCAATCAGATCACGTGTGGGCCTTCTCTCCCCTCCCTCACTGTTTCTCTCTCATCTCCTGATCAGCTCTCTCTCCTCTGTTTTCTCTCCGCGACGATGCCGTTTCAAACGGCGGTTTCATCTCTGTCCGACCACCCCTACTATCAATACCACATGCAAAACACTCACCTCTCTCTCCTCTACACATCTATGTGGATATCTAACCATGATTCATCAAGATTAACCTAGAAATTCAAGGGAAAAACGAACCAAAAACTGCCAAGTGTCATCGAAAATTTCATAGGCTTTTCCGACCAACTCCGGCCACCATCGGCCTCCAAACTTGTTCCAAAACACTCCCCCAGCTCTCCTCTGGTAAATCCCCTCGAAGATTTGATCCAATTCCAACGCGAAACAACCAAATCGAAACTTAGAAATTCTAGATTTTTATGGTGGTTCGAGGGTGTTGCGGGCCAAATTGGTTGTCGTGCCGGTATGAAACTTACTCCTCTCTTTATGCTTGATCTTTTGGTATAAGTCTTGACAGGCGGTTTGGAGATTTTCCGTCGCCGAAAAATTACTCAAGGCACCCAATCTGCCCCGCTCGTGTGGCGGCGCGTGGGCCAAGTTGTGGTGGCTCATTTTCATTCCAAAATGTTCCCTATGTCGTCCCAAGCGCGACGGTATGCTCGGATTTGAAATTGATTATCGTTTGACGGTCAAATGGATTTACGCCTATTATGCGTAATCCGGGTCCGATGTGTTCGGACCGTTGGATCGGTTCCAATTTCAAGTATGTCGTTTCCCGTACCTCTAGGATCTTGTAGGAATTCGTGGATAGAGAATCGGAGTCCTAGATACTCCGACCGCTCAATCGAGACCAAACTTCCAAGACATGTTTAGTAAACTTTGTCGGACCCTTATGAACTTCCGGATCAGAAATCGGAGGTCATGGGCCCTAGGGGCCCGGTTGACCAAAATGAGAAGTTTGACCAGTTGGTTGATCGTGAGTCTTCCGAGGTTGTTTCAACCTTCGAAAAGCTTAGTTGACTCTAGAAATTCCCTAGTAAATGTGCACGTACACTTTGAGTCCCGGGAAAGTTAGGTTTTTGCTTTAAAGTTCGTTGTCGGTTCACTATTATTAATCCAATCCTCGTGTTCTTCGAAATAGGTACTTCGACTCAGCGTACTCAGTAGGCGAGACCCTCTCAAGGTCAGGCAGCTTGGGATTATCTGTTAGTGGACTTTTTGTTTTAAATGTGCATTATTTTCAAAGAATATAATATCATGCATATAAATTGATTTTATCGACTATTTGGATTTTAATATCGTTTTAATATTGGATATTGACGTTTTATGAATTCTTGGGTATTATATTTTGATAATTGAAGTTTATGGTCATATAGGAAGGATAATATTGTCTTGACATTGAATTATGGCATTTCATGAATTTCTCGGATTATATTTGATATTTGAGATTTGGGTTTGATTTGCGTATTTGGGTTTTTATTATAAATTGGGACTTGAGGTCTATCTTAAATATATATATTTGTATATGTTTGGGTTTTGAGTTTTGGGTGTTATAGACGTCTGGGTGTATATGTATATGAGATTAAAGGTTTGGTTGAGGTGGTGATTTGAGTTGTCGATTTTGCACCATAATTTGTACCCTCCCTGGTTTACTCACACATGGTGTTGGAAATTTCCAGCATGTGGGACTGATTTGGTTATGGTTGTTTTACTATGCGTGGTGTTGGAATTTTCGGCTTATAGTAAAGGTCCGGGCACATTTGACGGGGTAGTCTGCGTGCGTAGGATAGGTTTTGGTTTGTACACACGTGGCATTGGATATTCCGGCGTGTATACGGTAAAGCGGTAGTCCCCAGTTGGATAGCTCATCCCTAGACGCAGGGTAGAAAGTTGAACCCTGCAGGCTAGTCAAGTGATCCGCGCGATGAATCATTTCCCCAGTACTTATGATGGTGTGAGAATATTATAAGAATATATTATATTTATACTCAGAAACTTTGTCTTATATATATATATATATACTTATAGTATTATCGAGTTTATTTCAATCTTTATACATATGTATATATTTATTATATTTCTATGTGAGTATAGTTTGGAGTTGGCTCTCTTGGCGGTTGTTTAGATTTGGAGTATGGGCTCTATTTGATTATTTTGAGATATCCTGATTTTAAATCAATTATGTATACGAATGATTTCAATTGCATGTTTTGCATCGTTTTCTAAATGGTGGGGTTAGTACGTTGTTTTGAGTATGTGAAAACCTTATTTTTGTCCACTCACAATTTTCTGTTTTGCGCCCTCCAGGCAGTAGTTGCAGAGAACTTAACAATCAAGCCGAGCCTTCCTCTCCTTGAGCTTCGATTTAATTGTAGGACACTTACGTCCATTTCTATAAACTTTAAATTATGTTGTTTAAATTCGAATACTCTTAGATTGCTCTGATGTTGCCTACTTAGGATTGAATTTAAGGCCGAAGGCTTGTTGTGTAAATTGTGTGCCTATTACATTGTGTATGATGGCGTTGGGGATTTCTATTTATTATGTTGTATTCTGACATGTTGAAATTTGGGTAAAGACCGTTTTTAGGGGAGACTCTGCCGAAATTTCGGTAGAAGTCTCGACCATTTTTCCTTTGTTTCGGGAAGAGAAAGTATATTCTTTAGTATGTGAGCCCGACATCGGTTGGATGTCGGAAAAACCACAGGATCAGTCTTGGGTTTCGAGGAATTCGGGGCTGGTCTTGTCAACAATTCTCTTAAATTTTTCTGTAAGGTGACAAATTGAAATTGAGGTATAAGTTCAAGTGACATTTCTAAAAAATGAATTTATAAGTAAAAATTAATTCAAGAAAAATTAACTACAAACTCAGAGAGAGAGAGAGAGAGAGAGAGAGAGAGAGAGAGAGAGAGAGAGAGAGAGAGAGAGAGAGAGAGAGAGAGAGAGAGAGAGAGAGAGAGAGAGAGAGAAGAGGAGGGAGGGGGATCCTGGGGGATGTGTTTTGGGGGCGGATGGGGGAGAAAGGGAGAGAGATGTCTTTTTTTTCTTTGAAAATGGAAATAGTAAAATACCCTTAAAAATAGATTAAAAATTGAATAATGTTAAAATCAGATAACAAATCATGGACTTTTAAAATTGAAACTGAGGTATAAATTCAGGTGACATTTCTAAAAAAAACGAAGTTATAAGTAAAAATTAATTCAAGAAAAATTAACTACAAAAGTAAAATAGATTTAAACTATTTTTAAATAATTTAATAAAGTTATGGCTTAAATTTTGGGTATGCACGGGTGGGGAAAAATCTGTTTCAATCGGGCATTCTATGAATAGTTGTATTTTAATGGGAGAAAATTTGGGTTCGAGTCTCTATGACCTTATGAGTGAGCGTAGAGGTGTCAAGCAGCCGTCTTGGCCGGCCCGTCCCATTTAAATTCATGCTTTTAATATTTTTAGTGTGCCGCCCATTTAATTTATCGGGCCGTGCCGTGCCCATTTAGTAAAATCATTGATCCGGCCCGCCCAAAGCCCATGTCCACATTGAAACGGACCGGGCCAGGATCGTCGCGTGCCGTGCTCGTGCTCATGCCATAATCGGGCCCAATAACCAACCCATTTAATTTGAATTTTTTCACTTGATTTTTTTCCCACTAGATAATTCGAATTATAAACATTAAAAATATAATTAGAGGCAAGAAATGATGAACTATTTGAAAACATTAATCAATCAAACATCCAAACAATATGAAATGGCGGAGGGCAAAAAGTGTCCAACTCCACAAAGTCAAGTTCAACTTTTTATCTTTAAACAACTTATTATTTTATATGTGAAGAAATGTCTTGCTTTGATTATAAGAGAAGCGTATATGTCATATGTACTAATTAGATATCAACTCTAATATTGTTTAATTAATTTGTAGTTGATATGTTTAATTAATTAAGGACCCAAGTAATTTCCTAAAATGAAAGACATCAAATATATGTTTATGATTATAAAAATAAAATAAAAACCATATAAACAATGGCATTAGATGTCAAATTTTTGCATTTTGACTTTTGAGAAAGAAAAAAGTTAAGTGGGCGTCTTAAAGCGAGCAGAGGCATCTTTGTCTTGAAGCGGGCTCGTGCCAAGCCCCATGTCGTCTGTGCGTCCATTGGACCTCATTTTTTGATCGACGCCTTTCGTCTGTACGTGCATTTAATATTCGTCTTCGTGTCACCGTCACAATTTAAACGGACGAATTTGCGTCTTAGGCCGCCGTCCCGTTTGACACCTCTACGTGAGCGAGGTAATCGTGAGCTAATTGTGAGTTTTGGGTTTTACCAGCAAAAACAAAAAAAATCCCAACTTTCCTAGAATGGCAGCAGTTTCACTCTCTCTGAGCTCACCCTCAAGAATCCCTGAACCTTCTGTACGGAAAATGTCAATCCTGAATAAGTTCCAAAGTGTCGCTTCCAGAACCCACTGCAATTTCAACGCCATTTTCAAACCCTCCACTCTAAACCTCTTCATCTCCACTCAAAGACCCCATGCCCATTTCAAATATCCACCGCGAAACACAATCCGATGCCTTTTCACTGGAATTGTCGAGGAAATGGGTCAGATCAAGGAGTTGGGTACCGCTGAAAACGGCGGTTTCGACATGAAAATCGGCGCCAAAACCGTCCTCGAGGGCGTCCACCTCGGCGATAGCATTGCCGTCAACGGGACGTGCCTCACGGTGACTGAATTCGACACCCAATTGTCCGATTTCACCGTCGGTTTGTCGCCCGAGACGCTTAGGAAGACGTCTCTGATCGAGCTCGAACCGGGGTCACTTGTGAATCTGGAGCGGGCGGTCCAGCCCACGAGCCGAATGGGTGGGCACTTTGTGCAGGGTCATGTGGATGGCACAGGGGAGATAGTGTCAATGGAGCCTGAGGGGGATTCTCTGTGGATCAAGGTGAAGGCATCGAAGGAGCTGTTGAAGTATGTGGTGCCAAAAGGGTTTATAGCAGTGGATGGGACTAGTTTGACTGTGGTGGATGTGTTTGATAAAGAAGACAGCTTTAATTTCATGTTGGTGGCTTATACTCAGCAGAACGTGGTGATTCCTTTGAAGAAGGTTGGGCAAAAGGTGAATTTGGAAGTGGATATACTTGGCAAGTATGTGGAGAGGCTTCTCAGCAGTGGATTTGTTGAGTCAATCAAAAAATCTTCATGACCCTTAAGGTACTCAATTTAAAGGTAATTTGTTTCTTTTCTTCTATCCTGATTTGAGCCCATGTATTCTTACATCTTGTAATGCACACTTTTTCTTGTTTTTTTAATGTTTTTTTAATGATTTGAGCCCATCCTGTAATGTTTTTTTAATGTTTAAATTAAAAGATAATTGTTTAAGACAGATTTGTGTGGTTTTCTGTTATTCGAATATATTTTTAGTTCTGTTTTTAGTAAGCAACTGTGAGTTTGTTTGGGCATGCCCTTTTCTATCTAGTAAATAATACTAGAGTTGCAGGAATGATATGTGTGTTGAGTAGGATGATCCTTAGAGAAAACTTTGAAGGGGGTGAAGTGATGCTTGAAAACGGGAGCGTCTAAATGTGGTGTTCTGGTATGGAACTGATCATGGTGAAATGGTGACCGTCATAGTTTTCTGAGTAGAGTTTGATTGAAGAATTTTCTTCTGAGTTAGTTAACTTGATCTTTAATAAGTTAGATACTTAAGGCTTGACCTAAAGAACAAAAACAAACGAAAGCAAATAAGAAAAACAGAACAAAATAATCTCTTTTTATCTCAATTTCAGTTAACATAAAGCTGATGATATGTTTATACGAATCATATTTCAGATAATGAATGGCCTACCTTTAATAAATCAGTGATTTTCTTGCCGCTCGATATAGTTTCAAAATGTGCAATCATCATGTTGAACATTTTATTGTAGAAACTCTGATGGAATTTTGTTTTTTCTTTCTTGTGCTTAGCTAATCAGTGAAAATTATGAATGCATTAGATTACTAAGTTTCTCAGTTTCTGCCAAATCCAGTCAATGGTTTACCAAGTGACATGTAAAAATGAAATTTTTTGCACTCATATGAGCTTGGGAGAAAGAAAAAATAAAAAATAATGCAGCAAGTAATTTCTATTACAAGATGTAGGGGTATTAAATGTCCTTCAACGGATTAATCATAAAGAGTCTTTATTTGAGCAATACAAAGTTCTCTAATGCTGTCAAGTTTCTTACTGTTCTTTTATCATTTTCTTTGCAAGGTCATCACTGGTGCAGTTTTGTACACTATCACATTTGTTGTTTGGATAGTAACTGTCATGACCGACGACTCTAAGAGAGCTGTCTAGTTTTTTGTTGTACGATAGTTAGAGCTTTATTGTATTGGCTGTTCTGTACACCTTCTTCATAAGGATTTAATGGTTTTGGTTTTAATAAAAGGTCCACATTCAATAAAGGTTCAGCATTTGATTCATGTAAGATATGTGGTTTCTGAAGATAAAAAATAAATAAATATGGCTTTGGTTGTAACCACCATATTGTGAAGGACTAATTCAGCAACAGACTCCAGCTGAAATCATTGTTTTGCAGACTAATTCAGCAATAACACACACGTACACACGCACGTGCGCACACAAACAGACGTTTATGGCTCCCCTGTTGACACACGCACGCACACACAGGGGTAACCCTCATCAAGTATCTTTGCCCCTAAAATGCACTTTAAGAAAACCATTCTGCATTGGCTCTGATGAAGATTCCTTTCATATTCTTCTTCTCACTACGGTTAACTGAGCTATGATTTTATGAGTGATTAATAGTTTCAGTCAATTCCTTCTCTGCACCAGAATGTCTTATACTTTGTGTCAATTCGTGCTTTTATGATATTCTACCTCCCTTTCTTATATTGCTGCCTGCTTTGCATTTTTCTGTGTTAAACCTTTTTCCATAACCCTTTTGATGTACACACTAGCACTCTCATTTTCCTGATGTAGAAATTGAAGTATATTACTATTTACCCAAAGAAAAAACATAGATTATTCCTTAATTTCCTATTTAAAATTGGAGAGCAAATCATGTGGTTCCGTGCAATTAAAAGCTTGCATCAGTTTGTTGGAAGCTCAATGGGCAATATAGCTCACCTCTGTGTTAAAACTTAAAAGTCTTGGGCTGAGGTTAGTTTCTCACTTTCTTAATCTATCTAGTTTTTAGGTTAGGGCTTTGCTTCATGGCATGGGCCAGTAAATCTCGAATCTCAAAGCCAATCCAAAGGCAGGATGGTTGGTCTGTACTCTGTAGGCGAGTCTGGTGAACCACCTAATCTTGTACTAATTCTGTTGAATGTATTAATTTTGTGCAAGTAATGATATTGAATGTGTTGCCAGAACCATTAAATTAACTAGAGAAAATCTATTGTTTTAGGTTAGATAAATTTGGGGCAAGAATAGATAATTTAAAGTTGGCAATTTAAGATAGAACCAGCCTTAAATAAATTAGGGGTAAAATATCAAAAGACAAAAAAAGAGCATAATATTGCCAATTATTTTATTTTATTTTATGTAGTCCTGTTCAACCCCTTGTTGGACAATTTCAATTTTGGTGTAGCTGTAATGTTTCTATTATCCTTTTGACTGTTTTTAGATGTCATTCGGTGGAGAACAACTTATGTCAAACTAGGATAGCATTGTTTTGCTATTTTTGGTCAATCACGATATGCCAAGTGAAAATGTTGTGGCATACCGTGATTGGCCGGGAAAGCAAAATATTGCTATCCCCATTCTACATAAGTGTTTCTCCATTTGTTGGGATTAGCCTGATATTGGGCATCCAATTAGGCTTCATTACAACTTTACTAGTGATGTGGTCTACAACGTTGTCAACATAATCAAGTCCTTGTAGACTCAGTTTGCTCAACATCAATTGCCAGGCACAATTTGAATAATTTGTTTTATGGGAGGATTCTACTTCAACTACTCCATTTGTACAATTTGCCAAAACCAACCACTCAATTTGCACAATCCAGTGTTTTTAGAGCTGAATTGACAAGAAAACGCCAACAAAACACAACCTAACCTTTTTTTTTCGTAAAATAAAAACTCTATGTTGTCTTCCTCATTTAACCGTAGGTCTTCTATTACACTAATAATTTAATTTAACAAATAGAGGCTTGCAGAATTGTAATGTTCTTGAAATTGAATTTCGCCCCTACTCAGTGTTTGGAGTTCTGTAGGCGTCTAGAACTTTGATTTCTGGTGAAATATGTGTTTATCTTTGATTTCTGGAACCACTCAATTGGGTCACTTGCATAGCCCAATCCAAACTATTCCATTTCCAAGAGTAAGTTTTATAAAGACCTCTAAAGAACTCAATTTTTCCAATATGAGACTAATTTCAACTCAAACATATTTGCAATGCCTTGCAAAACCAACATTCTACTATCCGAACCACTTTGATAAACAACTCTGCTCCCTTCTCCTATTGTATTGTATTGTCTGTTACCTACATGGCTTTTTTGGGTCGAGCTGCTATTCGGCTTGTTGCTGTTATTTTAGATAAAGAAACAAACTGTTTTTCATACTAACTTCCAAGAATGCATTTGTCTCCGTCTGAACCGAAAAGTTCGACACAATGATAAGTTCATCGTGCTTTCACCACCGAAATTTGCTTCTAATACTATAAAATAAAATGAAAAAGTCAAGTACATAAAAACCCTCCCAATAGATAGACACAAGTTATTCGTGGCTATATAAACAATATTTACTGACAAGTCAAGTTAACCACGGATATTGTGTCTACTTAATTACTAGTAATTGGGTGGTCCGGGGGTTTTATCATCAAACCATTTGTTTAAAAATGAGGTCTATCGTATATTTCAATATCTTACTTGTTAAGAATGAATACGATCACACGAGTGGATTCAGTTTTGAAAAAAGAAAACACTAATACATCTTGTGAGAATAGCCTTATTTATAGAAACTTGAACTGCCCTATTTTAGCATTTATGACTTAAATGGGCAGGATATTTTTCTTTTATTTTTATACGAGAGGTATTAGGGGAGGGATAAATCGAATATAGGCTAACGGAATCTAACTATGTGAAAAATGACATTAACTTGCATATTAGTGGTCTCAAGTTTGAAAACCCATGACACATTGGTAGTGTGTGAGAGAGAAAACCCCTCCTCCCCCTTCCTAACTTTTGCAACAACAAAAATATATCTATATCAAACACATTATATGTGCAGAATTTTTCGATTAAATAATATATTGGAGGATCCTATGCTTTCTTCCTTCAATTTATTTTTCTTTGCTTCCGTTGGGTGTTTAGGAGGATCAATCATCTGGACCCGAAAAAAAGGAGGATGAATGATATATCGTGCCCGACAAAAGTTCACCAACAACGTGAAGATGCAGCCGCCCAATAAAAACATTTAAAGAGAGAATGCGCGTGCTGCTTGAGCTTTGGAGAATAGACTACTTTGGCATAACATTCTCAAACATGTGTAAAAATTTGGTCACTATAGACGTGGCTTGGGCAATCTAATGAATGAGTTGGACTCCATATTTAGTGGATCTGGTAATCTCTCTAGCATCCATGTCGGCAAGGATAGGGACTTTAATTTTTTTTTTTATTTGGTGAAAAAAATGGTGGCAAAGTGTACAACCACTTCGAGTTGGGACTGTTTACGAAAAAGCTCTCCCCAGTTGATGTTTTGATTACCTGTAAGCTGTATCATGTATGATATGAATAATTTATCAATCTCATCTCTCTGTTTTGAATGTTAAAATAATTCAATATTATTGAGGACCCGACCGAATTCACCGGAACCCGAGTAGGACCACATTGATGGGCCCAACACCAACCCATGTCGACTCGGGCCCACTAACTTAAAGCGATTACCCTCTTCGAGATTTAACCTACAAGGGCCAAGACCTTCTGCCGAAAAAGCGGGCGAGAGTCTCCCTAAAACAAGGACTAGCCCAAAATTTCAACTGTCAAACAAACAACAGAGATAAACAACATGGCGCCGACGCCATACAACATATACATAATGTGCACCAGGCCTCAAAGCTAAACTAATTCAACCTAAAGGGTGATACGGAAGCAATCTAAGAGTTTAAGAATTCAACTTGGCGGAAAAGAATAACAAATTACAAGTTTAGGGTTCAAGGATTACAATCCTACCCTTCTAAAAAGCTTCGAGAAGAGAGGGCGCGTGACCCAGGCAGTGCAGCGACGACTACGATGCGGGCGTAAAAGCAGAAGAGTGTGAGTGGACAAAAACAAGGTTTTACATACTTAAAACAAAGTATTAACCCCACCGTTTAAAACCATGCCAAACATGCATATTAAACCATTTTATACTTGATTGATTTGAAAACCGTACTCTCTCAAGATGTACGTGAAAGTAACCCGATTTAAAACCCCTTTTTCGAACAACTAACCTTTTACATTTTCCAGAGGCATAACCTCCCAAAACAAATCCCTCACAAGTTTATAAAACATAAACAAAGGATTTATTAACGTAAAAACATAAAGATGGAATAAAATCCACATAAGGTAAAACAAACCTTAAAATGCCGAATAGCTTGCTTACAACAAGCAAACCAAACATGAATGACAATAAAGACATTAATTGCAGTTCAAAAACATTTATATATATATATAAATAAATAAATATATATATATATATATATATATATATAACAGGATTTACAATCCAACAAGTAAAACCTATCAAGTCACTGCGAAATCAAATCAAGTACTACAACCAAAGCAGTGTGATTTCTCAAACATCCCCACTCTCACAATCACGTCGCTCACAAGCACGTGACAAGCGAAACGATCCTCACTAAAAGAAATATGAATACGAATGTACTAACACTGCAGCATTATAGGTAATATAACTCACACCAACACAAGTACCAGGAAAACAATCCATGAGGGGATCATTTGGTGGACACGATGCAGTCTCATCGAGACACCGAGGCCCGAGGTTGAGCCGTCCAAGTGGGACTAAACTCACGAGGACTATATGGTAAAACTTACCAACCATAACTCCGAAATAAATCTGTCCCTCTGTGCTGAACTACCCAATCAAGGGTCTACGGCTACATCCGTTAAGGTATGCACTTGCAGGATCGTATCATACCAAACCAGTGCTTAGTATCATGATCGCTCGAGAACAGTACAATACAAGGGTGCTAACAGCACTCAAATCAATCGCCATGCGATAACGATATATATATATATATATATATATATATATATATACACACATCCAAACTATGTACCCAACCCAAAACACCAACATCGGGACATACAAGTCCGTCAAGCATATAACCCATATATATACTCAAAATCGAGGACATCACTTGTCCAAAACATATATTTATATATTCAAAATAATCACAAGGGTCAAGCGACACATATACAGATTTATATTAAATCAAACATCATTTTGAGTGAAAAACCATATTTAAATCTCATTCAATGCTAAATCCAAGCATACAAAATCATAATAAAATCTCTGATCTCTAAGGCGTCAAATCTAAGAGTATAAACATATATATATATATATATATATATATATATATAACCGAAGTATTGATAACCCTTTTCTTAGAAGTAGATAAACATATGTATACATATATATAATCAAGGTACATATATATATATATACAACCAAAAGTATGGTGATCCTTTTCTTAAAGTAGAAATACATATATATATTTTATATATATATATATATATATACAACCAAAGTATGGTGATCCTTTTCTTAAAGTAGAAATACATATATATATATATATATAAAATATATATATATATATAATATATATATATATATAATCAAAGTAAAGATATATCAAAATATATATATATATATATATATATATATATAACCAAAGTAAAGATATATCAATATATATATATATATATAACTAAAATACATATATATATATATATTTATAAACATTTTCCACTATTCAAAGTACTTACTCAAAGTAGCTATATATATATATATATATATATATATATATATATATATATATATAAAAGTTTATATATATAATCAAAGTATACGTATTATAAATCATAGGGTTATAACACTAAAACCGAATATGAGATCAAGCGGACTATACTAACGTCCATATATTCAATTATATAATTAAAATATAATATAAGCTGTTCCAAGCTTAATCTAGCTCATTTATATAATCAAAATCATGTACAAAAATACGGGCGTTCACCACGTCCCTGTACTACCAAAGGTATAAATATTATAAAATATAACCACAGGGCCCCATAAAACCCAGGCAACCCAAATCATGCATTAAATTCAAATGCAAACCCTTTTTAAATATAATTAATACCAAAAGTCAAACCAAGACTTAACATTCAAGATTTAAAACAATTATTAAATCTCATTTCATGCAAATTCATTCAATCATGCTCATTGAAAACAAAGTCCACTGCAGCCGTTGGTCCTATCTTTGCACAACCCTCAAGGTCGTCACTCTCCTGAGAGTCGAGTGCAAGCGTTAAAAGCGAGGATTGGATTAGTATCGCGGCAACCGTCGAGCAGTAAACTTAAACCTAACAAAACCGACTTAACGTGCACGTCGTCCTACGAAGGATTCCCAAGGTCAAACTACCTCTTATAACTTGATTGGGGCGCGAGCCCGGGGAAGACTCCACGATCCAGCAAGCCAGTCAAACACCTGTTTCGGTCAGCCGGGCTCACGGAGCCCAACACCTCCAAATCGATCAGGACATTCCTAGAAGTCCAACAAAGTCAACTACGCCATGACAAAGCGGACCTCGGAGACACTTTCGGTCAACCCTGGTCAAACTTGGTCAAAGCCCAGGCGAATAGGTCAAACCGGACCCGTGGGTCCCACGACCTCAAACTTAGATCCCGAAAGTTCCTAGAGGTTCAACACGACCTAAACAACGTGTCCTCAAAGTTTGGTCTCGATCGAGCGGTCGGATTGCTCACGATCGCATCGATCCAGGACGATTACGATTTAATTCAAGCTTCCAAGTAATTGATCCGGAGTATCCGGGGACTCGAGATCACAATCCGTCAAATCCTGCACAATTCTAGAATTATCTAGATCAACATATCCAAGAATGAGGCTGGCGATCAACGAGTTCAATCCTATCGAACCCGAGAATCGCGCGCAATAGGCGAGATTCGTTCGATAGCCAAACGATCTCGGTGAGATCCGTCAACTCCCACGCGTTCTAGCGATACGAGGTCACAAAAGACCCAAGAACTGCCACCACACAGCTGCCACGCACCGCCACCGCCGCGCCCGGCGGCGGCGTGTGGTGTGAATAGCGATTCGATCGGCTTGATGAAACTTCCACCGAAGCCAACCAAACCTATACCAAAGTGACCTACAAGAGGAGGAGTTCAGATCTGCCCTCACCCAGCCAAGAGCAGCCGGCAAGCGGCCGAACAGCCTCAAACTCCGGCCAAAATCTGAGTTTCAAATCAGACACTCTAGGCTCCAGATCGATCTTAACCCATACCACAGAGGCAGCTAGGGCTCACGAAAAGGATGAGAAAGCATACCTGGTTCGAAGGATTTCGTCGCGGAGGAGCCACTCTGACTCCATGAAGTTTGATGAAGAACCGGCCAAAAATGGTGATTTTCGGCGAAACCGGTAATTTGTCGGCGTCGGGAAGGCGAGGATGGGGCATGGGCGGAGGGGCTGGTTCTTTGGCTCCGGCCAGCCGGCTGGAAGCGAGTCTGGTGCTTGCGGCGGAGTGCAAAACGCCGGAATTGCTACTACGGGTGGGGGGGGGGGTGTCGCACGAGATGCGAGAGAGAGAGAGAGAGAGATAGTGCGCGACCAATCGATTTATTTTTCTCCTTTTATCAAATTTTTATTTTATTAAAATAATCAATTTGTCGTTTAAACTCCAAATCAGGCAGCCCGCCCTTCAACGAACTTCGTTTAATGCGCCAGGCGTAATGGGCGCAACTTCGTTCGCCAAATTCCGTCGAAAATATCGTTGACCAAAATGCCCCTTTAATATTAATTCCAATTAATTCCTTTTAATTACTTTAATCCCTTTTTAATTTCATTTAAATTATCCAAATTAATTAACTTATTAATTAATTCATTTTTATATAAAAATGGGTCAGGGTCGTCACAAATATAATTAAGGATTTTAATGGGGTTTCTACATGCCGAATATATCAGTTTATTTGCGTTGTTTTGATCATTCTGATTTGAATTCTTACGTATAAGGAGTCAAGTATTTTTCACTATGATAAGACTATTCCTCTATTCCTCTAGCTATTTTAGATGGATGAACTAGTTAGCCAATTTTGGTTGAGGATAAGAGTGAAAATAAGTACACTTTCAAATGTTGTGAAAAATGATGAGCAAAGTGATGAGGATGAAAGGTTGTTGGAGAATGATGATAAGGCTTTTGAAAGCTATGTTGATCACAATGTTGCTGACATTAACTCAAATGCCCCCAAAGGAGAAGAAGAAGGGTCAGAAGATGTAGCTATAAGTGATGTACATAGCTTGGACAGTAGTGATGGTGAGAAAGTTGAGGGTCCTGTGAGAAGAAGGAAGAGGAAATTGCCAAGGTTTGAGGACTTTAGGCCTAAGACAGACTTGAGAAACCCTATCTTTAAGATTGGATTGAGGTTTCCAACTATTATAGTATTTAGAAAAGCTGTCAGGAACTATTCAATCCTTAATAGGAGGAAGATTAGATTCAGCAAGAATGATGTAGATAAAGTGAGGGCACTTTGTAAAGGATTGGAAAATGGACATTGCCCATGGGTATGCTATGCCTCAGTTGTAAATGGAAGTACTATGGTTCAAATTAAAAGTTATCATGATGAGCATGTATGGGACTGTTGAGAGGAATGTCCATGCTAAAGCAAAATGGTTAGCAGAAAGGTATTCTACACAGCTATAAAGACTTCACAATTGGGATGCAAGATATTTTAAAGACCAAGTAAATGAAGACATGTGTGCAAGCATCTAGATCACAAATTTACAGAGCAAGACATAAGGCATGTACCATAAATGAAGGTACATATACAACATAGTTTGAGTCACTTTGGGATTTGCTAATGAGTTGAGGAAGACAAATAAAGGAAGTACAATTATTATCAAGTTTGAATTGGAGGGTGAAAATCCAAGATTTCAAAGGATCTACATTTGTTTGATAGCTACAAATAAGGGGCTTCTTGAAGGTTGTAGGCCCATGATAGGGTTTGATGTGTGTCACATAAATGGGCCTCACCCTGGCCAATTACTCAGTCTGGTTGGTGTTGATCCCAACAATTGGATGTATCCTATTGCATATGTAGTGGCAAAGGTTGAGAATTATGACACATGGAGGTGGTTTATGGAGCTTTTGGCAAAGGATTTGTCTATTCAAAATAGCAACTCCTATGTTTTCATTATTGATAGGTAGAAGGGATGCATTGATGTCGTAGCTAACATGTTTCCAAATCCTAAGCATAGGTACTGTCTTAAACATCTTCATGCTAACTTTTTGCTCGTTGGGCATAGAGGACTTGTGCTCAAACTTCACATGGAGGCTATTGCAAGAAGCACAACAATTCCTTAGTATCAACCTGAGAGGAAAAATATACAAGATGTGTCAGATGCTGCATTTGATTGGCTTGCGAAGTTAGATGCAGCGTGGTGTAGATCTCACTTCAAAACTACCTCCAAGTGTGATATCTTGCTGAATAACATGTGTGAGGCCTTCAATAGTGCAATCGTTGATGCCAAAGACAAGCAAATTTTGACATGTCTTGAGAGGATAAGGTACTATATCATGTTACTAATGGCAAGTAGAAGATCAGCTTTTGAGAAATGTCACCATGATGTAGGACCAAGGATTTTTAGTATAGTTGAGAAGAATAAGAAGGAATCAACTTGGTGCATTCCAAAGCTTGCTGGGGAACAAACATATGAAGTCAAAAACTTTGGTGGAACTCAAGTGGTGATTGATTTGAGAAAAAGCACTTGTTCATACAGACAATAGGATATCACTGGGATCCCATGTAAGCATGCTTGTCCTGCAATTGAGAAATTCAATGGAGATCACATTGCCTATGTGAATGCTTGTTATAGAAAAAGGTCTTTGTCAGAGCATATGCAGAAATGGTGCATCCCATGGGAGGCCAAGATGTGTGGCCCAAGTGCAACTTGCCACCTTTATTGCCACCTAAGTACCACAATTAGCCAGGGAGGCCAAGGAAAAAGAGGATCGGGTCAACAGCTGAACCACCCCTAACCTCTAATCCTAATGCAACAAAACTGTCAAGGTATAATATGGAAATCAAGTGTTCAATATGCAACCAAACTAGACATAATATGAGTAGATGTCCCAAGGCCAAGGAAGGACAATTTGGTAGTTAGGTATTTCTCACTTATGCTTGTTTGTTGATTCAGAGTTGTTGAGGGCCAAAAAATCTCAAGGAAGGTCCATTCATAGTTTAGGCCCAATGTAGAATTGTGCTATAGAATAAGCCTTCCTAGGGTACGTGGAGGCCCACAAAATACGGCTATGAACTGCCTATGCAAGCTTTGATATTCGGGTCATGCCAAGCAATACTACAATTTGGCACATGGGAAAGTCATTGTACGTGTTTACCAATTTGACATGCAAACCTGTAAGGTTTAACAATTTCACATGCCCGAGCTCACTTAGCCCACTGCATTGTCAAGCATGATCTAACACAACCCTAATCCATTGCTATACTACGTAGCCCGAGCATAAACACACAATAACATGCCACGCCAAGTGTAACATCCCGAACCAAAATTAAATAATTAAATAAATATCAAATAATGAAAATTAATTAATTAATAATAGAATTTAATATTTTATCCATTGAATTAAGGGCAAAAATGTCAATTTGAGTTGGGAAAAGAATTTGGGGAATTGAGTGGCACCGTTGCGTCCGGCTCGTCGATACGAGTTCGTAGACAGGCGGCACGCTAATTCCGAGTTATAACGAGTCCAAAAACCTCTGAAAACATAAAGGTCATAATGGTAATTTTAAAAATTATTTAAAATAACCCTAATACCTCTCTGGCCAATGAGAACGCGAGTATATATATATATATATATATATATATATATATCTCTCTCTCTATCACGCATCTCTTTCTCTCTCGTCCCTCAGTCTTTCTCTCTCTCCTCCCGTACGTGCCACCGCCCCTCACCCTCGAACCACTGCCGTTCGGCAACCTCTGGCCATGGCACTGGTCCCATTCGAACCTGCTCGATGTCCCGGTCATGACCCATCCCATTTCCTTGCCAAAAAGCACGGGATTTGCCGGAGGTTTGGACTGGCAGTTTCATTATTTTTTTCGGTGAGTTTTCGTCTTTTCCGACGGTGATTTTCATCTATCCAGGTGAGTTTTCGCATCCTCTCTTCCTATTCTAGCTGTTTTGGTAGGTATTTTGAGTCAATTTGTGAGTTTTAAATCGATCCCAAAACTTAGGTTTTGACCGGTTTTCAATTGCGTTTTCCGACCACTTTCCGGCCAAATTGAGGGTCGAGCGTAGTTTAAAAGTTTCTCCCCTCGTTGTGCTCGTTCTAACGATATAGGTATTGCTAGGTGTTTCGAGAAATTTTCCGTCATCGGAAAAATTCTCAAGACACCCAATCTGCCCGGCGCTTGTGGCGGAGAGTGGGCCAAGTTGTGGCGGCCCATTTCCATTCCAAAATGTCCCCATGTCGTTCCGACCATGATGGTATGCTCGGATTCCAATTTGGTTACCGTATGACAGTCGAACAGATTTACACTTATTAAGTGTTATCCGGGTTCAATATGTTCGGACCGTTGGATCGGCTCCAATTCCAAATATGTTGTTCTCTGTACCTCTAGGATTGTGTAGGAACTCACGGATCGAGAACCGGAGTCCTGAATACTCCAAATCATTAACTCTAGGGTTCAAGCGAAACGATCGTCGTCCGATCGTGTGATTGGTTTAGATCCGACCGCTCGATCGAGACAAAACTTTCAAGACGTGTTCAGTAGATTGTGTTGAACCTTTGGGAACTTTCGGATCGGAAATTGGAGGTTGTGGTCCCCGGGGGCCTGGGTGACCCAAAATGGAGATTTTGACCACTCGGTTGACTACGAGTCTTCAGAGGTCGTTTCACCATTCGGAAAGTGTTAGTTTGGCCTTAGAAACTCCCCGGTAGGCATGCACGTACACTTTGAATCCCGTGAACTAGGGTTTGAATTTAAATTCTCGGTGGGGTTGTTTATTGAGTTTTGGTGGTGTGTGGCTTTGAATTTAAGGGTGTTTTTGTATTTTTTTCTGATTATATATATATATATATATATATATATATATATTGTTAAATTGTGGTTATCAAATTTTATGTTGATATGTGAGGATTATGAAATATTGTAATTAAGGATTATGGGATTATGAAATATTTGAGTTAATGGTTGGGGTTTGATTTTATTGTTTACCTATATGACTATGTGACTCGGATTTGGGATGTCGGAGTTAGGGTTTTCTATTATTATTATTATTATTATTATTATTGTTATATTTATTAAGGATGAATATTTATATTGTTAATGTGGTTTGATTGGAAATTGATTAAATTTGGGGTAATGAGGTTATGAGATTTTTAAGAGTTATTATTATGTATGATTATTATATTTTAAGTATGTGAGTGAGTTGAGAACTTAGTTAGTTGGAGTTGGGCCACATGTGGCGTTGGATATTCCGGCGTGTGTGCTCACTTGGATATTGGTTATGTTACCCACACGTGGCGTTAGATTTTCCGGCATGTGGGACTGATTTTGGTTACTGTTACTCTACTATACGTGACGTTGGAAATTCGGCGTATAGTAAAGATTTGGGCACCTTTGATCGGGTGTGCCGTAGGACATGGATTGGTTGAGCCACATGCGGCGTTGGATTTTCCGGCGTGTGGGCTCATTTGAAAATTGTTCACTATTGTGTTGCCCACACGTGGCGTTGGACTTTCCGGCATGTGGGCTTCTTTATATACTGACTGCTGGTTTACCACACGTGGCGTTGGATTTTCCGGCGTGTGGATTTTCCGGCATGTGGTAAAGAATCCGGACATAGTGATTTGCCTAGATTTTCTTGCATTGAACTTGCTCTACATGGTCCGGTCATGATCTTTCCCCAGTCACCTGCCCGATTTGACTGCACAGGTGGTTGGATAGTTTCCCCCCTCACTGGTTGCTTATAGTGACTTGCCTAGACCTGTATTGAGCTTGCTCTGCGGGTGTCCGGTAAGGATCCCTAGCCACCTGCCCGATTTATCTAACTAGCTAGTTTCCCCATCCCTCGGTTGCTTCCAGTGGTTTGCTGGTACCTGCATTGAGCTTATTCTTCAGGTACCCGGCCAGGACTTTCCCCAGCCATCTACCCGATTTGTCTGCACAGGTGGTTGGCCAATTTTCCCCATCCCCGGTTGCCTTTGGAAAATAAATATATAAATAAATATATAAACAAATATATATATATATATATATATATATATATCTGTTACTTTACTATACATGGCATTTGACTTTCCGGCGTGTAGTAAAGTAACAGGGAGAGGAAAAAGATTATACTATATCGGAAATATATTATTGTTTAAAGGATTTAACTTGTTGGTATCACTTTATATATTTGTATATTATCTGAATCTTGATTGATGGTTTGAAGAACTACGTGTGGCTTGATCCCTCAGTAAGGGTACGTAGGCAACCTAGGTTAACCTAAGTGCAGCCGCAAAATAAACGGTTTGGGTTATGATTTGAATTATGTGGCTATATATGTAAAGTAAATAAACAATTTATGGATTTCGTTGTTTTGCTATGTGTGGATTAAATGTAAGGCCATAGGCCTATTGTGAAATATGTGTGTTGCTTGCTAGTGTTTGGGATATTTTATTATGTTTTTTTTCCGGGAGACTCTGCAGAAATTTTGGCAGAAGTCTCATCCCTTTTTCCTTTGTTTATGGAAGAGAAAGTTTGTTCCTTAGTATGTGGGCTCGACATTGGTTGGATGAAGGAAAAACCACAAGATCAATCCCGCATTCCGATGGATTCGGGGCCTATCCTGTCACCAAGCGACTCCATTTAGTGCCAAACCACCCGACAATCTTAAGTGGGCCCAAGGCCTAAGAAAACTATTGGATAATGGAGACCTTGGGCTGCTTGGAAGCACCAAAGTCCAAGCACATTCCTTTAGTTCTCCCAAGTGGATAAGAAAATGAGATATCCTTCAAGCACTTCCTATTACCTGTTGGAAACAAGCTTTTTCCAGCACTCCTTATTACCCGCCGGAAACAAGCCGTTTCCAGCATTTCCTTTTACCCATAGGAAATAAACGGTTTATGGTACCTAACTTCACCTGCTGGAAAATAATATGCCCCAGTGCTCTCTTTTAACCATTGGAAATTGACTGGTTCCAACACTTCCCTTTACCCATTGGAAATAAAGGAAAACCCTCACCTTCTATAAATCGGTATTCATGGCTCAGGCAAAAGGGACCATTCTTCAGCCATCAAGCCCCTTTATTTGGCTGCCGCAAGCATCACAGTAGCCATCAAACCCCTTCTTCAGCCATCAGGCCCTTTCTTTTGTTGCTGCAAGCATCCCAGCAGCCATCAACCCCCTTCTTCAGCCATCATGCCTTTCCTTTGGCTGCTGGAGAAGCCCAACAATTTCTTCCATTGGCTGCTGCAAGCATCCCAGCATCCATCAACCCCCTTCTTCAATCATCACACCTCTTTTCTAGCTGTTGCAAGCACCCCAATCATAACATCCTCTCCTTGAAGCCATTCTTCCTTGTAAAATGCAGACACAAATAGAACCAAGAGCCTTTACTTCATCCTCATACCTTTATAACCCATAAACATCTCTCAGAATCATACCCATAAATACCATAGCCTTTAAATCCTCAAGCTATGCATTCCATCACCATAGTCAAAGCCTCATTAACCACCAAAATCTCATAAAAACCTTATTCCCAAGTTCAAGAATAGCCAACACCAAGGGAAACACAAAACTTCTCATTTGCCAAACTTGTGAGTCTTTAGCTCTCACGCCATAAGCCTCTCATACCAAGCCTAGCAGTATCTTGATTCACCAAAGCAAGATCTCATGCCAATCCTGTACAACATCAATGCACCATCTCCAACTCTTTTCATAGCCGCCAGAAGCCCATCCAAACAAGTAGCAGCTGCTCAAACACCTGTTCCAGCACATGTTCGTTTGTGTTTCAAGCAAAGCCCTTTGAGCGCATGCTCACCTCTATCGTCAAACAATGTCATTCTCTTCAATTCTGCAATGTACTGGGTTACATGCTATACATTTGAGTTTTGGGCAGAGTTGATTATTTGGCCCATTTCAATGCCCTTTCATGGCCCCAATAATCAAGGGGGCTAATGTTGAGGCCCAAAAAATCTCAAGGAAGATTCATTCATATTTTAGGCCCAATGCAGAATTGTGCTATAGAATAAGCCTAGCTAGGGTACGCGAAGGCCCATAAAATACGGCTACGAAGTGCCTACGCTGTTGGAAATATGCCCTAAAAGCCAATAATATGATGTAATCTTTTAAGGCTATTTCATATATTAGACTTATTTTTAATCCTCTTAAAGGGCAAGTTTATTGTTTATTAGTAAATGTCTCATTACCAGTTCTCATGCTTAAACAATAAGTTCATGGGATGTGAGATAGATAGAAAGTAATATAAGGAAGTTAGATTCAAGAGACCTTTCCTCTATTATTTTCATACCCTAAATATTCCTAGTCATAGGATTGTCAAATGAGCACTGACAATCCGAAAAGACCGGTACATGCTATGTCTTCTCGATTGGGAGGATGACTGGTCTCAAGTCATTCGTGTGGAGACACTAAGACAAGTATGTAGGTGCTCAATAGAAAATGAGTTCACTTAACGCAATCAAACGAGAGTTTCTTGTATGGAAATTTTACTTATATGTCTAACAAGAAACTCCAAGTTGCAATAATGCAAATTAGTCCTTGGACCTGAGGCACCATGGTTGTCTTGTGGGAAGGTTGTGGATCTTTGATGATGCTATAAAGACATGTCCTAATCACGAATGTGGTACAAGCATTGTTTGGGTTCTCGATTGACTCATGGAGACATGTGAGTGTACAACATGGAATCTGTATCCTTCAGTAAAGAAAGAGAATGCTCGGAAGATAAGATTAAGCAAAATCATAGTATTCGGTATGACCTAGAAGGATGTTATTGTCATACTAATACAAATCATATAAGACGTGACAATCTCATTCGGGGCTTGACATGCACCATGCCCTAGTAATAAGATTAAGAGCATTGTAATAGGGAAGGACCGTATTGCATTGTAATTCCAACTGAATATGTTCTTTGCTTATTCTACTTAGCTTGGATATCCATGACATACTGTTAGGTATCACTCATGGATGGTGGAAGCCCTAAGGACTAATGATCCTAACTAATAGGGAGAATTAAAAAGGGGTTTTAATTCACAATCAATTACGAAGAGTTCAAATTGCCCATGACCTTGCTAATTAGAACCTAATGGATCGCACACCGTTAAACTTGAGTTATTTGAGAAACCATTATGGAGATGATGAATTGAAGAGATCAATTAAGCTTAGTTAATTGGTTAAGGCAAAATTACGTATGGAATTAATTTAAACGACACATGATCTTGGAATAGGCTTTAAACGGGAATTTTGAATTCTAGGCTCATTGGACTTTATCCATTTGGACATGGAGATTTCGTTGTATGACAACTTAAATGAAATTGAGCCCAAGAGGGCCAATTTCAAGGGATGGGCGTTCATATGGGCTTTTGGTTGCTAGAGTCAACAGATGACTATCATCTTTTTGGAGCCTAATGTGTCATTATTGAAAATCAAGAGAGAGAAAGAAAGCTCTAGTCTTCCAAAACTCTCTCTACACTTTCATACTACCTTAGTCAAGGATTACTCGCATCATCCTCTCACTAAGCTCATCTTCTTCTTCTCAAGCTCTAGTTGGTGAAGAGACTTAGAGGTTACCTATTTTGGTGACTTTTGGAGAACCTCTCAAGTTGGAGTTTTTGAAGGAGTCATTCAAGTTTCAACAACAAGGTGGAGATTTTCAAGGAGCCATTCAAGCTTCAACAACTTTGGTGGAATTCGATAATAGGGTTGAATGCACGCACCATGGGTAATTCCTCCTTCCAATCTTCTTGGAAGTATATTCTAGGAAAATAGTACAACTATCACTTGGCTTAAAAAATTCATGGGAAAAGGTTTTTGTTTTTGAACTCTTAGATGCATGCTTAAGCTTCCGTTGCCATGATTTTATTTATCTATGTTGATGTTCAAATGAAACTCATGATTTTCTAAAGGTTTCCTTCATACACAAGCTTTGATATTCGTGCCATGCCAAGCAATACTACAATTTGGCACGTGGGAAAGTCATGGTACGGCTTTACCAATTTGGCATTCAAACCAGTGAGGTTTAACAATTTCACATGACTGAGCTCACTTAGCCTACTGCATCATCAAGCAAGATCTAACGCAACCCTAATCCACTGCAATACAACAAAGCCTGAGCATAAACACACAATAACATGTCACATCAATCAACTCCCTTTAGTGCTAAACCACTGGACAAGCTTAAGTGCGCCCAAGACACATACATGCCTGGGACTTGCTGAGCGGGTTGTGGTATGGATGGGTACGAAGGTCCACAAGGCCCACGAAAACTATTGGATAATGGAGACTTTGGGCTGCTTGGGAGCACCAAAGTCCAAGCCCATTCCTTAAGTTCTCCCATGTGGGTAAGCAAAGGAGATATTGTTGAGAAATTCAGGTTTACCAAATTAATCAAATTTTAATGCTCGCAAGTATATGAATCAAAAGATAGTATAGCTAAGTAAGCACAAATATTGTCCCACAAGAATTGATTTAATTCTTAATATTCCTACCAATTAAACTGAAACTAATTTTAAATTGAGAAACTTTAATGGATGAAATTGATTTGTTTGTAATTGAGAAAAACTAAATTAAAGAAAGCAATTGAAACGAACGACAAAGTTGCACGTCACAAAAGATTTAGGAAAATCAAGAGAAAAATACACTAAAGCATCCGATTTCACCTTAACCAATCCTACCCAATCCCTTAGCATATCAATATTCCAAGTAATTCCCCTTCCTTGATGATCAATTTCCCTAAAATATTCAACGTTCATGGCATCTGGTTACATCGAAAGTATCTTACATGCAATTCTCTATGGCATCTAGATGAATTCGACATATAAAGACCCATTAAGCTCTATGAAAATTATGTAGCGATCACACAAACCCTGATTGCATGGCATCTACAATTAGTCATTCATGGTATCAATTGCAAGAAACAAAACTCAAGTTAAGTATGACATCTACTCTAACTTGCATCACACTAATTCAACTTAGATGGTGATCAGGCATCCAAACCAAATTAAACATTAAGCATAGCAGAAGATACTCAATAAAAAGGGAAAAACTTGAAATTAATATTAACTAAGAAAATTGAATATTCATTATTAGGCTACGTTGTAGCCCTAACTAGGAAAATTAGTTCCTCATAATCATAATTGAAATCATAGTGAAAATAGCATAAGTTTAGAAAAACCCCTAGTTAGAGCTCTTCCTCTCTCTTGTTATCGGCTTCTATCTCTCAACTTTTGTAAAACACGTTCCTCCCAAACTTTGATATACTCCTCACGTTTTATTCCCTTTGCCTTGAACTTGTTTTCACATTCATCTCCCCTTAGTAAGGAATAATTTTTTTCCTTTTATACTCCCCAATTAGCAAAGGTCAAACCAAAAGCTCATTAACCTAACCTCACAATAAAGGCCCAGCCCTTATTAGCTCACAGCCAATCAAAAAGTCTTATTTAACTTGGACTTCAAGTCCTAGTCGGAAAAGGGAAGCCAAATAAAAGCTGATTAATTAACTAAACTATCCTAATATCACTTGGACTTTTCCACGCCAGGTACACTCCAACACAATTGCTCTAGACACCCATTGAGATTTTTCCACCACAATTGCTCTAGACACCCAAAGCTGCACTTCTACTTTATTTTCCATGTATTTCTAAAATTGAGCACCTATAAATCAAAACAATTAAATTTAGTGCAATTAACCAATCCAATTATACAAAATCTAAGGGAAATATTTATAAAAAAAGCTATATAAATATTAACATATCAGATATCCTTCACGCACTTCCTATTACCTGTTGGAAACAAACCTTTTCCAACACTCCTTATTACCCGCTGGAAACAAGCCTTTTCCAGCACTTCCTTTTACCCATAGGAAATAATCAGTTTATGGTACCTAGCTTCACCTGCTGGAAAATAGCATGCCCCAGTGCTCTCTTTTAACCATTGGAAATAGGCTGGTTCCAGCACTTCCCTTTACCTATTGGAAATAAAGGAAAACCCTCACCCTTTTATAAATTGGCATTCATGGCTCAGGCAAAAGAGACCATTCTTCAGCCATCAAGCCCACCTCATTTGGCTGCTGCAAGCATCACAGTAGCCATCAACCCCCTTCTTCAGCCATCAGGCCCTTCCTTTGGCTGCTGGAGAAGCTCAACAACTTCTCCTTTGCCTACTGCAAGCATCCCAACAGCCATCAACCCTTTTCTTCAGTTATCATGCCTTTCCTTTGGCTGCCGAATAAGCCCAACAACTTCATCCTTTGGTTGCTGCAAGCATCCCAGCAGCTTATCAACCCCCTTCTTCAGTCATCCCACCTCATTTCTAGCTGTTGCAAGCACCCCAACCATAACCTCCTCTCCTTGAAGCCATTCTTCCTTGTAAAATATGTACACAAATAAAACCATGAGCCTTTACTTCATCCTCATATCTTTAGAACTCATAAACATCTCTCATAATCATACCCATAAATACCATAGCCTTTAAATCCTCAAGCTATGCATTCCATCACCATAGTGAAAGCCTTATTAACCACCAAAATCTCATAAAAGCCTTCTTCCCAAGCTCAAGAATAGCCAACACCAAGGGAAACACATGACTTCTCATTTGCCAAACTTGTGAGTCTTTAGCTCCCACGCCACAAGCTTCTCATGCCAAGCCTAGCTGTATCTTGATTCACCAAAGCAAGATCTCATGCCAATCTTGTACAACATCAATGCACCATCTCTAACTCTTTTCAGAGTCACCGGAAGCCCATCCAAACAAGTAGCACCTGCTGGAATACTTGTTCCAGCACATGTTCCTTTGTGTTTCAAGCAAAGCCCTTTCAGCGCCTGCTCAACTCTATCTTCAAACAATGTCCTTATAGGAACTGCTGTATCATTCTCATCAAAACTTGCAATGTACTGAGCAGCCATTGAAGAAGACCAAAGCACTCCCTAAGGCCTCAACTCTTTGAGGGTGTTTTGGGGCCTGGTGCCACAAACTCAAACCGGGGCGCAAGAGGCTTCGATCGACTTCGGAGTAGTCCAACAAGCCCATTGTAGCTCTCAACAAATGACCTCAACATGACTTTACTTAAGTGTGATTCATGGTGTGCAATATATATATGTTGGTCAGGTCTCTTTGAAAAAAAAATAAGAAGAAAGAGCAATCAAGCACATCACATCAAAGGACTAAAAGACAATCAATGGGGAAGGAACCTGTAAGCATATATTTGTGTGAAAATTTGTTTTTAAAATTGCCTATGTCAATGCTTGTTTGTTGATGTGAATGCTTGTTTCTAAAACTGCCTATGTCAATGCTTGTTTTAGATCATAAAAAACTTCCAAAAGAAGACCATGTCTCAGCCTATGCCTCAGCTTATGTCTCATTCTCAGCAAGCTTCACAGTCTCAGACAACTAAACCACCAACTGAGCCTCAAAGAAAGAGGTTAAGTCACCAGAAAAAAAAAAAGAAGGCTTTTTTGGAAAGGAAGAAAATGTTGGACAAATATCAAGTTTGGAGGTACATAGACAGTTGGGAATAGAAAGAATGGAATTGGCATGTATTTTGAAGAAAGTTTGAACTTGTAAATTGGAGTTAATGTGGGATTCCAATGTTTCCTAGAAGTGGCATTGTCTTTTGGTTGCTTAGAATTGGCATTGTCTTTTAGTTGCTTAAATTGGCATTATAATGTTGCTAATTATGAATGCTTTGAACTAGCCATGTTTATGTCAATGTTTTTTTTAACTCTTAACTGTATGATGTGAATGCTTGTTATGATTATAACTACCAATGTTGAATACTTTTAGGTATGAATTATTTGAACTCTAAGTTTGTATTTTGAACTCTAACTCTGTGACGTTGGGTATGAATTATTTAAAGTAGAAATGTTTTTCTCAAACTTCACCAACTTCATTACTTGGGGTAAAAAAACCAACTTCATTACTTGAAGTGTACATTGCGTCTATTTTACATAACATTGCCTTGTCTACTTTACATACCTCAGCTTGAGGATTTCACAAAAACCACAACAACCCATGATATAAACAAAGCAACACATAGCTTCCTTTTTATTGCTCGCATATGCTCAACATCCTATTCCAGTTGTCTCATTCTCCTCAAAAGCCAGGCCATCACACCTTTCTCATGTGGAGGCATCTCATCATCAACCCAACAGAAAAACCTACAGCTGTTATTTCTCAGTTGCAAAAGGACAAGCCAAATTTCATAAATTTCAAAAATTAGAATAAAAAGTGTAGCACCATCACGCCATCACTTACCCTTGATTTTGGACATGCATGGAACCTCCTCATTGGGTTTGATTCAGTCTATGAGGTTTGAAGCCGAGCCACTTTCCCAGAGTAGCAACAAGGTGCTACAACGTGCGCCTTTTCTCCAAATGGAGGTCTGGGTCTCATCTTTAGTTTCAGCTGCAAAAAGGAAGGAGGAAGAAAGTTTGAGCTGCGAAGGAATGAGGAGGAAGGAATTAATAAATATGAAGAAAAAAAATTGTTTCACAGAGCCTTTATTGAACATCAATGGCAAGAATCAATAGGAATTGGGCATGAAATGGGTAGGCAAAAGTAGGAGGAAGGCTTAGGGCTTGGGCAGGGTCCACTTCGCCACATCAGATAGCCGTTTGCTGAGAAAAAGGGGATGTGGATGAAATTCACATTATGCCCATGCCACATCATAAAAAAATAACGGAACTTCGGATGGAGTTGACGGCATGGGCAAAGTGGGTTACCAAAATACGGTCAAATGGGGTAAATGAGTTACTTTAAATTTGGGGGGCAATGTGAGAATTGATCTTAGTTTCAAGGGGCATTGGTGTAAATAAGTCTTTCCAATTATGATCCCAAGGGTTCAAACCCCCTACCATGCATAAGTTGAGGACTTGAAGCATTAAACAAGAAATTGAATATATTCAAGCATTCATGATCAAACATAAAAAGATATAAAAAACTGTTTGAGCCTAATCGAAATCTGACCATGCATCTTGGAAAACCAATAGGACAAAATGTAAATTGGCGGCTCAAGGTGCCTAACGATCAAATCAAAACAAGAAGGCCAGACTTAGGGGTCATCATGCACCCCACGTTGTTTAATCTTCAATAAAGTCTATAGCTTTAGATGCACGATGTTCCACTATAATTCAGACCAAGAACTTAGAAGTCCAAACCCAACTTCCAACAACAAGTTGAAAACATCTGACTTCCAAAGTCGGAAAATTTAGAACTTCTGAAGTGGGTGTTTAGTTGTGGTCTAAAATTCAGCCAAGATCGAGGCCTTCGATCAGCCAAGATCGAGTCCTTCGATAAGTCAAGATCAAGTACTTCGATCAGCCAACATCGAGTCCTCCAATCAGCCAAGATCGAGGCCTTCGATCAGCCAAGCTCGAGTCCTTTGATCAGCCGAGATCGAGTTCTTCGATCAGCTGACTTCCAAAGTCAGAACATCTGGAACTTCTGAAGTAGGTGTTTAGTTGTGGTATAAAATTCAGCCAAGATCGAGGCCTTCAATCAGCCAAGATCGAGTCATTCGATCAGCCGAGATCGAGTCCTCCGATCAGCCGAGATCGATTCCTCCGATCAGCCGAGATCGAGGCCTTCGATCAGCCGAGATCGTGTCCTTCGATCATCCGAGATCAAGTCCTCTGATCAGCCGAGATCGAGTCCTCTGATCAGCCAACATCAAGGCCTTCGATCAGCCAAGATCAATGCATATGACCAGCCAAGATTGAGTCATCCGATCAGCCGGATCAAACCCAACTCCAAGTCGAGTCGAGCAATTCCAAGTCACCAACATCAGTGAGTGTTTCAACCAAGATCAAAACTCCAGAAGTTACGATGTCTCACTAGATGTCAAGCCAAAGTCTCGGAGGTCCAAGCCCAAGCCACATATTCGAACCCAAGATTTCAAGAGGATCGCATGCATGCGACGGAGGCTTCATAAAGAAGGAAATCAAGGAGATTGACGACAATCTGGAGTATTCCAAAAGAAGATAGAATCAAGAAATCAGAAGGTATCCATCAATGTGATCCTACAGATTTGGACGCTTCACAAGGAAAGATTTTGAACGAAGTTGACCTTTGGCCATTTAATGGCCAGCCCATGGGCTGACGAATGCCCTTATATAAACCTCATCAGATGAAGGGAAAAGACACACAACATCAGACAAGCAAACCTTTTTTTCGTCTCGCACCTTTCTTTTCTTAGACTTAGGATTTTACTTTTCAAGCACCTAGTATAACAAGTTGTTCCTTTCTTTAGTGTTAGTTTAAATTATTGCGATTTACATTATCTTGTCATTTAAATTCTTGCAAATTATATTACATTGTCATTTAAATTCAAGTATATTTCAATCGCTTTGTTTTTTTATTGTTATTGAGTTTTTATTAAGTTTAAATTCGAATTTAATTTACTTTATCGTTCTTACTGTTCTTATTCCGTTCTTGTTTATTTATCGCTTTGATTTATTTTATCGCACTTTAATTCTTGTCTTTATGTTTAAACGCACATTTAATTTGATTGCACTATTTTTACATAAAAACCTAAAAATCACAAAAACATTCATACAAAGCCCAACCATCCTCGAGCCTAAGGAAGTTAAAGAACCTAGGCCGAGAGGAGGTTCCTTTTTTGGCCGAGCAATCACTTGATCAGAAGTCAGAAGCGCACACTGTCCATCTACTCACATTTCATTCAGCCTAAGTTCGTGGCTTGGTGGTGGCATGCCCCGCACTCAAAAAACAAAAATGACCAAAAGTTCCTTCCGTCGGCCTACCCGGCGGAAAAGAGGGAAACAAAAACCTAATTGATGTGGCCGGTCTCCAAAAATAAAAATGTGCTGATGCCTGATGGGATGAAAACGAAGTGTACGGTAATAATCTCATTCTGAGCGCTAAAATAGTAATTGCAGTTATTACTTCCAAGTTGACAACCCCACTCCACACATCTCGTTCCACAGATACATGCCTTTAATTAAGTTGTGAAACTAGTGGTGCTTGTTTGGTACAATCTGGATCATTCTCGTGGCAGGAGATAATTGAGTACGACTAGAAAATATCAGCCTATCAGGGCTAACTTCGTCTCGAAAAAATCAACATCGACGTGCCGCAGAAATACATAAAAATGATTGCCGCATTACCAAATTGCCCTTCTAGATCGACTTTCTCCTATTACAAAACTAACCTCATTCTTTCCTATTTTCGGTCAATAAGCTAACCTCTGTCTGTCTTTTCTTTTCCTCCATCCTCTGGTGGATACTTGAAAGGTGAGGTTAACAAGATAAATTGGTTCGAAAAAGGATACTATCACAATTGAATTTTAAAATAAAAGCTCAAATAACAAGTTGGGCCAAATGAAAGAAGATACAATTACTAGATTTAAACTATTTATTTGGCATAGACTTAATCTCAAGGACAAAACTAGATAATGGGTTGTATGGACTACAATAAATATATACATATCATACCCATTTTTTGAGAGTAAATACAATGAAGTCTAATCAATCAATGAGATTGGTTGAAACAATTAATGGGTTAAGTAATAAAAATAAAGAACAAAGACTAGTGTTATATATAAATCCACATAATATAATGATCCATTTGTTGAAATTATTGAAAAGAAAGTATTGTTATTTTAAAAACAATGTTAGATTAATATGTTTTCTTTTGTGAGTACAAGCGATTAGAGGAAGAGGTTTACACAAATATTCATTGGGTATTTGGGGGTTTCGAACATCTACCCACATAGGTGGAGGTGGAAGAGATCAATTAACTAAACTATACCCCATTGACAAATTAATTTGTTTTAAAATAAACACTAGGTGCAATGTGTTTGAAATTTTTAAGTTCAATGTAATATTTTTTCTTTGAAATAATTAGATTCAACGAATCATTTGAGTTCAATGTATTTCTCTTGTGTATTTGAATTCAATGTATTTCTCTTTGCTCTTTGCCAAAAAGTCATTATATATTTATTTAAATACAATTTTCTTCTTGTGTTTTTATAAGGGATAAGTGTATGATGACTTTTTTGAAGTGCCAATAATAACTCGTATTGAAAGAAATCCTAAGTCGAATTCTCCCCCAATTACAAAATAAAATTCGTTAGTCTTTCATTCAATAATCAAATATGACCCCATAACATACAGGATTCGGATCCATACAGGATTCAATTATACAAAAAGAAATAGTCACACTAGCCTTTGATTGTTGTTCTCAAATGCTAAGGGTTTGAATACTATTTTCAAAAATACGAGGGCATTTAAGACAATTGCAAATATGTGAAAAAAGACTGCAAAGGGCAATTTTGGAATGACGAAACCCAAGTTGGGCTTAGTTGCCGCGTAAACGTTCGAGATTACCACTGACCACCGTCGACCGCTATATATATATATATATGTCGTCGAGGCCCCTCTTAACTGCCCACAACTTTCTACCCAAAAAAAAAAAACTGCCCACAACTCTCTCACTATCTCATTCATTTTCCTCCGAGACAAACAGTCTCCCAAGTTCTAGGCTCTCCAGAGATCCCGGTAGCTAGTACTATCTTTAGCAGTCATGAAGAAGCATAGTCTTTTAGCAGCCTCAGTCGCCGCCGCTTCTGCTACTGCTCTCTCTGCTTCTTCTTCTTCTTCTTCTTCTTCTTCTTCTTCTTCTTCTTCAAGCTTTGTGTCTAATTCAACCATGCGATTTTCTAATCAGGTAATTAAAAAAACCTTAATTCGAATTCTGGGTTCTCTTGAGAGGTTCGATTTTGTTCCAACAGTGTTTAGCCTATATTGGCTGCTCCTATTTTTCTTGGGTTCTGCTCTGTTTGGTTGCTGAGAAAAAAAAATAACAAAAAAAAAAGAAAATCTTTGAAATATAGAATTTTGAGTCTAAAACTTATGAACTTTTTTACTTACAACCCAAAATCAATCAATAGAGCAAAAAGAGAAACTCTCTAGCACCGAACTTCTACTCTCTTTTTTTCATAAAGTAAGAAACTAATCTGTTTATGTTTGATTTTGTAGGAGGCTGTCTCTAAGAGAAATCAAGAAAATCCATCACCTTCCACAGAAAAATTTGCGCCGAGGTTCGATGGCTTGAGATTTATCGAAACCCTAGTCACTGCTCATAGATAATAAGATTTGGTCTCAACTTGAGCCTCACAGCTTCATCTTCAGGAAACAACTTGAAGATAGGACTTTTAATTATTTGGTAGATGAAATTAGTACTAGAAAGAGAGGAATTGTAACTTTAAGATAAGGGCTAGCTAGCTTTCATGGCCAGTTGACTAATGATTGGATGCCAAAGTCATGTGGTATGTATGTGAGAGAAAATATGTAAATGAATTTATGGGTTCTTTTCTTTTGTTGTAGCCATTTTGAGGTTTGGTTAATTTATGTCGGATTATGTGTTGTACTTGTATATACTTGGTACTCTTTTAACCGGAAAGTTGACGACAGCCCTATTGCTTGAAGTAAGTAGTACTATCATCCCCAAAACGAGGGGCTTCTTTGCTTATGATATTATTGCCTTTGCAATAATATTCTCTTGACCACATCGATGTTATGCTATGACATATCCATATATGTTTATGTTGTCAATCACGACCATATATTCAAAATGGTTACTTTATCAAAGCAAATGATTTGATTAGATAAGGATTCACACACACGCGCAATTTAAGATTTCAAATTGGAATTGGCTAGATTTACCTCATGAGTGGATTGTGCACTTAGGTTGGGCTAAACCTTAAAATATAAGAGCACTTCCACTCCAAAGGCCAAGGGTAAGACAATGTTTGTCACTATTCACGTGAATAGTGTCAGTCCTTGCCTTTTTTGTTTTCACCCCTATACAAGAGCAAGGGCAATTACTATTCATTTTATTTTATTTTTTCGTATTTTTTTTTACTTAAACATTAATTTGGATAAGATTTTCGATTGCCACGTGTCACTATTTATTATAAAATTCTCATATCAAATTTCGAATAAAATTTTTGGATAAGATTTTATGTATGAGATTTTCACATGAGATTAATTTTATTTATATGTATGAGATTAATAATAATAAAATTGCTAGGTATGTATAAAAAGGCAAATCTTGCCTTTGGGCCTGCCCAGGCTGATGGGTCCTACCCCTTGCCCGGACTGGACCTTGTGCACTGGAGGGGATTTTATGGCCTAGGGCCCCCTTTTGCCTACCCTCCCCCCTTGCGGTGGAAGTGCTCTAAGAAGAAGAAAAAAAACTGACTTGGTAGGTCTGTCTCTAAACGCGCATTCATGTTTACCTCGGGTGTGAACTTTGGCCATTTATTCACGTAAAAATAAACTTACTATAAAATATAGATTTAGTCTCAGAATCATCTTATGTTGTCTCACACTTTGGTAGGATAATATATATTTTTTTATTTCAAAGATTTGAAGTGGGCACGGTCCCGATTGGATTGATTTTACCTTAAAAACATGGTTAAATCAATTATAATATAACGGTTTGGTTCATTTCAGTTTGATTTTGACAAAAATCACGGAGAAAACCAAACCAAACCAACCAATTTAAGACTGTTTGGTTCAGCTAGTTTGGGCTTAAGTCCAATTCTCTTTGCTTTTGCATTTTTTCAACATTGTTAGCCAAAACTCACTAACTTGCTACATAATTTTTTCATTCTCTAGTGTATCAAACCATCCTAAAACTAAATGAACCCTAAAATTAACTTAGTACACCCTATTACCAAACTATTTATTGAATTACTAATTTACCCTAATATAAAATAACCAAAAAAGATTATTGAATTGTGAAACAAATGTAATTTTAATAAGTACACCCGACTCACCATATTAAACCATAATTTAAAAAAATGTTTTCCCATATTGATTCTGGTATGCAACTAACAAAATAAAAATAACAAAACCAAAAAACAAAAGAAAAACCCGCCACCTTGGCTTCATTTATGCTGAATTTCAAGAGATGGCAACATTTATCTTCCACGGGAACACACCCAGGCAAGCCAAATAGCACGGTGACATGAAATTGGCTCATATAAGTAGGAAAGCTCTTTGAGATTGATCCAGATGGAGATGGCACTGTCTTGGATTTAGTTGACATGATGAATAAAAAAATATAAGTGCTAGCCCGCTTGATGTACAATGGTCAAGATCATAATCTAGGGGTACGACAGGGGGTTGGGCACCTTGATAAATTTTTGGGGGCTTGGGTCTGGGACTAGATACGAAGGGATGTGTGGGAGAGAGGGTGTAGAACTTGGAGATGGATGGGTGATGGAGGAAGGCGTGGGCCAGTGGAGTTGGGTATGGAGGTGGTTGTAGGAGGAGAGGGAGAGTGGGGGGCTGGGTAGGATATTTTATTTTATTTTTATAAATAATTTTTTTCAATTGTTTCATTTGTAAATGTTATTATTAGTTTTTAAAATTACCTAAGTAGAGATATTTTTGGTAGTTAAATAGGGTGTAATTAGTTAATTTTATATTTTTATTTAAATATTATGGTGTACTTAGATCATAGGGTGTACTCAGTTAATTTTAGGGTTCATTTAGCAGCACTCTTAAACATTCATATCAAGTTATTTTCTAATTAGATGACTACACGTGTAAATTAAATATAAATAAATATACAAGTAGACGGTCCGGTTCGATTTAGAGTAGTTTACAAAAATAAAAACCAAACCGAACCAAATAATATACAGTATGGTTTGATTTTTTCTTGATCAAAACCAAACTAAAGCTGTAATTACATATTGAATCAGCCGATTTAGTCGATTTGGCCGAATTGATGCCCACCCCTAGATTTGATTATTTAGAAGTGAGTTCATTAACAATTACAAAAGGAAAGAATATTCTTAGTTTCATATTTGAAACTTTTGTGCTATGACATGCTAGCACCAAGATATGTCACTTCGTAAAAGCAAAGCTATAAAACCCCTTTAAGGTATTGGAGCTCAAGTTTGACAAGTGCATCACCAAAATTAAGCTTTAGTTGAGGAATTTGGCCCTTCACGTGCTTCATGGAAGTTTGACAAGTGCATCACCTACATTAAGCTTTAGTTGTGGAATTTGGCCCTTCACGTGCATCATGGAAATATTCCAAATCCAACCACATCCTTCAGCAATGATGCGTAGTCACCGAAAAAAGTTCGAAAATTCTAGCAAATGTTTTCTTCCATGATTGTGATATTTGAAAAGTCTAGCACATGTTTTCTTCCATGATTGTGATATTTATTGGTTTTCTTTTCTGCTTCTTTGGGGAAGATGGTTTTCTCAAATTCCAGCGTACTTTTATTGACTGCAGCAAGCTTTACTTTTTATCACCGTTAAATTAAAATTGTTTGGGCAGAGGAACATGAGGCATTACGTGTGCAGATTTCTCATTTATTATTTGTCGATGACTCAGTTATTTTTTATAGAGCAGAGGAACATGAGGTATTACGTGTGCTGCAAGTTTTGAAGTATTATGAGGACGGGTCAGGGCAATGCATTAATTATGACAAGAGCTCCTTATTCTTTAGCAACAATTGTCCAAGATGACGGCGCCGAAAACTGGAAACAATCCTACAAATAAAACAGAAGGAGGAATTTGAAAATACTTAGGTATCAATACTGATTTTGGGCAGGCAAAGAAAAAAGTTTATGAGAATGTGCGCGTAAAGATTTCCCAATGGTTGCAAGGATGGGCAGAGCAATATTTATCTCCAGCCGAGAAGGAAGTGCTTATTAAAGCTGTTGCCATGGCTATGCCTAACTACACCATATCATGTTTCAAACTCCCAATTGGCCTATGCAACAGTGCCGGCCCTGGGCCAGGGCTACCAGGGCCACCCCTGAGGCCCAAAATATAATGGGGCACAAATTTGTCTTAGTCCATATATATTTGCAAAAGAAAAAAAAAACAGAAGAAACTAAACAGACACTCAACGTTAAGTCATGTGTTGGAAATCAAAACCAATTCTCCTCATTTCCAATAAAAAGTCAAGTGAATAGAATAAGAATTTAAGTATTGATAACCTGTTGGGCAAAATCAAAGTGATTGATTCATCAATTTGTGGGTTTCAACCAGCAATCAAAGCCAAAGTTTAAAAAAATACTTTTAAAAAGGAACTGGTATTTCTTCTTTTCTTTTTTTTTGTCGAAATGGTGTTTTCTTCTATGGGTCTTGGCCATCTTGAAGAAAGCACAATTGAATGAAGGGTTGTACTACTTGAAATTTTGCAATTTGCGTTTGTTTTTTTTTTCTTTCTTTTCCTTTTGAGTTAGTTTGGTTGAGTGCCTTTTGTTTTTGGCACAACAGTTTTACTCATTCACTATCTTCTTCATATTAATAAATTGACCAACATAAAACGAATGGAGGATTGGTTGGGCTTCCGCGATTTAATCTTTTTAATCTGGCTATGCTACCTAAGATTGGGTGGCGATTAGTTCTCCACACCAATTCGATCTTGGCCTAGTCTCTCTGAACACAAAACAAAAGGGAGAAAGGTTGAGGATTTACCCTTGATGACCATTTCTTGATTTATCAAGAATGAACACCTTTGTTAGAAATACCTTTTCTTTTCCTCGGGAATATTGATTCATTCACCTCAAGGCTCCAAGATTGGAGTTCTCCACCTCACCACACCAAATGTATCTTAGAGATGAAGAGAAGGCAACCAAGAGGTATGGATGCTAGTCTACCTCTTGATTGGACCAATTTTTGGCTTATGGAAGATGAGAAGCAAAAATGATGCATTCACTCATCAACCAAAGTAGGAAACCAAAAACTCTAGCTAGGTTTTCTCCTAACTTATGTATTTATAGGATGACACAAAGGCAAGGGAGAGAGCTCCCTAATAGTGCTGAAATATAGTGGGTTATGGGGCTCCATTTTGGGTCCATGGATAGTGTTATCTCATAACACTTATCCCTTTGGCCCAATTGCCTTTGGGGCTATTTCATCCATTTCCTTTTAAATCATATTTTAAAAACCCAATCCAATATTTCCATATGCAAAGTTAATTCCATAATTAACTTTTAATTATCAATTATAATTTAACTATTAAATCATAATTATAGTCTCACTTAATTGACCCGGTTGAACTATTTTGACTTTGGTCAATTGCTCCGGTCAACATGTTGACTTTTGACCATTGACTTTGACATTTGATTATCAACTATTGACTTGTGTCTCCTCATTTCATTTCTCTTCATTTGTACCTCTAATCACATTCTTTGGGTGTGCAGATCCGTAGGTTCCCTTTAGCAAGGTAGTGGGTTGACTCATCTCCTCTGAGATGATAAGCGAATTAAATTCCACAATTTAATTCTTCCTATTAATAAAGGTTAATTGAAACCTTTTAGGACATCCACAAAACATGGTTGTTGCCTAGCAGCAAGTCACGGTTATCCAAGCTAAATGAGACGTTGTGAAAGAATTTATTCAAATTGGAATGACCATGCAATTGAATCCTTCTCTTATATCAATACTCCTTATTCACATTATTAGATCATGGAATCCAATTGTCAATATCCTAATGTGAATCATTCCTTTTATATGATTATCTTAGTAAGATTTGAAGACCTCTTCTTCCAAGTCTTATCCACTACTCTGCACAGAGATTTGACCAATCATATCTTGGAGTATTCTCTCTCCTTTATTGAGAGTAGAGATTCCTTGTTGTACATTTATTTGCCTTCATGACTCTATGGAGAATCCTAATGAGCACCTTTAAGCCATGCCTAATTTAGCATGACCGTATAGTGCCCTCAAAGATTAACAACATAGCCATAAAACATCTATGATGTCTCAGGTCTAAGGATTAGTTTGCACAATTGCAATTTATGAGTTCTAACTTGACATGTGAGTAAAGACTTCCATGCTGGAACTCATGTGTTGGATCGCGTTTAGTATACTTGTTCTTCTACAAGCACCTATACACATATCGAGGTGTCTCCACACCTAATGACTTGAGACCTCGCCATTCTCTACATATAAAGATGCGGAATATCAACGCCCAATTGATATTCCTATTACCATGAACATATTTAGGATTAGGGATCCTAATAAGTCTCCATGTATGCAATCTCATTACATAGTTCTCATGTCCACTTTTATATTCCTATAACTATAGTTGTTTTACTATTATGATAATCGACCAAATATCATGGTTGAAAACAACTAGTCTTACCCATGAATAACTTAATAAGTTATTACAAAAGATTTCTTTAACATTAATTATCATATAATTAGTTGTCTTTAAGGGCATACTACTAACAACAAGGGCATGGGGAACCTAGTGTTAGGAATAACCACATACCACTTTGGACGAGCATTTGGAGATTATAGGTACATCCAAAAATACGAAGCTTTATCTAAAGAGCTTATTTGAACACTCTGGCGGTTCGCCAAAATAAACGAAGACATGTTGATCTTGAGGATGTTTTTGCCCTCTATTCCTGTGACGCGGAATCTCAGGTACTTTTTTTTTTCCACTGCGAGTTTGCAAGGGTATATTAGTTCACTGACCCTTTGTAGTTAGATACGAGGTTGCTCAAAGGAGGGGATTTTCTATCATGATGGAATATCCTTCTTCAAAAAAATATAAAAAGGAGGACAATGATCAGGACATTTTGCAATGGTTGGTGTTTGGGCTATGGAGGATATGGAAGAATCGAAATGCCGCAATTTTTTAGGGGCATCATATGAATCCACGTGATATTGTTCTCACATGTCAAAAGCAAATTGTGGAGTTTGTGGCAGCAGGACAAGCGAATATACCTCTTATACATGATCAACCGAGACCTCCAGAGTGGGACCATAGTGAGTTACAAGCCTGGCAAAAACAGGCTGATAGTTGGATGAAATTTAATTGCGATGGCACTTGGACACAAGCGCAAATGAGGGGTGGAGTAGGATGGGATAGTAATGGCTGGATGGAAATGGCAGGGGGTGTTGGGGTTTTTTTGGCTCTGGCTATGGAAGCAGAAGCAGTGCGAGAGGCGGTTGCAGTGGGGTTGGAGGCGCAGGTCACCAGGATGATGGTGGTGACATGAAGACTGATACTATTATCGAGGGTATTATTGATGATATTAAGGTATTGGCTTCTCATGTGGGCCAGGTATCTTTTCCTTTTGCCGTAGATGCAATGCAGCTGCTCATCGGTAGCAACGCATTGTAGCTCGTGTGGGTGAGAAGCTTAAATTGGATCAACTTTGGCTTGAGTGGTTATTTGACACTCTTGCTGCTGATGTACACATTCCAATTCGGTTTTAATAAATTTCTTCCATTGTTTGACCAAAAAAAATTATAAATAAATAAATTAAAATTGTTAGAAGAATATGAACTTGTCAACTTACCATTTATGTATCATTTTTAAATTGAGGTGGGACCCTTTGAGTAGCAGTACTCATTTTAGAATCCCCTTTTAAGAAATTTATAATAAAACTAATTTCTTGCATTGATTTTTATATAAACAGTAAAGTTATAAATTGAAGGAAAAAACCCAAAAAGAACCTGCTGATGTGTGAAATACCATTATTATCATTGCATTATAATTTTTAGAAAGAAAAAAAACTCTTATGGTAGTGTTGTAATTTTTAGGATTTTCAAGGCTTGTATGGTATATCTGGTCCATTTGAAAATTTAAAATGAGCTTTTTTCTCAAAGTTTGGGTATGTTATGGTTTTTCTATATTTTGGGCCCTACTTACAAGCTCACATGTGAAAAGCCCTACTCTTTTTGGGTTGAGTTTGGGCAAGTTTTGGGTTGTACCATCCAAGTTGCACCTTTGCTATCCACCCACCCACAACATTATAGGCAAAGCCTAACATTCTCGATGTGTTTTTTTTTCCTCTTTATTGTCGTCAATAAAATTTGAATTAAAGACCGCTTCAAGTAACTACATGCCATTATACCAAATGGTCATTTTCTATATGTTAGGGCCTGAGCTTCGATTTGGGTCCATGCCGTTTCGAAGAGAACAACGGAACAAATAAGACTCACCACATTACCATGATATATGGGCAAACAGCTGAGGTAGTATTTATTCTAACTTTAGCTAAGTAATTAGGGTTGTTATCCTTATTTTCATTATCAACGAACTTTGAGGTTTTATCAATTCTCTGGTGGATTCCAATTATCTTTGTTACTTGGCTGTCGCTGGAATGCCTTTCTATAGTCGCAGTGTGTCATATGACATTATATATTGTTAACTTGGGCAGTTGGAGTACCAGCCATCTGGTTGGAGGTTTGCAGCTACTACCATTTCAGACTACATAGGTTTAGGTGCTAGAGTATGGATTGGTAAAACTACATGAAAATCTGAGATCTTAATTTGGGTGCTTCATATACTATGAAAGCTATGCATCCCAGGAGCACAACAGATTGTACATCGGATGGAAACGAAGTCGTTTCACTTTGGCAGTGTGTGTGGTCTAGTAATGAACTAACAAGCATATAATAAAGTTATACTATTTGGACAGTTTTATAATTAGAGTACAAGTTCAAGCATACGAATTGGTGGGAGAAAGCAGGGAAAGTTAATTGAATTAATGGTTATAAGTTGGGTGGTGTTTTCCACACTTCACACCGGCTCAGAACATATTGAAGGATAATACTAGGAGGGCTGCAGTGATTGCTAGTATGATGGAGTGAGTAGCTGCTATCTGACCTCTACTCTTCTGAGGTTTCGGTGCCTCAGCGGGGCATTCGAGACCTTCTTTCCCTTCGCGGCATTGAGACGCAAACAGGCCAGGAGGGTATTTCCCATAAATGTTTATGTAGCTGAACATGGTTGTAGCACAGTCATTTTTCAAGTCATTAATAGCATCTGCAAAGGGGCAGGCAAAGTCCTTCAAAGCATTACAACAGCTCTTGGCCGGGTAGTTGGGTCCTTTGCACTTGCTTGTGATGATTGTGTAGTTCTGATTCTCAAAGTTCACAGGACAATCTGCAGATAACCCAAAAAAGACAAGGGAACAAGCAGGTGAAATTGGAGAATCTCAAACCGGGAATCTCAGAGCTAAGAGAATACAGACAGTACAATACATAATTTATGCAATAAGATGCAACTTCACAGGTTTGTATTGCCCTGTTCTTGCCTACTGGTGGCAAGTATGAGAGGCAATACTTTCTTAATATCATCCGAGACATATTGCAACTTCTTTCCTTTCAAATTGTCTGGTGAACATTTTGTACCAACCACAGATTATATGGGTTTTGCCTTTTGAAAGTGTAATAACATCTGCAGAATTATGTACTTCAAATGCCTACAATATGTTGCCTACCATTCAATTTTTTTTTTTCTGCATATTTGCAAACCATTCCTTCAACCCATTCAACTTTAAAAAAAATATATATATATATATATATAAATTCAAAAGCTACAGGCCACAGGAAAAACGAAAGGAAGAAAAATAAACAAATTCTCAAAGAGTGATGCACAAACACATTTTCAGCCATGGAATTTTTTGGGCATTGACAATTAATTATTTCAAAAATAAAAAAATATGGAAACAGAAAAATTATAGTTTAAAGGAGAAAACAAATAAAGTGTATAATTACTTTGTTTGGCCTGAAGAAGGGAGCGTCCAATGGATCCACCAGTCTGGAAAATATCATCTGCAACATCCAAATGTAAATAAAACCAATGACCCAATAAATTAAATTTCAATATATAAAAAAGAAAAGAAAAGAAAATGCCAAAGAAGCGAAGATAAACAAAATAAATGGGAATTTAAGTGAATTACAGGAAAGGAAGGTGGTGGAGGAGGCCAAGCCCAAGAAGAGGAAGAAGAAGAAGAAGAGATGAAGACCGTGATTCGAAGCAGACGCCATTGTATTGTTAGGGTTGTTTAGGGTTTAATTTGTGCAGAGACCGAACCACTTGTGTGATGTCGTCGATCTCTGTCTTCCAAGAGTTTGAGCTCAGCCCCTGTTTTTTTGATGGCTTTGGCTCCCTCTCTCTGTTTGTTGGGAGACAGAGAGGAGGGAGAGAATTGGAGGGCGGAGAGCAAAATGCTGCATGAAATTTGGAGAAACGAAGCGTTTTAGGCCTCTCCAAATTGCACATTTTGCAATTGCCAAAAGTGGCAACTGTCAGTTGGATCTATGTTGTCCCAAAAAACGTTATTTAACTTGTGCTTTGAGTTTTGGTTGAGACAATTTGGGACAAAAAAATCAGGGGGTTTAAGTTCGGTCAGGTGCCGATTGACACAATAATGACACGTTTATGTTTAAACATGTTGGATATGATCGGTTGTTATTGTTATAAAAAATATATATAATTTTTCTTTTTCGTAAAGTCAAATACAAAAATCTTTATATTATAAATAACATATAAACAAATTTGAAATCTTTTAAGGTACAATGAAATTGAAGAAAATAAATTGATAGATAAGTAAAAGCAAATTAAATAATAAGTAAGAAGGTGAGTTTGGTATGGTGAAGCACGTCAAAGATGTTGTTCTAAAGCCTTTGTAGCCTCCCTACGTGCAAGTACTGGCAGTCTACAAAACTCCAAGATACAACCCCTGGTACACAAACTCAAGATCCGCTATGAGTATGTTCATAGACGGATATAGGTATCCAAGTCATATAACCATTGCCCAAAATAATAATATAAGTAGAGAAAGTATATAAAAAAAAAATAGAATAGACGAGAATCAGATTGTGGTGGTGATTGTGGTATGTGATATTCTGATGGTGTATTGTGTTTTTTCAAATGTGAAGGATGAGTGGCCTTTTATAGGCATCCAATAACATGTAACCTTCACCACATTAAACTAGAAAATTAAGGCATTCAATATAAAAATAAAACCTGAAAATTAAATATTTATAACCCCCACAATAAATAAAATAAAACAGCCAAAATAATTAAATAAATCAAAACGGTTAAATTTTTAAAACCTTTTTAAAATTCCAACAATCCCCCACAAGGTTTTAAAAATTTTACCAAACAAAAAATAGTGAAAATATATATTTATATATGGGCAATATAATACTATGTAATAGGTGTAGGTGCCTTACGGGCTTGAACCTTCACTTAGTGATGATAGTCTCCATTTGAGGAACCTAAGTGTACAAAGTATTGAACTCAGCACCTTTGATCAAACTTCAACATATCCCACACATAGTATTTGTTGAGACTTGGATGCGGGGTAACGCTATTTATGGCCTACGCTAATCTTGATTCTCGTGAGAGTCACTAGAGAATAGCCCAATTCTCACAGTCGCGGCCTCACGACGTCTCTCACTTAGGTGAGTTCTCCAATAGTACATGTGACCTACACCCTACGGGAGATTGCCCGCCTTGAAACTCATTTAGGGATAATTCACTTCCTAACATCACATAAAATAGCACTTTTGCCTTAGGGATGAGTAGAAGAATATCTCAAGGATATATCCATGGTTTTATGAGTGTTATATGAGTCACGCAGTATGGATTGTTTCTACCACATTGAACTTCCTTCATGGGATCACCAATCACAGAAGTTGGGTTACCTCCTTAGGTGACTCCATTATGGGCTTAAGCACATCCCCCTCGACATTTTGCATTAAAAGCCTCCTCCATGAGGCATGCATATCATGACTAGCTTTTATAAGGCATATATAGTGTAGGTCATGTCTTTGTTCTCCATTTTAGCGCGCTTTAAACCTGCATATTATTAGAAATATTTCCTACACAATCTTGCACACAAATGATTAGTGGATTTCACTTCAGTATAATTGGAAATTACATACGCATTGATATACATTAAAGTATAACGTTAATACATCATAAATCAAATCTTATGATCAAGAGTACCTCTCAATTCTTTGGTACCCAAATATGAATTTCTAATGGTCCATAAAACTTTGAGTACACTTGCTGATGCTTATGAACAACAATATAGCTCTTAATTCATTAAATAAATTTAACTATGAATACTGAGTATTTCAGGATAATCTTACTCCCTTTTTTTTGTGCACTCCAAGTGGTTGAACTCATGATCGCATATCCAAGTTGTCATTGTATCTTCTTGATTCTCAATAGGAACCCACAAGACAATAAGAAGTCTCTACCAAAATTTTATACCAAGGCCAGCATTAGTTGCACACATTCTCATATCAAAATTTAAGACAAATTAGTCTCATAATAAAATTTCATAGTATAAGAAAACTTCACACACACCAAGTTCGCCAAAAATACTCATTTTATAATTACTTAAAGGTAATATCAAGGTTATGAAATTAAGGCAACTCCCACATTTTAAAATATGTTAATGTAGAACCCATCCCTTCTATATATTTCTAACTTTGGCCACAATAATAATAATAATAATAATAATTACAAAGTAAAAAGATTGCAAGACAACAACACCCACAAGTTAAGGAAATTTTCAACCCCCACTAGTTGAGGAAAGTCTCAAGGTATATTAAGACGCTAGTATTAAATTTCAAAAAAATTTCAAGACATCAGAGCCAATTAAATTGGCTTGCACATATAATTAGTATCCAACATTAGCTGCAAAGTAATTACATAATTCACATAACTGAGGCTAATAATGCTTCAAAGGATTTAAGAGTCGAAACTTTTATATCAAAATTCAAAGTTAATTGTCACTTATAGTGATATTAAATTTATCATTTTATTTGAGTCTTTTCCATGTATACTTCATGACAATTAACTTAATATGACTGCTGTCAATGCTTTACAATCAGAAAAATATTAGTTCACTCAATATATTTGAATTAAGATTAACTCAAATAAGTATAATCAGTTTGACAAGAATATTTAATAAAAACTTACATCTCTCCCTGTCAAAACAGACTGTCATGAAATTCATATATGACTTTTTCTATATGAATGTGTTTCTAATAGGTTGTTGAGTTCAACAAAATAAAGTAGGCATACTAATTCAAACTCACTAAGATATTGTATAATTATACATTTACAAAAGTAATGGAGAAGCACCATTAATTCCTTCACCAATATATTAGCGTAACTACAAAAAAATAAAATTTTGTTAAATCACAAGTAAACCCATGAAGAACTTGGAATATTATTGCTTCTTTCTCCAGCAGCTATCTCGAGTGGAGTATATGCTGACTCCAAATAGCCACTGGCAATTAGAGAAAATTGTGCCTTTGCAATTAGGTTTGATTACACGGTTTGGGAAAAAAATATTAATGAATACTTTGATTGCTTCAGCAAAAGGATTTTGTAAATAAAAAAAAAAAAAAAAAACTTTCAGCAAATAAAGATAATCACCACATTAAGAAATTGTTTTATTTGAAAGACCAATATATAAAGCATAAAATCAACTTTACGGATAAAAGTTAATTAACAAACTTAAGCGTCAAAGGGTTAATTTTAATATTGAGTCAAAGAAATCAATAGTTTTAGAATTAAATTTATGCCAATATAAAGTAATCACTAAGGCATACACGTGTACTATAAAATGTTTATAGTAGTATTCGATGAAATGTTTTTAGTATTAATACTATTGCATATCTAAACGGATCCACATTACTATTGTGTATTAACATTATAGGATTCGAAACAGGAAATCACATAAAACTAATATGTGCTATCAGTAAATTAAAAATTTGACAATATTGAGCATTCACACCAATACAAAGAAATTCAAAACTAAACAAGTGAAAAATTACAAGTTTCTATATTGTCTTATCGCACAAAATTCAAATTAAATTAGTTTCTTGAAATCACATATGTTTTTAGCAATGCTCACAAATGCATAAGATAGAGAATTAATTGGTAGCACTTATCTGGAGGTATACAATGACCCCCAATATCTCGATTCCATCATAACTCCCGCTTGAAAATCACGTAAATCTATTCTCATGAATAAAATAAACTTTGGACAAGATCGTTAGTGCAATATATATGTATAGTTATTAGTGCAATATATATGTATAGTTATAGTTTAAGCGTGCAAGGACAATTAAACCTTGTATCAAAATAAATTTCCAACATTAATATAGTTTGTGTATAAATCAATAACAAAGATACGAATTGGAAAAACTAACCACTACTACAAAAATCGAAATAGACGGCGGTAAAATGACGACGGACAAAATAAATACCGTCGTTAATTTTAAACGCATTTATCAATATAAAACCGACGTGGATCGAAACTAAAACACCTAAAAATTGGAAATTTCATTTGGGCATTTTTTAAAACACGACGCATAAAACTTTAAAAGCTGCCTTATTAAACATGCCATTCCGATCAGAAAAGACAACAAATAAACAACGACGGTATGTGTAAATATACCGACGATGAAATTATAGACGACGCTTTACATATAATACGCTGTTTTGAACATCCAATGAACACGACGTAATTGTATTATTAGAGACGTATCAAGTACTATTTAATACGACCGTAATTTTATAATTACCGACATGTAAAGGTAATTAACCACGCCTGTTTTTATTATTTTACGTCGTATTATACATTGGATTACACGGTACTATAAATAAAAGGTGGTAATAGCTTACCACGCTGCCATAATATAATATAACGTCGTGGTTTTTCGTATAATACGACAGCTCTATAAATTATATCGCCGTTGTAAATCATTTTAACGCTGTTTATATTAATTATACCGTTGTTATTTAAAACAAGCGCGACAACAAAAGTCGAATAAACGCTGAGATAACGGCGATTTACGAAAACATAAATACCAGGTTGTATGTTTCAAATTCAAACTTTCGAATCGAAACGTCTCGCTTTATCTGGCGAATTGGAGACTCGAAACGCGGCTTTTAGGTTTCCAAGTCGAAATAAAGGCCCTTTTCGGTTTCCAAGTCTTAATTAAGTCACTTTTAGTTTTCCAATTCTAAATATTTCCTTTAAATTGTAGTTTTTATTCCAAACGCTCATCAATTCTCACATCTCTCAATGGTTTCACATGCAAGATGTCTCTTTGGAACTCGCTAGTGTTTTGCACCAAACCAATCTAAGAACTTCTGGTTTGGTGCAAAACAACAACTGAAGTTCCCGTAAAGATTAACAATTTTGTTTCTTGTTTAACACAAATTTCTATTTCTCTCGTTGTTTTTGTATTTAAGACGTCGGTTTTGTAACTAACTCGATTTAGTATAGGTTTATAACTGCTCTATTATTTAAAAACCGTCGTGTATATTTTAATTTATACACGGTTTAATTTTACTTTCCGTCGTTTATATCCAAGTTAGAGGAAATCCAAATAAGTTTATAAATGTATCTCTAACTAAAACTTGCTTCTTTTTTTAATCTTGGTTTTGCGATGCGAGAAGGCAACGCCACTTCATCTGACACAAGAACAAATTGAAGAAATTCGGATCGAATTATAGTTTAATATTATTATTGAATCTTCAAGTTTTATGAAACAAATTATTTTGTATGTATAGGAATGAAGATTGGTAAATATTTTGTATGGATATATAGGAATGAAGATTGGTAAATATTTTGTATGTAATTATTATTGATCTTTTATGAAACAAATTATTCTTGAGTATATTTATTGTTCACAAAGCATTATATATGGTTGTTTTTTTAGCAAGAAAAAAAATCGTTGTAGAGAACCATTGGAAGCAAGAAAAAAATATAAAATGTAAAATTACTAAATCTTTGGATATAATAAACTACAGTTCTTTCAAATAAACCGTCGTCTTTACATCAATAGACGACAATTCTATCACAAACCGACTTCTTTACATATAATGACGACATTTCTTTCATAAAAATTGTCGTCTTTATATATAATAGACGACTTGTTTTCATAAAAACTGACGCTTTTAAATATAATAGACGATCACATTAACATACGTATCAAGTGCTATTTAATACGACCGTAATGTTATAATTACCGACATGTAAAGGTAATTAACCACGCCTGTTTTTTATTATTTTACTCGTATTAGATGTTAGACTACGACAGTTCTTATAAATAAAAGGTGGTGGTAAATCATTACTACGGCGTTATAATATAATATAACGACGTGGTTGTTCGTGATAATACGACGCTTCTATTAATTATATCGCCGTTGTAAATCATTTTCACGCTGCTTATATTAATTATACCGTCGTTGTTGTTTAAAACAAGCGCGACAACAAAAGTCCAAATAAACAACGCAACGACTAGTAAACATAAATACCGTCGTTGTAGGTTTCAATTTCAAACTTTCGAACTGCATCCGACGCTTTATCTCGCAAATTGGGGATTGAAACGCGGCTTTTATGTTTCCAAGTCGAATAAAGGCCCTTTTCGGTTTCCAAGTCTTAATAAAGTCACTTTTAGTTTTCCAATTCTAAATAATTCGTTTAAATTGGAGTTTTTATTCCAAACGTTCGTGATATCTCAATTCTCACCTCTCATGCAAGAATGTCTTTCTTGCAAACTCAGTTTGTTGTACACCCAACCCATCTAAGAACTTCGATTGGGTGTGAAACAAGAACTGAGTTCTCAAGTAGATTGTATATTTAGTTTCTTGTTTAGCACAAATTTCTATTTCTCCAAGTTTTTTTATTTAAGACGTCGGTTTTGTAAATAATCGACGTAGTATATGCTTATAACGTCCAGTATTATTTAAAACCGCCGTGTATATTTTAATTTATACGACGCTTTGATTTGACTTCTTCCGCTGCTCTTTAAAAACGCGGTCTTTTGAAAAATTTGACCGCGAATTGTAATTTTTCAATTTGCCCTAAACCCTATATATAACATTTCGCTTATCTTTTCTTCAACTCATATTCGACCTTAAAGTTTTCTTTCTCCATCAGGTTGCTCCAAGTCGAGGTACATTTCATTCCGGCTTCTCATATTCTAATCTTTCATTCCGTTTTCAGTTTATCAAATTATTTGAAGTTTATTTGCTCCAAGTCAGAGGAAATCCAAATAAGTTATGCTCCCCACTTCTGGCTTTTGTTTCTTGTTTCTTTTTTTTAATCCTGTTAAATGTATCTCTAACTAAAACTTGCTTCCTTTTTTTTAATCCTGTTTTGCAGTGCAAGAAGGCAACGGTAACTCATACACACAAGAACAAATTGATGAAATTCGGATCGTTGTAGAGATATATAGTTTAATATTATGGATATGATATTTTGTATAGATATATAGGAATGAAGATTGATATTTTGTAATTATTATTGAATATTCAAGTTTTATGAAACAAATTATTCTTCTAGATTCATAGGAAGATGGATTATTTGGAGCTGAATTTATTGTTCACAAAGCATTATGGTTGTTTTTTAGCTAAAATCGTTGTAGAGAACAATTGGAAGCAAGGAAAAAAAAGGTAAAATGTAAAAATAAAACATCTTTGGATATAATAAACCTCAGCTTCTTTCAAAAACCATCGTCTTTACATTAATAGATCGACTATTCTATCACAAAATCGTCTTCTTTACATATAATAGGACGACATTTTTTTCATAACAACCGTCGTATTTACATATAATAGACGATTGTTGCTATTTCATAATGTACGATATATTTACAATAATAGGACGACTGTTATTTCATAATGTATTTCATATATTTCACAATAATAGACGACTGTTATTTCATAACAACCGTCGTATTTACATATAATAGACGACTGTTTCATAATAGCATTTGTTCTTACAAACCGTCGTCTTTACTTATAATAGACGCTATTTATTTTATAAAAACACGTCTGCCTTTAAATTAATAGACGCTGTTTTTAGTAAAAGCGCTGCTTTTATATATAATATAGACGACGTATTTTTACCGTGGTTTTATGCGTAAAAGATGTCGAATTGATTCTCGACGGTTGAGAAAGTAAATTTACGACGGTAAATTACCATCGTCTATTGCGATTTTGTAGTAGTGAACGTCAAGATTAATTGTCAATAATTAAGGCTCCTCTATTAACTATAATTGACAAATATATGATAAGTTGATTGATTATGTAAATTGAAGTTACATAAGAGGTTATAATATCATACTCAGGTAAGGCTTAAGCTCAATCTTTACAAAATAATTATTATAATCGTAGTACCACAAGGTAAGGTTATAAACTTTAATCTAAAACAAAATGATTATAGTTCATTTGTTATGAACTATAAATTTAAAAATACAAACGTTATAATATAAAACAAAATGGTTATCTTAAAATTACAAGTAAGAATTGTTTGGTGTCTAAGATTATATATGCGTAAATAGTTTTCTATTATGTGACTAACAAACCCAATAAGATCAACGCCCACAAACAAATTAATCTGAAAAATTCAAAATGGTAGGCTTTTATGTGTAATATATTATTATACATTTGAAGAATTGTCTATTATTTAATTGTGTATATTATTATACAAAATTGAAAACAAACTGAAAATATTAACGGTATTATAATTAAATACTAACGTAACGCTAGCCTTTTACAATTGTGTTGGATTTTTTAAATACAGTAATATTATGGTGCCTTACATTAATAATATTAGGGGTAATATATTGGCTTCAAATATATCACTAAGTATATGATTATACAGAGTTATATTATTACGCCAATTTTTAGATTGTTAATTTTTTTTTCAAGAATTTAAAACCAAAGTAAATAGTATATTAGAAAGATTTGCGAAAATGCAACAATTGAATATTCAAATCAAATTTTTCTTCATAAGAGGAAAATTTAATTCTGTTGACTAATAATTCTTACGAGGTACAAACAGTGTCTATCTCATATACCAAGGAAACTCGTATGCAAGAAACAAAATAACCAATCGATATTTTGAAACAATACTAGATTATATGAAAACCAAATTACACAAAATTAACAGACATTCTACAACTTTAAATTGAAACTTATAACAACTGTAGTACGGTAGGAAAATCATTTTAACATACAAAGGCTTTAGATTGTTATAAAAATAAAATAAATTCATTTCGTAAAGTCAAATACAAAAATCTTTATATTATAAATAACAGGTACAATGAAATTGAAGAAAACAAATTGATAGGTAAGTAAAAGCAAATTAAATAATAAGTAAGAATGTGAGTTTGTACGATGAAGACGTCAAAGACGCCAGTTCCTCTAAATTTCTCCCTACTGCGCAGTCATGGCGGTCTACAAGACTCCAAAGATACGCCTCAGACAACAAACTCAAGATCCGCTATGAACATGTTTCATGTGACTGATATGTGATCCCAAGTCACATAACCATTGCCCAAATAATAATATAAGTAGAGAAAGTATATAAAATAGAATATGAGATAATCAGATTGTGGTGGTGATTGTGGTATGCATGATATTCCTGATGGTGTATTGTGTTTTTTTCAAATGTGAAGGATGAGTGGCCTTTTATAGGCATCCAACATGTAACTTTCACCACATTAAACTAGAAAATTAAGGCATTCAATATAAAAATAAAACCTGAAAATTAAATATTTATAACCCCCACAATAAATAAAATAAAACAGCCAAAATAATTAAATAAATCAAAACGGTTAAATTTTTAAAACCTTTTAAAATTCCAACAATTTTGAAAACACGTTACATGGGTATTGATATGTTATTTTTATAAAGTATATTTTTGTTTTTATATCTTTAGTCCCAAGTATTTGAACAGAATAAGTGAACAAATTGGTTTCGATAGAATAATCTCACATAAAATGCTGAAGTGTGAGATAAGTACATTCTAAGGTTTTTTTTTGGGTCTGATGGATGCTATTGTAAGGTCAAACGTCATTGTAGAAAAGAAAAATATTTTATCAGCAGCTAATGTGACTAATGGATGCTATTGTCATTACAAACTGTTCAATTCATTCACAAATCAACAACAAAACCATTTTTATCTTTAATTTTTACAAAAAGCATATTTCTCATTCCCAACTCACCGATCTTCCCAAAATGACCCTAACCTTAATCAATATTTCTTAGGTTTAATTGTTAGGGTTATTCAACTTTAGTTCCATTAGGACAAATGGTTCTGCCGTCAATTTTGTTAACTTTTTTATTAAATGGGGTAAAATGGTATTTTTAATTTGATTAAAATATGAATAAAATATTAAAAGCAAATTATTTTTTTAATTTTTTAATTATGAATTTTTTTTAATTTTTAGTTTTTAGGAATAAGAACTAATTTTTAATTTTCAGTTTGACTGAGGATAGGAATAAGATTTTAATTTTTAATTTTATTTTTTGGGTGAAAGGAATATTCAGAAATTGGAAATTAAAAATAATGCAAAAATACCATTTTACCCCTACATTTAACAGAGAAAGTTAACAAAATTTACGGTAGGACCATTTGTCCTAACGAAACTAAAGTTGAAGGACCACATGAACGATTTTGGAAATTGAGGGACTCAAATGCAAATCGAGTCAAAGTTCAGGGACTAATAAAACAAATAACCCTAATTGTTACAATTATCCTTGAACTATACCTAAATTACATTTTCATTTTTTATCTCCAAAAAATTGCTACAACCATCATTCAATTAGATATCACGTTGCATCATCGGTCATTTCTATCAACTATGTTAAATTTTCTGTTAAAATCAAAGGTAAATACGACTTTTACGCAGCCACCACCTCACCCAAGTCGCAGGAAACTCCCACATTTCTCTATCTATCCTGGCCACATGCCCAACACCATCTTCCCCTCATCACACAACCCCAGCCACCCCATGTTATACAACCTGAAAATTGTCCCGTTGGAGATGCCTTTATTTGGGTTTGTAATTCAAGATCAGTCTTTGGGTTATCATGAACTTTCTGAATTACCCAAATCTTAGCATGCTTTGCTATATGAATGAATAGATAGAGGGATTATGTTTTGGCACAACAGTATGTCTTGCTTTCTCAGACTCCGCATTGGTTTTTTTTTTTTTTGGTTCAAAGTGAACTTTCATTCATAAGAAAGGGTTACAAATAAAGCCCAACATCACAAAGATCCAAAAGGCCCAAAACTAAACAAAACCCTAGCAACTAAAACAAAACAAGAAAATGCAACCACCAACCATGACCATCTCTGCAACAGGAGAGGCAGGCAGGCAGGCAGGCAGCTACAAACCCGGGCCAAAACAAAACAACAAACTTCCAAACCAACACTACAAACAAGAACCCCAAATCCACTGAAACAAAGCCTTAAAATTGGTAAAACATAAAACCAGAAAATCCCCAATAACTCACTCCACTGCGACTCACTTTGCACCCATCTAACCCAAACTTGCATCCAAATCTTATCTATCATGCAATTACAGAGGTGCACACAAGAGGATCTACAACCGGTTACAAGGCAGATTCTCAAGCATTGGTGGGGCTCTCTAAGCTTAGCTGGCATGCCCTTTTTACTAAATAAATAGTGTAAGAATTCTACCTCTCAAGATGTAGGGTAAGCAATATATTGTGATTCTAGCTTCGAAGCTGCTCTTCAATCAGCCAATCAAGCCATTTTAACCCCCCCAAGGATACCCAAAAAGAAATGGATACCAAAAGGGCAAGAAAAAAAGTCGATAGTAATGACTCGTCAAAATGTGACACAATCCACAAATTCCTTTTCATCAGTTCACCATTAAACACATTCTGCGTGAAACGTGACTGTCGGGGTGCCTCAAAAACAGATTTTCTTCCTTCACTTGGTAACAATGTATTCTGAAGTATGTAGCTGACTAGCCTGAACATAGGAAGTACCAAACATATCCAATATTTCATTAAGCAAGGAGTACTGAGAAATGCAATTAGTAATAACTTTTCCAGGAAACAAGGAAAAAAAATCTGCTAGTAAGTGTATACAAAGAGGCAGCGCAGCTGGGAAATTGAGGGGGTGATCATATCAGAAGTGAGAAACTGATGCAGTTTGGCAGTTGAAATTGACCACATGCGTGTATTACTCGCTCTATTGCTGAGTACCAAGTTTCGTTTGTGATGAGTTGTCAACCGATAAATGGAAACCTTATAAAAAGATAAATCCATTTTAGAAGATGGTTAATTGTGAACATTAGGCAAGCAACAAAAGGAGACAGGGCTACAAACATGGGAAGTCAACAAAGACACAATTGGATTATTGTCTATTACGATTCTAATCATAATCAAGTGAACCTGTATTGATTAATGGCATCCATGTGAACCAATCAATCATGGAAAGGAAGCACATTCAACAGAAAATATAAACTAACAGAAGAGAAATATAGTGCATTCAGAAATAAGGTATCAAAGAATTGAGTGGAATTACCTCAACATTTAGAAATCTCTCCTGGTCAACCATTAAGTTTTCTTGGTTGGCTGTTAACACATGCCGCTCATGTGTCTTACTTTACGAGTGATGGACCTGCCCATCCGAACTCTTCTAGTTGTTAGTGCTTCTAATAATATAACTAAAGTATCCTCTAGAGCCTCAGCCTGTTTATCAAATCCAAAGGAGCTGAACTCTTGAAGAAGTTGCAGCTCAGAGAGGAGGCCAATAGCCGCTCCTGCTGTACAGGTACGATCCCATGATGGTTGAGGCCTGCCCTTAACACAACACAATCAGTTAAAAACCAGATTAAACATGACTAGTGATTTAGGAAAATTGGAAGAGCTCAAAGGAAATAACAAAAGCCCCTGTATTAAAAACAAAAAATTCTTACCTAAGTTTATGCATCGCAGAAGCACCAGTGGCCAGGGAAATACAAGGAAAGTCCGCCTCTCCCCAAACTGACGTTGCTTGATCCTGCACATAGAATCATGTGAAAAACTCCCAAAGAGAACTATAGGTTCTTCGTTAAAATTAAATTAAATTGATTTGTTGTCAGCTAGGTTATCCCTAATTCATCTGACAGTTTTATACAAGTAATGCAAATTATCTGCATATATCATAGGCATCAAAGGTTTGAGCCGTTGATTTTATCGTCATGAATAGAAGAGAGACTATTAGGGAATAATTTATTGGTAGAGGTCCATGGTTGATGGTCAAATATATCACACGAATTTATGTAAGAAATCTGCATTATGCATTTTGTAGGCAACAATATAAATATGTAAGTAAGAAAAACACAGAAACAAAGATAAGCCTGACAGCATTACCTTCAGACGACTGAATATCGCAACTGAATTGTTCCATGTTCCATCAATCAAAATGAAATTCAGGGTCCCATCTTCATTTGTCTGCACATAGCCAAATTGAAATTTACCGCCATGCGCACTTGAAGAAGATATAAGATGTTTCTTGTTAAGAAACCTACCTTTTCTAGTGTGATGATCTATCAACAAGGTTACTAAGAGACAACCAACATTTCTAATTAAACCACAGGTGAGTTTGGTAATGCTTTTGGGAATGCAAAAGCAATTTCAGATAACCACAAAAACAACTTTTATAGTGTTTGACTGAAGTAGATAAAAGTTCTTGACCAAGAAAAAAGAAGTAGATAAAAGTTTGTTTGGGGGTTAGAGAAGCACTTCATAGGTGCTTTTGCAGGCAATGCTGTTGGATGAATAATGTAGGAAGCATATCATCGAATTTTTTTACTAACAAAAACAACACTAATAAGAGTAAAACAATAATACCTTAGTATGTGTGCATTCCAGATATGGCGACGGTTCTTGGCCAAAGACATCCTCAACTGATTTTAACGCTGCATTTTTGTTGGGATAAAGGCACCAAACATTGTTTTTTCCTGTATTTAATGTAAAATCCCAAACAGAAGTTAGTGACTCAAAAGGTTTAATATCCAAAAACATAAACTAGGGAACGCATACGAAACTGCCAAATCTAACTGCTCAAAATAGCACTGACAACTTAAGTTTGTCAATTTAGCTCGGTAGTAATTCTAACAGTTAAGTTTCAACATGCAAGTACAGTATCTACCAAAGTAGCCAGTAGCTACAAACCACAAAAAAATAAAGCACCCATTTTATCGGATTCAAAACTCACCCTGGAACCAAACTACGTTTTTTAACAATAAGGAACGAGTATCATGTTTCCCAAATAATAGTTTAATAATTCAAAGTAGCACTACATTAATTACATTAAGCTGGTCAACTTGATATTTATAGGCACCATCAGTTTGAAATTCTTTGAAGAAGGAAGAAAATTCAAATAGACCTGCTAGCTTCAAAGCATTCCACATTATTTCTTCATGTTCGGAAATGCCAAAGAGGCACAAAGTTGCAGCCTCAGTGCCAAATACTTGCCATAACAACTTTCCAGTGTTGTTCTGTCTCAAGAAATCCTGCAAAAATGATGAATGCTAATTTAGATATTTTTTTGAAAACTGTTTTCAAGAATCAAACTGATTCATAAAATGAGCAGCAACAAACCTTTGGATGCATATATAACCAGAACCGCATTCTATGCCAAAGAGTGGATTGTGTGACGTTTGAACACATACAATCTTCCAAAGGAAGCCAGCACTGCAAAGTGATAATAAGCCTTATATGTAATGGGGACATGATATGAAGATATGAAATGGTGAAAAGGCATAAACGTCCCTTCTAGGATGCATCAATATTGCCTCACTGAGAGGAAGAAGGTCAAACCGGATCAATGTGAATTTTTTTTACAAAATAAATAAATACCTTTTGACAAAGGTAGCCCCTACTTCCCAGCAAACGACATGCTATTTGTCGAGCTGCAAAGAACTGGAGTTTTTGTTCAGAATCACCTAAAGCCTGATAGGTTTTCCGGTGCTTTTTATCTTCTTGCACTTTAAAATCTCCCTGAAAAGTAAGATATCCACAACCTACTTCAGAGCCAATTATCAACTACTCCTTGAGCATAATAAGAAAATAATAAAGGAAACCTGCATCCAAGCTAAACTTTTAATAGAATAAGTCTAGAAAGGTATAAATTTGTTACATCTGAAGCACCCTGATCACTGAACCAACTAAGCTCTCTATATTACAAAGGTATTGAGACATGCTGATAAACATCCATTGATATATACATCACCATTCTCTTGTTTTTTTTTTCACAAATCATCTCAAACTCTCAGTCAATAAATACCAAGCTTCATTTCTTTTCAGAGAAGAATAAGAAACGGCTAAAAAATAAGGAAATCAAAACTTTAACCTCTTAAGACTTCACGATTTGTAACCCAAGAAAGCAAAAACCTTAGCCTTTATGGTAACATTTTGAATTTCCAAACACCATCAATACAGCCAAAAGACAAACAAATGAAAGAATATATAAAACATATAAGATGATATGTGTATTCTCCTCTTCTTATCATGCAAGTTATATGTTATGTCCGGCAGATTCTCAATCTAGACCATATATTCAAACAAAAAACATTTGATCAATGATCTATAATGACAAATGTGGCTGCCGTGGCAAGAAAACCTTGACCTACATATATAATCTAACATAAACCACAACAGTTTGTTCCCCCCTAGCACCAAACAAAGCTAAGAGGGCTTATTTCCTCCAATACCCATATCAACTTTTGAGTTGCTTCTTTTCTTTTGGAAAGAACTTCAGTTTCTTCATTTGATAGCAAGCAAGACATATACTAAACACCTTATATTCCACAAAACCATGTTTGATATATAGGGAAAGTCATGAGTTTGGCTTTGGAATTATAGTGTGGGATGGGCAAACTGATGGATAGTACTAGGTTAATCTGAAAAGAAACGTAGTTAAGAGAAAAAAGAAAGCAACATACACTACACTATACACAATATGTCAATATCTAATTTTCATTTCCTCCTTGGCTTTCTTCGAATTTAACATAGCATTAAAACAAAAACTACTCCAAAGATTCCTAGAAGACAAAAGAGAGAATTATTTGTTCAAATGATATACCTGAAGTTTGCCACCACTACCACCAAAGCTCATCTGGGCATCGATATCTATTTCCAACGCCTTCAAATCCTCAACAATTTTCGTAACCATGGCGGGCAGAGGGGATGTGGTGCCCCAACCCTGCCATTCCTGCAATGTGATAGCGCCTTCAACAGCGTCGCTTAAACGAGCTTCTCTTTGAGGAGAGCCAGAAGTTGAACATGAAAATAGGCTGCGGAGGGTTCTGGGTTTTGAGTCCATGAGTGTCTTGGTGGAAAAGGCGAGAGAATGAGAGCATTTGAATGTGAAGGCCCTAGGGGGCGAGGCCATGGTGGACTTGCCGCTTGTGTGCGATGTCACTCTAGCCTAAACATGCCGTTTTGCACATGAACTAAATTTGCAATTGTGTCTTCGCTTTTTTGGGAGAACAAGGGCCGTTGGTTAATGTATTCGGAGAAAGTTTTATGAGAATGAAAATCAGAAAATAAATTTGTATTTTTAGAATTCAAATAATAATATGTGAGTTATTTTTCAAGTATATGTTCTAAAAAATAGATTTTTTAAATCTAATATTTTTAAAGGCTAAAATTATTATAAATAATGAAAAATGTATAATTAAAATAAATAAAAAATTATAATGTTAGAAAACCTAGATAACAAAATTCTATTGTCTTTAGTTTAAAATAAATATAAAATTGAATAATATAGGATGGTTTTATCATAAATTAATATACACTAGTGTAACAAAATAAAATAATGAAGTGCAACGAAAAAACGAAAATTGAAAAAAATAATGAAAAATGAAAAATAATCAGACCAACAAAAAAATTAAAATTGAAAAAAATATATATACACTGGGTAGAAAATTAAAACGATAATTTGGTGTTTTCAGTTTTTGTACATGAGTTTGAATTTGTTTTCAGAAAACGAATTCTGATGAAAATGAAAACGGGGCCATGAAAACGTTACAGAACGACCCCTAAGTGACGGTTTTTATTAGGAGTAGGCAATCAAACCAAAAACCCTAAAAACAGGCAAAAATCGATTTGGTTTGGTTTGGTTTGGTTTGGTTTGGTTTGGTTTGGTTTCAAGGCCAACCTTGGGCATGGCCCTGATGACGACGACCCAAGGTCCAAAAATTTTATATTATTATAGGGGGCTAATTTTCCCACTATCATTTTCTCCACTTACATTCCCTATTACTTTTATTACTTTTTAATCGATTTTGTTCTTTTTTGATATTTCTCTTTCCTATTGTTGAGGCCCAAAAAATCAAGGGTAGGCCCAAATGCATTTTTGGCCCAATATGGCACTTAAACCGGAGAGAGACGCTCGTACGTGCAAGAATTTGTCGTATACGCTTGATATAGGCTGCGTGCCATGCCACGTAAGCACGCGGTCTGGAAAGATTGTGACAAGCTCTTAAAACACATGCTGACTTTGTGAACCCATGCTTATTCACTTTTCCGTCAAGCGCCACAACCCGTTATGATATGGTGAGTTCAAGCACAAACATGCCAAAACTACGCAACGCCAAGCGTAAATCGTTATTTTGACACCAAGCCACGCCGCAAGCTTAAGTGGGCCCAAGCCACGTAAATACCCTGGGCTTGCTTGAGTGGGTTGTGGTATGGATGGAAATAAATTGTCATGGGGCCCATTAATGGGCCAAGAAATGAGGAGCCCGGGTTGCTTGGGAGCCTCGGGACTCAAGCCCATTTCTTAGGCCCAGGATATGTGGGTAAGTGCAAAGGAGTAAATAGCCCATCACCTTAGTAAAAATAACCCATTACCTTAGATAGCCCACAAAGCCCAAATAATTGGTGAACTTAGCCCACTTATTGGATAACTTGACCTTCTATATTAAGAGGCCCATACCATTTGAATAAAGGAGATCCAAGGCCCTCCGCACTTGGTCAAGAAGAGAGTCACGAAGAAGCCACATGTGAAGGGTCAGCCGAGGCTCCACATGGAAGGAACAAGTTCCAAGCGAAAGCATTCAAGGGACCAAGGGATATTGGCGCGCAAGAAATGATGCCATCCTTTGAACCAGCATACATACCCATTTCTTTCCTTCATCGGACTTGGCCATGGAAATAGGAGGAAAGAAGAAAAAGGAGATGGATGAAGATAGAAGTTCTCCATTGAAGCAAAGGGAAGAGCATTGAGCCCCAAAAATCTCTGATTTTATGGGGTTGGGCAGAGCTGATTTTTACCACTACAAGTTAAGTCAAGAGGGAGGAGAAGAAAGGAAGAGGAAAGCTTAGCTAAGATTGGGAAGAAACCATTAGGGTTTCTTGGAGAAGAGGAGCTCCCACCGCTATAAATAAGGCCTCTTCAACCCATCGAAAGACAACACACCCTTCGAGAGCAAGCTTCTTCTCTCATTTGCAAACTCAGTAATTTTTCGTGCCTCACTTCTCAACCTCCCTTATTTCCCCTTTTCGGCAAATGGCTATAGCTCGACAGAGTTTCACAAACCCGGAAATCACTAAGGCCACCCATTGTTCTTCTCCATCCTTCTCCCTCTTTATCAAGCCTTCTCATAATCTCTTTCTCTTTCCCTAGGACCTCTGTCTTTTATAGGAATTCACAGCTCTCTCCTTAAGCACTAAACTCATGACAATTTTTGCTCCCATGCCACAAGCCTCTCATGCCAAGCTAGAAGATTTATCTGTAATTCATTGTTATTTTCATTGGTGAAGGTAACCAAGGAGTTTCCTAAGGTTTCATTGCTCTTTCGAGATATCCTTGGGGCTTGATCTTCGAACTCAGACACAGAGGGGAAATTTTCATTCGTTGCAGCCCATTCGTCAAACTGCCGGAAAGCCCATCCACCCAGCTGCTGGAAGAAAAAGACCCTCACACCTATTATACCCTTACCCTGCATTAATTTATTTTTACTTCACTTTTATATTATCTCTTTTTCTTTATACTTGATTTTGTAACTCGCATTCCATTTTCAGTATTTTTTTTTTCCTTTAATTAAGTAAGAAATTAAGTATTTTTTTTCCCTTTAATATTGAAAATGGAATGCAAGTTGGAAAATTAAGTATAAAGAAAAAGAAATAATATAAAAGTGAAGTAAAAAGAAATTAATGTAGGATAAGGGTAGAATAGGAAAGAGAAAGATCAAAAGTGATTAAAAAGTATGCAAAAGCAAAAAAGGGAGTGTAAGTGGAGAAAATGGCAGTAGGGAAATTAGATCCCTTATTATATGTTATATATAATTATTGAGGCCAATATTAAAAGTGATTTTTGGAGAGTTCAAAATGACAAGGGTCCATCCACTAACGCTTTCGGATAATATTTCAGAAAATGAAAACGAGAAAACGAATTTGGATTTTCAAGATCCGAGAACGAAACAGGGAAAATGTGTCTTGTACGAACATATGAAAATGACAAAAGCAGCGAATATGCATTCGACAACAGTATTGTAAAAATTAGTTTCAACATCATAAATCAAATATTTTGTGTAGCACATATCTTATCACACTTATTAATAAGCCAAAAAAAATCTTAAAAATTGTGCAATGGTAAAATTAATTATCATTATCCAATACATGCATTAGCTAACCCAAAATGGTCTCATGTCCTCCAAGATATCATCTTACATCATAGATCAAATCTCTCATAGTCTCACAAATATCTTAAAAATATGCAATACAAAATTTAAAATCATGTTGTCATGAACACTAAATAAAATCCCACCACAAATCCGCTGCGATCTTGTCTCTAATGTCGCCCATTTGTGCAATATTTCTAGCAGACATATCTATGTTAGGTGTTGTTGTATTTTGTGAATCCTTAAAACTCTTCAAACATCCTATCATGACAAGCTTCTTTTCTTATTAAATTATCTAACACACAACATGCAATGGGAATTCATCGTTGCCTTTTCAGAGGATAATTAGGCATCAATTTCAAAATTGGAAAACGAGCTTTCAAAACCCCAAAACACCGCTCAATTACAATACTTAATGAGGAATGCCTATGGTTGAACAACTCCATCTTTCACCTCGATAGAGTGCCAAGAATCCAGGCACGTTTGAATATCTAGCATCCATAACATAGTAATACCCTGTAATTTTAATTTATTACTTGCAGGACACAAATAATGTACATAATAATATTAATTGTAATCTTATGCTTATACCTTCATTCGGAAAAGGAAACTCATTTTCTGGCCTCATCAGTGCATCTATGAACACCCTAGAGTCATTTGCAGTCCCTTCCCAGCCCGTATTAGCAAAAGTGAATGTCATGTCAAAAGAGCAAGTGCACATGACAGTTTGAGTAATAAGGATCTTCCTACCACGATATGAGGTTTGTTTTTAAGCTGGTGTCCAAGCAACAACATGAGTTCCATCAATTGCACCAATACATTTATGCAATAAATTCATATATTTGCAAACTAAAGTAAATATAATTTAAAATACATAATTATAATAATAAAATAAATAATACAATCAATTTCTAACCTCAAAATAAGGATAATACTTTGGGTTATTCAAAATTTCAGAAGGTGTTTCCCCTCGACTTTGTGGTCTTATAGTGTGTGGTGCACGCACATAAAGCTCCCAAAACACGCTTCAATTGTCTATGAATTGTGTCTTTAGATCGTTGGAAATGCTCACTAGCCACTCACATGTGGATACTATGAGACACTATAAATCAGAAAATTGCCACCGCCTCCTGAGTACCCACATGTCTATTATTCTGTAGCAAATTTAAACTCTCAAGTGTGTAACACAACCTTTGGAATACATGTTTGTCCATGTGAAACGAGTCATAAACCCTATCCGGATGCCCATTCAACAATTGTTGAACATATTCATGCCCGGATAAAATAGATTTATGACATGAAGTTCTATCTACATATGATTGCCAATACTCATAAATATGCATACAATTACCAATATATGAATCACTATCGAAGTGATTGTCTTCATTCCTTGTAGATATGTTTAGTACCTTAAATATTCAAATTCAATAAAGAAATATGCATACAAATTAAAGTCACAAAAATATGTAAATATGCATACAAATTAAAGACACAAAAATCCAAAATATGCATACAAATCAAAGTCACACAAATTTGTAAATATGCATACAAATTAAAGTCACAAACATCAAACAGAATAACAAGAACAATTCATAAATATCATCTCAACAACAAACATAAGTATGCATACAAATTAAAGTCACAAACATCCATAACTATGCATACAAATTAAAGTCACAAACATCAAACAGAATAACAAGAACAATTCATAAATATCATCTCAACAACAAACATAAGTAGTAATCCTAAGGACTAGCTAACCAAGCTCTCCTCCCTGCTTCTGGCATTGTAACAAAGATTTTCCTCCATTTAACAAGCACTATCTTTTCTAGCATCTTGTTGAATGTATCGTTATCAATGTCTCCCATTGTCTCAACAATTCCTATCCATTCTTCAATCGAATACATCTCCTTAGAGGTGCTAGATGTTGTGGGAGAAAATATTTTGGCCTCCAATCACGAGGCGCCACGTGGAAAAGAAGAATATCTCTTAGGTCAATGATTGTGCCCCATTTAATTGGCCAATTATTTAGACCAAAAATAGAGATGTCATTATCAATTAGGGATTTGATTCTTATTAAAATCCAAAATCTCTCCATTTAAGAGAACGAATAATTCCTTTCCAAATAGGAAACATTCTTTGAAAAACCCTAGCCTACAAGGAGCACTATAAATACATGGATACACAAGGCATACAAGGTAATTTTTCAAACCCTACAAAAACTCTCTCTCTCTCTCTCTCTCTCTCTCTCTCTCTTGCCATCTCCTTCACCCTTCACTCTCTCCCAAACGACTCCAGCCACTAGGCTCTCCCTATGAGAGAAAACTAGGTCCACTTTAGCTATTGTCGTATCTTTTTCAAGATCCAATTGAACTAACTTAGGCATCGGAGGGCCTTTGGCCAACACCCTCGGGTGTGGTATACTTACTCCAGTTTGTTTCGCAGGGATTCAGGGAGAAGAATGAGAAGGAAGTTTGAGGGTCAAAGAATCTACGTGCGAATATTCCCCATGTGGAATTTTGCTAAAACATTTTGGTGCTTTCATTGAGAGCACAAGTTATACTCATCTCATGCTCTTGAATCAAAGGAATTCGTTTTCTCCTATTCATCACTCAACCAAAGCCTTCCAAACAACCATGGTTGGAAGCATGCGCACTCGAAGCAAGGCCACCGCCATGACGCAATCCGCGACAAGCCAAAGCAACGCTTCTTGTGGCCCACCGTAAGCACCGTTCTACCACACTGCCCCACGGCCGGAATGACATCACCACCTCGCGGCCCTATCGCTATGAGCACGACCGCAGCACCGAGTCCCACTGCCGAGCCTACGGCTCAACCATATGGACATGCGGCCGAAGTACCCTTGAAACCTCACGATCTCGTGACTACCACAACCTTGCAACCACAAGGTCTTGTGGCTAGATATGAGATCCATGACGACGGTGCCATGGCTCTTCCTGATGTCATCACTCAAGGCAACCGCGTTGCCGTCACTACCTATGGCCCGATTGTGGATCAAATACATTTGTTCCCTTCTTTGCCACCACGCTTGACATATGCTTTCACATACACCTCCAACGAAACCCTAGCCGCTTGCAATTGGGCTACACACGATTCTCTCCTCTTGATCCCACCCTTTACTTGGATACTTCAGCAGCTTTGCGGTAGGCATCAAACTTGGCTAGTAGCTGGTCATTCTACGAGTCGTGTCAGCATGCTTATGTTCAAGATCTATAGGTAGGGCTCCCCAACAACAATCGAGTGTATGACACGATTTTACAGTGCAATTGAAGCCATCTACAAGACGAACTACCTCCACTCTCCGACATCGGCGAACTTGCATAGGCTTTTGAATAAAGCTGAGCAACGGGGTTTTCCAGGTATGTTAGGTAGCATCGATTGTATGCATTGGAAGTAGAAAAACTGCCCCACAAGCTATGTTGGAGCTTTTCCTGGTCACAAAAAAAACCCCACTATAATTCTAGAGGTCGTCGCCTCATTCGACACTTGGATCTGGCATGCCTATTGTGGAACTCTTGGGTCCTAAAATGATATCAACATGCTCAGACAATAACCGATGTTCAATGAACTCACAACTGGTCGAGCACCTCAAGTGGTGTACAATGTCAACGGACACAACTACAACATGGGCTACTATTTGGCAGACGGTATTATCCAAAGTGGGGTACTTTTATGAAAACATTTCCAAAGCCCAATAATGAGAGGAAACAATGTTGTTCCAAAGTATGGCTCAAAATTGTTTTCAAAAATAATTTTTTGTGTTTCTTTTCTTATGCTTTGATTTTTTATCACAAGTAAAATAATAATAAACTAAAATAACCAGTTTTGAGTTTTAGCCCCTAGCCCCTTACCACCACTAGAACCACAAAAAAATTGAGAGGCTAGAGTTTGTGAACAGTACCATTTTGAGGGGCTAAAACAACACCTAAGCCCTTGCCCATTGCCCTTGCATTAGACATGCTCGAACACAAACCAATAGTACCAATTTCAAACTATTTCTATAATAATACATACAACAACCATATATACATTTTATTAAAATAAACGAAATTACAATTTCATACTGACAGACAACAACCACACATTGACAACAACCAAAGTACCAATGCAACATTACAATAAAACAATAAACCAAACCACCACATTTAAATATGACACAAACTCATCACAGATGGACTACACCCTTAGAAGTTATATCATAAAGAAATCCCCATCATAGAAGCAAAAGATTCTAAACACAAAGCAGGGAGAAACACTTGCATAAAACGAGGATAACATTATTTTGATATTCCCGACCAAGTTTGCTGATGTGGCATATGCATTTTTAAAAAATAATTTAAAATTTAAAATTCATAAAATGCTTTATGTCACTAAACATCCCTGAGGTTCATGAAACTATCAGGTTGCGTCCTTAAGGTTAATATTAGGGATGGCAAAAATCCCCGCGAGGACGGGTACCCGTCGAGTCCCCGACCCTAACGGGGAGATTTCGGGCCAAACGGGTATCAGTGCAGGATCCCCGAACTTGAAAAATCCCCGACGGGTATGGGGAGGGGATGGTATTGGCATCCCCATCCCCGAACCCGACCCGAAAATATATATGTTTATATTTAAATAAATAAATATATAATTATAATATTTATGTTTAACCCTAAGTTAACCTCCCTATCTTAATTCTTCATAATCATCTTTGGAATTTCATATTGATGTGATTTTGAATAGGTGAGTTGAACTTTATAGTTAATTTGGATGTGTTGAATGATAATTTAATATGAAACTTAATGTTAAAATGTATGATAAATATTTTTTATGCAAAAAAAATCGGGGATTTGGGGCGGGTATGGGGATAGTCTCGACGGGACGACGGGAATCCCGAAACCTATTAAATGGGGATGGATTCGGGACGGGGCGGGGATGAAGAGCGGGGGACGGGGATGGTATTGTCATACCCGGCCCCTACCCGACCCGTTGCCATCCCTAGTTAATATGTGTGTGCTCACAAATAGTCCCTACTAAAATTTTGGTTTTTTCATTTAAATCTCATAAACTTTTGATTTTTTGATTTTTAAAATTTATGAATTTTAACATTTAAATTATTTTAAATATATATTATATTTTAAATACACGTGGAATTATATTATTGGAAATGTGGGCTCCACATATATGTCACATCACCAAACTAACAGAATTTTTTTAAAATAAATTTAAAATTCATGAAATTGAAAAATGAAAAAACCTAAATTTTATGCATTTTAAATTAAAAACCAAAATTTTATGAAGCAAGGTTTTTTCATTTTAAAATTTTATGAAGGCTTTATATTACTAAACCCTAAACCCTTGGTTTTTTCATTTAAGATTTTGGTTTTTTCATTTAAAATTTTGTTTTCATTTTTAAATTTTAGTAGTGAACATTTGTGAGCACACATATTAACCTTGAGGACGCAATCTGTTAGTTTCGTGAACCTTAAGGACGTTTTGTGATATAAAGTATTTTATGAATTTTAAATTATTTTTTAAAAATACATATCAGCAAACTAACGGAGTTTTTGACGAAACCTAACGGCATGGACCATTTGTGAGCACACATACTAACCTTAAGGACCATGAATGACACAATAAGAAGGATGCAATCCGATAATTTCGTGAACCTCATGACATTTTATGATATAAAGCCAAAACAAAAAACACAATCTGATAGTTTGCCTCCGAAATCCAAACCCCAGCTGTTAGTTGTTAACTGTTAACTGTTGATCGCTATAGCTACCCTCCAAGCTCCTCCTCCCCATCACCCAACACTTTTCTTTCATACCTTCACTAAGACACCTCTTTCATTTCTCTCAATTCTCACTATATATTGAAGCAATAGTCTCCATCCTAAATCTCTCTCCCGTACATTTCTCTCTTCAATGGTGACGATAACTGACTCCATAGCTCTCTATTCTTCGGCTCTAAAATCATATCTCCGACCGGCGATAACGTCAAGGCCGGCTCTTTCCGTCTCAGTTCGCCGAAGACTAGGTGCATTGCCGGAATTCTGGGGCTTGAGGGTTCACTTGCTTCCCAATGAAAGGAATAGGTCTGAAAGTGATTACTCTTATTGATATTTTTACAGAGATGAATAAAACTTCATATATACAAGTTTGGTGTAATTAGATATAGCAAGTAATAAGTATAGCGGTGTAAGTTAGCAATTATAGTGAGACAAAATCAATTGGAGATATGGACAAAGTCAAAAGATAAGTTGACTAGCTATTGGAGGTGATTGAATGCTTGATAGTTGGAGAGGATGGAGGCAGTGTATCTTATTTGGGTTTGATTGCTTGAGGATATAGAACTTCCCTTATACGCCCCCGCAATGTGGTGGCTCTATATCTTGGACCAAAGAAGATGGATGTGAGGACGCGACAAGGGCTTTGTCAAGGCATCGGCAAGTTGATCAATAGTAGACACATGGGACACGTGAAGAAGACCACAAGCCACACGATCACGAAGAAACTGAAGATCAATTTCAATATGTTTTCATTCGAGAGTGAACAACCGGGTTAGCATAATAAAAGGTGGCTCCGACGTTATCACAAGAGATAGTGGGAATTGCAGTGAGGGAAATACCAAGTTCCTAAAGTAAAAATTGAATCCAGGCTAACTCAGTGGCAGTAGAGGCAATGGCTCGATACTCAGCTTCGATGGAGGAGCGAGCAACAGAGTATTGTTTGCAGGAGCTCCATGAGATCAAGTTGCCCCCAAGATACACAACATAAGCACAGGTGGAGGTGTGATCATCACGGTTGCTGGCCTAGTCGACATCGGAGAAGGCAGACAAAAAGAGGTTAATGACCGGAGAAGAAGGAGCCCATGATAGAGAATGCCTTTGAGGTAACGTAGAACGCGTTTGAGAGCTTGCCAGTGAAGAGTATATGGTTGATGCATGAATTGGGAGAGCTTGTTAATGGCAAAGGAGATATCAGGGAGAGTGAGATTGAGATATTGGAGACCCCAACAAGTTTCCAGAACATGGTAGCATCGGCTGGAGGAGAACCATCATGGACTTGGAGAGGATTAGACGTAGACATGGGTGTATTGACTTCTTTGGCGCCTGCCATATTGGCCTTGACAAGGAGATCCATAATGTACTTCTGTTGGGAAAGAAAGAGACCGCTATAGTAGTGGGCACGACCTGAACACCAAGAAAGTAATGGAGGTCTCTCAAATCTTTGATGGAAAACCGATGGGCCAGTGCATGAATAAAGTGGAAGTATTATTCTCTGTAATAAAAAGATCATCATGTAGACAAGAAAATATATCATCACCTTTATGAAAAATAAAAAGAGAGGCATTAGAAATGGCATTGATAAAACCATGGGAGAGCAGAAAAGAGCTCAATTCCTTGTACCACGTACACGGGGCCTATTTGAGGCTGTAGAGAGCTTTACGAAGCTTACACACATGAGAGGGAAAATTAGAGTCGATGAAACCCGGTGGTTGAGACATGTACACTTCTTCAGTAAGCAAACCATGAAGGAACGCATTGTTGACATCAAGTTGACGGATGGGCCATCTAGAGGAGAGAGCAAGGTGCAAAACAATCCGAATTGTTGTCGACCTCACCACCGGGCTAAAAGTGTCGAAGAAGTTAATACTAGGGCGTTGATGAAAGCCCTTAGCCACGAGCCGAGCTTTGTACCTGTCAATATGACCATCAGGGTGGCGCTTGATGTGGAACACCCATTTACAACCAATTAGATTGTGACGAGGAGAAGCGGGAACTAGTTCCCAAGTGCCATTGCGAATTAAGGCATTGAATTCATTAGACATAGCAGCGGGCCAATTGGAATCACGAATGGCTTGAGAAACACTTGTTGGTTCCAGAGAGGGAGGTAAATGGTGTTTGACATTAAGTTGTCTGGGTTTGAATGTATTTTTTTTGGAGCGAGTAATCATGGGATGATTATTTTGAGTGGAGTGGTAGTTGAGGAGGAGGATTGGATGGGGAAACAGGTTGGGGTTGGATCAAAATAGGAGGGATTGGTTGGGAGGTGTGGAAATCAGAAGCAAATGTGTTTGAGGAAGAAAAGGATGATGGGGGTAGATAGCGGAGTGAGTGGTGTGGTGGGGAAACTTGGGGATGTGGTATGCAAGCAAGAGCAACTGGAACAAAAGTGATTGGTGGAATGAGAGAAGACCACAGGTCAATACTAAAAGAGGAGACACGAGGGGCAGATTTGTCGTGGGAAGGTAGATTCAACAAATACGACATGATGGGAGATGTATAGGCAATTGGTGGAGAGGTTTAGGCATATATACGCACTTTGTGAGGAGGAGTAAGCAAGAAAAATACATGGGCGAGAGCGAGGAAGGAGTTTGTTTGGATTACAGGGACGTAGCTAGGGAAAGCATAAGCACTCGAAAACACAAAGTTTGTGATAATTAGGATTTTAACCTAAAAGAGCCGTGTAGGGTGAGACGTTGTGAAGGACTGGGTGGGCATATGTTTATGAGGTACACGGCAACTAGAAATGCATGGGACCAATAAGAGAGGGGCACGGAGGCATGATGATGAAGTGTAAGACTAGTTTCTACCACATGGCGATGCCGACGTTCTACCATGCCATTGTGTTCAGGTGTGTGTGATGGAGAGGTGAGATGAGTAATCCCATGAGTAGACAAAAAACTTTTTAATTTAACAAACTCACCTCCCCCATCAGAATAAGGAGTATGTCTTGGATTATGTATTATACCAAATACATTTGGGCATTTTTCTTTAGGACTTTCAGCCGTTTTACTCCCTGAACTATGACCCTTGTTGAAATTAACTCCCTGAATTAAAAAATTAGCCAATTTAGCCCTTGTCGTTAAGTTTTTGAATTTCATCCATTTTTCCGTCCAAAAGTCACATGTTCTCCACGTGACTTACTATTTAATTTATTATTATTATTATTATAAAAACTAAAATAGTTAGAAAATAGAAAATGAAAAAAAGTGACTCTCTCTCTCCGTCTCTTTCCTTCTCCCTGGTCTCTTTCTCTCATCTAGCCCTCCAACGAGTCAATGCCCATGAACTCGAGCAACACCTGGATCTTGCCGTTGTGGTCGATGAATGCACAAGTTATGTTTGGGGTGATGAAAATTCACCCAACTTGGGCCTCCCTACTTTTGAAAAATCCGGGCACTTTCCTTGCAAATCCGGCTGGGGTTTGGAGTTTTCGTGGAATCCAGGCAAGGGCTTGAAGAGGCGGTTGGGGCTTGGAGTTTGGGGGCTGGGCTATGGAATCCGAGCAGAAGCTTGAAGGGCTGGGCTGGGCTGGTGCTGGAGTTTTGCGGCCGGGTTTTTGAAGGGTCAAAAGCTGGAGGTTTTGGCAGCCGATGTCCAGGATTTTGCGGCCGGATTCGGAGGGCTGGAACTTGGATTTTCTCTGCCAGGTGTGGAGCTTGGGCTGCTGGAAAAAACACCGGGTGCGGAGTTTGGAGGCTGGAATCCAGGCAGAGTTTTGGAGTTTTTTCGGCCGAAACTTGGTGTTTGGGGCGGCCGTAGTAATTGGAAAATCCGGGCTGGAACTTGACGGGAGTTGCAGCCGGAACTTGATGGAAATCCGGGCTAGAGCAATTGGAGTTTGCAGCTGAAGTAATGTTGGGGAGGAAGAAGGGAAGAGAGGAGGTGTTGGCTGGGTTTGGTTTTTTTTTTTTTTTTTTTTTTAATATTCAAAATTACAAATTTACCCTTATTACTAACGGAAAAATTGATGAAATTCAAAAACTTAACGACAAGGGTTAAATTGGCGATTTTAATTAATATGGGAATTAAATTGGCTGATTTTTTAGTTCATGGAGTTAATTTCAACAAGAGTCCTAGTTCGGGGGGCTGTACAGCAATTTACCCTTTTCTTTTTGATGCAACTCATTTTATTAAGACTTTTTTTTAATCACGTGCTACGCGCAACTTACAATTGTTTTGAATCTCTTGTCCACCTAAATAGAATAATAAAATAAAAAGGAACGCCCCTTGAATTTAGTGCATGAATCGGCTTCTAGCTTGGTATAGAAGGCCCCGCTCCTCATATGAGAACTTCACTTTACTCAATGTATTGTGTTTGGTGGTAATTCAATTATAGGTTGCCCATAGAATAACCAATGATGATAAGCACCAAAGAGTAATTCAAAGTCCAAAATTTCAAACTAGACAAGCACAACCACATTAGTTCACAGTATTGGAACACGAACATAACAGACATTTTATTAATAGATCAACATATGTAGTCACAAAAAACTATCAATGACATTTGTAACAAAACAAATCAATATGTAAAGAACTAGAATAAATTTATTATAGATGAAGAACTACACCATAAAATCAACTACCAACTATCAAGAAAATCAAATAACTGGAACAAAAATTTCAACTTTTGTTCGACGCAGCATTATTATAGCCCTCAGAACTGCTTGGAGCTTCTAGTAACCTTGGATTTGAATTTCTCGATACTGGAACCTTAATGGTACTGTAAAATGACTTATATACAGCATAGGGGGTCATATTTCAGAAATCTGAAGTAACTTTATAAATCATCAATTACATTCTGTCTAGGTGTACCAGACAAACACCACCTTCTTTTGGCTCGAAGGCTACAGCAGGTTCTAGCCACTTGAGTTCTGTGACTCGGTAACTCTCTGAGCTTCATCCAGCATCACCCTAAAACAACCCACTCTTGCAAGTGACCCAGAACCGCAACCAAAAGAAGGAACTATCAATTCCTTTTCTTCCCTTCTTTCTCTTCTTACTAACACAGAAGCCCTTTTTTTCTTTTCTTATCAACTAAAGGTTGTTTCGGGACTTCATTGATTACAATAGAATATGTCGTGAGAACCACATCATAGACAGTCAGTTCTTCAGGATTCTTTGTCCTGCTGCCTCCATGATAAATAAGGACACGCAGCTTTGCTTCCTCTGCCACCTTATCATCCAGCTCCTTAGTCCACTGTCGAAGAACACTGTCTGGACACACAACCAATGTACCCGCTGCTGGCCTCTGCTTTTTGAATGACGGTGCAGATGTACTAACATCTGGAGTTGATCAAATATCATCAGATTACTTAGTCTTATTGACTTTATCTAAACCACCGCTGCTATTGTCTTCATCCTCATCCAACCCAGCTTTGCTTCCTCATCCAACCCAGCTTTGCTTCCTCATCCAAAGCAATTTTCTGTGACATACACTTATTTGAGTTCAAAAACAGACATAAAAATGATAGAACCATTTAAAATAGATAGAGAAACACCTGATGTCGTAGAAGAGGGACTGACAAAAGGCCATCAGGTAGAGTACCTTCAACTTTTGGTTGATTGAAAACCTGCAAGAACCAAACTTCCTTGGCACTTCAAAGAGGATTCGTTGGTGTGACTGTGAAGCCAACATATATCTAGGACCAATCTTATTCTGCTGATTATATTCAGATATCACGAAAGCTGCATTAGTAACTATTGTGAACACTGCTACATTCAGCCATTTCACAGAAGCTTGTAGGTCATAATTTTACTATTTGCTAAGAGTTCATTCTTCAGAGTCACGATTTAGTCACAGAGGATTCTAGTAGTAGAAGAAAGATTTCACCAAATTCTAAGGAGATGGCATAGCAGTAAAAAGAAATGGGAAAAACGGGATTAGGAATAGATTGAGAAGTAACCAGATATTCAAAACCCACTATATGTAGGTTCACTTCGCTTAGAAAATAAAAAGAGAAAAAAGGGGGAAAACAGAACAAAAGATGATACATGAGAAAGGACCAAATTTATGTTCCTTCCAAACTGGTTTTGACCCCAAAATTCGTACAATGAAAACAAATTTTTTATTACCATAAGATTAACAAACAGCATTTATTTTTAAAACCAGCGCTACCACACAATGACTGGCCCCCTTCTTGGGTTTCCGAACATAGAAGGCTCTTCCCAGTATTCTGTACCTAATCATTTTTATTTTAATAAATCTCAGAACAAAACACATATCATTCCAAAAATTACAAAAATAAGCCAAGTACACAATGGACTCATATAAAACTGTTTGTACCAAAATTTGCACCTTGTGGCCAAATTCTGTATTTTAGCCTTTAGAGGCAAATTTTGGTACACACAAAAACGAGAAAAGTTCCAGATCCTATTTACACTGTGTAGGTATTTGGAACATTGTTGTGGCTGCAGAAATACCTCTAGTGCTGCTTGATATATCAGTCTCTCATCACTATCTGCAACCCTTTCTTCATATTTCCCAGGATAGTATGCGGGCTCACTTAAACTAGCAAACTGTGAAGTAGAAAATGACTTTACATGCATGAAAGAGGGAGGCAGGACCCTACTCCCACTGCTCTCAGGCCTAACAAATTCATTGGCATTGCCCCTGGTAGAATGGTCTCTCATAAATCCCTTTGGTATCACCAAACTGACTGTAGGCCATGTTATCTCTTGCAGTATGCAGAGATGGCGGAAGGGTCCTCTGAGGCTGTTTCACATTTTCAAAATGTGCTGGAGCTGCCTGTCGACTTGAGGTTCTTATGTCATCGAACTGGGATGAAATTTCTGGTTCACCTGTGTATTGGGATTAACATTAGGAGAGCTTCCATTAGGAGCATATGCTCTTCTGGGAGAAGGCACCTTTCTAGACTGCCCGGCATAATCTGAAAATTTCATTGATTCTCATGTAATTAATAATACATAAAACTTAACTTCAAACATGGTCAAGCTTTATAAAACCCAGTCTAACCTTTACTCCTTGGATTTGAGCCAGGTCTCGATTAGGTGGAAGAATTCTACTGTTGACACATTCCCTTTCTTCCCTCTCTGATTCACTATCAGATGAACTAATATCTAGAAACTCCCTTTGAGCCACGAAGGTTGAAAGTTGAGTTTCCCTTTCTTCAACCAATTTAGAAAGAAAGTTCCTTGAAGGTTAGCCAATCTAAAAATTACGAAGCATTGTTGAAATCTCATGATGCAGCAACATAACCAGAGGAGCAACAGATTTTATTAAAATGACTCACCACATCCGCACAATTCTTTGACATTAAATTGCCAACCCATCCACTTAGAAAGGAGCAATATCACCAAGTTGAATATTAAAAAAATAATGAAGATAATAAGTATGACCAAACATCTAAGGACCTGCATCCCCTCTTCCTTCAGAATCAGAAGATTAATAAGTTCATCAGATTAAGCCACGGTTAAAAACTTGATTTTGGAAACCTTTTGCATGGGAATTAAAATATTTTGAAGTGCATAGAAACAGATGCAAAAAGGAAGGTGGATAAGTTTAGCTCGAACCTTTAAAAAAATATATGATATATATATATATATAACCACTACATATCAACAATGTATCTTAAAAATATAAGAATGGGAATACAACACTACATGGCTATGCATGAAATTCAGGCGATCATTCGGACTACAAGTCAGTAAGATAAGGTCATAAATGTTATTGGCTGACCTGATAAGACTATGTATATAGTATAGGTCAGCACTAATTTAAGTTTATATATAACATTTAAAATACAAAAAGAAAGCATATAACATAAGGGCCATTTAGAATGAATTTCAAAAGAAATGACATAGGGTGCTAGATAGACTAGAATATATGCAGGTTGATTCTAATTATAAATGAAATTAGGTTGATTCTAATAAATAAATATAAATTAAATTAAATTTCAACAAACAGAATGCAAGTTGATGAACCCTTGGGTCCAGAGGTTAGTAGCATTACATAGGACCACACTCTTGTGCTGTTGACAGGATAAGTGATACACAAACAGGGCTAAGGAAGCCTCTCCCACGAACACGAGTATACCAAAATCATGTGCTAATAGACACAGTGAGATCCTTGCGTAAGTTGCATCATCACTTGCTCATTAGTCACTACTTGACATTGTATGGGTATATCTAGATATATGTGGTAAGAACTAGGCACATATCCACTTGAGTAATTCAATTGTTCATTGATATTCAGGGATTCGGTTTATCATATAAATGATTAAGATAATTTAGACAAACTAAAAGTTTTTGCATTATCACTGTAGTTTCCTAGTAGGAACCCAAAAAGTGTTGTAGACCGCTAACTAGTGAACCCCGATGTTAGTTAAACCAAAAGGCTAAAACTTTGAATAGGGAGGAGAGCTTCCCTCATCACATAATTATTGAACGCCTATATCGTCTTAACTAGGGAGTGACCTAACTAACTTGAACCTCTCCACCCAACTAGGATTTTGCTAAGAAACTTCACACGAAGTGCATGTCCTAAACATAACACCCCACCAAAAAAAACAACCTACAAACCTTTCAAGAATTCAACCATTTCGTAGGGATAAGAAGTCCCAACAATATTCATGTTAAACCCATAAGAAAAGGGATAAATTGAAAAAACAAAGCATGCAGTGGATAAAACAAAACATCTTGGTTGATCATACTGAACCCAAGTTCAAAACTTTACCGAGTCAAATACAGAGCAAATAGGAGAAACAAAAAATGAGAACGGGAAACCATACCTATAGAGCCGTAATGGCTGATTCTCATTGCAGTGCTCCCCACTGTTTATAGGGTTTACAGTGGAGAAGATAGAAGGAGACAGCGTAATGGCTGAATATATCAGTTTGTAATGCTCCATTCCAATTGAACTATATCCAATCGGCTTCTCTCAATTTTTGGCAAGTAAGAATTCGCCAAGTATCTCGACGTGTCCTCCAAAGATTCAAGATCAGCTTTCTAGTGGTCATCTTTCATTAAATTTACCTCTTCAACCAAATTCGGATTATCCGCTATATATAGTTCTCTCTCTACATTATGAATGTATGACTCGTCAAAAGTTTTCTTTGCCTGCCTATATTTTTCCGCCATCTTATACTTGTCCAAATCAGAGGGTCTCAATCCTAACCACATTATCCCGGAGTTGCCAACCTGTAATTGTCATGTGCCATATTACTTGAACTCCATCGGTAGGTAACCAAAATTCAAAGTCCATATACATTACAATCCGTAAGTGCAAGGACTGGAAGCTCCAATTCGGTTGCAATTGCTTTCAGCAATAGTCTAGTAAGAATGCTAGGTTGTCACTCACCCGTGATGATTATACATGAACAATTTTGATCAAAGTCATCATGAATAATTTTGATCAAAGCAATCGATAACTTCACCATTCCATTATTCATGAATAATGAAAACGGGTGAGGGATAGCCTAGCATTTTTACTAGACTATTGCTGAAAACAATTGCAACCGAATTGGAGCTTCTAGTCCTTGCACTTAAGGATTGTAATGTATATGGACTGCGAATTTTGATTACCTACCAATGGGGTTCAAGTAATATGGCACATGACAATTACAGGTTGGCAACCCCGGGATATTGTGGTTAGGATTGAGACGCTCTAATTTGGACAAGTATAAGATGACGGAAAAGCATAGGCAAGCAAAGAAAACTTTTGAGGAGTCATACATTGATAATATAGAGAGAGAACAGTATATTGCGGATAATCCGAATTTGGTTGAAGAGGTAAGATTAGTGAAGCACAATTAAGGGTCTCGTCAAAATGCCCTATGCCCAATTCTTTTCTTGTGACCATTCTCCTTCCTCGTCCGCACTGAAAAAAGAAAACACAAATTAACAGTAATAATTTTCAAAGTGACAAAACTAGATGAACAATTGTAAGCCAACATATAATAAACCTAGATGAGGCAGAGTATTTTAAAATCAAGTAAATTCAAATGAATAAGCAAATAACAGGTCCACCATGAGGTGGAAAAAAGACCCCCTACAAGGCAACGAGCAAAAAAAATAACTAATAAAACAGAACCACCTCACAAGAAAACAAAGCTAAACAAAGCAAAACTTGACAAGCCACAATAAAGCAAAAAACAAAACAAAAAACGACGACAACCAATCAAAAGCCAAAGACACTAAGCCCAAGCAAGCGACATGCCATGCACAACAACATAGCACAAGTAGCAGGAGAAAATACCATCACCAAAGGAAAGATCCTCAACAAGACAACCCAAATAAAATAAACATGAATGAACATTATAATAAAACCTCTATTCTTCCCCCATTAAGCTGCCCATGCATGCTTACAAAAGTTCCAAGGATATAAATCGAACAATTGGTGCAATGGCATGATTTTACATGAGATAAAGAGCTGGCTAATTTAATTTAACATTCGAGTAAACATTGGTCACTGAATTTGGGGTTTAAAATGAGAAACAATACAGCAGTGGATGTGAGTTAAGAACTTGTGTAGCATGAATGACACTTAGTTGAGCTTGGGTCTGAAAAAATAAAACTTTGTTCAAAAGTTATACCAAAATGAAAAGCATTAGAAGGGGCCTCAGTAGTACTGATCCTCTTCTTCTGGAAAAACAAGCGTGATTGTATATGTGGTTTGAAGTTAGACCAAAACTGACAAGGGCCCATGTTTACTCTTTGATTCCAATAAACTATAAAGAAAAAGGAAGACTTGAGTGCTGCAAAAGAGGAGAAGTGAGTTTCCAAAGAGTACCAAAAGAGAAGGATTAGAAACTTATGTCCCCAAAATCTATTTGAGCTCCATATTTAAGCATAGTTCAATATTCAACCCAAGAACAAACATCCAAGGTTAAAAATATATGTAGTAAGACTATATAAATGGGGTCGAATCCAATTAAAAGTTTGCCCATGTGTGCTTGCATCGTGGTCATTGATACTATACTGTCAACATAATAAAACAAAAGAGATCCAGTTTAAGTAGTTGGGACTTGGAAGTCATGAAATTAATAATTTTATTGACATACACTACACAGTTGTTTGAAACTAATTAGTTTCTTAGCTCTGTCCTAAGGAATCAGCCAGTTGATGATTCATGGATGCACCAATATGTATGCCCTTCCAGAGAAGAAATACGTGAAGTTATGTGAATGGAAGCTAATGAAAAACACTATAACCTAATGAGTTTAGGCTTGTATTTCATTAAGGAGTCCCATCAGTTAATGAAATACACACACATATGTATGTAATAATCTGCATTCTAGCAGGAAAGAAGTTCAAGTTTCAACCGTGCTGCAGACTAAAGCAGGACAAAACTAAGCATTCTTCTGATATCTACGCCACACCAAAGAGTAAAACGCACATGGAAAATGGCACAAAATAAGACAAAAGACTAAAAAGCGTAGTATATAAAATAGATTTATGAGGCTCCGAATACTTGTTCATAGCCATTATCAAAGCATTCCTTAATTATTACGTATATGCAATTATTAAACCACTTTTATCCGAACAAGAATAGTGAAAAAATGATTCCAATATATTCGAAAAGAAAACACATCTAACTACCTATATGAATTGAAGTTGATTATGCATCATCTCGAATCCGGAAAAGAATAACAAACAGAATAATTTACAAGATACCTAATTAAAGCTCGCTAGCTATGAGTCAGTCAGATTCATATCCAATCCTGCTGTGTCATCTTCTGAGGAAAATAATCCCTCGGGAAGAAGTACATTGCAATAGAGGCCAATGCCTCAATTTCTACCTTGCGCTGGGTGTTGACCATTATCTTCAGCTCCTTAACCCATTCCGGCTTCTCCTGGATGATATCTTCTTCCAACAGATGTTGCGCTAGCTCAACATCAGCCTTCCTCATGACTAGCATACACTCTTCCGACAAACCAGTGCTCTCCAGATCACTAGGTCGGAGTCCCAACCACTTTACATCGCATCCTCTTGCTACGAAATGAAAGAAACTCTTCACCGCAAGTGGACTACTGTCCCCGACAGCTAACACTGGGAGATCCAAATCCTCCTTCATCTTCCTTACAAAGTCGACCACCCAGTACTCAGCGGGCTCTTCTACGTACACAAGGATACAAGAAAACGTATCGTCAACCTTATCCCTGGCCAATTCACGGTAACCACAGCGATTCCCACACAATAATATGTAGTTTGCTTTGCTCTCCATATCACTAACGCGTTCGATCATGTGCGGAATGGCCATTGAGACAGGGAAAGGCGTCCAATGCATCATACAGCCTTCATAACGGAAACGAAGATCGCCCACAATACAGCCCATCGATTCGATGCCAAAAGAGGGAGGAAGCTGCTGGGGTTTTATGAGACACGCAGAAAGACGGAGGGAGGAGGGAGGAGGGAGGAGGGAGGAGGGAGAGAGAGCGCTCCGATCTTAGGCCTAAGAACTAGGGTTTCTGGAGTCAGCGAAAATTCTAATCTACATAAACCGGTTTTTCAACGGCTGGATTTATATGGTTTTGATCCAACCATCCAGAATAAGTTCTGAAGAAAAAGGGGAAGATTCGTGCAATTTTTTTGGGAAGAGATGGGTCTGCAATCTTTTTTTATTGAAAGAAAGAAAGAGGCATGCAATTGTTTTATGGGAAGATGAGGAAGTGCTAAAGAAATGTACATGCGTGCAACTGTTTAATTATTCAATTAGAGGTGTGCAATAAATTTTTTTATTTTTTTATTTTTTTTGTGTTTGGGCTCTGGTCAATTGGTAGTACATACAAATTTTGAGGCCCCCTCTAATTGGTGGCCCATGACAGTCGCACTCGGCGCCCAGGCCTAAGGCCGGCACTGGTGGGAGGGAGAAGATGGAGGGGCTGACATGTCATAAGGTGTACTCAGTTAATTTTAGGGTTTGTTTAACAGCACCCTAAAAGAACTGAAGAACCGGTTGTGGTGGATTTCTTTTCACCAATCACATCCTTCCAACATGGATTTTAATTTAAATAAATAATAAATTGATTGATTAAATTTTTTTTTCGTTGGATAATTGATTAATTAAATTTAAAAAACTGTCTTGACAAAGAAAAGACCTATTGTTGAAACAAAAAAAAACATATATAAAAGCCATTGGATTAATCCAATGGCACATATAGTTAGTAGACTAAACCATCAACTATGCTCCCTATTTTACTCAAACAAAACTAAAGGGGATGTATTCAATTCAGATTTTAAAAGAGTTATAAAGTTGATGGAGTTTAATTGAATTTAATTGAGTTTAACTGAATTCTACAAACTCCATATAGATTTTGACTGAATTCGTGTATAGATTTAAAATGAGTTTGTTAGAGTTTTATTACTGATTTTAATGGAGTTTATAGCACTAAAAAAACAAAGGGTTTAGGGGTGATGACGGTGGTGGTGATGGCAATGGCGATTGGCGATGGTGGTTTGTGGGTGATGGTTGGGGTGGTAGTGGTGGTGGAGGTGGTGACGGTGTGGGTGATGGTGGGGTGGTAATGGTGGTGGTGGTGGTGGTGGTGGTGGTGGTGGTGGTGGTGGTGGTGGTGGAGGTGGTGGCGGCGGTGGCGGCAATGATGGTGATGATCTTTGGCGGTGGCTATGGTGGGGGTGATGGTGGGGCTAATAGTGTGGGTGGCGGTGGTGGTGGAGGTGGTGGCGGTGGTGGTGGTGACGGTGGGGATGATGGTGGGGTGGTAGTGAGGTTGGCGGTGGCGGTGGGGGTGGTGGTGGTTGTGCTAGGGGTGGCGCGACGATGATAACTATGGTCGTGGTGGTGGCGGCGATGGCGGCGGCGTTGATAGCCATGATAAGATGGTGGTAGTAGAAGTGGTGAAAAAAATCTTGAGAATAAAAATAATATATCTATCAAAATCGCTCGGGAAGCTAAGATTTTTAAGCTAAAATTAGTCTATAATCAAACGAAATCCACCACTTTTTGTATTTTCTTTAAAATCAATGAGTTTTTGAATACACCCAAACTTTGTTTGACTTCTAAAAAGTCATAATCAATACACCTGATTTCGATGTATTTTTTAAAGTCAATTGAAATATGAATTGAATACACCCAAACTTTGACAAACTCTTTTAAAATCTTAATTGAATACACCTAGACTTTTAAACTCTTTTAAACTCTTTTAAAATCTTAATTGAATACACCCCTAATATTCTAATCCATTAAATAAATAAATAAAATAGGTTTCACCGTACATCTCCTTCCCAGCGACACCTTCCCACCTTTCTTGCCTAGCCATCTTCTTCCCAGTGACACCATCTCTCCATCAACGCTTCTCTCTGGCTTTTTCCCAGTCTTACGTTATAGAGGTAAGCATCAACTAATTTTTCAACTCTCAGCTTGGTTCTTCACTTTTATCAACAACTATCACATTCTTGTGATTGTACGAAGCTTGTAACCTTACAATAAAAAAATTTAAAAAACCCAGAGCACCATGAAATCAGAATTAATTTTTAAGACATCTCTATCTCTATCTCCAACGCAATATGCTTTGTCTTGTTATGCAATTGTAAAACAACTTGGATTCAATGACCTGAGAAAGAAGATATAAGTCAATTGTACAACTCAAAACCAATACAATAAGTGACATGTTTTCAGTAGCAAATAAATAGTTTACAACAAAACACTATTAACCATACATACCGGCGGTAGGTGGTGTATTATTTGGTTCATATGTTCTGTCATAAGAAACTTGATCATTGTGTACGCCTAACCTATGAAATATGAAATTCATAAACCAATATAAATACACTACAATCATATGCAAATGATTCACAAGACAACATTATATTCAGAAAAATAACAATTATAGAGATTAGTAAAATCAAATAAATTATTACCTATCTTTTAGTATCGAACAATTTCTTTTGTTGTGCCCACGTGTTCCACATGCATTACACCTTTTGATAATTTTACCCACTGCCATTTCTTTCAAAGACTTTAATCTTTTCCCACTTCCCTTAGCCCTTACTTGAGTCGGTTCATTAATCCTCCGTTCTTGAGATTTTCTTTTTGTTGCAACTAACACCTCCTCAACACCTAAACTTGAGCGTAATCCATTCACTTCATTACGAAGAGATTCAATTCCTTTCCTAACAAGTTCAGTTGTTTCTTCCAAAATGGATTATTCATCAATTAAGCATTGTGAAAGTTGGGATAACTGAATATGCCTCATCATTAACGACTTATCTATCACATCTTTTATTTCCACGCCATCTCCATCCCAAACTCTTGCAGCCTTCACGCTTTTGGTCCATCTTGTCATGATGTATTGACTTGGCAAATATACAATATGCATACTTCTTAGGAAAAAAACAATATGCCTACACGGAATTCCTTTAAACTAGAAATTTTGACAACTGCACTTTGCAAAATCAGAAATTTAATCGTGAACAATACGTCGCAATCTTGAACTCCCTTCATTGGCTCGCATAACAACATATAAAATTTCCTTTTCATCCTCCCTCGGAACATCATATTTCAGATAAGCAATACTTTTAATCACCTCTTCCTGGAACTTTAGAAATATTTTCTTTGTATATAAACCACACATCTGCTTCTCTATTGGAAATAATGTCTTCAACTTCGGTACTTCATTAATATCCACATGATCAGAAATCAACTCTTGGTGTCTTTGGTGTCTAAGTGCCCTATCAAATCGCGTTACAAAATCCCACAAAGAGTTATTCTTTGAACAAACTTCTTGAAGAATGCAAGACCACTTTCAACTCTTTGACTACTTGACATTCCTGCAGAAAATTTGTGTTGGCAAAATGCAGGGACCCATTGCTTACGGATTTCATATATTGCATGTAGCCAGTCATGCTCTTCCAATTTACTATGTTGTGATAACGCATCCTTCCAACTTTCTTCATATTCTTCTGTAGTCTCGGAATTGTAGACACTAGTTCTGAAATGAGCATAATAATCTTGAGAAAAAAAAAAGGGCCAATCTTTTGTGGAAATTTATCCATTATGTGCCAAATACAATAGCGGTGGAATGTAAGAGGAAGAACTTGAGCTATGGCTTTTGTTATTGCTGGATCTTGATCAGTGATGATCATTTGATGAGGACCAGTAGGCATAGCTTTGAGCCATTGCTCAAATAACCAAATAAAAGACTATGTTGTTTCGTTACTTAAAAAACCACAACCAAATGTTCATGGTAGTTGACCCCTATGAATGGAGCAAAGATCATACCATACTTATTTGTGTTGTAAGTCGTATCAAAAGCAACTACATCACCAAAGAAGAAGTATGCTTTTCTTGCAGCAACAGCTCATCCTATTATTTTCATCCCTATCAACCTCAAAATAAAAGGATGGGTTCTTTTCCTTCTCTGAATCAAAATATTCAAGCAACATATCAGCATCATGTCCGTTAATTTTTCCTTCAAATCCCTTTCATAATTTCTCAAATCCTTATCAATACATCCAAAATTTTGAATACCACCTGCCTCAGTCTCCATTATTCTAAATGTTTGGCTTGTAGTTACATTTGCAATAGATAGTTTGTCCATCAAATACATGATTATGACCCTCTTCAAAGTTACAAATAGACCATTTCGTTCCTAACTTATTACTGGAAATGCTTAACTTTGCCTTACAACACACACGCGTTGTTCCTCGATTTCGTTCTTCACTAGTTGATACATTCTTCTTTGTCTTTTGATAAGTCTCATGGATCTCCTTGCTTTGAACATACAAATTGTTTCCAAGTAATTTCATTTGTCGAATTCTTCCTCTTACTTGAACCAATTCTGACACTAAACCAACTTCTTTGGCATATTGATTGTAAAAATCATATGCATCCTCTATTGATCCAAATTCTTGTCCAACTGTAGGTTTACGCTCATATGCAACTTGTTTCATAAGGTAAGGTCCATGAAAAGATTGCTCATCCCTCATAAATCTTGAAGAAGAAAAAATGCATAATCTAAAATTGGAGAATCTTCGTTTTAGTTAGTAAGCACCAACCAACAAGCTTGAAGTTGTAGTGAACCTCCATTGCACTATAACATAACCAAAAAAACAAAAACAAAAAAAGCTAATATGCAAACCTAAAGCTGGAATTAATTTCTACTAATAGCAAACAATCAAAGAGTAACGAACAAAAAAAATACAAATTGGTGATGGAGAGATGGTGTCGATGGGAAGGAAAGATGGGTGTCAATGGGAAGAAGATGGATGGGCAATAGATTAACAACAATCAATATCTATGAACAAAGCATCACTAGAATGTGTAATTGGCATGTTCAAAATTTAAATATAGCTAATCTAAACAATCACTAGAAAAATAAAAGTGAAGAACCAATTTGAGAACTGAAAAATCAGTTGATGCTTACCTCTATTCCATAAGACTGAGAAAAAGCCAGAGAAAAAAGCGTTGATGGGTAGATGGTGTCGCTGGGAAGAAGATGGCTGGGTAAGGAAGGTGAGAAGGTGTCGCTAGGAAGGAGATGTACGGTGAAACCCTATTTTATTTTTTTTCTTTATTTTTTTATGGATTAGAATATTAATTTTGTTTGAGTAAAATAGAGAGCATAGTTGATGGTTTAGTCTACTAACTATATGTACCCTTGGATTAATCCAAGGGCTTTTATTAAACAGTTGCTCACAGGATCTCAATTTTAAGTCCTTAGGTGAGTGGGACAGTATATATATATATATAGCGGTCTTGTCCATTACGGAATCTCACTATGTGGATTGGTTACGGATTTGTATTTTTGACCATACGATGATTTGAACGCTTAAGATTTATTCTTCTTCTTTCTTCCTCTCCACAAGTTCACTCTTCTCTCTCCTCTTTCTTTTTTATTTTTCCTTTTTCTTTCCTTTCCTTCTCCCTTTGTTTCCTTTATTTTTCATGTGTTTCTCCCATCTCTCTCTCCTCTTTCTTTTTTTCTTCTTCATTCTCTGAGTGGGGTTGGGTGAAAAAATTGTCATGGCAGCGGCTGCTCTTGGCCTCTTCTTATACCTTTGTTCGATTTTTATTTGATTTTTTGGAGAGGATTGAAGAAAAAGAGAGAACAAAAAACCCATCCCCTCTGTTTTTTTCTCCCCCATGACATGACACCCCCTTCCCCTCCCTTCTGCAAACCACCGGAAAAGCCATTGACGAGGCAAAGCAATTAAATAGGCCGATGTGTGTCAATCACCGGCAACCGCATCTCCAATAGCCACACCATCCGCTTCAAATCATTCGGACCTCCAAACAGTGGCACACCCAGAAAAGTTCAGCAGTGAGGGCCATAGATAGGGGTGAAATCCAAAAAAAAAAATTTATAGCACAAAATCGATAGAGAAACCGCAAAAAGCCAGGGGAAGAAGAATACTAGCAGAAAAAAAAGGAGAGAGAGACGGGCAGTAAAAAAAATATAAGGAAACAAAGAGAAAGAAGAAAAAAAAAGGAGAGAGAGAGAGATAAGGGATAAAACGCAGGAAAAATAAGGGAAACAAAGAGAGAAGGAAATGAGAGACAAAGGAAAAATAAAGAAGAATGAGGAGAGAGAGAAGAGTGAACTCGGTGAGAGGAAGAAAGAAGAAGAATAAATCTGAAGCGTTCAAATCATCGCACTGTCAAAAATACAAATCCGTAACCAATCAGCGTAGTGGGACTCCAGAATGGAGAAGGCCGCATATATATATCATATATAAGAAAAGACCCGTGTTGGAATGCTCACCGCGGATCCTAGATTGGTGTGGTTATGTCTATACATTTATTTACCATTGATTTATTGGAAATGTTCCTTTACATGATTGCAACTCGTGTTATTTGAAAGGATACTCAAATGTTATTTGAGAATGCTCAAGCTGTGTTTCGTAAGTATGTGTCCTACCGTAACATCTCGATCTGAGCCAAGAGTTCAGCTTCGGTAGTTGTTTGGAGTGTAGTGGGACCTGCATTCATTGTGCGAGGGGGCATTGCTGGGCTCGCCCCACCATGTTTGCCAAACGATGACTCCTCTTACGATAGGAACAGTGGGATGGAGGAAGTACCCATCTTGGTTGTTGGGTAAAGATTGTGGATCAATTGGTGACAATTTCCCATAGATGGCTCCAAACTGTGGATGCACAAAAATGGTCGAACACTTTTGGGCCCAACTTAAAGATGATATCTCCTTTGGCCTCCTGAGATCTTCGGCAGAGGGAAACAAATGATGGGTCCTTGTGTACTGGTGTGGTACAGGCCAAAGGCTCTCATATGCTAAAGTTAGCTCTTAAGTATGGAGTGAATAGTGATTTGGATAGAGTAATAGCTATGTAGTCGAATGTCACAGGTACCTCATTTTGGGGACTTGTACCCCTATTTATAGACTTTGGGAGATATGCATCTTGAGTGAGATTTCGATGTGTGACTGTGGGCATTGCCTGAAGAGGCGCCACGTGTCCTTATGAGAAATCATTAGCGAAGCGCGGTCTTTAGCCGCAATCGGCTGGCTAGGGTACCGAAGGCTCACAACATGCCGATGGTACTTTGTGGGACACGATAGATCGCCAGGTTTAGTGGGCTCTCCTTGTGGGTCCCTTGTTCCATGTGTCATTCTCTGATTGGCCGGTCAGATATGGTATAAAGAAGGATAAAGAATGCGTTGGTATCGAAGGCTCACAACATGCAGATGGTACTTTGTGGGACACGATAGATCTCCAGGTTTAGTGGGCTCTCCTTGTAGGTCCCTTGTTCCATATGTCATTCTCTAATTGGCCAGTCAGATATGGTATAAACGAGGATAAAGAATGCGTTGTCCACATCTACGAGAATCCATGATGAGGAATCATAAATGTGAATTACTCTGATGGCCACCCATTAGGGATATGGTCTGGAGATGTTGATTCAACTGATGATTCAAGGGAGGTCGTTGTAGAGAAGAGTTAAGGGCGAACCATGCAGAGGATCGCTTCCATCGTTAGCTCAAGCCGCGATACTCTCGTCTTGATACATCACAACATCCATAGACTGAGATGGAGAAATTGGTGATGATCCTCTGCTACCAAGTTTTAGTGAAAAAGACAAGTTCTAAAATTCCTGTGCCTTCTGATTGGGTATCCTTGTATAATTTTATGCTGTTTTGGTATTTGGTTGCTCTCTCCAAGTCTTGCTTTTTTATTCTTGCTTTAAGGTTCTGTTACATATGTCATAAATTTTCCTCCATCTTTGGAGAATAGTTGGTTGTTTAAGAGATCAATGGATTTCCAGTTTTGTAATGTAAGTCATGATGACAAGTTTTGTTGATCCATTTGATCAGATGTAGACAACAAAGACAAGTTGTGGCGACCCTGACCCAATTTTTATATAAAAATGAATTAATTAATAAGTTAATTAATTTGGATAATTAAAATGAATTAAAAATGAATTAAAATGATTTAATTGGAATTAATTGGAATTAAATAATTAAAGGGGCATTTTGGTCCACTTTATTTTCGACGGAATTTGGCGAAACGAGTTGCGCCATTGCGTCGGCTCGTCAACAGGTCCGTTGTGGGCGGAGCGTTTGATACGAGCCGGATAGTTTTGAGGACATAATGGTAATTTTAGAAATCAAATAAAATAATATAAAAAGGCGTTAACCAATCGAAGCGCGTAACCTTTCTCTCTCTCCTCGTGGCGTCTCTCTCTCCCGAGCCAGACTCTCTCCTTCTCTCTCTTGATTCAGCGAACCGAGGCAGTGGTGGCCACGATCTGGTCGCGTTCGAGGCCAGTGGAGAGTCTTGATCACGCAGGAGCCCAAGTTTGTCACAGGAAAGCAGCTTGAATCGTCGGCGGCGGTATCGTCTGCAATTTTCGCCGGATTACAGGTTACGGTTCGGCGGCTCGTCGTCTCCTTCGTCGATTCAAGTGCGTAACTTCCCTCCTCTCTTCCTCCTCCTCTGTGTGTTTTACGGGTGTTTTGGAGTTCGATTGGGTGGTTTTGCCACCGGATCCCAGAAACCTAGGTTTTAGGCCGGTTTGGCGGTTCGATCGTGATTTCAGAGCCAGTGGCGGCCCCGGTTCTGCGACGGTTCTGGCCGGTTTTGAACTCCCCTCGTGGTGGTGAGTCTTTTGGTATAGGTGGTGTTGGCGGGGTGTGGAGGTTGGTCGATCACCGGTTTTGATCAAGACACCGCACCACGGTGGCGCGTGTGGCGGCGCGTGGTGGTGGTGTGATGGCGGTTCGTGGGTCCTCTGAGATCCTCGTATCGCTGTGAAGCGCGTGGGAGTTGGCGGATCTCAATTCGGAGATCGTTTGGTTATCGAGAATCTACGCCTTTTTGCGTGATTCTCGGGTTGATAGGATTGAACGGTTGGATCGTGTCCATTCTTGGATATGTTGATCTAGATAATTCTAGGATCGTGTAGGATTTGGCCGGATCGTGATTCAGGTCGGATACTCGGATCGATGACTTGAAGTTAGGATTAAGCGTGTCGTCCAGGTCGTGCGATCGTGAGCAATCCGGCCGTCGGATCGAGACCAAACTTTGAGGACACGTTGTCTAGGTCGTGTTGAACCTCTAGGAATTTTCGGATCTAAGTTTGGAGGTCATGGGACCCACGGGTCCGGTTTGACCTATTCCCGGTCGGTTTGACCAAAGTTTGACCGAGGTTGACCAAGCGTCTCAGGAGTGCATTTGTCATGTAGTTGACTTTGTTGGACTTCTAGGAATGTCCTGATCCTTTTGGAGTCTTGGGCTCCAGCGGGCCGGGTTGACCGAAATGGGGTGTTTGACCGTAGGTTGGCCGTGAGTCTTAAAGGCGGTCCCAGTTGTAGAGGTAGTTTGACCTTGGAATCCTTCGTAGGACATACGCACGTTAAGTGGGGTTTAGTTAGGGTTTGAGTTTAAGGTTCTCGTACGGTTCACGGTACTTAATCCAATCTTCGTGTCTATCGGCTTTAGGTACGTTGACTCTTCACTTGCCAGCAAGGACCCTTTGAGGGTTGTGCGTAGCCGGAAGCGGTGAGTGGACTTTGTTTTCAAATGTGCATGACTTGAATGAATTGCATGATATGCATGAAAGCGAGATTTAATAATAGTTTTAAATCTTGAATTGGATAAGTGTTTTAAGTCTTGACATGACTTTGGTTGATTTATATTAAAAGTAATTGCATTGAAGTTTTATGCATGATTTGGGTTGCGGTTTTATGTGGGGCCCTGTTAGCTATATTTTAATATTATTTATACCTTTGGGTATTGAGCAGGGCGTGGATAACGCTTGGTGATTTTCTTATCGGAGTTTTCATTATACAAATGAGCTATTTTAAGCTTGGAACCGTTATATTATATTTTAATTATATAATTGAATATATGGGACGTTAGTATAGTCCGTTTGATTCCATATTCGGTTTTAGGGTTAAAACCCTATGATTTATAACAGTATACTTAGATTATATATATATATATATCTACTTTAAGAAAAGGATCACCATACTTTGGTTGTATGTATATATATATATATATGTACCTTGATATATATATATATACATATGTTTATCTACTTTAAGAAAAGGGTTTTCAATACTTGATTATATATATATATATTGATATATATATATATATGTTTATACCTTATATTTGACGTCTTAGAGTAGATTTTATTATGATTTTGTATGCTTGGTTTTAGCATTGAATGAGATTTAACTATGGTTTTCACTTTGAAAAGGATGTTTGATTTAATATTAATCACATTGTCGGTCGTTTGACCCTTGTGATTATTTTGAATATATAAATATATGTTTTGGGTGATGATGTCACGCTTTTTATATATATTGGTTATATGCTTGACGGACTTGTATGTCCACGATATTGGTGTTTTGGGTTGGGTACATTGTGGTTGTATATATATATATATATACATTGCTATCATATGATGATTGATGTGTGTGCATTTAGCACCTGTATTACCTTCCCTGTTCTCTTGGATCTTGTTCGTGGATTGGAGTACTGTTGCGGTTCGATCCGGTGCATACCTTAACTGGGGTGTAGAGCTGTAGATCCTTGGATAGTCTGCGCGCATGACATATTATGGACGTAGTGGTATTGATGGTTCCTTACCTTGCGGGCCTGTGAGCTTAGTCCCGATTGGACGGCAACCACTGGGCACGGGGTCTTGTCGAGAGCCGTCAAATGTCCAATCAAATGATCCCCTGTTGGATTGTTTTCCCCAGTACTTGTGTTGGTGTGAGTTATATTACTTATACGCGTGAGTTAGTACCTTCGTATTCATATTTCTGTTAGTGAGGATCGTTCCTCGCTTCGTGCTTGTAAGCACGCAATTGTGAGTTTAGGAAGTTGGGAAATTATTTACTCATTTTGGTTGTAGTACTTGATTTGATTTCATCTTGTTAGGTTTTACTTATTGGATTTGTAAATCCTGTTTTTTATATATATCTTTATATATATGATTTGAACTACAATTTATGTCTATATTATGTCAAGTTTGGTTTTACTTCTTCGTAAGCAAGCTAATGCATTTTAAGGTTGGTTTTACCTTATGTGGATTTTATTCCACCTTTATGCTTTTCCATTATTAAATCCTTTTTGGTTTATATTTTATAAACTTGTGTAGGATTTGTTTTGGGAGGATTATATAGAAATGTAAAGGGGTTTTAAACTGAAATGTTTTCACGTGCTTTGAAATAGTACGGTTTCAATATATAAATGATTTCATATGCATGTTTGGCATGGTTTTAAACGGTGGGGTTACTACTTTGATTTAAGTATGAAAAACCTTGTTTTTGTCCACTCACACTCTTTACATTTTGCCCAGACCTGGTAGTTGCTTCGACACCTTTAGGTATGCGCTTCTCTTCTCGACTCAGATGGAAGGGGTAGGATTGAAATCCTTAAACCTAAACTTGTAATCTGTTATTTTTATTCAATTTGTTAATTCTTGTACTCTTAGTTGCTCTGTATCACCCTTTAGGGTTGAATTAGATTAAAGTAGGAGGCTGTAATGTGTGTATGTTGTATGCATCTTTGGCGCTTGGGTTGTTATACGTGCTTGTTTGTGGGTTGAATTCTTTGGGCTAGTACTTGTATTAGGGAGACTCGCCGTTTTTAGCAGTCTTGGCCTTATAGGTTTAATCTCGGGAAGAGGGTAAGCTGTTTTAGGATGTGGGCCCGACATGGGTTGATGTGGGCCCATCAACGAAGGTTCGCTCGGGTTAAAGTGGAATCTGGTCGGGTCCTGTCACAAGTTTTGTTTATGTAAATACAAATACAACTGTTTTACATAAACAACATCGAAATTTTATTTGACCTTTTCACTCTATTTAAGTGACGAACTCCCCATGTACTATCAATGCTTGCCACATCTTCCGTCCTTTTAAGTATTTTATTTTTCGTTCCTCATGATATGTCTTCAATTAAAAAATGGAAACAACAATGAGAGCATTAGGATAACAAGTTCATGATTTTCAGGCGTTCCATATCAAAGATAACCCCATGAAAACTAGCAACATTACAAGTCTTTCAACACCCAAAAGGAAATACAGCACATGTCACTAATACATAACCAAATAACCTAGTCTTTTCAACACCCAAAAGGAAATACAGCCATGTCTTTTGATACATCAGGAAATTCGCTAAGCTAAGATTAGTGAAGCACAATTAAGGGTCTCACCGAAATGCCCTATGCCCAATTCTTTTCTTGTGACCATTCTCCTTCCTTGTCCGCACTGAAAAGAAAACACAAATTAACAGTAATAATTTTCAAAGTGACAAAACTATAAAGAAAAAGGAAGATTTGAGTGCTGCAAAAGAGAAGTGTGTTTCCAAAGAGTACCAAAAGAGAAGGATTAGAAAGAGTAAAACGCACATGGAAAATGGCACAAAATAAGACAAAAGACTAAAAAGCAGAATATATAAAATAGATTTATGAGGCTCCAAATACTTGTTCATAGTCATTATGAAAGCATTGCTTAATTATTATGTATATGCAATTATTAAACCACTTTTATCCGAACAAGAATAGTGAAAAAATGATTCCAATATATTCGAAAAGAAAACACATCTAACTACCTACATGAATTGAAGTTAATTATGCATCATCACGAATCCGGAAAAGAAAAACAAATAATATTCAGCATGGCAAACAGAATAATTTACAAGATACCTAATTAAAGCTCGCTAGCTATGAGTCAGTCAGACTCATATCCAATCCTGCTGTGTCATCTTCTGAGGAAAATAATCTCTCGGGAAGAAGTACATCGCAATAGAGGCCAATGCCTCAATTTCTACCTTGCGCTGGGTGTTGACCATTATCTTCAGCTCCTTAACCCATTCCGGCTTCTCCTGGATGATATCTTCTTCCAACAGATGTTGCGCTAGCTCAACATCAGCCTTCCTCATGACTAGCATACACTCTTTCGACAAACCAGTGCTCTCCAGATCACTAGGTCGGAGTCCCAACCACTTTACATCGCATCCTCTTGCTACGAAATGAGAGAAACTCTTCACCGCAAGTGGACTACTGTCCCCGATGGCTAACACTGGGAGATCCAAATCCTCCTTCATCTTCCTTACAAAGTCGACCACCCAGTACTCAGCGGGCTCTTCTATGTACACAAGGATACAAGAAAACGTATCATCAACCTTATCACTGGCCAATTCACGGTAACCACAGCGATTCCCACACAATATTATGTACTTTGCTTTGCTCTCCATATCACTAACGCGTTCGATCACGTGCGGAATGCCCGTTGAGACAGGGAAACGAGTCAAATGCATCATACAGCCTTCATAACGGAAACGAAGATCGCCCACAATACAGCCCATCGATTCGATGCCAAAAGAGGGAGGAAGCTGCTGGGGTTTTATGAGACACGCAGAAAGACGAAGGGAGGAGGGAGAGAGAGAGCTCCGATCTTCTGCCCAAGAGCTAGGGTTTCTGGAGTCTAGCGAAAATTCTAATCTACATAAACCGGTTTTTCAACGGCTGGATTTATATGATTTTGATCCAACCATCCATAATAAGTTCTGAAGAAAAACCACCTTAAAAAAACAGGAGAACCGGCTGTGGTGGATTTCTTTTCACCAATCCCATCCTTCCAACATGAATTTTAATTTAAATAAATAATAAATTGATTAATTTAAAAAAAATTCGTTGCAAAATTTATTAATTAAATTAAAAAACTGTCTTGACAAAGAAAAGACCTATTGTTGAAACAAAATATATATCGGTCTTGTCCATTACGGAGTCCCACTATGTGGATTGGTTACGAATTTGAATTTTTGACTATGCGATGATTTGAATGCTTCAGATTTATTCTTCTTCTTTCTTCTTCTCCCCGAGTTCACTCTTCTCTCTCCTCTTCCTTTTTTATTTTTCCTTTTTCTTTCCTTTCCTTCTCCCTTTGTTTCCTTTATTTTTCCTGCGTTTTATCCCTTACTTACTGTGACTCTTTCTCCTCTTTCTTTTTTTCTTCTTCCTTCTCTGAGAATGATTTGGCTACAATATGCTGGGTTGGGTGAACAAATTGTCATGGCGTCAGCTTCTCTTGACCTCTTCTTATACCTTCGTTCAATTTTTATTTGATTTTATTCTGATCTACATCCATTACAAAAAAAAGTGGCAACGATTCTAATAATTAGTGACATTTGGTGACTAATGTGGGGAGTAACTAAAGGTTTTAGTCACCAAAAAGCATTTTTTGGTGACTTAAAGTTACCAAAAATGGGTTTTTGGTGACTAAAGCCTTTAGTTACCCACATTAATCACCAAATGTCACCAAATGTCACCAATTATTGGTAGCTGTTGCCACTTTTTTTTGTAGTGATCAACCGGTTTTTCAACGGCTGGATTTAAATGATTTTGATCCAACCATCCATAATAAGTTATGAAGAAAAACCACCTTAAACAAACTGGAGAACCGGCTGTGGTGGATTTCTTTTCACCAATCCCATCCTTCCAACATGAATTTTAATTTAAATAAATAATAAATTGATTAATTAAAAAAATTCGTTGCACAATTTATTAATTAAATTTAAAAAACTGTCTTGACAAAGAAAAGACCTATTGTTGAAACAAAATATATATCGGTCTTGTCCATTACGGAGTCCCACTATGTGGATTGGTTACGAATTTGTATTTTTGACTATGCGATGATTTGAATGCTTCAGATTTATTCTTCTTCTTTCTTCTTCTCCCCGAGTTCACTCTTCTCTCTCCTCTTCCTTTTTTATTTTTCCTTTTTCTTTCCTTTCCTTCTCCCTTTGTTTCCTTTATTTTTCCTGCGTTTTATCCGTTACTTACTGTGACTCTTTCTCCTCTTTCTTTTTTTCTTCTTCCTTCTCTGAGAATGATTTGGCTACAATATGCTGGGTTGGGTGAACAAATTGTCATGGCGTCAGCTTCTCTTGACCTCTTCTTATACCTTCGTTCAATTTTTATTTGATTTTATTCTGATCTACATCCATTACAAAAAAAAGTGGCAACAGTTACCAATAATTAGTGACATTTGGTGACTAATGTGGGGGTAACTAAAGGTTTTAGTCACCAAAAAAGCATTTTTTTGGTGACTTAAAGTTACCAAAAATGGGTTTTTTTGGTGACTAAAGCCTTTAGTTACCCCCACATTAGTCACCAAATGTCACCAAATGTCACCAATTATTGGTAACTGTTGCCACTTTTTTTTGTAGTGATCAACCGGTTTTTCAACGGCTGGATTTAAATGATTTTGATCCAACCATCCATAATAAGTTATGAAGAAAAACCACCTTAAACAAACTGGAGAACCGGCTGTGGTGGATTTCTTTTCACCAATCACATCCTTCCAACATGGATTTTAATTTAAATAAATAATAAATTGATTAATTAAATTTTTTTTTCATTGGAAAATTGATTAATTAAATTTAAAAAACTGTCTTGACAAAGAAAAGACCTATTGTAAAAATATATATATGTATATAGCGGTCTTGTTCATCACAGAGTACCACTATGTCGATTGGTTACGGATTTCTATTTTTGATCATGCGATGATTTGAACGCTTCAGATTTATTCTTCTTCTCTCTTCCCCTCCCCGAGTTCACTCTTCTCTCTCTCCTCTCTTTTTTTTTCCTTTTTCTTTCCTTTCCTTCTCCCTTTGTTTATTTTATTTTTCGTGTGTTTTATCCCTTATCTCTCTCTCCACTTTTTTTCTTCTTCCTCTTTATTCCTTATCTCTTCTCTCTTTGTTTCTTTTTTTTTCCTGCATTTCTCCCTTCTCCCTCCTCTTTCTTTTTTTCTTCTTCATTCTCTGAGAATGATTTGGCTACAATATGCTGGGGTTGGGTGAAACCATTATCATGGCGTCGGTGACTCTTGGCCTCTTCTTATACCTTTGCTCTTTTTTTTTTTTTTGGAGAAGATTGAAGAAAAAGAGAACAAAAAACCCCCTCCCCTATGTTTTTCTCCCCATGACATGACACCCCTTTTCCTCCCCTCTGCTCACCACCGGAAAAGCCATGGACGATGCAAAGCAATTAAATAGGCAGAAGTGTGTCAATCACCAGCCACCGCATCTCCAATAGCCACACCGTCCACTTCAAATCATTCGGACCTCCAAATAGTGGCACACCCAGAAAAGTTCAGCAGTGAGGGCCACACTTAGATTTTATAAATAAAAAAAAGTACTATATGTATTGTTGTAAACTGGAAGCTACAAAGGTGTAAGGGAGTGGACTTTACCTACTATCCTATCATGTTTTAACTTTCTCTCCTATTGAATAATATATATATTAGTTATTGAATACTATATTATTGTACTTTGTGGGGCCCTAGTAGTCAAATCCTACGTTTCCTTCCAAGACTAGGCCTCCCATTCCCACAAGGTTTTTAAATTTATAACTATCCCTATTATTATATACTAGCCTTTCACAAATATCGCTGAAACCTAACCTTCTTTCTCTGTTCTTAGTGTGGCGTGGCATCAGATTTTCTCACTGTTCTTGTAAGTTTTTTCTCAAACTCCATATTTTAATTCAATTAATTTATTTAATTAAAGTTTGTAATTATTTTTTTTTAGTTTGTAAAATTTTGATATTTTCTTTCTATTAATTTTATGTGTAGATTACGAAAGGGAAAAAGCTTTAGAGATATTTGCTGAATTGCTTTTCAACTCCAAGTATGTATTTGTCTATCTCTTTTGTTGGAATTGTGAACGTGTGTTGTATTGGTAAATTTTTTATTTTATTTTATGAATTTCTATAAGTTTGAGAAGATGTTCGTTCTTGTTTTAGTTTAAATTTAGTCCATATATGTTTTTCAGTTATGGAAAGATTTTTCAAAAGAAAATCAAAGTTTGAATTAGTGGAGTCGTCACCTGCAAAGAGTCAAAAGAAAAATGAAAATAGTTCAAAGCAACTAGAAGATAACTTGGAAAATTTGCCAGCTGATCTCGGATTACGTAATCAACTATTGAGTTACCATCCAAATATTCGAGACCAAGTTCAAAGAGCTTATCTCCAAAAAGGTCCTTGTCAACCTCGAGGGCATAATTTTCCCTACAAAAACTTTGGAGCAAAACCAAGACGGTTTAATCCAGCTTGGTTTAGTGAGTTTCCTACTTGGTTGGAGTACAGTATAGAAAAAGATGCTGCATTTTAAACCTGATATTGGAGACCAATCTGGTGGTGAATCTTTTATTGGTGTTGGATTTTCAAATTGGAAGAAAAAAGATAGACTACAAACTCATGTGGGAGGACCGAATAGTACCCATAATAAAGCTTGGAGAAGTTGTGAGGTCTTATTAAACCAAAAGCAACATATTGAAATAGTTCTATCAAAACACTCAGACTAAGATCGAATTGATTATCGAACTCGTTTGGGTGCATCAATTGGTGTTAGTAGGATACTTTTACAACAAGGGCCTCCATTTCGTGGTCATGATGAATCTGAAAATTCAACCAATCAAGGGAATTTTCTTGCATTTTTACGATGGCTATGTCTTTTTAATGATGATATAAAAGCTGTCACACTAAAAAATGCTCCTTAAAATTTGAAGTTGACATCACCTGATATCCAGAAGGACATTTCAAGTGCTATTTCAATTGAAATCATCAACAAAATCATCAAGGATATTGGAGATTCATTATTTTCCATTCTTGTTGATGAATCATGTGACATGCCTTCAAAGGAACAAATGGCCATTGTACTATGTTATGTGGATAAAGGTCATGTGATCGAGCGCTTTGTAGGTATTGTGCATGTTACAGATACTAAATCTTCCTCACTCAAGTTAGCCATTGATGATTTCTTTTCAAGACATGGATTAAGTATCTTTAGGTTGCGTGGGCAAGGTTATGAAGGGGCAAGTAATATGAGAGGTGAGTTTAGTGGTCTTAAAACACTCATCCTAAATGAGAATGATTGTGCTTTTTATGCTCATTGTTTTGCTCACCCACTTCAGCTAGCTCTGGTCGCTGTGGCAAAGAAACATTCAGAAATTGCGGATCTATTTACTATGGTTTCTAATGTGGTGAATGTTGTGGGTGCATCATCTAAGCATCGTGATATGCTGAGAGAAAAGCATGCTTATGCAGTTTTTGAAGCACTCAATAATAATGAGCTCTTAAGTGGACAAGGTCTGAATCAAGAAACAAATCTTAAGCGGTCTAGTGATACACGATGGAGCTCTCACTACAATTGTTTAATCAGTTTGGCTAACATGTTCTCGTCTGTGATAGACGTGCTTCATATTGTAAGAACAGATGGATCCGGTTATGAACAAAAATTTGAAGCAAAGGTTTTATTGACTTTTATGCAATCGTTTAGCTTCATTTTTGGTCTACACTTGATGAAAAAAAATTTGGGAATCACAAACGACTTGTCTCAAGCATTACAAAAGAAAGATCAAGATATTGTGAATGCCATGGACTTGGTCAACATATGTAAAGGAAGATTGCAAAGTATGAGAGATAATGGTTGGGATTCTTTATTGGATGAAGTTTCTTCTTTTGTGGCAAGTATCATATTGAAATTCCTAAAATGGATGATATTTTTCGAGTGGAGGGAGACCAAAATGTAAAGCTCAGCCCATCACAAACTTACATCATTATCGTGTTGATATATTCGTTGATGTCATTGATATTCAACTCCAAGAGTTAAATGATCGGTTCAATGAGAAGAATATTGAATTACTTCTTTGTATGGCATGCTTAAGTCCAAGTAATTCTTTCTCTGCTTTTGATAAAGTAAAGTTGATGCGGCTTGCCCAATTTTATCCAAGTGACTTTTTGAACATGACCTTAAGTTACTCGAAGAACAACTTGAGAATTACATTTGGGATGTGAGCTCTAACAATGAATTTATAAAGAACTGAAGGGGATTACTGATCTTGCACAAAAGATGGTTGAGACAAAAAAAGATCAGATCTACCCTTTAGTATACTTGCTTCTGACATTATCACTAATCCTACATGTTGCAACCGCAAGTGTAGAGTGAGTATTTTCTGCTATGAATATTGTGAAGAATCGGTTACGCAATCGAATGGGGGATTTATGGATGAATGATTGCTTGATTGCATATATTGAGAAAGAAATTTTTAATAGTATAGATGACGAGGTTGTTATGCAACGATTTCAAAATATGAAAACTCGTCGAGGACAATTATGATTGTAATGAATAGACAATATGATTTTTTTAAGTTTTGGTATGTCTTGTAAGTTCGAATTTTTTATTGTTTATATTTTGTGAAAGGCCCCCACACACATAAAATCCTGGCTTCGCCACTGGATAGGGGTGAAATAAAAAAATTATAGCAAAAAATGGATAGAGAAACCGCACCAAACCAGGGGAAGAAGAATACTAGCGGAAAAAAAAAGAGGAGAGAGAGAGATAAGGGATAAAACGTTCGAAAAATAAAGGAAACAAAGAGAGAAGGAAATGAAAGAAAAAGGAAAAATAAAAAAGAACGAGGAGAGAGAAAATAGTGAACTCGGGGAGAGGAAGAAAGAAGAAAAATAAATTTGAAGTGTTCAAATCATTGCATGATCAAAAATACAAATCCGTAACTAATCCGCATAGTGGGACTCAGTAATAGAGAAGGCCGCATATATATATATATATATATATATATATATATATATATATATATATATATATCACATATAAGAAAAAAAACCCGTGTTGGAATGCTCACCCCGATCCTATATTGGTGTGGTTATGTCTATACATTTATTTACCTATGATTTATTGGAAATGTTACTTTACATGATTGCAACTCGTGTTATTTGAAAAGATACTCGAATGTTATTTGAGAATGCTCAAGCTGTGTTTCGTAAGTATGTATCTTAGAAAGTGCATGCTTGCAAGTTGACTGATTTCAAATTTTATGTCTATTTATTTATACTCGATTTCAGATTTTTAATATACTTACCGCATGCTGGCGAATATATATTTATTGCACATTGGATTCTCGTTTCGATACTTAAGCGTGTATCTCATGTTTTTATTTGTTTTGCACCTCCAATACTTAGGGAGACAAGATCGAGCATAGCACGTTGACTCATTTTTTCCGCTATTTCCCTCCTTCTTCTGGATATAACCGTTTGAACTTCCTTTTCATACTTGTAAACCTTAATTTAGACTTATTGGCTCTTGTATGCCCATGGTGGGTGTGTAATGGTTTAGCCACCACGTGAGGGTTCAAACCTCTCTCTGGCATGCCAAATAGACTTGTCCATTAAAAATATTCAATGGGAGAATAATTGGCCCAAGTTCTCAAGTTCTTAAATTAATTAGTTCAAATTTGAAGTGCTCATTAATTCGAAGATAAAGCTCATGTGGTAGAATACATTATTACTATATGAACGGCAAATATTAGATGCTGACTAGTCAACAACAAGAACACAAACTCAGAAAAACATGAACATCAGAAGATGACTAGTCAACAGCAAAAACACAAACCCAGAAAATCGTGAACAACAAAACCAGGAAATTGTTCACCCATAACCCACCAGTGGAAAAAACTGGGGGTCATCATCCGACCAGGCAATCCACTAAACAAAGAAGATTCTTACAAAAATACACAAGCAAGCTCAAGAAATCCTAGATCTATTTAGGAAACAAGCTATACCTCCTCTGTGCAATCTTCTTTTCCAAACTTAGCAAAGCTTGCAGCTAGTCCTTCATGGCAATGTCAGCTTCCTATTCAACTCTTTCATCCCATGGCACCAGCTTGCACAACTCAACTTCGAACAGTAACAAGAATTTGGGTTCTAAATGAAGTAACCAATTTCTTCAAAAACCATACTCTTGAAAAAATCAATCTTGAATCGGACCTAGATATATATGAGTATGTGTTTGATTTAGCTATATGCAGATTACTTTTTCAAAAGCAGTTTTCAAAATCAATTTGAAAAACTCATTTATGAAAAATGGAAGTTCACTAAAGGAGGAAGAAGAGCAAAGGAGAACAAAACCAAAAACCTCTCAATCGACTCTCTAAAAAGTGATAGCGCCCAAAATGGAATGAATGGGCATTTATCCAAAAATTCCTAGGTCAGAAAAAGACCATGGCAGCAGAAGAATTTCAGATAATATGACAAAAGAATTGGTTAGGATCCAGCTGGAAACACAAATGAGCTGGCGTCCCTTATGATGCAACGAAGATGACTAGTCATAACCTAATGCATTCTAATGAATGAAATGCAGAAATTACATTTGCCAATGAGTTGAGCCTTCTTAAGATAACTGCCATAGGAGAACACCTAGAGCAATTTATCTTAGTTTAATCTTGAGCTTGGGTAATTACATTACATGTCCTATTACAATATTGTCAAGGGAAGCCAAAATAAAAAAAACTTAACTAGACTGTAACTCAACAATCTCCCCCTTTTAGGCTTTCCTTGACAACAACACACTCTTTATCCACTCAACTCACAACCAAACCCATAGTGATGATGAACATAGACGCACCTGCAAAAATAATCAATCTTCCAAGCACAGAGCAAGCATATCATCACAGAATTTGAACAAATAGAAAAAATTATGGGGGTTGAGAGTGTTCTCCCCCTTGTTGATAAGGAAAGTACAAAAAGTAAACAACGAGAGAAACAGAGAGCAGAAAACACAAAATAATTAAACAGAGAACAAGTAACATGTGTTCAATTAAGTACAAACCAGCTCCCCCTATCAAACTACAAGATTTACAAAAGAATGTCCCCTAATTCCACTACACAAAATACAAAAGATTACCTCCAATATTTGATTACAAAATGTACCTCCACTAACTAATTCCCTAATGTACTCCCCCTTAAACTAAAAAACTCCTCCTGAATAATAGAAACTAGTTAGAAAACTAGAGAATCTTCATAATCTTCAGAAACACCAGGAAGCATTTCAGAATCAGTGGCCTCAGAATTCTCAAAGACTGAGACACACGGCTTCTTCAGTTTGCTCACATCAGCAGCTGCAGAGGAGGGATTACCAGTGCCAAGGGCAGGATGGGATGAATGAGGAATCAAACTTAGGAGATGTTGAATCTGCTGCTCCTTATCAGCGAGCTGTTTTATGAGAAATTCTAAATTAGAAGATGAAGGCACATGAGGGACATTGGTGAGGAAGGATTTGGAGACTTCACTACAAGGAAAAACAGCTTTTGCGACGAAAATTTTAACGACCAACCATATTTTGGTCGCCAAAAATGGACATCGGCGACAAAATTTTCCGAGTTGGTCGCCAAAAGGTTCGTGATATTTAGACATCCGTCAATACTTGAGTCAACTAAATAGCGACGAATCTCTTTGAAAGGGCAACAAAATTGTTTGGTGGCTAGGCTAGGATTTGGCGACGAAATATATATTTTGTCGCAATTTATGGAATTGGGTTGGCGCCAAACTCTAAAATTCATTGCGACGAAAATTTGGGTCGCTAAGTTTTCATGTGTTGTCGCTAAGTAAGATTTCGCGCTTTAAAATTTCGTGAGAATAGCGACCATTTGTATTTCGTCGCAGATCTGTATGTTTGAAAATTTTAAGACTTAAAACGACGTCGGTTTATTTATTTTAGCATATCAGCGACCAAATAGGTTTTGGGGCTAGTCTAGAAAGCATAAATAGTAAAATGAAAAATAAGAAGTTCGCAAATCGTTTTCCTCACCCACTCTCTGTTGCTCGACTTTGGCGAAGCAATCCTCCACCGACGTCGGGCAAAGCAATCCTTCACCTACGGCGCAAAGCGATCCTCCATCTCGCACGCCTTTCCCTACAAGGGTCGAGAAATCGACGGCCAGCTCAAAACTCCATCTCCGAAGTCCTCCTCACTGCGTGTGTCGGCAAGCTTACGTTGAGTCTTCTCGCTTACCTTCATTTTCTTTTGAGGGCTGATTTTCAATTGTAGATTCCATTTGGTTGTTGAGAAAATAACCAAGGAAAATCGGAAATAGATACCCAGGAATTTAAATCGAACTGATTTTCGCTTCATTTCCTCTTCATCACAGGAAAAGACGGCTTTTCAAGTTAAGCCAATATTTCAATATCCAGGCCAAATATTTTTTGTTTCCTTTTGCATAGGCAGAATCGTTTGCATCACTTTTGATTCCATTGTTTTGTAATCACGAGTTATTCGTGTTTGGGCCTATATGGGGTACACATTTGGCTATTCTATTCTGTTTATCTTTGGTGCTTTATATCTCGAGGCAGAGATCTGAGACAAATAAAAACTATTGCATTTCTGTCAACAACCAAAAAAAAAAGTACGAAGGGGAAAATGACTTATTTTTTCCCTTATGGTCTAAATAGTTTGACTTTGATGTACCATTCTGATCTCCAGGTCCAATTATAAGCCTCTGAGTTTGCTATTTTCTTTTTATAAACTCATAGATTTGTCTTCATTCTATATCTATAATAAATTTTATGGCGCACCAACAAGGGCCTTACTGACTTCAGCCCTTATTATTCAATTAAAGCCTATAGCATCTGACTTGATTGTTCCTATTTCATTGTTTGTTTCTTTGTTTTAATATATATATATACTGTAAACTCCTCCATCCCATAGCTAGAATATTACTCAAATTATCAGCTACATAAATGCAAATTTTTGATTGATTCAATTTGCAAATTAGCTTCTTAATAAGTTTTCAACTTTTACCTACAAATTGTCAAAATGAAACAATATTAGAACTCAATAATATTCTAGTGCAAAATGGGCGGCAAGGCAAGGCGATGCGTATATACTTTTGCTAGCTAAATATATACACAAGCTTTATTTTCAAGTGGTTAATAACATTTTCTCTTGTCTAGCCGAGGTTTCTTGGAATAAGAAAGTAGGACATGTTGTTAATGTAAAGGATACCTATACCTATATGTAGCACCTTAAATAATAAATATAGTTCCATGGAATTTTAGGTGTCCTCACTAGGGATTAGAATATCATGTTTAAAACATCTTTTTCTTTGTAGTATGAACTTCTGCAGGTGATGTAAACGATACATCTCCAATCTACTAATACCAGAATATCTCCAAGTTTTCTGAATAAATGACTTTTCGTTTTTCATGATTGTTCCTAATCATTCTCTTAATCATGTTTTTGATTCCTTAATTGTATTTATTCGCAGAGGGTTGTGAAGAGTGCTTAAGCACTTTTTGAAGGAGGCAAGGTCTTTGTCACGGTGAGTGATTCTTACTAATTAAATCTTATTTTCCCTTAATTTAAATACATGCTATATAATACTGGTATTAATTTTTCTTTTTGGTTCTTAGCTTTATTATGAAAATTGCATCTTCGAGGTTTTACATTTACATTGTGGTTTGGATGCTCGGCATTTGTGTGATCTTCTTTTCTTTGAATCTAGGCCATCAACATTTGCACAAGCTACAAAGCTAAGGAGGATCACAGTGGCTACGGAAAAAGAACTTGCAAATTGTACTAGTTGCTGCAACTCCACCCATTCAATTATGTTTATATATGTTTAGAAATAATTATTTGCAACATGGCTGTATTTTACGATGGCTTGAGTTATTTCCGGATACCATCTACCCTTCGATTACGAGTCTTTAGAATCTCCTCGATTACAAACCATCTGCAATTCAACGGTATTTTCATATTTTGTTTATTCAACAATTTTTCTATAGTTATTTGATTTTGATTCTTTCAACATAAAATCTGAGTTTTTGTGTGTGTTAATAACAAGGTCATTGCAACCCCTGAACCATTGAACTGGCGAAGTCCTCCTCTCACAATTTCCTTCATATGCTGCCTTTCTGTTAGGTATGATTGACTATTTGCTCTGTATGATTTGAGTTTTGTTTTGGAAATATTTATTTGGTCATCTATGATTTATTGAAAACTGCTTTCTTCTCTGTTTTGTGTGTGTGTGTGTGTGTGTGTGTGTGTGTGTGTGTGTGTGTGCAGTTTGTGTGTGCAGTTTGTGTGTTCATTTGTAATGTGGTTAGTATATGGGTTGGGTTCTGGTTCTTGTCTTTGATATGAATGCCCTGTTTTCCATTTGATGTGGGTTATGTGTCAAATTTGAGATGTTGCACTTGCACACATACCTAATAGTTATTTCATTTTTTATGTTTTAGTGATCATGAGTCTCGATGGATTGTTTTCCAAGTCTTCAATGTTTGCTTGATACTTCTTGATTAAATCTGAATTTCTTTACTATCTGTTGGAAGAAAGAATATAACAATTCATTTATATAATTGAAGTAAAAAGTTTGAAGTTGGAAGTTGGTCGTGTGGGTGTGTATTCTTTTCAAGGTTTCTTTGTCTTTGTCTATGCACAACTAAAAAATAATGACTAGCTACTGCCTTGAGTTTGTGTCTACTGTTAATTTTAGATACAATTAATAGTCCCCTTTAAACAATAGCAACTATGCAGCCACCATTAACTTAACGTGTCCTAGCTTGGGGTGTGTATTGCTCTAAATAGACCATTTTAGTCATCAGTCTATCCTATTATACAAAATAGGTAAATAATATATTTGAGTGACCAGTCCCTTTATTATTTTCTTTTAACATCTCTTAAGTTTAACTGTCCCTTCATAATTTTCCTTTTACGCGATGTGATATTAGTCTCCAAATGCATTTAGATTTTTTATTAAAACTTTCACACTTAGTAATAGTTGGTGCTTTGTCTAGCGATTTCTTCCTTTTGCTTTGAATTCAATTTTTCCTTTCAATTTGTGATGTCCAAGTATATTTATAATATGTACATATCGCGTGGACTGGTCATTGCTGATTTTTGGGTGTGCTACTAGAGCATTTGATTTTGTCTTCAAAGTTATGTCATTGGAAGGAAAACAAGAACATGGCTATATGAATAGAATAATGCACGCTTTAACAACTCCATCTGTTTCCTTTAGTTTTACATAGCCAACAATCATTTCATTTTCCCAGTACAACAAATACCTTTTTCTATATTTGAAGAGGTGTGGTGGGTTCAAGGTTTACCTAATCTCTACATGATGATGTTCCTTATCTCATGTTAGGTGGCAATCAAAAAGAAAATATAAAAAATAAAGTTATAAGTGGTGAAATGTTGCATGTAGAAAGGTAGGGGTGAGTATGGGTCTTGATTGGATCGATTTTATATCATAAAATCGTAGTCGAATCAATTGCAATAAAATAGTTTAGTTCTTTTTTGTTTTGACAAAAATCACTACGGAAACCTAACCAATTTCGGATGATTTGGTTCAGCAAGTTTTGGTGAAGTCAAGTCCAATCCTTTTTCTTTTGCATTTTGTCGACTTTGCTAGCTCAATTACAACATAAAATTTTCATTTCTAATACATCAAACCGCCCTAAAATTTAACATGCCATGAAATTTCAAAGTTAAGTAATTAATATTGTTACAATCCAAAAATCAATTTTCAAAGTTCCATCAAATTTTAAATTTAATATACTTATCGAATTATTATCCAATGATGGAGATGTATATTGACCTTGTGCTTGATTGGATAGAGTTGTCCAGTGGTTTCTTCTTTTTGCTTTGAATAAATTTTTGCCTTTCAATTTGTGATGTCCAAGTATCCATTACTTGGTGTTGCCCAATGGCTGTTTCTTTTTGCTTTAAGTCCCACCAGTCATTTGACTTAGTTTGTGTCGAGATAATGTTTTTTGGATAAGAATTTGTAACTGATTACATGTTCTCCACTTAATTCAAAAAGACTGATAAATTCAATTCCGACAATAAAAAGACTAAAAATTCAATTAAGTTGATTTGAAGACAGAAATTTGAATGCCCGATTGCTAAAACATACTGATGATCCCATTGTTCTCTAAGTAGTATGTGATCATTCATGTGTTCTTTGTTCTCGATTACTTAATATCAAGTTTTCTAATAGTGAATTTGTAACAATTTTTTTATATAAGTTTCCTAGGAGTGTTGGGGGACTGATAAAAGAGACCCAAATATGAATGGAACAAAAAAAAAAAGAAAATTACGTTATTTGTAATGTCTATCCCAAAAACCTTTAATAGGCATGGTGGGATTATTCCAAATTTAAAAGCCACTTTTATAAATTTGTATCTACATAATCAGCGGGTAATGACTGATTTTCTAGTGGTGATGAGCTTATGGTTTGTTGTTGTTATAAGTAATTCATTTTTGCCAATGTAGCTTATGCTTTAATTGAGTTCCCTTTATAGTTTAGATATAAGCTAGGCTGCGAGTTGTCTCTATATTTTATATATAAGCACTGCAGGTCATGGTCCCATAGATTAACTATTCAGTTTAGCAATTATTTTTCTTTCCCTTAGTAGTGGTGTCTGAGTGTAGTACCACTTAATTGGACAATTGAATTTAACTGATGGAGTTTAAGCCTACACGAGAGACATGTGACCTTAAACTTGATTTTATTCATTGTACATGTTATAACCGTTTATAAAGTGGATGTGGAATCTCTCTTCCTATAATTTTCCTGTGAAAGAGTTATTAGCTTGTCATTCTATGAAAGACTTTTTGCTTGTGTGTATTTAAGTGTTCGATCTAATCATGTTATGAAATTTTGGAACTACTTCAAGTCATCACCGGTTGAATTGGATAAGGCCCATTATAGGAGGATAAGGAGACGGAGACAAGGAGCGTTAGAGATGAACAAGGATTGGATACACAATAAAAACAAGTTGAGCAATCAATATCGTGTTGGTATTGAGTCATTTATGGAAGTTGCAAGCCAACATGTGGATGCGAAGAATGAGACTCCTGTCCGTGCATGTTGCTATGTTCTGTTTGTTTATGTGTTTGCAAATGTGCAGAATGACACTTAAGAGGGCTGCTACCGTAAGCAACAATAACAATAAGAAGAAAACTTCAACTCTACTACCACCCCAGCCACTTGAGCAACCATGTCAGCTGCCACAACAACAATCGGCTCAGCCACAACAAGGTACTTCATCGACCTCGGGAGGTTCACACCAACAGAGTAAGCGATACCATATTCCGTGCCCCTAATTTTTATATATTTATTTTCTCCCTCTTTTTCTTTTATTAGTCATCTTTTCAAGAAGGAAAATGATGTTGGTAGGCCATGTCTTTAATTATCTTTTTTTTTTTTTATAGTGACCGAGTATTTAAAGTAGTAGTGGTCACACATGTGAAATCATCAATTGCAGACAGAGAAATTAAATATCAACCTACCTATATTAAAAATGTATATTTGCATCGCATGGTTTAGATTTTAGATTAAGATGGCTGCAAGTCTTCTTTTAAATGGCATATTATTTGCGTTCATGAGTTGATGGGCGGGTGTTGTGCACTCTAGTTACTAATTTATTGATTTTTGTCTTCTAGATGAGGAACGCATACTCGAGACTTCTTCACGGGGAAGAAAACTTCGTGGCCAAACTGTGGGGCTGGCACTTGTGATGTTGTTAAAAGAGCAAGAGTTTGATTCCAATACGGATGGATCCATCCCAGAATTTGGTGGCGGCTGTTGAGGCTCGAAACTGTTTGTCACCGAGATTGGGATAATCACTGCAATAAAGCTCCATTGAATGTTTCGGGGATGAAAAAGTGAGCTTGGAGACTAAAAAAATTTGGCATTGGGATTGCAGGTAATTTTATCTAATCTTGCTTTGTAGTATGTGCAACTTAATTCATAATTCGGGACTTGCAAATAAAAAGCTTGTAGCAATATATATAAGGCTGAGAAAAGCAAAGCTCATCTTTTGATTGTAGCAATATATATAAGGCTTGTAGCAATAGTCGGTGATTTCATTTTATTTTTCATTTTCTTTCCTTGAAACCAATTGTGCTTTGAAAGACAAGGTAATCTTTTGATTGGATAACTTGGATAATCATCCTCTCAAAAAGAAAAGCGTCACAGGCAATCTTTTCTTTATATAATATGTATTATTCAAAAGAAAACGAGGACCATTAATCATGCGAGCGGTTTGTGTTTAACCCATCGTGGGTATGAAGAAGACTTGTTTTGCAATTCTTCATTATGAATTAAGTCCCGAATTGTGAATTAAGTTGAAAATTATATTGCTACAAGCTTTTTATTTCAATTCTTCGTTGTATTCTAGTGGGAACTGGAAAATTATAACTAATACTTGTTTTGTTTATGGTTAATTGATATTAGTTCATGTTTGATGTGGACTTAACGGATCCGGATATATGGAAATTTATTGATGGCCATATGCACTCGACTTATAAAGATTGGAAAGCAAAGCTCCATAGTCACTATAAGCAATATGCTTGACCACTGCTCTTGCACGAGAAATACCTCCCCTGAAAAGATCTTTGGAACTCGATGGACTCTAGAAGAGTGGCATTATTTGGTTGATAACTTGTACACAAATGAGCGATATCAGGTATCTAATGTATCATAACATCTGCAGTTTTTATTTTTTGATTGGGAACTTATTCTAAGTATCAAATAGAACAAAAAAAAATAACAATTCATGTATATAATCAAAACAGAAACGATGCAAGGTCAATACTGAGAATAGAAAAAAGAAAGAGTTTGATCATACAGGGGGTCACGTCCTTTCCTAAAACACATGGAAGCTGCTAAATCATTCTTTATTTATCATGTTGTAATAATTTTTATGTATTTCCCATTTTCTTTTTGTTGAGAAAATGTAGCAGGGTGAAAATCCTACATACATTAGCAACTAGAACAACATGCATATGCGTAAGGGTAAGAGCACGTGGATCAATGAAGCTGCTGAAATTAAAGGGGTAAGGAATACATAAACCTTCGGACAATTAACTATTGACTTGCATATATATATATATATACTCTTCGTGGCTTTTTAGTTTATAATCTTTAATAAAAAAATCAGCCTACTGGTCATGCAAGTTTTTGTGACCCATTATTTTATATGCTAATTGTGTACTTTGGTTTTAGCATCATATAAAGGCTTTATTCATTGCAAATAGAACTTACTAATTAGAAATACAATGATGATATGTGTTTGAGTTTTCTAAATTTCCCATGATCTTATATATTGATGACCAAAAAAGTGCATGCTAAGATTGTTTTTAAGCAGAGCGGCTGCGATTATTAGTGGGTGTCCAATTTTTTGTGAATATGTGAATCGAGTTATGATTAGTATTATTGCTCTTGTCTGCAGCAGAAAAAAATTTCACTTGAGAGTAATATTGTGGCCGATATTGTTTGGTTTTCAATTACAATACAATAATCTTCTTGGGTTTAACGGGATGAATTGAACTATGTATCGTTAGTGTTTGGAAATTTTGATAGTCCCGTTAGGAATGGGAATTGATGATAAATGAATATATATGGATTTGAGTAATACTTGATGAGTGGTGCAGGCTACCTAATTTTGATTGATCAATTTTGCAGGGTACCCTTATTCACCAGCTAGTATTAAACTCACCAGCTAGTATTAGACTCAACAGACTTTTCTTGTTTGTGACTGTTTGATTTTGGATAATTGGCACTGCTAATTTATGAACGCCATTGGTGGTACTGGCATCCCATTCACTTCATTCTTTTTATGCATTTATATATATTGACGTATCTTTATTTTGCTTCTGTTTGTAGAAGAATATGAATGAAGAGTATGAGAAGGCCAAGCAACAAGTGGCGGAGAGTTCAGTCCACTAGATCAAGTCACACTCCCTATCCCTAGCAGTTAGAGATCATGACTGCAAAACTTGGGGTTGCGAAGGGCAAGAGGATTCGAGGCTTGGGTTCTAGTCTCCGAGTGGAGAGTTCGCATAGTGGTCGAGTTGCCTCCTCTTTGGCTACAGAGCGAAAGGTTGAGGAACTTGAAGGTACCGTTGGTGAGTTGAAAGGCACGGTGAGTGAGCTTCAAGGCACGATGGGTAAACTTTTGGATGTCATTGAGTGGATGCGAACCCATGTTGGTCCTCTACCCTCAAATTTAGGCATTCCGTCCCAGCATGTTGGTCATTCTCCTAGTGATGATGATCAACGTAATGGTGGTGGTTCACATAATGTTTATGAGGATCTTGACGATATTTGATTTAGTCATTAGGTTGTGTGTATATCTAGCTACTTGATGGTTTTTGTATCTAGCATACCTTGGGGATCTAGGGGTTTTTGTATCTAGTTACTTGATGGTTTTTGTATCGAGGCATACTTTAGGGGTTTTTGTATCTAGCATACATTGATGTGTGCTTAAACAACTAGTATGTTATGATATTTACATTAATCTATTTCTTGTTTTCAAAAACTTTATGGACTAAATAATATTCATGTACAAAAGCTTGACATATAAATTATTAAATTTAAAAAAAAAAATCTTTACACTTTTTAGCTACGGAATATGCTTCTGAAAATTCACTATTTCACGACCAAAAATTCCGTGGCCAAAATTTTCAGCGACCACTGGGTGATTCGGCGACGAAATATTTTGGTCGCTTAAACTTTTCGCGACAAAATTATATTTCGTCGCCAAAACACCCTCTCTATAGGCGACCACCAAGTCCTGTTTCGCGACGAATTATTTGGTCGCTTGAACGTTTCGCGACAAAATTATATTTCGTCGCCAAATTTTCTCGGGAATTTTGGCTTTAAGCGGCAACTCCTCTCTATAGGCGACCACCTAGACATATTTAGCGACGAATTATTTTGGTGGCTAAACCATTTTAGCGATGAAATATAATTTCGTCGCTAAAATGGTTCATCGTTCGCGGCAAATTTTGGTATTATGGCGCCAACTTGCTCTCTATAGGCGACGAACTAGATCTGCTTTGGCGGCGATATTTTTGGTCGCTAAAAAGTTTTAGCGACGAAATTATATTTCGTCGCTGATATCTTTAGCCACGCACTTTCGACCAGTCTAGCAACCAAAAATATTCGTCGCGATTGTGTTTTCGCGACGAAATTAGATATTATAGCGACCAACTTGTTTCGTCGCGAAAAGTGATTTTCCTTGTAGTGCTTTCTGGCTTAGGGCAATAGAAGCCTTGTCATAGGGAGCAAGGGGAGGATTCCACAGATCAATATCAGTGGAAGGAACCTTACTTTTCTCATAGAGGAGATGAAGTAAACATGGGAAGACAATGGTGCCCTTTTGTTTGGTACCATGACCTACTAACTTTCCTAAAATAGCATGATAAATGATATCCCCAAAAGGAATTTTATCATGATTAACCATGGACAGCATGAGTTGACAGCCAGCTAAAGTAGGATTGGAATTATTGCATGTTGGAATAAGGTTATGACTAACAAAATCCCATAAAAACCCAAAGAATGGAGACAGATAAGACTTGATTGGGAGGCCCTTAGGAGTAAGAGGTAGTGAGAGATCTGTATAGGCCACAGTTCGAAACAATGCAACAGTATATTGGGATGAGGCCACAGAAAACTTCACATAAATATATAAATTTTTTTGAACGATGGTCTAGAAAGCTGCGACAGAAAAAGGAAAGAAGAAAAGAAACACGAGAAAAGAAAAAAAAAAAAAAATGAGAAGACCAAGAACATTATGACTAGTCAACCACAATCAAGATATGCACATAATGACTAGTCAGCCATAGCATCAATCACAATGAGCAGCATTTTACTATCGATCCTACCGAAGACAGTTGATTTGACGACATCACAAATAAAGACTAGCAAATATATCAAGAGATCAAGGATGTCCTGCATTCATAGTCTAGTCAAAGTACTCCAGCACAGTAATGAAGAACAAGAAAGAGTGTAAAAGCATATGCAAATCAAAAACACACTTACAACCCAATCCGAGAGATAGAATATGAAAAATATTTCATGCTCAGAGATAGTGCATATTTTGGAATAGGGAGGATCAGAGCCAAGGATACACAAGAGATTATATAATGCCATACTTGGAGAGACAAGTGCAAGAATTTAACTTCATGAAATAACCATGGCATAGGCACATAACATTTTATTTTTAAGTATCAGCACTCCCTTTGACATTATTTTGATTTGTTTACTTGTTTTTCATTTGCACATCCCAGACTTAAGGGCTTGAGTGGCCCAATTTTGCAGCTCTTTGCTCTAGATTCTTCAATCATATCACCACTTCGTTTTTTTTGTCTGAGAGAGTGTGATAAGGTAAGAAGTTATAGCGATGAATGTCCAAAGTGAATTAGAACACTTGTCTCACCAAGAAGATAATATAGCGCCACACCTAATAGCTCTAAACTAGAATGGGGATTATGAACAAGTCAACCAAAAACATGAAGTTATCCAAATTTCACACCATCAGAAATATACAAGTGTTAGACATTTGCATACCAAGGAATATTTGACAGACTTGACTAGTCAAATACAGGTGGCATGACTAGTCAATAGATGAGAAATGTACTGAAGACAGAGAACAGACATGCTGATCAATCAATTGAACAAAGGCCAATGGACTATCTTAGTGTGACATGTTTTTGAAAGTCCAGAGCCTTGGTGAGTATATCTGCTAATTATTTTTCAGAAGGAATAAATTCCAAAGTTATTTCATCTTCCACAAGATCTCTAATAAAATGATGCCTAATGCCTATACGCTTTGTTCTTGAGTGTCGAATTGGATTTTTGGAAATATCAATTGCACTCATGTTGTCACAGTAGATTAGGAAGGATGATTGTGCAAGACCATAGTCTTTCAACATCTGTTTTATCTAGAGGAGTTGTGTGCAGCAACTCCCAGCTGCTACATATTCGCCTTCAGCAGTGGATAATGAAACAGAGTTTTGTTTCTTGCTATGCCAAGCAACAAGGTTGTTGCCAACATAGAAGACTCCCTCAAAACTACTCTTCCTATCATCACTACAACCAGCCCAATCAGCATCACCACTAAACCCAACAAGATTGACATTTGTGTCATAGGGTATACCACAGCCCAATATCTGTGGTTCCACTCACATGTTTTATAATCCTCTTGACAACAAACAAATGAGACACTTTGGGATCACTTTGAAATCGAGCACAAACTCCTACACTAAAAGCAATGTCAGGTCTACTAGCAGTTAAGTAGCTGAGGCTTCCTATCATGCTTCTATAGAGAGTTTGATCAACATTTTTCCCATGTATGTCTCTATGAACTTTAGCACTAGTGCCTATTGGAGTTCTTATAAATTTTGCAGCCTCCAAACAAAACTTTTTCACCATATTTTTTTGCGTATTTTGACTGGGATATAAAGATCACATCATGACTCACTACTACAAAAATCGAAATAGACGTCGGTAAAACGACGACGGACAAAATAAATACCGTCGTTAAATTTTAAACGACGACGGTAATATAAAAACCGACGTGGATCAGAAACTAAAACACCTAAAAATTGGAAATTCATTTGGGCATTTTTAAAACACGACGCATAAAACTTTAAAAGCGTCGTCTTATTAAACATGACATTTCGACCAGAAAAAAGACAACAAATAAACAACGACGGTATGTGTAAATCTACCGACGTAGTAATTATAGACGACGTTTTACATATAATACCGCCGTTTTGAACATCCAATGAACACGACGGTAATTGTATTATTAGAGACGTATCAAGTACTATTTAATACGACCGTAATTTAATAATTACCGACATGTAAAGTTAATTAACTACGTCTCTCTTTTATTATTTTACGCCGTATTATACATTAAATTACGACAGTACTTGTAAATAAAAGGTGGTGGTAAATAGTTACCACGTCGTCATAATATAATATAACGTCGTGGTTTTTTAGATAATCTGACAGTTCTATAAATTATATCGCCGTTGTAAATCATTTTAACGTCGTTTATATTAATTATACCGTCGTTGTTATTTAAAACAAGAGCGACAACAAAAGTCGAAATAAACATCGATTACAACGACGTCGGAAAAAATAAATATCGTCGTTGTATGTTTCAAATTGAAGCTTTCGAACTGAAACGTCACGCTTTATCTGCGAAATTGAAGGCTGAAGCAGCGGCTTTTAGGTTTCCAAGTCGAAATAAAGGCCCTTTTCGGTTTCCAAGTCTTAATAAAGTCTCTTTTAGTTTTCCAATTCTAAATATTTCCTTTAAATTGCATATTTTTTTCCAAACGTTCAGTCTCAATTCTCACATCTACGAATGGTTTCGATGTGCATGATGTCTCTCTTTGGAACTCGATTGTGTTTTTACACCAAACCAATCTAAGAACTTCGGTTTGGTGTAAAACAACAACTGAGTTCCCTAAAGATTGCATATTTAAGGGGATGTATTCAATTCAGATTTTAAAAGAGTTATAAAGTTGATGGAGTTTAATTGAATTTAATTGAGTTTAACTGAATTCTACAAACTCCATATAGATTTTATTTGAATTCGTGTATAGATTTAAAATGAATTTGTTAGAGTTTTATTACTGATTTTAATGGAGTTTATAGCACTAAAAAAACAAAGGGTTTAGGGGTGATGACGGTGGTGGTGATGGCAATGGCAGTGGCGATGGTGGTTTGTGGGTGATGGTTGGGGTGGTAGTGGTGGTGGAGGTGGTGACGGTGTGGGTGATGGTGGGGTGGTAATGGTGGTGGCGGTGGTAATGGTGGTGGTGGTGGTGGTGGTGGTGGTGGTGGTGGTGGTGGTGGTGGAGGTGGTGGCGGCGGTGGCGGCAATGATGGTGATGATCTTTGGCGGTGGCTATGGTGGGGGTGATGGTGGGGCTAATAGTGTGGGTGGCGGTGGTGGTGGAGGTGGTGGCGGTGGTGGTGGTGACGGTGGGGATGATGGTGGGGCTGGTAGTGAGGTTGGCGGTGGCAGTGGGGGTGGTGGTGGTTGTGCTAGGGGTGGCGGCGATGGCAGTGGTGGCGACGACGATGATGACTATGGTCGTGGTGGTGGCGGCAGTGGCGACGACGTTGATAGCCATGATAAGATGGTGGTAGTAGAAGTGGTGAAAAAAATCTTGAGAATAAAAATAATATATCTATCAAAATCGCTCGGGGGAAGCTAAGATTTTTCATGGCCTAAAATTAGTCTATAATCAAACGAAATCCACCACTTTTTGTATTTTCTTTAAAATCAATGAGTTTTTGAATACACCCAAACTTTGTTTGACTTCTAAAAAGTCATAATTGAATACACCTAGATTTCGATGTATTTTTTTAAAGTCAATTGAAATATGAATTGAATACACCCAAACTTTGACAAACTCTTTTAAAATCTTAATTGAATACACCTAGACTTTTAAACTCTTTTAAACTCTTTTAAAATCTTAATTGAATACACCCCCCTTAGTTTCTTGTTTAACACAAATTTCTATTTCTCAGTAGTTATTTTTATTTAAGACGACGGTTTTGTAACTAACTGACGTAGTATATATTTATAACGTCCCTATTATTTAAAAACCGACGTTTATATTATAATTTAAACGACGGTTTAATTTTACTTTCTGTCGTTTATATCCAAGTCAGAGGAAATCCAAATAAGTTATGCTCCCCTCTTCTGTCTTTTGTGTCTTGTTTCTTTTTATTAAATCCTGTTATCTCTAACCATAACTTGCTTCTTCTTTTTTTATCTTGGTTTTGCAGTGCAAGAAGGCAACGATAACTCATAAACACAAGAACAAATTGATGAAATTCGGATCGAATGAAGATTGGTTTAGTATTATGGATATGATATTTTGTATGGATATATAGGAATGAAGATTGGTAAATATTTTGTATGTAATTATTATTGAATCTTCAAGTTTTATGAAACAAATTATTCTTGAGTATATTTATTGTTCACAAAGCATTGTGGTTGTTTTTAGCAAGAAAAAATCGTTGTAGAGAACCATTGGAAGAAAAAAAGATAAAATGTAAAATTACTAAATCTTTGGATATAATAAGCAGCAGTTCTTTCAAAAAAACCGTCGTTTTTACATTAATAGATGACAATTCTATTACAAAACCGTCTTCTTTATATATAATAGACGACATTTCTTTCATAAAAATTGTCGTCTTTATATATAATAGACGACATTTTTTCATAAAAAGCGACGTCTTTAAATATAATATAATACGACCGTAATTTTATAATTACCGACATGTAAAGTTAATTCACCACGTCTGTCTTTTATTATTTTACGCCGTATTAGGCATTTGACTACGACAGTTCTTATAAATAAAAGGTGGTGGTAAATCGTTACCACGTCGTTATAATATAATATAACGACGTGGTTTTCAGATAATACGGCAGTTATATTAATTATATCGCCGTTGTAAATCATTTTCACGTCGTTTATATTAATTATACCGTCGTTGTAGGTTTCAATTTGAAACTTTCGAACTGAATCGCACGCTTTATCTCTGTCAAATTGGGGACTGAAGCAGCGGCTTTTAGGTTTCCAAGTCGAAATAAAGGCCCTTTTTGGTTTCCAAGTCTTAATAATGTCACTTTTAGTTTTCCAATTCAAAATAATTCGTTTAAATTGGATTTTTACTCCTAACGTTCTGTATATCTCAATTCTCACCTCTCATGCAAGAATGTCTTTCTTGCGAACTCGATTCTTGTTTTACACCCAACCCATCTAAGAACTTCGGTTGGGTGTAAAACAAGAACTGAGTTCTCAAGTAGGATTGTATATTTAGTTTCTTGTTTAACACAAATTTCTATTTCTCCGAAGTTTTTTTATTTAAGGCGTCGGTTTGTAAATAAGCGACGTAGTATATGTTTATAACGTCCGTATTATTTAAAAACCGTCGTGTATAGTTTAATTTATACGACGTTTTGATTTTACTTTCCGTCGTCTTTAAAAACGCGGTCTTTTGAAAAATTTGACCGCGAATTGTAATTTTTCGAATTTTCCCTAAACCCTATATATATAACATTTCGCTATCTTTCTTCAACTCATATTCGACCTTAAAGTTTTCTGTTTCCATCAGGTTGCTCCAAGTCCATCAAGTTTTCACTTTCTCAAATTATTTGAAGTTAATTTGCTCCAAGTCGGAGGAAATCCAAATAAGTTATGCTCCCCTCTTACGGCTTTTGTTTCTTGTTTCTTTTTTTTGCGGTGCGAGAAGGCAACGGTGACTCATACACACAAGAACAAATTGATGAAATTTGGATCGAATTTCATATGTAGCCCCTCTTTTTCTAATTATAGTTTAATATTATGGATATGATATTTTGTATAGATATATAGGAATGAAGATTGGTAAACTATGTAATTATTATTGAATCTTCAACTTTTTATGAAACAAATTATTCTTGAAGAGAACATTATTGTTGTTTTTAGCTAAAATCGTTGTAGAGAACCATTGGAAGCAAGGAAAAAAAGGTAAAAGGTAAAATGTAAAATTAAAACATCTTTGGATATAATAAACGACAGTTCTTTCAAAAAAACCGTCGTCTTTACATTAATAGACGACAATTCTATCACAAAACCTTCTTCTTTACATATAATAGACGACATTGTTTTTATAAAAACCGTCGTCTTTACATCTAATAGACGACTGTTATTTCATAATAGACGACATATTTCACAATAATAGACGACTGTTATTTCATAATAGATGACATATTTCATAATAATAGACGACTGTTATTTCATAATATAGGACATATTTCATATAATAGACGACTGTTATTTCATAATAGACGACAGTTCTTACAAACCGTCGTCTTTACATATAATAGACGTCATTTATTTCATAAAACCCGTCGTCTTTAGATTAATAGACGACGGTTTGTAGTAAAAGCGTCGTCTATTAATCTAAAGACGACGGGATATTACTGTCGTGGTTTTATGCGTAAAAGATGTCGGTCGATTCCTCGACGGTTGAAAAAGTAAATTTACGACGGTAAATTACCGTCATCTATTTCGATTTTTGTAGTAGTGGTACTTTGTTTGATTTGAAGTCCTAAGAAATAGTTAAGCTCACCTACAAGACTCATTTCAAATTCACTAGTCATGACATGAATAAATTCTTGAACATGCAAATCAGAGGTAGAACCAACCACAATATCATCAACATATACTTGAGCAATCAAACCATCATTTTTGAACCTTTTTACAAATAGGGTTTTGTCATCCGACCCTCTGACATAGCCATTTCCTAGAAGATGAGAAGATAACCTCGCATACCATGCTCTAGGAGCTTGTTTCAACCCATAGAGAGCCTTTTTTAGTCTAAACACATCATTGGGATGATGTGGATATTCAAAACCCTTTGGTTGCTCAACATAGACCTCTTCATTCAAGACACCATTCAAAAAGGCTGTTTTGACATCCATTTGATATGGTTTGAACTTCAAATGACAAGCAATGGCAAGTAATAACCTAACTGATTCCAACCTTGCAACAAGGGCAAAGGTTTCATCAAAATCAATTCCTTCCATTTGAGTGTATCCCTGAGCAACCAACCTAGCCTTATTTCTTATCACATTTCCTTGATCATTAGTTTTGTTTTTGTAAATCCACTTTGTACATATGTCGTTTGCATCAGATGGCCTAGGGACAAGATACCAAACATCATTCCTAACAAACTGATTTAGCTCTTCCTGCATTGCAAGAAACCATTCGCCATGTTTCAAAGCATCTTTCACATTCTAACGTTCTTCCTTTGAGACATAGCACACATGTACTAATTTCCTTAGCTAGTTGTTGCCTAGTTCTCACTCCCTGATTCAAAGCACCAATAATGACACTCTCATTTTGAGTGAGAGAACTTCGATCATCACATGAATTGTCAACCTGGACAAATGAGCTAGAATTGTGAGGTTGATTGTCAAAAGTTGACAGGTCAACCGGGACAAATGAGCTGGAATTGTGAGGTTGATTGTCAAAAGTTGACAAGTTAACCACTAAATCCAGACCTGGAGATTTTTCTTCTAGCATAGGAGGTAAAAGACCATCCTCATCTAATGCCATCTCAATACACGTAGCAAAATCATCAACATTGACATTTATGGACTCAATGATGGTTTTGGTCCAACAATTGTACACCCTATAGGCACGGCTAGAAGCGGAATATCCAAGAAATATTCCCTTGTCACTTTTAGAGTCAAACTTCTTAGCAAGGTGCTCCATATCTCTTAAGATATAGCATGTGCTACCAAACACCTAAAATATGACACATTAGGTTTCTTTCCTTTCCAAAGCTCGTAGGGTGTTTGCTTGGTGCCCGACCTCAAAAACACCATATTTGAGATATAACATGTTGTATTTACAGCTTCAGCCCAAAAGTGTTTAGCAAGATTTTGCTATTTAGCATCACCCTAGCCATTTCAACAAGGACTATATTCTTCCTCTCCACAACACCATTTTGCTGAGGTGTAATAGGTGTAGAGAACTCATGTTTAATCCCCATTTCCTCACAAAATATTTGAAACTAGGAGTTCTCAAACTCAGTACCATGATCTGTTCTAACTCTAACAAGAGGCAGATGACTAGTCATCTTCTCTTTCTCTAAAAGGTAACAGACAGATTTAAACTTTTGAAAAGTTTCTGACTTTTCATGTAAGAATGAGACCCAAGTGAACCTGGAGAAATTGTCAACAATGATCAGAATATATTTCTTGCCACCAAGGGACAAGGTTTGAATGAGACCAACAAGGTCCATGTGAACAAGTTCTAAACTCACTTTTGTTTTAATGTGTTTGACCTTTTTGTGTGACACTTTGACTTGCTTGCCCAATTGACATCCTTCACAAACATGTTGATCACTTTTGTCAAGCTTTGGACCGCTTACTATCTCTTTCTTGGACAATTTGTGCAAATCTCTAAAGTTCACATGCCCAAGTCTTTGATGCCACTAAACACTTGTTTCATTCACTACTTTATTCCAAACCACTTCTTTTGCATCATCAACTCCATCAATATAGTAGCAATTGTCCCTTGACCTTGTCACACTAACAATCTCATTTCCACCTTTCCCAATAATTTTGCAACCATGCTTAGAAAATCTTACTTCCACTATTCCATCATTGCACAGCTAACTCACACTAATAAGATTGGATGTGAGACCCTCAACATATCTAACATTCTTAAGCTGAGGTAAACCAGGGATACAAACAGTACCTTTCCCCACTACTTGAGCCTTGTGACCTCCACCAAAAGGACTAAGAGATGAAAAAACACTTTTGTCAACAACCATATGCTTAGAGCAGCCATTATCAAAGTACAAGTGTTGGTATTTGATGCAGCAAAAGCATTTAGTACAACAAGATATTTGGTTTGACCTTTTCCAATCCAAGTTGGTTTAGACATGGTGGATAAATTCATTGAAAGATAGACCAGTTTGGCAATCTTGGTTACTTCCTTAAGCAAATGATCAACTTGATCTTGCAGTGATCTGAGATTTTTTCTAGACTTGGAAGAAAACAACTTCTTGTTCTGATTCCTTTTGTACATATGACAGACTGATCGAATATGACCAGTCAACCCACACTTGTGACAGGTTGGAAAAAAACTTCGGCTTCTTGACTACATGTTGTGTATCAGGTAGTGCAATGACTGGAGTAGTAGACTTGACAAACTTAGTGGTCGAGCTAGACACACTAGAATCAAATGGATATAATCTTACTTTTTGCCTCATTTAACTCACTCAAGAGCTGTTTGTTTGAGTTTTGGAAGCAAATGTTACTCTCATTGAGCACATTTACTTGATTTTAAAGATTTCTCCTAATTGACACAAGATCATCAATTTCATTTTCTTGGGACTCAACTTTGTCACTCAACTCCTTTTTGGTCTCTTTGAGGGTGAGAACTTCATGTTGAATTTCATGGTTATTGGCCTCAAGTTTGAGATTTTCCTCTTTCAAGGAAAAAGTCTCTTTGAACAAACAATCGTTTTTCTTCCAAAGGAATTGTATGACTGGTCATCTGGATCATAACCAGATTCTTTAGACAGCAATTGCACAAATGCAACAAAGGCAATTTGTTGGTCATCATCATCATATGAGGATGTATCCTCTTGTGACACATCACTCTCACTCTCACTCCAGCATACTTTCATAGCTTTGTGTTTACACTTGGAATTTTCGACCCCGAGCACAATGAAGAGTGAGAATCCTAATTGAATACCACTAAACTTTAATTCATTACTTAAAAATCCTAATTGAATACCACTGGACTTTTAAGCTTCAAAACAATCTACTAAAAAACAAAGATTGTGACTGAAGGGTTTCCATGCTTAATAATCTGAAAAATATTACAAAATTATATATCATGCTTTTGGTATGAGAATATTCTCCCTTAGTATGTATGGCATTCATATGAAACTTTAACAACTCATATTTCTTGATTCATGATGAATGATAAACTATCTTAAGCAATTTATATGGTTGTGGAAGTCCAACTTAGGAATCAAAAAAAAAAATCTATAGATAGGTGTTTTATGCATTGGCCTTCGTTAGTTCGAGGGTAATAAGTTTTATTGCTGATAGGAAATTAGCACATAACCATACATGTTCTAGTGTTGCTTCCCTCTTTTCAGCCGAGGTGGTCGATGGAAGGAACTTTTGGTCCTTCGTTAATTGAGTGCGGGGCATGCCACCACCAAGCCATGAATTTGGCTTGAATGGAATGTGAGTAGATGATGCGTCCGAAATCTGAATTTAATCGAACGATTGTTCGGCCGAGCAAGGAACCTCTTCACGGCCTAGGTTCTTTCACTACCTCGAGGGTCAAGACTTTATGTGAGCAACCAAATAATGTGGAGTGGGTGGAGAAAAATATTGAAGATGAAACGTAATGAAACGAAGAATAAGTGTGTAAAGTAAAAGTGCTTGAATTTAAATATAAGTGCGGAAAGTAAAGCGCGTAAAATAAATAATTTAAAGACGAGTGCGTAATTTAAAGTGCGTAAAATAAAGAATGTAAAAATGAGTGTGTAATGTAAATTGTATAAATTAAATAATTGAAATGCGAGTGTGTAAAGTAAAGGGCATAAAGTAAAGTGCTGGAAGATCCCGCCGCCAGAAGACTCCGGGCTAGAAAGCCCAGCCACTGCAAACCTTCTTGGCGCTTGGAAGATCCGACCGCTAGGTTGCTTGGACGCTCGCAAAACTTTGGTTGCCACAAAGTTTGGAGCTTGGAGGATCTGGCCGCTAAGAAGCCCAGCCGCTGGAAGACTCGGTTGCTGGAAGACCTTGGCTGGAAGGTCTGACTGCTAGAAGACCTGGCCTTGAGAGGAAAGCCCCGGCCGCTCGAAATCTTGGTTGTTCAAAATCCCACCACTACTTCGTGTCTTGGTTGCTGGAAAGCTCAGTTGCCACTGGATCGAGTGAATTTATTGGCCATTTGAGATTTTGGCAAATTAGAATTGGTAGATTGGAATCAACGGCCTTGCTCCTCTATATTCGGTGAAAAGGTTCGGCGGACCTCGCTCTTGGCGGATTTGGCCTAGGCCACTAGCATTTCCTCCTTGGCGGATTGGGTGAATTTTGACCACCCCAAACAAGTGTACTATATGCAACTCCCATGCAATTCCTAAACCCAAAACATTCACGTTCATCCTCTGATATTTGTGTGTCTATCTTAATTAATAATGGAAATAACGATAACTTTGTTACAATACTTCCTAATAGGCTGAGGCATGGACAACTTCGTCATGTTAAAGCCTCAAAGACCAGCCCGAGTCGAACATTCAGGGTTTGACAGGCTGCCTACAGGCCAAACCAACTTACCTTGCCTTGGGTTTGTATAAGATGAGGGTTGGGAAGGTTGAATGGTTAGGGTGCTCTAATTGTCCATGTAGTGCTCTAATGGTTAGGGTGCTCTAGAAAATGTAGTGCTCTAATTGTCCATGATAGAAATATAGGTGCGTTGCTAGAATGCCCTGTGGAACTTTTGAGGCCCACTTCGCTTCATGGAACCATTCTTCATCATTAAGATGACCATGGTTTGATGAAGAGGTGAAAGCACGTATTTTTCATCGCTATGATGGCCGTATTAATATGAAGATGACGTTTGAGATAAAGTATAGATCAAAGTGATATTAATCCTGGATAATCTATAATAGGGATGATCCTTCTTGAAGGTATTGAATTGGGAACATAGAGACCATTAGAACTCTAGGAACCATAATGATTGAGAGTTTGAAGCATTTGAATGTGCAGCTGGAAAACAATGTTTTGTGGTTATCATACCTGTATCAGAGGAAATGAAAGAGGCATGCGGTTGGAAAACAATGTTTTGTGGTCATCATACCTGTATGAGTTCGAAGCCATTTGTTACATATCCAATTTTGTGATGACCTTTTCTCTGTCAAATTTCATTTCCTCATTTCTTAACATCTCACATCACATCTCTTATGTCAGTACCACTATATGTGGGAATTGAGTCAGAGAACTCAAATTAACTTTTTCAGGTCTTTATTTTCTCCCACAATGGCTTCGGATAAAATATATATATATATATATCAATGTGTGGTTTGTCACAGATGATTTCTTGAAAATTTCAAATGTTTCTATAAAGTAAAAAAGATTAAGTGATAGAAAGGCCTCAAGTTTATTCTCATCTGCCTGCAAATGAAATTTTGTTCTTATTCAGTTTAGTCAACTATAATGGACATGAAATGTCAGATCAACATGCATACTGTTATTCAGTAAAAGTTTTGGAATCAATTTTTTTCCTGGGTGCCTACACTGTTATTGTCAATGCGATAGATACGCACGCTTCACTGTAATCTATTCACCTGGTGTTGTTTGGCAGTTCCATTCATGTGCCAATGTGCCATCAAACGATTGGACCATTGCTACCATTCACCATCCCTCATCATTGCATGTTACAAGTTTTAAAATGGAGCTGTATTTTGCATCTGTTCTGCATGTATACTTGAGTCCACCTGCATGTATTAGAGTGCTGGCTCAGATTGCGCTCCAGTATTTTAGTGCATAAGACCAGGTTGTTACAGAGTACTGATTGAGTAAAAGTTGGGCATTTTCTGAAACTTGCAAAAAAGAACATTGTCTGATTGTTTGCTTGTATCAGGTTACCAAAATATCATCTTTTTGTATTAACATCACATTTTAGCATTGATTCTTTTTGTTAAATGCAGGCGAATGTGCTTGCCCTTTTGCTTTCTAACTACAGTTCCCACAGTTACGGATACAACATGGAACTCACTGGTCCTCAAAGCTGATTGCCCTGTATTGGTTGAGTTTTGGGCTCCGTGGTGTGGACCTTGCCGCGTGATCCATCCAGTAGTAGCTGAACTAGCAAAGGAGTATTCTGGGAAGCTTAAGTTCTTTAAGTTAAGCACAGATGATAGTCCTTCAACTGCAACCCAATATGGACTTCGAAGCGTCCCAACAATCATGATTTTCATCAATGGTGAGAAAAAGGACGCAATAATTGGTGCTGTGCCTAAAACCACATTGACTGCTACCATTGAGAAATTTTGGTAGGTGGGTATGGAAATCCTTTCCAAAATTTCTATTTCTTTGTATTTTTCTTTTCTTTCATGTTCTCTTTGCTGTTAGGTTATAAATTAATTAGTCCGTCAAATTTGGAAGCTTCTTTTATCTTGTCTTTTGATGGTCATCTATGTTGATTTTTTACATGAGACGCATCTCGACTTCTCCAATAATATTGGCCTTGCTGAAAATTTCTTGCTCCAAATAAGTACTAGAGATTTCAGAGGGTCAACTTTTGCAACTTTGAAAATCTTCTTCGTAAGACCCTACAATGACCTGGGTCCTGCCTTCTTACCCACTCACTTTTTTCATATTTTCTACAGTTCTAGAACTGCGAACTTGACTAGTCCTTCATGTTGATTTGATATTTTTCTTGGATCTTACTGGAAAATATGTTGTTTCTTTTGAATTCTTGTCACGAATAAAGATAAAATCTAAAGCTGCAGCCTGCGTACAAGTTACATCTAGAATCTCGAAAGAGTTCCGACTGTTCTTCTAAGCCATTTCTGATAATGATGATGTTGATGTCTTTGATTCAAAAACTATGACTGCTTCTGTTGTTTATATGACTTGAATCAAACTGAGGACTTCATTCCTATTGGCAGCGGAATAAGAAAATAAGGTCGAAGTTAGAAGTTGCCTTGTTTACAAATATAAAAAACAAAAATAAAAAAATAAAAAACAGGAGGAGAGTCTATTTTATTATAGATAAAACATTTTATATTGGTCTCAGTTCTTGAATTTCCATGCCAGAAGTATGTTTAGGGAACCATTTATTCTTTTATTTCTCAAAGAAAAGTCTCATTAAACTGCAAAGCTAGACTGATGAGTTTGTCTTTCAACAGAAAAAAAAAATAGCTTTCATGAGGAACCCTATTTGATCTGGGGCACATTGCCTCTAGCCCCACAACCTTCTACTAAAATTAGATGTGGTCCACAAAAAGATCTGAGTATCCAAAAAAAGTTTGAAAAGAAAAAGGATGACGATTGGACTAACGATTCAAACGGAATGAAGCTACAAGGACAAAATTGAAAAAAAAAAACAAAGACAAACAAAAACTGTAAATATGCCTATTTAAAATTTGTAGAGAATACATCACAGTCACAGCCAGTCAGCCCTATCTATAAAAAAATTATTTCTGACCCTCATCTGAATTGTTGTTAAATATATTCATATATGATATATGTAACTCAATTTGTTATATGGGAAGCCTTCTGACATTTACTAAGTCCAATTTTAAAGGGCTAACTAACATGCCGACCTATATTCTCTAATTTTCTATTGTCTATTTGGTCAGTTGATTTTGTTACTTAGTATTTAATCCATATATTACTCTAGGAACCACTTGGCCTTGCATGTCTGGTTTATTCTGCATAAACAAAATGACTACTGATGAAGCTCAGGCTAGACGGCATTTTTCTAGAAACACATCACATGTATATAGGTCAGGATCGAGAGACACATTTTCACACAAGTTATATCATCAACATCCAGGTCAACTCCCAATGGAATTATGCAACATTAATTTAATTCGCAGTTTGTGTGTCTGGAAACTGGTGTCGCTTAGTACATACACTCTAAGTAGCCACTTGGGAGGCCATAGCCAAAGATGAGGCCAGCTAGAACTTTCTTTTTTGTTCTTATCTTTCTGGAAACAGATTGGCAACGAGCCATCCAAAACCCAAGTTGGTGAGTAGTCCATTCGGTTAACTAGTACCTTTGACTGATTGAAGTTCATCACATGTAATGTATGATCAAAATATCTTGCATGTGTAGTTCAAAGCCCAAGTATAACTTAGTGTTTCGAACACATAGAGAGGGGACCATCATTTTTATCAGCGTTTTTTTAAATATAAAAACTGAATTAAATTGAACCGTTCTATTGTAATAGGTTCGATCACAATTTTCGAGCACAATCAATCGAATCTGAACTGTGCCCACCCTTAGATAACAGTTTCTTATAAGTGGACTATGTCGTAGGTGTAAAATCTATAGGCATATATGCAACTTGTAGTTTTGCTCCAGCCTGGTGAGTGGACGAATAGATCTAAGCCCTATTGTCCCCCTTTTTTCTCTCGCCAATTGCAAATTGGCTTGTGAGGTTTTCCAGACATGGTCAACAGCCCTGTGTTACCCATGTCCATATTCTCTATCCAGAAAGCGGTGACAATACAATGTACAAAGAAGAGCCATCATGCACCACCTCATCTTCATCTGGCGTGCACAAGTCCTGTCTTCTGAGCAAGAAGAAGATAGGCACGATGTCATTAACAACGTTTGAAGGAAAATGATCACCTCAATATTATATTCTTCATGATGCAAGGAATTTTGCCATTCAAAGATTTTTATTTATTTTTTATCCCATGCCCATTGTGAGTTAGACCAATTCATCAAGTAATGAGTCCATCCGCTAACACCCAAGTTCGGAAGCCAATTTGGTAGGCACAACTCTATGAAAATTCGAAAGCCAGTTGGTCAGGTCAGGGCTGGCACAACTATGTGAAAATTAACATGTATGATTAATTGGGTTCTTTTATTTAACAAACAAGTTAACTGCAAAGTCGTGCCTTCCAAAGCACTAAATTACCTCTTCTAATGCCATCTTTGGCACACAAATGTGTTAGAACGCAGAATATCACAGTTAATTTTCACACTAGAAAGTTTTACCCCTAGTGATCTATTAAAAGAGAATTCAATCTTGTCCAAAAGGTTTGGTCCAAGGTTGACAAATACGTCTTATTGAGAAACTTTCCACACATTGATCAAGTAGAATCATGTTTTAAGGTGGAAATTCTTTTTTTTTCTTTCTTTCTTATATACAAGCGATAGTTTAAACTATTCTAAATTAATCTAATTTACAGGAAGGATGATTCAAACTTAGGTGAAGGGGGAGAGCGGGCAATCTGAAGGTGCAATTATAATTTATAAAAACACATGGACTATTTTTAGATATATTATCTACGCATATATGTTATAAAATAAAATAAAAACAAATTTGGTTAGGGAAATCACAAGCTCCTTCTTTTGGTAAGCTCTAATCATTCATGTTTATATATAATCAAATACAAATACCATGATCAGCTTTATACACGGGAATACGCTAGATATGAAGTTGGCCTCATATGCATGGCATGGATTGGATTGGAGTGCACTTCATTTTCATCACGTACGCCATGAACTTATCTGAATATATATATATATATATATATATATATATATATATATATATATATAATTAATACTTATCGTAATTGATTTTTCTTTCTTCTACAAAAGTAGCTTTCTTCTTATCTAACTATGGAGTCATCATGACAAGATGTCCCTTGTCCAACGAAATATTGAGAGTTAGTTTACCGTTTTATTTCAAGAGTAATTTCCATTCACACGTAAAACACTGCTCATCATACTCAATTATGCTCCACCAAATCCAAATAAAATACAACTTATACAAAATAAGGGCAATATGGGAGGCTGGCAACGGGCCGGGCCGACGGCTAGCATCCCTTTTGTTTCTTATTTGTTAACTTTAATGAGTTTATGAATTAGTTTTGTTCAATTTATTTTTAGGAATCTCGAATTAACGAGGAAAACTTTAATAATCGTCAATAAAAGGAAACGGGTGAGGAAGGGGAGGGAGACACGGGTTAGGGAGGGGAGGAAGGAGGGAAGAGGGAAGAGGGGGCTTAAAAGCTGCCCACGATTACAAGCATCAACAAGCAAAGAGTCCTGAATAAAAACCAATCAAACTTATCGCTAATAAACATTGCTCGACGAGATGTCACTTCATTCTCAACCATCTAATAGAGTAGAAAAATCAAATTCACGTCTACATATCACGCGGTGTTACGCTCGGAAACATTAAAAAAAAAAAACTTTAATTTAAATATTTACCATATAGCACCACTTTTCCCGTAAATATCTTGTTGGACTTTCTTCGTCTTCCTTAGCTAATTGGCAAATTAGGCGTCCACCTATTAAAATAATGGAATATGGCAAAATGTTTCTAGAAGCTATATTAACTAATAACTACCGCCCAGTGGTAGATTATTTTTATAAAGTACATTAATGTACTATTTTACAGGTAGCTAGCAAATAATAACAATAAAAAATCAAGCATGTTAAATAATAATAAAATAATGCCAACGAGAGTTGATTCAATTGGTAAAGTTCATATTCTGTGTGTACAAGGATGGATTTGGGATTTTAAATTAGGGTAGGCTAGATTTACCTTATGTAAAAGCCTTGGAGGGAGAAACATAATTAATGGAGTCGACGTGTACATATTTCCAATTTTTTTAAAAACACAAAACCTATATTAATTAACCAAACAAAAACTCACACTAAAGAACCAAAGAAATTAATTCATACTAATTAATCAAAATAATTAGAAATGTAGAAGTTATTAGGATTAGGGCTTTATCCTTATGGCATAAAACATGAATGATTACAATTAAAAATATATTGGAATTTGCAAAGGACCCACTAGTGTAGTGGTTTTGAGTATTTACTCCCTCATGCAAGGTCCTGGGTTCGAGTCCTAGCGTCCGTGTAGTGTGTGTGAGTTTAGTATGTTATCGCCCCTCTCAATAGAAAAGGTCCTCAAAAAAAATATATTGGAATTTTAGGGCACTATTAAGGGGCAGACCTACTTTCATTTATTTATTTTTAATTACAAAACCTGTATAATCAAATGTTTTGGCCAAGCCAAAATAAAAAAATTACATAGAATTTTTTTAAAATAAAAAATTGCAAATCCCTACTTGATATTTCATAAACTCTAAAAATTCTCCAAATTTCAACATCAACAAATTGAGTGAAAAAAAGAACATTAATAATTGAAGATTAACTTGGTTTGCATTAATTAAGCCTTAAAGGGCATGGGTGATTGGCGTGTAGTAGGGACAATTGACTCTTTCTTCATGTTTGTTCTCTGCATGCAGGTAGGGGTCGCTAAGGGATATTTTCTACGCAAGAGGGTGTGTGGGGTTAAGCTTGGGTGGGCTGGGGTATTACTATAGGCTAAAAAAATCAAGACACCTGGGCTATAGCCCAGGTTAGTCTGTGAAAGGGTCTGTCCCTGTGTGTGTAGCCCCACCAAGATTCAAGTCCGGTTGCCAGCAGTTCTCGTTGGTGTGAGATCTGTAAATTCCTACATAAATCTATACTGGTGGTAACTGGCAATTGGGTGTCACTCGTAAGTCCTTCCTGCTCGAGGTTGTGGGTATGCTCTAGCGTTGGTGGTGAGAATAGCAAATCTCTCCCTAAATTTTTGTTCATAAATTTTTTTTAAAAAGTTCCTTTTTTTTGTGAAAAATAAAATAATTCAATTTTTGAGTGCAAGAGATGATGGTTTTAAGCTAAGTCGGCATAGGGAAGTGGTGCTGCCACCTTCCTTCTGAAATGGGTACAGGGAATATGTGACATGTCCTGCTAGATCAAGTTGATTGGGTTGCTTGAAAGCAACTCTTTTTTTTTTGATACGACTGAAAGCAACTTATGGTTGGGAAAATAATTAAGTAATTAATACTGACCACATATAGATAAGTTAAACATTAATTCATGACTATATTATATTAATAATTGAAGATTTTAATATTAATGTTGCATGTTATAGCTGCAGTGCTCCGGCATTAGTGGTTTCAAATTGTCGTTAGTCCTTGGAGACTTCAAATAATATACTAATATGCATTATTAATATTATTGTTGTATTAAATGAAATAATATTATTCATATAATCGTGTTGTTTGTTTGTTGGTCTAGGTCTTTTGGAGCATGGTCGATCAATCATGTATGTATGCCTTCTTTCATTGGCCAATTAATCAAGCTCACAAGTTTCAAACTCTTGCAATTTTATTTTTTGGCCAAAATTGAGAATGCGGTGAATGATTTTTTACACACACAACAAAATGTCATAGGAATTTGAATATTCAACCGCTGGCTTATAAGTCAATGTTATTTTTGACTCGGCTAGACTTGTCTACTCAAACTCTGTCATTTAAAACTTTGGGAAAAGGAGTGCTATATTCTAACACTAAAATTAACAATAAAAAAATAATAAAAAAAGCTGGAGACACGCACATTTATGAACAACATCTTCATGCTAGGGAAGGAGAAGAGCATGGAGACATAGAGGCATGGTGTTTGCAGTTTAATAAGTTCATGCATGATTGAGTCTTGGAAGTTGGAGCTGATCTGCTTATCCAGAAAATTAGGCGTAGGAGATGTAGAAGAAAACACACATTTATATACTTTGACTGAGTTCTGGTTTATGGATAATCATATCAATTACAGGAGAATTTTAAAAAGGAAATTAAATTCGTATTATATTTTGATGGCATGCATGCTTGTACTTAACGTCTTGTTTATGCTAATTTTAAGTATAGTGGTGAAGCAAATGCATTGAACTGTGGCTAGAGAGTTTTAAGTCAAATTAATCCAGTGGTGGTTCTAAATCTTTCTAAGTAGGCTCTCAACAATTATTAGCTAGTGATTACGATAATTTTCCATAATTCATATTTATTGTTTCGTCCTCTCTTCTCTCTACCACACAATAGGTCAACGAAGCGTGAGCGTGCACGGAGAAGGAAACGCCACATAAACACACTCTAACTTAACAATAACTACACGAATGTGACACATGAAATGAGTTGAATCCTTAGTTATGATCTAAGAGTTAGTTCCTAGAATTTACAGCTGAAACCCTAAATCATACACGTGAAAACCAACCTTCAGAGACGGATCCACAGTGGGGTCAATGGGGTCAAACGACCCTATGGACTCCATGGATTTGAGCTTGGAGGTCCAGATGCGTTGATTGGGTGACCCCATGAAACACATGGGTGGAGGAGTCTCTGGTCTGGTGTTGGGCGCAAGGAGGAAAAAGAAGCTGGGAGGCTTCTGTTTTTTTTTTAAACCCTGGGCAAAACGACGTCGTTTTGGCCCAGGGAAATTTTTTTAAATTACCTGGCCAAAACGACGCCGTTTTGGTCCAGGTATTTGAAAAGAAAAAAACCTCCCTCCCAGCCCTTAACCCGATCCCTCCCAGCATTCTACACCCATCCTCTCCCTTCCTAGCCATTCTAACCCTAAATCTCCATCTCCCCCAAAACCTTTAACCCCCATTTCCACCATTGTCGTCGGAGGAGTGTTGCAACAGCCGCCAAAAGTCTGGTGCCGCTTCCACCATCTCACAATTCAAGTAAATTCTACAACTCTAAGCCTAAATTAATTGAATTGAAATTGATTTATTGGATTTGAGTATTGTTTTTAATTTTAATTGAAATCAAATTTATATTACTTGGATGAAATTTATGGTTTACATGTATTATTTGATTTATTGGATGAAGTTTTTCTGATTTGTTGATTAGGTGGTTGTGACTTTTTTGTTTTTTTGGTTAATTGGCATAGGTTTGGTTTGAAATTTTACAAATTAAAATCACTCTGAAGCATAAATCGAAAAAATGACAAATTGAAATAATTCAAGTATATTTGTCCAAGAAATGAATAAAATTTGGAAGAGAAAAAATATAACCCACTCTTAAATTTTCTTTGGAACATTTACACTATGACCCCATGGAATGCGGATCCTGGATCCGTCACTGCCAACCTTTGGTCAATTTCTCTTGTTACTAGAACATGGTCCCTCCCTCAGAAACTCTCTAGTTTGTTGAACGGACAAAAAGAAGAGCCGGCGAAGACAGGCCAAGGAACTTCATAAGGATCTATAGATATTCTAGAATGCCGACTTTCCTAGACATATTTATTGGTGTTGTCACAGTCAAAGCTAAAGCATGCACTACCACACTTACAATTTGTAATTTTTCCAGCAGACAAAAATCAATCAATGAGAAGAAAATTTTTCTTTCTAGAAACATTGTCAGCTGATCGTAACACGTGGCAATTACCTTTCGGAATTTGAGAGGCCACAACGTTAAAAAATGATACTTTCCAATAAATGGTCTATTAATTGATCAGTAACTTTCAAAGGGTCTTTATAACTTGTACCATCATCTTTACAACTTACTCATAGCTTTTTTTTAAAATAAAAATATTAAAAAATTACGAATGGGTCTGATACCATGTAATAAACTCCAGTATTTTCTCACTAATTTACAAAAGAGAGTTGTACAAGTATTTATATATGTGTCATTACATAATGAGCTATTGACACATCAACAGTAGAGACTAACAGACTCTTAACAAAATTATAACTAATCTAACAACTAATACAACAAACTTAGTTAGGCTTTGATTCACTGCTACTGTGTGTAGATGACTTTCCATGAGTTTCTATAGTTCTGCTATCAAAAATAAGGTTTGGAGTTTCATTTATGCATGTGTACTGTTAATGGTTGTAAAGAAAATGTTGTACTTACAAGACTATTTTGAGGTATGTTTATGTTAAATTACATATGGGAGTCTATACTTCCCAACAAAAGTATATGTCGACTTAATTGATATCGACATGTTTAACGTTAACTTTTATACTTGTTTTCGTTCTTCTTATCAAAAAAATACTATCGCACTAAAAAAAAATTAAGAACCCTTTATTGCCATTGTTAAATAAGACTAAGTCATTCAACTGTCAACTATCAACTATCAACTATGCCATTCAAGACATTTAAGCTCTACCTATATTCAAATTTAAACGTAACAATGTCACATTTTGGTCTTATCATCAATTTATTTCATTTTAGGGAGAGAAGGAGCTTTCGGACCAGTTGCATCTGCAATGAAGTGAGCATATCTCATTCTCATAATAAAAAAATAGAGTTAACTATATATAGAATTATTCTATTTTCAAATTCCTTTACGAACTATTTATTTTTACAAAAATCTTAAATATCCAATATTGTTTTTCTTTTTCATGCTTCTGCAAAAATACGAAAGCTTCGATGGTTGTCATTCCAAATCTAGGACTGCAGATGCAGACTAAATTTTCTTAAATATTTGAGCTACAAAGACCTGCAATCATATCAGTACACCGGAAGACAATCGTGCTTACCATCTAGAAACACAAGAAAGGGCACATCCCCTTTCGTCCATCATCATCATGAAACCTAATTCAATGCCACGTGTCGACTCCGCGTATAATTGCATTGGTCCTTTGATGTCAGTGATTCAGGTCTTCGTCTCTCGTGCTCCGTGAATGTGGCGGTGCTTTTTCTGCGCTGTGGCTCCCACGACGACACCATCTGTCACGTCATCGGCCTCTTTCCTTCCTCCAGATCAAAGATAACGAGTCAGACTCTCTTATCAAAACATTAAATAAAATAAAATAAAATTTAAAAATCAGAGATAAAAAACCATTAAATAAAATATAAGGAGCCCCTTGGTTCTTTATTCTGCCCTTCAGATTGATGATTGATCTAACACAAATCGACGGTCCTGCTTTGGTCTTGGGAAACATGTATTTTATGTACGGTCAACGACACCATTATATACTAGTTGCGTTATTGCATATACGTTTTCTTTTCTTTACTCACAAAATTTTCCCTACTATTTTTTGGTGTATTAGTTAAATTTCAAAGAGATGGGTCTTTGACTCATTACTAACAATATCGATATTATCTCCAACTTAACTACCTGTTTAGCAGGTGTGAGGTTTTATACAAAAAGTCTCGATAATATTAGTAATGGAACCATTCATTATATATTTTATTTTATTTTGTCAAGTTTCCAGTATGGGACTTATTTTCTTTGTGACGTTTTTTTTTGGAAACAATGTGAGTTGACCAAAATAATTATTTTGTTATGCATTTTATTCTCAATGGTCTAATTATTGGATTTTTTTTTACTAATATTTATTTGTCAAGGCTGTGTTTCTTTTTAAACATACTTTAACGTCTCTTGTGCATTTCTTTTCCTATAATATGTATGCCACGTTTGGGTTCAATATACACATTATCAAAGAGATAAGAATTTATATGTCAAATTTTTTTCCAACCAAAAAAATACAAGCGATATTAAAAGAGGGGGGAATCGAATCTAGGACCTCAGGTGCTTGGATAAATGTTCTTCACCGCATAAGCCCTTGCCATATGTAAAAAAATTTGAGTGTTAATTTACATAACAACCTTAGCCACTTATACCATAATGTCCATTTAATACAAAATTTTGATCCTCATGTTCTTCGTGCCAACAACTACATATAAGATTTTTATGTGAATCTTCATAAATTAGGAGAATGTAACAGAAATTTAAAAGGAATTGACATCCTTACCCAATGATACTTAGACTTACTCTAAAAAAATGATACTTAGACTTAGCAATACATCTTTTTTTATAGTCACTACACTTAGCTGTAGTTGGTCAACCACTTAAAAAATCTCATGGTAGTCAACTATATATGTATAAATTTTAAATTATTCAATTTAATTGTTTTTTTTTTCAACTACATGGGATAAAAGAACACTTGCCGTCCTATTTGTGACTAAAATTAGTTGTTTGTGATGCATGTTTTGGAGATGGGTTAGAGTATACAACTCTGCATGCATTTAATACAGAGGGAAAAAATGTTCCAATTGATGATGATATAGTTGCAAAATGATAAGCAACATGAACCACAAAGAAGAACCCTAAATAATGTATATACAGAGGGAAAACATGATTCCAATTGTGTTATATATCTATATTGTGGTTGAATTCATGCATGTATTTATTTATATATTTTTAGGATATTTTCTATTGAAATGGACGATAATATATTAAATTCACACACTACACGAATGCTAAGACTCGAACCTAGGATATTTCCTCGAGAACACATATTGCACTATATATTGTATTTATAATGGTATATAATTGCTGATATCTACATCATATACATAGGAACGAGAGCTGTCTGAGTGAAGAACTTTAATAATTATAAAAGTAGCTTTCTTCTTTCTCTTCCTTGTTTTCCTATTTTTTAAACACCAATTTGGTTGTGGGGTTATATTATTTATTTATTTTCATTTTTTATAATTGGGGATGATAATTTAACACTGTACATATATCAGTCTCGATCTCTTGGACCACAGAGGTTCAAGAGATTTGTGGTCACTAACCGTTGGATTTAAATCCAACGGTCCATCCACTCTTGCATTTCTTTTAAGAAATTTTTTTGAACCGTTGAATTTAAATCCAACGATGGGTAACCACGATCTCTTGGACTTCTATGGTCCAAGAGATCGGTACTAGTACATATATAAGCAACTCCATTGTATTATATTAAATTCATGTTGGATAATTCATTTCTTTCTAGAAGATTGGTTACTAAACCAAGTTGGTTTTCATTATTATACAAATGCGCATTGCAAGTTGTTTAAAATTTATAAGATTTTTTTTGTTTGTGAATTGGGGTTAAATATGCAATAAACTAAATTTATGACATGAGGTCTAAATATGAAATTCTTGACAAACTTGAGGGGTTAAAATGCAATAAACCCTAAATTTGTTTACTGTAAAATAAAAATATATCAAAAGGGAAAGCCTACTCACACGTACTGAGGCTCGTGTCTGAAGATGCTAGTATTTCTTGATGGGAAATACTTATCGTAAAATATAATAAATATATAATGATTTAATATAGGTTATGTAATAATTTTAAATATAGTTCTGTTATTATACGCATTTATATTTTTCAAATATATAGTGCCAATAATGTAACTTTTATTATTATTTTTAATATAGGGGAATTTTTGTTAGATGTTTCTTTGACTAGCACCGTTGCTTCAATGTTATTGTTATTATAAAATATTTTCTTTGGGTTGGAAAGTTGATTAGAAAACCCTACAAAAGCTTTATTAGTGTTGATTTTATACTTTACTACTGATGTATATACTAAAACAACCATCAAAAGAAACTTATGTAAAATGTTTCAATGACCAAAATATATGGTGAAAAATCCGGTCATTTTATAATACGTGAAAAAATATGCAAAAAATAATAACACGTTTTATTTTAATATGTACATGTATAATACGTAAATAATGCATTTATGAATGGTGCACGTCACGCAAATTGACATGTCACTTGTTTTATGAATTTAGTTGAAACATCAATCTGTCAACCAATTAATTTAGCTACAATATCAATATGTGAACCAATTTAGTTGCAACATCAATATCACTGTTTTTTTTTTCCTTTTCTAGAAGGATCAATAGCAATATTACTTTGGTTTTCCTTTTGCCAAAACGAGTAAACCATCTCTAAGATCTTCTTTGGTCAAAAAAAGCATCTACAAACTCTTTATCCATGAGCATCCCTTCATTGAAGTGTAATGTGTTTATGATTAAACTTACACTCCACGAAATATGTACCACTATGAATTTGAGTGAAACGTGGGACAAACCTTAGGAATATTAGAGTATCATTCAACGTAGAAAATAATAGGTTTTGGGTTAGAGTAGCACGTGCTCTCATATCACCGATTTATGTCAGGTGTACTTGTCATAGTTATAACTTTTTGGTATTCCAATTTGTAAATTTCTTCTTTGACATCTAGAAGAAATATTCTGATTAGATCATTTTAAACTTAGGAAGTCCAAAAAAAATAATAAATCATGCAACACATAAGTGTTTATTTTTTCCTTTCTCAAAGCAATGCATTTCTTAAATTGTAAATTATAAATAATTTCAAGGTGGGCGATGGACAATAACATTGTAAAGTTCTATTCAAACGTAGACAATGGTCAACACAGCATTCTCAAACTAGTATTCGAATGCCAGCAGATTCTTATCCTCTTGTTTTTGTTCAAGGATCTAAGCCAATCGCACGATCGGACGGCGATCGTTTCGACTAATCTTTGATTCATTGATTTGGAGTATTCGGGACTTCGATTTTCGATCCGCGAGTTTCTACGCTATCCTAGAGGTACGGAGAACAACATATTTGAAATTGGGGCCAATCGAACTGTCCGAACATATCGAACCGGGATGTCGCCTATTAGGCGTAATATCCGTTCGACTGTCATACGATAATCAATTCCAAATTCGAGTATACCATCGTGCTCGGGACGACGTGGAGAGTGTTTAAGGACAAAATGGGCCGCCACACAGTGGCCCACGTGCAGGCAGCGCGTGGGTGTCTTGAGAAATTTTCGGCGACTGAAATTTCTCGAAACACCCTACAATACATATACCCAAACGTTTAAACTAACAGGAGGAGCATCTTTTAAAACTGAGCCAACCTCCAATTTGGATGGGAAGTGGCCGGAAAATCAACTCAAAGTCAGACAAAACCTAGGTTTCTAATTGAACTCTCACATCACCAAATTGACCCAAACCACTTGCATAGACAACTAGACCTCGTTGAAAGGATGAGAAACCATACCTTGATCAACGAAAATGGCGGTCGGAGTCGCCGGAAATCGCACGAACATCATCGGCGACGAAACGAGGGTTTCGATCGGTTTTAGTCCCAAAATTGCAACAATCATTGGAGTTTCGAATGTGGAAATGGTTATGGATGTGTAGAGGAGGAAGAGACGAAGAAATTGTGGGTCGTGGCGTCACCGGCCGTGGTGGACAGGGGAGAAAACACCTGCCAAAGCGGGCGGGCTGTTTCGCAAAGAGAGAGTGAATTAGGAGAGGAGAGAGAGTCGGCGCGGGGGTGGGGGTGGGGGGTGGTCGACACGTGTGTGGGGGTGGGGCTAGCTCTTTAGGGTATTTTATCAATTTTTGAAAAGACCATTATGTTCTTTTTGGGTTCTACAACTCGGAATTGAGTGTGCCGCCCGTCTACGGACTCGTTTCGATGAGCTCGACGCAACGACGCAACTCAAATCCCCAAATTCCTTCCGGATTAAAAAATGACCAAAATGACCCTTCTCCCAATGGCGAAATTGTAATTTCAGAAATACGGATAAATTGAATAAATCAATTAAATTGGGTCATGGATGTTACATTTAATCTTGGTGGGCTTCCTATCGAACTACAAGCACAAGGGGTAGATGAGAAATACTGTCTAAAGGACAATGCAACTCTGCTATCTAAGTTAGTAATTTATATTCGATTCTAATGTATTTTTTATTATTATTTATATAGGATATATTTTCGTGTTGTTTTATTCTGTTGTTTGGTTATATTATGACTGTTATCTAACAATCATTTAGTGGACAAATAGATGGAGTGTATACGAGGTCTAACTTTACAGAAAATATATATTGGGGTTAAATATGCAATAAACTAAATTTATGACATGAGGTCTAAATATGAAATTGTTGACAAACTTGAGGGGTTAAAATGCAATAAACCCTAAATTTGTTTACTGTAAAATAAAAATATATACAATAGGGAAAGCCTACTCACACGTACTAAGGCTCGTGTGTGAAGATGCTAGTATTTCTTGATGGGAAATACTTATCGTAAAATATAATAAATAAATAATGATTTAATGTAGGTTATGTAATAATTTTAAATACAGTCCTGTTATTATACGCATTAATATTTTTCAAATATATAGTGCCAATAATGTAAATGACCAAATAGGTCTAATTATTTTCAAAGCTCTGTATTATCATTTTTTACGTCTAAGCTAACTCTGTTTGTAGCGAAATGTTAGCTAGGATAATTAGTAAAACATGGGATGTGTATAGTATGTATAAAATACGTATGTGTGTTATTTGTTAAAATTCTTAAAAATATATGGTGAAAAATCCAGTCATTTTATAATACGTGAAAAAATATGCAAAAAATAATAATACGTTTTATTTCAATACGTACATGTATAATACGTAAATAATGCATTTATGAATGGCCCACGTTACGCAAATTGACATGTCACTTGTTTTATGAATTTAGTTGCAACATCAATCTGTCAACCAATTAATTTAGTTACAATATCAATATGTGAACCAATTTAGTTGCAACATCAATATCACTGTTTTTTTTTTCCCTTTTCTAGAAGGATCAATAGCAATATTACTTTGGTTTTAAGGGTTTTCCTTTTGCCAAAACGAGTAAACCATCTCTAAGATCTTCTTTGGTCAAAAAAAGCATCTACAAACTCTTTATCCACGAGCATCGCTTCATTGAAGTGTAATGTGTTTATGATTAAACTTACACTCCACGAAATATGTACCACTATGAATTTGAGTGAAACGTGGGACAAACTTTAGGAATATTAGAGTATCATTCAACGTAGAAAATAATAGGTTTTGGGTTAGAGTCGCACGTGCTCTAATGTCACCAATTTATATTAGGTTAGAGTATCATTCAACGTTGAAAATAATAGGTTTTGGGTTAGAGTCACACGTGCTCTCATGTCACCAATTTATATTAGGTATACTTTTCATAGTTATAACTTTTTGGTATTCCAATTTCTAAATTTCTTCTTTGACATCTAGAAGAAATATTCTGATAAGATCATTTTAAACTTAGTAAGTCCAAAAAATAAAATAAAAAGAATCATGCAGCACGTAAGTGTTTATTTTTTCCTTTCTCAAAGCAATGCATTTCTTAAATTGTAAATTATAAATAATTTCAAGGTTGGCGATGGACTATCAACATTGTAAAGTTCTATTCAAACGTAGACAATGGTCAACACAGCATTCTCAAACTAGTATTCGAATGCCAGCAGATTCTCATCCTCTTGTTTTTGTCCAAGGATTTGCAGATGGTTTATTGAGCACATTTTATTTGAAGTATATCAGAAGTTCTTCTACCAAGGAAACAATTTGAACATAAACCAATGTGCCCATTTTTATTTTTAAAGAAATGTGGCACTTTTAGTATGTAGAAAAAATAGTTGACACTCACTTCAACCCAAATGTTAAATTTTACGTGAAATAATATTTCTCTCTCATGCTGTTATTTTTTGTTGTTTGACTTTGTGATGTTATTTCATTATTTTATTTCAATTAATGTGTCTAGAAAGTCATAAATTCATAAACACTATGTAATAAAATAATATTTTTATTTGACATATCGGGAGGAATGTAAAACCCTATTATATGTCATACATCACGAAACAAATGGTTGCTCAATGTTTTATGTCTGAAACCGCAATGCAATAAAACCATGATTAGAGGAATAGTACATTTTTCTACAGAAAAATATGTGTTGCTGTATTTATAAAAAAGAAATAATAAAGGATGTATATGGTTAAGTCAGTTAACCAGGGAAGAGAGTTCGCCCCTTGCACCCAAATTCAAGTCTCATAAGTAAATTAGATTAATTTACATTATCATTTCTATTAAAAACTAAATATAATATTGTACTTGAAGAAAAAAATAAGATAAAAGAAAAGGAAATCGTTGAGTAGTTAAAAGTGAAGCATCGTTCAAAATTTTCTTTCTAGAAGTATGGTACATTCATTTCCCCCAAGTTTATTATTTATTATTCCACTTTATACAACTTCAAGGAACTTTCCGTCTCCAAGAAAATTCATATTGTGTTGTGTGGTTTGGAGTATTTATTCTATTATGTAAGATTTTGAATTCGAGTCTTAGTATCTGTGTAGTGTGTGTGAGTTTAGTATGCTATCGTCCCTCTCAATAGGAAATGTCCTCTAAAAAGTTAAGTCGAAACATCTAGACTCTAGAATTTCTTTTGTCATATTACTCCAAGAGTAGTGTTCTCTTGGTCACCTAGTGACCAAGGAATCCGTGGTCACCCACCTTTGGATTTAAATCTAAAGGCCCACCTACTTTTGCACTCCTTTTAAGAAACTCTATTGTACCATTGGATTTAAATCCAACGGTGGGTGACCATGGATCCTTGGTCACTAGGTGACCATGGATCCTTGGTCACTAGGTGACCAAGAGATCACTACCACCGTACTAATAAATTCTTTATATGATAGAATAACTATTTTAGAGTACCGGCTACAAGAGCATTCGGGAAAAAAAGAAAAAAAAAAACAGCTCCAAGAGAAAATACAAAAAATAAAACAATTTATTATTATTATTAATTATAGAAAAAAAAAAGCAAAGAAATGATCTTACAAAGAAAATTAAAGAAAAAAAGAAAATAGTGCAATGATAGTGCCACGTATACGAGAGGGAGAGAGAGAGAGGGTGGTATCAAAATAATCAAATCTCAAGAACCGTGCGTGAAGAGCAAAGTGGCTCATGGCTTTATCATTTATCTAATAATCTATTATCGAAGACGTAATATGTTTTGTCTCTATATATACTCCTTGACCCATGCCTCTTTCCTCTCATCTTTCTCATTCATCTCCATACCCAACAACGCGCCTTCCTTCTCTCTGATTCTCTCTGTTCTGCCATTGAAGTTCTGTTACCAAAGCTCATAATTACGCACTCCCACCTTACATACACAAAGAATAGCTAAAACCCATTTCTCAAATACTCCTGGTATGCACTTGTCTCTCTTTGTTTCATATCCTTATGCTTCTATCTGTTCATTCTCATGTATGTGGGTCTTGTTCTTTGAATGGTTTCTTTCTCTTCTTGGGTAGCAAAGTTTGTTTCTTTTCGAGTTGCTCGTATGGCGATTTCAACTCAAGAATCTTGGATTCTGAGAAATCGAAGAGGTTCTTGCCTCTTTGTTGGTTTTTGGGTATTTTTACACAAAAAGGTGGAACTTAAAAGTGACATAACTTGCATAAAACATTCTGCTGGTTTTGGTGGCTCCCCTGAAGTATGAACTTGTGTTTCTCTGTTCAAGATGGATCCTCTGCATATTAAATTTTAGGGAAAGTTATAAATACCCACCATGGTGACATGGTTTGTGGTGTAGCTGGTCACATGCTTTGAAATTTCCTGGGAATTTGGTTCCCTAATTTAATGGAGATCCATGAAAGCTGCTGCAAATTTCCAATATCTACTAGATATTGATTAGGAACACAAGGAGAATATACTATAAAAGCAGCTGCCTTCCTTGAAGTTGTCTTCATTAGTTAGATCTTTCATGGATTAGGCTGCCTGCCTAGTTCACCTGTTTCCCTAAAAAAAAGTGTCTTTTCAGGTTAACCACAACCATTGAAATATTCTTGGCCTTTCTGTTGATTTTCTACAGAAGAGTCTCTGGTTGTCAATTTGATGTTTGGTTAAGTCCATGATTTTCAACTTGATGTGTTTATTGGTGATGGTTAGGAACAAATAATAGTTCTGTTAGGTTTCCCATCCATAGCTGGTTGGAAGTTGAGCACATATTCTTTGCAATAGATGAAATTTGTTTTGCCTAATTCTCACCTAACCCAAGTTCCGTCAAGCTTACCTATATATTTTTCATTTTTTGTCTACTTGAAATTCTGAGCTCACATATTTAATTCTCATGCATCTGGAAGAGATTGAAATTATTAATCTTTGATTTAAAATGTTTATGTTGTTTAAGTCTTTCTAGAAGGACTGCATACAATAGATAAATCTACTCAGTCTGATCTATATCATATGCTGTTTGGTTCAACTTATCTATAGTAATCTGACCAATCTACATGAAATGGTGGGATTATTTTAATTAATTTTTTAAACTTTCCTTCTGGTGTGCGATATCTGTTTTACATTTGGATCCAATGATCTGTCAGTCGTGTAATTTTGATGCTTTCTTGTTGCCAAGATGTATATTTCTAAAACTAGTTGCGTGCATTTTAGGCATCTTTCTGTAGCCTTTTGCATAGATATCATTAAACTGAATTAAAGGCTTTTTTAAGACCATATTTTAACGTTCTTGTTTTTCCATGTCTCAGATTTCGGCAGCTAAGAAATACCACTTTCTCGATCAGTTAAGATGGCCCTAGCGCAGCACTTTCAACAAGCTGTGGCTCAAAATGAGTCCATTGGACAAGATAAATGTTCCGTTGAAAAATGGAACTCTGTTTCTGATGAAGTCGCAGACTCTGAAAACAAATCCCGTGGTAACTTCGACTGCAGCATATGCTTAGATTCTGTGCACGAACCAGTGGTCACCCTCTGCGGTCACCTCTTCTGCTGGCCTTGCATATACAAGTGGCTTCAGTTCCAGAGCCCGTCTTCTGAAAATCAAGATGAGCAAAAACAGCCGCAGTGCCCTGTATGCAAAGCTGAAGTAAATGAATCTTCTCTAGTCCCACTCTACGGTCGGGGCCAGACGACAAAGCCTACGATGCCCTCCAAAGGCAAGGCTCCTCATCTTGGTATAGTCATTCCGCGAAGACCTTTTCGTCCTTGTGCGGTTGACACACCACGAACAGCCGGCACCCCGACCAGTCCATACGTTACTCAGCAACTCCATCATCGGAGTTCTCCTTACAGTTCACAACTAAACAGTCCACAACAAGGCAGTTACACTGCTTCACCCATGCAAAGCTCAGGTGGCACCACCACAATCAATCCAGTAATTGGAATGTTCGGCGAAATGGTATATGCAAGGGTCTTTGGTAACTCAATGACAAACTTATACGCTTATTCGAATTCCTACAATCTTGCGGGGAGCGGTAGTCCAAGGGTTAGAAGGCATGTTATGCAGGCTGATAAATCGCTCAGCAGAATTTGTTTTTTCCTCTTCTGTTGCTTTATGTTGTGCCTTCTTTTGTTCTGAGCACATTTTTAGCTCCTTCCCTTGCTCATTGTATACCTGTAAAAATGAGTATTAAGAATATGACAGATGCGCGGATTCAACGAGACGCGTTTTGATCTTGGTAAAAGCCAAGGCATAAATTTTCAGCCTGGAAAGGTTATAATGAGGAGTTTAGAATGAGGGGTTGAATCCCACCATCAACGAATGTGCACAATTGGTACTTTTGGGCTTATAACAGTATTGATGATTGATTGCACATTTGGTTGGTTTGTTGTGAACTTGTGAGTGCAAGTTTTTGCTTTGATTGGGATTATTGATCTGTTTGTGTGAATTTTTTTTAAAAAAAACCTGTTTAACATAAGGGTATTGTTGGTATGGTAGTCAAAAAAGTCATCATATCGTTCTCCTCTTATGTTATTACAAATGAGGAGTGAAGAATAACCTTTTTGAAAGGCCAATTAACAGCTCCCAATAATTCATCAATAATACAATAATTATTAAGTAATCATTTTTGTAATTTTGAAATTTGAGAAATCGAATAATTCTGGTTGGTTTCCTTGGGCTTTCGGGACCCATGTAAGTAAGAAAAATATATAGATCTTGTTGGTTTTGTTTGGGCTTTGGCCCCATGTAATAAGAAAAGGAGATATAATTGATATAAATAAATAAATAAATATGAGAATTGCATATGGTTACTCCAAGTTGAGCTAGGTTTAAAAAGAAAAGCTAAGCCAAATGCAAGCTTGGTTCATCCTACATACAAAGCAAAGCTCAAACTTGAAAAGAAGTATCCAAGCCAAGCTTGATAAACTAGTTAATCAAGCTCAACTCGAGCTCGACAGATTTTTCAAAGAAATCTAAGTTTAAGCCGACTAAGCACCTTGGTAGTCGGCTTGACTTGATTCGACTCGATTCTACCTGCCTCCTTTTTAATTATTTTTTTAAAAAAACTCTTAACCTAGCTATGATAGTTCCTTCCTTAGTCTTTTTTTTGTTTTTTGTTTCTTTTCTGTTTTTGATAACATTCAATCTTGGAATAGTGGCGATTCATTAGACGCCAATGGAAGTATGGACTATGGTTGCATATTGACTGAGGCAACGCAAAACACGAAAAGTGGTCCCCATGAAGATGAGAATAGTCATCAATTGAGGTGGTGAAATTTCTTAGCTCAGTTTACCATGTTTCTCTAAAAGGAGTGTTGGAATTGAGTGTTGGTTTGTCTAGTTGGAACACCACATCCATATCCAAACAGCCTGACGAGGCATGTCACTTTCTTTCCTACCATATCTTTTATGTAACACATTTGCCCATTAACTACGCACGCAAAAACAAAACGTACATGTCTTGTGGTGGAGTTAGTGGTAGCAACTTGGAAGGTGTGAATGGAGAAATATCATTTGCTATTACCATCTAAACCCTAAATCTCAAATCATGAATCCAACACCGCGTCGAGTGCAGCGAATACATCGTATTTGTTTGTCGCTTAATGTATCAGATACACCTAATAATTTTATCTTCTGGTGAATGATGATGTTGGGGAACCTTCCAAGAAAAGTGGTGAACTAGTTTTAAAGCCATCGACGACTTTGGCCAGTGCGTAATGACAAAACTACCCATGGATGGTGGACAAAGGGGTCACCACCACTTTGCTTATGGTGGGAAGGGATCGCGGATCGATCAGCACTCAAGTTGCTGCCAAGCAATACTCTCTACACTAAAAGATTCTGGTATGCATATCACAAAAGTCTCTGATCCTATCCCTTCCTCAGCTTGATCACAAATACTGTCTGCTAGCTATAGGATCTATCCAAATACGTTTGTCTTTCAGAGAAAGACATGTCACCTATATATTATCTCCCAATATACCTCCAAAACAACCAGAAATAATCGCATGCATGCAAGACCATTGTTAGTGTATCGCTCTAAGTTTCCGTTTGGGATGGCTCTTTTTCACCAGAAAGTTGCTTCACTTAAAAGTTAAGCAATAAAAAGTGTTATAAATCCAAGGATTCTGTACGTATTGCTTAATGTTTATTAGTAAAATTCAAAGATGCAATTAACCATATTCGTCAAAGGAGATAAACCCTTTTTATCTTAACCATTTAGTTTGTGAGGCTTGCACAATGTGAGCACAATTGTTGCAAGGAGGGCCACTTCAACAAAATTCCAAGTTCCAGCCAGTAATCTCTCTGTCGGTGACCACTGATATACTGCAGACCCAGCTTTGAAGGGAGACTTGAGAGGATTAAATCCTCCATTAATTACTTCAATTTTTTTTTTCCTTTTTTGGCTCCTTTATTTTGGCTCCTTTATTTTGAAGTCAGACCCACCGGCCCATTATTTTTGTCTGTGCTCATTGCAAATTATGAACGTGACACAAATTTGAGTGTAGTGGGGTTTTGGTTTGGTGTTGGATTGAAGTTTGTGTTAAATTATGTTTTTTTTGTTGTTGGTATTTTCGTTTAATTGGGTTTGTTTGCTTAATTTCAAAGAAAATGACTAATCTCATCAGTGATTAGTGGGTGTGCTTTGATTGAATGATGATGATTATTAGCCTATATGTTTTTCATCAATTGTCAATAAATACATCAACCATCTTTGACTTGCTTCTCTTTTTGTAGACCTGAAACTTCTCCATGCAATAAGGCAACCCCTATAACTTTTGATTTTGGTTAAATTATAAATATTAGGGTTTGCAGTTTGTCTTCCATGGGCCCTCAGCCTGCTGGTTTTCTTGTCATGTCGATCGTTGAATTTTCACGTGGTGTGTACGACTTTGTGTTTGGGCCAATGGCCCCATAGCCTTTTGCTTTTTGCTTGAAAAAGATTCAAACTTGAGATATTTTTATTTGATCACCTTGGAGCATGTAAGAGGGGGGATTTGGTTAAAAGATAAGTCTCGTGATCGATAGGATCATATCAACAATATGCATTGCTTCAATTTGAAAACCTCATAATGGGGTTGAAAATAAGCAATGGGGTCAGGTTTAGATTAGCTATAATGTTGCTTTATAATAGTGGTTTCAAATAATTTTATTGAATAACACTCTTGTGGAGTACTTTCTGCGCACTTATTTCAATAATCAAAATCGTCTATCTTCTAGGTATTTCTTTAAAATTTATCTGTGAAATGAAATCTACCTATTCTTCTCAAAAAATATTTATCCGCATTTGAAACCATTTAACCACTAAATTAAATACGTGTTGTTTAGTTCACGACTAGATGTCTTAATGGTTACATACATACACCCTTGTGGGCTACTCCAGATTATATTTCAACGATAGTATTGACAATAGGGTATATATTCTTCTTTTTATTTCTAAACTTTTAAAAATAGATAATTCGGATCATTAATTCCTTTTTTTTTCCCCTCTGAAGGTTTTGGGTAACTATAGGGCATAGGACACGACCAAATGATCAAAACAATGAATTAATGCACTGTTGAACACAGAGAAAAAGAAACCCCTACATTTCGTCTTTCTCGTTGTTCTTGATAGCCAACTCTCTTTCAAAAAATTTCTTTGAAGGAACTCGTGTACACATTCATTCCATCCGCCTCAAATAGAACGATAACACGAAAGAGAGCAACATTCCTTCAGCTTTTTGGTGAAAAATGTATTTGCTGAGGGTCAACTAGCAGCTATCAAGTCATCCGCAGCATTCAAAGGACTGGTGTGGCAGGGATGTTCACCTCTCGTATTTTGGTGTTGGTCATAGAACAACATACCTTCTACAGATTGAAATATATATTTAGCTGCTACCACATTTTTAAGCTCCACCATCCCATGTGTCTGCATCTTTAATTTTACCCATCCCTTCCGCCATCTTCGACTTCATCAATCCTTCGATGAATATCCTATTTCACTTTATCAATGCCAAAACCTGAGATTCACCATATGAATCTTCTAATTTGTCCTACGAATCTGTTGAAAGTCATCACTTCCTGTCAATAATCTCAAAAGTTCCTTTGATATTTCCCATCTCTCTTCTAAGGTTCACCACTAAATAATATACTTTTCTAATTTATCACACAATTCTTCTGGAAAATGACCCCTTTCTCTAATTAATCTCAGAAGCTCAAGTGCAACTTCCAAATTTCCCTTCTCTTTCAAGTACTCAAGACATGCTGCCAAAGTTAAATGATTCAACTCCCATCCTGGTTGACTTGCCAATATTGCCCTTTTCAATGTTTCCACTGCCTTCGCCATCTGACCATGCATATGATAACCGGTCGCCAAACGAGTCCATGTGCTTGCATCCAGCGGCTTTCCGCTCTCTTCAAGCTTATTTATATATGATTCGGCCTTCACCAAAAGACCTTTCTTGCAGTAAGCAGTGATCAGAAAGTTGGGAATTCGAATGTCAAAGAACTTTGCCCCAGATTCCCATTCCTCCACGATCATCTCAGCACCATCAATGTCATCCAGCTTCACTAATGAACATAACATACAAAGATAGCCGGAATTTTTAAATCTCGCCATAAATTTGTACATATTCCAAATACGATAAACCTCCTCTTTATTCCCAATAGCAGCATAAAAACTGAGGAAGATTTCATAAGCAAGTCTCCTTGTTTTATTGCTAACAAGTTGCTCCGATCGCCTAAGCATTGATGATGCCTTCTCTAATAAGCCAGCTTTCAAGAACCCTTTCGCTGCAACAACATAACCATTCCAGTCTACTGTGACCAAAGGATCAGCTTCTATCTTCATTAAAAGCTTCTCCATTTTGTCTATGTCAGAAGTGTTTGCATACAAGTTCAACTGAATCTTCAATGTGGAGCTGTCATAATCAATGACTTATACTTCCATCTCTTTGACCAGAATATCTAGTTTTTCATGTTGACCCAACTGAGAATAGAGGGTTAACATAACATTATAAGGCAATGGTCCTTTCACATAACCTAACTCATTCATCTTCTCGAAAAGATTCTCAGCCTTTTCCAAAGATTTATGCTCTACAGAGCAGAATAAAAGAGCACCATACACTTTGAAATTTCTCAATGGGTCTGGGAGGCTATTAAAATACATCTCCGCTTCTTCTAGGCCACGAACTTTTGAGATCAAATCTGACCGAATCGCAGTGTCTCCAGGAGACAGATCATACTTCCTAGCATAACTCATCCATTCTGAAATCGGAAAAAATTACACCATTCAGGGTCTTCCAATTTTTACTTTAAGGCTTTTTCGGTCACGATTTCAAAGTCCTAATAATTAACATGCAGAACACAAACTATCAACCAGCAATGGTTTGAGTTAATGATCACTTTACTAAACATTTCTTAAGAATTCCAAAGCACATAACCTGAATCTTTTACCATGGTCATCAACACACAAGTAGTGACTAGCATCCATAAAATAAACTACCTCCATTATGAATCTGTATTATACATTATTACGTTCTCAATGGTGGTTCGTGGAACTTTACAGGCTGAAACATGTGGGTTCTAGTAGCTAAAGCAGTCTTAGAAGAGTGATGGTAGTTGAAAATCATAGAAAGAAAAACAGATGTATTTAAGCATATTATTTGATAAGTAAATACCACAATAAGAAAGCACCTATGGGACACAACCCATGAGCACTTAAAAAACATATTAATGACAACCACTCTAGAGATGAGAAAAGAACAAAAAATCTAGCAGTGTAAACCATTTAAAGTTTCTAAGTTCTAACGGAGAAGGGTAAGAGACTTGGTCTTATTCCCATGAAATAAGTTATGCATCTATGTAGAGCTTATAAGGTCGTTCAATGAGTAATCCACCCAATAAATATTCATCCATTTTCCCCAACCATAGTACCAGAACAAGCATAGATATGAAAATTCAACCTCTAGCTAAACCAGTCATTTTATTTGACGCGGAAACAAAGTGTTGTTTTCGTGAAGCTCATATTTTAAATATGTGATGCAGGGCAGTGGCTATAAGCTGCTGTCCAGCGACCCAAACATACCCAAAATACAGAGAATAGAAGGATAAAGCAGTAGAATCAAAGTTGGAACGAAGATAATTGAGTTCTAGGGTAAAATCCCAATAGAAACTCTATAGACTAAAGTCTGAAAACATATTCATCAACAAAAACTAAATACAAGAGTCTCTAAATAGCCTATTTATACTAGAATATAGAAAACCTAATTGACATAGGAATTAAAAACTTAAACAGGAAATTAAAACAAATCCTAGTAAGAATAGGAAAACAAAAGAAGTAACTAATAATTTAAAGTAAATAGAACCCTAGCCCAATTGAGTGACGGACCTAAGTAATCTTAGAGAGCTTCGTAGATGCTCCTGCATCAATATGTAAACTGCATTCATTCAATTCACTTCTCTATGGAAAGAATATAATCTACTGCTTAAAAATGATTTTAGAAAATTCCCAAAATGATTAGAGGTTTAGCAGCTTTAGCTGCACAACCCTCCTAGCATATGCAGTTCGTATAGAAATTAATTTTCAGTCATCAATCTGCACTGTATATGTAAAAGTTAGCTCATACTTCTAAATTTTCATAAATCGGGGCTATTGATTTTCCACCATAATCTCTTCCGTGTGAATTTTTTCTTTCAAGTCTAATATAATCGGATTTGGTGATGAAATATTACGCTACAATTGACTCCATTTCACATTGATTATATTTTCTATAAAACAAATCATACAAGCTATTTGTATAAATTCAAAAAAAAAAAAATTGTTTCTTCTTTTACCTGAAGAGCATGGCTGTAGCGGCGATATCTGCGGAGCAGCTTGACGAAACTTTGGAGCTCTGATTTGTTGATGTTTCTCCCTTCTTCGACCCACTGATCCAGCACTGGGAGAATGGAAACCCTAGGGTTTCCAGCCCGCGAAATTCTAAGGTACAGAGTTTCAAATGGGGGTGAACAGGAGGCCAAGGCCTCAGTTGAGTAAAATAGTGTCCGAAAAACCCCAGAAATGGCATTGCCATGCCATGGATTGGAACCAAGAAGCTTAATCATCGAACCCCAATTTTACAGAGACTAGGGAGAATTTCTTTAAGGCTCACTTAATAATACGTGAGCATTAAGAGTTTTTCTATTTAAACCCATATTTTTATTTGTTTATTAAGCTTTTAAGTTTTAAAATGACAAAAAGTGTCATCGAACTTACACACATCTCAAAACTCTTCATATTAAGTTTTTGAAAAATACAAATTCCTCTACACCATATTGTCATATTTCTCTTCTCTTTCAATCCAAGAAACCTACTAAACTCTCATTTTCTCTTCACAAATCCTAAATATGATATACAAATAGTGGCTTATGGGTCGTCAATTGAGGTATGTAATGTGAGATTATTTCTTGTTTGATGATGGTAACTTACATATCAATTTAACTGTCAACATTTCTCTATCAAAACCTCCTAGTTCATTCTCAATTTTTAAAAAAAAATAATAATAATAACATAATGCAGCTACACATTTGACAACAATGTTTATCTCTTTACGTAATGTGAGGTGAACTTAGAGTGGTGATGGACAAGATAGTGGGGCAGGGGTGTGGGGTTGATGGGTTTAATATATTTTTTTTCTAATAGGTGTGTATTTAGGGGTAGTTTGGGCAAATTGTATGGTTTTCTTAAAAATTTTGAAAATTTGAATTAGAAGTTGGGGTGAACTTACAATATGGGGTGAACAAAGAGAAGTGTGGGTTTAAATAGAAAAACTCAACATTAACCTCCGCATCTTCAACCAAAAAAAATTAACCTCTGCATAAGTAGAAAGAGGGGAGAGATATCGTGAGAGGGAGAGAGAGAAAAATGAGAGAATTAAAATCTAATCTGGTTAATGTAGCGGTACTATAGCACGTTGGATTTTTGTTTTTTGTTTTTTTTTTTCAACTTTTGTTTTTAGACTTTTTCTCTCTCGTTACGACTCGGAATTGAGCGTGCCGCATACCCACGAACTCATATTGACAAGCCCGACGCAACGGCGCCCCCAAATTCTTTCCCGAACAAAATTCAATTCCAGACTCACTAAATTACCCTCGGGGTAAAATTGTCTTTTACTTGAATGATTTAATAATTTAGTATTTATTTGGGAACGAGATATTACAACCATGCTCTAGCGTGCAAGATTGAGCCCGGGCAAGCCATGGAGCCCACCAACCCAGGCAAGCCCACGGGGAGATCGAGCCCGCCATACGTTAACAAATTGAATAGTTCCACTTTAGCCACGCCCAACGACTATAAGCCACGCGGCGAATCCTGGAGGGTCTGATCCAGGGTTTGTTGTCCAATCCAAAGGTAGCCAATTTTTAGCTCAAAAATTCTAAAAAATTTGTGAAAAATACCAAAAAAATTCTCTATTTTTTTTTTCTATAATACCAACTAATATTATTCACTTTCCAAGCCAAATTTTCTACTACTAAATTCCATTTGTGTAAAAAAAAATAAATGGCCTCTTCCATCGAAGCCGAAGGCGCTTGGACAACCGTGGAAGATATTTTGTTGTGTGAGTGTTGGGTCAAAGTTGGTCATTGCCCGATCACAGGCAATGAGATGAAGTTCTCTCATATGTGAAGAAAAATTCATGGAGAATTTTGTGAACGATCGGGTTCGCCTCGTATGGAAATGGCCTTAACTAGTAGGTGAAATTTTTTGAATAAAGAGTTAAGGAAATGGAGAGATGGGTTGGCAAAAGCGAGGGAGAATATTCGAAATACTCAAAATCTTGGCAACAAGGTAAAAAATTTCTGATTGCCGTTTTATTCAATTTAATGTCTTATTTTTGATATTTTCTTGCATTTCCAATTTAATTTTTTAAATAGATTATTCAAGTACAAATGTGGTTCGGTGCCAATGGCCAAGGCAATAAAAGTTTCAACAATCACCAATGTTGGAACGTTGTGAAGAATTATTCAAGATTCACTACACGTTGAGATGATAATTTAATAATAAATAGTGACACGTGGCAACCGAAAATCCTATCCAAATTAATCATTTAAGTATAAAAATTGAAAATAAATTAAAGTGAATAGTAATTGCCTTGCCCAAATGGGTGGAAATGAACTAATAGAGAAGCGTTTCGATTCTAAGGTCCTTGGGTGCATAAAGAAACTTGGCTCCGCACACCCACACAAGAATTGCGGGTTCTCACAAAATTTCATCAAGAGCAAGGAATAGGCTCTCATACCATGTTGATTCTAAGAATTTGTAATAATTTGGTGAATTCGATAACTATTCAGTATTACTCAAGTGGACAAAACCCAATATCTGATAGCCATGTTTACATACCAAGAACAGAAGAAGCTATGAATTGAGGAACTTATATCGAGTAATCAAGAAATTGGAATCGGATCAACTGATCAACTATCCCATTCCTGATTTGAAAGGTATTTAATTATGAATTTTAACATGGAACCCATATATAATTTTTTATTCTTTATGTGTAACTAAATACAGTGGAAGTGAGAAATTGAAATAATTCCAATACCTATATGAGTTAGTAAACACAAGAGAAGCATGAATGGGAAAGAAAGGGTACATTAGCAAAATTCAAACAATACAATTGAAAGAGGAAATAAGGAATCAATCACGTAAAGTCAAAAAAATAATAAAGGCATGATATATAGACGAAGATGGACATAATTGAGGGCATCCATCTCCAACAGTGGGCTATCTTCTCACTTTTAGCCCTTTCACACCCAAAACCTATCTCCAGGAAATGGACTATATGTGTCATGTAGTGGGCCAAACTCAGTCAGTAGGCCAAAAGGGCTAAATGTAGCCTGATTCTTAGGTGTGCTATATATTATTAAATTTTTTTCAAAAGCCGACAACGGCTTATTTTCTAATATATATATAAAAGGCCGGCACTTTGAAGAAAGGATATATCATCCTATATCATCCTATATGTATAAAAGGCCGGCACTTTGAAGAAACGGCTTGTTTTATAATATATATATATATATATATATATATATATATATATATATATATATATATATATATCCTATATGTATAAAAGGCCGGCACTTTGAAGAAACGGCTTGTTTTATAATATATATATCCTATATGTATAAAAGGCCGGCACTTTGAAGAAACGGCTTGTTTTATAATATATATATATCCTATATGTATAAAAGGCCGGCCGAATCGGACTGAAAGAAAAAAATTGGTTGACCAAAAAGTCAACAATGCTATATTTTTTAATTCTTAAAGTTTAGCCGAAGGTTTGTTATCTAAATCATATTTTTTTACATATTTTGTAAAAACTAATGCTATATTTTTAATTTTATAATTAATATTTTTCCAAGTCAACTTCAATTTGACCGAATGAATAGTACCGATTCCGATGTGAGCTTGAAACCGAACCGGACCGCGCCCACCCCTACTTTGAAGAAACGACTTGTTTTATAATATATATATATATATATATATATATATATATATATCCTATATGTATAAAAGGATATATATACATACATCCTATATGTATAAAAGGCCGGCACTTTGAAGAAACGGCTTGTTTTATAATATATATATATCATCCTATAATGCCGATGATGATTATCTATTTTAATTTGTTAGTTGTTGTTTTTAAATTATTCCAATTCGAAAATATTTTTCTCTTTTAAAATAAATTTTAAATAGGGTCTAAAATAGTAGCACCATTAAATTATCAAATATATTTAAAGAACATACTAAAAACTAATACACTATTAAAGGGGCTATGATTTAGCCGTGCATTATTAGAGACGGTAAAAATATAGCCCATTACTATTCTTTAAAAAATATAAATGATTGACTAAATTTTATGGGTTGGCTATGTTTAGCCCTCTACTACTGAAGATAGCCTAACATATTCATATAAATCTTGTTCATGGCAGCTAGTTAGCAAAAAAATTAACAAATAAAGAAATGCCAATATAAATCTATGCCAAGACTTTAAAAGAATCTTCCTCATATTCAATTGAAGGGGAACAACCACTACAAACGGACCAAGAAAAAAAGTAAACTAGAAGCGTGATCAAATTATAAAAGCAAAATTATCGTTTTCCCAAAAGAAATGAGGCCTAAATTATAATTTAAACTTGAGCGGCTTGGCTTGGACACCATATAAATAAATAACCAGCTCAATTGAGCGCAATTCCAAACTTGAAGTAAAGATGATATATTCCAAGTTCCAACAACAAAAAGTAAAGATCAGATATATCATACATACATGGTATATGCCTTCCAAGTTTCGACAAAGATAGTAATCCTATCTAAACCATTTTCTGAAACACATATATAATTTGAAAAATGGAAGGCCAAATATATTGGCAAAAAATTCCAACATTTTTCTCCGGTGAAATCACAATTCACAACCGAGGGAAAAGTCTATGACTAAAAGTTAAACAAACCTTGTAGTTATTAGTTTTTTCAGTCATGAGTTGAATGATTCTTTTAACTAGTTGTCAATTCTTTGACTTTGAATCAAAACTGATGATACAAGAGATCCGAAAGATTCTTCAATGCTGAACAACCCCAAAGACTAACCCACACTATAAGTAAGCCACTGCTCATACGTATACCACACAAACAGTAACCATGACATCTTTAACTTCTGGTAAAGTATGCTTTCTATCTTATTGCCTTGTGATCTTGTTGTATGTTTCATCACCAAATTGGGTTACTTTTGCTTCTGCTACTTCTACTTCTGATACTGAAGCAAAGGCTCTTCTCAAATGGAAAGCCAGCTTATTTCAAAATCAAGCCCTCGATTCACTCACCTGGTACCCTCCCACTCATAATATTAATGCCACCAATTCTTCCAGCAGCAATCCAAAACCAAAAACAATCCCATGCACTTGGACTGGTGTTTCATGCAATGCAGCTGGAAGTGTCAGAACGATAAACCTTTCCACTTGTGGTATACAAGGTACGCTACATGAATTTTCATTCTTGTCCTTCCCTAATCTTGAACATCTTGACCTCAGCTTGAACAAACTCTTTGATGCCATCCCACCTCAAATCAGCAACCTCTCCAAACTCCACTATCTTGATCTCTCCCACAATCAGTTATCTGGGAGAATCCCATCAGAAATGGGTCTCCTAAGAAATCTTACCGTTCTCAGTCTCTATGATAATACATTTTTTGGGGATATTCCCAAGGAGATAGGGAACTTGAAATCTCTTGTAAATCTAGTGTTGTCAGACAACAATTTAAGTGGTATCATCCCTCCAAATATTGATAACTTATCAAAGCTAAACACTTTGTACTTGCATTCCAATCAACTTTCTGGTTTGATTCCCAAGCAGATAGGGAACTTGAAATCTCTTGTAAAACTAGCGTTGTCCCACAACAATTTAAGTGGTCTCATCCCTCCAAATATTGGTAACTTATCAAAGCTAAACACTTTGTACTTGTATTCCAATCAACTTTCTGGTTTGATTCCCAAGCAAATAGGGAGCTTGAAATCTCTTGTAGATCTAAAGTTGTCCAGTAACAATTTAAGTGGTCTCATCCCTCCAAATATTGGTAACTTATCAAAGCTAAACACTTTGTACTTGCATTCCAATCAACTTTCTGGTTTGATTCCCAAGCAGATAGGGAGCTTGAAATCTCTTGTAGATCTACAGTTGTCCAGCAGCAATTTAAGTGGTCTCATCCCTCCAAATATTGGTAACTTATCAAAGCTAAACACTTTGTACTTGTATTCCAATCAACTTTCTGGTTTGATTCCCAAGCAAATAGGGAGCTTGAAATCTCTTGTAGATCTAAAGTTGTCCAGTAACAATTTAAGTGGTCTCATCCCTCCAAATATTGGTAACTTATCAAAGCTAAACACTTTGTACTTGCATTCCAATCAACTTTCTGGTTTGATTCCCAAGCAGATAGGGAACTTGAAATCACTTGTAGATCTACAGTTGTCCATCAACAATTTAAGTGGTCTCATCCCTCCAAATATTGGTAACTTATCAAAGCTAAATACTTTGTTCTTGCATTCCAATCAACTTTCTGGTTTGATTCCCAAAGAGATAGGGAACTTGAAATCTCTTGCAAGGCTAGTGTTGTCCCACAACAATTTAAGTGGTCTCATCCCTCCAAATATTGGTAACTTAATAAAGCTAAACCTTTTGTACTTGAATAACAATCAACTTTCTGGTTTGATTCCCAAGGAGATAGGGAACTTGGAATCTCTTGGAAATCTAAAGTTGGCTGAGAATCAACTCAATGGTTCAATTCCACATGAGATAGGCAACGCAACCCAAATTCATGTGCTCAACCTTTCTTCAAATCATTTAGTTGGGTTGATCCCAAAAGAATTCGGGAAGTTGTCTTCATTGTTGAAGTTGATGTTGAATGAAAATCAACTTTCAGGTCGTATACCTTCGGAATTCGGATCATTGAATGATCTTGAATATCTTGACTTGTCAACAAACAAATTCAATGAGTCAATTCCGAGCATTCTAGGTGACTTGTTGAAATTGCACTACCTGAATTTGAGCAACAACAAGTTGGCTCAAGCAATTCCATTTAAGTTGGGGAAGTTAGTTCAATTGAATGACCTGGATTTAAGTCATAACTCACTTGAAGGTAAGATACCATCAGCAATGGGCAGTATGCAGAGTTTGGGGACACTTGATCTTTCCCACAACAATCTTTCGGGTTCCATACCATCAAGTTTTGAAGATGTGCGGGGCTTGTCCTACGTTGACATATCCTACAATCATTTGGAAGGTCCCCTTCCCAACATCAGTGCATTTCGAGAAGCTTCGCCAGAAGGATTGAAAGGGAACAAGGGATTGTGTGGCAAAGTTGGAGCTATGCTGCCACCCTGCAATGCACATGGCTCAAAGAAGGACCACAAGTTAATATTCTCTCTTCTAGCGGTATTTGTACTTCTATATGCTTTCTTTACAATTGTCTTTATAATAGTGCAAAGAAAGAAGAAGTGTCAAGATACTATACAAAACCACATGCGTGGAGAAATTTCCTTTTCTGTTTTAAATTTTGATGGAAAATCAATGTATGAGGAAATCATAAAGGCAACAGAAGATTTTGATTCCACATATTGCATTGGGAAGGGAGGACATGGAAGTGTCTACAGAGTAAATTTGTCATCTGGAGACATAGTGGCCGTTAAGAAACTCCATTTGCTATGGGATGGCGAGACAAATTCTCAAAAAGAGTTCTTAAATGAAGTAAGGGCACTCAGTGAGATACGACATCGGAATATTGTGAAGCTCTATGGTTTCTGCGCACATAAACGACACTCATTTTTGGTGTATGAATATCTTGAAAGAGGTAGCTTGGCTGCAATGTTGAGCAAAGATGAAGAAGCTATAGAGTTGGGGTGGAGTCGAAGGGTGAATATTGTTAAAGGTGTAGCTCATGCCTTGTCTTACATGCACCATGATTGCTTGCCACCAATTGTACATCGTGACATATCAAGCAAGAACATTTTGTTGGATTCTGAATATGAGGCATGTGTTTCAGACTTTGGCACTGCAAAGTTTTTAAATCCAGAGTCAACTAATTGGACTGCCGTTGCAGGCACATTTGGCTACATGGCACCAGGTAATATTGCGATTCCTTTTTTAAGCTTTTACTTTTAGACCAATGCTTCATTTTCATCGTTAGGAGCGGTTAACATAAACACATTTTCACTACTTTGATTTAGAAAATTTGACTATAAACTAATAATTCGATTTATGCATGATACATTTTAGTTAAATGTTATGTCTATAAACTAATAACGCCACTTCTCTGATTTCACTGAGCAGAGCTTGCTTACACAATGGAAGTGAATGAGAACTGCGATGTTTATAGCTTTGGTGTGGTCACATTGGAAATAATTATGGGAAAGCATCCTGGAGATATTTTCTCATCTTTCTCACCAGTCTCTTCATCCTCCTCCCCCTCATCATCATCTGCATTACCGGCCCATCAAATACCAATTGTGGATATTTTGGACAAACACATTTCCCCTCCTACACATCAAGTTGCAATCGAAGTGGTCTCTCTTGTGAAGATAGCATTTTCATGCTTGAATTCCAACCCGAAATCTCGTCCAACAATGAAACAAGTTTCTCATTTCCTCTCAACTCAGATGCTGCATTTGTCGAAGCCGGTACATATGATGACATGTGGTGAATTGGTTGCTCTTGATCCTTTGGCTATTTGATCATAATGTGCTTCCTTTCTTATGCACATTTCACGTTGCCTGTGTCTTCTATTTAGAAAGATTATCCATAGATGTTTCCTTCTTGTAATTTATTTGATGCACATGTGCACTATATCTAGGTTGCTTTAGAGTTTGTTTATCCTTAACATAAAATACTTATTGAAGAATTTTCCTTACAATTTGTTTATTCTTGTGAGGAAAAACAAAATGAAATATATACTGTGTAAATTAATAAATAAACAATTCATTTGTGAAAATTAAATGACCAAGACCAATATAACAAGAACAAATATACTATTTGACGTGACGATAATTGCAAGGGCCATACTATATTACTATATATGGATGAGCTATCAAATACCATATATAATATAGAAACAGAGGTTCATAGACCAAAACCATTTTAGTTTTTGATTTTTTTTACTCCCTCGTATCATTTCTTGTTCTGATCATAGACCAACCCATATTATTTAATTGGCTTTATTGATTGATGAGTGACCAACCCCATTTCATCGATCTGATTGTTAGTGTCAGATACAACGTAAATGGTCTGATAGTATGTCCCATGCTTTGTAAATGCTTTGGGATTTATGTCTCAATATGTCCAATGCTTAGTTCCCAATGTTGCTAGCTAGCTACCTTAGGGAAATAACTCAACTTTAAATTTAAATTTAAATTTAACTAAAATAGATGATGCAAGATGATGATTTGAAATGTTGATCAGGATTTATGTCTCAATACCGAATGGATTGATTGTGATTGTGATCTTGATCTCAGTTCAAGTTCAGTTCAGTCGACCATATAGAGAGCTTGATGCTAAAATATGAATATGGTTTGAATACTTTAGGTTAAGTTGTATTCTTCTCCATAAGGAGGTATATATAGGAGTTTACATATGTGCTTTGCAAGAAAATAGATATAGTAATCAATTAGGATTGTATTTCCTAATTATACAATGATTTGTCAATTATATAAAATAAGAAAGTAAATCCCTCAATTAATCAAGGAAATAATTTTCCTTGATTAATTAGGAGACTCACGTCAACACTCCTCCTCAAGTTGGTGCATATATGTCACCAATGCCCAACTTGGTAAGTGTGTCATAAAATACACTTCCACAAATAGCTTTTGTTAAGACATTTGCCAGTTGATCTTCTGATTTTATGAATGGTAGGCGGATAATCTTATTCTCAATTTTTTCTTGGATGAAATGTCTATCCACCTCGACATGTTTGGTTCGATCATGTTGAACTGGATTATGAGCAATATTGATAGCTGACTTGTTGTCAAAATGCAACTCCATTGACTTTTCTGGTTTGAAACCCAATTGTCAAGAGTCTTTTGATCCACAATAATTCACAAACTCCTAGAGCCATTCCTCTATACTCTGCTTCTGCACTAGACTGAGAAACCACATTTTGTTTTTTACCCCGCCAAGTGACTAGGTTAACTCCCACGAATGTAAAGTAACCAGAAGTATAGCGTCTATCTAAATGGACCCAGCCCAATCAGCATATGTATATCCAACAACTTCAAAATCTTCATTTTTTGAGAACATTAATCCCTTCCCAGGGGCTGACTTTAAGTACCTTAAGATCCGATCAACTGTATTCCTATGAAAAACAGTGGGTAAATGCATAAACTAACTAACCACACTCACATCATATGCAATATCTAGTCTTGTGTGTGCCAGGTATATCAACCTTCCAACAAGGCATTGGTACTGTTCTTTATTGGTTGGTTCTTGGTCCATGTCTTCACACAACTTGTGATTCATCTCAATGGGTGTGTCAGCCGGCTTACACCTAAGCATTCCTGTTTCAGTGAGTAGATCCATTACATACTTCCTTTGAGACAGAAATATATCAGTTTTTGACCTTACTACTTCAATTCCGAGAAAATACTTCGGATTATCTAAATCCTTCATCTGAAATTCCCGACACAAATACTTTTGCAGCTTCAGTTGCTCTCCAGTATCGTTTCTAGTTACGACTATATCATCTACATAAACAATCAATGTAGTAAGTCTTCTTCCATCACGTTTCACGAACAGGGTGTGATCTGAATTACTCTGTGTATATCCAAAATTCTTCATAGATTTAGTAAATCTGCCAAACCATACTATGAGAGATTGCTTTAATCCATACAATGACTTTCTGAGCTTGCAAACATGATTCTTCTTGTCATGAGCTAAATTACATTCTAGCAGTAGGTCCATTTATACTTCTTCTTCCAAGTCTCCATGTAAGAACACATTTTTGGCATCAAATTGATGTAACGGCCAATCGAGATTTACTGCTAGAGACAATAGGACTCTGATAGTGTTAATCTTGGCTACTGGGGCAAAGTTCTCCTGGTATTCTGTCCCATATCTCTGTGTGCACCCCTTCACCACCAATCTAGTTTTATATCTTCCAATGGATCCATCTGCTTGGGTTTCACAATACAAATTCACCTGCATCCTATTATCTTCTTTCTATGAGGTAAGAGCACGAGTTCCCATATGACATTCTTTTGGAGGGCTCGCATTTCCTCATTCATGGCTTCTTTCCATTTCGGGTCTTCTAGTGCTTTAGTCACGCTATTGGGGACATATATGTTAGCCAACTGCTTCACAAAGTGCACACGTGCCTCTGATAATCTGGTGAGAGATATATAATTATTGATGGGGTATTTCCCTTTGGCTTTAAGATCTGCTTCATATTGTACTCGAGATTTGCCACGGTTCTTCCTTTCTGGAATCTAATATGTAGGCGCTGTGCCTTTTGAAATCAAATCATCAAGGGATATTTCATTAATGTTATCAGTTTTAGGGAAAGATGTTATCTGAATGACTTCCTCAGCAGGTGATTGGTGAGGTGCTGGAGCTAACTGATCATTTTCCTCTGGAAACCGGTCGTTTTGAAGCAAGTTCTCCGGCGACCGGTCGTTTTGAAGCAAGTTCTCCGGCGACCGGTCGTTTTGAAGAAGATTCTCCGTGTTCGAAGAGCTAAAGGGTGACCAGTATTTTTGAAGTAGAGTTACGACCTGGGGAAAAAAATCGAGAATTTTGGGAGTGGTGGATTCTCGATTCTCCTTTTGTGCTGCTAAAAAATATAAGTCGTGTTCCCGAAACACAACATCCTTGGAGGTATAAACCTTTTGCGACAGAACCGGACCCGGAATTTCTCCTTGGAATCCGTGTCAAACCCCGTTGGACAGGACCCTCATGAATTCCTCCTCGAAATTCATGACGAATCCAGCATCCTCATCCGGCAACCAACCGTTGTCGGACCCACCTACCAAAGAACTGACTTCCCCTTCCCGAAACAAAGGGAAAAGGGTTGAGACTTCTGTCGAAATTTCGGCAGAGTCTCCCCTGAAAAATAGACTTTACCAAAATTTAAAACCTGTCAGAAACAACATAATAAATATCCAACTGCCAACACACACAATGTAGAGCACAAACAAACAATGCAAAATGGCCTCCGGCCTCCAGCTCACTCATAACAGGACAACATCATCTTTACTTGATAAGTAGCCACCAATTGAAAATTATAACACAAACAGTTTATTTTTCAGCTGGACCTAAGTTAGCCTAGGTTGCCTACGTACCCTTGCTGAGGGATCAAGCCACACGTAGTTCTTTCAGCAAAATGTCACCATTCAGAGAATATGAAACAACATAAACCCAATCTTAATTCAATAACTTTTAACTCAAACCTTTTTACCTGAAATCATACCTGTAAACATCTGCATGGCTCATATCCTGCTATCACCCCTCGGGGTATATGGAACTTGTAATTGTGTCCGAAGACAACCGACATTTGTATAAATTCTGAAGGCAACCGATATACCTTTTCGAAGGCAACCGGGGGATGGGGGAATTGGCTAGCCACCTGTTTAGATAAATTGGACAGGTGCCTAGGGATCCTGACTGGACACTCGCAGAGAAAGCTTAATGCAGGCCCAGGCAAGTCACAATAAGCAACTGGGGAGGGGGAAAAACTGTCCAGCCACCTGTGCATTCAAGTCAAGTAGGTGGCTGGAGAAAGATCGGGACCATAACCTGTATACTTTACCATACGCCGGAATATCCAACGCCACATGTGATAAGGTACTCAGCAGTCAATATATAACAAGCCCACACTCCGGAAAATCCAACGCCACGTGTGGGTAAAGTAACACTGAACCATAATCAAACGAGCTCACACGCCGGAAAAATTCAATGCCACGTGTGACTCAACTGCCGGCCAAGGCCTACAACACACTCGACCAAAGGTGCCCGGAGCTCTACTACACGCCGGTACTATCCAACGCCACATGTAGTAGAGCAACAGTAAACCAATGGGTCCCCCACACGCCGATACTATCCAACGCCACATGTGGGTACCGTACCTACTATCAAATTGAACACACACGCCGGATAATCCAACTCCACGTGTGGCCCAACTCCAAGCTAACTAACTCACAAGTCAACTTACAAGTAATTGACCAGAGCAAAGTCGAGTCCCAAAGGCTTGCTTTCACAACCTAACACATCCAAGGACTCCAACCCTACACACAAACCAACCGGACAAGACTAGAGCCCGCACTCACTACCCAATTATACAATTAACAAGAGACAACCAACTCTTAAAAGCATAAAATCCAAACACATCCACAATATCACCATTCATAATTTAAGCAATATATAACTCCATAAATCAAAATAACATTCAATGATCACAATTAAACAATAAAGTAAAACTCAATAATAAAACACAATACACAAACAATCCACAGATCCTAACGCCAAACAAGTACTTTCCAACGGACGGACGATCTCAAGAGAACCATGGTCAACGGTTTGGTCAAACCTCCAAATTTGGTCAACTTGGTCCGAGGGGCCCACAACCTCCGATTTATGATCCGAAAATTCCTAAAATTTCAACAGAGTTTGTTAAATACGTCCTGAAAGTTTGGTCTCGATCGAGCAGTAGAATTTCTGGAATCGTATGACCGGATGGTTTCCGTTAATCTAACTCTTAAGTCATTGATTCGGAGTATCCGGGACTCCGATTCTCGATTCGCGAAATCCTACACGATCCTAAAGGTATGGGGAACCAACATATATGAAATTGGAACAATCCAACGGTCCAAACATATCGAACCCGGATATCGCCTACTAGACATAATATCCGATCGATTGTTATACGATAACCAATTTCAAATTCGAGCAAACCGTCGCGCTCGGGATGACACGACGATCGTTTTAGGACATAGACACTACCCTACTCTGGCCCACTCGCGTCTAGAGTAATTCCGTTGACCGGAAAAACTCCAAACCACCGGTCAAGGCTTCACCTATAGCTTCATCTCAATGAGGGGATCATTTTATCCTACTACGGCAACGCTCAATTTTGCCGGCAAGCGGCCAGAATTTCAATTTGAAATTCGGCCAAAATCTGGGCTTTTGAACATATGTTCTAGGGTTTAAATCGACATAAACTAACCCAATAGGCAGCTAGAGATTCAATAGGAGGTTCAGATGCATACCTGATTCCCCATAGTTGGTTGCTGGAGACCCCAGAACGAAGCCATGAAAAATCTGGCTTGAACCAGTCAAAATTTTCGATGAAATTTGAGCTCTCCAGCTACGATCTCAGGTGGGTTGTGACCGGGACTTCAAGCCGATTCCAATGCCGTCAGTTTCGAGGCCAGCCACGACCGTAAGGCGATGAATCGACGAGAGAGAGGGTTTGGAGTTGGGGAGGAGAGAGAGGTAGGAAAGAGACAGATGGTGGGCCGGGTTCTGACGCGTGTCCACATCAGATTGGCGTTTTAGGGTTTTCTAAATTTTTTGAAATACTCATTTTGCCCTTTTTGTTCATTAAAGCTTAGAATCAGACGTGTCGCCTGACTACGGACTCGTTTCAACGAGTCCGTAGCAACGTGGCAATCTGTTTCTCCAAATTCTTTTCCAAACTTAAAATGACCTTTTTTGCCCTTAATTTATTATTTTAATTATTAAATTCAATTATTTCTTAATTAATTTTGATTATTTTAATTTAGTTCTTTTACTTTAGTTTATTTATTTTAATGTTTGTTCGGGATGTTACATTATGACTAGGATGATGATAACACTGACATCCTTTTTGATGAGGTGCATAGCCAATGAAAACACACTTTTCGTCTTCGGGATCCAATTTGCTTCGTTGGTGATCATGTAAGTGGACAAATACAACACAGCCGAAAATCTAGGGTTCCAGGTTTGGGGTGGGAGGTATTTGGATATGGTGGTGAAGTGTTTGATGTGGTGTTTGAAAATTTAGGATGCTAGAGGTTATCTGATTGATGAGGTATGTTGCAGAGACGACGACTTCTCGCAAAAAAGTCGAGGCATATTGGCACCAAAGAGAGAGGCACGGACTACTTCCATAATTGTTTGTTCTTTCTTTCAGCAACTCCATTTTGTTAGGGAGTGTAGGGGCATGATCGTTGATGTATGATGTCATGATCTTGTAAGAACCTATTAAGATCATTGTTGAGAAATTCTCCACCATTGTTAGAATAGAGAACTTGGATTCGGGCCTAAAACTGTGTTTCCACCATTTTATGGAACTGTTGAAACTTTAAACTGACATCCCCTTTAGTTTTGAGAAGGAAAATCCAAGTTATGCGTGCACAATCATCTATAAACGTGACAAACTATCGAGCTCCTGCTGGAGTGGTAATTTTAACAGGCCCCCAAACATCAGAATGAACAAGAGAAAACGGAACCAAACTCATATTTGAACTTAATATGAACGGGACACGATGGCTCTTAGCCAATTCACATGTATCACACTGGAAGCCAGAAACATCAAGATTGGACCAAAATGTTAAGTTGTGCCACAACTAATCGTCTTTCCAGTGAGGATGTCCTGAAAAACACAATGATTGTACCAAAATGTTACAGTACACCCCAAAGTAGTAGTAAGTTGTGCAACGGACAACAAGTTATAGGCTAAGGATGGAACAAGCAATATAGAATCTGGATGTAGGGAATTAGAGAGAGATAGAGATCCCTCCCCAACCACAGGGGAGGGGGCAACATTAGCATTAGACACCACCGACGTAGTGGATGATTTGCGACTAATAAGTTGGTTAGGATCAAATGTTATGTGATCCGTAGCACTCGAGTCAATAATCCATGGGAACTTTTTAGAGGACGTATGAAAAACAGAACATTTGGTGGTGGCGATAGAAGTACGAGTCTGGGTAGCCTGGTAGCCGGGTCAGCATGATTGACCGCATGCTTCTGTGAGTTTGCAAGGAGGGAAGGAATCGTATGGGGTCTTGACATCGCAGCGGAAGTAAGATGTGATATGAGAATGTGAGGAATTTTATTGGAGGAATGTGATTTGAGGAATTTGATTTGAGAGGTATGTATATAAGATTTGAGGGTATGTGTTTAGGGATTTTGATATGAGGATTTGAGGAATTTAAATATGAGGAATTTGATTTAGGGTTTTGGATTTGAATATGATAAATTTGATATGAAGGTTTACAGACAACCTAGGATCGATTGCTCTGATACCATGCTAAAATATGAATATGTTTTGAATCCTTTAGGTTAAGTTGTATTCTTCTCCATAAGGAGGTATATATAGGAGTTTACATAAGTGCTTTACAAGGAAATAGATATATTAATCAATTAGGATAGTATCTCCTAATTCTACAATGATTTGTCAACTATATAAAATAAGAAAGTAAATCCCTCAATTAATCAAGGAAATAAATTTCCTTGATTAATTAGGAGACTCACGTCAACACTTGATACTCTTTGTCAGCAATGGCTGCTTCCTTGAGATGGCGCGGGCCAATTTCCCCACCATTGTCCAAGAAGGACTTGACCAAATTGTCAGAGAAGCCCCTCAACGGTGTCACCCTTGGATGATGTTCTTCTATACAAGGCATGTTCCGGTACGAAATATTCCAAACCAAAATGTGTGGCACTGCACCCTTTCTCCTTAAACTCATGCCATTTTGCCTCATACAAAGTCTTATAGAATGTATAGCCACCATGCAACGAGGACTTGATCATATTGTTGAAGATTAGCTCACCATAGAAGGAAGGATGGAATCCTTGTCAGATTTGGACTGTGTTTTCTCCTTGTTTTGGAATCCTTGTCAAATTTGGACTAGGTTTTCTCTTTGGTTTGGGATCCTTTAGGTTTCCTATTCCTTGTATGATTGTACTAAAGCCCTATACTTATAAATAGGCACTTTAGAACTAGGTTTTTTACAAGCACAAAATAGAGAGGAAAATTCAAGAGTGAATTTTCAAGGGAGAAACACAAGACAGAATTCAAGGGTGAATTCTTTAGTATTTCCAAGGGTGAGAGAAAAGAGATCTAGGGTTCTTGTGAGAGCTAAGGGGGTTCTTGATTGTAACCAAAGTTGTTCTTACATACTAGTGAATTTCTCGGGTGGATCACCAAGAGGACGTAGGCAGGAGGCTGAACCTCTATAAATCTTTGTGTTCTTGTGGGTTTGTTTACTTTGTGGTTTGGTGTGTGTTTTATTCTCAAGGGGTTTGTGTGTGCGTCGTTGCATAGTCTATCAACGACAAGGTCTTGGAGTGTTTCCGCACAACAAGTGGTATCAGAGTCGCGGTGGGCTCTTATAGTTTTAAGAGTGTTTGCAAGTGTTGATGATGGCGGGCGACAAGATCACACCACATCATGTAAGTACGAAGGTCGAGTTGAAGCTGTTCACCGGCAAGGAGAACTTCACTCTTTGGAAAAGGAGAATGAAGCATGCCCTTAAGCAACAAGGTCTCAGCAAAGTCTTGGCAGGGAAGGAAAAGAAGCCTGAAACCATGACAGATGCGGAATGGGAAGACCTAGATGAGTTTGCTAGAGAATCCATCGAACAACATCTAACTGATGAGGTGTTGTGTAATGCGATGGAAGGCACTGCGAAGCAAACATGGGAAAAGCTAGAAGAGATGTTTACGGCAAAATCGTTGTCCAACAAACTTTTCTTGAAGGAGGAGCTCCTCTCTCTAAAGATGGAGGAGGGCGCAAACATGATGGAGCACGTGAGCGCTTTTAATAGGTGTATTGTAGACTTGCAAAAGATGGATGAGGTTTATAAGTCAGAAGACAAGGTTGTGATGTTGTTGACTCCCTACCTCCGTCTTATAAGCACTTCTGCATGACGCTTATATTCGGGAAGGGAACCTTGAGGTATGAAGAGATCGTGCAAGACATCCTAACACATGACTGAATGCTTCAACGTTCCGAAGAAGGCTCTCAAAGTGAAGGTCTTTTGGGAAGGACTAGAGGGCGGGGTCGTTCAAGCAAGCGAGAGGGCAAGTCAAGCAATGGTGGAAATTCTAAATTAGAGAACAATGAAGGTTGTTTCGAGTATGGGTCTAAGGAGCATTGGAAGCGGAATTGTCCGGTATGAAAAGAGAAGCGGAACAAGATGAAGGATGTCGAAAGTTCAGGTGCAGCAAACGTGTCAACTGGGTGTGACACCGATGATGAACTTTTGACGATTATAGAGTGTAACAGGGATGTCGTGGAAAGTTCTTCAGGTGAGTGTTCTACTTCAGTTTGGATTCTAGATTCTGGTTGTTCTTATCATGTGTGTTCAAATAGGAGTGTATTTGATACATATGAGGAAAAGAATGGTAGCAAGATTCTGTTGGGAGACAAAACAAGTTTTGATGTTTTGGGCGTGGGAATAGTAAAGATCAAGATGCAAGATGGTCTTGTTAAGTGCCTTAGTGAGGTGAGGCATGTACTGAAACTAAGAAGGAATCATATTTCCCTTGGCGCTCTAGATAGAGAAGGGTATTCATACAAGGCCAAAGAAGGGAAGCTTTTACTCACACAAGGTTCGGTGGTGATTATGCGAGGGGAGATTCAACCTAACAACGTTTATCAGCTTTTGGGGGGTACAAGTGCAGGTGGAGCAGAAAATTTTACCAAGGACGTGCTTTGTACTAAAGAAAAGCGGGCATGGGATTTTACTGTCAAGGAGCCGGTGCAATGGAATAAAGCTACAAGTTCGCTCAAGGCTAGTTGGGCAAGAAAGGTTAGTCAAAGTTGTATGACTAATAGTTCATCATCAAGGGTACTTGATTTCAAAGGTGTAGAAGTGGCGGACAAGGTCCACAAGGGTGAAGTCAAGACAAAGTATGATGGGGAAAATGTTGTTGGGTCGGTGGCAACCGAAAAGATGCTTCATACCAAGGTGGTCATGGAAGGGACTCCAAGGCAGGTGGAGCTTGACACAAGGGTTGAAGAAGCTGGGTATCAACAACAAACTCACAAAGGGGTTCTACTTGAGGTAGAGCCTTCATTACAAGCAAGGTCCGAGTTTAAGGAATCCATCAAACCGTCCCCAGGTTTTGGATGGATGGACAAAGAAGATTCAACTACGTTTCGGAGTACTTTGGGGAGCATGAAGTGGGAAGGTTTGATGGGTGCTTGGATGAGAAGGAAGGAGTTTGTTCATAAATCCAAGAATGGTTGCTACGTGGGGATTTATAGAACAATGGTTGGTATGCGGTTTGCGTATCAAGGCATGTCAAGAATTCAAGGTTCCGAGAAGCCGAGGAGCGAGGAGTTTGGCATGGGGGAGCTCTCTTCTACACAAGCCGTTCGGATGGCCCAAGTCTAAGATTGGGTGGAGCACCTTCTCACCTAAGGTGCGTTGAGGCAAGAGGTTTCTTGCCGTGGTGGAGCTCTTGGGAATTACTAGAACGTTTTCCAAGAGGTTGATGAGGTTATAAGGGTCAACGATTGTTCATGGGTGATGGATGGTTCACCAAGGTGGAGATTGTTGAAGATTGGCTCACCATAGAAGAAGGGATGGAATCCTTGTCAGATTTGGACTCGGTTTCTCCTTGTTTTGGAATCCTTGTCAAATTTGGACTAGGTTTTCTCTTTGGTTTGGGATCCTTTAGGTTTCATATTCCTTGTATGATTGTACTAAAGCCCTATACTTATAAATAGGCACTTTAGAACTAGGTTTTTTACAAGCACAAAATAGAGAGGAAAATTCAAGAGTGAATTTTCAAGGGAGAAACACAAGACAGAATTCAAGGGTGAATTCTTTAGTATTTCCAAGGGTGAGAGAAAAGAGATCTAGGGTTCTTGTGAGAGCTAAGGGGGTTCTTGATTGTAACCAAAGTTGTTCTTACATACTAGTGAATTTCTCGGGTGGATCACCAAGAGGACGTAGGCAGGAGGCCGAACCTCTATAAATCTTTGTGTTCTTGTGGGTGTGTTTACTTTGTGGTTTGGTGTGTGTTTTATTGTCAAGGGGTTTATGTGTGTGCCATCGCATAGTCCATCAACGACAAGGTCTTGGAGTGTTTCCACACAACACATATCCATCTTGGGGCATAGAAATGCCGCTCAAAGAAAGGTGATCCGACAGAATTATGTTGAAGCTTATGGAGAAGATCTCCTCAAGGAGCTGGAAAAAGAACTTAAAAGTGACTTTGAGGTCAGTTTAAGAATGCACTTTATTTTTTTGCATTAGTTGAGATAATTTGACTGCATGTTTTGCATTAGTTTTCACATGTTCAATTTTTGGCTGATTAACTTTTGGGAGGAAGCAAGAGAATCATTGAACGGGCTAACATATTTTGGTTTCTGAATTTCTCTTAGGGCCAGTTTGGCATTGTTGTGCTGTAAAAATAATCACTGTTAGATTTGCTGTGAGAGAAATCAACTGTGAAAGAAAGCAGTTTGGTGTTTGGTAAACTTTTTGTTAGAAGTGCGGTTGGTAAAAAAAAAGGCAAGGTTATTTTTGGAATTTTGAAAGTTTCATTAAACCCAGCGCCTCTTCAAAACCAATTTCCGCATAATCAAAAAATGAAAGCAGATCATCACATGCTTTCCCTAATTGCTTTCTCTCACATCAATTATTTAAAATAAGTGATTTTATTATCTTTTATTAAGCAGGTTGGGCTTTCAAAAATTTCAAAATAATCACTTATAGCCTCAAATAAGTAATGTCAAACGGGCACTTAATCAGAGGGCTGTACTGCTTTGGACACTTGATCGAGCTGAACGAGATGCATTTTTGGCCAATGAAGCGACAAAGAAGTGGACTAAAAGCAATCAGGTTCTTGCTGAAATAGCCTGCAGTAGGTCTTCACATGAACTACTCTTGGCAAGGCAGGCTTATCACTCTCGCTATAAGAAGTCCCTAGAAGAGGATGTTGCACATCACACAATCGAGGACTTTCGCAAGGTACATCTGCTCTTATTTTGTTATAAAAGCAGGCGCATGTAAGAATTGTAATGTGTGCCATTATGAGAGAAATCTTACTTTCTCTTTGTACTTCGTAACCTCACTAATAAAAAGCATTTTCTGTTTTTTATTCTTTTTTTATTTGTTTCCATTTGGTGCTCTAAGCACAACAGGTGCCCCCTCCATCACCTAATTTGTCGATCAGATGACTACTGTTGCTGATAGCCTTCGTAAGGTACAACTGCTAGAGTATAAAGTTCTTTCAGCCTACTAGAACGAATATAGTTTAATTCTAAGAGAATTCGCCCAGCCCCAACCAAGAGCAATAACTACAGTTCCTATCAAAGAATTGACTAAATTTATCCATTGATATGCCTTTAGTTTCCTTTTCTTTTCTTTTTTTTTCTTTCCAAAATGTCAATGTTAAAAAGTTTATTTTTGTTGGCCAACATAGAAAATGAAATTTGGATCTGAATGTACACCGGGATAAATCAAGCAAGAACATTTTGTAGGATTATGAATATGAGGCCAGTGTTTCAGACTTTGGCACTGCTAAGTTTTTGACCATGAGCCATGAGCCAATAGAAAACTGACCATGAGCCAATAGAAACCCCAATTCTCCATGACCATGAGCCAATAGAAAACTGAAAAGTTCCAACTTCAAATTGTTTCTCGTTTCTTTTTCCTTTCCGATTTAGAACTTGAAATCATTGAATAATTTATTGCAGTGCCAATCTATGAAGCCACCTCCCTCATCTCTCCTCCTCCATATCTCAGTCGCCACTACAAATCACCACCAAGAACAGCCAATCGTAACGGCCACAACCCACAACCCACCATTATCGTAACCCATTCCCTCTGCAGCCCACTGAACCACCCTCCATTGCCACCACCTAGCTGCCCCCTAGTCCTCATTCTAGATCTCCCTCTCTCATATGTAATTACCAAAAATTAAAGAAAAATTAACACTGAATCAACAAATGCCAGATCAATTGAAGAAAATTCTGGACAATTACTTCAATCAGACAAAGAATCGACATCATTGAAAAAAAAAAAGGAACCACACCCACGAACCCATAACCCAGCCATCACTAGATCTGAGCAACCCCATGGCCCACCCTCACCAACCATCTCCACCACCAGATCTGAGCAACCCCGTGGCCCACCCTCACCGGCCATCTCCACCACCAGATCTGAGCAACTGTAAGCTCTTGAACAGATCCAATTGTGGATCCATGCAAATGGAAGTACAGAGTAGGGGGTTGAGAGAGAGAGAGAGAGAGAGAGAGAGAGAGAGATTCAAAAGCTTGGTTTTGTTCACTCTCATCGATCTGTACCCTGAGGCATGGCCAACCAACAACACTCTTTAGTTTTGAGTTGAAGGGTCCAAACCCCCTGTTTGAAGGCTTCTGTGATGTACCCACAGCAATCTTCAAATTCATGGTCATCCAAAGTGTGTGCTTTGGAGTTTATGACGATTACTCATAGCCATGGCCCCATTAGCTTGAGCTTCTGAATTGAGTTTCCCATGAGCCACCAATTTTCAGAGTTTGAGTATTTTTATGGTGAAAAAATAAGGGGTGGGAATTATGAGCTGGGCAACAAAGTGATGAAGAAATGTGAAATTAAAAAGTAATCTGATAGATAGAGCCCTCCGTTAGAAGAATATGATAGACAGAGAGAGAGTAATTTTTTTATTTTTTTTATTTTTCATTTAATATGTTAATTTTTTAAAATAATTTAAACATTAAAATGATTTTTTATTAGTTTTTTGTCCACGTGGAAGTCCACGTCATCAAAAAATGGGTCCCACTTTTGACACGTAAGCATTTAACAGATTTTCTGACAGTATGGCTAATGGATGGTATGTACTTGTAAGTTTTCGTGATGTTGAGTATGTACTCAAAAAATGGGTCCCACTTTTGACACGTAAGCATTTAACAGATTTTCTGACAGTATGGCTAATGGATGGTATGTACTTGTAAGTTTTCGTGATGTTGAGTATGTACTCATAAATGTCTCTAAAATCGAGTATGAACTTGTAACCGACCCTATAGGTTGGGGGGTTTACTGTAGTTTTTCCTTTCATTAATTCCAATAGTTTTCTCCCAAGAACATCACAGTCGAGGAACCCTTGATCAGGGAAAAGTCTGAGAAAGCTGTACACACTAAAAAGTTAAACAAACATTGTAGTTATTAGTTTTTCCGTGATGTGCATGAGTTGAATGATTCCTTTAATAAGATATATTGTCATTTCTTAGTTAAAACCATTGCACACGGTCTCATTTTAAGGCCTCTCAAAACTCCTAGTAACAGCTAAGTGAAGTGGTAACAGGTCGCCTTCATCCGTTAATTCATTATGCAATACCTAAAGACAAGGATTAATATATAGAGGTTTTCTATTTGAACCCTACAAATATCCAAGTTCACCTCACAAAACTCTTTTGCACATCAGTCTCATTTCATTAAAGTTCAACGACAAAATGCAAAATTTCCAATTTTAACTTTAAGATAAGAGACAAAGACTTTGACTAAAGATACATAGAGATAATTGTGTGCTTCTCTCCTATACTTCAATGTGTCATAGTTCTAACATTTCTAATTATAAATTTTTTATTAAGACCCCAATATTTTTCTTTTCTTTTTAGCCCCAAATAAGAAAAAACAAAAATATACAAAGCTGAAAACAAAAATATCACCACGGAAACAACCCCCACCCCACAAAACTACGGGCTAATAGAGGAGCATTTCGAATCTAAGGTCCTTGGATGCATAAAGAAACTTGGCTCCGCACACAAGAACTGCGGGTTCTCACAAAATTTCATCAAGAACAAGGAATAGGATCTCATACCATGTTGATTCTAAGAATTTGTAATAATTTGGTGGATTTGATAATTATTCAGTGTTACTCAAGCGGAAAAAACCCAATATCTGATATCCATGTTTACTTACCAAAAACGGGAGAAACTATGAATCGGGGAACTTAAATAGGGTAATCAAGAAATTGGAATCGGATCAACTAGTTGATCCCATTCCTGATTTGAAGGGTATTTAATTATGAATTGTAACATGGAACCCATATATAACTTTCGATCCTTCATATTTAAGTAAATGCAGTAGAAGTGAGAAATTGGAATAATTTCAATACCTATGAGTTAGTAAACACAAGATAAGCATGAACGGGAAACATGAAAACGTACATTAGTTTCGACAAAGATAGCAATCCTATCTAAACCATTTTTTGAAATCCATAATTTGAAAAATGGAAGGCCAAATATATGGGGAAAAAATTCCAACATTTTTCTCCCTTGAACATCACAATTCACAACCGAGGGAAAAGTGTATGAGAAAGCTGTACATACTAAAAGTTAAACAAACCTTGTAGTTATTAGTTTGGATTAACTACATTTTAGTCCCTTGAGGTTTAGAGTCAGTATAGAAATGGGCCCCGAGGTTTCAATTTCATCAATTTCATGCTTGACATGTCAAATTATGACAAATTTACACCGGCCATTACATTGACCGTTAGGTCAGATGTTAAATGCTGACGTGGTAGTCGTGGGACCCACCCTATTATTCTTTTAAAATATTAAAAAATTAGATTTAAAAAAACCCCTCTCTCTCTCTCTCTCTCTCTCTCTCTCTCTACCTAGAACTTGAAAATTTTCTCCGATCACATCTTTAGCAGCCCCACCCCATCTCCGACCACCTCCCCACCCAACCACCATTGAAGCCATACAAACCCCACCCACATATCCGCCCTTCCTCGACCCACTCTCTAATTCTCTTCCTCTCTCTCACTACGGCCTCATCCACCGAACCCACAATTGCCATTCACGAATCTCTTCTCCCCTCCAGTCCTCCGAAGATCCTCCACCACCACTGCGACAGCGTTACTGCCCTCGCTCTCAGCCCCAACTCCACCTGCCTTACTTCTAGCTCCGAAGACCACTTCGTCAAGCTTTACAAGTTTCCTGGTCACCATCTTCCTCCCATTTCTCATGATTTTCGTTGTTTTTTTTGGGATTTTGTAGAAATTGGGGTTTCTTGCATCGGTTTGATTCTTTGGGTTTGAAATTGAGTAATTGGAAGGAATTGGAATGAGTTTAGTGCTTGATGTAATTTCAATATGTTTTGGAATTGGAAGGAATGAGGAGGGGTTGTTTTATGCATTGGATCTAGGAGGCACAAACCTCAGGGTGCTGAGGGTACAACTAGGTGGCAAACAAAAAATAACAAGGGCTAAATTGGGGTAAATGAGCGATAAAAAAAAAACAAGGGCTAAATTGGCAGGAAAAAAAATTCAGGGAGGACATTTCGACAAGCGTGATAGTTTGGGGGGTATTCGGTACTTTACCCATAAAAAAATCATATATGAAATGGATTTTAGAAACACACCCAAAACTCATTTACCACATAAAGAGAATTAAAACTTGCTATAATTATAAAACTGCCAATATTTTCTTAAAACAAACCCAATCCCAAAACCTCATTTTAAAAAAAACCCAAAACACTCAATATGACATTAAACTAATTTAATAATCAAAATTAAATTCAATATGATCCCGGCTATCATTTGTTAGGTTTATTTATAGAAATTAAATTATATAATATTTATCTATATTATTTTTGCTAAGAATGAATATTTAACTAAATAGCTCAAAAAAAATTTGTTTGAAAAAAAAGGCACCATTTTTTGAGGTGCCAATTCATCTTTATAATTAATTATACAATTAATACTAGAATCTCACACAAATACTTTTTTAAAACATTTTTCATTACAAGCCACAGTATTCTTCGTCAGCATTAAAAAAAAACTAGTATTCTTTGCCCCAATATTCTTTGGTTTGCACAATAAAATAATGCAAAAGTTATTAATAATTTTATAGAAATATAGAAAATTCGTACAAACCAAACGATACATTGAATCCTAAACTTTATTAGAAAATCTATGAATCCAGCAAAGGCAGTAAAGTAGATCTATGGAAAGCAGTAAAGTAGTTTATCGTAGAGAAAAGAAGGAGAAAACCCAGAAAAATAAAACAAAATTGCAGTGAGAAAGAAGGATAAAACCCAGAAAAATACAAACAAAAATCACAGTGAAAAAAAGGAGAAAAACCAGAAAAATAAAATAAAATTGCAGATAATTCGATCCCGAAAAAATCAAACAAAAACTAAAGAAAATGGATTCATCGGAGATTTACTACCATTGAGTGACCAGTGACCACCGAACCGTGCCATCAGCTTCGCCGAAAACCAGATAGCATGAGGAGACAGAGAACAAGAGGAAAAGCAGAGAGAACATAAACGGAGAAAAAGAGGAGAAATGAAAGAGAAGATAGGAAATGGTGAGAAAAAGAAAATGCGTATGAGAGAGAGAGAGAGAGAGAGAGAGAGAGAGAGAGAGAGGAAGATGAGGTCTGACTGAGAGAAGGAAATCGGAAGAAGATGAGGTCTGAGGAGTCATGGAGGAAAGAGAGTACAAGAGAAGAAAAAAGAAGGGTTGGTATTAGTGTTTGTTAGGAAAAGAGAAGGAAAGTGAGAAATAAAATAAACAAAAGAAAGAGAGAGATAAGAAATAAATTACTAATTAGATAAGAATCTTTAAATTTGCTTAATCACTTTTACAATATTGTTAGCAACAGTCGCACGAGGGAATAAAAATAATAATAATAAAAGCCTCGCCATTAGCTATAGCTTTTCTTCTTCTTCAATGGCGTGTTTACTAACTCGTAATCGGAATAAGAATAAGAAATCCGATTCCGATTATGGATTATACTTGTGTTTACTAAAATTGGAAAGAATCAAAAGTGCGTGAAGCTCACACAAAAAATGGAATTCAATTCCAAGATTTGGCTGATTTGGCTTCCCAACATAGAGAATATATTTGGATTTCGGGTTTAGGGAGAAATCGGAATGATAATTTTTTTCCCTTTATGCCGTCACTTACTTTCATTACTTCCAAGATTATCCTTAACCCTAGAAATAAAAAAAAAATCATTTTAAGTGTTAAGGATTAACTAATAGAAATACTTACATTTATATATAAAAAAATACTTAATAGAAATACTTAAATTTATAAAATAAAAAATAAACAAAATCATTTTAGTGTGTCTATAAATAAAAAAGCAATTTAATTTTTTCTTACTATTATATACTATATCAAATTTTATTAAAAAAAGTATATAAAATATTTGATTTGGGACAAGGGCATTTTAGTAATCATACTGATTTATATTCCGATTCTACTGAATTAGTAAACAGTTTTATGGAATTCTATTCCGATTCCAGACAGTTTTAGTAAACAACTTCAATAGGAATCTGATTTTGATTCCGCCTCATTTCAATTCATCTTCAATCCAATTCCTCCTCAATTCAATTCCTCTCAATTTGATTACGGATTAGTAAATGCGCCATAAGTTTATTCTCCCTATGGCATTTAGGCTAGAATAATTCCTACAACATGCAATCTGCCTATGGCATTTAGGCTAGATATAAACATGAAGAGTATGATGAGCACGAGTAACCAAATAAATCTTGTAATTCTTATAGCATGACATTTACCCTAAGTAATCACACCTTTTAATTGCAAAAAGCATACTCAAAATCAGTGTGGCATTCACTCAATTTTGCATCATATAACTTAGTCATATACCATAATGGTGATCAAGCATCAAGGCACATAACCAATTTAACACTTAGCAATTAAAAGTTCAAACACAAAATCACATTAATGGATAAATAAACGTACAGTACTATATCATCATGCTAGGACTTAACCCCGCCCTAGATTAAAGTTTAGTTACACATGAACATAATTAAAAAAACAGAAAATAATTTCATAAGAGTGAAAGAAAAAACCCTACAGTACAATGTCGCACACACACTCCTAGCATCGTGTTCTCTTCTTGATGAAACGGGTCGTGACGTTTTTTTTTTTCTGACCTAGGCTTTTCTTTTTATATGATCTCTTTACCTTTTTCTAGTCCTAGTAAACCTCAAATAACTTAACTTGCAAGGAAAGAGCAGCCAAAAAAACTGTAACCAATAGGAAATATAAAAAGAAAGAAAGTACAAGTCAGCTTTCCTAATTCTTTGAGGCTTACAGCAGATATTCCGATTCTGGGCTTTTGGTGGGCTTAATCTTCACCAAATTGAACGTGGAAGATGTCATTGAAAAGGTATTGACGTCAGCTACAATTTTTATGACAAATATTTTCCAAGAAAAATCCCATAAACTTGACTAAAATCGTCCTCAAGCCCAACAGCTCCAATCTGCCCGTATGGCACATGCCTTGACTTTAATAATTCGTTCTGAACAGTTGGCTGGCCCAATAACTCTCAAATTTTGACACAACGTCTCTTGACCTCTTAGCTTTCATCTCCAAGTGGTTTCATCCAAAATCTCCTAGTAAAAGGTAATTTCTCCATTTTTGGTAGTTTCCTGAAAACACAAAAGCTGGAATATGTGAAGATCTCTATAAAACAATCAACTTTTGCATACAATATCTAAGTGAAAAGAGTAAATTTATATGATATATAAATGACTTATCAAACGCCGTCTAAATTTCAAATATATCCACGTCGGTCTTTTAATATTTTACGACGTATTAAGTTAGTACACCACGACGGTCTTTATAAATAAAAAGTGGTGGTAAATTGGTTTACCACGTCGTTAGTGTAGAATATAGCGTTGGGGTTTTTTGTACATAACCACGGCGGTTTATTCATAAAGAGCGTCGTATAATAATACAGGAATCCACGTCGCTAATTTCGTAGCGCAGACGTCTTATGGTAGTTACAACGACACAAATATGTCATAACCCGTCGTCTAATGAACAGCGAAAGCCAAACAAACGATGGTGGGAAAGACAATCGAACCACCAATTTGAGAAAAACAATATTTTAAAGGTCGGTGATGTATGTGTCTTTGTGTCTTTGAGATACATAAAGGCACATACACACCAACATCCAAACTATTTGCCTCCAACCTAAACCCGGACCTTTAGAGAGGTGAGAGAGAGCCAAGGCCTGAACTGACGACGGTAGCCAAGGGCCAGAGCTATGTTCCTCATCACAATTTGAGAAAGACAATTTTTTGAAAGTTAATGATGTGTGTGTTTTTGTCTTTGAGATACACCAAAACACATACATCGTTAACATCCAAATTATTGCCACCAAAGAGGTGAGAGAGAGCCAAGGCCTGAAGTGAGGACGGCAAGCAAGGGCCTGAACTGACAAACTGACAATTTGGCCGCCAAAGGCCAAAAGTATGTGACTTTATTTCCAGTTGGAACCCTAAGTGAAAACTGAAAGTGAAAGAATGCATGAAATGTAAGACCCGTGTCTTGGGGAAGCAAGAACGGTTAGCAATCCCACATCGCTTGGGGAGGGAAAGGTGAAGTGCCTTATATGTGTGGGCACTTCTCTTCCTAGCACGAGGCCTTTTGGGAGCTCACTACCTTCGGATTCCTTGGAACTCTGAAGTTAAGTGAGTTAGAGCTAGAGCATTCCCAGGATGGGTGACCCACTGGGAAGTTGCTCGTGAGTTCCCAGAAACAAAACCGTGAGGGCGGGGCCCAAAGCGGACAATATCGTGCTAGGAGAGTCGGGTCGTGACATGAAAAGCCCCAATTTAAACCAATTATCTTTACTAACCATGGCAGTCCAATTATAAATTACGTCTTCTAATATTAACAAATCCATGACACTTATTTTGTATTAAGCATCGTATTAACTTAATATACCATGGCAGTAGTGAAGTACATAACGCCGTGTAATTTTAAACATATCAACGTCGGTCTTTTAATATTTTACGACGTATTAAGTTAGTACACCACGACGGTCTTTAAGATGTTGGTTTCCATAAATAAAAGGTCGTTCTAAATATTTGTTTTTCACGTCGGAATTATTGAATATACGGTCGTTGTTGTTTGAAACTAAACACGGTGGTCTAGTCATAAATAGGGCCGTCTAAGATTAAATAAATCCACGGCGCTTATTTTGGAATAAGTTCCGTATTAATTTAATATACCATGGCAGAAAAAATAACTTTATGTCGTGTAAAATTGTACTTAACTACGTCGTTTTGGAAGAATTAATGGTCGTATGTTGTCTCATAAACATGGCATATTCGGAATACTAAGAGTCGTGTGAAGCACAACACGAGGGCAGTTTCTATATGTATATCGCCGTATGAACCAACATACTAGGGTGGTTTTTATTAATAGCATCGTCTTATGAAACGGTCTGTCAATATTTAAACTTTTTACCAAACATGACCTAAGCTTTTACTGTTTCCAAACTCGAGAAAATTTTTTCACTCTCCTCTCATTTTTCCTTCCCAAAGCTCTGTTTCTGAATCTCATTGTCTTCCTCTCCTCTTCGTCTTCATCTTTGAACTGAAACTCCCAACTCCAAAAGAAAACTTTCATTGCACGCAAAAGGTAACCATTTCTCACTTTCTTTGTTCCTGTTTTTTTTTTGTGAAAATCATTATAGGTTTTTGTTTTGAAAATCTTTTTACGTTTTTTATGGTGAAAAGCATTTTACGTTTTTTCCAAGTTTGATAAAATATACAGACAAAGAACGAAAGTGTCTGGAACCACTTCTCTATTTTTTGTATTTCATCTTAATAAGATGGCGGTGGCTTCTTATTTACGTCGTTTCAATTGTCAAACCACGACGGTAATTAACTACCGCCGTGATAAAAATATTATTATGTTGGTAGTTCTTATCTAGTGTCGTGTGAAATTAAATACTACATCGTATTTTTAAAATAACAGTTGTTTTTAGTATTTGAAAATAAAAAATATTTTCACTTGCAGGTTTGATTTCTCTGTAACCATGGTTTCTCAAGCGCAATTTGTGAAAATCATTATAGGTTTTTGTTTTGAAAATTTTTTAATGTTTTTTCTGGTGAAAATCATTTTACGTTTTTCCAAGTTTGATAAATATACAGACAAAGAATGAAAGTGTCTGGAACCACTTCTCTATTTTTTGTATTTCATCTTAATAAGACGACGATGGCTTCTTATTTACGTCGTTTGAATTGTCAAACCACAACGGTAATTATATCGCCGTGATAAAAATATTATTACGTCGGTATTCTTATCTAGCATCGTGTGAAATTAAATACTACGTCGTGTTTTTAAAATAACCTTCGTTTTTAGTATTTGAAAATCTAAAATATTTTCACTTGCAGGTTTGATTTCTCAATCGCAAAGTAAGGATGCTAGCTTGAACAAAAATCAAAATAAGGAGCTTAAAGTTTCAAAAGCCCAAACCAAGTCCTCGAAGAAGAAGAAGTTTGTTTCATCTGCTAAGAAAGAACCAAACAATACGACAACATTTGCTGAGGAGCCAAAGTCAAGTCGGGGTATAAACACAATGCCCCTTGTTGTGAAGAGAAAATTGCAGAAAATTAAGCCAGTTATTGAGTACAACAAAAAGGGGAAACCATGTGGCCTTGCACATAGTGAGATGCAGTCCTACATTGGTGTGTTGGCATGCTCCAGAGTCCCTATTGTGGACAAGAAATGGACTGCAATGCCCAAGAATATAAAAGAGAAGATTTGGGAAGCTGTTGACATGGCTTATGTGGTAGGGCATGGGGGCAGGAAAATGGTCTTATCATATGCTGGCAAGAAATGGAAGGATTTCAAAGTCTACACTAACGAGGCATCATATCATTCCATTCATCAATGAGAAGGAGAAGTTAAATGAACCCCTTAAACTATATCCATTCATAGAGAAAGCAGACTGGGATGCCTTTGTAGCTTCAAGGTTATCCGAACAATTTGTGGTTGTGCATACTGAACAAGAACATAGGAGGGAGAAATGCGAGTACAATCATCGGTTGTCTCGAAAATGATATGCTGGTTCGGAGGACCATTTGGAGGAAACCATGCCCGGGGTAGAAATTGATTGATCTACTTTATGGAAGAAAGCTAGAGAAGACAAACACGGTAACATCCCCGATCCAAAGGTTGCAGAGAAAGCAAGATTAATTGTAAGCCTAAATTCACTCACTCTGTTTTAAATTTGTATTAAACTGCATTGGAATTTTAATTAGACTTTCATGTGGAACTAACTTCCTGTTTCTGTTGACTTTAATGTGTCTTTGTGTTATGATGAATTGCAAAAACAAGTCTCTAAAGGCACTCTTATTGTCTCTGGAACTAATGATGTGTTGACTATGGCTTTAGGTCCTGATCATCTAGGGAGAGTTAGAGGTGTAGAGGTTGGGATTTCCACTAGGAAATACTTCAATTTACCCAGACAATAAAGGGTAAAGTTTGCCGATCAATTAAAGGAAAGTGTAAGATGAAGGAAACATGCATCTAATGCTTAGGAAATGAACTTTAGCCACAACCTATAACACAAAATCATTCTAAATGGCGGATTCATTTTGTTTATGCTAGTTGAGCTTAACCTTTTTCATTATAACCCAAGTATCTTGGGCCTGGTCTCTTTGAACACAAAAGAAAAAGGAAAAAGGGAATATATCTTTACCCTTGATGACATTTTCTTGATTTCTCAAGAATAAACACCTTTGTTGGAAAGGCCTTTTCTTTCTCTTGAAATGTTGACTCCTTCACCTAAAGGCTCCAAAGTAGAAGCTCTCTACCTCAACACACCAAATGCTCTTAGAGATGTAGAGAAGACAACCAAGAGGTATGGATGCTAGTCTACCTCTTGATTGGACCAATTTTTGGCTTATGGAAGATGAGAGGCAAAGATGATGCACTCACTCATCAACCAAAAACCCTAGCTAGGTTTTCTCCTAACTTTAGAATATAGGACAACACACACCAAGAGGGAAAAACCCTATCCCTTGGCCAGTTTTCTTGGTGGGTTTTTGGGGCTCCATTCGGGTCCATGGGTCATGTCATCTTATGCCATTTATCCATTGGGCCCAATTGCCTTTTGGGCTATTTTGTCCATTTCCTTTTAAATCATATTTAAAAGGCTCAATCCAATATTTCTATATGTCAAAGTTAATTCCATAAATAACCTTTTAATTATAATTTAACTATTAAATCATAATTATAGTCATACTTAATTGATCCGGTCGAACTACTTGACTTTGGTCAATTGCTCTGGTCAACATGTTGACTTTTGACCGTTGACTTTAACATATGATTATGAGCCATTGACTTGTGTCTCCTTATTTCATTTCTCTTCATTTGTACCTCTAATCACATTCTTTGGGTGTGCAGATCCGTAGGTTCCCTTTAGCAAGGTAGTGGGTTGACTCAACTCCTCTGAGATGATATACGAATTAAATTCCACAATTTAATTCTTCCTATTAATAAAGGTTAATTGAAACCTTTTAGGACATCCACAAACCATGGTTGTCGCCTAGCAGCAAGTCACGGTTATCCGAGCTAAATGAGATGTTGTGAAAGAACCTATTCAAATTGGAATGACCGTGCAATTGAATCCTTCTCTTATAACAATACTCCTTATTCACATTAATAGATTATGGAATCCGATAGTCAAAATCCTAATGTGAATCCTTCCTTTTATATGATTATCCTGGTAAGATTTGAAGACATCTTCTTTCAAATTTATCCACTACTCTGCGTAGAGATTTGACAAATCATATCTTGGAGTATTCTCTCTCCTTTACTGAGAGTAGACATTCCTTGTTGTACATTCATTTGCCTTCATGACTCTATTGAGAATCCTAATGAGCAGCTTTAAGGTATGCCTAATTTAGCATGACCGTATAGTGCCCTCAAAGACTAACAACATAGCCACAAGACATCTATGATGTCTTAGGTCTAAGGATTAGTTTGCACCATTGCAATTTATGAGTTCTAACTTGACATGTGAGTAAAGACTTCCATGCTGGAACTCATGTGTTGGATTGCGTTTAGTGTACTTGTTCTTCTACAAGCACCTACACACATATCTAGTTGTCTCCACGCTCAATGACTTGAGACCTCGCCATTCTCTGCATATAGAGATGATATTGTGTGTACCGGTCTTTGCGGAATATCAACGCCCAATTGATATTCGTACGACTAGGAACATATTCAGGATTAGGGATCATGATCAGTCTCCATATATGTAATCTCATTACATAGTTCTCATGTCCATTTTTATATTCCTAGGACTATAGTTGTTTGGCCAAATATCATGGTTGAAAACAACTGGTCTTACCCATGAATAACTTAATAAGTCATTACAAAAGATGTCTTTAACATTAATTATCATGTAATTAGTTGGCTTTAAGGGCATACTACTAACAATCTCCCACTTGCACTAAAGCCAATTAGATGTGTATCTTATACAACTATGCTGCTAGGCATTGTAGGCTTGGGCAGTGGATCTGACATGCTATTTGCAGAAGCTACTTGAGATTTCTGACTTTATCCCTACTCATGATTCCTTAATCATGTGGTTAAGTCTCTCAATGTGTTTTGGACTCCTTATGAGACCTTGGTTCCTTGGCTTGATCTATTGCCCCATTATTGTTAGAGTGTGGGTACACTACCGACCTTATGGTTAGAACCATTCAACAGTTCATATGAACTATTCTTGTCCAAACACCTTCGTGTTGTCTTCTAAAGCAGCGATATTGTTTGCTTTTGCTGTTGAGCTTGATATAGTATTTTACTAATATCCTTGTCAACTAACCATATCCAAAAGGATTTTCTGGTGTTAACTACATATTCCAAATTTGAGTTGTTTCACGCTTCCGTTTTCTACTTTGATTTTCTTTCCCTTATCTTGGAACATATCCTCAGTTTTTCTTAAATTCTGAAGGATGCACTTGACAGTTGCCATGGTTCTGATCCTGGGCTTAATTGATATGTATTATGATACTTCTATCATAAATGATATCATAGCTACTTGAACAATATGAAATATCTATTCATTTCTTGTGCTCTTTTGGGATTTAATGGTATACACCTTTTGAAAGTTGACTTTCATATCCTATATGAAGTTAACCTTTCTTTTAGAAGTTTCTATCTTGGAACTTCGTAGCACATGGTTTGAGATAATCTAATTAGCTCAATTTAATATTTTAGATTTATCATGATAAATCATTTTCCATAATGCATCTATCCCAAATCATTCCTAAAAAATGGTTTAGCCATAACTTTATGAAGAGGTAATACAATGTCGTTGCCAATTAAGATTGTTATGTCATCTACATAATATTTAGGAATATGGCCTAACTCCCACTAATCTTCTTGTTATACAAGAAATTCATTCATATATTTGAAAAGATTCAAACGCTTTGACTTTCTTATCAAAATGAATGTTTCTAGCTTCCACTAGCTTGCTTGATTCAATGATGGACGACTATAACTTATATACTCTGTGATTTGAACCTTGGGCTATTTCATAAAAGCCATTTTGTGTTTCCTTTTGTTCAAAATTCACAATTCAAGTATCTAGCTTTTGCAAGCAATATCCGAATAGTTACAAGTGAGAAGGTTTGTTCATATTCAATCCTTTCACATTATTGTAATTGTCATGATGCTACCTTAGCTTCATAGTATTCTATCTTGCCCTTCAAGCCCATCTTCCTCTTGAAGACCATTGGTAGTCAACAGGTACGATACCTTGTGACAGGTCAACTAGAGTCAAGCCTTGCCGGACATGCATAGAATTCAATTTGGATTTTATGGTCTAATGTCATTTAATATAAGTAAATGTCATACAGTTTCTCATGGTAGTTTAGAACAATCTCCCCATTCTTCTAAGATGGTTCTCAGATCCAATTCGAACTACGTGGAGCTTTTCTCGGAACTAAGTTGTCACTTAAGTGTTGATTTGTGGTTTCATATCTTAAGCTAGTCCTCTTGCAAGGAATATAGCGTATGATTTGAGAAACAACGATTGCTTGTCAGTTGATAGAAGTAATGTCCTAAAGTTTACTTTAGACATTCCACAAATCTATACTCAATAAGTTTAACTATAAGCTTATACATAACAACCCTTTGATATCTTTGACAACCTCAAATCTTAACATTATTAAGATTCAGCTTACATTACAACTACATCATATGAAGTTCTTTGGAAGGTGCTGGGTTTGGCAAGTATGTTGCCATTAACCGTGCTGATCCTAATAGGATATCAATTAATCATTATGGAAAGAACCAAAACCATTAAGGTTCGATTTCTCACTTAGAGAATTCCATTATGATATCATGCCATGTTCCTTTAGTACTACTAGGGAACGTTTATCATTTAGTATTCCTTTCTTTGATCAAATCCATGGTTTGAATACTATTGATAATATGCTTCTCTTTTATACATTCTTGAATACTTTAAAACTATTTCAAAGGATTCGGACTTGTGTTTTGTGAGATACACAGTCCAACCGAGAGTGATCGTCGGTGAATGCTATAAAACGAGAGAAGCCTCTTGAGGTGTTATCCTTCTAGTAAGGTAAACCCTCTCTTAGACCTTTTGGGTCTTTAAGGCATCATTGTTTCTAAACAGTCATTCTATCATTCATTTCTTAAATGAAAAAGAGGCCATTAATCAGATTGTAACAATCCAATTACTTACGAACAAAGAACAATGTAGTTTTGTCAAACAAAACAACATTTCCATCTTAAAGATGAAATTAGGTTCTTTTAGGAATATAAAGACGATTTTAATTCCTTTACCTCTAATATAGAACGTTTAAGGAAGTAGCTTCCAACTACTCTTTGTAGAGATCATCGTTGTGTTCCAAAACATGAAGCACTACTCTTCCTTAAGGAGTCTTCTACTTCTTACCAGTCACTTTGCAACATTTACAAGCTAGTGTATGGATCCTAATATCCAAGTAGAAGTTCTAGGAGCTGTTGTGTGTATTTTCATTAAATGTCGGTTTTTTCTAGGAACCGTCGTGTGTATTTAATTACCACGACGGTTTAGATAGTTTAGTTTATTTTGTTTTAATTTTTTTTTAACTTGTTGTACAAGCTGTCTTATATATCTTTCTTTATTTCTTAAAATAGAAAGCCAAGTGCTTGGACGTTTCTGAGAAGGAACAAGGCCATAAATATATCTATCAAAATGTATAATTCACACATAGGCATACAAGGCCGCAAAGCACCGATTTGGAAAACTCTACAAGGCACTCCAAAGCAACCCACAAAGCAACCCAGCAATTTAGAGTGTGGCTACTATGTCATGCTCTTTATGAGAGACATCATCATGGATCGTGCCCTGGAGTTTGAGAAGAAGGTAAAAGTCTAAATTTTAGATTTATTTTATGTGGTTTTTGTACTGCACGACGACAGTAAATGGAAATACCGTCTTTTGTATTACTATACCACAACTGTTTTTTTAGGCGCTCTGTCGATAGCGCCTATCGGCGATGATTGACGGCGCAGCGATGAATCTGTCGACAGCGCTCGACAGTGCCTGTGGACATCGAAGATTGAATTTCTGTGTTTTTCTAAAGTCTAAATAATCTTTGTTTATTTTTGCAGTTTGAGAAGAACAAGGACCATACCCCCAAGAAGCAATTAATGAACTGAGGAAGGAATGGACAGATTTTGTTTGCCTTCATATGCAGTAGAGGATTTTTAAAAACATTTATCCTATTATATATATATATATATATATATTATTTTATAATGTACATATTTTTGTTAGAATTATACAAGTTTTTGTACATATTTTTTAGTATAATGTACATTTTTTTTTGTGAATTAAAAATTGGTTTTCATTTTTTGAACACTAAATTAATTCCCTAAATCAACGTCTGATGATAGTTCCAACGACATAATTATGTCAAACACCGTCGTCTTATGAACTTTGAAAACAAACAAATGATGGTAAATATTTAAAATGACATGTATACAATTAAAACACGACGGTGTATATAAAAAATGACGCCTCCAGTATAATTTTAAAGTATGTCAATAATTCAAACAACGTAGGTGGTGGATAGCTACAGACGTCTTAAAATAATATATGTAACATCCCGCCTGACATTTAAATTAATTTTAAAAAATTATAAAGTAAATGACAATTTTACCCTTAGGGTTTCTTAGTGGTTTAAGGTTGACTTTTTTGTTAGGGAAGGAATTTGGGAAATTGAGTGGCACTGTTGCGTCGAGCTTGTCGAAACGAGTCAGTAGATAGGCGGCACGCTCGATTTCGAGTTATAACGATAGAGAAAAAGTCTAAAAACAAAAATGACATAAAGGTCATTTCCAAAATTGTCAGAACACTTTAATAAAAAAATGCTCTCTCTCTCTCTCTCTCTCTCTCTCTCTCTCTCTCTCTCTCTCTCTCCGAGGGGGCGCGTCTTCACTCTCCTTCCTCTCTCTCTCTAACCTCGTCTAAAAACTGCGTCGATCACTTTGATTGGCAAGAGCTCTCTCCTCCGACCACCTCAGGTGATGATCCAGCACTCAAAATGACCACCTCGACCTCCTCTACCTAGCCCACCCAATTTCTCGTCTTGAAACCAAGTGATTTAACGGTGGCGACGTCTGGAAGTTTCGGTAGAAACTGCCCTTATCTCCAGTGACGACTCCGGCGACTTCAGGCTGCGCCACCACCTGGAACATGCGGCTCTCCTCTCCCTTGATCTTTCCTGTAAGTTTCCCGAAAACATTGGTCGCTGTAGCCGCCATATCGAGGTCGGGAAATTCTGGCCAAAGCCCTCAAGGTTTGTCTTCGATTGAACCTGTAGGTGTGTTTGATGTGTAGGTATGAGTATTGGCCGGCGATTTGAGATTTTTCCGATCGCCGGAATTTACTCAAGCCACGCACCACTGCCGGTGGTGGGTGGGATCACATGGGCCACTTTGTGGTGGATCTTTGAGTTCCAAAATACTCCCCATGTCGTCCCGAGCACGGCGATATGCTTGGATTAGCAATTGGATACCGTTGGACTATCGAACGGATATTACGCCTATTAGGCGATATCCGAGTTCGATAGGTTTGGACCTTCCGATCAGTCTCATTTTCAAATATGTCATTCCTTGTATCTCTAGGATTGTGTAGGAACTGGTTGATCGAGAATCGGAGTTCCAGATACTTCAAATTAATGATTTTAGGGTTAAGTATTAAGTCGTTATCCGATCGTGCAATCAAGAGAGATTTGACCGCTTGATCGAGAACAAACTCTTGGGACTTGTTAAGTAGACCTTGTTGGACTTATCAGAACTCGATCGAGAACAAACTCTTGGGACTTGTTAAGTAGACCTTGTTGGACTTATCAGAACATTTGGATCAGAAATTGGAGGTTGTTAGCCCCGCAGGACCAATTGGTCAAATTCAGCGATCACGGTCAAATCGACCATCGGATTGTGAAGAAACTTCGAGGATGGGTTTAACTTTTGGTCGTGGACCAATAGGAATAGTCAAATGACAAATTGAGGTTGTGGGCCCTACGAGGCCAGTTGGCCTGGAAGGTGACAATGTCGACTCCGTTGAGGCCGAAGAGTAAGTTGTACTGGTGAAGTGGTCTTTATTGCATAAATAGTTTGCTTACTAATTAGTTTTTTAATTATTCATGGAAGGTTTACTTGTTAGCCTTATTTTCAAGTAGGATGTATTTATATTTTATTATTATTCAGTTAAGGTTTAGATTGAATTTAAGTGTTTATGTATGGTAGAAAGGATTTGGAAAAGTACGTGAGTTGGGTTGGCTTCAATAAGGGATTAATTAAATGTCTGACTATATCAATATATTTAAATCTATGCTCGATGGCTTGAAATTGATAAATTACGAATACTAATTTTCTAAATAGTATATATATATATGGATTTAGTTTGAGAACAATTTGGAATGAGTATGCACGGTCTAATTCAAATTAAGGAATATTGGAATTGATGGATATGCGTTTCGTGCTGATCACCCGATTCTGCGAGGATATGCTTTCTTGGGCTAACCATGTGTCCCCCGAGTTCTTCGAGGATGTAACATATATGGTACTTGGAGTTGACGGTGGAATAGAAAGTAAGGGATGATCGGTAATTCTGTATTTGATTTGTACCTTATGGTTTGAGCTCTGTTTCTCGTATTAAGAACTACGTGTGGCTTGATCCCTTAGTAAGGGTACGTAGGCAGCCTAGAGTTCCTAGGGTCAGCCGCAAGGTTAAGTTCTGAATATTTGCTCAGTTAGTTGGTGTTGGAATTGATAACTTATCTATGTTGTTCTGGGTGAGACTAGGTTCATATGATTGAATGATTTATGTTGTATAATGAGGCATGATGCCAGTCAGATTAAATGTTTTGCTGTGTGTGATATTGTCTTGTGCATGCTTAACGACTGGAAATTATAAACTGTATATTTTACAAGTGAAAATTTATTGAAAAATGAGCATTTTTCAGGGGAGACTCTGCCGGTTTTACGGTAGAAGTCTAGTCTCAATTTTATTTTAAATCAGGGTTGAAAAGGGGTTTTGTTAGTAGGTTGGCCTGGCATGAGTTTAATGCCGGATAAGAACATGGTTCCTAAAGTTGTTTTAGAATTTGGGCAAGAAGGGTATTTTTGTCATTTATGCCTGACACCTGCACGGTGTCGGACATGCACAGGGTTCGTCATGGATTCCAATGTGGAATTTGGATCAGGTCCTGTCATTATAACCGACGTTGTAAACTAAAACAACGTCTGTTTTACGTACCTTTAGACGTCTTAAAATGATTACGACGTTGTAAGGTGTAAACAATGGCCGTATTCACCTACTTACGGACGTTTTAAAAGACAAAAACGATGAAACATATATAAGAAACGACAATGTAACTTCTATACACTAGGTGACGTCTTAAGGGACTACAACGTCGGTAAATACATAGAAAACCCCGTTGTACATGATAAACAACGGCCGTATTTTCCTACCTATAGACGTCTTGAGGTACGACAACGACGATATATACATAAATAACGCTATTGTAACGACATACAACGGCGTTTACGATTCAATACCGACGTGGTTTGATGTTGTTTATAAGCCATCTCTCCTTCTAAATCTATTGTCGCGAAATGTGTCAGAAAAAGCGGGACTAAGCCTATGAGCACCTGCCACATGTGATTTCAGTTTAATATTATTTTTTATTGTATTTTATTCATTTTATTCATAATAAATTTTTTAAAAAAAAATCCAAAAAATACGTTGAAAATTCCTATGCACTCATTGAGTTATTGTCTTCCCCCTAAAGCTTTCAAAAATGTAATTTGAGTTATAAAAATTAAAAATGACCACCAAAACAAAAAATTGTTATTGATAAAGCATAACATCACTTAGGGCTTGTTTGGTACACAAGATTGTCTTGGCATGGACTATGCTTAGGGACTGTCTTGACTTGGCTTGGCTTGGTCTAAGTTAGATAGTACTTATCCTACGTTTGGTGTATGCCTAGACTAGGACTAAATTTTTTATTTTTCAAAAATATCTATATATATGTAAATATGTATAAATACATATATTATGTACGTGTATATATGTATTTTATAATATGTATATATAATATATATATAAGTACATATAAATATATAAAATATAACATATATGTGTATGTACATGAATACATGTATATTATAAATAATATAAACATATATATATGTATACATATATACATATATGTATATATATGTGTGTATATATGTATATTATAATATATACATGGGTATATACATATACATATACATATATATATATATGTATATTATATATAAGGGTATGTTGTAATAATAATATACATATATATATGTGTATATATGTATTTTATAATATATACATGGGTATAATACACATACACACACACATATATATATATATATATAGATATTATACATGTATAATGTATATGTGTATATACGTGTGTATATGTATATTATAATACATACATGGGTATAATATATATACACATATGTATATATATGTATATATGTATTATAATATATAATATTTATTACATATATACATGTATACTATTATTATAATATTAATACGTATATGTGTATATGGGTATATTATAATAATAATATACATGTATATATGTATATGTATATTATATATATTATATATGTATAATGTATGTGTATGTATATATACGTATATATACATTATAATATATAATATATGTTACATATATACACATATACTATTATTATAATATTAATATGTTAAAGTGTATATGGGTATATTATAATAATAATATACATGTGTATATGTATATGTATATTATATATATTATAATATATATTATACATTATACATATACGTATTATAATATATAATATATGTTACATATATACACGTATACTATTATTATAATATTAATATGTATATGTGTATATGGGTATATTATAATAATAATAATATACATGTATATATGTATATGTATATTATATATATTATATATGTATATATGTGTATAGATATATACATATATACATATATACGTGTATATATGTACATTATAGTATATGTGTATGTAAGTATAATATAATATATAAATATGTGTATATAATAATAATAGTAATATATGTTATTATTATTACAATATAATTTATTCCTCTTATACATTGGTGAGCATGGGACTAGTTAAGCCCCATTTTTCACATGGGTTTAGTTAAGCCTTCCTAAGGAGGTGTTTTTGGTGGGCCCGGTATTAACAATCTCATCTAAGACTAGGATTAGATGAAACAAACATGGTACTAAATTTAGTCCAGTCCAGGCCAAGCCAAGCCTGTGAACCAAACGACCCCTCAATACTAAAAAAACTGGGTTCAAGATGCAAAATACGACCGTCCAGTTAAAAAATTGCAAAAACAGACGTCTAAATGATATCCAACGTCGTTTTTAACATACGTCATGCAATGGATGAAGGTAAATCCTAAATAAAAACTGCAAATTTGAAATACAAAACACCTCGGTTTAAATAAAACTGACATTAAAAATAAAGACGTTTTTATGACCATACCACAACCGCAATGTACGTACCGACGTCTAAAGGTTAACTCACATGACTGCTCATTTAATTCAAAGCATCGAACATAATAACCGAACAACGATGGTCATGTTCAGCTGTTACTACTGTGCATTCACGACTTAGATGTCCAAATAACCGACATTTCAAATATAATAACACGATGGTAATCGAAATAAACCGACGTATTTAATGACTTAACTACGACCTTCAACATATATTTCCTGTCGTCTTTTAGAGCCACAAAAGGCATTTGAGTTTAAATATCTGTCGTGAAAGTTCTTGTGAATGTCGGTAAGATGATAACAACCGTCCTCTTAGAGAAATAAAAACGTCGATATTAGTAACATAAGCGTCGTGTAAATTGAGCCACCACATCCAAATGTATATCATAAGAGCCGTCGAAAGTTAATTAACAACAGCGGCTATGGAAATACTAGGGCTGTAGTAGATCATAATAATTTCGTTCTTCATATACTTTCCGATGTTACAACTACATTTGAACTTCCTTGGATTCCAGAGACAACGTGATATTACAAATAACCACGGTGGTTTATTTTAAACCAATGTCGTTACAGTGTTTCTAAATGGCGATTGACTGATAAACTAAGCCGTCTATGGGAATAAACACGGCGGTCATGGTGTTATCAGAGCCGTGTAAAGGCATAAACCACGACTGTATTTATATTGTTGATGACTTGGTAATTTCTATAACGACTGCAGTTTTTAAAATAATAGGGTCGTAAAAGTTGTTAATAACATCGTTCTTCCCATATTTACAGCCGTTAATACATCATTTGCATGTCGGTAAGGTGCTTAAGTGTCGTGGAATAGGTGGTAACCACGGCGGTTTATTTTGAAGTACTGTAGTAATAGTTATTTGGAACGTTGGCAAGTTAATTATTTTGGTCGTGGTTACTCAGTGTTACGGCAGTATTTGGATAAGTTGCGTCATGTGTTCTTCTCAAAACGATGTTGAGTTTCGAAAAGTGTCGTCTAAGCTTATCCAAGTTGTTTTCTTTTCTTCTGCATTTTCAATAATTAGAAGGCGATTTTTAGTTGGAGATGACGCTGTATGTGTTAACAACGTCGGGGATTTACCGTCGTGGTTTTATGCATCAAAAGATGTCAGTCGATTTCACGACGGTTGAAAAACCGGCTACACGACGGTGGATTACCGTCGTCTATTGCGATTTTTGTAGTAGTGCGGCTACTTGCTCCACAGCATCAGCCTCTGCCTTATCAGATGCGCCCTCCTTGGCTTCATCCTCCTTGACTACAACCTCATCAGCCACAGTCTCATCAGCTACTCACTCTTCAATTGCCTCCATGTCCATAATAGTAACATGCTTATCTTGAGCATGGGGCATCTCTAGGCATAATAGTTCAGCATCTTTATCATCAATGGAGTGATCAAGGGCTTCTTTGGTCTCTGTTGCCCAGCTTGTAATCCAAGTAGCCCAGCTTGTAAGCATCAACAACAGCTTCTTTGGTGGTCTTTTGGCAGGCATTGAACTTGGCCATCAGCTTATCATAGCTTTGGGTCAAGTCAGCGAACTCATGCTCAAGACAGAAGTATGCCTCTTTTTGCTCATTTAGGGCAGCATAAGAGGAATCGAGTTCACCATCCTTCAGAACAAGGAAACTCTTCAGCGGACATGTTTTTCTTCAAGTCAGAAGTTTTCATCTCTTGGCGCGTCTGCTTAGCCGAGAGCAGGTTAGTTAGAGCAGCATTCTTCTTCTCCAACTTCTCAAGCTGAGCAAAAGAGAGGGCAGCAGTACACGAGCTCTGAATAGCCTCAGCGGCGTAAAGCACTCATTTTTGAAGCAAAACAATAGCCTCATCCTTTTGCTTCTCTAGAGAAAGGCTCGGAAATGTACCAAGATCTCCGGCTTGACGTAAATTATTAACCAATTCGGCACAAGTAGTCGAGCTCAACATGAAGTTCATCTTAAGCAGATTAGACACGTATGTGTCCCCGGCAGATTTAGGCTTGTCACCCTTTGGGCCATCAGCTCTAGCACTTGTTGAATCTTTTGCCTCAATAGAAGACTCCTTGGCCTTCCTAACCACTGCCATTCTCACCTCGAAGGGAGTCATCGACGTTGGACTAGCTCCACACTTGACTTCTCGTAACTCAACAGGTGGCGCGCGCTTGCCATGCAAAGAAGCAGCCTTCCTAGTTCGATCATCATTCTTCGACTGATGCAGACGACTCGAACTTCTGTGAGGAAAGTCAGCATCTTTTCACTTCTCGGCAGACGAACCAGGTTTTGGGCAGACGTCTTTGGAGGAAAGATCACCAGTTTTGAGCTTCTCATCTGAAGACTTGAGCATAATATCCCGAATTTCTTGCATGCCACCGATCTTCTTATTGTCAACAACTACGATGTGCTTAACCCTGACAGACGATGAAGGAGCAGTTCCCGCCTTAGTCTTCTCAGTATACGGGATCTGTTTCGCAGAAGACTGCTATGCTTCTTCCTCAATGGAGACACATCTCTTGCTCGTGAGGTAACAACTTCATCTTTGGAATAGAAACGGAGATATGCCAGGCCGAAAGCTTTCATGGAAGTTGTTTTTCCTTCCAGTAGGTCCTAAGAATACAAACAGTTCCACATCCAATTTCGTGAGAAGACAGAGAGAAGACAAAAAGAAGATAAGAGAAGAGATAGAAGAAAAAAAAAACATGCGTTGTCAGTCTTGGACTCTTGGGAGAAAAGCATGTTTTTTTTTATATTAAAGGCATTGGGCTTGGGTATAAAGATTACAATTTAAAATGGCTTGGAGTTGGAATTGGGCGTGGAGTTTGTATTAAAGTTGGACTTGGATTTGGCCTAATTTTAAAATAAATCAATTAAACAAAATTTGTGTTTCATAAATAAATAAATAAAAGTGCGTTTTAATGCTTGTCATTCGATCTTACCAGTGGCAGATTCACCATGGGGTCAGACGACCCCATGGCAGCCCTGGTCCTTGGTTTCTCTTGGCAACCATATGAGACGACCACATGGAGAAGAAGATGCAAGCTACAAGGGAGAGAGAGAGAGAGAGAGAGAGAGAGGGAGGAAGAAGAAGACTGAGAGGGAGAAGAAAGAAGCACAGACACATTTTTTTTTTTAAAAAAAGATATATGTTAGGGTTTTTAAATATTTTTTAAATTTTGTTGGGTAAACCTACAAATACTAAAAGTATACATCAATAGCATAAATATATCACTTACCATAGTGGTCTTTCAATTAAAAAGGAGGTTAAGGTCAAGGGGTTCAACACCCATTGTGCTCTCTTTTTTGTAATATTGAAGGTGTTTTATTATTTGGGTTATTTTTGGGTGATTTTATTTATTAATTGGGTTGGTGTTATTTTATTTTTATTTTTATTTTTGCATTGTTTTCATCTTAAAAAGAAAATCGGAACTTTAACACTATGACCCCATGGGGTAACAATCCTGAATCCGCCACTGAGTTCATAGAATATTTGAGAGAAGAACAGAACTTTGACACCTCAATTTTTCTACTATTAAACCCACTTTTCATTTACTTCTTATTATTGGCTTCCATCTACTGCATATAGAAGGTTGTTGTGGTCTCCAGTCATAGGTATTTGACCTGGGTCTTACTCTTTTTAATCTTTCTTAGGTAAATTATATGCATCTAAATTCTGGGCTTTTGTGTTATATTATTCTTTTTTTCGAGTTGGTAAAGTGACGAGGGTTTTGTGTCTTTTTTGCTTTGATGGGTTGCTGCTAAATGGGAGATTTTGTCTTGGGTATTTTGGTTTCTTTTATTTATTTTTCGTTATGTTCTAGTACAAGCACTATTTTTTTAGAGTTTTTCTATTTAAACCCCGTACTTCTCTTTGTTCACTTTATATTCTAAGTTCACCCCAACTTCTAATTCAAATTTTCACAATTATTAAAAAAAACACCACTATCTTCCCAAACTACCTCTAAATACACACCCAGCAGAAAAAAAAATTTAAAACTCGTCCAGCCTGCACCCCGCTATCAAACGAAGCCAAGATGCTGAATTTTTGTACAGAAGTCCCCAATAGTAAAGCCAAAGTGGTTAGAAGCCATATAGTCAAGGCAGCTGGGCCACACAGATCGCTTGAAATAGATTTGAGTATCTTTAATGCGAAATCAGTTTTTGAACTTGGGCTTCCACCTTTATTGATAGAGAGGTTAGAGAAGGAAGGCTTCAAGACTCCAACTGATGTTCAAGCCACTGCAATTCCAACAATCCTTAAAGATCATGATGTTGTGATTCAATCTTACACAGGCTCATGAAAAACATTGGCTTATCTTCTTCCCATACTCTCTGAAGTTGGCCTGCTAAAGACGAGAACATTTGATGGTGATGGTGAACTTGGGAAGAAAACAGACATAGAAGTAGTAATTGTGCAAATTGTGAGAGAGTTTGAGAATATATTAGGACCTGCAGACAAAAAAGTAGTTCATCAGCTTGTTGTGGGTGCAAATCTGGCAATAGGGGTGTAGAGGAGTTTGTGTTTTTCTAAAACTTAATATGAAGAGTGGTGGGGTGTGTGTATAGATGTACTAGGGTTAAGTATTAAGTTGGATAACCTTTTTTTGTCTTTTTACACAATAATAAAACTTAAGAACTTAATGATTTAAGTATTGGATGAACAAAGAAAAGTGTGGAGTCTAAATTAAAAACTCGTTTTTTATTCATACGAATTTTGTCTTTTGAAAGTGGATATTCTGCCACATTTCATCAATGTATGGGTAGTTTTGTTTTTGTAATTTAAAAACGATTTTTTCTATTTAAACCCCATATTTCTCTTTGTTCACCTCAATACTTAAATTATTAAGCTAATAAGTTTTATTATTATGGGTAGTACATTTATACACACACCCCACCACTCTTCATATTAAGTTTTAGACCCTTAAACATAGACTAGTTTTTGCGTATGTATACAATCATCTAGGGTGAGTATGAGTTTACCAGCATGCTTGCGATCCTGATGACAGGACCCGACCCGGATTCCGCCCCGGAACCCGACCCGGACCCTGTGGAAGCTCCGACATCAACCTATGTCGGGCCCACACACTGACAGAATCCCTCTTCCTGAGACAAAAAGATAAATGGGTCAAGACTTCTGCCGAAAAATCAGGCAGAGTCTCCCCACAAAAACAAACAAACCCAAAAGTTCCAACCTGTTCAAAAACAGCATATTAAGAATATCCCAACAGCCAGCATGCATTACAACATACATAACAGGCCTCCGGCCAACAAGTTCAACCCTAAAGGGCAATAACAGAGCAACTAAGAGTATTCAAGTTTAAACAGCAGAAATAAAGTTAAAGATACGGGACACGAAGTCCTACAATCAAGTCGACGCTCGAGAAGAGAAGCGCTCGGCCAGACAGTATCGAAGCACAACTACGGCCTGGGGGGCGCAAAACAGAAAGAGTGTGAGTGGACAAAAACAAGGTTTACATACTTAAATCAATGTACTAACCCCACCGTTTCAAAACAATGCAAACCATGCATATGAAATCATTTATATAAGTAGTCCTTTAAATTCCAATAATTTCAATATAATAACACAATAGTCATATCATAGTATTGTTTCCCTTTCAATCCCATACTCTGACAACCACGTGCTCGCAAGCATGACAAGCAAGGAAGGATCCTTACTAAAACAAATACAAATACGAAGGTACTAACATATACATATAGGTATAATAAACCCTTAACACCAAAGACAAGTACCAGGGAAAAACAATCCAACATGGGATCATTTGACTGGACACCGGGACAACATTGCTGATGTGACTCGTGCCCAGGATTTAACTGGACACCGGGTAGGCATCACAATGGCCTCGTGCCCAGGGTTAAGCCATCCCAAAAATGGACTAAGCTACCCGGCCCTTATGGCAGAATCCTCAATACCCATACGTCCGAAACAAGTCATACGCGCAGACTAAACTACTCAATTAAGAGTCTACAGCTACACCCCATTAAGGTATGCACCGGATTGAACTATAAATCAGTAACCATATCAGAATAGTAGGGGGAGGTACATAACAAAGTGCCAACTGCACTCAAATCCATCGCTACACGATAATCAATATATACAAATTTAACCACATGTACCCGAACCCCAAAATATCACACACCAGGACATATATAAGTCCAACAATCCAATAACATCATATATATTCAAGATAAGGACATCATCGTCCCAAACATACAATTCTATAGTTAAAATAGACACAAGCGTCAAATGACGGCGTAACAATCCATAAACCATTAAAATGTCATAATCACTGAAAATGCATAATCAAACCGTATCCAAAACCCAAGTCAAGAGAACGTCAAGTCGAACCCCAAGTAAGACATATGCCCCAAAACATAGTATGGGTACAATCCCTTTTAAAAATATAAAGTCCGAACCTCGAAACGTATTACTCAAAATATACGTATAAATATATACAAAACATAACTATCCTTTAAAATACAATAACTCAAACTCAAGCATTCGAATTCCCACGTATAACTGACATCCCTTAAGTTCATACTTTAAAACAACATAAATAGTGATTCATTAAAATATAACCGAAAGTCCAATCCCGTATGCATATATGTCCCAAAACTCCATATCAAAGTAGATATACATAATTATATTCAAAGTATATATATATATATATATATATATATATATATATAAACATACATATGATCAATTCCCATTAATCCGACATATATTCTCGTTAGCCCCATTAATCCGACATATTTTCTCGTTGGTCCCATTAATCCGACATAATCCTTCCAAGTTGATCTATATGTATATATATACATATACATATATATATATATAATCAAAGTATAAGTAATTATAATTCATAAGGTTTAAACATCAAAACCGAATACGTAATCAACCGGACTATACTAACGTCCAAATCTTACCACCTAAATACTTAATTCAAAGTATAGGTATAAGTTTCTCAAAAAGATATAAAGTGTAACCCACGACGTTCGTAACGATAAATTATTAAAGTCCGAAACCCAACAAAACCATAAACTCAATTATTAAATATAAAGTCAAGGAAAATCCATCAAATTCCCACTGTACCCAAATCCATACGTAAATACTACCCGACGCTTGACTCGTCCCAAAATCAATACTTAAAGATAAGCATAATAATAAAATATAGCCAACAGGGCCCCACAAACAAATCGGCAACCCAAATCATGTATAACCCTCAAATATCAATTCAATCATAATAAATCCATCAAAGGCCAAATCAAGATTTAAAACAATATTTAAATCTCATTTATATGCATCGCATTCAATTCTTTAAAATCATGCTCATTAGAAAACAAAGTCCACTCACAAATTGCCCCACGCTGCCTGACCCGGATAGGGTCCCGCCCGATGATCATGAGAAGCTTGAGAACCTAATCAAGAACACGAGGATTAAGATTAACAACTGGACCGAAGCGATAACCTTAAAAGTCAACCCTAACCAATCCCGACTCAAGTGTACCAAAACGTCGTACGAAGAATTCTAAGGTCAACGACGTTCGTTAGGAGACGAACCGACCTCGGGAGACGCTCAGTCAACCCTGGTCAAACTTGGTCAAACTAACCCGAATAGGTCAAACCGGGCCCGTGGGTCCCATGACCTCTAAACTTACATCCGAAGGTTCCTACAAGTTCACTATGGCTTAAAGAACACGTCCAGAAAGTTTGGTCACGATCGGACGGTCGGATTGCTCACGATCGGACGATTACAGTTTAATCCTAACTTCAAGTCATTGATCCGAAGCATCCGAGACTCCGAATCACGATCCGTCAAATCCTACACGATCCTAAAATACAGGGAACAACATACTAAGAATTGGGACCGATCGGACGGCCCGAACACATCGAACCCAGATAATGCGCAATAGGCGTAAATCCGTTCGACTGTCATCCGAACTCCAAATTGAAATCCGAGCACGCCTACGCGCTCGTGATGACGTAAGGATAATTTAGGAATGAAGATTGACAATCACTAGTGGGCCCCGCGCAGCCACCCACACTGGCAACGCATTGGGTGCCCAAAGCGATAACCCGACGTCAGAAAAACTATAAACCAAGGGCTATCCTTCCACCAGCCTATACTACTCGATGAGTGGAACAACTTATTCAACTACGAGAACTTGCATAGACGTCGGCAAGTGGCCGGAAATTGAATCTCAAAACCGGCCAAACTTTGGCACACAGATCCGACCCTCTACACTACAAATTGATGGAAACTAACCATACAGACAGTTATGGCTCGAAGAGTAGATAAATTTCCATACCTTACTCGTCGAATTCCGTCGCCGGAGGAGGGAGAACGAACGCTCGAAAGATTACGTAAAATCCGGCCAGTTTCTTGCATTTTCCGGCGAACGGCGACCGTTCCAGAGGTGGAACCTGGCTGGGGTTGGAAGAGGAAGGTGTCACGGATCTTTTGGGACTGGTATCACCCCATTTGGTGGCCGGATGAATCGGTGGCCACCAAAAATCTGATCGGTGCTGTTTTGGGAGGGGGTTTCTGCGCACGGGAGGGAGAGAGAGAGAGAGGGAGAATAAGAAGGGCTGAGGTCGAGGGGTACTGTAGTGGCTACAGTGCCGCACAGTGAAATCCAAAAATTCACTTATTTTATTATTTAATCGCTTCTCGATCGTTACAACACAGAATTCGGTTTACCGCATATCCACGAACTCGTATCGACGAGCCGGACGCAACCGCGCAACCCATTTCTCCAAATTCCTTATGGAATTTTTAAAGTGCCTAAAATACCCTTAATCCCAGTGGCAAAACTGTAATTTCACCAAAATTATTTATTTGACTAAACAATTGGGATTGAATAGTGAAATTGGGTCAGGGATGTTACACCTGAGGACGACTGGACTTCATGAGGACCTCGAGGTCGACGAGGCTGAGAGACATGAGGACCTCTTGTTCACCTTCGTTTTCATGATCATGCTTTATCACTTCTGCCTCTTCACTATCGTCTCATGACAATATATGATTATTTTGTCTTTTTATACAATAATAAAACGTAAGAGTTTAATGATTTAAATATTTGAGTGAACAAAGCAAAGTGTGGGGTTTAAATAGAAAAATTCTTTTATTTTTTATTTTTTCTATTGGGTGTGTATTTTTGGGTAGTTTGAGAAGATAATGAAGTTTTTTTAGAAATTATGCAAAATTTGAATGAGAAATTTGAGTGAACTTAAAACATGGGTGAACAAAGAAAAATGTGGGTTTAAATAGAAAAACTCTTTAAAAAAATGGTCTTTACTCTTTCTCAACTTCATGGCATTTTCAGAAGCATTTGATTGCGTTGGATGTGATGCTGGAGCTACAAATCCTTCCATCTTCAGAGTGAGCAAGTAAGTCTGTGTTTGGGTGTGTAATATACTCTTATTTGTGCTCTTGAGCTATGCAGAGATCCATTTTGATTCTTATAATTTCGTAATATTTTTTGTTGGGGTTAGATGGGTTTGCAGTGGATTTGAAGCAAAGCTGAGAGAATGATAAGCGAAGTCTTCTTTCTGTTTAAATGCTTGCGATTTTGCTGGAAAGAACATTGCTTTCTGTTTTTAAAAGGCTTGGCTATATTGGTTGGATTTCCACTTTCCAGCAACAACCAATAAATTTTGAACTGTTGGATAGCAATTTTATGCTTTCATCTTTTGTGGTAGTTTTTGATGACCTGTCAGTAAAATTGTAATGTGCGTACAGATAAACATTCTGTGATGTGCTAGTTGGGAAGTTGGACAATAGAGCATTAGATGGATAACAAATGGTTGTGGAAGAAGTCTTCCGAGAAGAGCTCTGGAGAAACTGACAGTTCAGGTTCAGTATCTTCACACTCTGAGAGGTACTCTGATGAACAGGTAGATAGCTGAACCCTGACTACCACAAAATTTGAGTTAAATCTTAATTCTGCAAAGTTTGCACAAATTGTTCTCTGGGCATTTAACTAAGTAATTAAACCTAGAATCCTCCCAATTTCACTTAAACTGATTTCCTCCCTATCTCTTTTTTGTTTGGGTTCTTGACTTTCCAGTAAATTTTCGTCTTCTGCATGGATGGAATTTTGGAAATTTGACATTATACTTTCATTTGCTATTAGTACCAAATAGTTTAGCCATCAAGGCATCAATCTTCCACACAAAGCCTTGCTTTACTGATGAATTTTTATGTCCTTCAGAAGTTGAAAATTGCTTTTCAGTGGACACTCTTCTGTCCATTTCTTTGTTGTCTGGAATAGACTGCCTTTGACATGAGGACGCAGATAAAGTACCCTCCCCTCATGCACATGTTGATTGAATTCCCATCCGACATATTTTTTCTCATTTTGTAACATAACTTAATTTCGTAAAACATACGTGAGATGTGCCTATTTTTGATTAATTGCCCAAAATGAGTAAGTGTTTTAAATAACCATAAGATCAGATTATTTTGATTTGAAATTTGAGTTTGGCATTCCTTATAGCTTTGCATTAGGAATTTATGTCTGCTTATGCTACCAAACAATTAAGTTGCATTTCCTGTTTGAGATACCCCTTATCATAATCTAGGTAGTTGGTCTCCCAGATAGGATTATCACCTATCTGTTATCTTCTCTCCTGCTTCTTTATTGTCTTCCTTGTCTTGATATGGTATTGACGCAGGCCATGTCTTAGGTTAAATGGCAGAGACTTGATGTCAAATGGGTTCATTTTCCCTCCCAATGGGAAACTAAGGCCAGCATTAAATACACTTTTTCATGACCAATTTTTCCTCATTAAAAACTTAAGAGTTGTAATTTTTTTTTTTCATATTTTCTTTTCTAATAGGTGTATAATTGGAAAACTAAACAAATTTGTAATCCATTCATACACAAACCAAACACGGGAAAGGAAATAAAGTGGTATTTCGGGGTTACTTTACCAAACATGGAAAATGAATCTTCCATTTCTCATCCCATAGGAAAAGACATAAGAAATGATTTCGCATCAAATCCTTTCCATGAACCAAACAAGGCCTTAGAGAAGGTGTTAAAATTGATTTCTGATTTTAGTAACTTTTGGTTTTCTATATTTCAATAGTGTTGGAGTCCAGCCCATGATAATTATGAGGGTTAGAGTTCCAAAGCTATTTAACTTAAGGTGGCTAGTATACGCATCCGTTGGTATAGCCTGAAAATGAAGACTTAATTGTGATAGAAAGCTCTAGCACTCTGAACTTACATATTGGAGCTTTCAAGTTTTAAAAAGTTGGTGGCTGGCATATTTATCACATAGTCGGTGCAAGCATGGCATTCGCTATTCCAAAGTTTCCACATGCTTCCAGCCATGGTTATATAAAGAGATGCAGGCCTAGTTGAATGCAGTAGGGCCAAGTAACGTTCCATTCCAAATCAAAGTGAGAGTGAAAGAAATAGAATATCACTCCTAAAGTGTGTGAGTGAGACAAAGTGTGGAGAGAGTATAGTCTGATGTTTGCACTTTCTCATTCGACTACATCAAGCCTTGAGCATTAGCTTGGTAAGATCTTTCTTGTTGAACCATATTAATTCCTTGTTCTCCTTACTTCGTTTTATTTCTTGCTTATATTGTGTGGTTGAAACTTAAATTTCTTAAGTTTTTGGCTCAACAAATGGTACCATTGAGTTTCTGGATTTTTTTGGGTCAACAAGTTATTTCAGTTGTATTAGAACATACAAGGGAGTTGAGGGTGAACGCTGAAAAGGTGTAAAGTGATCTTAATAGTTAGTGCCCTAATCAACTTGTGCAGGTTATAGGGTCAATAGCAAGGCGGAATGCATCAACACAAGAAGAACATAACATTCCAATCAAGGGGGACATTACTTATTTGTTGCAGGATCGGATTAGCCCCTTGCCAAACGAAATTTTAATTGGAATTCTTTCTCTCTTGAATACCAGGGAAGCGTCAAGAACCAGCGCCCTCTCTAAGAGATGGAGAAATTTGTGGACACATGTTACATGTCTCAACTTCGATGAAGATGTAGTTCGAAACAAGAGATTTGAGGAGTTTGAAATACCAGCTAGGGAAAAATGGGTGACTCAAGTCTTGCAGTTGCATCAGGGTTCAACCCTAGATGTGTTCCGAATAAATCGTCATTATTCTACTTCTGTTCTAGCCACTAAATGTATCGAATTTGCGGCCCGAAAGAGAGTTCAAAGGCTTGAGATAGAGGGGGGGTCAGAATTCCTTGCTAAAGAAGCTACTTGAGAGCCCTTTCAAGTCCCTTAGGCACCTCTCTTTGAAGAACATAACAGTAAATGATGAACTTGTTGGGCACTTTCTTTCCCATTGTGAAGTGCTCGAACACCTTTGTGTTTGTGGCATTGAAAATCTATATGCTGTGAAAGCAGTGGGTTCCTCCCTCCGGTTGAAGTTCCTGCAAGTAAGCAATTGTTGCCAATTAGTGAGAGTTGACATTTTTGCCCCTAATCTCGTGGAGTTCGTCTACGACAGCTAAAATGTGTACAGAAGAGGAATTGTATTGAAACATGCACCCTCACTTGTCAAGGTATCTCTTGCAGAGGATGATGAAAGTATAACCAGAGCTTTTCTTTCAATGTCAAGTTGTTTCTCTTGTCTACACACTCTCAGCCTGCGCATGAATTTCGATAGGGTAAGTACATGAAATCATTAATATATACATATAGCTATATATCTTTTTCAAATATAGCTACATATGATGAGCTTCAATTTATAGATCTCCCAAATTGGGGGCCATTCTACTTGGAATCCATTTCTTAAAAGCATCCAATGGATGGATAATTCTTCATTTTATTGTCTTAAAATTAGTTTCATTTTTCAGGAAATTAATATGCTCCAAGAATTTCCAGAATTAACTTGTCTCAAAGACTTATCATTGGAGGTACGTAATGCAAATTATGGGCAAAGTCTGCTGAGTTTAACTCCCTTGTTAGAGCGGTCTCCTTCCTTACATAGACTGAAATTGCAGGTATGTATATTTATTTATTCATTTAAATGCATGGCAGAGGCGAACTTGTTTTCAACCTATATTCCAAGAAATATAGAAATGTAACAAATTTTTTTTGGCGGGCTTACATGTAAGTTTTTCATGGATTTTGTAGGGTATTCAAAGATTAGATACCAAAAGTTGAAATGACTATATTTAGGGGTTTATGTAGTTAATTACGTTTTTTTTTCATTAAGCACTCGAAAATTGCATGCTTAAATAACCTGTGTCCCCTTGCAGATGAGATGGAAATGGAATTATTATAAGAAACAGAGTTGGAGAGATGCGCAGAAGATTAATAGATGTCCTCATCATTGCCTGAAGGAGGTGAAATTTTGTGGGTTCCTTGACATTGGGTCTATTATCAATACCAATTTTGCCATGTACTTGATTGAGAGTGCTGTGGAGCTTGAAAAGCTTATCGTTGAGCTTGATACTCAACAACAAATATTGCCAGAGTTTAAGGCAACCGATGATATATTAGAAGCAACAAGAGAGCATGTTTTGGAGCTTGGAACGCAGTTGCCACCAAGAGCTGAGTTAATTATCATTTAATTTTGTGGCTTTCTTTTTAAAATACTACTGTGACAGATTTACTTTTTCGAAGAAACAATTGTGTTCTATGGGTTACCCCGAATATTTGCTTTATATGATGATGTTGTACAAAAGAAGAATAGATCCTTCAAAGAGTGGGAATTGGATTTGCAATTGGCAGATTTTAGTCAGTTTGCAGCCTATAAATTACCGAGTATAGGCTCTAACTGCTTTGGTAATTCATTCTAGATTGCAAAGTTGTGAATGAAAAATGGGACTTTGTTTAGCTACTGGTTCCCCTGCCTGTCTCTTGATCTGCAGTTTATTTGATTACCTTGTAATATTTATGAAGAAAGTAAATTATTAAGACAGGTGTTCAATGCTGAAACGAAACGAAAGGCTAGGGTTTAACACCGTCGTCCATTTATTTTTATTTTTTATCAAGTATTGTTTTATGTTCAATCGTTCACAGCTTCATACCAAAATGCATGTGATTGTGATTTTATCATCTTAATCCGCTAATCTGATTTCACCCGTCAACAAAATGGAACCCAACAAAGGTCCGCAGAAAAACACAAAGCAAGGTAATTATTGCTGAGGCTCTTTGCAGCTACAATGTAAGGAAATTATTTTCTACAAGATAACCTATTATAGTTTCATTTGTATAGAAAATACGAAGGACGGATTACAGAAATTTTGAATCACTGGAAATTGTGAGACCACGTACATGGTATTGAATCTCAGTCAAAATTTTGAACAGTTTGATAACATTACTTGATGATCTGCAACTGGCTGGCTGATGCCTTCTTGAACTTGATGCAGATGCAAGATCTAGCAAGAAGAAAAGGCCAACGAAAGTTGTTTAATGATGGCTCTCCGGAAGTTCTCTTGAATCTTTTGAGAAGTTCTTAATTCTCTCACAATGAGAGGAGTTACAATAGGCTAACTTTACCCTGTTTTATGAAACTTGTATGCTTCTTCATCAGCAGTAAAACCATCCGTTTTCATCTGATCAAGAATTATAGAAACTGATTTTCCAGCTGCAGCACTAGCCCTCAGCAGTCTGTGATACAAATCCCTGGACAAAGGACCCAAGTTCTTTAGTAAACTTATGATCTCTTCAATTCCTTCAAAATCTCCTTGCCCTTCCAAATAATCCAAACATGCTGTGAGAGTACTGGAATCCGGCACCCAGCCCCGCCTATCGACTGACAGTGCCTTCTTCAATGTTTCAATTGCTTTAGGCATTTGCTTACTCTCCGTATAACCTATTGCTAACGCATTCCATGTGCTGGCATAAGGGATTCTTCCTTCCATAGCCTTCTTTACAGCTAATTCTGCCTTATCAAAAAGACCCTTTTTGCAATACGTGACAAGAAGCTTGTTCAACACCCGAAAGTCATAATACCCTGTGCATTGTGACTCCCACTCCTCAAATATCCTCTCAGCCCCCTCAATATCATCAAGCTTGGCTAAAGATGAGATCATGCAACCATATGGTACATCCATTGGTTCATTTGAAGGCTTGTATGTATTCCAAACTCTGTATAGCTCCTCTTTATGGCCAGTATTTGCATAAAGAGTGATAAGAAATTCTAATGATTTCCTCCCTCGGAGAGGCATCATTCTTTCCATCATTTTCAGCATTGAACGAGCCTTTTCTATCATCCCGACTTTTAGATACCCACTTGCTGCCATTGAATATATTTTCCAGTCAACAATGAAGTTTGGATCTTCCTCCATCCTATTCAGGATAGTTTCCATCCCAGGCATGTCCGATGCTGCAATGTATGCAATCATTCGATTTCTCAAAGTGTACTTGTCGAGAGGAATTCCATTCTCTTCCATTTCTTGCATCAGTATGTTAATCTTCTCATGTTCTCCATTTTGAGAGTAAAGATTTATCAACATATTGTAAGGGAATGATGTCTTTGCCATACCCATCTTTTTCATTTCCTGCATAGTGGCTTCTGCTTTCTCAGCAGAATGCTCTCGCACATAAATGCTGAGAAGAGCACCATATGCATTAACTGATTTTAAACTCTTTGACATATTGTTGAAGTACTTTTCAGCATGCTCTAGTCCATGCACTCTGTGGATTAAGTTCAATCTAGCTGCAGCATCACTTGGCGCTAATTCAAAATACCTACGATCCGTCATCCACTGGGATATCTAAATAACAAAAGGATGACACAGAGTAATTAGAAGCGGGCAGTCTAAACACATTTTTGGTAAGGTTGGAATCAACCTTGGTCACACCGATCTGGGTCATCTAATTACAATTCACAACAACAATCACTCACCATAAGACAGAGGCCATACCAACAATGAGATGAATTCAAACATACAAAAATCTTTGACCAACGATAATATGGCATGATAGCGCATTTTTGCCAAATGACGGTGATTAAGGAGAAAAAAATACAATATATCAACAGAATATATATATATATATATATATATGTTTATTGGCACTCCAAAATAGTCATCCTACACTCCTTGCAGTGGAATTTTTTCCTTATGTTCTCATACAAGACCAGTACATGATGATTTTTTTTTTGGAGTGCCAATAACAATTTCCTAGAAAAGATTTGCTGGTAACTTTGGTTATTTGGTGGTGCTGCAATCTATCATTTGCATCACCCAGTTCACCAACTTCACACCACGAGAATCAGCATATTGGTAAATTCTAAGCAAGAAATGTAAAAAAAGAGCAAGGCTTGGATCTTGTCCATCTAAAATGGTCCGCAGTTCAAACATTTATATTTCAGATTGTCGATAATACATTGCAGACACCTGAATAACAGAACATTCACACGCAACTGATGAAATTAACAAAATACCTACCCAACTGCATAGGTTTATAAATAATATAAATTCCAATCGTTTTCATAACTGGTTTAATTGACCTATAGAAACATTTACAAAAGAAAAGTTACAAGAACAAAATCAAACAAGGACGAAAGGAACCGTGAAGTGGGTAAGAAAGATTTGAACCTCAAGGGCGTGATTGAAGCGTCTGAAGTCCTTCAAGAGTTGAACCAGTGACTGAAGCTCTTGCTTCTCAACAGCTCCACCTTCAGTGACCCACTGTTCGAGCACTGGTAGAACCGAGGCTTTTGGGTCTCTGATGACCTTGATGCGATCGTGGAGAGTGGTGGATGAAGAAGAAGAAGAAGAAGAAGAAGAAGAAGAAAGAGAAGGTGCGTTTGGGGTTTTAGAAGGGCGGAGTGAAGGTAAAGCACCATAATTTCTGCGAGGGTTTTGAAGGGAAAAAGATATGAACTTGCTCATACAACTAAGCTTCATTGGCGCACTGTGTCACTGGTAATGGAGTGTGGCTTGGGTTTAAGGGTTTAAGATTTCAGTGGATATGAAAGGAAATGCTCAACAGTGGTCAGTCAGAAAGAAGGGCGGTGCAGCCATTGGGCCAAAATCTTTCTTTCAAGCTAGAAGAATGAGCCCAATCTTTTATGTAAATAGTTTATTGAATTTTTCCTTTTCTTCTCTTTTCTTTATCATGAGTAAATACTATTTTTAGGGCAAAATTGCAAGCAAACCCATCCCCTTGGAAATCATAACATATCGAAAATGGCCCATCAGTCCTACAGATCATGAGATGTAGATTGTGTGGAATGGAAGATAGGAATGCCAAAATATGGCCTACGGTTTAATGCGTATGATTAGATAGATTGTTTTTGTATCACACGATTTAAAAAAGAATTAAAAGATTTGGACCAATTCAATGATATTATCTTGTGTTTGATTTCCACGTCCGGATTGAAGAACTCGAGGCTGAAGTCCCATATCAAGGGTTTGGACCCCGAGTTTCGGGTTCGGGTTAGGTTAGGTTATCCCAACTTTTTTAAAAATAAGTTGTTCGATAAAAATATAAAGGATTATATTATAATGAAGTTAATTTTTTTTTTCCATATACAAGCGATATTGGAGAACGAGGAAATCGAACCAAGGACTTTGAGTGCATGAATAAATGCTCTTAGCTACTTTAGCTACAAACCCCTTGAATACGATGTAATAATAGTGCTAATGGAATTGGTGCTCCACTTTGGCAAATCATTGTTATGGGGTACGCGTGGGGTTTGGAAATTGTCCCCGCTTAAAGATTCATGTGGGCAATGGAGGTTGCAGTAGTTTTATCGAGATTTTGAAACTTGGTTACGGGGAGATGTAAATATAAACAAAAACAAGAAATATTAAAAGTCAATTGTGTCCTCCAAGCAAGCATCTTTGACCTCAACATATGAGCAATGTATACAGCATATATCATTTATTTATACATAAAATAATTGCATTATGCAGACATATATCAGCAATGTATATAACATATATGTACCTGTGTTAGCAACAGGTATGTACAAATATATATCTCATTAAGAAAACTAATCCAAGCTATCCACAAAAGCTAACAGCCCCACATACAACCTACGCCTGTCCACTCCAAAGTCCTACTCATGAGCCAATCATATACAACAAGAAGGTGCACGTTAGAAGTGAAACACATGCTACGGTGAGAAGCTAAAACAACCGACCTCATGGTTCCCAGTGTTCTTGAAGCCAACTCTATTAATCTGCTCTGTAGAAATGCAGCAACTTTAATGGTTTCACCTTTTCCTAGCATCAAAATCACAAAGGCAAACTTGAGTTTGTTATGATCATTGTTATTCTCAATTAAAAAGGAAATCAGGTGGAGAAACCTACAGAAACTTGGATTCCTTCGTCGTATTGGGAAGGGAAATGAAAACCCGTCGAGCAATTCTCCAACATTTCAGGACTCTTCATCCATGCTCTACGTGCATCACTCACCTTTATCTTATACTTGAACATCTGTGATATTAACAAAGAATCTACGGTTTAGAGATAGCATATTGCTAAGGTTTCTTTCTTCCATGCCTATACCTCTCTGTGATATCAGAAGATAGTTTTCTGAAAAGATTTCTCTCTTCAAAGCCTTGCTAATCTTGACTCATCATATGCATGCTCTATCACAATCATGAAAAACTAATAACTCTACTTGGCTCGCCAAAAATTGATAATAAAAACGTAAGCTTGATTGTTTTTCTCCCAAATTGGGAAACCACTACTTCAGTCAACACAAAAGGCCAATAGGGAAAAAGAAAAAAGGCAAGGAAATGTAATAATAAGACAACGATTCGATTAAGAAATTGTCCTGCAAATTACAAACCTGAGACAGAGGGAGATTTGGTTTCTCCAGGTCATCTCCATCAATGATTGCACCAGTACCCTGGCACTCTGGGCAGAATACAGAATGGATTTGCGTGCTCAAAGCTTTCATCTGACCATCTTGTCCATTGCACTTGGCCGCAGTTTTTCTCCTAGATCTTCTTCTCACTTTTGCACTAGTGGACTGATTTGGAATCTCAACCTCACACAGAAGTATCCAGTGAATAAGGCAGGAAGTATGAAACACATGAAAAGCCTGCATGTGAACAAAATAAAATTATAAGAACTACTTTAAAAGTTGAGAGTAACACACCCAAATGCAGAATTGAATGCATACATTGCAAAATTAAGAAGATGGAGTTCCAGAACGCGGGGGAGGGAGGGAAGGGTATGATGAAAACCAGGACGATGAAAGTTTAGGATTCTCACCCCATTCACATTTCGACTACTGCAAGCAAGCCTTCCAGTCTTCAAATTTATGAGGGCTGATACATCTTTCCCAGGAATCATCCTCTGTTGACATATATCACACATTCTCCCTAAAGCTAAACGCTGTTGCCGCCTTAACTCTCTCCTTATAGACTTGTTTAAAATAAATCTTGTGTGCAGAAGCTGATCGTCATACCGGTCTAAAAGCAACTTTGATGATGCACCACTGGATGCAGAGGAATCTTCCCCACATGAATCATACTGATTACTTAGAGATTCACTGATATCCTCGGGGTCAGAAAAGGACTTCTTTCTCTTACTGCTGCTGCCTTCACCATTTTCTGTTTCTACTGAAGGACTGGATGAGAGAAGCATCTTTACATCATCAAGCAACCCCTTTCTACCTAAATCAATATTGTAACTGAAGGTAACAACTGCGAAGTCGTGCTCAGGAACCTTGAAATGATACTCGTTGCCGATAGCTTTTTCCCCCAACCATTCACACCATATTCTACCAATACCTTTTGACACTTTATCCTTCTCAAGGATCCTTGCAGCAATTTGTCCCAAGCCTGCCTTCTTCGCTTCTATGTCAGTAACATCATCCCTAACCAGGACACTAGGGATCACTACAGAGGAATTCACTCCATTAGCAGTTGAATTCTCATTAGAGGAACTAAATTTGAAATTTGAATGAACCCCTGGAAAATCTAAAGAGCCATTACATTCAAGACCACCAGTACCAACATGCTCATTGCCACTGGATATCAGATTTTCCCCATATTTGACAATAGCAAGATTGTTTTCATCGTCAGGAGACTCCAACATCCTAAATTTATTGCCATCTGTAATCACCAAATGTTTATCAGTCTCATCTGGATTATGAAAGAAAGCCACACCATCATTAAAAGGCCACGGGTTTGGTCGCAATAGTGTAACCTTAGCAGCAGCTAACCTGTCATTGTGAAGATTACCCTTCAAGTGATCAAACAGCACCTTATCACTATAACATGGAGCCAGACACAAAGTACAGAAGAAAATGAACTTTTTCCCATCTTCTCGGAGCTCAACATATGTGTGCCCTTGCGACCTCACATTGCGAAGAATTGTTCTTGTTGCTTGCTCTCTAAGACTACTAGCACTAGTCTTTGGAAACCCGAGGTCCCACCTTCCCGCCATTAAAGCTTCCCACCAAAAATCAAGTTCAACTTCAAATGTCCCTCTACTTCTTTCAATCCCAAGTGCTGAAAGTCAAACTTTTCTTCAAGAGATATTCAAGCCACAGACAATTTACAACGCATGTGAAATACTAAGAAGCTCAACTCCACGAGAATTTCCCGAAACCCTAGAATTTATATATAAACCACCGTTCTTCATAAACACCACAGAACATCCAAAATCCACTAGAATCTAATACACAAGTTCTCCTGAATTCACCGTAACCCTAGAGCTTCCGTTTCCAATTCTTCAAATTCAGGCACAAACAGAGCAAGATGACAATAACAAATCTAAAACTATGTAAATCTAGAAATTAGCACAGAAAACCGGAAAATTACTTATTCGTAGCGTACTCTGTATAGGATTCTTTAGAAACCGCGGCGTTCGTCCGTCAGATTGAAGCGCGTAACGAGCCATGAAGAGAAGCGAATGAGAGCACGAGTCCTCCATAGCCAACTCCATTTCACTCGAAGCTCGACAGGACCTTCGTAGCTGTTTGGAGAGAGAGAGAGAGAAAAAAAAATGGGGGAAAATCAAACGGAAAAGAAAGTGAAGGAAACCAAATTGTTGAGATTTCAATTTTTCTGATTAATTGCTTTAGTCTTCACGTTATGTTGTTCTTATGGATTGTGATATTTGATTAGTTATCCTCTGCTTCGCGGAGTACTATAAAACGATCAAATGGTGAAATAGCGATTCTGAACCGCAGGATTTGATAGTATGAGATGATGAGTCGTGATTAACAGTGCAAAAGTGAGGAGGGAGAGCATATCCGAATTTTGGACAGAATTAAAGGTAGCTTTTTTTACATCGCTAATTTTCCCCAAAAAAAAAAAAGGTGGCTTTTTTTAAGTGTAGAGTTCGGACAAAAATGGATAAGGGCTGGATGCGATTCTTATTAGTATATATTTGGTTAATTACATTTTTTGTCATTGGGTTTGGCTCAAAATCACATTTGGTCACCGTGATTTTAATTTTTCCGATTTCGTCACTGTTGTTGCAGCAGTTAACATATCCAGTCCAATCACTCAATTTTGTTAGTTTGCTTGATTAAAAAAATATTTAATAGCAAAAGATTCACTAGTGTAGTGTTTTGGAGTATTTATTACCTCACGCAAGGTCTTGGGTTCTAGTCCTAACATCCGTGTAATGCGTGTGAGTTTAATATACTATCGTCCATCTCAATAAAAAAATGTCCTATATATATAATATTTAATATGAACTTAAAAATATTTATATTTATAAAAAGAAACACTTTCTCCCCCTTCACCTCCCATCTCTCCACCCTAAACCCAACCCACCACCCCACCCCACCATCCATAGCCGCCACCCACCTCAACCCCACTCGATTGTCACCGCCCAAATTAAAGAAATGCAATTAATCTTCAATGCAGTCAATTATCATTTCCCCCAATTGAAAAAATTCAAAACCCTAAGTACTAAATCTCACTATCTGTTGTTGAAAATGAGGTGGATGGAAAAATATGGCATGGGGTGGAAATAGCAGCAATCTTGTTCTATTGTAAAAGGCAATTAAATCTTTTTTTAAACCTAATTTACTCTCCATTACTCAACGACAATACTTTTGGTGTGTTTACTAATCAGGAATTGGAATTACCATTAGAAATTGAATTTCACCTATGGAGAATTCCTGCATTTACTTCACATCAATGAATTAAAAAGTAAGTGTGGCTCACACAAAATTAGGAATTGCATTCCTGATTTTGGAGGAATTCAATTCTTGGGTGGGAGGTGGTATTTTAATTCCTGAAGAACTAACCTATTAGGAATTCATCTTTTTTACCCATTATATCCTCACATAATTTTAAAAATTCCAAATTTGTCATCTACTTTAACTGGACAGCGAGGAAATTTTAGTAATTAGTACCACTCCTACCCCAATTCCATATGTTTTAGTAAACAACTTCAATAGGAATCTGGAATCATATGGTTTAGTAAACAATTTCAATAGGAATCTGGAATCTTATTCTCCTCAATCTAACTCCTCCTCAATTCAATTCCTCCTAATTCAACTACGAATTAGTAAACATTTAATCTAAAGAAAACCAACAAATGAGGTATTGGTTCAGCAAATGTCAATTGAATGACTAACTAAGCATTCAATGATTGTCCGCAAGTAAGATTTTTAAATTAATCACTACATCGCTTTAAAGGACTGTATAACCTCAAAAATGGATTTTTGTCGTTATTAATATTCCGAAAAATAATACAAGGTTAATTAAATGTGTGGGTAATTTATGAAGTGGTTTGGTGTGGGAATAATGGATTTAAGAGTGCTTAAGCAAAGGGCCCACTAGTGTAGTGGTTTGGAGTATTTACTCCCTCAGGCAAGGCCCTGGGTTCGAGTCCTAGCATCTGTGTAGTGTGTGTGAGTTTAGTATGTTATCGCCCCTCTCAATAGGAAAGGTCCTCAAAAAAAAAAAGAAAAAAAAAAGAGTGCTTAATCTCAATTTGGACTAAAATACCCTTACGTTTAATTTAATGAGTTTTCAATGGACGTTCAAGAAATTGAAGTGAGAAGATTATGATTCTTGGATGGAAAAATAATATACCTCACTACGAGCATGTGGTAAATTTCGGAGAAATTTTCGGAAAGTTGGACCAATCGTGACATGACACGTGGCAGTTGAAGAAAAAAAATTGTTTGGAACTACTCACACGTGGGGTTGGCGGCTGATTCTTCTCTCTTTCTTCTTTCTTCTTTCTTCTATCTTCTTCTCCGTCCATTTCTCTTCCTCCATTTTTTCTTCTTTGTTTTCTTATTCCTTCAAAATCTTCTTAAATTCATTCTCTTTGGACCTCGGATTGTTGAACCGTTTTCGCCGACGTGATTGTGAGAATGAGGCCTACGATTTAATGTAAATTTCGAAGCCACTTTTGAAAATTTAGAAATTGCTCAAATAGTGGATTTTTTATGATTTAAGTTTCAAGTTCATAATTTGAGATTAGGTTAATGTCCTCGACGTTCTAAACACAGTGGTGTGCTCGAAATTGCGAGATTCTGTCGTTTGATCGACGATCAAAGCCTGGTAAAATATGGATCATTGATCGCAGTTGATCGGACCGTTCGATTGTGTCCGATTTTATATATGTTGTAGCCAGTGTTGTTGTGAGTCTGTAGATACTGACGGATTGGTGATCAGATGTCCCGATCTTAAGTTGTGGTGTTTCAAAGTTTGCGATGAGCGATCACCGTTCGATAGTTCGTGATCGTGTGATCTAGAATAATATGACCGTTAGATTGGGTCAAATTGGATGAGAGTGATGTCAGGACTATTTAGATTCCATTGGTGTGAGCGGATGCGAAATCTGAGGTCGTAGGCCCGATGCGGATTTTTGGAATGTCAGTTGGACGGTTGGGACCCACGGGACCCAAATAGTGACTTTTTGGACAATGGGTGTCATTGGTCCTGTTTTGACGTCGACAGTGTGTACGTCACAATTTTGGATTGTTTTGGACAAGATTTAATCACTTTGGACCCCGAGTTGGTCCGGATGACATTTTCGTCATTTGGAAAAGGAATCTTGGATTTTGGATGCTAAGTTGAGTTACATACTTCATTTAGGTACTGTTGGAGCTGAGTTGCTTTTTGGCAATTGAGGATTTGTTGAGTTGGTAAAGTTGTAGCAAGGACGAGAACCATCTGGATCGTGAGTAAAATCACGAATTATTATATTTATTATAATGTGGTTGGATAATGTTAATGGATGTAATTAACATGTTGTGGTGGTTTTTGAGAAACTGTTTTGGTGTGAGTTTAAAATCAATTAAAAATATTTTGATTTTAAATGAGTTTTTGCAGGGTTTTGAGAAATGTATAGTGTTCGTGGAGAACATCCATGTTATTTTATAATTGTATTATGGTGTTCTTAAGTGAATGATAATTATATATTGTGGTGATGGATGTATCTTGGTAGAAAACAGTATTTAATGTTAAATGAAATTTATATTGTTTTCGAGTAGGTGATGTTGTAATTGGAGGATAGATGTGAGAATGCACTGATTCCTTCAATGGGAAATGGGAAGATAATCTTTACGAGGATTTGACCGTGGCAAGTAATTAGGAATTGTAACCCTGGGGTGCGAGGCCCCAAACTAGTTAGAGCTCTAGTTGTCGCCATTAGTGTTTATGAGGGTAACACATAGTTACTTTATATTTTGTAGAGTTGTAAAGGCGCATCGTACCATTTCGGATGGTGTAGCTGTTTGTGCATTGAGAGAGTCAAGCGTATTCTCACTTCTATTGTCCAAAAGTGACAGTGATGAGTTGGGTTTCTAATGAATTTTGAAACAAGTTTTGGGTCAGTTGATGACCGGATAGTTTTTGAAAATAAAAGAATTGTGATTGTGATGAGATAATTGATTATGAGTACCTTGGTTATACAAGGATTGTGTGATGCTAATGAAAGTGCATGTGGTTGTATATTATGTGTAAAATGACATATTTATACTTCTGGTTGTGGTTTACTCATACAAACTTTAGAAAGCTTACCAGGTTTGTTGATGATGAACCCGGTACACTATTCAACGGTGTAGGGGCTAATCCTGCAGGTAATAGGAACGCAAGACTTCGTCAAGAACATAAATAAAGAGGTGTACTTGCAGTGTCCAAAGTGTGGTTTGAGAGTGTTTGTGAGTTTAGACTTTTGCTGTGTGAAATAAACTCTGAGGAACATATATGTAATAAGTTGAAGTTTCAATTTATTATGTCTCTATTGACATTGTGGTTCGAACCTGTGGTATTGTATAATGGAAAAAGGAAAAAAATCCTTGTACATTTGTTGAAGGTTACAAGCTTCGCGTGCCCGGATTAGGTTGTTTGTAATAACTAAGTAGGTTATTTGTTGTTGGAAATTCGGGCGTGACAAGGACAACCATAGAATTTAACAAGGCTTTCAGTTCAATCCTAAGAATCAAGTTTTTCAAATATAAATATATATATATATATATATATATATATATATATATATTAGGTGGTTTATTTAGAGAGTTATTCACACCAACTCCTCCTGAGGTTTTCGGTATTTTTACAAAACTCTCTGAGGTTTCAAAAATTATAGGAACACCCCCTAAGGTTTCATGTTATTTTCACAAAACCTTTTTCGTTGATTGTTCATTCAAAAATTGATGATTTCATTATATATAAAAAAACTTATGCAAATCATAAAATTAACCTTAATGAATATGAGCAATCTAATCTCAAAAGCTAACTTTGTCCCTTGGAGAAATTTTTTTTATTATATAAAATCATCAATCTTTGGATGAAAAATCAATGCAAATGAATTTTGTGAAAACAATTTAAAACTTCAGGGGTGTTCGTGTAATTTTTAAAACCTCAGGGTTTTTTTAAAACATCAAAAACTTCAGGGTGTTAGTGTAAATAACTCTTCAGTTGGATGATTTCATTTGAATTGTATGATGAACTTAAAATTCATATGAAGGTGAGATGAAAATTGTATGATGTCTAATTTCAAATTAACTGTTTAAGTTTTCAACCAAAAAAATTCAACTGTTTATCCTACTGTTTGCCATAATGCAACGAATGCTCTACTTTAGTTTTTCTTTAAAATAGAAAAAAAAAATATTATATTATCTTTACTATGTTGGTAAAATATTGGAGGAAATTAAAATATTAAGATAGTTCAGATGTTTCGTACAAGTGGGGAAGACAATGTCTGAAAATTCAAATGAACGCATTTAAAGAGTTATGGATTATATACATATATATGTACAGTAAAAGGATCAGATAGTGAACCACTTATCCTAAACTGTTGAATTTGATAGTATGAAGTTGATTTGTTGTGATCAACAGTGCAAGAATGAGGAGAGGGGGACTATACGAATTTTGGACAGAATTGGGAAGTTAGTTTTTTTAGGTGTGGAGTTAAGACAAATTTGGATAAGAATACAAACGGTCAGAATTAGAAAGGTAGTTTTTTTAGGTGTGGAGTTAAGACAAATTTGGATAAGGATAGTAGGATACAAAACGGTCTGCGGCTTTGTTTCAGTTGCCAGCCGACCTCGCAATTCTGAAAACAATTTTTAATTTGCCAAGAGAAACATTTTACTGTTTTTTCTCACAGCTTTTTATATGGTTGCAAACACATTTTTTTGGTAGTAAATATATATTTTTAAGTTGGTGTTTTGTGTTTTTAAATTTAATTTAATTAAAATGGAAAAAGATAAATAAAGCAAAAACGTAGCAGTTGACAGTACGTGGGATTTGTGTTTTTAATTTTAATTTGTAAAATAAGTGAAAAACATATGGTCGGTGGTCACCTATCCCTTACATAATTTTGTGATTTTCTTAGAATTTTAGTTAAAAGATCAATTTTTTAGTATTTCACTCTTAAGATATTAGAATGTGGTCTCTTAACAATTTAATTAACTATGAAAACGGGTGATTTTGACTTGAAAACAAAGGGTGTGTCACGTTCGAACCACCATGGGAAACTGGTGGTGTGTGTATGAGAAAATTTCCCTCCCCCTTCCCAACTTTGACACCCAAAAAAATATTCAATATAACTAACCATGATTTAGGTTTTTGAAAGTTTCACCTTTTGAGCCTTCTCTATTTAGACATCCCTCTAATTTTTTGTCATTTCTGATCAATTCAAATAAAAATCTAGTTCGTTTTATTTTAAAAGGCTTTAAATTTTTTTTAAAAACCTAATTTACCCTCCGTACTCGACCTGGACATGTAAATTCATAATAACAATGTGAGGTTTGGACTACAAAACTCAAGTATTATGTAATGTTTCATGATAATTATTGATTGAATATATGACTTTTTAGTTTGGCATTACAAGAGTTAAACTGCAAGGAACAACAAAATGCGTTGTCCTTATACATCACTTGAATTTGACTATAAGCTGATGTTACAGTTCGGACAAATGGCATAACTATAATTAAACATCACGTTATAACTATAATTAAACATCAAACTATAACATGAAACTGTTGTTTTTACTTATTAACACATTGGGAAATATACCAGAAGTGAAGTGGTTCTTGAAGTTAGACGCTACAATGTTTGAAAAGTAACTGATGCTAAACATATTTAAGACATCGGGAAATACAACGGAAGTGAAGTGGTTCTTTTTAAAAGACATCAAAGATATGAAGAAAATGATGCTTATGATTTTTAGACACTGCAATATTTGAGAAAGAACCGATGCTAAACATATTTAAGACATCGAAAAATATATCATTTGTGTAGTGGTTCTTATCAAAAGGCATAAGTGAAATTAACGTGTCATTGCTGCTATGATCAAAGACATCAGAAGTCAACATTATTGTGAAGAAGATTTTGAAGGTACCGCCATTGTTTATGGTAATAGACATCGGCTTTTCTATGATGTCTTTTCTAATAGGCATCACCTTACTATTGTCAAAGGCAATGGCGAAAAACCGATGCCGATACACAATTTTTTGGTAGTGCCCTTATCTCATTCTTGAAACCTAAGTAAACTTTAATAAGGTTTAGGCTTACTTTAATCTTAAGAAAACCACCAAATGAGGTATGCGTTTAGTACTGTCCAACTTAATGACCAACTAAGCATTTAATGATTGTCCACCGAGTAAGATTTTTATTTTATTTTTATGCAAGTGATAGTGGGGGAGGGGTAATCAAACTTAGGATCTTATGTTCATGGTAAATGCTCTTAACCACTTGGAATTGGAATCCCCTAATCTGAAGATCTCATATCATAATCAAGGGATTCCAATTTCAATCCAAAGAAATTTGAAATGAAATTTCTCTTCCAAATTCAGTCGAAATTTTTTCAGAATTTCAACATCCATTTGGATTCGGAAAACTGGATTTTTCGAAGAATTTTGAAACATACATATACACTCAACAATTTTTCAAATATTCAAAAAGTAGTTCAAAATTTTGAATACGCCCACCAATTTGAATATATATACATCATCTGAAGAAGAAAATAGGACTTCAAACACAACACACAAACTCTACTTCATTATCTTGCACTTTTCACTTCCTATCTAGTGGAGTTGGTACTTTCCACATAGTATGGCCAAGTTCTTCAATTTTCTAGTGTAAGTTTATTTTCATGCACTGTAAATTTCATTGTTATTAGATTTCAAGTAATTTTTTGTTACTAAAGGATTTCAGGTAATTTTAATTTAAGTTGTTTTCTTTAAATACAAACTTTTTTATTTATTCAAGTTTACTTAATTAGTTTTAAGTTTATTGTTTTTCGTAGTTTATAATTGGTTCTTCGCTTTATTAAGTTTGTATTTTCTTCTATTCCGTTTAAACACGTTCACTTTCTTGTTATTTAGTTTCTTCCATTTATATTCATCATATCATAAATCCTAAAAATTCAAAAACAAAAAAATTCAAAATTCAAAACCTAACCATCCACGAGAAAGTAAAAAAAAAACCTAAACCAAGAGTAGGTTCCTTGCTTGGCTGAACAATTGTTTGGTTAGACGTCAAAACTATAACCACACCCCATACTATCTTTCCATTCAAGCCATTTTTGGTGGCTTGGTACACGTCCATGCATCTCAAGCAGGGGCGGCCTTGGGGTGGCGCCACCGCACAAGGCCCCGAATTTTTTTTCTTTATATTATATATATTAAGAATTGTATATATACTATAGCATGCTAAATATTTGCACAAAAAGTGTCTATGGTGGAGTTGGCTTTCCAGCGCGTCTCCACTAAACATAGGCGCTCGAGTTCGATTCTTATTGAAAGTGAACTTCTAGAAAACTTGATTATGAACATTTGATTGATGATTTCGCTTCTAAAAATTCAAGAATATCAATTTTCAGACATTAGTATTGTATTGACTGTGTTTTTTTTTTCTTTTGGGGAAAAAGCTCTCGTAATAGTTTTAATTCTTCAAATAAAAACAGTAAATACAATGTGAATGATTTTTGTATAGTCAGGTATGTTTTTGTTGTTGCTTTTGTGTTTAATTCAATATAATCTAATTTGTTAATGACATTTGTGTGCAACTACTCTTTAATTTGTGATTGCCAAATTTTTTTCCTATTAAACATAGATTTTTATTGGAGGCAGCAAGGGACCTTATAGGGCACAAGCAGCTTATTTTTGTACCAAACATACTAATATTTAACTTTATCAAATGGAAACATTTAAATTTTTATAAATTTGATTTCTTATTGTCATTACATGTTTATTGATGGTGACTTTCAGTTATAAAAAAATTGTTTATAACATTAAGTTATGACAAATTTTTATTTATAGTATTTTCATATTAGATTATGTGAGACCCCAATTTAAATTTCGTACAGGGCCCTCAAAATCTCAGGGACGGCCCTAATCTCAAGCAAAGTATGACCATAACTCATTCTATCAGCCTACCTGGCTGAAGAGGGGAAACACTAAAGAACTACCAAATGTTTTTGCATGTGGCAAAAGCGTGCCCAATACCTTGTTGCATAAACGTAAATAAATATAAGGCCATGGTCTCATGGAGCCGATAGCTGGAAGGCTATAATGAGGAGTTTAAAGTGAGAAAGCTATTTGAGAAGGTCAATCTCAACATCAACCAATGTAAAGTAATCATAGGACTTAAACATTTTAAATGTTTTGATGGTGGGATTGGCCTCCTCAAATAACCTCCTCACTTTAAACTCCTCATTTTAACCTCTCCCTGCTCAGAGTGGCAACATTGTGTTCGCGCAATCGTGTTTTGATGTTATGCCTGAGAGGGATGTGGTTTCTTGGAATTCTGTGTAGTTGATGTGAAAATGAGGCGTGGGTGTGGAAGTTTATTGTGCTACGACCGCTGTTCTGAAAAAACGTCCAGAGATTTGCATTCTCTAACAAAAAAAAAAACCATCTAAAAATCCTTTAGGCTATGGCTTATTTATTAAATACAATAGGCCAATGAGTTATATTCTTATTTGTTTGAAACCAGTGTGCTTAAACATGGCTTATTTAATTAAATACAATAGGCCAATGAGTTATACTTTTTGCTTTTGTTTACCCTTTTTATCTTTCTTTGAGGTAGAAGGCAACCATGTAAAATGCATCAAAGGAAACTTTGCATTCATGTGAAAGTAGTATGAACAGAATGGATAATGACACTAAGCATTTTGGGCGACGGTAATCCATCTACCAGCTTACATACAAAATGAGAAAGGCAACGAAACTAAAAGGAAGAATATTCAGATTCACTACTTCAAGAAAATATTCAGAAGCAGCAAAACAAAAATCCCAAACCGAAACCTCCCCCAATGTGGTTACGACTCAAGGGTAACTGCTGGATAGTCTTGGTAGCCAGTGATGCCTGTTATCCTTATCCGTGTATTTGGCTGGATACATGAAATGAGTTAAATCTAAATCAAATGCATGAAAACAGGAATAGGCAATTAAGAGGAAAAGTGACGTGTGTATTTGATCAAGGACATATATAAGATCTTAAGAAACACACATACAAAAGTTTGTTTTCCTCCCAAGGGATAAAGCTAGATGCATCTCTTCGTTTTCAGAAATTTTTTTATTAAAAAAAACATATAACAAACTATAAGCTAGGTGTTTGCTCGATTATACAGGAACTTCTTGCTTGGGGCACTAGATGAAAAGTATACAGAAAACTAAAAGTACATATTGCTGCCTTTGCGTCCTAGCTACGATGATATATTAAAATAATTGAGTTTGGTTTGATTTGAACAAATTACATATGATGCACTCTGCAAGATTCAGCAGTTTGCACTACAAAGATACATACATATATATATATATATATATTTCAATTTCATACATAAATTTCCCCAAAAATTTTGTCAGTATGGTACCTTCTAATTCCCGAAAATCTTATCACAACTCAAGAATGTGCTCACCGAATGGGGTCAATATCCTAAAAGAATTAGTCACTAATGAAGATGATTGTCGCCAATATAGTCCACATAGACCCAAGTCATGTTGAGACTCAGCATGCAGTCACATAATCCATAACACATAGTGAAATACCGTATCAAATTTTCTTTCTTTCTTATTTTATGTTTTGCTTTGTGTTCATATCAGACCTTAACATTATATAATACCACTCAAATCCCCTCTTCGAAAACAATTCTAAGACTTTTTCAAAGTTACCCTCGGTTTTGCTGTTCCCAAAAACATCTGCATGAATCAATAAACCCCTCTTGTATCCATCTCATATCCCTTGTGTATCCCTTGAGAGTATCCTTGTCGTATCCAAAGGTTAAACTTGCCAAAATGTCAACTAAATAGAAATTTAGAGCATTGAATACCGCTTTATACATTTTGTTCAAGAGTCACATGAACTGGGCGCATGACTGATCAGGAATAGGACTCGAATTTAAACTAGGGTAAATAAAAGATGAGGGTTATAAACTAAATGAGAGGCAAAGTCTCATTGCAGTATATGCATAATGCATATACCTGTATGCTCTAACTTCGTTTCTATCCTCCTATTAGCCCAAAAAACTATAATAAAAAATTGAAACTTTGTTTCTTTCCTTGTTTCCATACATGAAATCCAGTCATCGCAACAAAGTTAGTTGCACTCATTAATAAACTCTACTGTTCTGGTTAGCTCACAAAGAAATGAGATGAATGAAGGTAATACCTGTCGGTGACCAATGTTTCTCCTATAATTTTTCTTCTTTTTATACTTGAAGACCACTACTTTGTCATCTAGTCCCTGCATAATAATATGTCACAATAAGACGCAGAAAATATACGCAGACACATTATTTGTGAGGGTAAAAGCAATCGATTCATTATGATATAGTGACTTACTTGCTCTTCAACTACAGCATGTACAGCAGCATTTGTCACCACCGGTTTTCCAATGTAGGTAGTTGTTTTTGTTCCCACAAGCAAAACCTTGTTCAGAACAATCTGCATAAGATAAAGTTTAAACATCTTGAGAACAAAGCAATGATCAGTTCTTGGCAAATAAAAGAGCCAATGCTGAGAACATCACTGGTTTTATACATATAAATAATAAAATACTTTTTTGGGTCATGAAAGAATTAATGATTTTGAATCATTATTGGTACATTTATAATTTTGAGATTTGAGGTGGTTCGGATTCACAAAAGAAGTTGGTTAGTCATGAGTCTAGTTTAGTTTAGGAGAAGTACGTGCACTGTTTAATTACTGAACAGTCTTTCCCTTTCTAAGAGTTTGAAAAGAATCTATAATTTTATTAAAAATTTGCAGATTCTGTTGCTCTATGCGTAGGACTTTCTGCATGTTTTATGCTTTGTAAGGTGAGACACTGAGGTTCCTAGAAGACAATAGTGTGGTAAAATTCTTCTTCTTTTTTAGTTCAGGATAACAAAGGAGAAGACCACGTTAATTGTGTTATGGAAAAGATAGTGTAACAAGAAGAAAAGCATCTAGCACTAAGATCTAGAAGAAGTGCCAATACAGGTTAAAGTGAACAATGTAGCTCCCCAAAGTGAAATGCAATTATTTTAGCAGAAATTGCTCCTCCAAAAAAGTGCATCCACGAAAAGGCAAACCCATTGTTCATAGTACTTCCTCATTCTCCCTCATCAAGTGTCAATATCTCACAGGAAACTGAAAGACTATATAAGAAAATGTAATTGGCGATGGAATTACTTAGCATAATATTTACCTCTATCATTGACTGCCTTGGTTATTTAAGGAGAATTCATCAAAGTAGATACTAATAGCAAGGCCTAAACATTGAAAATTCTAGGTAGAGTAGAAGGACATACTGTTAATGCACTACTTGCACTAAAAAATTATTAGATGCTTCCCTTTAAGTATTGTGTACCCAAAAAAGAAAACTAGATTTTGATCCCAAGCCGTTTACAAACCCAAAAGAATTCCACGAGAGGGCAAGCTCATAAACTGAGGGCTGTGTTCCTGATTTTTCTTTCTACCAATAAAGGGTAACCACATTAGTCAATAAGAACTTTGTTATCGGCATAGATCAAATGCCCATGATTTTGTCTTGAATAATGATTACTTGTGAAATAGGAAATAGATGACCAATAGTTGCAAACAAGTTCCTTTCCCAGTTATAGTTCCTTTCCCAGTTATAATTAATGCTTTGTAAAGGATAGAGTCATTGCAGCATTTTCAATCAACGGTTTTCTGTAACTATGGTTCCAACAATTTATGATTTGAAGCAACATTAACTGAAAGTCAACTAATTTCACAGGTATAACTCAACAGATCGGGTTAATAACTTCATCAAAATTACTGCACTTGTGTGATTTTTGTACTGGCAATGTATAAAAATCCAATTAAAGAAACAAATTTCACAAAACTAAAGTTAAAGCTAGATATAACTACTACAATTAAACCCAAAATGGAACAAACATGACAAGAATTCAAGTAATTAATAACCAAAGAATGAGAAGAATTTCATACCTTATCATTGACATTAGCGCCTTTCAGCCTCTGAGTATGGATATATCGGCCAGGTATAACAATGTACTGGCGCCCACCAATCTAAACAGACATCATACACAAGCAAACCCAGTAATAAGATTAGCAATTATGATCTAATTAGAGAACCCAACATTCGAACTTTTGTTTTAGAGAAAAGAAACTAAGCAAAAACGTAATTACAAACAAAATGTCAGCTGGTTAATCAACTCAACAACAAAATTAATGACCAAAAACGCCATTTTTCAGCTTAAAACATCTGGGTAACCACAAATTCAGTCAATGAGTTGAAATTATAAACATACCATAACTACACCAAATAATTGCTCGCGTTTGGGGACTTCGGATGAAGGGGTTTCAACAACCTGCAAAGCCGCAGGCTCCGAAGGATTGGCTTCAGCCTCGAGGGCTGGAAACTCGGCCTCGACGACCACAGCAGATCCAGACTCCGCCGACTTGGTTAGAAGAGGGAATGTGGGTCGTGAGGAGGAGGAAGACAGCTTGTGCCAAGAAGAAGAAGAAGAAGAGAGAGAAAGAAAGCTGACATTGGTGGTCGGGGTTTGAAGGTTCTGTGAGATTTTGCAATGGGTTGCGAAGAAAGAGCACCATGAAAGAGTTGCAGAGGCTGCCATTGTTTTTATTTTGAGAGGAGAGGCTTAAGGCTACAAACAAGTGACCTGTTCACTCACTCTGCCATGGACTTATCCTATCCGTTTGCAGAAACCAAATATTTATATGGGGAAGTGGAAGTCTATTTCGGCCCAACAATTTGCTCTTCATACCCTACATTGCAAACTCTCAAATTCAATTTTACCCTGTGAAATTTTTTTTTGAAAGAAGCGAAAAAGAAAAAGAAAAAGAAAATTAATGATTTTTTTTAATCGAAGCTATAATATATTATTGAGGCAAAATTACAAAAGAACTTAGAAAAAGCGGCAATCGTTGAAAAGGATGAGATGGGTGAATCTACACCTTGGGCTCGTTGACTAATTTCTGTCGGATGGTATTAATCTGTTCCGGAGAGTATTGACTGTTAATCCATAATATTATAAGGCGTTTGGTGCTGTTCCGGATAAATAGTCTGACTAAATTATGTTATGTTTGGTGTTGATTCGAATAACAACGGATCATACTATTTTTTTTAAAAAAAATCTTTGATAATTTAAGTTGAAATTGAAATTGAAATGACAAGAATTTTTTTTGGTAAGATTCATATGACAAGATCTTTTCTTCTTTTTTCTTTTTTTGCCAAGATTGTTTTTCATATAACCCATTATCATAATTGTAGTATCTCATTAAAATACCAACAAACTCAAATATGTTAATAAAAACAATACCAAATAATGTATAATTGAAAGTGATCACATACTAAGGTGATAAAAGCGAAAGGAAAAGTTGTTCATAAACTAAACTACATTAAAGAATTAATCACAACTCCCTTACCCAAGTAAGAGAAGAACAAATGCGTTTCTCATAGCACTATCCAATGTCAGGAATGTTCTCTCATCAATTGCTTTCTCCAAAATTAGCCGTAGTGCCTTAATTTGTTCATCAATAGACAAGTGCATCTTTGCCAATTCAGCAACAATGTCAAGTCATGCATTACATATGACTACATGTAAAATGAGAATAATACAACAATAAGTAGAAGTCTGCACATGACTAAGGCCATCTCCAGTTATAGGGCTAAATGTAGTCCAGTGTTAAAAATTTAGCCCTCCAAAATATTAATTTTTTAAAGAATAGTGCAGGGCTAAAATTTTCAATCTCCAGCCATACAGGGCTATATTTTAGGATCCTTCATATTTTATTATTTTGAGAAAAACTATGGTACAACACTCATACATTCCACAACTATGTATTGTTTAATTTAATTAAACTACTAATTGTGAATAAGTAGAGAATGTAATAGAATTTGTAAGAAATGTGATAGAATTTGTAAGAAATGTGATAGAATTTGTAAGAAATGTGGAATGAAATGAGTGGGAAAATTTTTGAAGAATTTTTGAGGTATTTATAGACAAATTTTAGGTTTTTAAATTTTAAAAAAATAATAATAATAAAGCCAACAAAGGCAATTAAAAAAATTGGGTGGGTTTCAATGGTCTACCTTCATGACCAATAATTTTTTATAATTTTTTTAAAACAACACGAATTGAGAACATTTAAAAATGTGACCACATTTATAAAAAAAAAAAAAAAGGAATGGGTTTCAATGTGCAATATGAAAAGCACATGCATGGGGTCCACTAAAAATTTGGCCTAGGCCAAAACTGGGCTACATGTAGCCCGGTTGGAGGGCTAAAGGGCCACGTTTGGCCCTCCAAATTTGGCCAAAATTTTGTTTAGCTCATGGCTGGAGATGGGTTTTACATTATTTTAAGGCGGATATAGCCTGTTTGTACCATATCTGACCCGCCACTCATATCATGACACGTGGAGAGGCCCATGGCCCGCGCTGACTTGCCCAGTCATAAGGATCGGCAGGTACCCTCGGAACGTACGACAGATCCGTCGGCAGCATAACCTCGCTATCATCCCAGGATGCCGATTGTTTACTAGCCGATCTACAGATGTCTCTCGTGTTCGGTATCCCATACCGATTCTACCTCGTTACAGATATCTCCCATATCTTTCTCGGGGTCTCCGCCAGGATATTTACTCCAACACGTGTCAGCTTCGGAAGGCACTCTCCCGAGTCCCACATCGAAACTGAGTACCTGGAGGATCCCCTGCCTGCTCTATAAGAGGAGCCCCTTGCCCCAACTACAGGGTAAGGACTGCTCATTTGACTTTAGATCCCTACATTGTCAGTAACATTGGCTCTTCCTCCATACTAACTTTGGCATCGGAGCATCTTCGGCTGGTACCACACCGGTATCAAAGATCCGATCACCCTTCTCCCCCCTTTCTCAGGCATCAAGCCACGCGCCACCTGCCGAGAGGAGAAAGCCTTCCCCCTGAAGGTCCATCCGGTCCCGACGACCATCCGTATCACCAGTAAGTTGCCTTAAAACTATTATCTGTTTAGTTTCTGCGTCAACATAGCCCATGACTGGAGATGGCCTAATGACTACAGAATACCATCCCACGTGCATAAACTAATTTCTTGATGAGTGCAGAATTCTATTCGTGAGAATTTAAGGTATTTTAAAGTCTAATTTATTATTTAGTTCATGAAAATTTAATTTCATAGGGAAAACAACCAATTTCTTAGACGAGAGGGAGGGATAGGGTTCTGTTAGCTTTGAGATCAACACAGGGATGCCTGAGAGAGAACAACACATGGAGAGGGTTTTGTTAGCTTTGCTAATGATTCCCACAATGTCGAATTACTATATCACATACAAACAATTAAATATTCGATTAAAAAAAGTCAAAAAGGAAAAGGTCATAACCTAATTTCAACAAAAATTTAATAAAAGAGGAAATATATAAAGAAAGAGAGGATGAAGACAGAATAAGAGAGAATAAGCATATTGGAGAGAGAGAGAGAGAGAGAGAGAGAGAGAGAGAGAGAGAGAGAGAGATGGATACCTGGAGAAGAGTGAAGAGAATAACATGTGGAGAAGGTAGCAGAGAAGAACCCAATGGAGAGTGAAAATAGCATTTGATTTTTCACGTAAACGTGTGTGTTCTTTTTCCCTAGCCGTATAATTAAGCGTGTATTATCTAAACTGGGTGTGTGGGTTGTATTAGTTACTCAGGTAAAGAGAATATTAAAAGCCCAACCTGTTTAAAATAGTCAGGTAATTAAATAATACAAGTTGACACCAAACAACTGACACGGACTATTTACTCTTATCCATAGTCTAATACGGTGTACCAAACATACCCTTAAGGGTTTGGTCGTCGAATTAACAGAGTAGTCTACTTTCTTTCGGCTAAAAACGGTTAAAAGGAACCAAAACCCCAAATAGACAAATAACAATCTTCAAAAATAATATCATAAATAATATGAGGAGGCTCCTCAAACCAAGATAAAGAATGTCCCAAGTATAAAGCAAGACTCGCAAGACTCCGCTCCATTAGCAATACGACGTATATGAGTACAACATTTCTCAATGATCTATGTTATTAGTGTCTTCTATAATAGATGCAATCAAAGATCTATCCGTAAGTGTTGGACTTGTGTTGGCTTCATTCAAACATGTCTTCCATAGAAAACATTTTTTGTTGATGGTCTTGAATCGAGATTAAATTGTTTCACATGATCGAGGCTTCAAGGGAAACTGTGTTGTGGATTTTTTGTTTTTTACAGTTAGATTTGGTCAAATTAAATTTGGATCGTCATATGGGAACTAGTCATTGGATCGCAAGGTCCAATTAATCTAGGCCACTTCAAAGTGTCATTGGACTTTATGCACAGCGGGCCCTTGCACGATGGGACCTGTGCATACCAGTTACAACTCGGATCAGGTGAGAACAGCTATATGAGAACATTAAGTGCGAACTTATATCTAGACCGTTGAATAAACTTGGACAGTTGAGATTAAAAGATGGGTTTAAAGGGTTTCACATAGAAACGGGTCAAACAAAACCCATATATATAACTGAGACCCCATCTTCTCCAACTTCTCTATCAAGACCCCACTGGAACAACTATTTTTTCTCAAACAAACAAGAGACTTTGAATCAGGAGTTAATCAACACCCACCAACCCCATCCCACCATCATCCCTCTGTTTCTTCTTCCCCCGCCCATCCTCATCTTTCTATCTCCCTCTTTCTCTTTTCCCATTCTCTTTTTGACATCCACCAAACCCAAGTTCCAGATCTGAATTTTTTTTAAGCATACTGATTTTACAAAAAATTGGATTTGAGATGGTTGTGGGATTCTTAGGAGAGATATGAGAGGTGAGGAGTTGAGGATGAGATATGGGTTGGGTTTTGAGTGGGTGTTGGGTGGGTCTAGGTATGGTTTTGGGTGGGAATGGGTGGACTAGGTGGGGTGGTGATGGCTAGGAGGGGGATGGGGAGGGTGTCAGGTCCAGATCGATACCCTTTGTTTTGATTTTACTTACTAGAACGATTTATATAACATTGGCTGCTCAACTCCATTTTTGTATTTTTCTGATATGGATTTCTTGGATTTTGGTATCTTATTCTATATTTTGGGTTGTTGATTTGTTGATTTGTATGCCGTCTAATAATTTAGGTTGTTGATATCTTATTATGTAATTTGGGCTGCATCTCTATCTCACTCCCTATTTGATGTCCTTAGCCTGTTGTAGACAATCTATTTATCTTCAAATTTTTTTGAATTAAAGTTGAAGATAATCTACTCATCACCCAATTTGGTTTAAAATTAAAGAACATAAGAAACCATCTCTTACGTGATAAACTTTTTGTATCATGGAATCATTGTGTATCATACTTGTTGCATATTACAGGTTGTTTATGGGGATAATGAGTCATTTATATATCATCATGGTTATGGTTATGCACCCTACAACACAGGCAACATCTCTGTTGAATCACTATGGTTATTTGAATTTTTGTTAAGTCAAAATTATATTTTAAATATCAACACATGTAGAAAATGTTATAATGAGTTTGTAGAATTTTTTTGGGGTATTTTTCTGCTTTTTAATAAATTTATTACAATTTTTGGAAGTTAAAGCAATAAAAAATAGTAATAAATGGAAGAAAATGACACATGGAAGCACCTGATGGGTGCGACGTCAAAGTTTCCAATGGGTGTCAGTATCTAGTAGCGCCACGTGTCATTAAAGTTTCATTTTTGTGAGTTTATTTTAAAAAAATCATGAAAAATCATTAAAAAAATCAGAAAATAAGCCAAAAAATTTCTACAAATTCCTCGCAACATCATCTTCGACTCTGATGCATGAAAATCAAAAGTTGACTTTGGAAAATTTGAAGCAATAATTGGAGGATGAGTTATAATGATGAAAATTAGTAATCTTTACTTAGTGTTATTATTACTATGGAAGCAAACTTGCATTTCATAAATTATTTGAATTTTTACCTTAGTCAAAACCATATTTTAAGTCTCAAAAGATGTTGGAAATGTCGCAAAGAGTGTGGGGTATTTTTTGGTGAATTTTTCTGCTTTATTATGAATTTATTATGATTTTTAGAAGTGAAAACATTGGAAAATAGTAACAAATGGAAGAGAATGACACATGGCAGCGCTTGATGGGTGCGTCGTCAGAGTTTCCAACATGTGTCAGTATCCAGTAGCGCCACGTGTCATTAAAGATTCATTTTTGTGAGTTTATCTTAAAAAATTCACGAAAAATCAATTAAAAAAAATCAGAAAAATACGTCGAAATTTTTTAAAAATTCCTTGCAATATTATCTTCGACTCTGATATGTGAAAATCAAAATTTGACTTTGGAAAATTTGAAGTAATAATTGGAGGAAGAGTTATAGTGATGAACACTAGTGATATTTACTTAGTGTTATTGTTAGTATGGAAGCAAACTTGACTTTGTCAAATTATTTGAAATTTTCTCTTAGTCAAAATTAAATTTTAAGTCTCAAAAGATATTGGAAATGTCGCAAGGAGTCTTGTGTATTTTTGGTGAATTTTTATGATTTTTTATGAATTTATTATGATTTTTTGAAGTCAAAACATTGGAAAATAGTTATAAATGAAAGAGAATGACACATGGCAGCGGATGATGGGTGCAACGTCAGAGTTTCCATCAGGTGTCAGTATCTAGTAGCAACATGTGTCCTTGAAGTTTCATTTTTGTGAGTTTATCTGCAAAAATTCACAAAAAATCATTAAAAAAATATAAAAAATACACTGAAAATTTCGAAGAATTCATTGCAACATTATCTTTGACTCTGATGCATAAAAATCAAAATTTGACTTTGGAAAATTTGAATTCATAATTGGAGGAAGAGTTATAGTGATGAACACTAGTGATCTTTACTTAGTGTTATTGTTAGTATGGAAGGAAACTTGACTTTGTGAAATTATTTGAATTTTTCTCTTAGTCAAAATTAAATTTTTAAGTATGAAAAGATATTGGAAATGTCGCAAGGAGTCCGGGGTATTTTTTGGTGAATTTTTCTTATTTTTTATGAATTTATTATGATTTTTGGAAGTCAAAACATTGGAAAATAGTAATAAATGAAAGAGAATGACACATGGCAGCCTGATGGGTGCAATGTCAGAGTTTCTACGGTGTCGATTATCTAGTTGCGCCATGTGTCATTATAGTTTCATTTTTGTGAGTTTATCTTAAAAAATTCACTAAAAATTATTAAAAAATCAGAAAAATACACCGAAAATTTCTTAAAATTCATTGAAACATTATCTTCGACTCTTATGCGTGAAAATAAAATTTTGACTTTGGAAAATTTGAAATAATAATTGGAGGAAGATCACTAAATAAAGATCACTAGTGTTCATCACTATAACCCTTCCTCCAATTATTACTTCAAAGTTTCCAAATTCAAATTATGATTTTCATGCATCAGAGTGGAAGATAAGGTTGCAAGGAATTTGTAGAAATTTTCGGTGTATTTTTCTGATTTTTTTAATGATTTTTCATGAATTTTTTAAAATAAACTCACAAAAATGAAACTTTAATGACATTTGGCTCTACAGGATACTGACACCTGTTGGAAACTCTAACGAAGCACCCATCAGGCGCTGCCATGTGTCATTCTCTTCTATTTATTACTATTTTCCAATGTTTTGACTTCCAAAAATTATAATAAATTCATAATAAATCAGAAAAATTCACCAAAAAATACCCCGCACTCCTTGTGACATTTTCAACATCTTTTGATACTTAAAATATGATTTTGACTAAGTTAAAAATTCAAATAATTTATCAAAGTCAAGTTTGCTTCAATACTAACAATAACACTAAGTAAAGATCACTAGTGTTCATCACTATAACCCTTCCTCCAATTATTACTTCAAAGTTTCCAAATTCAAATTATGATTTTCACGCATCAGAGTGGAAGATAATGTTGCAAGGAATTTGTAGAAATTTTCGATGTATTTTTCTGATTTTTTAATGATTTTTCGTGAATTTTTTAAAATAAACTCACTAAAATGAAACTTTACTGACACGTGGTGCTACTGGATACTAATACCTGTTGGAAACTCTGACGACACACCCATCAGTCGCTGCCATGTGTCATTCTCTTCCATTTATTACTATTGTCCAATGTTTTCACTTCCAAAAATCATAATAAATCAGAAAAATTCACCAAAAAATACCCCACACTCCTTGCGACATTTCCAACATCTTTTGAGACTTAAAATATGATTTTGACTAAGATAAAAATTCAAATAATTTATCGAAGTCAAATTTGCTTCCATAGTAACAATAACACTAAGTAAAGATCCCTAGTGTTCATCATTATAATTCTTCCTCCAATTATTACTTCAAATTTTCCAAAGTCAAATTATGATTTTCACGCATCAGAGTGGAAGATAATGTTGCATGGAATTTGTAGAATTTTTCGATGTATTTTTCTGATTTTTTTAATGATTTTTCATGAATTTTTTAAAATAAACACAAAAAAATGAAACTTTAATGACACTTGGCGCTACTGGATATTGACACCCGTTGGAAACTCTGACGACGTACCCATTAGGCGCTGCCATGCGTCATTCTCTTCCATTTATTACTATTTTCCCATGTTTTCACTTCCAAAAATCATAATCAATCAGAAAATTCACCAAAAAATACCTTGTACTCTTTTTGATATTTCCAACATCTTTGGAGACTTAAAATATAATTTTGACTAAGATAAAAATTCAAATAATTTATCAAAGTCAAGTTTGCTTCCATACTAACAATAACACTAAGTAAAAATCACTAATGTTCATCACTATAACTCTTCCTCCAATTATTACTTCAAATTTTCCAAAGTCAAATTTTGATTTTCAGGCATTAGGGTCGAAGATAATGTTGCAAGGAATTTGTAGAAATTTTTGGTGTTTTTTTTATAATGATTTTTCGTCAATTTTTTAAGATGAACACATAAAAATGAAACTTTAATGACACGTGGTACTACTAGATGCTGACACCCATTGGAAACTCTGATGGCGCACCCATCAGGTGCTGCCATGTGTCATTCTCTTCCATTTATTACTATTTTTCAATGGTTTGACTTCCAAAAATCATAATAAATTCATAATAAATCAGAAAAATTCACCAAAAAAATACTCCGGACTCCTTACAATATATCTAACATCTTTTGAGACTTAAAATATAATTGACACTAGTTAGAAGCACTGACGACGCACCATTCAAGTGATGTCACTTGTCATTCTCTTTCGTTTATTACTACTTTTGAATGCTTTAACTTCAAAAAATTATAATAATTCATTAAATAGTAGAAAGATATACACCAAAAAATTATACAAATTCAATGTGACACGATACGTCTTTTGAGTTCATCTTAAAAAATTCATAAAAATACTAATGAAGACTTCTTAGTCAAAAAAGAAAAATAATATTATGAAGCTTTAGTGAATAGTAAATGAAGCGATGTTGAAACTCTAGTGAATCCTTTTGAAACATTTACGAAACATATTTTAGTGGCAAACAAGTGATGCTGCAGCATTGGGATTCTAACTTGTGTCATTTCTCTATTATTTTATTGCATTACTTGTAAAATTTATAATTTTTAAAAATTATAAAAATATACGTAAAATTACTAAAAGTTCCTTCCAACGACTCTTCGTATTTGAAGTGTCAAGCCAACCAAAGCTTTACACAAGGGCCTGTACAAATTAAATGAACACAATAAAAATAAAACCAAGGTGCTAAAATTCTAATATTAAACTAAAATAAAAAGTCATAATTTAACATTCAGGGGAATACACAACACAAAATATAATGACCAATAAACCATAGATTTAGCATATTATTTAATGCTCTAAGAACAAAAAAGGGAAGAATCTTCTAAATTAAATCTGTATTGGTGTCAGTTTCCAACACTCTAAACAAAGAAACATATGCACAGAAGGCAACATAATGAATATATCAAGAACCCGACAATAATTTGTCAATAACCAATGACTAGTTTATCAATAGTCCACCAATATTGTATCACTCACCCATCAATAGTTTATCATTGTCATAGCAAGTTTGAAACATAAACAAAGCTAATTTGTCCAATTACACAAAAACACCCAGATTAATCTGCCACAATTGTTGTGCCATCATTTGCTGAATAGACAACACAAAGAGTAAGGTTATCTCAAAGGCAATAATAGACCTCAAACCATGTATTGCAATTAAGAAAATGCTTTACACCATATAGGTACTGCATAACCACGTCCACACAACATGGCATGTATAGTTACAACTACGGGGATGAATCCAACAATCAAAGACGTATAAGCTAACAAATGGAGAGTGAAATATCGATGGCATACTCCAAAAAAAAATGAAGTAAAAGGACAAAGTAGTTTATTCTATAAAATGAACCCATATAACAATGAACAAACACGACAAACACATTCATCCACATACTAACAAAAAAAAAAGAACCAGAAATGGCAAAGAAAAATGAAATAAGAATGATACAGACTTCAATCACTCAATCTAGCAGAAAGACACAATCATGTTCCAAACATAGAAATAAATTATTTTGGTTTACCAGGATTGTATGCTCAACAAGCGCATTCTATTTATAGACATTAACATGGGCGAACTTACTCGAATAATTTCCAATGCCAAGAAAACTACCAATGTAACATCCGTGACCTAAATTTTAATTTAATTAATTTAATTTAATTAATTATGTGAAATTACGATTTTGCCCCGAGGTTAGAGTCGTAAAGGTCACATTTTTATCCGTTTAGAATTTCACGAAACCGACCGCGCCATTGCGACGGGCTCGTCAACGAGTCCGTAGTCGGCGGCACGTCCCGATCCGAGGTCCGTAACACTAAAAGGGCATTTTGGGTATTTTGATTTTTGGAGAAAACCCTAAAACTACCCGATCGACGCGCACACGCGTCGACACCCGCTCAGCCCTCTCTCTCTCTTCCGTCTCTCTCCTCTCTCGACCCCGACCCTCTCTCTCTTCGATTCTCCCTCATCCGAGCACGGCGAGGCACGGCACCGGTGCCATTAGAACCGGCTCGAAGCCCGGCCACGTCCCACCCCTTTTCCCTACGGAAACCTCGAGATTGGCCGGCGGTATCGACTGGTTTAAGCCGGTTCTTCACGGCTTCGTTCGGCGGCTCGGCAGCCATCTCCGCGGATCGGTATGAAACTCAACCCCTCAACCTCCTCAAGCTAGTCGCGTCCTTGGTTTCGGTCAATTTGGTGCCCCGAGCGTTCGATCCAAACCCGAATCCGCCGGTTTTCAAAGTGAAATTCCGGCCAGTTGCCGGTCGCTTGAGGCGGCCACCCAAGAGGATAAGTTGCTCAACTCGACGAGGGGAAGCTATAGCCTAGGCGGTGAGCGCGGTGACGAGTTTTTCCGTGACGGAATTACTCAACACACCCACGCGCGGCGCGCGCGTGGCGGCGCTGGGCACGGTAGTGGTGCCACATTTTGTTCTGATGCGCTCCTCGTGTCGCCCCGAGCGGCCGGTGTTTTCGGATTTCAATTCGGACGTCGTTCGGATGTCGAACGGGTATGCGCCTATTGCGCGTAACCTGGTTCGACGTGTTTGAACCGTCGGATCAAACCCAAACTCAGCTACGTAGTTCCCCGTATTTCTAGGACTGTGTAGAAACTGTCGGATCAAGGATTGGAGTCCCTGATACTCCAATCCATTAACCCTAGGGTTAGGTTAGTTGTTAACCGTCCGATCGTGCGATCGTGAGCAATCCGACCGCTCGATCGTGACCAAACTTTCAGGATAGGTTCAGTAAGCCGTGTAGAACTCGTAGGAACTTTCGGATCGAAGATTGGAGTCCGTGGACCCCGCGGGCCCCGGTTGACCAGATCGGGCAGTTTGACCGCACGGTTGACTTTTAGTCTTCCGAAGTGGTTTGACCTGCCATGAAGTTTACTTAACCCTAGAACCTCCCGAACGTCTCACGTACACTTTAAACCCCGGAAATAGGATTTGAATTTAAATTCAATTGCGGTTGACTTTTGTTGACTTATTCCTCGTATTCGTAATAGGTACTCGGGCTCGAGGTTCACAAGCAGTGTGACCCTCTCGGGGTCAAGCAGCGTGGGATTACTTGTGAGTGGACATTGTTTTGAATCGGCATTATTTTTAAAGATTGAAAAACTATGCATATGAACTTATTTAATTGAATTGTGGATTTTTATGTGAATTTAATTATTGAATTTCATATATATGGTTTATTGGGAATATTAAGGTTATATTTAATTGGTTATAAATATGTTGAGTTCCGATTTACTTATTCGGATATGATTGGTTATCTTTGACTATGACTTTGATTATATTTTCGTGTCGGATGTTGGCCGTCACCAACGTCCGGGTGGTCTTGTGTTCAAGTTTTGGGTACGGTTTGAATACCCTGGGATTTAGGGTATGTCAAGGTTATGTGTTTTTGTTAGAGTGCTATTAGCACCACCTATGTACCTCCCAGTTACTTGGTTACGTAAAGGATAAAGGATAACGGAACCCGGTTCACCCTTGGCGGGGTGTTCTTGTAGGCCCTTGCCGCAATCTGCGCGCGTAGGACTTTATTCACCGCACACTATTGAGGTATTTTCTTACGTGCGTGTCTGGGAGTTAGTCCCCATTTGGGACGGCTTATTCCCTGGCCACGTGGTTGTAAAGGTATTTTTCTCCATGTGGTCACCAACAATCCCCGTGTTGGATTGTTTCCTGTACAAAATGGTATAGTAGTCTCTTACCTACGGGTATCTATATATATATATATATATATATGTATTTGTTTATCTATTTATTTATTTAATTATATTACCTATATTATTTATTTATACTAGTCCTCTTAATATTTGGGTAAAAACTCTTCCTCGTTTGTCGGGACTATGACATGCGTTGAAAGAGGGGATTCTTAGCATTGGAAAGAGGTCATCTATTATGGGATATTATTGGCTTTATGTTGAAATTATTTGGATTCTTGGATTTCAATCACTTACGTATATAAATGATTTAATTGCATGTTTCGACATCGTTTTGAAACGGTGGGGATAGTATGTTGATTTCAATTATGATAAAACTTTGTTTTTGTCCACTCACAATCTTCTCGCTTTGCGCCCCCAGCGATAGTTCGATCGTGAGCCGAGTACCCGAGCCAAGACTTGTATTCCCGAGCCCCGTACTCAGAGGGCACTTCTATCCGTATTACTTTCAGTTAAACTCATACTTTGGTTGTAAAACTAAAGAGAATTCTTAGATTGCTCTGTTATCGCCCGCTTAGGGTTGGATTCAAGGCCGGAGGCCTAGTGTGTAAACCGTGTGCTTTTACTTTGTGCGTGCTGCAGCTTGGTGTTGTTTCGTTGTTTTTAACAGGGTGAAGAAGTTTTGGTAAAGTCCCTTTTTCAGAGGAGACTCTGCCGGATTTTCGGCAGAGTCCCGCCATCTTTTCCGTACTTTAAGGAAAGGATGGTAGTTTAATTAGTGAGCGGGCCCGACATGGGTTAAATGTCGGAAACACCACAGGATTCGGCGTGGGTCCCGAGGGGGATTCGGGTCGGGTCCTGTCAACCAAAGTTGCACCAAATGATATATCAAGAAACTCTAGCAGGAAAAGAAATATACAGTGAGCCCCCAACATCCACACTCTGCTTTCTTGACTTCATAAAATTGTGGCAACTTTGCAACCTTTTCTTAAAACTTATCTCTTGCCTCGTGTTTTGATTGAGTTCATCTTCTACGCCTTTGTTGTCTAATGGGGCAATAGCAGGATCGCAATCGGTTGTGTGGTTGGGGTGTTGGTTTTAGCATCTGGGTTTTACTTGTATTGGCGAAAGAACAAGCTAGAACGTGAAGAGAAGGATGAAATTGAAGATTTGGAGCTCGAGTATTGGCCGCACGATTTTCAAACGAAGAGCTCAAAGAAGGCCACCGATGGTTTTTCAAAACATCGCCACGGGTTTTGGTGGGTTTAGAAAAGTTTTAGCTTGGAGTTGAGACTAACAAGAGGGAGTCTGAACAAAAAAGTGAGGGAGAGTGAAAAAATTGGGAGGGAGCATGAAAAAATTGGGAGGGAGTGTGAAATAATTAAACAGCTATTTAGGAAGGAGGGAGGAGAGAGAACAAGTTGAGGGACTCATTCTAGTACAACTTGTACACTTATAATTGCTTTTCGTGCAACCGTTAGATTAGATCCAAAATAATACTCTAATGACATGTGGCGCTATGCAAGAATGACACACGTTTGAAGTACTGACAATGCACTATTCAGATGCACAACAGAGATGTTGCATGTGTCCTAGGATGCATAACCATAACCATGATGGTACATAAATGACCCATTATCCCCATAGACAGCCTGCAATATGCAACAAGTATGACACAAAATAATGCCAGGAGACAAAAAAGTTTATTACGGAAGAGATGGTTTCTCATGTTCTTGAATTTTAAATCAAATTGGGTGATAAGTAGATTATCTTCAACTTTAAATAAAAAAAAGTTAAAGATAAATAGATTGTCTACAACAGGCTAAGGGCCTCAAATAGGGAGTGAGATAGAGATGTAGCATAAATTACAGAATAAGATATCAACAACCTAAATTATTTGACGTCATACAAATCAACAACCCAAAATACATAATAAGATACCAAATACAACAAATCCATATCAGAAAAACACAAAAATGGAGCTGAGCAGCCGATGTTATAGCCTGGAAATCCGTGGCCGTGTTATAAAAGAAATAGTAAATCGATAGACATGATAACCGAATCATATGAATTCCTTTTCGGGAAGCAATGAAGTTGGTTGTTTTTGACAGCCCAAAGAAAAATAAGAAAACAGAGTTCCAAAATCATAAAATTTTGGAGACGAAATAAATACTATTCGTTAAATCTAAGGGTTCAAGAGGATGGAATCAAGAAAAGGGTATGCCAGATTTTCAAGATCTTGAATATTTTGCTAACCTATTACCAATTGGGTTTTTTTTATTGTCATCTAATAAAACAAAAATGTTAATTTGTAGTTGGTACAGAGAGAATGGTTGGAGAGAGAGGAAGAAGATGGAGATAGACAGGTCAAAGAAGAAGATGGAGATAGACAGGTCAAAGATGAGGTGTGCAATGCAGATAGGGACAAAGATGGAAAATTGAAGAAAAAAAAGGAGATGTCTGATGGGTCTTAGTTGGGTATATGGGTTTTGTTTTACCCGTTTGTATGTGAAACCTATTAAAACCATGTTTTAATCTCAATTGTTCAATTTAATCCAATGGTGTTCTTATATAAAATTCTCATTTATTGTTCTCACTAGATCCCGATCCGTACCAGTTAAGCGATAAATTCACGTGCGTGCTTGTTGAGTGGGATGTTGCCCAGTATAGGCTCATTTAATTCCAAACCCAATCTTGGATTGGTTCTTTAACTATTATAAAAATTATGATTCTTTTTAAAAACATGAGTTTTCAAATAGTGATTTTTATATCTAAAAACTTGTTTGGTATTGAACTCCAAACTATTTTTAAAATCTACCAAAAATTTGAAATTAAAATAAAAAAATCAGAAACCATAATCATCAAATTAAAATTAACAAAAGAAAAGGAAAAAGATGAGAGGCATAAACCCAATCAATTTTGGAAGTAGCTTCATCGGAAAGCTTGTGAGTCTTGGAGGAGGAGGAAGAAGCATGATCCGCCTGAGCTTGCTCTCCCACTTCTTGCTTGTCTTTGCATGACTTCCTCTTGGTCTCCAAATCCAGAGTAATGATACTGGTGGTGATGATGCTACTGGACTAGCAAGTCATGATGATGGACCGGCACCAACACCAGCACCACATGAGAAGGAGGAGGAGGAGGAGGGACGACAGAGGAAGGAGAGAGAGAGAGAGAGCGCACGCGTGACAGAGAGGGAGGAGAGACAAAAAGACAAACAGAGAGGGAATATAGAGAAAAAAAAATGTAAAACCTCTCTTTTTTGTTTTTAATAATATGGATGTTTTTGAATTTTTTTTGGGTTTGGGTTTTTTAAAATGGGCCTACCAAATAGGTTTTTGGGGCAAATTTATTTTTGAGTTTATAAAATTGGATTCAAGTAGGATACCAAACGGGCTCTACAAAATTGGTTTAGTCCCTCTACATTATGCTTTCTCCAAGCCAAGGGCTGAAACTAGGGGTGGGCATCCGGACCGGAAAACCGGAACACCGAATTGGATAGGGAGAAAAAAAACCGGTTGACCAAAAAAGTCAACAAACCGGACAGAACCGATTCCAACCAGTTTCGATTCCGGTTTCACATCGCACCGGACCGGTTTTTAGTTTTTTATTTTTTTTTACAGATTTTTTAAATCCAATGCTATATTTTTAATGTTATAATTAATATTTTTCCAAGTTTAACTTCTAAACATTTCCTATTGTATGAATTGGATCATTTGTTAATTTTCAAACCCAAAAAATAACTTATTTATTATCATTTGTATTTAAAAATAAGAAATTTTTTTTTTTGAAAAAAATTATTTAAAAAAAAAAACCGATTTAGAACAGGACTGGCCAGTTTTAAAAAAAAATTCGTTAAAACCGGACCTATGGAATAGTGCCGATTTCGGTTCTGGTGTGAGGTGAGAACCGAACCAGACTGTGCCCACCCCTACAAATAATTACCCATTAAATTTACAGAGGCCCAAATTACCTATTATATGGTTAATGGATCAATTTTAAAATCTTCATAGCCATATTTGGGTCCAAATACAAATGTCAATTGCAAAAAATTAGTGGGTTCATCAAAATTGCTCATTATTTTCCTTGGACATTGACAATAGGAAAAACGGTACAAAACCATTCAATTTTTCCCATGGGTCATCTACCCATGCAAATTTCAACAAGATTAAATTCAAATCTCTCAAACACAAATTCTCAATTAGTGGGCCACACTTACCCATTAATTTCCAATTCTTCTCATGGGTCATCTACCCACGCAAATTTCAACGAAATTAAATTCAAATCTCTCAAACACAAATTCTCAATTAGTGGGCCACACTTACCCATTAATTTTCAATTTTTCTCATGGGTCATCTACCCTCTAATTGTCTCGAAGTTACAAATTCTAAATTAGTGGGCCACACTTACCCATTAATTTCCAATTTTTCCAAACTACGTTGGTTTGATCCCATCAAGGGTACGTAGGCAGTCTAGCATCCCAATAGACACAACCGCAACCAAATTCAAATCACTGGTTACATCAACCATATTCCCGCAACCAAATATCATTCAAACACAAATTCTAAATTAGTGGGCCATACTTACCCATTAATTTCCTCTTAAATACAATCTAAACAGAATCCCTGGTTTATTCAACTAAATTCACTCAAACACTTTTCAATCAAATTCATTGAAATTCCCCCCTTTGCGACGAGTCATTTATTCATTGCAATTCTTTGAACTACGAGTGGCTTGATTCCCGCGAGGGATACATAGGCACTTTGAGGTTTGACTTGGGAGCAGCCGCAAAATCAAACACACACGTTCCATTTCTTTATGATGGAATTAAAGGGTATTCTCTTGAAGCAAGGGATGGTAATTAAGAGACACCGTGTCTTGAATGGGTCGGACCTAAAATAATAAAACCCCATTATTTAAATAGTGATGGTAAAATTATGTTGGGACGTTCACATTTTTCTTCAACAGTTTCCAAAAGAATGATTTCTGTACTATGGCTGGTGAATTCATGTGAGGTGTCTGTGTTTTTTTTCCTGTCATGTAATTATTACAAAATGGCGTGGACTAAATTTACCTTACGTATTTTATAAAGTATAGAAGATGTAAACATATAGAAGGGTGTTTGGATAATCTATTGAATAAAGTATAACCTAAACCCTAAATCTGACATTATAAAATATAACTTATTGAATAATATAAAGAAGATGTAAAGAGGTCTTTACCCCTATTGAATAAACATTTAGGGGTAAATGCATCTTTTTATGTTGGTTTTATTTCCCTCGCCCAGTAGTTGCAAACCAACCCAATAGGTCATTTACCCCTAAATTTAACGAAAAATTTGACATAAGAGACGAAAGGACTATTCCTGCTAACGAAACTGAAGTTTAAGGATCACGGGAATGATTTTGGAAATTGAGGGACCAAAATGAGAATCGGGCTAAAGTTCAAGTATCATTGGACCTAAAAACCTTTTTTGGAAGAACAGGGGTTGGTTGTAACTAATTAAGAGAGAATGAATGTTTTTTTTGCATAAGTGGTCCCATGTGGGGTTAGTTTTTATTAGCAAGACATGTAGGGTAGGTTTGTTAAATAGATTTTAATTGGCTGGGATGGGGATGTCACGTGGGTTGTGGTATTATTTTAATCTACAAAAAATCAACCCACTTAAGCTACAGCCCAGATTAGCCTGGACGTGGGACCGTCCCTGCTGTAATACATTAGATTAACATGGCTAGTTGTCTAACACCACTTTGCTTAGTTGCCTTGGGCTACTTACCCAGCCTCAAGTCTCTTTTTTGAGACATTTTGTCAAACATCTCCCTCTCATGATGAATTCAAGGAGAACATTGAAGGAACGTTGGGAAATTTAATGTGTAGTAATAATACAGGATGGGAGCAATTGCATACACTTGCTCTAGCGTGGATCCACCGGTAATTGGGAGTCTCATGTGTCCTATTAAATGTAGGGCCGGACTTATGAATACGGAAGGGGGAATCGAACACAAGACTTCGTGTACAAAGATAAATGCTCTTAATCACTTAGGCTACACTTTTTACTTTGAAATAACTCTTGAATATTAATTTTTGTAGAAGAAAGCTAGATTTGAGCCATGTAGTAATCCAGCCAAGACCTTTTGATAAAGGGTGCTCCGAAATCACTCTAAAATAACCTCATGCACCAATTCACTGGCTTTCACATAACATCATAGCCATATGTAACATGTTTCTTTGGTTAATGATATATGATCTCTTCAGTGTTACAACTTACAAGAAAAGCATGTTCAACATCTCCTATCATTTTCTATTCTGGCCCATTTTGTTCAAGTACGGACCATATGGTCTGGTTGGTTGGCATGAGAATTAACACATGTTACACCAAGACAAAAAAAAAAGATTGAGAAGTAACATTATATATATGGTTCACAAAATTCCCTGAGATTTTAAAAATTACATGAACACACCATTAGGTCTTAAATTGTTTTCACAAAACTCCTTTCCATTGATTTTTTTGGATGTAGAATCAATGAAAAGGGGTTTTGTGAAAACAAATTGAAACCTCCGGAGATGTTCGTGTAATTTTTAAAACCTCAGGGGGTTTTGTGAAAACACCGAAAACCTCAAGGGGTGTTAGTGTAAAGAACTCTATGTTTTAATTAATTATTACAATTCAATATGATATCTACCACACACAACCAACTAGAGATGAGTAGTCATTCAAAATATGCTTTCATAAAGATAAAGTGGAAATCATTAACACAACATTTCCCTTTCTAAACTGTGAGCTAGGAAAACACCTAGCGCTTGAAACCTTAATGCGGAGGTTACCAAAGCTTTCAATGCTTCCTTTTCAGCTGAGGCCATTGGAATGTATCGATATTATTGTTATTATGTTACTGGTTGTTTTGAAATTAGAATTGTGTTGTTCATAATCTAAAGGTTTCATAGTTTCCGTGATTCATAAGAATGGAAATAGGCTTGAAGAAACCATATTAGAAGTGAGAAATAGGCTTATCAATAACTAGGAAACTTTATTCAAATCAAGGCAAGAAACACAAACATTGATACATTGCATAAGCCATTCCGGACCCTCCTCTAACCAAATTAAGACGTCGCGCTCATGCAAGCATGACGAGCCAGAGAATGAGCAACCATATTACTCTCTCGAGTACTAAAACAGGTAGAGTCAAATCACAATCTACTTGCTTGCTAAAATTTCCTCAGAAATTATTGCAAATATATTGAATACGTTTCCTAATCTTGTTTTTAGACCTGAATGGTTCTCCGAGATGAAATACGTCGCAGTTTTGCAGCTTGGGAGATGGGAGAGCTCAGCTAAGCATCTGAATCAAGTACAGGACAGTGAGTTCTTAAAAGGGTTGAAGAATATGAGACAGCTTCGGTACTTAAGAACCTGACACACTTGGATATGTATGAGTGTTACTTGATCAGCCACATACCTAAAGGACTTGCTTTGCTCTCACAACTCCAAGTGCTTAAAGGGTTTGTGATTGGTGAGCCAATGCCTGGAGGCAACTACTGTAAGCTGGCTGATTTGTCAGGCTTGGAAAATCTGAGGAAATTGAGTATCCATACTATCCATGTGGACATAAACAAAACGTCTGATGCTGCAAAAAGAGAGCTCATTTCTTTGGCAAAGTTCAAAAAGCTCCGATCTTTATCTATATCATGGTCAAGACTTTATGACACTCCCAAAAAGCCTCCATTGATGATGGCTCCAGTTCCTGTTCCTCTGGAGAAACTTCCTTTGGTGAAACTTAACCTCCATATTACTTCCCTGGTTCTAAGATTCCTGATTGGCTGATGCAATGGGAATTGAATAACCTAAGGAAGCTCTATATCAGTGGTGGAAGCCTCTCAAATCCGTGTCACGGGAAACAATGCAAATGGGTTGTCAAAATGGTGCGCCTGAAGTTCTTGGAAAAGTTGCAGATGGATTGGCGGAAAAAAATATCTAAAAAAAACCACCCAGACCCGCCTAGGCGGCCTAGGCCCTTTTTTTATTTTTATTTTTTCTTTCTGATTCAATTGCCTTTAATTTGTGGTGATACACTGGAATTCGCGTAATTGTTTATAGTTAGTGATCTTCCTTTTGAAATACAAGTATGGGACTGTTGTTAGAGTTGGCCTCCGTCTTCTCCAATACAGATTCTACAGGGACTATATCTGATATGATGATGCTGCTTCTGATATATTGCTGCAGATACCAATGATCTTACTTGGAGCCCTATCAGTCTAGTTTTAAAGTACCATTGCCTCTCCGACGACAGTGACTACACGATTTTCACGATCAAGAGACCAAGAGTCGGTGCATAACCCTCATATTTAAAAGCTTCATCGCCTTGAGCAACCTTAATGAAGGCCATGAGAAACAGTGGATTGCTACTCAGCATGACAACCTTGATTAGTGCAGTAAAAAATTATGGACAAAATAGAAGGCATACGAGACGAACCTCCTTCCTTCCTTTTGTTCAATAGCTCCACAAATATTAAGTACAATGTTCGCGCTCGATCAGCCTGTTGTGATTGTGGAAATATCTTCACTCTCAAGAATCTTTTGCTTACCTTTCTTCATTAGTAGATTCAACCACCAAAATGATATTGTACTAAATAACCTAGCTTTCGCAAAAGGAGTTACATTGTTATTTAAACTGATGTCACCTCTGATATTAGATTCCTCACCCTGCAAAGGTGTGTAGAAAGCATCATCATCATGGATTTCTGGAAAAATTGTTATTGCAATATGTGGAGGGTGTGGCTGCTTTAGGCTTATGGCTAAACCCAGAACCAACCATGTTAACCCTTGAAATAACAAGACTAGCCAGCTATGCAGAGGCAAAACAGTCTGGTCTGCATATGAAGCTATATGTCATCACCATGTAAAATAGTTATGCAAAACCCACCAATTCATATCATAGCTCACATCACATCTATTTGTAAATCTAAGACTTCTTGTACTCATAAGTTTTTTTTTTTCTTTTTTTTTATTCAACGATGGTCGTGCGTGAAATTTAAATTCATTATATTCTCTAATAAAAAAAATTAAAATTTAAAGCTATTAGACCAAAGTGGGATATAGTGTGATAAATTATTAGAGCAAAAGCAGATGACTATATAAAAACAAATTATTGACTAATGCGATTTGATTTGCATATTGCACATGCAACGTGCGTGGTGCAATAACACAAGTGCAGCTCAACACAATCGAAATTAGGAGAAATTATTCCATGTATCGGATATACCAGCTGGCAGTGTATCCGTGTCATGATTTTTAGACACGTGGCACTCAAATTGAAACTTCACTAATGTCCTTTTCTTCGGTGTGACAGTCACACAATCTGGTGGTGTATCAATCCACTCTTCCTATACAATACGTATATTTATATCCTAAAATCATGGAAAAAGATTAGAGGGCATTCATTAGCGGGGTTAGGCAGCCCGTTCTTTTCATGTGGAGATATAATAATAGTTTAATGGCTTTTCAGCCGTTCCAATTACTCATTTTCCAGGCTGCGGAAGCTTCCAAAAGTCAAATAATGAAGCAGCTGATTTCTCAGCATGCAAAATGATTTGGTTGCAATCTAAAAACAAAAACAAAAAACAGAAAGAGATTTGGCTTTGGTTCTGGTCAGAGAGAGGATCTGTTAAAAGATCTCTTAGGAACAGCAACAGTCTTATCTTAAAATCAAAGATGTGCAAGAAAAAAGTCACTGAATTGCTTCTGATAAAAGATCTTATAGGAACAGTAACAATCTTCTCTTAAACAAGTACGAAACATGAAGATGAGGTAGAGAGTTGAATAAATTCTTTACTTTCCTCAATGTTTGTTACATTTATCAGAGGTTCCTCGATGGTACAACATAATAAGTTGTATAATAAACCTCAGCTGCTCAAAATTGGAATGCTTACAAAAATAAACCTAAGCTGCTCAAGAACATAGTTGGATGAGCAAATGAACCCCACATCAATCCAGCTTTTACGGACTGTAGCGGCACGAGAATTTTTATCTACTAAACGAGAGATGAAGGGGTAAAAAATCAAAATTATATGCCATACTTTAACATTTTACTAACATGAAAACGATCAGCACTCTATTCGAGCAGCACCACTCTCTGACGAAACGAACTTGGGCTTCCTAATCACTTGCTCCAAGCATTGGACCATGTCTCCTACCCGGAAATCATCGTAATTCTGGATTACCATTCCACACTCATTCCCCTTCTTTACTGTGTCCACATCCTGTGTCTCCCGCTTGAGTGATTCACAGGATCCTTCAAATACAACTTCCCCACTCCTAAGGAGTCTCAAGATTCCCGATTTAGTTACAAAACCATCAATCACCCGACATCCAGCAATCTTCACATCAGGTCCCTTGGACTTGCTCCTTCCTTTGAGCTCAAAAATACTTAGCACCTCAGCTTCCCCAGCAACCTTGGTCTCGGGAGTCCCAGGGGCTATGTCTACTATAAAATTGCCAATGTCCTCCAGAAGGTGATAGATCACACGATGCAGCATTATCTACGAAATTGAAAAGAAAAAAAAATTAATCTTTCCAGCTTTACATACTAAACTAAATAAAAGTTCAACTCCAACTGCTCACGCCCAATAATGCATACAGAACAGGTAGCCATATCCTATCAACCGTTAGAAAAAGTGCATCCCTTCAGACGATTTTAAAAAGTTTTTTTTAAAGGAAACTGAATTTTATTGGAAAAAGACAATTAAAAAAAACAAATTGGCCAAGATGGCCATAAAAGAAGACTTAACAGCGAAATAGTAGTTAGACCAAGCAAAATAACAATACTTAAAACAAACTTCGACTGGAAAGCTAGCGGATGGCTTCATTCCAATCCAGCTAAAAGCTCCTAAAGGACATATCTATAAAGTCTGTAGAAGTCGAAGCCCGTAGAGAGGAGCATAATTGAACCTTCTCCCATAGCTCCTCCGTTTCGCGACAAGTGTGGTCCTCAAAAATCAACCCTAAATCTATTTTCGTTCCAACCAAACCACCCAGATGACCGCCAATACGATACAACCCCATAAAACCTTTCAAAATGAAGATAATGAGAAAAAAGCGGGTCAATACCTTTACACTGGCTCGAGCTGCAGCCAAACTGACGGAACTGGGTGGAGTTTTTATATTAAATCCAATAATGCATGCACCACAGGCTTGTGCCATGTCCAAATCAGACTGAGATATAGGTCCAACACCAACATGCACTACATTCACAAAGACCTAGAAAAGAATTGAAGAATTATCAAGAACAAAGAGTGGCAAGATTAGTAAGCATGAAGAGAATCATAGAGAACAATACAAAGCTTTTCTTAAATGCCCCATTATTTAGTACAGGTATTGCCAACCAATGAGAAGTTTAGAATGTGGAATATTTCAGCTAGGAAAATGTTTTTAAAAATGGAAAAGATGAAAAAGATGATTACTGCACATAACATTGCATGGAAAAACACGAAGCATCATCAACCAAAGCAACAAGTAATTATTTGAACAGTATTGGTAACTACAGAGAAAGTATTTAGTCAGGTACACGACCATGCTAATCTTGTGGCATACCTGAGGACTATTCAAATTCAGTAATGCATCTGTAACAGCTTGGACGGTGCCCTGAACATCTGCTTTTACTATTATCGGCACTTCCACCCTCTTGGGCTCATCCTTCTCGGGCTCCTCTTCTGACGCTTCTAGTTGTTGAGCTTCTACCCTCTTATCAATAATCTTCATAAGTCTATCTTTCTCGAATTTCTTTTTACTCCCCACAATAAGCTTTTTATCTTGCTCCTCAGAAGCCCTCTCTTCAACAATCTTGATAAGTCTATCTTTCTCGAATTTCTTTTTCCTCCCTGCACTAAGCATTCTAGCTCGCTCCTCAGATTCCACAACAATGATATCATCTCCCGCCCTTGGAAGTCCCTTCAACCCTTCAATCTCAACTGGCATTGCAGGTCTTGCCTTCTCTACCAACTTCTCCGCCATGTCCCTAATAGCCCTTATTCTGCCCCACTCTGAGCCCACAACCACATACTGCCCACATATTAAAGTCCCTCCTTTCACTATTGCAGTAACCGATGGACCCTTCCCCTTATCAAGTCTTGCCTCCACCACATAAGCATGAGCAGGCCCATCGATTCGAGCTTTCAGATCCATTATTTCAGCCTGGAGAAGCAAAGCCTCCTCCAAGTTATCTAATCCAGTCTTCTTCATCGCTGAAACCTCAACAACCTGAACATCTCCACCCATATCCTCTAGCATCAAACCCTCAGAAGCAAGCTGGATCCTTATTCTTTCTGGGTTAGCAGCTGGCTTATCACATTTATTAATTGCAACTACAACCGGTACATTAGCAGCCTTTGCATGGGCCATGGCTTCAAGAGTTTGAGGCATCACCCCATCATCAGCAGCTACAACTAGAACAACTATATCTGTGACAGCAGCCCCTCTTGCCCTCATCGCACTAAATGCTGCATGACCAGGGGTGTCAAGAAATGTAATTGATGCTCCCGATGTCATGCCAACAACAAAAGCACCTAGATGTTGAGTAATTCCTCCAGCTTCCTTGGCAGCCACAGATGTTTGACGTAGAGCATCTAGAAGCGAAGTTTTCCCATGGTCAACATGACCCATGACAGTTACAACTGGAGGTCGAGGTAGAATTTCTGAACCTTCATTGGAGTGCAGCCTCTTAATGTTGATCCCAATTTCCTACAGATTAATGGATGGCTCATTCAAGTTTCTAAAGTTGCCAAAATGCATAACATAATGAAAACACGTGACATTCAAGGAAAACAATGCTAAAGAGCAGCAAGTAGAAAGTTCTGAGTATGTAAGAGCTAAGACAAGTAAATTACACTTGTTTTTCATCAAGCAGAAATACAATAACAATAGTGACCAACTATGGGTACTGTCACATGACCTGATTGGTGTGCTGTAAACTGTAAAAGCAGAATACATCTTTCGATTCTTTCCCAATAATTATTTGAAGCAAAACATATAACAAACCACCCGTTTCAAACAGCGTGTCATCCCTCCCCCAACCACCAATAAGTGAGAATGGCTTTGGAAGCAAGTTTTCTCCATTTAGGCATATTTCAGTCTCGGAGATTTTCCAAAAACACTTTTAAATGGTGAATCCAATTCTAAGCATGCGTAAAATGTATTTGATGAGAACTGAAAACTAAAAATTGTTAACAAGCACAATAAAATATTAACTGAGAATAAATTTAATGCTGATAAGGTGAAATACCATTGCAATCAACTCCGCAACATCCACGCTGAGAGGATCAAACTCTGTGTCAATCTTTTCCCCAACATTTGTAAGAATACCTTGCAGAGTGGATATTGATTCACCAATACGCTTGGCAAGCTCAACAACTGTCATGCCTTCAAAAATCTCAATCGTCTTATCTGAGATAGGTTTGGTAGTTCTTTGTGGTTTAGGAGGCACATATGGAGCTTCAACAGGAGGCTGGGCCTTACTGTCCCTCTTTACAAACTTCTCTTTCTTGGGAGTTTTTAAACCAAATGACTCGTCATTTCCTTTTCTAGCAAACAGTTCTGGGCTCGCATGATAGCATCTAAGCAAGAAATTTTCACCGTAAAGGTTGAAATTAGCAAACTGAAATGAAAACAAATAAAACAAGTAACCACAAAGAAACAAAAAGATCAACTTACCGTATCAGGGACTCTTTTGTCAAAGCTTCATAAAAATCAAACCTCCGTGACATAAACGAGGGATCTGCGCTACAAAAATTAAGATACGAGCAATGATGAAAAATAAAATAAAGAATAGTTCTTAAGTTTTGTAATATTCAACAAGATGTCTAACATGTAACATGTGAACAAAACACCCATACTTAAGTAGTTGCTTTCCTTCAAAATCAAAACATGTAACTATCGTCTTGTACAATTGTGTGGTTGAAGTAATATAAACAAAAAAGTAAGCAAAAGGCACATTAACGAGCTAGATTCAAGATCAGAGAGTTATGGATGATAAATAAACTGAACAAAAATTAAGACTTTATTGAGATAATTTGAACTGCAATTATCACATAAAAAGGTTTTCCTTGTGCAATTTTAATTTACCTGGTGTGCATCTGACAGCAGCAGACATTGATTTTATTATATCATCAACAGTAGATACAGAAGTAAAACCATGTCTTCGTAGTCTTGAAGTTAAATCTGTAGTTAGACTGGCACGTATGCCCTGCAACAAGAAATTCTGATGAAAACTTCTAGATTCCAATGGTATATATGAAATATAAATATAAAAATATTAGACACACACACACCAACCAAAACTACAGTTATTCTCCATTATCCAACTATTACATTTTTAGAGTTTTCTTTTTTCCCTGAAATCAAATACCACGAGTTCAATGCTAAACCAAGAATAAGTGAGAAGATTATGAAACAAACCAATGCGGGGATGAAACCAAATAGAAAGTGGGCCATGGGCGGATGGGAGACTGGTATCCCATAGGAACTATATAAGTCATATTAAATAAGACACAAATTTGGCCAAAAGTTCTAAAAGTGTTATTTGTGCGCATTTGGGTCTGCTAAGAAATAAATGAAATCTTGCCTTTTTGCCAAGCTCTCTCCACGCCATTCATAAGTATTTCAGGCCAAAAAGAAAATTATTTGAAAGTTTCGACCTCTGCACAGTTGGACAAAGACAACGACAGAAAACAATGCATTAGCCAGAGTGATGCTCCCTTTGATTGCTAAGAAAGTGGAAGAAAATGACAAAAATTTAACGTTTTTGAGCATGCAAAGCACAGTTCAGAATAAGCCTTACTAGGCTTCAAATGAGAAACCCAGATTGCCCATCCACCAGTTCACTTCATCTCAAAATCAACAATTAAATTGAAACAAAGTTTAAGAACTTCAATAAAAATACAATCTTTTCCGGAAGAACAACCGACGCACGCAAAACTAAATGAGTATTTTCAAAAGCTGAATCAAACCCAATAGATAATAAGCATAAAAACAGCTAGAAAACTATTAGAATTACACATCAAATGGGGGAAAAATATATAAATAAATATATATATATATATGAAACACAGAACTGAACCAAATAAAGCAATACAAAGTTGGAGTTTGTAAGCTTCTGCTTACGGTTTAACAGGACAACCAGGGTTCAGTTTCTCGGCCACGAGTAGTTTAAGTCGATGAGCCTTCTTTGCTCACTTTGTCGGTTGCCCCTTGCAGCTAGAGATCAAAGACGTTGAGAAAGACGTGAGGTTGTCTATTACCCTTTTCTCAGTCCGACCCAAAAATAAGAGCTTGGATTGGGCTGATTTCAGTATAGACTCCCGGCCCGATTTAATTTCGGGCTCGAGTAAGGCCCAACAAAATTATTTAATTACATACTGTTAGGGGTGGGCAAAAAAACCGATCAAACCGACCGAACCAATCCAAACCAAATTGAAAATTGAATTTTTTGATAAATAAAAAAAAGTCAACACTGGACCTAAACCGACCCAATTGAGTACTGTCTGGTTTTGGTCTTTTTTTTTAATATTTAAAAAAAGGCCCAATTCAAAAAAATTTCCTAAACATCAGCTACAACTGTTAAAACTGGCCCGAATCAAATCCCTTCTTCTCAAGTATCCAAGTTTGCATTAATTGCAAGGGATATGCTTGCAATCCCTACATCCATAGTAGCTTTGGAGTCATGTTTTAGCACAAGTGGTAGAGTGATTGACTCATTTCGAAGCTCATTGTCTCTTAAGATGGTTGAGGCTTTGATATGCTCTCAAAATTGGATAAGGTCGAAAGATTTCATTAGCATATGTGCCAAGCATTGAGGAGATGGGGTTTTATGAATAAATTGAATGGGTAATATTTCATTTTTTATAAGTATATTTGAATCTGATTTTTCTTATTTTTTATGTGTCTTAACTCAAATGGTTTGATTTCTTTTCTTTTATTTTGTAGAAATAGGGAGTAAAACATCCACAACAAGCTTTAATAACACTTCCCCTTCCCCCTAGTATGATGAGGATATGTCGGTAGGTTTTTGGTTTCTTTTCTTGTATCTTATTAAAATAATGATTCATTGGTGAAACTTTGTGTTAATTCTTCAAGTGTTGTTATGCAGGGTTCTTTGTTAAGGCTTTTGGATGGATGCAGGTGTTGTTTTGTATTTTGTATCTTTATGTGCATTTTATATTAAGAATTGAAACCATAATTTGGATTTCTTGCTTTATGTTTCTTTGGTTTTGTAAGGGTTTGTAAGATGTTCTATTTCTTGCTTTATGATTTGTAGGATGTTATATGTGTTTCGTTGGTTGATGATTGTATTAGTTTGTGATGAATTTAGTTGTTTAAACACTTAGATTAGTATTTAAAATGATGGGTGGAGTATACGTGAATATGCATGATTTGATATTCTAGAAAAAATGAGAAGGGATTTGATTTGGGCCAGTTTTAATAGTTGTAGCTGATGTTTAGGAAAAAAAATTGAATTGGGCCTTTTTAAAAAATGAATAAATAAATAAAATTGGGCTAAAGCCCAAAACCGTATAAAGACCATAATCAAACCGGACCCAATCGGGTCAGTTCAGGTCCAGAGTTGACTTTTTTTTTTTGGTCAAAAAATTCAAATTTTCGGTTTGATTTGGATAGGTTTAGTCAGTTTTATGGGTTTATCGGTTTTTTTCCCCACCCCTAGCAGTATATAATTAAATAATTTTGTTGGGCCTTACTCGAGCCCGAAATTAAATCGTGCCGGAAGTCTATACTGAAATCAGCCCAATACAAGCTCTCATTTTCGGGTCGGACTGAGAAAAGGGTAATAGACAACCTCACGTCTTTCTCAACATCTTTGATCTCTAGCTGAAAGGGGCAACCGACAAAGTGAGCAAAGAAGGCTCACCGACTTAAACTGCACGTTGCCGAGAAACTGAACCCTGGTTGTCCTATTAAACCGTAAGCAGAAGCTTACAAACTCCAACTTTGTATTGCTTTATTTGGCTTTGTTCTGTGTTTCATAGATATATATATATATATATATATATATATATATATATATATATATTTTCCACCATTTGATGTGTAATTCTAATAGTTTTCTAGTTGTTGGGTTTGATTCAGCTTTTGAAAATACTCATTCAGTTTTGCGTGCGTCGATTATTCTTTAGGAAAAGATTGTATTTTTATTTAAGTTCTTAAACTTTGTTTCAATTTAATTGTTGATTTTGAGGTGAAGTGAACTGGTGGATGGGCAATCTGAGTTTCTCATTTGAAGCCTAATAAGGCTTATTCTGAATAATTTTGTGCTTTGCATGCTCAAGAACGTTAAATTTTTGTCATTTTCTTTCACTTTCAACTATCGTGATAGTTCGGGTGTTTTTTTTCTTTGATGTTACTAGAACCGAAATGATCCGGTGTTGCACAACCTAAATTTGTGACCATGTGCCTGAACCACATGCGGCTGGGATCAACTAGTCATTGAAATCCAATGGTCAGCTTTAAATCCGGGTTTTTTTTTCCAATTCAAGTCAATGGCATATATTTATTTTTTACAGTTTTAATGGTTAAACGGCCCAAATTTAAATCTAATGCGCAAAATGATAAAATAAAATATACTGAATCATATCACCGTAAACTTGATCGAAATTTTATAAATACTTGTTCATTTGTCAAATAATCCACACAAAATTACATTTTTCTTATTTAACTAACAAAGTTTTTTGAAGTTTCGTTTCAATTTCATTCTCACTTTCATTTCTTTTGAAGATGACCCCAAAACCATATCGAAGAGATTCCAATTGGACGCACCATGCAGAGCTTGAGTTTTGATAAGTGGGGAACAATAGACAATCTCTTACATTTTGGCTCGAAAATCTTGGTGCCTGGATCACATGAAGCCATAGAATCTCGATTCAAGACCATCAACGATGAATGCTCTCTACGGAATTAATTGACATTTGAAGCCTTTTTCTGAGAGGTTATAGTATTGTTTTAGTTAAACAGATTTTGAATATAAATTGACAAACTCTATGTTATCAAAATTGGCAGTGCAATATTGCACTGATGTCTACAACACCTTCAGGCCAAAAGAACACGTCGACTCCACAAGCCCCTGCTCGAATATTCTTCACCGTAGTATCTCAGGCCTTAAACTCATCAAAATTTCTTTTCCCAATCGAAGTACCAAGTAAATTCACAAGGCACCAAACCAATATAATTATAAAAATAAATATAGGTATGCTTCCCCCTCACGTTCTTTCTTCTGTTGTTTGCTCTATGGACATTAGGGGCACTTGTGGCTTAGGCTTTGTTTCTTGGTGCTTTGAGGCTCTCCCCAAATTTCTGGTAGTATTGCATTTGCTGTTCCACCATATGGACAAAGCAATGGAAATTTAAAATTTGTGTTACGGAAAAAAAGAAAAAGAAAAAGAAAAAAGAAAAAAAAGGAGAAGGAATTGTTCGTTGATAGGTGTTAGGCATATGAAAATCAAATCCATACCTTGTCTGTTACAGATGGTGCAATTTTAGCTAGTGCTTGCTCAAAGTGAGTGTCTTTGATAGTCCAAGGAGATGCATCTGAACTCCTCTCAGGTGATGTCAGTTTCTCTTCAAGAGCAGCCATAGCAGCTTCATTCATCTGCATGGATCAATACGTTAGAGAATCCCAATCACCTTTCTTCTTCCCCACCAATCAAACAGAGGAAGGAAAAATCAGCTCTAAAATCAAATATTAAACTAAATATTACAAAGCAAAAGAAAGCTTATATAATTAAGAACAAATACAAACCAGTGCAGCAAGATCAGCTCCACTAAAATTTTCACAAGTTTCCCTTTGTCCAATCTCACTCAGATCTACGCTGGCATCTATAGGCTTCTTCCTTGCAAGAGCCTTTAAGATTAAACCACGCTCGGCTTTTGTGGGTGGGGCAACATAGATAAGTTTACCAAACCTTCCAGGCCGCAAAACAGCACGGTCCATGACGTCAGGTCTGACAAAAAGTATAACAGCATGTAAGAAATCTATAATGATAATCATCACCACCAAAACTGAATAATGAACAATGAGTCTTACCTATTAGTGGCACCAATAACAAATACACCCCGCCGCTGCTCAGCACCATCTAACTCTATAAGTAACTGCAGTTGTAAGAAGTCAGTTCATTGTATCTATAAATGAATGAAAACGAATGAGTTTGTAAGCAGTCAGTTCAAGACTGCCTTCGCAAATTTTTTACCTGGTTCAATAGCCGTTCAACAACCCATCCTCCTTCTTTCCCCCGTTTTGTTGTTAAAGCATCCACCTGTCAGTAAGTGAGGGGAAAAACTTTAGAACACTATGATTTGTAGGATACTTCCATGAAATTTTTTCCATGTCAGGGCACCTGAGGAAATGAAACCCATGTCCTTCCAGTTTCAAACACTTCTTTGGATACTTGAAAGGAATTCAACTTAATGTAGTCAGAGAGAGTGCTTAACGATTGAGATATTATTCTTTTCTTTTCGAGAAAATTAGACATCATTTCTAATTTCTAATTACTTTGATTTTATATATGGTTGTTTTCTGAGCAAATTTATGTTCAAACATATGTAGATAGATCTCTATCCTTATAAAACACCCACACTTGTAATGTCCTCATGTCTAGGTTTTTGTAAGTTAGACATGTTGGACATCACATATCAGTGTCAGCACCCAGCACTGATGCCCATGCTCACAAAATGTAGGTAGAGAGTTAAGCTAAATCTATGTAATTAAGATGACTCTTGCGACTACACAATGAACAGGAACCAGTATCAGTGTAATCTTAAGTGTAAGGTACGTTCATCTTTCCAAATAGACCCCTATTAGCTTTTACAACAGCTATAAACAAGCTGGTGAATGGTGCAAGAAGGACAAATTTTTGGAAGGGTTAAGTAATCAAGATAATTTGGTTGACTTCTCAACCAGTGCTTTCGGAGGCCAGCAAGGAAAGAAAAAATGTAGAGCTATATCATATATTCAAAAGAAAAGTTTTTTTTGTAAGGTCCTGTAATATTAGAAAGGTTAACTATCTCAAAAAACACAATGGCTGCACATTTTCAGGAAGTGGGAAGGGAAGGACACCATATGCCTCCAAAAATTGTGCCATGACGAGCATAATTGAGGTTCATTGGAGGAATGAGCAATCCAATCCTACCCTATGTACAAACAATTCAAACCAACATGATCGCAAGACAATCCAATCTACCCTACATACATAAAAGTCAATCCAACTAGATCACGACAAGCCAGTAATCTATGCCCCTTTATATCCTTGAATGTTCAAATCAAATGATAAAATTCTAAAGAAGCTGATAGTAGCAATAACAATTGGCAGGAAGAGAGAACTACAAACCTCATCAAAGAAAAGTACGCAAGGTGAGCATGTCCTTGCGCGACAAAACAATGTCCTAACTGCCAACTCACTTTCTCCAACATATTTATTCAGAAGTTCAGGGCCCTAACAAGTTAAGAAAAGCCATGCCAATCAAATGGATCCTCTCAACTTATGCAAAAACATTCACTGAAATATCTATTGTCACAGATAAAGAAAGTAACATAACAAAAAAAAAGTATCCAATAGGAAAAGTCTATGACTGACCTTAATGTGAATGAAATTGGCTCCTGCTTCATTAGCAACGGCCTTCGCTATCAGTGTTTTACCACATCCTGGAGGCCCATAGAGCAAAAATCCTGTCTCTAAATCTACCCCAAATTCCTGAAACCACAAGCCATTTCAAAATTATAATTAGCAACTTGATTGCAGACTTAAATAAAACAATTAAATAGAATCAGGTACAGGTATCAGAAAGTATGAAGCCATGATAGAACAACATGAAACTATAGAAACTGAAAATATTCACGCATAACATGCAGTGTAATAAATAATAAGTCACCACTGACAGTTATGTCTTGATTTAAGTTTCCATTATTTTACAATACACTTGACACAACATTATATCAAATTTCTTTAATAGTTTTTGGTGATTGTGCTGTTGTACATGGATTAGTAAGTTCTGAACAAAAGACTTATCCCAACCCCACCCAAGCAACCCATTTTACCAATTGAGATATCATTAAAGACGTATGCTAGGTTCGCTTCACTTAGGTATGTAACATTGTCCGGTCAATTATCGTTTTCCTCTAACCATAAATGCCACAGAAAATATGTTCAAAATGAAATTTGTGGTAAACAGTACTGTCTATAAATGACAATAAAATTGCTACTAATGTATGAACCTTAATCAATGAGCTGATGAAATGTGGAGATTCAGCCATCATTATTACGAGGGGCAGAAATGGATAAAAAGAAGACTGATCTAAGTTCATCATCAGGGATTATGTTCTATATCTTTTAGATCATACCATACCAAAGGCGCAATTTTTTAAATAAAGAAAAACGGCTTTCTTCTTCAAACACACACACTCACCATATTGGCCATTCCAAAGCATAATTTTTTAAACAAAAATGTAAGCACCTTTCTTCTACAAACGCGCACAGAGAGAGAGAGAGAGAGAGAGAGAGAGAGAGAGAGAGATTAAGAAGATAAAAAGAAAGGAAGTAACAATTACCTCATAGTTCTCAGGATATTTAACACGCCTAACTATATAACGATCAAATTCCTGTCTTAAAAGATCTAACCCACCAACATCTTCCCATTTTACATTAGGAATTGCAGAGAAGCCTTCTCTTTTTGATGAAGGCTGAACCACTTGAACTGCTTCCTGCAGTAACTCACATGATAACACTGTCAACTCAAGAAATTTCATGAAGACAGCATACTAACTGCTTTTCATTTCAATATGTAGCAATGTAATTCAAATAATGGGGAGAAAAGGTAGAAGTAGTTAATTTCAGGACACCTCAAAATCAGCCATACTGATAGTAAGCTCTTCCATTTCTTCAGGCGTCCATGGTTGCCTCCACCAATCTTCATTGCACTCCTCATTCATAGAATCTATAGACATATAAGTCTTCCTCTTGTGTATAATCCTTTTCATGGCAATGTTACCAGCCCTGTCAGCCAGGGCTGCCAAATCAGCCCCCACAAACCCTGGTGTAGACCTGGCTATTTTAAGAAGATCAAAAGAACCTTCAAGTCTCAGATTGCGTGTAAGCACAGAAAGAATCTGAACCCTCGCATTTTCATCTGGAACACCTAAAACAATCTCACGGTCAAATCTCCCCGGCCTCCTCAGAGCATGGTCAACAGCATCAGGCCTATTGGTAGCTCCAATAACAAGAACATAGCCAGACTTGTTATCGGAACTTTGTGAATCCGAATTTGCATCAGCCGGTTGTACAAGCCTATGAGATTCATCCATACAAGTCATTAGTTGTGTCACAATTCGCCTCTCCATTTCTCGTTGCAAACTTTCTCTTTTCGAAGCAATTGCATCAATTTCATCAATAAATACAATTGAAGGGGCAGTTCTATAAGCTTTAGAAAAAAGCTCTCTTATATTTTCTTCAGATGCACCTAAAATTTATGACATGACAACAATTACAATTTTCATCAACATAAATTAAAAGATAAGAACCTTTAACAATATGTCAATAACAGGGTTTTGCAGCTTCTAATTCAACTCATTCAAACTTTTTTAGTGAGTAATGCTAATACCTGAGACACCAGAGACAACTTCGGTGGCAGAAATTTTATAAAACGGAATGCCGGTTTCATTGGCAATGGCATGAGCCAATTTGGTCTTGCCACACCCGGGCGGGCCGTACAACAAAATCCCAGACATTGGCCTAACTCCGAGCCACCGAGGCAGCTCCGGATGGCGAAGCGGCACAATCACCTCCATCTTCAGCTCCTCTATCACCTTCTCCATCCCACCTAAGTCACTAAACCTCGGCCCCTCACTTCCCTTCACCTCAACCCCTGTAACTAAGCCCTTGGCTTCAGCTGCTTGCAATGTCTTTGGCCGCCTTGGACCTCCATTTCCGCCCATTAACTCAACTTCGTCGCGACCAGGAAGCTCCATTTCTACATTCTTCTCCTTCTGATCCTCGGATGCCTTGGGCTTCACAGTGCTGTTCGATTCCATATACGATGCTCGGAGACTCGATTTCATCACATCAAACTCCGGCTCCACTTTCTCACTGTATATTGCATCCTCTGACGTCGACACAGACCAATCTTCATCTTCATCATCAACATCATCAGAAGAAGAAGATGTAGATGGACGGTCACCATTCCTTTCACAAATCCTTCTGAGGTGGGCAGACTCCATTTGCTGCAATTTATCCTCGCTCTTACTGGCAGCACACTTCCGCCTTCTCTGGGAATTGCTTTGGCCATTTTCTTCTTCTTCATCATCTTCATCTTCTTCTAAGTCACTGACATGGATTAGGGTTTTCGATTGCTTAAAGAAAGGTGAGTCTAGGGTTTGCTGGACGAACTTGGTAAAAGACTGGAGCTTGATGCGGTGGTAGTCTCGGTAATTATTGCGAAGTTGGTGAACGATTTCTTCTAGAGAAGAGGATCGCAGGTGCTTGAAGGTCTCCAAACGACAACGAAGAACCCTCTGCTTTTGATCGGAGAGTGACCTCCCTCCACCCTCTAACCTAGGTGCTGGAGACGCAGGATACCTCACGCTCTTCACCATCTTTCCTCGCTGCCGAGGAGTTGCCATCTAAAAACAAAATGAAAAAAGTTAGAACACAATTAATATCACAGTTTTCTCGTTGCTCCTAGTTTTAATATGTCAAATATCTCATATATGTAGGCTGCTAAAGAAGTAAAAGCATATTTATTGTATGCAGAAACAAGAAGAGTAAGAATAATGTCAAAATAATACAATATATATGTCACAACCTGATTCATTAGATTAACATTTGATTCATCATAATTGAACTTAAGCAGTTGCTTAATTGATTAACATTTGATTCATTAGATTATCATCCATTTTCTATTGAAATCCTAACTTTAATAAACTCCTTGTTGTCATGATTATTGACTATTAATTTCTCTAAGGAAAAAAGAGAATTGATTCAAAAGAGGCCAGTGGAGAGGATACATGTGATTAGGTGAGAAAAAGAACTGCTGTCTGCAGAGAGAGAGAGAGAGAGAGAGAGAGCAGCAGCAACAATGGTTGAATGATAAATATACGAGGGTGAATGCAGAGTTCAGGGCAGCAACCAATTGAATATATAACAACATTATCATATACGAAATTGAATACATGGGGTACATAAACCAAAATCAACTACACCACTTTCATTGAAAGTATAAGCCTATTAAGTACTGAAAAAAAAAAATTGCCCAGATGCATAGAACAGTAGAATTGTAAAAATACAAAAGGCAAAACTTCTAGACATTGCTACATTGTTCAGATTACAAATTGAGGGAGAAATTAAAACAGCACAAGCCAGAAAGTAAAAGAACTTAACAACTTGAGGAAGAGCACTACAACATGCACAAGAAATTTATCAGCTCTCCAATTCTATTTGACCTCAAATATCTAGAAAAAAAAAAACCCAACGAAAATATATCAAATTAACAACCAACAATTGAACAGAGAAATAAGAATATAAAAAACACTACAGCAGTGTTTACCTGTGGCTTTCTTTAGCGTGGGGGTCAATGGTGTTTACCAGTGGAAGGTGGAGTTAATTAGTGGTGGTTATTGACAGGGGAATAGGATTGAGAAGAGAATATGTTGGTGATTGAAAGCGGGAGACAATGGGTCACGAGAAGGGAGAAAGCGGGAGTGAGAGAGAGTAGGAGGAGGAGTGGTCGTCGTCGCGGCTGCTGTAGAGGGAGAGGAAGATGAATGCAAGCGATGGACTAACTTTTTGTTCTAAAATAGGCGATGGTTTAGACGGGTTGGGGAATTTTTTTTTTTTTTTTTTTGGGCCTTAACATTTTCGGGCCTGAACTTCACAATAACATTTTCGGGCCTGACTTTCATCTTATGAGATGAAGTGTAACATTATTCGTCACAAAAATTTCAGCGCCGAGATTTCCCGCAATTCAATCGTGATGACTCTAAAAATATAATGTGATGAACATGCATCGAAAATTTTGCTTCATCCCCTCAAGATGCTTAGGTGACGATTTTCAAATTTGCCTCACTTATGTTAGAGTTTGTATAGGAAAATTAGCCTCACATTGAAAGGGAGTGGTTTCCTTTCAGGTTTATAAGAGCATCTCCAAAGGAGATGTCAAATGCAAAATGTTAAATTTGAGATTGATGGCTTATGTGGTAATTTGACACTATGGAAAAAATTTAACTTCCACTCGAAATGTCAACTATCATATTATTTTAGAAAAATGTTATAGAGACCAACTTTAGATATCAACTTATGTACTATCTCTCTAGTAGAGTATGAGACCCATTGTATTGGTGGGCTCTACCTCTATTAGAGAGATGAGACACAAGTTTGTATGTAAAGTTGGTATCCCTAGCTGTATTGTTAAAAACAAATGAGACTCATATGATGCATAAAGTTTTAAAAGAGAGTAAATAATAGTGGAGTCATGACTAAAAAAATATTTGACATTAAGCTTTTTGATATGTTATTTTTGACATATCTCTTACAGCCTTCAAATCTATGTAGGATTTGACTACTCGATTGGAGCAACTTTAACCAACATATAAGTTAATGTATGTTGTCTTTTTTGCAATATGTGAACACTGAACTGCACTAGAATGACAATTTTTGTTTAAGAACTGTTGTGTTGTTCATGAACAACGACGGTGAATTACCGTCGTGGGTTTGCACTACAAAGTGATGGTTGATTTCACTATTGTTTGAAAACCATCACCACAATAGTGAATACATGTCGTCTATTTCTTTTTTGTAGCAGTGGTTCCACTTTCCGCAGCAACTGCCTAGTTTACAAATCTTTACTCTTATAAAAGCCAAGCCAACATCCCGGTAAAGTGCAGATACAGAGAACGCCATAGTAGAATATATTACAGAGTAGTGATCTCTTGGTCACCTAGTGACCAAGGATCCGTGGTCACCCACCGTTGGATTTAAATCCAACAGTCCAATAGAGTTTCTTAAAAGGAGTGCAAAAGTAGGTGGGCCTTTAGATTTAAATCTAAAGGTGGATGACCACAGATTCCTTGGTCACTAGGTGACCAAGAGAACACGACTCATATATTACATATTTCTCGTTATGTTTCAATATCGTGTGTGTTGAACAATGCCAACATAGAAGGATTTACCATAGTTCTCTATCGTGTATGTTGGTTGAATGGTTCTCATGTCTGCTTTCATATCAGACCCACGTCCAAATGGAACAGTAAATTACAGTGGGTATGAGAATTTTGAGAAACTTACTCTTTTGCTGCATGCTCAATGCTCATTCATTTATTTGATTAATTTTCATTTGCTTTAAGAATTTCCTCTTTCTATTTATGTCTTTCACAAAGATGCAGGTCACAAAAGGAAATAAAAATAAAGATTTCACAAACATGAAAACCACAAAACAACATTCGGTAATTCCTATTACTTATAATTTTTGTGGTGTTTTTAACTAGGGATGTGCGGTTGGACCGCAAATACCTGAAACCGCCGGTTTATGATCTATATTTCCGATCGGCAAACAGTTGACTTTTTGTTCAACGATCGGTTGCAATTGGACGACCGAGCCGAAATGCTGCAGATTCGGATGCGGTTGCAGGATACCAAATTTGTCGGCAACCGCAATCGACCGAGAGAGAGAGAGGGAGAGATAGGGCGATGAGAGAGAGACATACAAAGAGAACCAGAACCAACCAATGCCCTTCATCATTGCATTACAATCACACTACTTCCATTAGAATATGCCTAGCTGACTAGCTACAGCTCATCATGATTCATCACCACAAACAATTGCCATATAGGGGTAACTGTTCCAAAGGCAACACTTTGTCCAAAGACATTTATATTTCCGAAGCAACCATATTTCTGAAGGCAACAATTCAATTTCCAAGGGCAACCACGATCTAATTAATAATCCATTTAATACATATAAAAATAGACATAGATATCTCATGCTTGGAAAAATAAAAGCGAGCAATAGTTCACAAAAATTCAAAACTCTCGTAGCAAAATACCTTTTTTAAAACAAGCCTCAAAAATACAATTATAACTACTAAATGGCCTCAACTGAGCCTGCGCGGCCCACCATCCAGGTCCGCTAGGCTCATAGGGCCCACGACCTCACTTTTCGTATCTGACAATTTCTATTGGTCCCACAACCATAAGTTAAACCCATCCTAGAAGTCTCATCACGATCTAACGATCAGTTTAACCCTACACGATCCTAGAGGTATAGGGGACCACATATTCGAAAATGGAACCGATCTGACAGTCTGAACCTATCGAACTCGGATATCGTCTATTAGGCGTAATATATGTTCGACAGTCAAACGGTAACCAAATTCAAATCCAAGCATACCGTCATGCTCAGGAAGACGAGGGAACAATTCTAGAACACAACGGCCCGCCACATGCGCCGGTAATGTGTGGGTGGTTTGGGTAAATTCCGGCGATAGGAAAATCTCCAAACCGCCGGTCTTGACCTATACCAAAAGCTCAAGCACATCAAGGGAAGCAAGTTTGATACCTTGATTGACGATCAATTTGATCGGGAAGTGGCCATAATAGAAAACCTAGAAATGTCCCGACGTCTCTGGTCTTCTAGGGGAAATATAGAGGAGAGGTAGGGGAAGCATTTGGGTGTGATATGCCCGAGTTGGCTGGAAAATCAATGGGAACCAGCGACATCTTTGGGCAAAAACAAGGGATTTTCTCTTTGATTTTTTAGCTGCAATCTCTCAATTTCAAGGGTGCAAACGTATATGGATGGAAAGAGGGAAGAGAGGTGGTTGTTTTGGTACCAAAATCTTCACCGGCCGTGGCCGGAAACGACTGGAAACTCCAACCAAAGTGGCTGGCTGTGCAACGTGAAAAACAGGGGGGTCTAGTCGCGGGAGAGAAGTCAGGAGAGAGAAAGGGTCTGATCCCTTTTCTAATAAAAAATTGATTTTTGATTTTCCAATTTTGCCCCTAACTTTAGATACTCGAATCTCTCTCGTTTAAGTCTGATTTGAGCCCTCGACGTGTCTACGAACTCGTGAGCTTGTGCTCTAAGTAATGGCACGAAGAAATTTTCCAAAACTATTCCTGAACAAAAAGTTAACTTTAAACCACTAAGAAATTCTAAGGGTAAAATTGTCTTTTACTTCAATAATTTAAGAATCAATTAAATCTTTGGGAGCGGGATATTACAACTCGGTTAGCAATCATCGATGGGGTTATCGCACTAGAAACAACCCTATTTTTAACTGCTTTATTTTTGTCATGAATCAGATAATGGTTTGATTTTTTTTTTTCTCAGGGCTAAAAGCTTCTGAAGGAATTCATAGCATTGAGGGAATTCAATGGTCAAGGATTGTTCACGTTGAATGTTATTGTGAATATGAATGCACTTCAAAATTAGGTCAGAAGCAATTCGGTGAAGAACATGCTCTTTTTTTTGCACGCGTGACAGAGAAACTAATGCAAAGAAAGATAATGAGTCATAACATTAAAGTACATGGCCATATACTTTTGCATATTTGTTCATTAAATTTATTGGCCGCTAACATACCACGAATCGGTACATGTGACATGGTTTAAAATTCGCAAGAGGGCTAGTGAATTGGGTAACATACGCAACTTAAATTTTTTTAATTAATATTTTATTTCACTTACTGAGAAGAAAAGAAGAGGGGGAGGAATGGGTGTAGGGCTTGTATTTCTATTTTTTAGCTTTTAAATTTTTTTCGTATTTGTAATTAATATTTTATTTTATTTTTTTCTTTTTAAAGAAAATCCTATAGAAATAGTCCTTGAACTTGTGGCCGATTCGCACTTTGGCCATTGAATTCAAAAAATGGCTATTGTAGTCCTGATTTTGTGTCCAATTCTCACTTTGGTCCTTGAATTCAAAGAATGCCCGATTCACACTTTTATTAGCACCATTAGTACTACATTAAATTTTCATTCAAATTTGGGGCCAAAATAATATTTCATGTTCTTTCTCATGAGTAAAATCATATTTTCATCCACATTAATCATCTTCTCCCTCCCTTCCACGTATCCATTCCCTGTTGAATCCCTAAGTTGCACATGGGAGGGCAACAACCACCAAAATCCCCCACACACCAACACACCCAACCCCTAAGTTGTTCAATGGTCTTGCCCTCGTGTCGGAATTTGAGAGATTGCGGCTGCTGCGGGAGGTCATTTTGGGGGATGCGTGGTGGCGGTGGTGGTGGAGTTTAGGCTGCGTGATTTAAGGGAAGGAAGAACGAAGGAAGTCATAGGGGTTGTGACTATTGCGAACTCGTTTGATTACAAAGTTGTGGTGGGAGTGATGGTGTTATACTTGAGGAAATGACCATTTTGCCCCAAATTTTACGAGAAAATGTAATGTAAGCCCAACGTGCAGCCATTTTTAAGTTTAGGGACTGTCGTTATAATCAAGTATTAACTAAAACAAACTTTTACAAATAAAAGGGACCTATCAAAAGAAAATGAGGTGTCACCTCCCCTCCACCAAATGGGCTTTGGCAAGAATGCTTCGTTGATAAGCACTCGCAAATAAATATAACATAAACATTTATAAAGTGTATCAGATCCAGAATAGCTAACAAACTGGTGTAGCCTCGTCTCTTTGACAGCTTCACACGCATCACCCATCACGTTTTTCCATCCCAAACAAACACTCCTCTCAATCAAACGACCCAATTAAATGTGTCGTTTTGCGGATGAAAGGGAGCAGAATTCGAATCTGCATATCGCAACTTGCTAGGAATAACTTTATTTTATTTTTATTCTTTTTAATTTTAATTTTTTTGCCATCAACAAGAAACCAACAGAAATAAATATCTCAGTATAAGCATCGGCGACAAGAGATTCAATCATTCAAAGATGTAATTCATATATATATAAAATCAATCCGAAAAAAAAAACTACAAAGTTCAAGAAAACAACCCCAAAAAAAGAAAAGAAAAAAGATTCAGATCTTTACATCAAAATGAAACCCTATGATGATAGAAGTAAAAAAGAGAAAAGGGGGTTCTGAAATTCAGGTCTGAAATCAGCCATACTTGATCAGAAATCAGCCATACTTGATCAGAAATCAGCGTCTGATGTGCTTGACCTTGTACCACCCTTTCTTGCACGAATCTCCCACAACCTTCACTCCCTTCTTCACCAAGATCGTGAGCTCCCTGGCCCTCTCCTTCACCTTATACTCAAACCCAGCCATTTCTTCCTTCTGGTTTTGCTTTTAGAGAGAGAAATACAGACTCAAAGTTCTAGAGAGAGAGAGAGAGAGAGAGAGAGATTTGGGTTTTGAGGGTTTTGGGGGGTTTTTAAGGGCTTATTTATTTCTTGGCGATGCTGTGGGCTGGGCTAATCATAGGGGACACGTGGCGGAGATCCAACGGTAGAATGGTTTGATCGTGTCTTGCGTGATTGGCCGACGTTAATTGCGGGATAAGCATAAGGCTGATGTGGCATGTGACATGAGACCCGGCTGGTCCTGGTCAGCCTGTGGCATCAGACCTTGGGGCCCACCCAATTTTGCTGGGACCACTCCTTATAAATCTAGGCAGGAAATTATTATCATGACAGAGTGGACAGGCCAATACCTAATTCTTGACAAATTAGCATATTTTTCCTTGACAGAATCATATTCTTTAGGTTGTTATTATTATTTATATATATACATTTTATATTATCAACCCATACCTTATTCTAATTCTACCATTTTGCCATTTGGAGTTTATATTCTTTTCCTTTTTGAAATGATTTTCTTTTTTAATCCAAAATGAAGCTATTTATTTCAGAATAGTTGAGAGAGTAAAATAAGGTTAAATTATAATTTTGTCCCATGCAGCATATCATATTTACAATATTGCCATTTTTATGATGGAGTTGATAGATACCTACCATTTGATAATTTTATTTCTTCACAAATATATTCAACGAGTTTATAGAAAATATTTCATTTATTTTATTTCCAAAAGATAAATTTATCAACTTTTTGGGAAAAAACACAATTATTATAATATGGTGTGACAAATTGATATGTCATTTTCTGTCATTTTACTTTTAAATATTGCAAGTCCTTTTATTTGTGAGAATGACACAACCAATAAGGTCATTTATTGCATTTTTTTTCGAGAATAAATACAAACTTCTTTTTCTTTTGAGGAAAAGAAAAGGTCGGATAACAAATTTAAAAGGAAAAAAAGGGAATAAAGCATTTTAGCAAAATTCTCACCAAAATTTTCACCAAAAATAGTTTCCACTAATATTGTTCTCCCCATATTGTGTCTGTAGTGTAGTACTTGTTAGAAAAACAAAAACCCAAAATGAGAATGTATTTAATTTCTTTAGTTAAATGATAAAAAAAAATATTGAAACAAATGAAATACTGTCATATTATTTGACGAGCAAAATTTGATAAACAAATTAGCAAGTAAAATGGCCTCAAAATTTATATTCAAAATGCAAGTGGGAAAGCTGATTAGTTAGTTTTTGGGAGACCGAGTACTCACCGAAAAGGCAAAAGACTTGTAGCTCAAATGAATAAGAGCATTTACCCATATCCCGACATTTTAGGTTGGATTTCTCCTTCCACTAAAATGGGTTAATTATTGGACCTGTAGGGCATTGTTTTGAATTGATGAAACTAAAAATTCCCTCATTCCAATATTCTTGCTAAATGAGCATAGCACAGCTAGCCTGGTGCATAAAGAACCAGCTGGATAAGCACAAACAAGGAAATGTGTGACTCTGAGTCTTTTAATACTTTGAAGTCCATAAAATAATCATAGATTCGTAAGGCAATAATTGAAAAAATAGGCGTACCCAGTTTGAAACTTTGAATTTTAAGAAAGACAAAGGGTATATAATAAAATTTGGGTGGGACCAATTGAAATATTTTATTTTAATATATATGGGATGGGACCACAAAGTTTTGGAGTTTATATGAAACTTGTAAGTTGGGTCTACTGGACTTGCTGTTACATCTCAAAAGCATTACTATAATATTGTATTAGGAAATGACTTGATGGTAGTTTAAGTCTAATTTGTTTTTTAAACAAATTTGACACTGGCAAAGCCAACTTGATAACATTTTTATACCTCTAATCGAAACCTTAAACTATAAACCCTAAACCGATCTTAAAACGACGTCACTTCGATACGTATTATATGTGGGTGTGAGTGGGAAAATGACTTTATACCAAAGGGAAGAGGTGGGCAAGAACATAAGAAGAATGATGATTCCTTCAAAACCTCATTTATGTTGCAGAACATAATTGTGTCGTGTTGAAATCGCCATGGCCCCATCGAAACTTCATCATACCAGCTTCAAATTAAAGGGAACAGGTTTCCTTTGGGATGTCACTTTTGTATCACTTTAAGATTTTGATGTATGTATCTATGCTTTTCTAGGTAATGATTTCTTGCTATTTGTGACTATCTTGGATCATTTCTAGGGTTTTTGTATGATGTATTGGCCTCTATACCTATAGGTAGGTCATCCTGTTTTCATTCTTGTTAGACTTGATGACTGATGAACAAAACTTCTGCTTCCTTAATTCCCTCATCCAAATCTTCTTCTCTCTTTCTATTCTCTCCTATCTTAACTTTCTCGGCTTTCGACCAAAAAAAAAAAAACTTTCTTGGCTAAATGTCTGCCTGTTCTACATTAAGTCTACTCCTACTTTGATGCATAATTCTAGAATGAACAGGACATGTCCAGATTGTGGAAGTAATATTTGGATAAGGAATGAAGGTGGGCAGAGCATAGATGAGTATGCCACGAATATCAGTGTTACCAGCAGTCTAGTCATCTATTAACATTAAAGTTGAGATGGCTTGCAGGTGCACAGCTACAGAAAAAAAAAACACAGTATTTTCACTCTGCTAGAAATTTTAATATATATGACATTCTATGGTGAACATGACTGCGTATGTGGATTCGGAGAGTTGAATGCTAAATGCCATAGAAATCTTGGGCTAGTTGAAACCTAGACGCTACAAAAATCATTCGCGATCATCTTCAGTTGACCTGAAGAATCATGACAATCCTATGTTATGGCATCCATCTCTAATTGGATGGCAAAACCAACTTCAAGACTTAGCTTTCAAGGATAACCAAAGAAGGAATAAAAAAGGGAGGAAAATTTGCAAATCATGTTTATTCAGTAATATTTATGTAAGCCATACTCTTTCATTTATCAGAAAATGCACTAGTGGAGAAGAGTCTTTTGTCAGTTTCTGGTATCGAAACTGACAGGTTCAACTATGTGATTGCATATTGTGAGACTCAAAGCCATCGTGTAATGACATTAATCAGAAAATCAAGTGAGCACTGTCAAGAAACAGGAAAGAACTGTGGAGACTTAAATGTAAAATTCAAGATAAGAATGTTATCATTAGAGTCATGGCGTTGTACAGGGAATGTATTAAAATGGGAGATCTCAAGTTTCCAGTCCAACAATAGGAGCATCCAAGCACACATCCAATGATGAACAACTGTAAGGAATTCTCACCAGACAAGTGAGCTGCACTAAAAATAGCTGAGCTTATCAAAACTGCTGACTGCCATTTCATAGTGGACGAAATCGACGCTAATAAAAATCCCCTGTAAACAGTTTCTTCCAGCACGGGAGTGACAATGCAATATACAAGGACGCAAGCAGCTTTTGAGATGTTGCTGCTTACCAGGATTTCTTTGAGTACAGGGTTGTTTATAGCCTGCAATGATATGGTGTAAAATAAAATACTTGAAAGAGGAACAGAGTTATCATTAAAATTACTAAATCAATGATATATTTATTTAGAGAAATATAAACGAGCTGTAATAAGAACTTGAGAAGAATTTGAAAAGGCAAAAACAATTTATTGGAAACTCTACAACAGCTAGAAAATGAGCCAACTTCTTTGGAAGTTTTTTCTACTTGCATTAAGGACTCAGATGATACTCATTCTTGAAGCACCTGCTCAGAGTTAAGGGCTAAATTTCATTGGAAAACATTTAGATTGAAACAGGTCAAGAAAGACGAAATAGAGATATGCTAAATCAAGAAATCTTTTCTGATTTCAATGCAAGGTTGATATGGGAAATTTCCAGTGAGTTAGATTAGGCTTTTATCCCCTTATTCATTTCTTCTTGGGCCCTTTCAAAACATATTTTACTTGTTGTCTGATGCAGTTGTGAGATCATTTTAACTTAGGCGGAAAATCCTTAATTCCGATTGTAAAAGCCTCTTCTACCAAGCACTACATGTTTCTAAACTAGTTAAAATCAAACCACAGCCACTTACTCATAAAATTAATATCAGAAACATTTTATCAAGCACCAAACAATGTTATATTAGGTGCTGTATCATCTCAGCAAACCGAATCATCAGACCATGTAGTCGTCAGTTGGTTCAGTTTTGGCTAGTGAAAACCATTGTGAGCCTAGAGTTAAGAGTTGAAGTGTATAATGGTTAACAAGTCAATGAGAATCAGTCCCCTATACAATTTCATCCCTCAAATTTTCTATGCACTATGAATCATGAGAAATGAAGGATAGAACTTCCTTCCTGCAACTCATCATTAATTACTATGAGATCTCATCCATCATCAGATTGGTTGTATTATTCTCAAAAACCATTTATTTAGCATATTTGGATACCTTAATCATTGTACCTTCTATCATTTGTATGACATTATAGACGTATGCTCTAGGCAAAAGAAAAATATGACGTACATTTCTGAAAAATAAAGCGAGGGCATATATCGGCCTTCCTTTTGTTCAAATACTTAGCTTACCCAATTGTAGAAAAGGTACTTATCCCAGTTTCTGATTGCCTTTTTTTTTTTCTTGGATGAGAAAGTTCATGAAATATTATAACAAAAGCAGAAAACCATAAGCAGTTAAGTTTATCAAGCAAACCTTGGGCCCGACAACACTATCAGCAAGGAAGGAGGTAAGGAAAACCAACATGAATAGAAACCCAAATCCTACAGCTGATGCCAACAGCCAGCTCCTCTCTCTTGATACTTTGTTAGCTTTGAAGAAATCCACAAATTTATATTGTGGCTTAGCAGTGCTCTGCAGAAGAACTAGAGCTGCAATGAGCTCTAAAATTTGAGCTCCAAGCAATGATATTGCCTGCAATAATGACAAAAGGAAACCAAGATCCGTTATCAGTGTGCAACTTTATTAATGTAAGGCTAAAGTTTGTTCAAATGCTAGACAGTCCATGTATGAACTTGTTCAAATTAAGCATCAGTGCAGAACAGAATCCATGAAATCCCATTACTAAGAGAGTTATCTACTGAAAAAATCTTATGGGCATGGGATACAATGCTATGCCACTGTACGCTAATTGTTGCTTGTTTCAACTGGTACTTTGAAGTTACCAATGAGATTCCTATCTCTGTATTACAATAGATTCGTAACCGTGCTCACTTGTTTGAGTTTTGAATCCTAAGTTTGATGTAAGGAGAGGACTGGATGGGCTACTACTTCATTATAGGGTGGTTCATAAGCCTCAATTCAAAGCATATGCCAATCCATACACAAGGACAGAAGACAAACAAATCCAAAATTCACCCCCCGAAAAACGACACCTACATTTCAATGTTAAATGTTAAATGATGAAAAGGGAAATAAGATTGCCCTTCTCGGTAAAGCATTTTGTGTAAGTATCCTCTCACATTTCCCATTCTTCCGAGAATCGAATAGTGTAAAACGGCATTTTTCGCGCACAAATCAAGAACAAACTCACCTCTATCTGTGGATCAAGAATAGGTTCATGCAATACATGAGCAACCACAGACAACCCTCCAAAACTCAGAGGAATGTGCAAACTGAACATATAGAAAGCCATAGTGCTCCATAAATTTCCATGGTCCCATGGAGCTTCTGCTGCCAAAGCCGAGAATCCCTACAATTCAGAATCACAAAGAAGCCCATTTCATGCAAAATGATATGTTTATCCGACATACAAAATTCAACTCCTTAATTTGATTTAGCTTTTAATATAGTACTAACAAATAACAATAAGAATTGGTTGACAGGCCAGTTGTAACTATGAATTCACCATTAACGCATAAAAATCCTCTGAGAAAATACCAGATATAAAAAAAGAGAAGTTCGAAAAGAAAAATGAGCGGAATTGAACCTGAAAAGAGGCTTCATTGGTGTTTTCAGTTTTGTGACAAAAGCACTTGAAAGAAACTTTGGAGCTTAAGCTGGATTTGAAATTGGTGCAACTGAGAAGAGTATGGGGAGATAGAAAGGAATTTAGTGGTCTGCTAAAATTTCCGATGAGCTTTTTTGGTGCAAGGTGTAGAGGATGCCACAGCTGCCACTGTAACTGTATCATTCTGTCCCGAAGCAATGGCTCTGCTCCTCCCCCATGTCCCGCTACCCAATCATCGATGGGTAAACCACAAGGTCTTAGGCCTGATAGGAGAATTTGCCTTTGGGATTTTTATTTAAACCCCATTATTTGCTCTTTTCCTACACGCTAATTTTAACCTTAATGCTCTTTTCCCTACATACTAATTTTAACCTTATACATAATGACTGTTAAGGACAAGAAAACATTTAAAATAAAGGGTTAATCGTTTATTAGTCGCGACTTAGATCCGATTTGCGTTTAGTCGCCGATTTCCCAAATGGTTCCTATGATCTCTTAACTTCACTTTCGTTGAATGAATGGTCACACGTCGATTTTGTTAACTTTTACATTAAATGCGAGGCAAAATAATATTTTTGTATAAAAATGATTTAAATATAAATAAAAAATTTTAAAACTAAAAACTAAAAAATTAAAATTAAACTCTCTCTCTCCCCCTCTATCCTGATTTCTACTCCCCAAACTTGATTTTTCTTTTTTTTTGTTGGTTTTTATGTGATTTTCTTTTATTGTTATTTTAAAGATATGATTTTTAATTCTATTTTTTTGTTTTAATATAAAAAGACCATTTTGCCCTTGCATTTAACGGAAAAAATTGTGTAAGTAGCAGTGGGACTAGTTGTCCAAACGAAACTAAAGTTAAAGGACCACGGAAACCATTTTGGAAATTGAGGTACTCAAATGCAAATCGGGCCTAAGTTCAGGGACTAATAAAACGATTAACCCTAAAATAAAAATTAAATTTGCTTACTACACCCCACATATGTTCCTACAACTCTAGTTATACTTTTTTTTTTTGCAATCATCATGTTCCTACAACCCTAACAAGGTTTATATGCTTATATTGGTGAAAAAATATATTGTATTTATTGATGGAGGGTGAGTCTGAAGTTAGAGAGCTTCGAATGAGGTATGAGTTTATTTTTTGGCATTTTTCAAGTTTAGATTTTCATGGTCGTCAATGGTTACGTTCAACACATTAGTACTGAACGGGATATGAAAATTCGGTGGAACGCCACTGAAACATTGAACCTATTTCGGTGGTGTTTGACCGGCAGTTAACTTAAGATGCGGTGGAGATCCACCGAAACGTGGAACGGGTTTCAGTGGTGTCTTACCGAATTTTTACCTACAATTCAGTGGCAACAAACCGAAATATATTTATTTTTTCAATAATTTATTGTCGACCACAAATTTAATGCAAGCTATTTTGACCTTACTCCCATTGAAGGAACAAAAATAAAGTGACGCTGCTACTGAAGGCAACAATGTTGGAACAGAATGTGTAATGGACTATAGTGATCAATTCACAACTTATTCGGTAATTATTTTGATTTTTTTTTGTCTGAAATCCTTTTTAGTATCATTAACGTGACATTAATGTTTCAAATTTTAACTTTAAATAATATGAGTTTTAATGTGTAGATATTCAAATGTAGAGATGCATTAATTAGATGAGCTTGTGCACAAGGAAAAATGAATAATATTGTAATTGTAATTAGAATGTCTGATTATGGAGGTGAGGGCAAGAGGAGACGTTGAGTAATACTTGCTTGTGAGAGGAGCGGTAACTATAGGTATGCAAGTCTAGTGAGACAACTGGTGTACGGTCGGATGCAAATGGTGATACGAAAACGTGTTCTAAGGACATTGGTACCAAGAAATGTGAATGCCCATTCTTGTTAAAAGGTGTCAATATTGGTGATGGGGATGATTGGAAGTTGGAGGTGTTTTGTGAAGTACATAACCATGATGTTTCAAAGTATCTTCAAGGTCATTCATTTGTGGGGCAACTTTATGAAGAAGAGAATGCCTTGTTGGTGGACATGTCTACGAGTTTGATGAAATCCAGAGATATTTTGGTCACCTTGAAGGATAGAGATGCAATGAATGTTTCAACTATGAAGACAATATACAATGTTAGGATCCGAAATAGAATCAAAGAATTTGTTGGGAGAACATAGATGCAACAATTGCTTACTAAGTTGTCCAAACACAATTATATTGAGTCGCATAGGACATCTGGTGATACTGTAACTGACTTGTTTTGGACACACCCCGTTAATATTGAGATTTTGCATGCATTTCCACATATACTTATCATGGATTGCACCTATAAGACTAATAGGTATCGCTTCCCACTATTGCAAATTATGGGGATGACATCTACTAATATGACATTCTATATTGCGTATGTGTATATTAATGTCGAGAAGGAAGATAATTACACATGGGCTTTGACTGCATTGAGGAGTTTGTTGGATGATAATTGTCTTCCTGGTGTTATTGTCACCGATCGAGAGTTGGCATTCATGAATTCTATTACGTCTATATTTTCGAAAGCATGACATTTATTATGTAGATGACATATTAACAAAGGAGTGTTGGCAAACTGCAAGAAGTTATTTGGGACCCTCAAACAATGGAAGCAATTTAATGGGGATTGGAATACTTTGGTTGGTTCAGAAACGGAGGAGGAATATTGGCGTTGTTTGCGACAGATTGAGTATAAGTTTAATGAATTTCAAAAAGCTCTTGAATACATACATGACAATTGGTTCAATCCATTTAAGAATTGGTTTGTGGTTGCATGGACAGACACTTGTATGCATCTTGGATCAATGACCTCAAATAGGTAAGTATTTTAGTCCACTTTTGATAGGTTAATTTTTTAATTTATTTTGCTTTCAGAGAATTTATTATTGTTATCAATAGAGCAGAAGTGAAAACTCCGCTCGAGTCAACTTAACTTTGAGAGATCATGGGTAACTATTCACTCCTTGTTCGAGCTGGAGCACACAGAGATTAAGGCATCTTTTGAAAAGAGTCGATATTTTATTCAACATAGAGGTTCAGGCATCCGGAGTTGGGCGAGTTAGTAGGTTTTGTTTCTATAAAGGCTTTGAGTATAATTGTGTGCGAGTCAAAAAGGTAAATTCAGTTTACTTATTGCATGTACATATATGGTCTACATAGTTAACATTGTCATTTATTTTTAAACAGGTTAGTGGCAGATGGGGTAGATGCTTTATCATGTGGTTGTGCTATTCGTCGAACCCACCAATTACCATGTGCACATGAAATTGTGGAGTTGCTCTAATCTGCATTCCGATACAACAATCTTATCTGCATTCCGATAAGAACACCTAATAAGTTGCTCTAATCCAAACCACCGAATGTACCCTTTGAATATACCATTATTTGGATTAGCCCACCAATTCCACTCACGAAGGGTGGATGTTTTCGACATGCACCTAAGGGGCTCACATTCCTAGTCAAATACAAAAAAATAAAAATATTTAGGTTAATTACCATGAACCAGACTTATATTCTGCATTCTTATGTTACAATAAAACGAATTACCTAGTTATTCCAAATTGCAGCTGCTATGTGAGTTTTAAAACTCCTAAGTAAAGATGGATCAATGGAACCTACTCGAGATGGTTTAGTAGGCTCGACATCTACCTCAACATTACTATCATGAGTAGCAGCTACCCACACACACACATGCAAGAGCAAATGCCCCTTGCGACATATTACTCCAAATTAAAGGCACTTTGAGGCGAGCTAAGTTCCTACAACGACATAACACCATGCTTTTGCAGTGCGTTGAAAACTTTAGTTGCTCGTGAAGAGAGACAACACTTGATGGAATTTTTGATGGGTCTCAATGAATCCTATACGGCAATTCGAGGCCAAATCCTTCTCATGCAACCTCTACCTACGGTTCGGAAGACATACTCTTTACTTTCACAAGAGGAGAAGCAACGCCAGATCACCACCACTCTCACTAATACAGAAAGCATGGCCATGAATGTTCACAGTAAGCAATATGGATCTTTAAGACAACCCTATCAATCGCGATCGACAGGACAAGGATCACAACAGCATCACTTTTCTCAAGGTAGCCAAAAAGAGCTTCGTCATTGCACACACATTGTAATGATGATGCTAACACAATTGAGACTTGCTACTATATCAAAGGTTTTCCACCCGGACACAAATGGCATAATAAGGAGGTCAAGCCCCCCCACTGGCGATCGTTCCTCCTACAGTAATCAGAAGAAGTTGACAACTGCTAATAATGTCCAAGCCACATATCCTCAACTCCATCACCTTCAAGCTATTGCGCCTCACCTCACATTGGATCAATGTAAACAAATCATGAGTTCAATAGGTAATAAAGGTGGTTCACAATCTCAAGTAAATTTTGTAGGTCTACCTTCTTCTACTTGTCTATATTCTCATAAACAAATAAATAATTCACATGCTTGGGTAATGGATAGTGGGGCTACCGACCATATCACAAAATCTAGTGATCACTTTACGAACACATCCATATCCTCCTTGTCACCCGTACCCACAGGGGCCACATAAAATCTACTGGCACAATTACTTTTGACAATACTTTTCGTCTCCATGATGTTTTATACGTTCCATCTTTCAATGTCAATTTGATGTCGATTCCCAAGCTCACAAACTCACTCAACTGCTGTGTGGTTTTCTTTCCCACCTTTTGTTATATACAGGACCTAGTTACGAAGAAGATGATTGGATTGGGTAGACAGCGTGGCAACCTATACTACTTCGATCAAAACCATACAATCCAGAGGCCTTCGTCACCATCTTCCCACTATGTCAACAGCTCTTCGAACATTTGGCACCGACGGCTAGGTCACCCGTCGGATACTCGTATTCGGTTTTTGGCTAAATATATTGCTGATATTTCATCTTCCCAGAATTCTTGTGGTTTTTGCCCTTTGGCTAAACAGACTAGACTCCCTTTTTCTTTAAGTTACATTTCAAGCATGTCATCGTTTGATTTAATTCATTACGACATTTGGGGTCCACATAAAATTGCTTCTCATTCTGGTGCACGATATTTTTTGACCATTGTTGATGATTATACAAGATGCACTTGGGTTTATTTGATGTACTACAAGTCTGACACACAAGGTCTACTTAAATCATTCTTTGCCTTTGTTTCCACTCAACTTAACAAAAAGATAAAAGCAATATGTGCAGACAATGGTGGAGAGTTCTCTTCGTTGAAACCTTTTTTCGCCGATCTTGGTATATCAACATTCCTGTGTCTCCACCCCCCAACAAAATGGGATTGTGGAACGTAAACATCAAAATTTATTAGAAATAGCTCGAGCACTCAGGTTTCATCCACATCTCCCTCTCAAATTTTGGGGGGAGTGTGTACTTACAACAACATATCTCATTAATCGTCTTCCCACATCACTCTTATCTGGTAAAACTCCATATGAACTTTTGTTTGCTCGCCCACCTACTTATACTCATCTTCGTGTGTTTAGTTGTTTATGTTATGCCACCAACTTGCATCCATTTCACAAATTTGATCAACGGGCACATAAATGTATCTTTATGGGTTACCCTTATGGTCAAAAAGTCTATGAAGTGTATGACTTATAAACCAACAAATTTTTTTAGCTCTCGTGATGTTGTTTTCCATGAAGAAGTCTTTCCTTTTGGCACATCCAACACACCTACGATCACACAACCCGTGCTTCCTCTACCATCATACCCCAATACAAGCCCACTAAGTCCCATCCTAGCCCCAATACAATCCCATCCATCATAACTAAATCAAATATCACAACAAATCCACATACCACTACCTCATCTACTACACCACCATCCAGCCCAAGTCACACCATTCCTACCAGCCCAAGCCCATCCACCACAAATGACCCACTCGACTCACCCCTTCAGGACCATTCCTCATCTTCTATTAACACTCAACCTCCTCTCAGATGCTCCGAACGCATCAAACAACCCTCATTTCTCCTTCGTGACTTCAAATGTAGCCACGCCACAACCGCTTTCTCCAATATGTCATCTTTTCAACCACATCAGGTATGGGTTCTCGCTACCCCCTTTCACAATTTCTCACTTACCACAAATTATCACCCACTCATTCTTCCTTTGCAGCAAATCTCTCCCGTATTGTTGAACCCACTTCCTTTGCCCAGGCTTCCACAGATTCTAATTGGCAAGAAGCGATGGGCAAGGAGATTTAGGATTTTATGCAAAATAATACTTGGTCTCTAACCCATTTGCCTATAGGAAAACACCCAATTGGTTGCAAATGGGTGTACAAAGTCAAATATAATTTAGACGGTTCCATCGAGTGCTATAAAACGTGTCTTGTGACAAAGGGTTACACACATGAGGAAGGCTTGGATTATACGGAGACCTTTTCTCCCACTGCAAAATTAGTGACTTTTCGTTGTTTGCTTACTCTTGCTGCCGTTTGCAATTGGCCTTTGCATCAACTAGATGTCCAAAATGCCTTTCTTCGTAGCGATTTGGACAAAGAAGTCAACATGCTTCCTCCACTCGGTCTTCTCCGACAGGGGGAGAATGTAGTTTGTCTGCTACATAAGTCTTTGTACGGCTTGAAGTAAGCATCACGAAACTGGTTTGCCAAGTTCACTCATGCTCTCCTAGACGCTTGCTTAACTCAGTCCCTGGTAGATTACTCTCTCTTCACAAGGTCTCATAAAAATTCATTTACTGTTATTTTAATATATGTTGATGATGTTGTGGTTATAGGGAATGATCCTAAAGCAATCCAGTGTCCCAAAGACTTTCTTCATGCTCTCTTCCGCATCAAAGACTTGGGTCACCTCAAATATTTCCTTGGGATTGAAATAGCACGATCTCAAAAAGGGATTTTCATATCCCAACGCAAGTATGCTTTGGACATACTCGACGACTCTAGGATCTTAGGTGCACGATCTCATTCATGTCCGATGGAGCAAACACTCAGGCTCACACACACCGATGGCAAACCGTTACAAGACCCAACCAAGTATAGACGGCTGGTGGGGCGTCTCATCTACCTCACGGTGACACGACCAGATATATCATTTTTCGTGCATGTGCTTAGTCGCTTCACGCACGAACCTCGACAACCACATCTTGATGTAGCTCTTCGAGTATTATGCTATTTGAAAGGCTCTCCAAGCCAAGGTATTTTGTTTCCCACACAAACAAACTTAAAGTTAAGAGCCTTTTGTGACTCTGATTGGGCAAGTTGCCCAACTACTAGAAGATTTGTGACAGGATATTTCATTTTTCTTGGTAATTCCTTGATTTCTTGGAAGACAAAGAAACAAAATACTGTGGCTTGTTCATCTGCTGAGGCAGAATACCGTGTTATGGTTGATGCATGTTGTGAGCTCACATGGCTTCGTTATATTCTCAAGGACTTGGGTATTCACCATCCAGAACCTGCTGTGTTGCATTGTGATAATCAGTCAGCTATACACATTGCCAAGAATTTGGTGTTTCATGAATGGACTAAACATATAGATCTTGACTATCATCTAGTAAGACAAATTATCCAATCTGGCCATCTGACCACCACCTACACACCAATGACGTCACAGCTTGCCGACATCTTTACCAAGCCTCTTGGCAAGGCTTCTTTTGGGTCACTCTTGGGCAAGTTGGGAGTTTATGACGTATACTCTCCAACTTGAGGGGGAGTGTTAAGATATGTGTATCCTATAGATTCTTTCCTATCTAGAATAGACAATTAACTCCTACAAGTCAGCATTCTCTATTTGGTTCATTACTGTAATATAGGATCTTAATAGGTTGAAATGGTGTACAACATTCCTATATAGCCTCTTGTATATTTAGAATAATATTAATATATACAAAGTACTAATTTTGCAATAAGAGAGAGGTTGAGAGGGAGAGAGAGAAAGAAAATGAGAAAGAACTAGAGATAGGTTGGTAGGGGACTACAACAAAGGCGATGGAAAGCTGATGTCTACAATTTTTTTTATCTCTTTCATTATTATAAATATAAATTATGTCACTTTGAAAAATTTCAGAATATTTTTTCGCGCACACAGTACATTTTGAGGTAAGTGACATTTTTTCCGAGCAAATATTGCCATTATGTTTAAGATTAATATACTTCCGAAATTATGAAGTTAGAATTTTGGTGTTTTTACTTCATAGAAAAATAGTAGATGTCCATATGAGATTGTGGTATTTTTCAGGACTCGGACGTATTTTTAGTGAATTTTCAAAGTTGGAAAATAGGAAAAGAAAATAGATTTGACACATGAGGCCATCTCCAGTCATGGGCTATATCCCAAATATAGCCCTAAAATAATGCAAAACTCGTCTCCAGCCATGGGCTAAACAAAATTTTGGCCAAATTTGGAGGGCCATATTTGGCCCTTTAGCCCTCCAACCGGGCCACATTTAGCCTAGCTTTGGCCTAGGCCAAATTTTTTGTGGGCCCCATGCATGTGCTTTTCATAATGCACATTGAAATTCATCCATTTTTTTTGTGGGTCCCATGGTTCTTAAAATAATAAAATATGAAGAACCCTAAAATATAGCCCTGCATGGCTAGAGATGGAAAATTTTAGCCCTGCACTATTCTTTAAAAAATTAATATTTTGGAGGGCTAAATTTTTAGCCTTGACTACATTAGCCCTATGACTGGAGATGGCCTGACATTTTCTGATTGGTTGATCATCATGCCACATGTCAATATCTGATTGGTTGGAAGACTTGGAAGACTAGGTTAACTAGGGTATATAGCGATATACCGTATTTAATCTAAGTCATTGATCTCAATCTAGATCAGATCTGGACCGTAGATTAAATCAAAGACTTTTAACTTGATCTAGGACTTTAGTTTGGTTGTTGGGAATGCATTAGGACCATTCATCTTGAAGCTATCATGTACCTCCCTATACCTGATCAAAAACTCATATTTTAATATGGGCATTCGAATTAAATATTCGAATCGATTGAAGCCGTATGATAATTCTATAAATACCCCCCAAATCTCTTATTTTCTTCACACCAAAAATCTGATTTCTCTTTTCCCTCTCTTGCTTTCTTTCTCCTCCATTAGAGTTACTCTTCCGACATTCTTCGGAGTAACTATTTATCCCAGAAACTATTCACCTAAAATACTATTCACTAGAAATTTAATATTCACTTCCTATACGTAGTATAAGCCGTTTACTATTCATTACATGAAGTCACTATTCATCCACATTTACTATTCACTTTCAGAAGGTGGCAAGCGTCGTTACCTATCATTTTCGGGAAGTTACTATTCATTGAGTATTCTACTATTCCTCACTGTGGTAATCTCTACTCCATACCTCGTATTTCATTTGTTTTAATTCCTTATTTCTTTTTCCTAAGTGTTACTCTGCCCAATTTAAATTTATCAAATACTCAATTCGTATTATTTTATAATTGGGTAATTTTCAAGTTATTCCTAAAACATACTTCATATGCCGTTACTTTGTTCATTTGAAATCTAATTAAATTGGATAATCTTTTTGTCATTTTCCTTCCTTAAAATTATTGAACTAAATTATATATATTCCTCTGGTCCATGTGTACGAACAACAAAATACTATTTAGACTTCAATTTTACCGTACCGTGATTTTACCGTTTTCGGACCAGAGATGGAACTTCAAGGATTATTGGGACAATTTTGGACTTTTCAGAAATTACAAGGACTATTTTGAAATTACTTGGAACTTTAAGGACTTATAAGGATTAAGTTGTAATTTGGATTAGGACCAAAGTGCAAGTAAAGACAAGAAAAAAGATTAAAGTGCAATCAAGGATTTTTCATTGTTGGGTTCATTTTTACACATGATTTATCATGTTATTCACCCAATATTTTGAGCTAGTTCTTGACTTTTTATAGCATTTTACATACTTTTTGTGTTTTCTTAGACTTTACCTTGGTTAGATTGAAAATGAGCTAAAAATGCATTATTGGTTATAATTTCTATTTTTGTTCATTTTCTTAGGTCAACTTCGTGGCCATGGATTATTACATTCCAATGCTCGGATGCGGTGAAGATCTTCATGGAACTTGTCCCAATGGATGTTGACTACAACATATCTGAATTTGAGCTCCATTGAGCAAGTATAGCCCTGCCATCCAATCCAGCATTTGATCCTAGCTCGGGACATCTTTTTTTCTAGTTTCACCTCCTCTTGTGTCATCTTATTTCTACTTGTTACCATACCTTTTGGGTAACAATAAATTACCTTATTGGAGTGAGAGTTGTTGAGACAAATTGGCCCCCTTTAATGAATGTTAAAAGCAAATCCCATCATGACAACAAGGAAAGTGGAGCATGTGCAAAAGGCTTTTGGCAAAAGGTGGAGGGAATATTGAAAAGGAGTTGGAAAAGTATTGGGAAGGAGCGAAAGAGAGAAATGGGGTGAGACATCCATCATGACATTGCATTATTCCACTGAAAGAAAGGAGAAAAGTCTGATTTGGGAGCTAAGAGAAGAAAGGAGAGGAGGAGGCTACGAAGGAGAAAGAAGACTTCCACCATTGAAGACCTTGAGCTTCCATCACTCTCACAAAAATCTGTAAACTCTTTCTAATTATATTTGAAGTTGTGTTTATTATGAACATGAGGAGCTAAACTCCATAGCTAGGGCTTAGGTTGAAGCCCTAAACATGACTACTCTATTGTTTTGATGCTTGAGTGTATGAATTTCTAGATGTTGTTGATGAATTCCTATTCACTAAAATAATCTATCCTTGATGTATGTTTTTCTTTGATTGATCACCTTTGAAAGCATGCTTCTTGAGATTGTTGGGATTGTATGCACCCTCATGTTTTCCCAAGCAACAAATGGATGAAGTAAGAATCATCCATGTGAATTGGTTTCTTGAATGCCTAATGTAAACATCATACTATTAGGGTTCTTGTGATGTTCATATTCTCTTTGAACTTAATTGATTATAGGGAAGGCACGAGTATTGTAGCACTAGCCCCGCACTCTACTTATTTTAGAGAGAATCAATGCGTCTTGAGCCACTAAACCTGGTCTTGATTGCGAACATCGTCTTCAACACATTTAGAGTTCATTACTTGAGTATCCATGAGCATAAGTAGGATTGTTTAGGGTGGATTCTGAAAACCCTAGTGTTTGTCACATTCCAAGTCACATTTTAAGTCACACTTTGAGTCACATATTGTTAAACACTCTTGTTGAACTTGTCAATTTAGCATTAGGTTACATTTAATCATTAGAATTAGTTCACAAAAATCAAACTCCCCCCACCCCCCATTGTGTGTGTGTGTTTGTGTTTGAAAACGTGAGTTTCCTTTGGATTGAATTTTGTTCAATTCTGTTGTTGTTTTGGACATTTGCTCTGCGTTGAGTTCTTCCTTTTTCTGTGCTGAATCCAACCATATAAAGAACGTGAAATTTGGATGAACGGTTGGAAAGTTATAGGCTAAAAACTGGACAGAGGTCGAAGCTGAAAACAGAGCTCACAATCTGCTTCAAAACGACCGGTCGTCACTGTTCATGCGACCGGTCGCGCGACTGTTCACGACACTATTTGAAATTGTTCACGACACTATTTGAACTGTTCACGTTACTGTTCACAGGTGATAAACAGGCGATAAAAGGGTGATAGAAAGTGCTGTTTGTGTTTAGTTTTGGTTTTCTTGTTTTGTTTCAATTCCTTTGGTTTTCCTTATTCATTCTTAGCTTTCAATTTGCATTTTTACTTGTGTGTTGTGTTGATTAAGTGTTGTTCACGTACTCAAACTAGAACTTTTAGTAGCCGACAGTTCCTCGTGGGATCGACCCCGTACTTACATGATCTATACTCCAATAGATTCGTGCACTTGCGGGTATTTTTAATTAGATGATTATCACATTATTTTTTTGCCAATTAAGAACACAACATTCATAATATTTTTGAATGTTGGATTATGATTCAGTTGCTCAGGAGTGGCCAGTTTGAGTTCGAAGGTGCAGAGGGCAAGTCAAGCTTAAGTTTTGGATTCCAAGTAGGGGGACCCACTCTCGGACTTGTATTTTGTATGTATGACATAGTAAATATTGTTGTGTGCAAAAGATGCACTGTTTTTGGATCCATATTGTTTGGTTTTATAAATGCTTGGCTTTAGATCTCCAAAGTTTGGAGGGTAGACGCTGCGAGCATTATCCTCGATGACTTGAGGGTGAAGAGGGCATAGCAACTTCCCTGTGTTTTGATCCTCTAAAACTTTGGAGGGGTTACGCTGACAAACTTTACCAATACCCTACGCATGAGGTATAGTCGATGAGGTGTAGCCGGTTGAAATGGGCACTCTCGATACCGTACCAGGTAAGTTGGTTATATTTTCATTTCTAGTAGGGGTAGTTGGCCTATAGGGATCGGTCGTAAGACAAGCAAATTTGGGCTCCGGAAAACGTTTGCGAAAGTTGTGTGAGCATGCCAACTATTTTGATCCTATATTTATATGGAAAATGGTTTGTGTTGTACATATTCTTTTCACTATTTTTCATGAACACTATTATGTTATTTTGCAATCTATTTTCAAACTTGGCCTGGAGCCTCCTACGGGGCAAATGAACGTATGTGATGCTCACCCCTACTTTTTCATGTAGATCACAATCCTTGAGCTTCATTTGGTGCTGTTTCTGTACATGTCAACACATTTGGTCCTTGTACCTCATCATCTCTAACAGGTCATGATTTCCTTTCCTAAAAATTGAGGATGTTTCTTGTTTCCTTTCATTCTTTTGTATAACTTCTGGATGGTTGGTGTGTATTTAACCTGTATAGTTTGTAAAATAACTTATGAGGTTACTGGTACTCTACCATTGACCTCTGAGGTTGTTATTTCGACAACAAACTTTGTATGACGTTTTATTCAGCTTTCCGCTGTTATTTACAACTTTGATCTAACCCATTTTATTTAATTAAAAAGGCTTATTGTATTTTGGGAATCTTGGAAGTATAACCCTCGGATCTAGGTGTTATATTTTCGGGATCCTCAAGGTACGTGCCGCTGTCACGTGTCTCGATTTTGGGGCGTGACATAAATGATCTCTAATCAATAGTTCAAAAATGATTTTTACTTTGAGTTTTTCTATTTACCCCACACTTCTCTTTGTTCAACCCATGTTCTAAGTTCACCCCAACTTCTAATTCAAATTTTCACAATTTCTAAGAAAACCCCACTATCTTTCAAAACTACTCCTAAATACACACCTAGCAGAAAAAATAAAAAATATAAGAGTTTTCAACAGATGGACTCTCTTTTGTTAAATTTGGAATTTCCTAGTGAGGTCATGAATAGCTGAATTCCTATGTTCTTGTTAATGGTAGGCAAGAACGCCATATACTATTACCAAGCAACGAGAGCGATGGACAGAGGAGGAGCATAACAGGTTTCTTGATGCTTTGGAGCTCTATGGTCGAGCATGGCAGCTCATTGAAGGTTAGTTTGAATTTTGTTTTATCCCTTTTGTTCATTTCTTTACTTATATCTGTTGAGAAAGGGCTCCAAGTGGATTTGTTTGCATTCATAGTATCAATTTCTTTTTAGTCTTCAGCTGAATTTGCCAAGTATCTTTTGTTAGCAATGAATTGAAATGCTGTTTCTTATGTATTTTTTTCTCCCTTTCCCCTTTTTTTCAATTTTTTTGTTTGCATAGCATATTGGAACAAAGATGGGTAATGGAACGAAGATGCGTTTGTGTTTTTCTAAAACTTAATATGAAGAGTGGTGGGGTGTGTGTATAGATGTACTAGGGTTAAGTATTAAGTTGGATGACCTTTTTCATCTTTTTACACAATAATAAAACTTAACGACTTAATGATTTAAGTATTGGGGTGAACAAAGAGAATTTGGGGTTTAAATAGAAAAACTCTTTTACTTTTGCTGAGTTTTTAGAGTCATTTAAACTGAGGGCCCGTTTGGTATCCTACTAAAAAAAGCAAAATAAAAAACCATGATTTTTTTTTTAAAACATGAGTTTTTAAATACGATTTTAAGATATGAAAACTTGTGTGGTTTCAAACAGCTTTTAAGATCTAAAAAAAAGTACACTTAAAATAAGAAAATAAGAAATCCTAAATTTCCAAATTGAAATTAACAAAAGAAATTGAATGCAATTTCAATTTGTGCTTGAGACTCTACATTTGAGCAGGAGATAGCTTGAGGAGAGAGGGAGGAACAACAATCGAAAAGGCATCTTTGTCTTTCTTCGAGTTCCATCTCTAGGGAAGATTTCATTGGTTGAAACCAAATGTTGTTCAATAGGTTGCCATATGAGAGAGAGAGAGAGAGAGAGAGAGAGAGAGAGAGAGATGCACGGTGGGTTTGTTAGAAAAAAACTGAAAAAATACAAAATATTTTTGTTTTCAATAATTGCGGTGTTTTTGAGTTTGAGTTTTCAAAAATAGGCCTACCAAACAAATTTTTTTGATTTTGGACACAAATTTTATTTTTGAGTTTAAAAAGTTGAATTCAAGTCCAATACCAAACACCCCCTGAGTTACTTTTGCTATATTTTTTTTTCCACACCACGTAGAATGATCTCTAATTGATAGTTCAGAAATGATTTTTTTTTTTTAAAAGTTAAAACATTATCATTATATATCAAAGGAATAATGAATTTTTTTCTCAAACTCACACATTGATTACATAATGCATTTTATTAAAGTTTTTTAATTTTTTAATTTAGATAAGACATTAACAAAAATGCCTTCAAAAATAGCTCACATAAATTACATGATACATCTGAATTAGAATCACACTTTTACTCTCAAATTGTACTACCAAACACGTTTTCACTATTTTTATTTTATGAATATGTTTCCAATTAATCTACCATACGCATTTTCAAATCTTGAAAATGTTATAAAAAAATTCTTCAAAACATTACCAGACGGGCCTTAGTATTGTGGGTGAATTTGCTAACTATGCTATAAAAATTCTTTTTGATTAATTCAGTGTAGCATGAGAGAAGCACTCAATATAACGGTTTCTTCTTCTAATTTTAAGCAGAAACGTCGCGTTTTGAAAGCTTGAAAGCTTCGACTCTTTCAATTCTTCGTTTTCCCATCCCGCCATTTTTCTGCAAAGACGCATTTCTCTCCTCCTTTACACCAAAATCAATCCAACCTCAAACTCCTCTTGTATCTCTATCTCCTTTAACAAAAGTTCAAACTTCAATCCTCAGCATCAGGTATGTCTTTACTAACTTTTTTTGTTTGTTTATTTTATTGAATGAATGTTGTATGCTTATTGGGCATTACAAAAATCTGGGGTTTTCTTTTGTTGAATGAGTTTGTACAAACTAGGGTTTACAGAAATTTTACTGAAAAATCAGACCAAAAAAAGATACAGTAGAAATTGGTTATTTTATAATTGTTCAATTGATTTGTGGGTTTTAGGGATAAATTTTGGAACAAGGTTTTAGGGATTATTTTGTTGAATGGGTTTTTGATGAAATTTACTTAAGAGCAACCTTGAGGCCGATTCGTTGAGTTGGCCATTTTCGTTTCTGCCTTTTGAACTTCTTCAATTAAATTTCTTGCTTTTTTTTCTTCTAACCTAAGAAGCACGGATACGGCAGTTGAGGTACGTATCCCGTATCTGATACGTTGGAGATACGATACGCAGTTGATACGTACGGATACGCAGTTGATACGTATCCGTTGACTCGGATACGGTCAACGACAAACAGATACGCGTATCTGACTTTACAAATACGGGTATCCGATTTTTAGGATACGTTTTAAGAGAGAATTAGGATACGGGTATCTGTCCTTACCTATCTGTTTTGGGAATCAGATCTTCTTCTCCTTTTTCGGAATCAAATCTCCCTCTTCTTCCACATAAATAACGAAGCCCAGCACAGCACCAGAGTCAGATCTTCTTTTCTTCTGCTTGACTTGAATCTTCTGATGTGGTGGTGGCTGTGGTGTTCGTAACTTTTCTTCTGGTTTGTCTTCATCATCGGCGTCGGACCGTCGGTATGTTCTCACTTTGTTTTCTGAACTCGTCCCTTTGTTTTCAACTTTTCATCGCGGTGTGGTTTGTTTTGTCTTATCTTTTGTTTATTTTTGTTTTGGTCCAGATCTGATCTTTGCTTTTGTTGACTCACCGTTTCAACTTTCAAAGCAATGCATTGCTAAATTAAAGTTTCAACCCAATACACTGTACAAGTAATTTAATAATATTACAATCTGATCTTTTGTTGACTCACCGTTTCAACCCATTATTAAAGCTTTCAACCCGTACATGCTTTTGTTTAGAAAAAAGAAAAAGCAAGTGCTAATGTTAATAATTTAATAATATTACAATATTTATATTGCAATTTAATATTTTCAACCGGTGCTAATGTTAATATTTATATTGCAATTTGAATTTTTATGCTAATTAAAATATGTTTTAAATTATATATATTGTTATTATTATATTTTAATATAAATTTTTAATTACCGTATCCATGACGTATCGTATCCTAATTTTTGGATATCTGCCGTATCCCCGTGTCGTGTCGTATCGTATCGCCGTATCCGTATCCGTGTCCGTGCTTCTTAGCTTCTAACCCTCCCGTGCTCCAAGTTCTAACCTATATCACACGTGAAAGTTGAAATATTTTCTCCAGCCCCAATCAATTTTCAAGTTTTGATTTTAACCCTGTTTCTTACAGCTTTTTTTTTACGCTTGAGGGTTCATTTTCAAATATTCTCTGGAGTTGTTGGATCAATCTTCTTCCTGTAAGCCTCACAGCTCACTCACCCCAGCTGACCCAGGTATTTCCTCTTCTCTTCTTTTAGTTTTTGATTTATTTTCAAATTTAGGATTTGATTAGAGTTTATATAAGCTTCTTATTTAGGGTTTAATTTGGGGAGCTGATTTTCCCACTGCTCTTTTGTCCACTTACACTCCCTTTGTTAGAAATTGTATGTTCCCACTCCTCTCTTTTATCCACTTACACTCCCTTCTGCAAGGTTGGTTGAGATAGTTGCTTGAACAGCAAAAGTAATTTGCAAGTTTCCCGTAACTTGAATATCTGGTGGATATTAAAACTTCCAAACTAATTCAAAACATTGTCTTCAGAAATCATGGTGTTTTTCTAACCTAAAAAGAAAAATTTATATTTTACATAGACGATATGAAAACCTGTTTTTGGCTTTCTGGAAGTGCTTTTGGAAATCCGCGTTTTGAAATAACGAGAACCTCTTTATACATTGTTTGTTTGTAAGGCTAACATAAACATTTTCTTAGGTTAGTGAACCACTTTTTATGGTTTTTGGAGGTGTTCTTGAAAAGTGTTATTAGGTGAATAGGTAACAGATAGTGATAAGTTATGTGATAAGAGAATATTATCCCAGGATTATGCAAATTTTTACGTGTTTCTACTAACACTTTATAGGGACTACAGACCTGAGTTGACTTATTGGTGCTGTGGCGGCTGCACAGGCAGCTGGGACACATCAAAGTAATCCGATAAAGGTGGGCTCTCTATCCTCTATTTTTCTTCAGAATTTGTTATCAACCACCTAGTTTTCAAGTAACCATATGGGCCAATAGACAGAAAACAAAAAGAGAAAAAGATATGTCCGGGCCTTTCTAAACAAAGAGGATTCTTACAACACAAAAGAGATGTACAAGAAAATTATATGTCCAATCTATAAACGTTTCTTATACATGACATCACAAAGATCCAAGTTCGTACATACAGACTGCAAATACTTCCTTAATCTGGAAGGGGCAGTGGCAAGCCAGTTTGCTTCAATCTTGCAAGCTTGTAGTGATCATTCTCTTATCCAACAAGGTAGACAAGTTCATGCACATGCTATTTGCAGTGGACTTGTCAAAAACTGTCTTGTCGGTACAAAGATTTTGGGTATGTATCTTCTCTGTGGGAGCATTGTGGATGCCAAGAACATCTTTTATCAGCTTGATTTGCAATATACTTTGCCTTGGAACTGGATGATTAGAGGGTTTACTATGATGGGTTACTTTGTTTTTGCCTTGCTGTTTTACTTTAAGATGTTGGGTTCTGGAATTTCACCTGACAAGTACACTTTTCCGAGTGTAGTTAAAGCTTGTGGTGGTGTGAATAATGTAAGATTGGGTAAAGCAATCTATGATACCATCCAGTTTATGGGTTTTGGAGTGGATATAATTGTGGGTAGTTCTTTGATTCAATTGTATGTGGACAATGGTTGTATCCATGATGCATGGTGCTTGTTTGTTGAAATGCCTCACAAAGATTGTGTTTTATGGAATGTCATGCTTCATGGCTATGTTAAAAATGGAGAATCAAAGAATGCCGTTGGAATGTTCTTGGAAATGAGAACTAGTGAAATTAAGCCCAATGCAGTTACGTTAGCTTGCATTTTGTCTGTTTGTGCCTCAGAAGCTATGATTGGTTTTGGTACTCAGCTTCATGGGCTAGTTGTTGCTTGTGGGTTTGAGTCGAATTCTCCGGTGGCTAATACATTGTTAGCAATGTATTCAAAATGCTAGTGCTTGTCTGATGCCCGCAAATTGTTTGATATGATGCCACGAACTGATTTAGTGACATGGAACGGAATGTTATCTGGGTAAATACAAAATGGGTTTATGGTTGAGGCTTCATGCTTGTTTCAAGAGATGATTTCTTCTAGTGTCAAACCGGACTCAATCACATTTGCAAGTTTTCTACCATCGGTTGCTGAACAGGCTAGCCTCAAGCAAGGTAAGGAAATTCACGGTTACATTGTAAGACACTGTGTGCCTTTGGATGTGTTCTTGAAAAGTGCACTGATTGATGTATACTTCAAGTGCAGGAATGTGTACATGGCATGCAGAATTTTCAGCCAAAGCACCAGAACTGATGTTGTCATGTGCACTGCTATGATTTCAGGGCTCGTTCTCAATGGGATGAATAATGATGCATTGGAAATTTTTAGATGGTTACTTAAAGAGAAAATGCGACCGAATTCTCTAACCTTGGCAAGTGTTTTACCAGCTTGTGCTTGTTTGGTTGCTCTGAAATTGGGAAAGGAATTGCATGGAAACATCCTCAGGCATGGGCTTGACGGAAGGCTCCATCTGGGAAGTGTGCTTACAGACATGTATGCAAAATCTGGAAGATTGGATCTTGCTCATCAAGTTTTTGAAAGACTGTCTGAAAGGGATGCCATTTGTTGGAACTCAATGATAACAAGCTATTCCCAGATTGGCAAGCCAGAAGAGGCCATTGATCTATTTCGTCAAATGGGGATGGCAGGTGCCAAGTATGACTGTAAGCATTTCAGCTGCTCTTTCTGCTTGTGCAAACTTACCGGCACTTCATTATGGGAAAGAGATTCATGGTTTCATGATTAGAAGTGCATTTAGCTCTGATCTGTTTGCTGAGAGTGCACTGATAGACATGTATGCCAAATGTGGAAACTTAGTTCTTGCTCGTGTGTTTGACATGATGGAAGAGAAGAATGAAGTTTCCTGGAACAGCATTATTTCTGCTTATGGGAATCACGGTCGCCTTAAGGACTTTCTTGTCCTGTTTCATGAAATGTTGGGTAATGGGATCCTGCCTGATCATGTCACCTTTCTTGGTATATTATCTGCTTGTGGCCATGCAGGCCAAGTTGATGATGGAATTTTCTACTTCCGTTGCATGATTGAGGAATATGGGATCCCAGCTAGGTTGGAGCATTATGCTTGCATGGTAGATCTATTTGGGCGTGTTGGACGTTTAAGAGAAGCATTTGAAACAATAAAGACCATGCCATTCTCCCCAGATTCTGGTGTCTGGGGAATATTGCTTGGAGCCTGTCGGCTCCATGGCAATGTTGAGCTTGCTGAAGAGGCATCAAGACATCTTTTTGACGTAGAACCACAAAATTCTGGCTATTATATACTACTCTCAAATATACATGCTGATGCTGGAAAATGGGGGAGCGTGCTTAAGGTTAGAAGTTTGATGAAGGAAAGAGGAGTTCAGAAGGTTCCTGGGTACAGTTGGATTGAGGTTAACAACAACACTCATATGTTTGTTGCAGCAGATGGAAGTCACCCACAGTCTGCTGAGATATATTCAATGCTCAAGAATCTTCTTCTAGAACTGAGAAAAGAAGGTTATAATCCTCAACCCTAGCTTCCTACACATCCACAAACATCAGGGATGTAATTACTGGAAAGTTTCATCGTCTTCTCTAATCCTAGCAACTTCAGGATTAGGAATATGGTGCTGGCTCTGTGAATTTTGGTAAGTCAGGGAATGAAAGGTTGTTGAACTATTCTATTCTACCATTTGCTAGATACATTATGAAGCTTAAAGTTTTTATCATCTGCTTTATTGCATTAGTTGGAAGCACAACAATGAAAGTTAGATGTATTAAAAGTTCTTCCTATACAACACTCCGAAGCTGGATGTGCTCAGGTTAGAATAAACAAATATCAGTTCTTATCAACAAAGAAGTAAACTAAGATCGCTGGCCTCTTAATTTGTCTGTTGCCTCTCTCATTTTATACTTTATAAAAGGATAATCTTTCCTAAATAGGTACACATTTGATTTCTTGCTTCAGTGCATTATATAGGACAGAGATACTAGTGCATCAAAAAAAAAAAATTTCATTTTCTGGCTGGGGAACATGAAACAAATTTTTGTGAAACTGTTTGCTGTTTTATTTTTCCTTTCTTGACATTTTAATTAGAGTTTTAGAGAGAAAAAAGCTATAATCATTTTAAAAACTGATCAAGTATGTAATTATACATAGCTAACTTAAAGTGTGTAATTAGACATCAATCCTTTTTTTCTTCTTCTTTGAATCATGCTATAGAACCAGATTAATTTTTGGAAATCATTGGAATTGAACAATATTGGAGCTACCTTTCTGCAGGAAACAACTCAAATCACTGAGGAATTGCCCTATGAAATAGGACCATTTAGTCCATATACAGAAAGAAAAGAGAAGTGTACCACACATTGTTTATTTGGTAATTGGATTGATTGAACCTATAAACTTCCCTCCCTAGAGAAGAGAAGAAAGTTTTTAACGAGGGGATCAACTCTCAAATTAGAAACATGGTGTAACTACTTAAGGGGGCCCCACCTGATTATACCAGTTTTCTGATTTTGAAGATAATTGAACAAACTTGTTATGGTTTTGGAATCTTTTGCCACTTATTTGTGGGACATTTTCAGCTAAAAAGTTGGGCTTGTTCAGCCCTAAGTTTATTTATTTTAGTTTATTTTAATTTTATATTGTGGTCAGTCTTATCGTATACCTATTTTTCTTGGTTGTTACAGTTGTTCCAGCTTGGGCAGATGTATTATATTTATTCCTATGACTTAGGTAAGAAATAATTGCAAGATTGTAGCTTTTGGTCTGAAAATTACCATGTTAATTTTTAGGCAGATAAGTCTCTGAGGTTTGAACCCTTTGCTCTCTTTCATTTTGGCATCATCAGCTATAGAATTAGAGCTTCAAGATAGGTTTCTGTATTTTGTTAACCCTTCCTTTTGCGTTATGTGAGAGAATTGCTGTAAGTGGTCATTGTTTTGTGGAGTGGAAAGATTGGTTTGTTTTGCAGGAGAGGGCCAAATATGTGGTGAGCAATTTCTTGAAGGATTGTGCTGTAGAATCCATTTGCAGTTGTGGGTACTGAGATGAGCGTTTAATGGCTTTTGATATGTAAGAAGCATGAAAGGTTTTGACTTACCCATACAGCCTAGTATGAATTGATAGTTCTAGTGACTGAAAGAAATTTTAAATCCGTTTTGCCACTTACGGATATTTGTTTTAATTTATTAGAAAATAAAAATTCATATTTAGTAGCTTATTCTGTTTTGATATGTTCTGCAAGAAATGAGGGGAATGTATAACTGGATATTATCACTTCAATGCATTGATCACAGAATCACCTCAACATAATTCATTAGAAGCTTTATGTATTTCTTTTGCTGTGTTTCATTCTAAGTATAGATGTGTTCGATTAAACTTTATGTATCAAGGCCGGCACTTGAAGTGACACAATCCAGACATTGTATGGTACGTTGTTGAATTATGCACATGTTAAACAGCTCAAGCATTTCATGGCATTCTGTAGGGGTGCGATTAAAATAGCAGTAAGAACCTGCTAGTTAAAGTGGGAATGCATTCGTGAGGTGTCAGAATTTCAAGTGCATGAGATTTAACTCAGACTTCAAGATAAGGCCACATTAAAATTTTAAAAGGAATTTATGCAAGAAGTGCTACAAGGAAAATAAATATTTCACAAATAATTGCTCTGACGTTACTTATCAGAGTTCATATGAACTAAAATAAATAGGATCTCTAAGCGGGTACTTAAAAGGCATTACATTGTTAAAATGAAGAATTTATGCAAGAAGATTTAGAGAATGTTGTCTTGATTTTATTATGTGAACTGTTGTTGCTTTTAACAAAAAAACAACCGAGTATAAGTCACTATTATCTGATTGTGACATTATCACGTCTTATGTGCTTCATAGCCAAGTATTGCACGGCATCCATACTTGATATGTTGATGGATGAACTTCATGGTATTTAGTTTAGAAACTGCATCAAGGTGTTTTCTTGAACATAGTCTTCACATGAACCTCTTGGTGAAACCACTAATGCCCTCTTGCACTCTGTGCTAAAATATGAATATGGTTTGAATACTTTAGGTTAATTGTATTTTTCTCCATAAGGAGATATATAAGAGTTTACATGGGTGCTTTACAAGGAAATAGATACAGTAATCAATTAGGATAGTATCTCCTAATTATACAATGATTTGTCAACTATATAAAATAAGAAAGTAAATTCCTTAATTAGGAGACTCACGTCAACACTCCACCTCAAGTTGGTGCATATATGTCACCAATGCCCAACTTGGTAAGTGAGTCATAAAATACTCTTCCACAAATAGCTTTTGTTAAGACATATGCCAATTGATCTTCTGATTTTATGAATGGTAGGCGGATGATCTTATTCTCAATTTTTTCTTTGATGAAATGTCTATACTTCAACATGTTTGGTTCGATCATGTTGAACTGGATTATGAGCAATATCGATAGCTGATTTGTTGTCACAATGCAACTCCATTGGCTTTTCTGGTTTGAAGCCCAATTCTGTCAAGAGTCTTCTAATCCACAATAATTCACAAACTCCTTGAGCCCAATCAGCATCTGTATATCCAACAACTTCAAGATCTCCATTTTTTGAGAACATTAATCCCTTCCCAGGGGCTGACTTTAAGTATCTTAAGATTCGATCAACTACATTCCTATGAGAAACACTGGGTGAATGCATAAACTGACTAACCACACTCACAACATATGCAATATCTGGTCTTGTGTGTGCCAGGTATATCAACCTTCCAACAAGGCGTTGATACTGTTCCTTATTGGTTGGTTCTTGGTCCATGTCTTCACACAACTTGTGATTCATCTCAATGGGTGTGTCAGCAGGCTTACACCCAAGCATTCATGTTTTAGTGAGTAGATTCATTACATATTTCCTTTGAGATAGAAATATACCAGTTTTGACCTGGCTACTTCAATGCCAAGAAAGTACTTCTGATCACCTAAATCCTTCATCTCAAATTCTTAAGACAAATACTTTTGTAGCTCAGTTGCTCTCCGGTGTCGTTTCCAGTTATGATTATATCATCTACATAAACAATCAATGCAGTAAGTCTTCTTCCATCATGCTTCGCGAACAAGGTGTGATATGAATTACTCTGTGTATATCCAAAATTCTTCATAGATTTAGTAAATCTCCCAAACCATGCTCTGGGAGATTGCTTTAATCCATACAATGACTTTCTGAGCTTGGAAACGTGATTTTTCTTGTCAGGAGTTGAATTACATCCTAGGGGTAAGTCCATATATACTTTTTCTTCCAAGTCTCCATGTAAAAATACATTTTTGACACCAAACTGATGTAATGGCCAATCGAGATTTGCTGCTAGAGACAATAGGACTCTAATAGTGTTAATCTTGGCTACTAGGGCAAAGGTCTCCTGGTAGTCTATCCCATATCTCTGTGTGTACCCCTTCGCCACCAATCTAGCTTTATATCTTTCAATGGATCCATCTGCTTTGAGTTTCACAGTATAAATCCACATGCATCCTACTGTCTTTGTGACATTCTTTTGGAAGGCTCGCATTTCTTCATTCATGGCTTCTTTCCATTTTGGATCTTCTAGTGCTTCAGTCACACTATTGGGGACAGATATGTCAGCCAATTGCTTTACAAAGTGCACACATGCCTCTGATAATCTGCTGAGAGATATATAATTGTTGATGGGGTATTTCCCTTTTGCTTCAAGATCTGCTTCATATTGTACTCGAGGTTTGCCACGGTTCTTCCTTTCTGGAAGCTAATATGTAGGCTTTATGCCTTCTAGAATCAAATCATCATGGGATATTTCATTAGTGTTATCAGTTTCAGGGAAAGATGTTACCTGAATGACTTCCTCAGCAGGTGATTGGTGTGGTACTGGAGCTGAAGCAGACAAAATCTCATAAGACAATTCAATTTCCTCCTTCTGATTTTGACAGCGTGGAGACAACTGATCGTTTTCCTCAGCGACCGGTTGGTTTGAAACAGGTTCTCTGGCGACCGGTCTCTTTCCACTGGCCACCGGTCGTTTTGAAACATAGTGGTGTCCTGGGGAAAAAAAATCGAGAATTTGAGGGGTGGTGGATTCTCGATTCTCCTCCTGTGCTGCTAAAAAATATAAGTCGTGTTCCTGGAACACAACATCCATAGAGGTATAGACCTTCTGATTAGGAGGATGATAACACCGGTGTCTTTTTTTGGTGAGGTGCATAGCCAATGAAAACATACTTTTCGGCTCGGAGATCCAATTTGCTTCATTGGTGATCATATAAGTGGACAAATACAACACAGTCAAAAATCCGGGGTTCCAGGTTTGGGGTGGGAGGTGTTTGGATATGGTGGTGAAGTGTTTGAAGTGGTGTTTGGAAATTTAGGATACTAGAGGGAATCCGATTGATGATGTATGCTGTAGAGACAACGGCTTTTCCCCAAAAAGGTCGAGGCATATTGGCACCAAAGAGATAGGCATGAACTACTTCAAATAAATGTCTGTTCTTTCTTTCAGCAACTCCATTTTGTTGGGGAGTGTAGGGGCAGCGTTGATGTATGATGCCATGATCTTGTAAGAACTTGTTAAGATCATGGTTTAGAAATTCTCTCCCCCTCATAACAAGTTCCGCTTATTGTGAAAGCTTGACCAACCTTGGTCTCACTATCCAGTGCCCAGTCCAAGTAGTAGAGTTTGCCCTGCCGAGTACCACAACCAATCGTCTTTCCCGTGAGGATGTCCTGAAAAACACAATGATTCGGCCAAAATGTTACAGTACAATTGAAAGCCGTAGTAATTTGGGCAACAGACAAGAGATTATGGTGTAAGGACGGAACAATCAACACAGAATCCAAATTGAGGGAGTCAGAGAGAGAGAGAGTAACCCTCCCCAATCACGGGGGAAGGGGTACCATTAGCATTAGACACCACCGATTGAGGAGACGGTGTATGAGTGGCAATTTGTCTAGGATCAAATGTCATATGATCAGTGGCTCCGATGTCAATGATCCATGTGTGCTTTTTAGAGGACGTATGAAAAAAAGAACCATTAATTGGTGGTGACGATAGAAGCACAAGTTCGGGGATTCGGGTTAGCAGGATTGACCGCATGCTTCTGTGAGTCTGCAAAGAAGGAGATAAGCGTAGGGGGTCCTGACATCGCAGCAGAAGTAAGAGTTAATTTGAGAATTTGATTTGAGAGGTATGTGTTTAAGGAGTTTGATAAGAGGATTTGATTTGAGATGTAAGATTTGTATTTGAGGAATTTGGATTTGATGTAGTAATTTGATTTGAGAGGTATGTGTATAAGGATTTTGATAAGAGGATTTGAGGAATTTAGATTTGAGGGATTTGGATTTGAGGAATTTAAATATGAGGAATTTGATTTAGGGTTTTGGGATATGAATATGAGAAATTTGATATGAGAATTTAGAGACAACAGAGGATCGATTGCTCTGATACCATGCTAAAATATGAATATGGTTTGAATACTTTAGGTTAATTGTATTCTTCTCCATAAGGAGGTATATATAGGAGTTTACATGGGTGCTTTACAAGGAAATAGATACAGTAATCAATTAGGATAGTATCTCCTAATTATACAATGATTTGTCAACTATATAAAATAAGAAAGTAAATCCCTTAATTAATCAAGGAGATAAATCTCCTTGATTAATTAGGAGACTCATGTCAACACTCTGTACATTATGGAATTGACACGCTACTCCATATTTTATTGTCAATCGTAATTCAATTCCTCTGATTGTTTTTCTTTTCCCATTACATCTTGATTCAATTCTTTGCCTTTGTCATGGCAAAGAGAGAAAATCACTATGTTCCTTATTTGGAAGATATACATGAAGACAAGAGGAGTCAGAAAAAATCAGAGTGAGGTGGTTTCACCATAATCAGGAAGTCAAAGGGGTAATATGTTAGTAGTATGCCCTTAAAGCCAACTAATTACATGATAATTAATGTTAAGGACATCTTTTGTATTGACTTATTAAGTTATTCATTGGCAAGACCAATTGTTTTCAACCATGATATTTGGTCAAACAACTATAGTCCTAGGAATATAAAAGTGGACATGAGAACTATTTAATGAGATTACATACATGGAGATTGATCATGATCCCTAATCCTGAATATGTTCCTGGTCATAGGAATATCAATTGGGCATTGATATTCCGAAAAGACCGGTACACACAGTATCATCTCTATATGTAGAGAATGGCGAGGTCTCAAGTCATTGAGTGTGGTGACACTTAGATATGTGTGTAGGTGCTTGTAGGAGAACAAGTACACTGAACGCGATCCAATGCATGCATTCTAGTATGGAAGTCTTTACTCACATGTCAAACTAGAATTCATAAATTGCAATGGTGCAAACTAATCCTTACACTTGAGACATCCACTACTACAAAATCGCAATAGACGACGGTAATCTACCGTCAGAATTTACTTTCTCAACCGCTTGAGGAATCGACCGACATACGCATAAAACCACGATGGTAAAATACCATTGCCTATATTATATATAAAAACTACACTTTTACTAAAAACCGATTTCTATTAATTTAAAGACGACGTGTTTTTATAAAAAAATGACGCCTATTATAAGTAAAGACGACGTTTTTTAAGAATCGCTGCCTATTATGAAATAACAGTCGCTATTATATGTAAATACGGTTGGCTTATGAAATAACAAATGCCTATTATTGTGAAATATGTCGCCTATTCTCGAAATAACAATCGCCTATTATATGTAAATACGACGGTTGTTATGAAAAAATGTCGCCTATTATATGTAAAGAAGACGATTTTGTGATAGAATAGTCGCCTATTGATGTAAAGACGATGATTTTTTTGAAAGAATCAAGTTTATTATATCCAAAGATGTTTTATTTTACATTTTACCTTTTTTTTCCTTGCTTCCAATTGTTCTCTACAACGATTTTAGCTAAAAAAACAACCATAATGCTTTGTGAACAATAAATTCAGCTCCAAATAATCCATCTTCCTATGAATCTAGAAGAATAATTTGTTTCATAAAACTTGAATATTCAATAATAATTACAAAAATATCAATCTTCATTCCTATATATCATATCCATAATATTAAACTATATATCTCTACAACGATCCGAATTTCATCAATTTGTTCTTGTGTGTATGAGTTACCGTTGCCTTCTTGCACCGCAAAACAGATTAAAAAAAAAGGAAGCAAGTTTTAGTTAGAGATACATTTAACAGATTAAAAAAAAGAAACAAGAAACAAAAAGCTAGAAGTGGGAAGCATAACTTATTTGGATTTCCTCCGACTTGGAGCAAATAAACTTCAAATAATTTGAGAAACCGAAAACCGAAATGAAAGATTAGAATATGAGCAGCCGGAATGAAATGTACCTCCGACTTGGAGCAACTCGATGGAGAAAGAAAACTTTAAGGTCAGAATATGAGTTGAAGAAAGATAGCGAAATGTTATATATATAGGGTTTAGGGAAAATTCAAAATTACAACCAATAAATTTTTCAAAAGACCGCTTTTAAAGACGACGGAAAGTAAAATAAAACGACGATAAATTAAAATATACACGACGGTTTTTAAATAATACTGACGTTATAAACATATACTACGCCAGCTTATTTAAAAACCGCCGTCTTAAATAAAAAACTTTGGAGAAATAGAAATTTGTGCTAACAAGAAACTAAATATACAATTCTATTTGAGAACTCTGGGCTTGCTTTACACCCAACCGAAGTTCTTAGATGGGTTGGGTGTACAACAAAACTCGAGTCTCGCAAGAAAGACATTCTTGTATGAGAGGTGAGAATTGAGATATACAGTAACGTTTGGAATAAAAACAGCAATTTAAACGAATTATTTAGAATTGGAAAACTAAAAGTGACTTTTATTGAGACTTGGAAACCGAAAAGGGCCTTATTTCGACTTGGAAATCTAAAAGCCGCCATTTCGCTCCTAATTTGGCGTATAAAGCGTTGCCGATCTCAGTTCGAAAGTTTCGAAATTGAAACCTACAACGACGGTATTTATGTTTACCGTCAGCCGTTGTAATCGACGCTTATTTGACTTTTGTTGTCGCGCTTGTTTTAAAACAACAACGATGGTATAATTAATATAAAATGACGGAAAATGATTTACAACGGCGATATAATGAATAGAACTGTCGATATTCTGAACAACCACGCCGTTATATTATATTATAACGCCGTAGTAATGATTTACCACCACCTTTTATTTATAAGAACTGCCGTAGTCTAACATCTAATACGGCGAAAATAATAAAAAATGTATGTGGTTAATTACCTTTACATGTCGGTAATTATAAAATTACGGTCGTATTAAATAGCACTTGTTACGTATGTTAATAATGCCTATTATACTTAAAAACGCCAGTTTTTATGAAAAAATGTCGCCTATTATATATATAAAGACGACAATTTTTATGAAAGAAATGTCGCCTATTATAGGTAAAGAAGTCGGGTTTTGTGATAGAATTGTCGCTTCATTAATGTGTAAAGACGACGGTTTATTTGAAAGAACTGCTGCTTATTATATCCAAAGATTTAGTAATTTTACATTTTTATATTTTTTGTTGTTGCTTCCAATGGTTCTCTTCTAAACGTATTTTTTCTTGCTAAAAAAACAACCATATATAATGCTTTGTGAACAATAAATATACTCAAGAATAATTTGTTTCATAAACTTGAAGATCAATAATAATTATATACAAAATATTTACCAATCTTCATTCCTATATATCCATACAAAATATTTACCAATCTTCATTCCTATACATACAAAATAATTTGTTTCATTAAACTATAATTCGATCCGAATTTCTTCAATTTGTTCTTGTGTGTGTATGAGCTAGCATTGCCTTCTTGCACTGCAAAACCAAGATTAAAAAAGAAGAAGCAAGTTTTAGTTAGAGATACATTTATAAACTTATTTGGATTTCCTCTAACTTGGATATAAACGACGGAAAGTAAAATTAAACCGTGTATAAATTAAAATATACATGACGGTTTATAAATAATAGGGCGTTATAAACTTGCATACTACGCCGCTAGTTACAAACCGACGCCTTAAATACAAAAACAACAGAGAAATAGAAATTAATTTGTGTTAAACAAGAAACAAAATTTTTAATCTTTGGGAACTTCATTAGTTGTTTTGCACCAAACCGAAGTTCTTAGATTGGTTTGGTGCAAAAACACAACTGAGTTCCAAAGAGAGACATCTTGCATGACTGAAACCATTCGTAGATGTGAGAATTCGGGACCGAACGCTTGGAATAAAAACTACAATTTAAAGGAAATATTTAGAATTGGAAAACTAAAAGTGACTTAATTAAGACTTGGAAACCGAAGGGCCTTTATTTCGACTTGGAAACCTAAAAGCCGCCGTTTCGCCTCCAATTCGCAGATAAAGCGAGACGTTTTACTCAAAAGTTTCAATTTGAAACTTACAACGACGGTATTTATGATTTGGTCAGCCGTTATACCGACGCTTATTTCGACTTTGTTGTCGCGCTTGTTTTAAATAACGACGACGGGTATAATTAATATAAACGACGTTAAAATTATTTACAACGACGCATATAATTTATAGAACTCGTCAGATATTCAAAAACCACGACGTTATATTATATTATGACGACGTGGGTAACTATTTACCACCACCTTTATTTATAAGTACTGCCGTGAATCCAATGTATAATACGGCGTAAAATAATAAAAACAGATCGGGTTAATTACCTTTACATGTCGGTAATTATAAAATTATGGTCGTATTAAATAGTACTTGATACGCCTCTAATAATACAATTACCGCCGTGTTCATTGGATGTTCAAAACGGGCGTATTATATGTAAAACGTCAGTTTATAATTACTACGCTGTATATTTATACATACCGTCAGTTGTTTATTTGTTGTCTTTTCTGATCGGAATGGCATGTTTAATAAGACGACGCTTAAAGTTTTATGCGCCGTGTTTTAAAAAATGCCCAAATGAATTTCCAATTTTTAGGTGTTTTAGTTTCTGATCCACGCCGGTTTTTATATTACCGTCAGTTTTAAAATTTAACGACGGTATTTATTTTGTCCGTCGTCATTTTACCGACGCCTATTTCGATTTTTGTAGTAGTGATCATAGATGTCTTGTGGCTATGTTGTTAGTCTTTGATGGCACTATACAGTTGTGCTAAATTAGGCATAGCTTAAAGGTGTTCATTCGGACTCTCAATAGAGTCATGGAGGCAAATGAATGTACACCAAGGAATCTCTACTCTCAGTAAAGGAGAGAGAATACTCCAAGATATGCTTTATGAAATCTCTGCGCAGAGTAGTGGATAAGATTTGAAAGAAGAGGTCTTCAAATCTTACCAGGATAATCATATAAAAGGAATGATTCACATTAGGATTTTGACAATCGGATTCCATAATCTAATAATGTGAATAAGGAGTATTGTTATAAGAGAAGGATTCAATTGCACGGTCATTACAATTTGAATAGGTTCTTTCACAACGTCTCATTTAGCTCGGATAACCGTGACTTGCTGCTACGCGACAATCATGGTTTGTGGATGTTCTAAAAGGTTTCAATTAACCTTTATTAATAGGAAGAATTAAATTGTGGAATTTAATTCGTATATCATCTCTGAGGAGTTGAGTCAACTCACTACCTTGCTAAAGGGAACCTACGGATCTGCACACCCAAAGGATGTGATTAGAGGTACAAATGAAGAGACACAAGTCAATGGTTGATAATCAAATGTCAAAGTCAACAGTCAAAAGTCAACATGTTAACTGGAGCAATTGACCAAAGTCAAATAGTTCAACCAGGTCAATTAAAGTTGGACTTTAATTATGATTTAAGAGTTAAATTATAATTCATAATTAAAAGTTAATTATGGAATTAACTTTGACATATAGAAATATTGGATTGGGCATTCAAATATAATTTAAAAGGAAAGGGACAAAATAACCCAAAAGGCAATTAAGCCCAAGGGATAAGTGGCATAAGATGACATGACCCATGGACCAAAAAATGGAGCCCCAAACCCACCCAATTTTCGCCACCACTAGGGTGCCTTCTTCCTTGCCTTTGTGTCATCCTTTAAATACATAAGTTAGGAGAAAACCTAGCTAGGGTTTTTGGTTTCCTACTTTGGTAGATGTGTGAGTGCATGATCTTTGCCTCTCATCTTCCATGAACCAAAAATTGGTCAAACCTAGAGGTAGACTAGCATCCATACCTCTTGGTTGTCTTCTCTTCATCTCTAAGAGCATTTGGTGTGGTGAGGTAGAGGGCTTCTACTTTGGAGCCTTGAGGTGAAAGAGTCAACATTTCAAGAAAAAGAAAAGGCCTTTCAAACAAAGGTGTTCATTCTTGAGAAATGAAGAAAGGGTCATCAAGGGTAAAATCTATTCCGTTCCCCCTCTTTGTTTTGTGTTCAAAGAGACTAGGCCAAAGATACTTAGGTTATAATGAAAAAGGTTTAGCTCAACTAGCATAAACAAGATGAATCCGTCATTTAGAATGATTTTATGTTATAGGTTGTGGCTAAAGTTTATTTCCTAAGCATTAGATGCATGTTTCCTTTCATAATCTCTCTATGAAATCCTCACCTAAGGGAGTTCTCTTCATTCAATATTTGCAAATATTACTGCAGAAGGTGATGATGGTCATGTTGGTGTCTTTTCCTGACCGGGAGGGTAAGGGGGAGACCGTTCGAACACTGATGCCCCGAGTGCTCTCTTGACGTCAACACTGATGGTTCTTGGTGATGAGTGAGCTTCCAACTAGACCCAATTGAAGTTTGATCAGGCTTGAATGAGAGAGACCGGGCCCGGCCTTCGCTGGGGCTGGTGATTGGGTTGGTGCTCTGAATTCGTTGGATTGTGTAGGTGTGCCACTATTGGACTCGAGAATGACCCAATAGAATTGTGATGAATGTACGCTCGTTGATTATAAACAGGATTTGCGCCGATATTAACTTCTAATCAAGACATTGTGCTCCGAGGGGGGTACTGGCTCAAATTAGTTCTTTTCAATGCCTCGATTGAGAGGACTTCAACATTCTTTCATTTGCATATGGGTCGTATGATAGGCATATAGTACACCTGATGACAGAAATTGAAAAACCGTGTTTTGGTCAGAAAATCCTAGATCGGGCTTGCCAACCTTGATATAAACACAGAGAAAAACCTTAAAACATGTTTATTTATATTGAAAATGAATTTATCAATACTGAACAGGCCTCAAACACAATTTATCGGACAATTTTTATCTTGATCGGTCTAGGCACTGTTTATCGGGCAAGAGTAAATTCTTGATCGGGCTGGAGCAAAGCCCTGTACAGGCTAGCTACTATCGATCGGGCTAAGTAAAAACCCTTAAACGGGCTTGCCCTATGAGATAAACTGTGTGTAACCTTAATATAATTCAAGACAAATACTGAAAATAAGTTATTCTACAAAACAAAGGTAAACAGATATTTGAAAATGAAAGACTTCTCTATCTGGTCTTTATTATAACGATAAAAAAATGAAGATATGGAACACTACTTGTCAAGAATGTAATACAATATTAACTCAAAATTGCAAATGTTTCCATCTGTTTCGAGCATGTTTAGTACAATATCTGGAGGATATTAGCAGTGATGCTAACAAATCATACCAAGTGTTTGGCGGAGCAATAAAAGAGATGATCGCATGAGTTGTCGACTGGATGATCTAAGTGGTGAGTGAATTGACTATTTTGAAAGTTTTGAAGGTTGTTTTTGTGTTTATAGACGTTGAGTCTGGTTTGGAGAGAGAGTCCCCAATTGCTGTTGCAGAGGTTTCTATTTATAAGCTGATGGCTTGAATGCGCAGGTGATGAATAGACAAAAGGAATGTAGTTGGGATCCCACAGCATCATTACAATTTTTATCTTCTTGCTAACTAAGCCTTAGTGGGGAGAAAGGTGGAGATAGTTGGGTGAGCATATATCAAAAGTCTCCAATTAAGCCTTGAAACGGGTCTGGTTGTCTTGCTTTTGCTCTCTGAGTGAAAGATAAAAATATTTTATCTTACATTCTCCCCCACATCGCGTGTATCCTCTCCAAGAAAGGTTATTGCCTTTTGACCCCTTTGCTGGGTCAAAGTCTTGCTTTCAGTCATGGGCTTTGAGCCTTGTTATTTAAACCAAATTCTTGGTCCAAGCAAGCCATTTGAAGAAATTCTTTTTAAGTGGGCTTTTGGAATAGTGAATGGGGACTAATATTGGGCTTTTTCCATTTTTGGTTCAAACATTGCCCCCTAAATTTGATGGACTTGAGACAAAGTCTATCAGATTTACCCCCTTTTGAATGGAAAAGCCCTTAGGAAAGAAAAGTCGCGCCTTGAAGTATGTGAAAATACCAAAATACCCTTGTTGGAAAATAACTTTAAACGCTTCACGTCCTTTCCTTTCATCGTCATCTATTTTCATTTCTGCGAACTTGACAAACCAGTCAAATTTCCTAAAAATCCCTTCTTCAATTCTCGTTATACGTAGCAAGATTCTAGCAATGGCTCCAAGAAAACAGAAGTCGAAGAAATAAGTAGCACCCGTCCAATCGCCTGAGGACATTTCTAATTGGATATCGGGCGAGGGAGTTGAACAACAAATTGGGAAATTCCAATTTGTTCTTCAGGCAGAACAAGAGAAAGGTGGTGATCGATTTTACACTCCGTTTCCTCTATTAATTACGGAAGAGTCGGGGGTGCCCATGTTAGGTCCGAGATATTTTGGTGCCAAACCAGCAAGTTTGAGGGCTCTGGACACCAGTATGGTTAGAGCTTTTCACCCCTACAGTCTTTCATATATATATTGGGGTTCATGAGGAGAAAAATCAAGTGTTCTTAGGTCAAATACCGAAATAGTTTATTCTGGCAAATTCAAACCCTGGAGTGAATGGGTTGAAGATTTATGCCCTAAGTTTAGGACAAAGTGGAAAAATAATGGCATATATGATGCCATTATGCTTTTGAAGAAGAAAATCGCCCTAAATCTGCCAGTGCTGAGCGCTGCCGTTTGCTATTGGAACAGTACATCCAATACATTTGATTTCGGGCTGGGGTCGATGACTCCCACGATTCTGGACATGGCATCCTTGTTCGGGCTTCGTCCTCATGGAGTAATTGTGGATGCTCTTGGGGATTACGAAGTTAGAGGGCGAAAGAATAGAATTTCTCTTCGTGCGATCAAGATAGAATTGCAGAGGAATAGGAAACTCTCTGTCTTTTTGCGAACTTATCAGAATATGGAGGATAAGAAGCAAGAACACATGATGTTCTTGCTATTCTAGCTGAACCGTTTCATCTTTCCTAGTTCCGAAGGGTTCATTCAGCAAGAGTACATGCATCTAGTTCCTGAACCATTTATATTGGCCTCGCTTTATCACTGCCTTCATCAAATCACTACAAAGTCGATGGACCTGAATGTCTGCGGTCCTATTTGGATGATTCAAATATGGTTGCAGTGGTATTTCCCCGAGCTTGGTCTGGGTGAATTGCACTACCCCGATGACGAGATCCCAGCCCTTACCATTTCCAGCAGCCCGATAAAGACTATGAAAACTGAAGAGTGCTTCATCTTCTTCTGCGATTGCAATTAGCGAGAAGAAAGGCAGTGGCTATGCTTAGTGTCTAGGGGATATCCATGGTTTATGGATAGAAGGATATATGAGCTGGGTGCAGAAGATACTACCCTGATTCCAGGACAAGCTACAAATCGGGTTGAAAAAGCTTTATCTTGCTTGACAGGCAGAGACCTTTTATTTGGCGTCAGCGATTCGTCAGATAGGTGCTTGTACAGCATAGAGGCCTACAATCCTCAGTTTGTTTGCAGGCGATTTAGATTGGTTCAATCAATCCTAGAATTGCAGTTTGCAAGTGTGAATCGAGGAAGCTCATGGCGAAGACTGATCTACTCCCACACGACATTGTAAGGATAAGAACATCCTAGGCGGAGTACATTCAAGGGAGAAGTGTGCCCCTTATCTACCCAATCCTCTGCAGACCAACTCCTTCTATTCCTACATCTTCAATGAGTGTACTTTCGCTCAATCCATGACGGAGTGTGAAGAGCTGGCCTTGTTTCGTGTGCTAAAGAGCATAGGTAGTATATACCTGATAGGTAACTTCAAGATTTCTTGAATTATTGTCCTTTTATCTTGTTTGAATTTGCTTAAACTTAACAATCTAGATTGTTTTTGGTCTTTGACAGAAACGAGCTCTGGCTTTAGAAGGGCTAGTCATCAATCATCAGGTAAGTTCTCTTCAACTTTTGAGTATTTTGTTGTAAAGCCCCTTGCCTGTTTTGCTATGTTTAACAATCTCAATTTCGAGTTGTGATGCAGCTTTGCCAAAGGTCTCCAATAAAGAAGGGAGCTCGAGCATGCAAGTGTCCAAGTCTCAGTCTTCATCGGGCTTAGTTATGGGGAGATTAGTAGTATTCCCCATTATTGAAGAAGAACTGCTAGAAGAAGAAGAAGCTCCCCTTATCAAGAAAAGTAGAAGATCGGGCACCAGCCATTTAGCTCAAGACTCGACAGTCGTGAGCCATGATGACGCAGATCAAGGAATGGGGCCAGATTTGCCAGATTTTGAACCTGTTGCTGGTAAGAACAAAACTGTTTCTTTTAGTTGCATACTCCTATGATGATTCTGAAATGTTTCTAATTTTGTTTCTATTCTTTCAGCAATGGAAAGGAAAGAAAAAGGGCGAAATCTAATTTTGCCTCTAGATGAAGTAGAGGAAAGTCAAGTCACTCCTCCAGCTCAGGTTTGTTCCTTTTCTGGCTTTTGCCCGATCTGTTAGCCCAAACGAGAACTAACAAGTTCTTTCTTTGCAAGTGGTTGCTCAGGAAACTGCAGTGGCTGCAAGTCCTGCAGAAACTGTGGAGGTTGAAACAGAGAAGACCCTTTTTAAGGTAATTCATAGTTTCTTTGATTTTGATTTTGAGGTTTCTTTTAGCAAAAGTTGACAAAAGCTGCCTTTGTTTTATCAAGTGACTAAAATAGTGACTGTTCCATAAACTCCCAAGGCCAAAGAAGTGGAAAATCCTGCTGAGCCAGAAGTTTCTCCAGTAGTGAGCCCAAGGTTGTGCCCGATCTTGAACCAAGGAGAGGGTTCTTCAAGAGCAGAGGCTTCTAAACTCAGTAGTTCAGCTCAAGATGTTGCTATAGCTATTCTGCATGACAGTGTAGCTAGGAGAGCATTTATGCAAGACTTCAAGAGTGCAGATGAAGCCTGCAAACCAATCAGGGCAGAATTGGACCAAATGCTGATCAAACTGAAGACTCCAGGCTTCCAAGTTCTACAGAATTTGGATATGCTCATCAGAATGAGGACCCTTCTTCAAAGAACTACAGAAATCAAGCTTTTCTTGGCTTTAATGGGTTGCTCTCTGATGCAGTGGTTGGACAAGATTTTGGGCAATGCTCTGAAGCTCCGAGAGGTGCCCGATGAAGGCGTGGATCAAGATGACCTTGTGAAGAAGTATTGGGCACTTAGGGCTAAATGAATGGATCTTCTTAGTGCACAAATTGAAGCTGATGAATATGATCGGGCACAACTTCTGCTGGAGTTGCAAGAAGTCGAGGCGCAAGTTGGTGTGGGTGAAGCAGTGATTGATGCATTAGCCTCTCAGGCCATTGCAACCACCACAGCAGAATCAGAAGCCAAGTCAGAAATTAATAGATGTAGAAATAGACAATGTAAAGGACTTGGTTTCTTCCACTTTGGCATTTATAAAATAAAATAATTACTAATTGATGCAATTAGCAATTCTTTGTTTTAGTTTTATTAAACTGTTTTAAGGATTTTCAAGATTTATAAAGAAATTAACCAAGTTTTTTGGCTAAGTCTTGTATAAATGAGAAGTTTAATAAAGTTAAGGCCCTATTTGTAGGCCCATAGATCACTTTTGGGCTTAATTTAAATGAAAATAAAGCCCTTTTTAGTCTTTTGAACTTTCAAACTCTCACAATTTCTTGCCACGTGGACAAAAATAATCGATGCCTCGTAAAAGTGAGTGGCGCCAACCTTTAAAATTTCTTAGTCGTGACCTTTCCCGTTCCACATCTTCTTCAACCACTAAACTAGTCTGAAGAACCCTTGAGAAAAACCCTAACTGTCATTCCTTTGATTCTAATCAAACAAGCTTTCAAATGGCTCCCAAGAAAAATGTCCAGAAAGAGACTCAGAAAAAACCAGTGAATAAGGTAGAGTCGAACTGCGACTCTTCCACTTCTTCTTCTTCAGAAGACAATCCAAAACGGCCTTCCTATATATCGGGTAGAGGAATAGAGGCTTTCCCAACATAAATGGGCAAGCTTATTCTTAGGTTCACCAACGATTCTCCCCGATATCGCCTCTGTGAAGACCACATCAATTTCCACGATAGGTCTTGTGTCTTAGGGCCAAGATATTTGGAAGAGAAAGCCAGCCAATTGGCCAGGTATGAGTCTCACGACGTTAGGGCTCCTCTTTCCTTCAAGAATCCGATGGGGATTATTTGGGAAAACTGGATCAAGTTCTTGCCCTGTTTCTACCCTAAGAACAAAATTAAGGGTTGCGAGATGAAATGGGCGGATTGGGTTAGAAGGATGGAACCCAAATTCAGAGATTCATGGATCAGCAATGGCATCTACTACGCCATTATGGGCTCGACTACTCAACTCCAAGCTGATGCGCCTCTGTTGAGCTCAGCGCTGATGTTCTGGAACAGTGCCACTAGCACTTTTGACTTTGAAGTTGGCCCGATGTCAATTTCTATTCCCGACTTAGTTGTTGTTTTTGGGTTCCGGCCTCATGGTAGGAGTGCTGATTTCTTAGCCAATTTTGAGAGGACATTAGAGGAAATCGGGCATATGGGGATGAGGATAAGTAAACTAAATCAATTGATTAATGATAACCAATCCTTTGGCCTATTCATGAAGAATTTCCAAGGCGTGGAGACTATTGATCCTCGAAGAGAGCACATGATGTTCCAATGCGTCTGGGGGAGATCACGGTGATGTCGTTCAACATGAACGTGAAGGGACCTCTTCGGATGGTCCAAGTTTGGCTACAATGGCAATTTCCAGAATTAAGGGCATCACCATTGGAGTTTGCTGAAGACAAGGTGCCATTGGAACAGTTGTTGTCTAGCCCGATATCGAGTAAAACCACTTAGAGTGCTTCATGTTCTTCTTTAAGAAAAAAGTCAGGTCTTTCAGACCAATGGGCGTTGAGTGTGAAGAGAAGCTACCCTTGGTTCTTGGGCACTGATTTTCATCAAGGTCCCAAGGATGCAAGCAAACCATTAGCCTATGAGAATGTGGACATATTCTCATGCTTGAAGATGAGGGATCTGATATTGGGCAGTAGGCAGGATTCAAGGCATTATGATTTTGGAGTAGAAGCCTATTACCCCCAATACTTCAGTAGGCAATTTGGATGCCTTCAAGTAATTCCAGAGATAGATTACTCCTTGCTGAACAAAGGCTCCTCTTTCATAACTCTAGATTTGTCGGAGGTAACTCTATTGGAGTTAAGGTAGAAGTACAAAGCTGATGCCATGTGCCAAGACTTGAAACCCTATCAGCTCAATTTTGAATGTTTTGATGCTTTTCAGAGGTGGTAGGCTGAATATCTGAAACAGCTGGGCTTGGACTTCATCGAGCGTGCATACGATAAAGCTTTTAGCCAATGCCCTTTTGGGAGAAGGCTTTCTACATATGCTAGGCTACGGATTCACGCTCGTCTTGATGAAGGGAATAAACAGTTGAAAACTGGTAAGTCTTCTTGTTTCTTCTGCATATTGACTTAATTAGTTAGAAATTTTTTGCATTCTAAGCATATTAATTTCTTTTGTAGTGGCAAGTGATCATTGGGCCTTCCTTTTGACGACTTCTCGTGTTGAGGGAGGTAAGTACTTGTACAGAACCTATCAGGTACTATCAGATTTTTCTTTGAAAAGATATTAATTGTTTTAATTTCTATAGTTCAACAAAGTGAGGTTGTTCCTGTAGTTGTTCCTCGGGCTCCAATCCTTGTCCAAAGCTAGCACAGGTTGATCAAAAAGGCTCCAACAGTCTCCACTATTCCTAAGGTCATTGAACAACCCGAAACTGTAGAGGCTGTGGTTCCTCCTTCGTCTCCTCCTAGTTTGAAGAGAAGTAAGAAGAAAGTTCATTTGTATTTGTTCTTTATGTACTTGTTATCTTTCTAACCTTTTTGGTTTGACTGTGTCAGCAAAACAATGTGCAAAAAAAGCCTGGCCAACAAGAGATGAAGGCAAATCAACCACTGTTGAGGGACTTGATGATCGAGATCCTGGTGGTGAGGGTGGATCGGGCAAAAGGAGTATAGCTCAGAATGAAGAACCTGTTGCTCCTCCTATTGCCCCTGAGGTGTCTGAGCCTTGAGTTAGCCCTTTGGTTGAGGTGAGAAAATATCACAACCTTAATTATTTCCCATGTTTATATTTTCTTTGATTGAGGATTTAATGTGATGATCCTCTGCATATGCACACCAGGCTCGTACAGGAGAATGTGGCTCATGGAGGAATGATTTTGAACATACATCCACTCCTTCAGGTTACAAAAGATTCTCCAATCTTAACTTTTAACATTCTGCTTTAATCTAAGAATCAGTAGTAACCTTAGATTAATTCTCGCAGGTTGCTGTTGGTGAGACCGTAGTGGAAGATCAAGAGAGTGAGGATGGATCATACTCAATTCTTAGAGACGTGAGTTTGTAAAGTTTGATAGGATTAGTGATTATTGCATTGAGTATTTCTTTACTTCTCTTAACCAATGGATGATTCTCCTGCAGACCATCCACGTTGGCTATTTCCCGAGATGAAGGTGAAGAGGAGGTTTCCAACTACATAGAAGGAAACAATGAGCCCTATGAGCCCAATCTGGACCAGCAGCCTAAGTTGATAAATGAGGTAGATTTCATATCCTTCTTTGATTGCATGGTTCAATTTATTTCTAACTGTATTTGAACTTGACAAACATTTCTTGTTTTTGCAGCATGAGTCTGAGCAAGTTGCTCATCTTCTCCTTTTATGCAGCGAGATTGATCCTCCTATGATATCAATCATACCTCCATTGCCAAGGAATCCAATCCCTACCATCAATCTCTGGGGTTTGGAAAGGGTGCCTCTTGTGATTAAAATTCTTGGCCCATCAAGCGAAGAGGAAGGAGCAGAAAACAATCTTACGATTATTCATATGGTAAGAAAAGTTATATAGTTAAACACCTACACTTGCACTTTGCTTTGGTTTTCTAAACTTCTTCTTATTGATGCAGGCCCTTGAGGATGCAATGGACTTAGATGCTCCCTCGGGCTCCAAGTTCTGAGGACTCAGTTCAGAATGCACCTCCTTCGCCTATGCCTACTCTAACAACTTCTTGCCCGATTGTGACAGAAAAGGACAAGGCTCCTATAGATGTTCCTTCGGAGAAGATTCAAATGCGAGATCTCTCAAAAGAAGAAGCAAGGTCTATCATTGATGACTGGATGTTTGCGCCCCTGAATCTGAGAGTTGGTGAAGATGTTCTCAGAGATGTCTCCCAGTCCCTGCAGATCCTTGGCCAATCTTACCCAATATTGAAGATTGCCTTGGAGAAAGCTGCTGTGAATCTAGACTTGCTGACGGACAGAATAAAGGGTAATGAATCCTTGGCTCGAGCCTCTGTTCCTTTTTGGCAGCTCCAACTCCAATTTGATTAAGAGGAGAAGAGTCACGATCAAAGAAGACAACGGGCGAGAGAAATCAAGTAAGCCCTTGCTCGAAAAGAGAATAGGCTAACCAACTCCAGAGCCGAACTTCAATAGATTGAGAGCCTCAAAGAGAGTGCGAGAAGAAAGGCTGATGAGGTTTGTCGGGCTTTAAGATCCAAAAGGGTAGAGTACAATCGCATAGATGAAAACACTTGCAAATTTTTAGGGAAAGTGAAATATAAGGACATGGCCTTGGAAGAATTCTTCCAAGACCTAGCAAGGTTTACTTTCCGATTGCAAGACATTATGCTTATGATGTAATAGATCTTAATTATTCTGTAAATATAAAAAGTTTCACCATGTTTTGGCAATAACTTCTTTCATTAGTACTCTAATCTTTTCTTAACCAAAACTTGGTCAAAGTTATTTATTCAGATTTCATATTATTCCCTTATCTGGGCAAATATTAAAATCAGAACAAAGATTAAGAAAACCAGACAAATATGAAGGAGTTGCCTATTCATCACTCATATCTATTTCTCTTTCGTTCAAAGTGAAGAGAAATATTTCTTCAACCATTGCCTATTGATAGGATGCTGGTGCGCTTCTCCATCTTTGTCCATTAACTGATAGGCTCCTTTTCCCAAAATTCTTTTGATGACAAAGGGCCCTTCCCATGTCAGGCTGAACTTTCCCAAATCGGTGGTATGAGCTCCAAGTGGTAGAATTGCTCTCCAGACTAGTTCTCCTTTTGCAAAGTTCTTTTCACAAACTCTTTTGTTATATGCTTGGGCAATTGCTTGTTTCCCAATCATTAAGTGATTTAGAGCCTTAGCCCGATTTGCACTTAGATTATCCAGTTCTTGAATCATAGCCTATAAATAGACTTCTTCATTCATATTGGGCTAGCGTTCTAGTCTCAGGGATTGAACATTTATTTCTACTGGTAGAACTGAATCGTGACCATAGGTTAAAGCAAAAGGAGTAGTACCTATTGCTGTCTTCTTACAAGTTCGATCTGCCCACAAAGCTTTGGATAGTCTCTCATGCCAATCTTTAGGATTGTTGTCCGCCATCTTCTTGATGATGTTAATTAGAACCTTGTTGGTAGACTGAGCCTGTTCATTTGCCTTTGGAAGGTAAAGCCTAGACTGTACGAACTTGATCTTGTATGACTTTGCAAAGTCTTGGATTTCCCTTAACATAAAGGAAGTTCCCCCTATCTGTAGTGATCGTTTCTGTAATCTCAAACCTATGGATAATATGACTTTTGATGAACTCAATCACCGTTTTGGAAGAAATGGTTTTTAAAGCTTTAGCCTCTACCCACTTTGTGAAGTAGTCAGTGGCTACAATAATGAAAGTATGTTCATTGCTTGATGCTGGGGCTACTTTTCCAATGAAATCCATAGCCCAACCTCTAAATGGTCGTGGTTTAACTATTGGATTCAAAGGAAAATTAGGGCATGCTGGATTGGGCCATTACTTTGGCAATCTTCACACCCTTTTGCTTATTTGAAATAGTCTTTCTTCATGGTAGGCCAGTAATAGCCATAACTGCCGAGAAGCCATCGCATTTTCTTGCCTGATTGGTGAGCACCACAAGAACCTTCATGTACTTCTCCCATGACCCTCATTGAATCTTCAAGTCCTAGACACCTGAATAACACGCCTTCTTTTTTTTCTTCTGAGTAGCTCATTATTCATAAGTACATACTTTGGTGCTTGGCGTCTTATTCTTTTGTTTACTCTAGGAGAAGGATTAGATAGATAATCAATTCATGGTTTCCTCCAATCGGCTCCTTTTATTTCTGTGGCATTGACCTCGATGTTCATCCCTCTGGTGATGACTGATAGGAGAAATCTTCTCTGGATCTTTATAATTCTTACTGTTTGACCATCTTGAATTTGGATCTCAGAAGCTACCTGTGCCATCTCATTGGCAGCTAGGTTCTTTTCTCTTGGGATGTGCTTGACAGTGATCTCTTTGAAAGCATAGCTTAGATTCCTGGCTGCTACGTAGTATGCTACCATGTTGGGGTCTCTGCATCTGTATTAATTGGTCAATTGCTTGATTACCAGTTGAGAATCCCCAAAAACTTCCAAGTGTTGTACTCCCAGTTCTAATAGGATTTCTAAACCAATGATCAATGCCTCATGCTCCGCTCTGTTATTGGTACTTTCGAAGTCTAATTGGAAAGAATATGCATATCGAGCACCAAAAGGGTCTTTCAGAATGATACCTGCTCCTGCCGAAGAATCTGATTTCGAACCATCGAAAAATAACTTCCATGGTTTGATTTGAAGCACTCGTGTCTGACTTTAGTTGCTGGTGATCCTTCATCGTGCAAAAATCCCAGCTGAGCAACCTCTATAGTAGTCAAGTCTTCTATCTCTATGCAAGGGTGAGCTGCTAGAAAATCTGCAATTGCTTGTCCTTTTATTGCCTTTTGAGGAACATATCTGAAACTAAACTTTGATAAGGCCAAAATCCATTTACCAACTCTTCCTCTCAATACAGGTCTTGACAAAATGTATTTGATTAGGTCAATTTTAGCAATGATGTGAACTGTGAAAGGTTGCATGTAGTGTCTCAGTTTCACGGCTATGAAATAGAGAGTCAGGCATAGTTTCTTAATAGAAGAATACCTGATTTCTGTATCTTGCAAGATTCTACTCAGATAATAAACAACTCGTTCTTTTCCTTCCTCATTGTCTTGAGCTAACAAACTGCCTATAGAGTTTTCTGAAGCAAAAATGTATAATTTCAGTGGTATGCCCTTCTTCAGGGCCATTAACACTGGTGGATTGCTTAAGTATTGCTTGATCTGCTCAAATGCTTTTTGCTGGGGAGATCCCCAATTGAATGGATCTCTTTCCTTGATTCTTAGTAAGGGTGAAAAAGCTTGTGTGTTTCCCGCATAATTAGCAATAAATCGTCTCAAGAAGTTGATCTTGCCAAGAAAACTCTGCAACTCTTTTTTGTTTCTTGGGGCTGGAGCATCAATGATTGCTCTAGCCTTGTTCCTGTCCACCTCGATGCCTCTTTGGTGCATTAGAAATCCCAGAAAATTGCTTGCCTGAACTCCAAAGGCAGATTTCTTTGGATTCATCTTGAACTGATGCCTTCTCATCCTTTCAAAATATTTTCTAATATCTTCAACGTGCTGATCTTTTCTTTGAGACTTGATAACCACGTCGTCGATATAGACCTCGAGAGTGCGCCTGATCATGTCATGAAAAATGGCATTCATGGCCCTTTGATAGGTAGCTCCTGCATTTTTGAGCCTAAAGGCATGACAACGTATTCATATGCCCCCATTGCTCCTGGGAATCTAAAAGATGTCTTGTGAATATCATTTTCAGCGATCATGATTTGGTTGTACCCTTCATTGCCATCCATAAACGATAAGATTTGATTGTGAGCTGCCCCATCAATCAACATATCGGCTACTGGCATTCGATAGTCATCCTTGGGTGTGGCTTCATTGAGGTTTCTATAATCAATGCAGACCCTTACAACTTTGGTGATTTTCTTTAGAACAGGAACAATGTTTGCTACCCATTCTACATATCGGGTTGGTCTTATGAAGCCTGCTTTCAACAACCCTTCAATCTCTTCTTTGACTTTTAATTCTGTTTCCACAGACATTCTTTGGGGTAATTGCTTCACAGGTTTGTATCCATCCTTGATTGGCAACCTGTGCTCAACTAATTTTCTATCCAAACCTGGCATTTCGTGATATGCCCAGCAAAGCAATCTTTGAACTCTCGCAGTAGTGTAATGAGTTCCTCTCTGATCTTTTGATCTAGCAGGCCACTGATGAAGGTTGGCCTAGGATCATCTTTTGTCCCTAGATTTATTTCCTCCAAAGGATCTTGAACTTCAGGTGGTAAGTCATCCAATTGAGTTGGAGCCATCTGAATTTCTTCTTCTTGGTCTTTTAAATCGGGCCAGCTTTCTTCATCTATGAACTCTGCCATATTGATGGCTGAATCCATGTCTACCATTATTCCTTCTTCTTTCAGTATTGTATCAAACTTTACATGAGTTTTATGACCCTCATGGATGGGTCTTTAAGCAAAAGGCCTTCCTTATCCATAAATAATGGGAAAGGTGATGTGTGGTCTCTCCCAGGCCTTTGTGGAGAAGTTAAGACCACATTGGATACATTTTTGGGCCATTACTGCTGGAGAGTGGTCGTTCTTGATCAAGTCCTCAATTGTTAAAGGAGCAATATCTTCATTATAAAACCTAGCATCAATAGCATTAGTCAGGTAAGAATGGTTTATGATCAGCTTTTACCATTTCATACTCTTCTGTCTCTTCATTCCACATCAGTAGTTCCTGCTGTAGGGATGAATGGATGGACATACTCTGATGGATCCAATCTATGCCCAATTGGGCATGATAAGTGGATGTGCTATCAACCACAAAGAAAGACACCATGAGTGTTTTAGTCCCCACTTGAAGCTCTGCCAGCAAGATACCATGAGTAGCAGTAATGCCCCCAAAGAAGTTGGACACAGTCAGTTTTGTAGGGATGAGATCACTCTTGGTTTTTCCCAAAGCTGCTAATTTCTTGGAATGGAGCGCATTGATGGCAGCTCCTCCATCTATGAGAACTTTCTTAAACAGACTCCATTGACCTTTGCAGAGATGAACAATGGTCTTAGATGTTTGGTCATTGACCTATTTGGTATGGTAAAGAAGACCTATGATATGGTACCCTTTTCGAGCATGTTTGAGTGCCCGATGATGCTCATGGCTCTGTAAGTCTCAAGATTTTAGGCCTTTCATCATATTCGTCCCCTAACTAGATCAGGGCCATAGGCCTTTCTTCGATGAATATGTCACCTTCTATGTTTCTTGGTTGATTCTTTTGAGGCCTGTAAGTTGATGGGAGGATGTATACCGTGTTAACAGACATTATCTTTGTCTGCAACAACTGCTCCTCCTCTTCGGTCTCCATAGGTTGAGTTTCTACTCATGCTATTCCTTTCTTTGTGGTTGGAACAATTGGTCGGTTTTCCATTTTTCCTCCATCTGATTGTCTGTCTTGGTCTTCCACTGTTATGGTTCCAAAGGTAATTCTTTGGAGGGTATGATCATGCTTCTGGCCCGATTTAGGTATCATGGAACTATCTTCAGTTGTTCTTGAAAGGTTGCACTTTGGTTTTAGGCCCAAAGCAGCCTCAAACTCTTCGAAATTAATCTCATAAGCAAGCCAACTGTCATCCTCTTCATCTTTTGCTAAGTCAGATTCTTCTTTCTCTATTATGGTATCAGCTTCTTGCACCTTTCTGGGTAAGATGACCTGAACATTTGCCCTTCTCCACTTAGTGGTCACTTCAGGTAAAATGGAGACAACTTCTGCTTCTGTTCTTTCATGAATATCTGCCTTTCGGATAGTGAATGGAGTTTTATCCTTCAACTGGAGAACAAAAGAAGTAGGTCTTTTGAGAATGACCTTTGCCGATTCTGGTTTGACCGTCTTGGTGTCTGAAGAATTAGAGCCTTTGTAAAACCATTTTGCTGACTCTGGTTCCTCATTCCTGGAAGATTCTCCAACTCTTTTGGTTAGTTTAAAATGATTCATCTGTTTCGCAGGATTTCGTCCTTCCATTTTTCTTGTCATCTTGTGGTAATGGAAATTGCTCCCTAGTCTCGCATTTGCTAATTCTTTTATGTTAGTCAGGCTAAGGGATGACCCTTGCCCTTCTTCCATTCTTCTCCTAGCTATTCCATATTGTCTTCTGAGTCTGCGAGCTTGTGTATCTGTCAACTCTCTTTCTGGTCTTCCTTTCTTCCCGACCAAGTACAACGTGCCATCTTGTACAAAACCTTTTTTGAAGAAGTTTGGTGCTTCAGGACCTTGCATTGGTCTCTTTTGGAGGGTTTTCTCATTGCCTCCATGCCTATAAAGATGGTCTCTTGGTACATCGGGGACTACTGGTTTATTTGATGGATAGCCCTTATAATCGAGCTGAACCAATATGGACTTCCATTTCTCCCTCTGCTAGAGCTTCATTGATTCGTCCTCTCTTCTTGCATTTTCCTTGATACTTATGGGTTTATCAAAGGTAGTCTCCGATCCTTCATGTCTGCCTCTTGGACTAAAAGATCTATATCTCTTTGGGGATGACTTAATCATATTGATCTCCTGTTGGATCAGTTGTTCATCAATCTTCTTCTCCCCAGCTGGAATTTCTAGTTCACATTCACATTTGCACCTGCTGCAAAGAACAATTCCTGTAATGATAGTTGCTTTTGGTCTATTAGGTGTTGTGAGTGTTACCTTTCTTTTTCCTTCTTCCTCGATGTCTATAGTGATCTTCCTCTTGCTCTGGTTTGGCCAGTTGACACCGATCATGTTACTTGGGAAGGTGACTTGCTCTTTTGTATCCTTGTCAGGTTCTAACAGCATAGTTCTGCTTCTTTCAATCAAGTCTTGAACTATATCTTTGAAGATTTCACAATTCATGGTAGAATGATCAAAAGAATTATGCCACTTGCAGTATGTTTTTCCCCTAACCTCTTCTGGACTTGGCATTATGAAGTCTTTCTTTGGTTTGATCAAACTGGCTTTCCTCATATCTTCAAAGATTTCTTCTATCTAGTTCAAGTCAAAGGGGTATGACTTTCTTCTGGGATTTGAAGACTGAGCAAGATTTTTATGATCTTCTTTTTCTTCTTCTGTTTCTCCCCGATCCATCTTGCCTTTGTCTAGCCAATTGGCCCCTATCATATGGGTCGGGAATGGCTCAGTGTCCACTGTCATGGTGGCAGGTTTGTCCAGAAGGATCTTGCCTTCTAATATTAGATCCTGAATCTGATCTTTGAATTGCACACAGTTGTTGATGGCATGAGAAAAAGAATTATGCCACTTGCAGTGCACTTTCCCTTTCACCTCTTCTGGCTTGGGGAACACATGCTTGTTATCAAACCTGATCACTTTGCTCCTTAGAATCTCATCAAATATACTTTCAGCCTTAGATAGGTTGAAATAGTATGAATTGTGCTTTTGCTTGTAAGGAATAAATCCTCCAGTAGGGGGAGGATGATTCCTTTGTTCTCTATTCGGCCTTATGACTTCCTTGCAAGTGATGGGAGCTTGGAGTTTAATGATTTCTGAAGGAAACATGCATCTAATGCTTAGGAAATGAACTTTAGCCACAACCTATAACACAAAATCATTCTAAATGGCGGATTCATTTTATTTATGCTAGTTGAGCTAAACCTTTTTCATTTTAACCCAATTATCTTTAGCCTAGTCTCTTTGAACACAAAACAAAAGGGAAAAGGAATAGAGTTTTACCCTTGATGACCCTTTCTTGATTTCTCAAGAATGAACACCTTTGTTGGAAAGGCCTTTTCTTTTATTGGAATATTGACTCCTTCACCTCAAGGCTCCAAGACCAAGATTGGAGTCCTCTACCTCACCACACCAAATGTATCTTAGAGATGAAGAGAAGGCAACCAAGAGGTATGGATGCTAGTCTACATCTTGATTGAACCAATTTTTGGCTTATGGAAGATGAGAGGCAAAGATGATGCACTCACTCATCAACCAAAGTAGGAAAACCAAAAACCCTAGCTAGGTTTTCTCCAAACTAGCTTTTATAGGATGACACAAAGGCAAGGGAGAGAGCTCCCTAATAGTGCCAAAATTTTGGTGGGTTTGGGGCTCCATTTTTGAGTCCATGGGTCATGTCATCTTATGCCACTTATCCCTTTGTCCAACTTACCCTTTGGGCTATTTTGTCCATTTCCTTTTCAATCATATTTAAAATTCCCAATCCAATATTTATCTATATGTCAAAGTTAATTCCATAATTAACTTTTAATTATGAATTATAATTTAACTCTTAAATCATAATTAAAGTCCAACTTTAATTGACCCGGTCAAACTATTTGACTTTGGTCAATGGCTCCGGTCAACATGTTGACTTTTGACCGTTAGACTTTGACATTTGATTATCAACCATTGACTTGTGTCTCCTCATTTCATTTCTCTTCATTTGTACCTCTAATCACATTCCTTGGGTGTGTAGATCCATATGTTCCCTTTAGCAAGGTAGTGGGTTGACTCAACTTCTCAGAGATGATATACGAATTAAATTCCACAATTTAATTCTTCCTATTAATAAAGGTTAATTAAAACCTTTTAGGACATCCACAAACCATGGTTGTCGCCTAGCAGCAAGTCACGGTTATTCGAGCTAAATGAGATGTTGTGAAAGAACCTATTCAAATTGGAATGACCGTGCAATTGAATCCTTCTCTTATAACAATACTCCTTATTCACATTATTAGATTATGGAATCCGATTGTCAAAATCCTAATGTGAATCATTCCTTTTATATGATTATCCTGGTAAGATTTGAAGACCTCTTCCTTCAAATCTTATCCACTACTCTGCGCAGAGATTTGACAAATCATATCTTGGAGTATTCTCTCTCCTTTACCGAGAGTAGAAATTCCTTGTTGTACATTAATTTGCCTGCATGACTCTATTAAGAATCCTGATGAGCACCTTTAAGCTATGCCTAATTTAGCATGACCGCATAGTGCCCTCAAAGACTAACAACATAGCCACAAGACATCTATGATGTCTCAGGTCTAAGGATTAGTTTGCACCATTGCAATTTATGAGTTCTAGCTTGACATGTGAGTAAAGACTTCCATGCTGGAACTCATGCGTTGGATCGCGTTCAGTGTACTTGTCCTCCTACAAGCACCTACACACATATCTAGGTGTAGCCACACTCAATGACTTCAGACCTCGCCATTCTCTACATATAGAGATGATATTGTGTGTATCAGTTTTTGCCGAATATCAACGCCCAATTGATATTCCTATGACCAGGAACATATTCAGGATTAGGGATCATAATCAGTCTCCATGTATGTAATGTCCACTTTTATATTCCTAGGACTATAGTTGTTTGACCAATATCATGGTTGAAAAGAACTGGTCTTGCCCATGAATAACTTAATAAGTCATTAGGAAAGATGTCCTTAACATTAATTATCATGCAATTAGTTGGCTTTAAGGGCATACTAATTAGTTAATGATTTTTGCAACAGATACCTTGTAAGACCTGTGTCTTGGGAAGCAAGAACGGTGAGCAATCCCACATCGCTCGGGGAGGGAAGGGTGATGTGCCTTATATGTGTGGGCACGTCTCTATCTAGCAAGAGGCCTTTTGGGAGCTCACTGGCTTCGGATTCCTTGGAACTCCGAAGTTAAGCGAGTTGGTGCTAGAGCAATCCCAGGATGGGTGACCCACTGGGAAGTTGCTAGTGAGTTCCCAGAAACAAAACCGTGAGGGCGGGGGCCCAAAGCGGACAATATCTTGCAAGGGGAGTCGGGTCGTGACATACCTTGGTTTGTAAGCATTCTTTAGACTCTTATGTGATCTCAACCTGGTGGATTGGATTTTTATAATAAACGGGCTTGGAAGTATTTTTTTCTTTGTACTTCCTCTCTCAATAGAAGTTCGTACTTCCCAGCCCTTTGAGCTATGTCTTGCAGGTTTGTAAATTCGAAATCATCGAATTTCTTTCTGAGGGTGAGCCTGAGAACATTTTGTGACATCTTGATGAAGTGTTTTTCATCCATAGGGATCTTGCATTTCTTCTTGAGCTTTTTGAAGTGTGTAATAAAATCTGGCATTGTTTCATGGTCTCCTTGCATCATATCAGTAAGATCATTGACAGTGATCTCAGCTTCAGATCTGTAATTTTGATCCATAAATGCCCCTTCCATTTCGTTCCATCCTTGGATGGAGTTCAGGCTGAAATTGGAATACCAGGTGAAGGCTTGACCTGACAAAGAGCTTCAAAAACAGCCTTAACTTCAGATCGGGTTGATTTTCAATGGCCACACAATAAGCTGAGAAGCGCTTGATGTGTTCTAAAGCTGAAGCATAGAGGTCTTCTCCGTTGAACAGATGAAAATTGGGGACTTTAAAACCTCTGGGAAAAGGTAAGTCATCAATGTATGTAGGGTAAGGTTTCTGGTAAGTAGGTCTCTACATCCTTCTTACTTCTACTTGTCCATTGAGCACAAGCTGTCTCGGACCATCGATCTCGTTTTGCATGAGTAAGTTAGGATTTCCTGGTGGGTTGGGAATAGGAACAACTGGAATAGGTTCAGCTTCCATCTCTTCTTCATCCTCTGAATCCTGAGCTTGATCGGGCTGTCTGGTTACACTCCCTCTTCCTCTCGCGAGACTGTTGTTACCATTGTTGTGGCCGATGTGAAGGTTGGACCCTGCGGGTTGTTTCCATCTTTCAGCGTGCATGTTTTTCCTTACCGGTTTTGGAGGTAGCGTGACAGGACCGGCCCCGGATTTCCCCCAAATCCCGAGACCGACCCTGCGGTTAATTTGACATCCTACGATGCCGGGCCCACAAACTAAGAAATTTCACTTCCTCTTCTCGAGACAAAAGGAAAATGGTGGAGACTTCTGCCGAAATTTCGGCAGAGTCTCCCTTGAAAAATGGACTTTTCCCAATTATTCAACATGTCAAACAAATCACAGAAAACAACCCAAGCGCCAGCAAACAACTACGAATACACAAATAGGCCTCCGGCCTTCAATTCCAACCCTAATGGGCGATAACAGAGCATATCTAAGGGTAATTGAATTTAAACAATAATTCCACCTTAAGAGAAATGGACATAGAAGTCCTACCCTTCGGTCGAAGCTTGCGAGAAGGAAAGCTCAGCTTGAAAGTTCGATTCACGGCACTACAGCCTGGGGGCGCAAAACAGAAAAGTGTGAGTGGACGAAAATAAGTTTTCAATACTTAAAACAACATACTAACCCCACCTTTTGAAAACAATGCAGAACATGAAATTCGAACCGTTGTAAATGAAATTGATTTAAAAACCGATAGCTCAAAACAATAAAAGGATAAACCCATTCCAAACCTTTTTCGAATAAACCAACCTTGCTCATTTGCTTTCCCCGAGGCATAACCTCCCAAAAAGAATTCATATAGATAAAAGTAAATATGAATAGGAATAACTTGAAAATCGTAAACGTAAAAGTATAATAAAGTTTCCAAAGCTCAAGATAAAACCAAGAAACCCAAATCAAAGCATAGTAATATAGTATTGACACTTCAAAGGCATCACCCCTTACTTTAAAATTCCCGAACCAATCTCTCAAAACGCAGCGTCTGCTATACGGCGAGCGAGGAAGTATCCTCACCGATAAACAAGAAAGAATATGTATAGATATAGATATACGATAGTACGTAAACTATAACCAACACACATATACACAAGTATCACCACCAATGTTGTATCGGGGAACAATCCAACCAGGGGATCGTTTAACTGCACCATATGGAGGAGTCCTCAACAACCATATGGCCAGGGAATGAGCCGTCCAACTGGGACTAAGCTTATCAGCACGTACAGCAGAATCCTCAACACTCGTACGCCTGTAACAAGTCTTACGCGCGCAGACTACCCAATCAAAGGTCTACAGTCACACCCAATCAAGGGTGCACCGGGTATCCGACATATCCAAGTATCCATTTTCCAAAGTTCCGTAACCGGGGGAGGTACATAGGGTAGTGCTTATAGCACTTCAACTGACATAGCCACAAACCACTCACATTCCACCATATAATATTCATACCCTCGTACCCCACATATATCCAACATATATATATAGCCATTCCCGAAAGTATTGTATAACAACTCAATATACTTGCAACATGTAGAAAACCCGAATATATATATAATCACAGTATACTTGTTCTTCCCGAAAATATATATATAATCCAAATATAACAATATGGTTGCATAAGGGACCTCACATCCCGACACATGGTATTCCAAAACCCGAATATATAAAACTAAAGCATAAAGAACCAATTCTTAAACATATTACTTTAACTCAATGCACAATCCAAAATATGAGATCCAAAATACGACTACGACATCTTTAAAGTATAGCCCAAACATTTAATTCAAATCATAGATGTAAGTTTCCAAACTAAATATATAATATATAAGTTACTAAGCATATAATATGTATTATCCGAAAACTATAGCATATAGTCCCCGATATTCAAAACTTCCAAATATTTAGGATTACCCGATGAAACCATAAATAGAACAACATAATAATTCCAAAGTGAAACCATCCCATTATATAATCCAATCCCAACGTTTATCGGGATAGGATTGCCCAAATGTTTAATTATTAATATAAGTATAAGTTTCTTAGAAATATACATGTAGTTTCCCAAAGATATAAATTATAGGTTTCCAAAGATATAAAATGTAACCTCCCAAAAATATAGGATATTATTTCTCAAAGTCTAGGATATAATTTCCAAAAGAATATAAGATACGGTTTCACTAAAGTATACGATATAGGTTTCCAAAATATAATATATATATATATATATAATTTCACAAAAGTATAGAATGTATATATATGTTTCCAAAGGTATAGAAAATAACCCAGGATATCCTTAACTTCAAATATTAAAGTAAATAGAAACCTTTTCTAATTAAATACATATAGAAATCCAAGATTCAAATAACCGAAATATATAAGCTTTGAAACCCGATAAGGCCATGAACTCCAACTTATCAATAAAATCAAAGTATGAAAATATTTATTCTTAAAGTATAGTAACCAACCGAAAGCATTTGTAGATCTCTCAAACTTCCCATATTCTTCAAATCCGTAATTTAATGGTCATATAAGACTCCAACATCCACATAACCAAAGAAATCCATGATTCAAAGCCCAAAATAATATTATACTTCCAAAATATCACCAAGTATTCAATTCAACACAAAACTCGATTATTAAACATAACCCAATAAATTCACAAAATGCCAAAGATCCCATATTAATTCAATATTAAAATATAAACCTCATGTCCCGCATATACCCCAGGACCCCAAAACATGTAAAAGCTTTCAATATAAATTATATTCATATAATTTCATCAAAACCAAATTCACGATTTAAAACAATATTTAAATCCTCATAATCGGAATAAAACCATTTATATGCATTTCAATTCATTATTTAAAGTAATGCACGTTTGAAAACAATGTCCACTCACTGATGGTCCACGCTGCATAACCCTGAGAGGGTTCCACTTGCGAATCACGAGGAGACAGAGTACCTAATCGAAGAAACGAGGATTCGATTAATTACAGTGAACCGAACGATAACTTAAATTCAAAACTCTAACTTTTCTCGAGCTCAAGTGTGCGTGCACACTTAGACGAACGATTCTAAGGTCAACAACACTCAAGGAATCACGATGCGACCTCGGGAGACGCACGGTCAACTTCCGGGTCAAACTTAGTCAAACTTGGTCAACCCGGGCCCCCGGGGCCCACGACCACCAAATGGATCCCAACGTCCTTAAAGATCCAACAAAGTCACCTAATCACGTCCCGAAGGTTTGGTCTCGACCGAACGGTTAGATTTCTCACGATCGCACAATCGGACGGTTTCCGGGACACCCAACCTTAAAGTCGATGATTCGGAGCATCCGGGGCTCCAAATCTCGATCCACGAGTTCCTACACAGTTCTAGAGGTTCAAGGAACAACATATTTGAAATTGGAATCGATCCAACGGTCCGAACACGTTGAACCCCGATATTGCCTATTAGGCGTAATATCCGATCAACGGTCATACGATCTCCAATTCCAAATCCAAGCATACCGTCGTGCTCGGGACGAAGTAGGGATAATTTAGAAACATTTTTGGGTCGTCGCAAGTGGGCCCACGCGCCGCCACACGAGCTGGCAGCGCGTTGGGTGTCCAAAGCGATTTTCGGCGACGGCCCGACTCAAAATCTTCCTGCACCCTTCCTACCACAGGTCAAGCTAGATGAGAGGAGTAACTTACCCTTCTTGGTGGACAGCCAATTTGGCCGGGAAACATGTCAAAATGTTGGATTTGTCGCCGGAAACCTAGAAAATTTCTAGGTTTCGAATCTGCAATCTTGAGATGGAATCGAGCCAAATCCTTCAGGGGTTATACCAAAGGGACATTGGAGAGTGTTTTGGGTGAGGTATCGTGGCCGGTGACGGCCAGACTTGGCTGGAAAAACGACTGGTTCAGTTGGGATTTTTATGGGTTTTTTTGTCGTGGTTTTCGATCGAGATTACGAGCAAATCCCAAGGATTCGAGGCTGGAGACCTACATAGAAGTGTAGAGGGGAGAGAGAAGAAGAATTTGAGTGGTGGATGGCGGCTGGGCATGGCCGGAAATGACCGTGGTGGCCGTCGGAAATTTCTGCGGCAAAACAGAGGGGGAGGATCGGGATTTCGTCAGGAAAGGCTGTGGGGGATTCGTCGGGAAAGGTAGGGCACGATTCTGTCCGTACTCGCGAGCTGATTGGGTGGTTTTTAAACACATTTTTCGAAATTACCAAATTACCCCTGTCAGTTTCTAGAGGTTTCCGGGTTCTACACGCGTCGCGATCGAGCGTGCCGCGCGTCTACGAACTCGTTTAGACGAGCCGGACGCAATGGCGCAACCCGTTTCGCCAAATTCTTTCCCGAAAATAAAGTTGACCAATTTGCCCTTTCAATTATTAAATTCCAATTTTATTTTTTTAATCCTTTTAATTCCATTTTAATTTCTTATTTCACTAAATTCATTTTAATTCAATTAATTCCTTTAAATTTGGGTCTGGGATGTTACATAGCGCAACTTCACCAGTTCTTGGTGCCTGATATTTGGATGTAGGTGCAGCAGATGTCTGCTCGTAAAGTATGAGCTTGTTGTTCCCGATACCTTCGACCATCGAGTTTGGAGTAAAAGTTGGAGCCTTACTGTCTGCCTGGACTGGTGAAGTAGGCACCTTAAATGAGCCCTCGATTATAAATTCTGGTGACGAGGCACTAGCATATCCACTAGCTTGTCCATGTGAATATCCCGATATTACAGGAGGCATCCCTAGTGTTGCGGGTACCTTGTCTTTTCCTTTGGAATTCTTCTCTTCATTCGTAACTTTAAAGAAGGTTCGAAAAGTTCCTTAAAGTATGCTCTAGTTTCGTTTCCTTGTAGAGTTGTGTTCACATGTCCTTTTTCGACACTTAGAGTAATACTCTAAGACATGTGTATCACGTTCTCATTCACTATTTGGAAACCTTCTCTCATGGTTCTTTCGAAACGATCGAAAGATGTTAGAAGTAAAGTAGAATCAGCTATGTAGACTTTGTGTCTGGTTTCTCTGACCATATGTTGTATGAAAGTCCCACCGGGCGTGCCAAAAATATGTTGGTGTCTTTTGATGACTGGGAGGGTAAGTGGGAGACCGTTCTAACAATGATGGCCCGAGTGCTCTCTTGAAGTTAGCATTGATGGTTCTTGGTGATGAGTTCGCTTCCAACTAGACCCAATTGAAAGTTGGATCAGGCTTGAATGAGAAAGACCGAGTCTGGCCTTCGCTGGGGCTGGTGATCGAGCTGGTGCTCTGAATTCGTTGGATTGCGTAGCCCTGCCACTATTGGAATCAAGAATGACCCAATAGAATTGTGATGAATGTATGCTCGTTTGATTATAAACTAGATCTGCGCTGATCTTAACTCCTAATCAAGCCATTGTGCTCCGAGGGGGGTACTGGCTCAGATTAGTTCCTTTCTATGCCTCGATTGAGAGGACTTCAACATTCTTTCATTTGCATATGGATGGTATGATAGGCATATGGTACACCTGATCAAAGAAATAGAAAAATCGTGTTTTGGTCAGACAATCCCTAGATCGGGCTTGCCAACCTTAATATAAACACAGAGAAAAACCTTGAAACATGTTTATTTATATTGAAACTGAATTTATCAATACTGAACAGGCCTCAAACACCCTTTATCGGGCAGTTTTTATCTTGATCGGGCTAGGCACTGTTTATCGGGCAAGAGGAAATTCTAGATCGGGCTGGAGCAAAGCCCTGTACAGGCCAGGTACTGTCAATCGAACTGAGTAAAAACCCTTAAATGGGCTTGCCTTATGAGATAAACTGTGTGTAACCATAATATAATTCAAGACAAATATTGAAAATAAGTTATTCTTCAAAACAAAGGTAAATAGATATTTGAAAATGAAAGACTTCTCTGTCTGGTCTTTTTTATAATGGTAAACAAACGGAGATATGGAACACTACAAGTCTAGAATGTAATACAATATTAACTCAAAACTGCAAATGTTTCCATCTGTTGCGAGCATGTTTAGTACAATATATGGAAGATATTAGCAGTTATGCTAACAAATCATACCAAGTGTTTGGCAGAGCAATAAAAGAGATGATCGCAGGAGTTGTCGACTGGATGATCTAAGTGGTGAGTGAATTGACTGTTTTGAAAGCTTTGGAGGTTGTTTTTGTGTTTATAAACGTTGAGTCTGGTTTGGAGAGAGAGTCCTCGATTGCTGTTGCAGAGGTCTCTATTTATAGGCTGATGGCTTGAATGCGCTGGTGATGAATAGACAAAAGGAATGTAGTTGGGATCCCACAACATCATTACAATTTTTATCTTCTTGCTAGCTAAGCCTTAGTGGGGAGAAAGGTGGAGATAGTCATATATCAAAAGTCTCCAATTAAGCCTTGAAACGGGTCTGGTTGTCTCGCTTTTGCTCTCTGAGTGAAAGATAAAATATTTTATCTTACATTCTCCCCCACATCGCGTGCATCCTCTGCAAGAAAGGTTATTTCCTTTTGACCCCTTTGATGGGTCAAAGTCTTGCTTTCAATCATGGGCTTTGGGCCTTGTTATTTAAACCAAATTCTTGGTCCAAGCAAGCCCTTTGAAGAAATTCTGTTTAAGTGAGTTGGGCTTGGGCTTCTGGAACAGTGAATGGAGACCAATATTGGGCTTTTTCCATTTTTCGTTCAAACAGGTCCTGTGACAGTCTTCACTCGTGCAAATTATGAAAAATCCAGAGGTATGCTCGACCACTTATACCATCTTTTTTGTATTATGGGTTGAATTGCAAGTCCTGGTGTAAAATGTTAACGGCATGTCTGATTTATTAGGTACTTAAGATTTTGGGTAAGTTATACATATACAACATCTACATTAAGTGCTATTCCTCATTTTGAGATACAATCTAGCCTGTTAACTTATGCTCGAACTTAAGTTTCACATATGTTCTCTCTTGCTGATAACATGTTACTCTTAAGTATCTCCTTTTAGTCTTTGAATTTGAGAACACTTTTGAGTTGGCTTTCATTCTTTTCTGATGCTGTGTCATGAAAATTACCTGTTTCGTTGACTCGCATGTTATGCCCTTGCTGATCCGACATTATCCTAATGTATAGGATTTAAACCTTTTTGATAGTCAGTTTTTATATAATCTCGTGATCTTACTTTAGGTTTATGGTTTAGAAAGATAGTCCTATTTTTGGATGTAACGGGCTTATTTCTAGAGTGCTGACCACATAAGCTATTGTGCTCTGTTGGAATTTGAAGGTGTTTTGGGATTTAGGACGATCTGGCAAGACGAAAAGAAATAAAACTATATTTCAGACAGAATTATCTTGCCCGATGTAGTGCCCAATTTTGATACTGTAGCAATTGTTATTGCCCGATTTTGATAGAGATGAATGCACTGGCTCATATTGAGCTCAGCTATGTATGTCTGTATATATAACGAAAACGGTTACATCCAGATCATTACAAAATTGATCTATTAATGTGTGTATGACACTTGACAATTTCTTACAGGCCTTTGAGCCATACAAAATTTTCTTAACCGTAAAGAATCTAAACTGGTACTTAGTCACATCCAGCTGTAAACTGTAAAACTGTAAAAGTAAATCAGTAAAACCACTTTATACATCAACATGTTCTCTTGAGGTATTGTTCTGGGTTCTCTTAATTTCCTTTGGCTTCTGAACTGTATTTTGGATGCCAGGGATGGCTTTTCTTTCCAACTTGAAGGAATGGATCACAGATTTCAAAATCCCATTTCTTTCCTGAAATGTTTTCATACATGAGTTTGTTTCTTATATGGATTGGTTTTTAATTTAGTTATAAAATTTGAAAATTAATTGACCACTTATTGTGACATGTTCTAATAGAAGTCTAGGAGAACTGTCCCATTCCGTTTTATTTTTCTTTGATGCTTTACTTTATAATCTTTCCATGAGGGTTGGTTTATCAGTTTGTGTTGATATGATATGATAAAATGAGGTTCTATTCTCTCTCTCCCACTCTCTTCCTCTCCTTTTCTATGCCCTCTCTCACTCTCCTTCTCGGGGCTCTTTCATCCATCTCTAGATCTGGTTGGATCTCGAGGTTTGGAGATGGATTCGCATCTCGTCTGGAGATTGCCACCGTACTCCTCTCTCTTGGTTTCACATCGAAACTGACCGAACCGAGCCGGATACTCAGTGCACTGACCATAGTCAGTTGAAGTGAGCGTTAGTTCTCTCTCTCTCATTTGGAAGTAACCCTCGTCCTGATCTTTTGTTTGTTTTGTTTTGGTCTGCCTTGATGAGGATCTATCAAGCAAATAAAGCAGTTTAGTGTTCCCCAAAAAGCTAGGGACCATACTTGCATATGGCACTAAACCCAACCTAGACTTTTTTAGATTGATTAATAACATCAATCGCTAGCAACCAAACAATGAGAGAATGTACTCTTTTATGTCAATCGGGTAAAAACTTGGACAATTTGTTGCTGAAAAAACTGATGTATCTAAAAGGGTGTCTGATAAGAAAAATACTTGTAAGTGAATTAGTAACTGCATAACCAAGAGAGCCACATGTCCAGCCACCAAGGGCGGATGCATAGAGGGCCAAATATGGTCAAGCGACCCCGTGAACTCCGTAAATTTTCTCTGCGAGCTCTGTCGGTGACCCCTTGAAAGTGCCCACCAACTGCTCGACGAAATCCCTCAAAGACAGAGGCAATTAAAACGTTATGAGAGATGGATTTACATCGGAGGTTTTGACTTGGATGTAACATGCACGGGTATATTTTGGCTTAGTATATATTAAAAAGCTAGTTAATACTTAATAGAATGCTGATAAATGTTCAAAAGCTAGTTCACATTTTTGTTTGTTTTTCTCTTTTGCGTTTTTTTTAACCCATTAAATTTTGGAGGGGGTGAGATGAGAGGGGAAGGTATGAGAGACTGAGGTTTGAGAGTTAGCGGTGACCACTAATAATGGAAATTATGGAATAAGGAATTGATGAAACACAGAAAATAAAATGGTTTTTGCTCCTCGGGCACACCCTCAACAGGAGAAATTAGTTGATGAGACAGTAACAGCACATGGACAATATAAAAATAAAATACTCACAAATATGAATGAAAGTAGCATCTTCTAATTTTTCCTGGTATTTTTTGTTTACAAAACAATTGGAAACTTTTACACATTGATCTTTTCGGGGTAAAATCCTGGATCGTCACTGTTCACCTCTCTTTTCATCTAAATGGTTGCATAGGGAAACAAACTGATAAATGGTTCCAATTTATTGATCAGATAATGAATAATAAAATTTAACTATATTAAGAGACAATTGTAACCTATATATAATGGTCTATTATTGCCCAAAATGATTGTAGTGACATTATCGTTGGGTAAAGAAATTTGGTAGGGTCCAAATCAAGGACGGATTCACGTTGGGGCAAGGGAGGTCAAGTGACTCCTGCAAGCCTGAAATCACAGTCTGGGAGAAAAACTTGACCAATGGAAATCTCTGGTTTAGTCACTCTCCACCTATTTGATTCTTTGCCTCAAAGAGAAGCAGCTCTTGCTTTTGCCAAGGGAGTGGGGCAAACCAGAAACCACAGCCTGGGGAGAAGATTTGAACCATGGAAATCTCTGGTTTAGTCGCTCTCCACCTATTTGATTCTTTGCCTCAAAGAGAAGCAACTCCTGCTTCTGCCAAGGGAGTGGGGCAAACCAGAAACCACGGCCTGGGTAGAAGATTTGACTCATGGAAATCTCTGGTTTAGTCACTCTCCACCTATTTGATTCTTTGCCTCAAAGAGAAGCAGCTCCTACTTCTACCAAGGGAGTGGGGCAAACCAGAAACCACAGCCTAGGGAGAAGATGTTGACTTTGATAATTGCTTTTGGCATGTGCATGAAGATTTTTTTAATTTTTTTTTCTTCCTTCAAACTACATAGCAATACATATAGTAGTTATATGCAACTATCACAACCAAAATTTCTACTTCAGTGGTTTAAGGACTGGCATGAATACCTCCTTTATCAAAAGCCCTATCCTATTCTTTAAGCTTTAATTAATTAATAATTATTGTTTTTTTAAGAACAACTAATATGTCCTTAGTTTTCTTGATTGGTTATATTGTTGAGCTTTTATTTTGGTTAGTTTGAATAAATTTTGTATGCTTTAATCAGAAATGTGTACAATGCTGTAGTGGAGGCCGTTCCCTTGTGTTTATGTCAGTGTGTGGTCTGTCCAAATGAGATTTTAGAATTGGCTTCATTTTACATTGGAATTGTAAGATTAAGGGCCTGTTCGGTAACGTTTTGGGAGAATGTTTTCTTAGAATATTTTCAGAGAATAAAAACAATAAAACGAATTTGCATTTTCAGGAAATGAAAATGTGTCTGGTAGATTAATTACAAAACATCTTGAGAAAACAAAACAATGAAAGCGTGTCTGGTAGTACGATTTGAAATAATAATATGTGAGTTATTTTTATGAAAACGTTTCACATGAGAATGAAAATAACTTTTTTCTGTTTTTTACAAGTACACATGAACTTGTTTCATTTTATAAAAACATTCTCAGTGTTTTGTGTTTTTGGGCCACCGAACGTGTTTTTGCTACATTTTTGTTCTCTGAAAATGAAAACAACCCCTTAAAACGTTACCCAACCTTATCACTTGGGTGGAGTATTGAATTGATGCCACGTAAGTAGACATACATGCATCAACATCTGAATTATTAAAGAATATTTGACCCAAATTTTTTATATATTAAAGAATATAGACAATAAACTCGTGCTTTTCTAGTGCCTTCCATGCAAGGACCCAACATTGACTTTAACAAGTGCGATAATTAATGCTAGTTGACGAAAAAAAAATGTAAACGCTGTAAGAGCAATGATTTGTTTTTTCTCTTTCTTAGAGCATCTCCAACAACCTCTTCAACCACTTTGAGATCTTTCCGAATAGGTGAGTCACATCGTAAAATTCTCTCCAATGGCCTCTTCAACCTCAAATATCAAATCTGCAACCCCATTCTCTCTCTTCAAAACCCAGTAAGTTGATCTTCGCTTCTTCAAAACATTTATTTTGTTTTGGGAGAATCAAAATCGTCTTAGAAAGGCTAAAAATATTTATTTGCTTGATGGGTTTGATGTACATTTCATAAATATTATTTATTTTCTAGAATATTATCTTTTTAAAAAAGAATTTTATTAATTGTTATTGTTTAAAGTCAAATATTGTATTAATTGAATTGAAGGAAGCGATGAAGACGAAATATTAAAGTAGCAAACAAGGCTCTTCAAATTGCCACGTAGGTCAACAAACTTCAATTTGAAGAGTTTTTTTTGCTACCACTGTTGGAGATGCTCTTATTGTACGTTTATACTACACTAGTCTTTATGCACGCACTTCCGTGTTTATGAGCGACTTTTTTAAAAAAAAATTTACACTGATTTTAGAATTAAAAAATATAATAGGTAGTTGTGTTTCATAAAAATAGAATTCATTACCTTTTTTTTAATTTTAATTTTTTTAATATGAAAAGGTGTGAATTTACCATATTATCCTCATTTAATTAATAATTTCAATTCTTAATGTTTGCATTAACCAACGACATTTTCTGGTATTTTAAATGTTTTACCATTCTATATATATTACGGCTTTGATAACTGAAATTAAGAAAAATTAACAAAAAATAAAACAAAAAATGAAAATAAATTTTGGAAATGGATAGAAATGTAAGTATTTGTACGCCAAATTTTTTTTTTTTAATACTAAGTATGTGAGTACTATTTATCTTTGTTGTAGTTAATAGATAATAATTTTTTTGGGCCAACATGTTTATAGGTAAAAGAACCAAAGAATGCTACTAACCAAACTGTCATTAGGAGCTTAGATATGCAGAGAGCAAGGTATGCATAATAGTATCAAATTTGTATTCTTTCATAATATTAGTAAGTGATTGTACATGTACATGTCTTCTTATTAAAGGGAATTATAGGGTAATGGTAGAATAGGAAAGAGAAAGAACAAAATTGATTAAAAATTATTAAAAAGCAAATGGGAGTATAAGTGGAGAAAAAAGGAGTGGGAAAATCAGCTCCAAAAAAAATAGTGAGAACTTATCAGAGGTGATGGCAGAGGCCGATGGAATCTAACCTAACCTTTTGAATTGGGGCAAGTGACTTGATAAACTCTCAAGTCTGTGATGGGCTTTTATTTTTCTTTTTGGCAATGAGTCTGCGATCAACAACGACGAGTTTGGGCATCAGTTAAAGCCACCATAGGGAGGTCGTCACTCTCAGGCGGCGCAACCCTAGAGAAAGTAGTAGCGTCGAGTATTTCTTGTTTGCAACAATGGTGGTTAATGGGTGTCTTTTTTTTTCTTTCCGTAGTGGTTATCGGGTGTTGCATTAAGTTAGTTGCTGATGTGTATAAGTTGCACGAGTAGTGATCTCTTGGTCACCCACCGTTGGATTTAAATCCAACGGTCCAATAGAGTTTCTTAAAAGGAGTGCAAAAATAGGTGGGCCTTTGGATTTAAATCCAAAGGTGCATGGCCACGAATTCCTTGGTCACTAAGTGACCAAGAGAACACTACTCTAAGTTGCACACATGTTCGAATTTTATTGGACTGTAGTACCAATTAGCAATGCCAACTTGTACTACAGTAGTATTGTATAATTTCTCCATTAGAGGCGCCCTCTAGAGCCATCCATGTGTCTTTTGGAATTTCCAAGAATTTTTGAATACATTAAATTCTTATTTTCCCATTTTACCCTTCTCTTTTTTTCCATTTATGGGTTTTCTCTCTTCTTTTCTACCTCCATTGTTTTTTCTCATCTAGTAAATCAGAAATAGATTCCTCTTGTTTTTTTTTTCTTATGTATTTTAGTTAAAACCACCATTTTCACAGCAAACAGAGGTTCAAAACTGGAAGTTGTTACTATTTTCATCATCTTCTTTATATCAACTGCAGATATGAAGTTGAAACCACCATTTGTCACAGAAAAAGCAAACGCAAAAAACTGGGTTTTATTTTATTTTATACTATTTTCGCCATCTTCTTCATCTCAACTACAGATAGATAGATTTTTAAAAACTGAAGGAAAAAAAAATGTATAATAGAGTTACCAATAAGAACAAAGAGAAAGAAGAAACGAGATATGAAATGCATTTTGGGATTTTTTAGGTAAGGAAATGAGATGCATGTTAGAATTTTTTTATCTGATATTGCTTTTGGTTTGGGCCTGCTTGAGCAGAAAACTTATATAAAACAGAGATATCACTATTTTGCCATCTCCGACCAATTACGCTAAAATGGAAAAGTTATCACTTGGGCCCCGATTCATGGGAAATGAGGCTTGGGGATGAGAAATCATTACTTTCCCATGTTTGGTAAGTCCATGCATAGGAAATCGTTGCATTGCACATGAGAAAGTAAGGGGGAAATTTAAGCCATCATAACCCCACGGGTTTTGGTTTCCTTCTCATGTGAAAGTTAGGGAAAATAAAGCCAACATTAAATACGCATTTTTCAAAACCATATTGTCCCGATTAACAATTTAGAATTACAATATAGCATTAAATGCATTTTTTTATTTGATTTCATATGGGTATAATTGGAAAATAAAACAAACTTCGTTTTACATTCCTACACAAACCAAACATGTGAAAACAAATAAACGGGTATTTCTTGATTACTTTCCCAAGATTACCAAACATTAGAAAAGAATTTCTATTTCTCATCTCTTGGGAAATGACATGGGAAGTGATTTCCCATCAAATCCGTTTCGTGAATGAAACGGGGCCTTATGATATAAGGTAATTGGCCAGAAATCGCAAAATAGTGTTATACCCGTTGCACACAAGTGTTTCTCGTAGTAGAGGTTCGAAGAGAGAAGGCTGAGAGAAATTGGGAAGTAAAACAATGTGGGCATTCAATAAGCAGGCCCAAAGGGTTAAAATTGGAAAAGTAAGAAAATTTCATTTGGTTTAAATTTTCTCAAACACGTGTGATGCTTAGAGTAGACAATGCATGGGATTATGATAAGAGTCGCCTTTGAGCTACTTTTTTTTTTGGTTGCATTGGAGGAAAGTTGGTGGTTAGAATTTACCCCCATATTTATTCTAGAATGTTCTTGTTCTGTTATAAAAAGCCCTGTATCTGCAGCAGTTTATGGCAAGAAGCAACAAAAAATTCAAACCTTACCAGAGCTCTTTAGAATATAATATATAAGCCCTGTGTCTACTGTCTTCTTTTTTGTTTGTATAGTTTCTATTTCTCTCAGGGTCTCTACTGTCTTTCCTAGCTAGCTACTTCCTACTCTATCAAGCAAATAAAGCAGTTTTAGGTTGATTAATAAGCTAGGGACCAGACTTTGCATATGGCATTAAATCCAACCTAGAATTTTTTAGGTTGATTAATAACATCAATCGCTAGCAACCAAACAATGAGAGAATCAATCATGTAACCTTTTTATGTCAAAGGGTAAAAACTTGGACACTTTGTTGCCCAAAAAACTGATGTATCTAAAAGGGTGTCTGATAAGAAAAATACTTGTAAGTGAATTAGTAGATGCATAATCAAGAGAGCCACGTGTCCATCCTCCAAGGGCGGATGCACAGAGGGCCAAATATGGTCAATCGACCCCGTGAATTCTGTAAATTTTCTCTGTAAGCTCTGTCGGTGACCCCTTGAAAGTGCCCACCAACTGCTCGACGAAATCCCTCAAAGACAGAGGCAATTAAAACGTTATGAGAGATGGATTTACCTTGGAGCTTTTGACTTGGATATAACATACACGGGTATATGAAAAAGCTAGTTAATAGAATGCTGATAAATGTTCAAAAGCTAGTTCACATTTTTGTTTGTGTTTTCTCTTTTGTGTTTTTTTTAACCCATTAAATTTGGAGGGGATGAGATGAGAGGGGAAGGTATGAGAGACTGAGGTTTGAGAGTTAGTGGTGACCACTAATAATGGAAATTATAGAATAAGGAATTGACGAAACACATAAAATAAAGGGTAATGCTAGGCTTACCACATTTTTCATACCACATTTATACCACCTCTCTAATAGAGGTGGAGCCCACCAATACAATGGGCCCACCGAACCAATACAACGGGCCCATCTCTATTAGAGAGGTGGTATAAATGTGGTATGAAAAGTGTGATAAGCCTAGCATTTCCCTAAAATAAAATGGTTTTGGCTCCTCAGGCACACCCTCAACCGGAGAAATTAGTTGATGAGACAGTAACACCACATGGACAGTATAAAATACTCACAAATATGAATGAAAGTAGTATCTTCTAATTTTTCATGGCAGTTTTCATTTACAAAACATTTAGAAATTTTAACATATTAATCTCTCGGGAACTTTGGTTTTTAGCCAATGAAGTGGAAAATAATTAGAAAAAGGCCAAAAAATAAGCCTAAACCCAAATCTCAAACAAAACTAGTCCATTGGCCTTTTTCTAATTATTTTCCCTTTCATTGGCTAAATCTAATAATTCTTAATCTCTTTGGGCTAAAATCCTGAATCCGTCACTCATCTAAATATATAGTTACAAAGGGAAACAAACTGAGAAATGGCTCCAATTTGTTGATCAGATAATGAATAATAAAATTTAACTGTATTAAGAGACAATAGTAACCTATATATAATGATCTATTATTGTCCAAAATTATTGTAGTGACATTTTCGTTGGGTAGCGAATTTGGTAGGAGAACAAGATTAATTACCTTATCACTTGGATGGAGTATTGAATTCAAGCCACGTGCTTTTGTAGTGCCTTCCATGCATGGACCCAACATTGACTTGAACAATATCTCGCTCACTATATGTCTTTTAGTTTGTGGCTATCTTTCGACCATTAAGTTTGAAAATGGTAAAATTCATGATATTTCTTTCAACAATCAAATCTGAATTTTAAAAAATTACATGGGGTATTTATAGTAAACTAAAAGTTAGAGATAATATGATAAAAATTCTTATTAAAACAGAAATCTTAACTCAAATAAAATATGAAATTGAAATCCTACTAGAATCTAAACAACTAGAGAATCTAAAAAACTAACAAATAAATTAAAAAATTAACCAATTTAGTTCTTAGGCATTCTGCATTAGTAAGTAGGTACGATAGGTACGATATCTACTTTTATCACATGACTGATGACGATGATTTTCGCTATCATTTCCAAGGCAAGTATCCTTATCTATTCAGTGTGTTGGGAACAAGTACGCATTAATTCCAGTTTGGTATATTCTCAAAATAATTGAACAGAGAACTAAATAGAAGAAACAAGTAATTGAGAAAACTCTGTAGATTTTATTGAAGTAGGATTACAACTCTATCGCTGATATAGCTCACCTCAAATGGTTGATATAAAACATACACAACATCTAGTGACAGATCCACTTGAGGCCGAGTGACGACTATTGGCCCTACTCACTTATAAAAAATGGCTAATTATTATGACATAAATAGTTATTACCCGAATCAAGTCATAAGTGGTAACATTGTAACTAAAAATAATTGTTTTTTTTTAAAAAAAAAGAATACATTAGAAAATATTAAAAATGGAATGTAATCTTATGTGGCACAAAAATTAAAAGACTTGGATTAAAGTTATCACTCGTGGCATATAGTGATTAGCCGGAGATAGCAACACAATATTATCCCCGTTGCGCACTAGTGTTTCTTCCAGTTGAGGTTGGAAGAGAGAAAAGGCATCGAAAAATTCAGAAGTGAGACAATGTGGGCATTCAATAAGCGGGCCCAAAGGGTTAAAATTGGAAAAGTAAGAAAAATCATTTGGTTTAAATTTTGTTGATTTGCTCAAACACGCGTAGAGTGGACAATGCAGGGGATTATGATAAGTTAACAGTCGCTTTTGAGCTACTTTGATTAGCATTCCTCTTGTGTTTAAGAGATTTAAGTGTTAGATAGCAACTGGTATTGAAGTTTCTATGTTAGAAAGCAGTTGGTGGTTAGCATTTACTCCCGTATTCTAGAATGTTCTTGTTCTGTTATAAAAAGCCCTGTATCTGCAGCAGTTTATGGCAAGAAGCAACAAAAAATTCAGGCCTTACCAGACCTCTTTAGAATATAATATATAAGCCCTGTCTCTACTGTCTTCGTTTTTGTTTGTATAGTTTCTATTTCTCTCAGGGTCTCTATCGTCTTTCCTAGCTAGCTACTTCCTACTCTGTTATACTGCATTCACCCAACATTGACTTGAAGCAAGCTATAATATCTATCGTTTTCTCTCTCAGGCTCCTCCACCTCCAGTGTTTGGTAAGTATGCATAGACCGCTAATTGTATCTAATTATACTTAATTATCTGTTAGCTCTGGAGTGCTCCTCATTTACAATAATTAAAAAGGCACTCATACTCATAGTTATGGATTGATCTCCGCGACATTGTGTAGATCGGAGCAGCGTTCAAGTCCATATGTCGCGGACAAAGGACACAGTTGCGAGCATTAGCAAGCCCACTTAATTCCGTCGGATTGTGCTGCGATGGGTGTAATATTCGCAAGGCCCATTCTTTATCACAGTCAAACCGCTTTTATAGAGGGAAAATTCAAGTCAAATCAGCAAATTGAGATAAGGGAGGAACTGGATGTGCCAAATCAGCAAATTGAGATCCACGTAAGGGAGGTACTGAATGAAACAGATGGCGATAGCTTGCGCTTGTACCTTCAGTTGTACGGCTACGCAACTCAGGGCAAGATAGATAGCTTTAAGGACACCATTGATGAAGTACATGATTCCAATGCTCGCGTTAGGCTTCTGTCTGGACTAAGCCCCCATAAGAACACACTGCTTCACACAGCTGCGAGCTTCGGCCATGCGAAACTAGCAGCGGAGATCCTACACCTTCACAAGCCCCTTTTGTTTAAGACAAACTTTGACGAAGACACTGCGCTCCATATTGCGGCCAAAGCCGGGGAATTAGATACCACAAAGACTCTTCTCCGTGAAGGCCGAGGCGTTGATGTATCCAGGTTGCTGAACTTGATGAATAATGAGGACAACACTCCCTTGCACGAGGCCCTGATTCATGGTTATCAATCAGTAGCAAAGTGTTTGATAGAGGCCCATCCTGACCTTCGTTTTGAGTGTAATAAGGAACGAAAGTCCTCTTTGTATCTGGCCGCTGAGGAAGGGTATGTTGAGATCGTGAAGCTACTAAACAAAAGAGCAGTTAAGCAAAAGACAGAAGTTCGTGTCCCTGGCAAGTCCCCGTTGCATGGTGCAATTCTAGGGCGCGGGAACAAAGGTACCCGACGTACATTCAATTAATACTTATTATTATTATTTTAACTTTGTCACAACACAACGGCTAGTGTGATAGTTGCTCCATTATTTATTATTTATTATTATTATTATTATTTCAACTTCAAAGAAAAACGTTCATTATACTCATATATATTATTCTAATTTATATTTGATTCCATTAGAACTCCTAGAGGTAATATCAAGCATGGAGGAAAATTTTGAGAACTCAAAAGATGAGAAAAGGAGGACTCCACTACATTGTGCAGCATCGATTGGTTATCTAGAAGGGCTTCGCTTCTTATTAGGCAGACGCCTCTGTGATTCTCATCAAATAGATAATGGCGGCAACTTTCCAATCCATTCAGCATCAAGCAAAGGTCATATCAACATTGTTAAAGAGCTGTTACGACATTGTCCCGATTCAAAGGATATGAAGAACTATTATGGCGAAAATATACTCCATGTTGCAGCAAGATGCGGCAAAGACAATCTTGTCAAATATTTTCTCAAAACGCCCGAGTTTCGAATGTTGATAAACCAAAAAGACAGGTATGGAAATACTCCTTTACATTTGGCAACGATGCGCCACCATCCCAAGGTTGTCTACAGATTGGCTTGGGATACAAGGACAAACTTAAAGCTCTTGAATGATATGGGCATGACAGCTCTTGACATTACAGAAAGCACATGGGAAACTATGGGACCATATCGAGGGGTAAGTTAGCATCATATCTACTTTTATCACATTACTTTTGTCACAACTACATTCTTGTTCTATTTAGTGTGTTGGGAACACGTACGCATGAATTACAGTTTGGTATATTCTCAAAGAAATTGAACGGAGAACTAAAGGAGAAACAAGTAATTGAGAAAATACTGTAGATTTTATTGAAGTAGGATTACAACTCTTTGTCTAATATAACTCAGCTCAAATAATTGATATAAAATATACACCACACATTTAGTGACCGATCCTCAAGCCCTACTCACCTTTTCTTGCTATGAATGAAGTTCCATTGATGCTCTGCCAAGGCAGGGCAGAGAGACAAAGTGGCGTGGACTGGGTATTTTGGGCAGCTGTGTGCAAGGTTTGGTTATCTATGAGACTCTGTGGACTGCAGATTTACAAGTATCTAGCACCCTTATTTGTTACTTGTTGAGTGTTTGAATGGTGTATGAAATATTTAGTAGATTTGGTCTACATCTTGCCCCCAATAAGAAAAATTCGTGGATCGGCCACTGTACATGCAAATGGAAAAAACATGTAAAGAAAATGAATAGTTGTGCAGGGCGCTAAATGAAGACTTCACTAACTATGCATTTATTGGGTATAAACAAACCATATAGGGAGCTCCAGCTGTGATTAGAACCTTCAAGAGTGTCACTGTTATCGTTAAACGAATCATGTCATATGATCACTTTTGTAGGGCTGAAATAGTGATAAACCAAAACTTATCATCATCATTAACATGTTAGTACATGCTTTTGTTATCTCTATATCATTTGTTTGTACTTTACCAACGACGTGTGTGGTGATTGGATTGTTTCTTCTTGTAATGTGCAGAGGCTTACATGGATGGTATTGAAATCTGCTTTCGGAAAGCCAGCTCAGAGTTTGCATGTCCACCAATGGTGGAGATCACCACAAGTAGCAGACAATGGTGGAGATCACCACGAGAAAATGTTTAAGGACGATAGGGTGAATGCTCCGAGTTTGCTTGTCCAAAGTAAAAAACAGATATCACCACAAGTAGCAGACAATGGTGGAGATCACCACGAGGAAAGGTTTAAGGACAGGGTGAATGCTTTATTGGTGGTTGCCACACTTGTTGCCACAGTGGCATTTGCAGCCGGTTTCACAATGCCAGGTGGCAACAACGATTCTGCCCCTCATGAGGGCATGGCAATCTTGCTAACCAAAGCTATGTTCCAAGCCTTTGTGATTTGTAACACCATAGCTATGTATACTGCCATCCTTGTTGCAGTCTGTCTCATTTGGGCGCAGTTAGGGGACGTAAATTTGGTGTACATAGCTCTTCGTCTCGCAGTGCCGCTGCTGGGGATTGCGCTTACCATGATGTCCTTAGCCTTCATGGCTGGGGTTTATGTGGTAGCTAGCAATCTTCATTGGCTTGCCTATGTTGTATTGATCCTGGGAGTCCTTTTCATTTTCACTGTCTTAGTAGTTTTCACTCCACTCGTCTGCGAAACTACTTCTAGGTTCCGCATCCTTCGTTACATCATTTATTTTCTCTTCTGTGTGGAAGTATGGGCTTCTGGAAGTCACAATGATTACCAAAAAGAAGACTGATCTCCTTGGTTGCGCGACACTGGGGTTTAAGTGGAAGTTCTTGTTTTTCCCTAAAAAAACAGTAGTAGTTTTTCTGTTTCATGTACTTTATGTTGTAGTTAAGAACTTTGTGAGAAAGTATGTGTATTAATAACTGTGTCACCTTTATTTTATAGTGTTTATGCTTAAGTAACACTAGTACAATTGATCTAGTACAAAAGTAGACGGATGGCAGTCATGAAGGAAAAGAAATTTCTAGTACTAGCTCACCAATATTCAACATATTGATCTAACAAAGAAAGAAGGAAAAAAGTTCAGCTTGGTATTTGAAATTCAATGATGGATGTGTCAAATACCTAGTTTTAAAAGGTATTTGAAATTATTAGATAGAGGCTTGTGAAATCTTTAAGTGGATTTGGGCCAAATCCGAACATGATGATGTAGATTTGGGCCCTCCTCCAAATCCAAATCCAAATCCAAATCTACCATTTCCCAAACAAGGCCTAAAATTTTCCTTATCTTATTATTTCATACCTAATATTCTTCTAATTCCTAAATTTTTCTGCAATTTATTAGATTATATATTCCTTTGTAGGGTTTAAATTCTTACCTGTAAGTTTGCCCTTTACAAAAAAAAAAAAAAAAAACTTTGTCCAAAAACTAATGCCCACGAAATCATGCAGGTAGCATGATACTTCGTCTCTTTATTTTATCCTTTTAACTTTCCTATATTAGTTCTTTCTTTTGTTGACCGGCTTACCAAGTCATTTTAGGGGTGTATTCAATTGAGATTTTAAAATACTATTTAGGATTTAAAAAAAGTCTTAAGGATTTAACCAAAATATAGTTTACTTATAGGATTTTTTTAATGGATTTCTATAATCAAGATTTTTTACTTATGAATTTAAAGATTTCAATCACAGAATTTGTAAGATTTGAAAGGACCATATAGATTTCTTGCGGGGTCGATATAAGATTTTTTTAGAAAAAATAGACCCTTATTAAAAATGAAACGTTAAAATTGTTTCTATCTCTTCCCCGAGAAATTTTTAAATGTTCCGGGTACACCACGTGGATGGTGTACCATCCAATAGACTTAGGACATGTGAAATTACTTTATAATTTACTGTATTATTTTTTATGACACATAGGTGTGCTGCATTGGAAATATTCCACAAGTACTACATCTAGTGGATGGTACACCAGCCACGTGGTGTACCGGGAACACCCAAAAATTACTCATCTTCCCCCACCCCGACACCCACAAAGCCAACCTTCACTCTCGGCAACTCACCCTCATGCAGCCAACCACACACACACTCTCTCACTTGTGTATTGTGGTCTGTGGAGTTGCATTCCACTTTGTGAGAGAGTTACTTACGAACAGAACCTGCAGGAGAGTAGCGTCTTTAGCCAATTGCATCCCAGCTAAGAGAGCCCTGCATCTCAATTTGCTCAGGACACCCAGCCTTCCTAACTGGCCGCACACAAGCTGCAATGAAGGTTCCCCCCGCTCATTCCGTACCACCACTCCCAGACCTCCATTATGATCCTCAGCTTTCCAGGCACCATCCACATTAACTTTAACAAAGCCATCTCTTGGAACTACCCATCTTTTTGGAGCCGGGATACTGGAGCCCGAGTCATCCCTCATTTGCTGATATTCAGCCAGCCAAGCTTTTGCTTGCTTTACCACCTCATTTGGGTCCACACCACCACCATTTATTGAGCTACCATAAAGTCATTGGCCATTTGGTCTATGATGAGGTTAATGAGAGATTGTCTGGTTACTGTTTAGCATATAATCAAAGTTGCTGTGATGAAATTGTAAACACGAAAATCCTACGACAAATGAGACAAGAACATGTGTACAAAATAATATTTGTATTGATTTATCAAGTGTGTAGGTTACAATCTCTATGGGTATTCTTTTACAACAATAAAAGAATTTCCTCTGATTCGATCTCCAAGGGTTTGTACGGTTCAAGGATGCGAAGCACTTGATCTTGAATCGGAATTTGAGACTTCGTCGAGGGCCGTCACGGCTTGATCTCAGACACGTCAGGACCACGAGTAGTGTCACGAGGTGGAAAGTCTTCGGCTTTGGGGGTGGAGGAATTGGCACATGTTTGTTATGCTTGTTGATTCCCCACGAGCTTGATGAAGAACTTGAGAGTTTAGGGAAAATTTGTGTTTGACACAAGGGTCGTAGAGACTTGATCTTGATCAAACGAGTAGTACAAGGCTTGTTTGGTGATTTGGCTTTTCTAGAGTGGAGGAACCGGCACGTATTTGTGGTGCTTGATGGCTCTTCCAAAATGGTGTGAAGAGTGCAAAGAGCTTTCTGGTTCTTCTGAGTGCTTGGTCTCTTTTTCTCCAGGTCCCTTCTTCTGAATGAGAGCCTAATATTTATAGACTAAGAATTGGGTCTTGGTTTGGAATCCCCAATCTGAATCCCTTGATTTGTGGGATTGATTTATGATTTGATTTAAAATCAATTCTGATAATTTGGCAACCAAATTGATTGACTTGATTAATATTTGATTTAAATCAAAGTCAATCACAGAAGATTCTTTAATTTCATCTCCAATTTGAACCGTTTGATGCACTCCGCCGGATGTCGACATATGTCACCTTCGACAACTAATCCAATTTTGATGAGTCATACTCCACGTGGCGACGTATGGGGCCCACAATTTAATCCACCAAACCCTAATTATTTTCTTACTTAAGGGGATTTAATTCGCCAAAATTTTGATGTCTACAGAAACATCCCAAGCCGTTAATTTGTGACACTTCTGGCAACAAAAGGATGGGATGGGATGGGATTGTCTTGGCTTACTGAATCTGATCAAAATTGGCTAGCCACTGGACTGGACCCTCCTAATGATCAATGAAACCTGTAGATTCCAAAGGCAAATCAGGTGTGGACAAATTGTCCAAACAAACAAGCATGAAAATGGTGAATGTTTGGTGATGGGTTTTGGTAAATGCATCACCACCCCATTTGGGTCCACACCACCACCATCCCAAATACGCGAGTGGCCTTTGAATGCCAAACTCTTCCGCAACAAGAATTCTATTAAAAAATTTCTAGCTTTGGGGGATTGTGTCAAACAGATAGTGGGCAATTTTTGCCTAGACGTCCAGCTTTGTCAAACAGATGTGTGAAGGTCCACATGTGTAGAAGCTTGTACCCCAACATCAGGTAGCTCTGGTCTCTAGTTGAAGGTGGTTTGGTCGTCATGTGAGGAAAGGTGAGGCAAGAACATTACTTACCCAGTGGTTGTTATTGGTGGTTTGGTCGCCATGGTTTATACCAAGTGCTTAACTGCTTGGGTGGAGGTCGAGGAAAGAATTACAAAAAAAATTCCACGTGAAAAGTCTAATGGGTTAGGATAGGATTTGAGATAGGGCTTGGTATTTATACCTCCCACTAAAAAGTTCCACACAATTTCACATTTTAAAAACATCCTGCTAAATTAGCAAGGTTTTGAATACCACAAGACTTTTTGTTACTTGTTTAAATTCTTGATTGAATACCACTAGATTTGACGGCGCTCTTTTAAAAATCAGAATAATCTTAATGGAATACAACAAGACTTATTTAGATTATTTAAAAGTCTTAATTGAATACCACATAACTTATTTATCCCAAAATAGTCTTTTAAAATCCTAATTGAATACACAGGTTCTTTTAGAATTTAACATCAGCGGTGCATTCTTGGAGAGATCCATCGGCTGAGGAATTGGTGTATCAGTCCACGAAAGGAATAATAAGCAGAAGTTAGTTATAGGCTACAAATAGCAGCGCACTCGTATAGTTCTTATAATACGATTAATTTTTTGTTCATATTTCAGGCATTCCCTAAGGGCACTACTACAAAAATCGCAATAGACGATGGTAATTTACCGTCGTAAATTTAGTTTTTCAACCATCGAGAAAACGACCGACATCTTCTACGCATAAAACCACGATGGTAAAATCCCGTCGTCTATTATTTATAAAGACGACGCTTTTACTCAAAACTGTCGTCTATTATTTATAAAGACGACGCTTTTACTCAAAACCGTCGTCTATTAGACTTAAAGACGACGGTTTTTATGAAAGACATTTCGTCTATTATATGTAAAGACGACGGTTTTTAAGAACTGTCGTCTATTATGAAATAACAGTCGTCTATTATATGTAAAGATGACGGTTTTTATGAAAAACTATCGTCTATTATATATAAAGACGACAATTTTTATGAAAGAACTGTCGTCTATTAGATGTAAAGACGACAATTTGTGAAAGAATTGTCGTCTATTAATGTAAAGACGATGGTTTTTTTGAAAGAACTGTCGTTTATTATATCCAAAGATGTAGTAATTTTACATTTTAGCTTTTTTTTCTTGCTTCCAATGGTTCTCTACAACGATTTTAGCTAAAAAAACAACTACAATGCTTTGTGAACAATAAATTCAGCTCCAAATAATCCACACCATGCATATATATACTCAAGAATCATTTGTTTCATAAAACTTGAAGATTCAATAGTAATTACATAGTTTACCAATCTTCATTCCTACTATATATCCATACAAAATATCATATCCATAGCATTAAACTATAATTAGAAAAAGAGGGGCTACATGTGATTGCTCATAAATGCTGCCCATTCGATCCGAATTTCATCAATTTGTTCTTGTGTGTATAAGTTAGCGTTGCCTTCTTGCACTGCAAAACCAGGATTAAAAAAAAAGAAGCAAGTTTTAGTCAGAGATATATTTATAATCCTTTTGCAAGAGGAAACAAGAAACAAAGGCCAGAAGAGGGGAGCATAACTTATTTGGATTTCCATATTGAAACTGCAAATGTTCAAACAAATTATCTTCACTAATTTGAGAAACTGAAAACTGAGTGATAAAACTAAGAAAGAGGTAACATTTACAACTATAACAGCAGCCGGAATGAAATGTACCTCTGACTTGGAGCAATCTGATACGACGGAGGATGGAGACAGAAAACTTTAAGGTTAGAATATGAGTTGAAGAAAGATAGCGAAATGTTATATATATAGGGTTTAGGGCAAATTCGAAAAATTACAATTCGCGGTCAAATTTTTTAAATGACCGCATTTTTAAAGACGACGGAAAGTAAAATTAAAACGTCGTATAAATTAAAATATACACGACGGTTTTTAAATAATAGGGTCGTTATAAATATATACTACGTCAGTTAGTTACAAACAAAGTCGTTGTAAAATATTTTCATGACCCTCAGCATAAAACCGACGTCTTAAATAAAAAATAACTACAGAGAAATAGAACTTTGTGTTAAACAAGAAACTAAATATACAATCTTTCTTGGGAACTCAGTTGTTGTTTTACACCCAACTGAAGTTCTTAGATGGGTTGGGTGTAAAAACACAACTGAGTTCGCAAGAAAGACATTCTTGCATGACAGAAACCATTCAGAGAGGTGAGAATTGAGATATACTAAACGGATGGACTAAAAACTCCAATTTAAACGAATTATTTCGAATTGGAAAACTAAAAGTGACTTTATTACGACATGGAAACCGAAAAGGGCCTTTATTTCGACTTGGAAACCTAAAAGCCGCCGTTTCAGTCCCCAATTTCACAGGCAAAGCATGCCGTTTAAGTTCGAAAGTTTCGAAGTTGAAAACTACAACGACGGTATTTATTTTTTCCGTCGTCTTTTTACTGACGTTTATTTCGACTTTTGTTGTTGTGCTTGTTTTAAACAACAACGACGGTATAATTAATAGAAACGACGTGAAAGTAGATGTACAACGGCGTTATTATGTGAAACGGCGTTGAATTAAATTTAGACCGTCGTGGATATGTTCAAAATTACGCGAAGAACTGCCGTATTATCTGCACAACCACGTCGCTATATTATATTATGACGACGTGGTAACGATTTACCACCACCTTTTATTTATAAGAACTGTCGTAGTCTAACGTGTAATACGACGTAAAATAATAAAAGACAGACGTGGATATTTTTAAAATTAGACGGCGTTCTGTATGTATTGTAGCCGTGGTTATTTAACTTTACATGTCGGTAATTATCAAATTACGGTCGTATTAAATAGTACTTGATACGTCTGTTAATAATACAATTATTGTCGCGTTTATTGGATGTTCAAAACGGCGGTATTATATGTAAAACGTCGTCTATAATTACTACGTCGGTATATTTACACATACCGTCGTTGTTTATTTGTTATCTGTTTTATGATCGGAATGGCATGTTTCATAAGACGACGCTTTTAAAGTTTCATGCGTCGTGTTTTAAAAATACCCAAATGAATTTCCAATTTTTAGGTGTTTTAGTTTTTGATCCACGTCGGTTTTTATATTACCGTCGTCGTTTAAAATTTAATGACGGTATTTGTTTTGTCCGTCGTCGTTTTACCGATGTCTATTTCGATTTTTGTAGTAGTGGGGTCGCCACTGGTGCATGACATGTCAAGGCAAATTGAAATTTTGAGAGAAGAAGGAAGACTTTTTGGAGATGGAAAAGGTCTGGTTTCATCGTGAAAAAAACATTGATCATGTCTGAAGACACAACCAGCGATCCCAATACTCTTAACCTCCGCAACTTTGGGGGATTAATCCTTGTTAGCGGGATCTCTTCAGCATATGGTCTGTTACTATTCATGATTTTCTCACTCAAAGAGAAATGGCTATCGTGAAAAAATCCATGTTCAAATTTCTCATTCAAGCACAAGTGCATTGTGTGAGAAAGCTTCTCTATGGAAAAACATCCCATGACAATGAAAAAAAAAATCAAATTATAGTAAATTGAGCTTAGACCCATAAAATTCATTTTAAATCAACCACAACCCTTCCCTTTATTTTTCTATTTAAAATACCTAATTTTTTCAAATAATGCCCGATGACTAGGATCCAATTAAACAAGTTACCTAATATAACTTAAAATCTGATTTATTGTATTTTTTGGATTCCAAAATTACCCCTATTTATAAGTTAATGCGTTATTGGGGGGTGTAACTAATGACACGTTAAATTTGGAAGGATCTCCAAATGGTTGTAATAGATGTAGGAATTAATTTAGAAACTTATTTGAAATTAAATATTAAATTTAACATTAACGTATTAGTAATCTATAGGTTATTAACATTTTGGTTTATTTAATAAAAAAATTATGTTGTTTTCCTTTTATGAATTCTACGACTAGTAATCTATTTTATTATAGTTATGAATAATAGTGTACATTCTAATTATGTTGAAAAATAATTTGATAATCTATTTATTGTTTGTTTTTTGAATTTTTTTTTAAATGAACCTATTTTTGCTCTAAATAATGTACCTTTTTTTCTCTAAATAAAGCACATATTACTTGTTTTATGAAAAATTATTTGATCATCTTTTTATTGTTTGTTTTATGAATTTTTTTTTAAATGAACCAATTTTTTTCTCCAAATAATGTACCTATTTTTTTTCTCTAATAAAGTACCTAATAAAACAATTTACCTAGTATAATGAACCTATTTTTGGCTAAATTTTGTATCAATTTTTTCTCTAAATAATGTACCTATTACTTGTTTTATGAAAAATAATTTGATAATCTATTTATTTTTTGTTTTATGAATTTTTTTTAAAATGAACCTATTTTTTTCTCTAAAAAATGTACTATTTTTTTCTCTAATAATGTATACCTAGTAAAACAATTTACCTAACATAATGAACTTAATATTTTTTTCCTTAATAATGTACCTATTTTTAATTTATAAAAATGTGCATAAATTTCAATTATACAACGTACCTATTTTCTATAAATTATTGTGTACCTATTTTTAATTTATGAAAAATGTATGGAAATTTCAAGTACAAAGTAACTGACCTATTTTATTAAAAAAACTTTTGGTAAATAATATACCTATATTTTTATATGTATATATTTATATCTACATTTTTCATATGTACATTATTGGATATGTATTTTACATATTGTTTTTTTTTTTTTGGTTTACAATTTTAGGGGAGATTTGTTAGAGGGAATGGAAACCAAAAGAAATGGGGTGATTGATATGCTATTAATAGGGAGTTTTAATTACAATTATGGCAGTTAATGAAATGCTTGGAATAAATTATAAATAAATTATGAAGTCTGTTGGCAACAATGTAAAAACATAGGAATACTATAACCTCTTATATCATACTGGTCATTTAAGTTTGAAATTGGGTTTTACACATAAATTGATAGAACGATGGGTATTAACGTGTATGTGGTGATCGATAGCTATTGAACTAATCTAGGAAATAGAAATGGTAGGGACCTATATTAGACAAGCCCAAAAAATTAAAGTGTATGTGGTGATCGATAGCTATTAACTAGTTTCAAGGTTGTTCCTATATTAATTACTAATATTATGGGCTTTCATGTTGGAACTAATTTTGGCCTTATTTATTCAATGTAACTCCTAACCAAGCTTTAAACCCTAACACTAACCTTTATCCAATATGGTGACAATAGAGGATCTTCTTCTACTTTGCAGCACCTTGATACTCTCTCTCTCTAGATAGGGTGAGAAACTGTTTGAGTGTGTGTTTACTGCAAGGAAGGGACCTCTATTTATATGCATCACTTGAGTGCCTTGCCCATCAAGCAACACACGAGTGTTCAGTTTGCATTAGGTTGTTTCAATCCATATAGAATTAGGAATCCTCTTAACTCTTGTGTTTCAAATACAAAAGCTTTTAACAAGAGATAACCAATAAGCTTGAGCTTTACTTCTTGATCAAGCAAACTCCTCGAGTCCACGTATGATTAGAAGACCACACTTCGTGGATTAAGACAATAAATTGTCTTACCTTAAAAAATTACATGTTTTATATCATTAAAGATCCAACACAGCAATTGTAAAATTTTACTTTTAAAACTAATTAGGATGCAACATGTTTTGCCAAGATTATATTTCTCATTCAATCAAATCATAGGGTTAGAAGACATATCTTAAGCCCAAGTTATATTGATCTAGTAAACACATAATAACCTTACCTTGTGATTGTAAGATCGTTAATGTTATAGCTTCTTGGAATTGCTACATGTACGAATCTTGGTTTTTCTTAAAGGAAGTTGACGTTCTACCCCAAAACCAATTGGCAATTTTAGGGGGGGGGGTAGTCCAACTCCTTATAAACCCTTGCTAGGTTTCTCAACTTTCCAATGTGGGACTTTTTACCTTCACATTCTCACACGCCCCCACACATGTGGCGAATTTTCTAGCCTAACACGTGGACAACACATATTGAGTGACGTGGAGCACGTGTGGAATTCCATAGAGGAGCAACTATATCAATTGGGACAGCGGCGTGTGACTCTATGGGACGAGATTAAATTAAAGCTTCGCGAACTATATCTTCCTACCTTTTATGGCTATCAATTGTATGATCAATTATGGACCATTTCACAAGGAAGTTTGACCGTTATTGAATTCCACGCTCGTTTTATTGAACACAAGATACGTGCGAGTATTCGTGAAGAACCCAACATCACTGTGTCTCACTTTATTCATGGTCTTCGTGACAATATCAAGCGTGAAGTCCTTCGGTTCCATCCGCATATTTTGGAAGATGCATATTATCACTTCAATTCATTGATCACAGAATCACCTCAACATAATTCATTAGAAGCTTTATGGATTCTCGAATATTCAATTAGGGCAGATCCAATCAACCCAATCACGTCGTATTTCTTTTGTTGTGTTTCATTCTAAGTATAGATGTGTTCGATTAAGCTTTCAATTTTTTCTGCTGTACGACTCTGAAACCTATGTATCAAGGCCGGAACTTGAAGTGACACAATCCAGACATTGTATGGTACGTTGTTGAATGGACATGTTAAACAGCTCAAGCATTTCATGGCATTCTGTAGGGGTGCGATTAAAATAGCAGTAAGAATCTGCTAGTTAAAGTGGGAATGCATTCGTGAGGTGTCAGAATTTCAAGTGCATGAGATTTAACTCTCAGACTTCGAGATAAGGCCACATTAAAATTTTAAAAGGAATTTATGCAAGAAGTGCTACAAGGAAAATAAATATTTCACAAATAATTGCTCTGACGTTACTTATCAGAGTTCATATGAACTAAAATAAATAGGATCTCTAAGCGGGTACTTAAAAAGCATTACATTGTTAAAATGGAAAATTTGTTTCCAGTTTCAAAGAGTACTTAGAAGATTTAGAGAATGTTGTCTTGATTTTATTATGTGAACTGTTGTTGCTTTTAACAAAAAAACAACCGAGTATAAGTCACTATTATCTGATTGTGACATGATCACGTCTTATGTGCTTCATAGCCAAGTATTGCACCGCATCCATACTTGATATGTTGATGGATGAACTTCATGGTATTTAGTTCAGAAACTGCATCGAGGTGTTTTCTTGAACATAGTCTTCACATTAACCTCTTGGTGAAACCACCAATGCCCACTTGCACTCTGTACATTATGGAATTGACATGCTACTCCAGATTTTACTGTCATTCGTAATTCAATTCCTCTGATTGTTTTTCTTTTCCCCTTACATTCTGATTCAGTTCTTTGCCTTTGTCATGGCAAAGAGAGAAAATCACTATGATCCTTATTTGGAAGATATACATGAAGACAAGAGGGGTCAGAAAATATCAGAGTGAGGTGGTTTCACCATAATCAGGAAGTCAAGGGGGTAATTTCTCTACGAAATCCTCACCTAAAGGAGTTCTCTTCATGCCATATTTGCAAATATTAGTGCAGAAGGTGATGATGGTCCTGCGACAGTCTTCACTCGTGCACATTTTGATAAATCCAGAGGTATGCTCGACCACTTATACTATCCTTTTTTTTTTGTATTCTGGGTTGAATTCCAAGTCTTGGTGTAAAATGTTAACGGCATGTCTGATTTATTAGATACTTAATTAAGATTTTGGGTAAGTTATACATATACAACATCTACATTAAGTGCTTTTCCTCATTTTGAGATGCAATCTAGCCTGTTAACGTATGTCCGAACTTAAGTTGCACGTATGATCTCTCTTGCTGATAACATGTTACTCTCCTTTTAATCTTTGAATTTGAGAACACTTTTGAGTTGACCTTCATTCTTTTCTGATGCTGTGTCATGAAAATTACCCGTTTCGTTGACTCCCATGTTATGCCCTTGCTGATCCGACATTATCCTAATGTATAGGATTTAAACCTTTTTGATAGTCAGTTTTTATATAATCGCGTGATCTTACTTTAGGTTTATGGTTTAGAAAGATAGTCCTATTTTGGGATGTAACGGGCTTATTTTTAGAGAGAGACGGAGCAGCTTGTGTACTGTGATTTTCTTTCATTTTCTTCTGTGCCCACATAAGCTATTTGTGTTCTCTTGAGGTATTGTTCTGGTTTCTCTTGATTTCCTTTGGCTTATGAACTGTATTTTGGATGCCAGGGACGGCTTTTCTTTCCAACTTGAAGGAACGGATCACAGATTTCAAAATCCCATTTCTTTCCTGAAATGTTTTCATACATGAGTTTGTTTCTTATATGGATTGGTTTCTAATTCAGCTATAAAATTTGAAAATTAATTGACCACTTATTGTGACATGTTCTAATAGAAGTCTAAGAGAACTGTCCCATTCCGTTTTATTTTTCTTTGATGCTTTACTTTATAATCGTTCCATGAGGGTTGGTTTATCATTTTGTGTTGATATGATATGATAAAATGAGGTTCTATTCTCTCTTTTACACTCTCTTCCTCTCCTTTTCTATGCTCTCTCTCACATCCTCTCCCTCTCCTTCTCGGTGCCCTTTCATCCATCTCTAGATCTGGTTGGATCTCGAGATTTGGAGATGGATCACCATGCCGATTCGCATCTTGTCTGGAGATTGCCACCGTACTCCTCTCTCTTGGTTTCTCATCCAAACTGACCGAACCGAGCCGGATACTCAGTGCACTGACCATAGTCAGTTGAAGTGAGCGTTAGTTCTCTCTCTCTCTCTCTCTCTCTCTCATTTGGAAGTAACCCTCGTCCTATCCATATCAAGCATCACGTTGAGGATTTTTTGTTTGTTTAGTTTTGGTCTGCCCTGATGAGGATCTAGCAAATAAAGCAGTTTAGTGTTCCCCAAGAAGCTAGGGACCATACTTTGCATATGGCATTAATTCCAACCTAGACTTTTTAGGTTGATTAATAACATCAATCGTTAGCAACCAAACAATGAGAGAATCAATCATGTACCCTTTTTATGTCAAAGGGTAAAAACGCCTTTCAGTGGAATAGAGATGTTTTTGGGCACTTGAAGAAGAGGAAAGCTAACCACAAGATGTGGTGCGGTTGGCAAACTGTCACCTCTAGCTGGCGAGCTACTTAGTGCCTCAATGGCAGGGGTTCGAAACCTGTTGGAAGCACCTTGCGGCTAGGAGCAAGCCGCACCCCAAGCGGGGATTAATCGCACCCTTCGGGTGTGGGGACACCTTGTGGTATTTACCCAAAAAAAGAAGAAGAGGAAAGCTAGACTTCGAGCTAGGTTGGCTGGTATCCAAAAAGCTTTGTGTAATGGCCCTAACAGGTTTTTGAGCCAGCTCGAGTCCTCTTTGGTAAATGATTTTAATTTGGCGCCAAAAATCCAGGGTTTCAGCGGCTGCAAGGAGATGGAAATACGAAGTTCTTCCACATGTCCACAATTACTAGGAGAAGGAATAAGGTGGTGTAACATCCCGAACCAAATAAATAATAAATAAATTAAAGTAAAATTAAATAAATTAAATAATAAATATTGGAATTAAAAATTTTATTTAATAAATTAAGGGTAAAATAGTCACTTTTTAATCTGGAAGGAATTTGGGGAAACGAGTTGCGTCATTGCGTCCAGCTCGTCGAAACAAGTCGCGCCATTGTGTCCAGCTCGTCGAAACGAGTCCGTAGACGGCGGCACGTACAATTCAGACGGCACGTTCGATTCAGAGTTGTAACGAACAAAAAGGACGTAACGGTCATTTAAGAAATTGTTTTAAAATACCCTAAATACCCTTGCCCAATCAAATCACGTGACACCCTTCTCTCTCCTCTCTCCTCTCTCCCTGACTATCTCTCTCTCTCTCTCTCTCTCTCTCTCTCTCTCTCTCTCTCTCAATGTAGTAGCTTCTCACCGTCGCAGCTCCTCTGTCCAGCCACGAGACCAGTCCCAAACGAACCGACTTGACGTCTCAGTCACGACCCACCCAAAATCCCGCCAGGAAAGCTCGAAGTTCGACGGCGGTGACGACTGGCACTTTTGCCAATTTTTCGATGACTCTGGCTGCCATTCTCGTCGATCTCGGTATGTTTTCTCATCTTCTTGAAGTGATCTAGCTGTTTGTATAGGTAGTTTCGATCAATTTGTGAGTTTTGAATCAATCCCAAAACCCTAGGTTTTGGCCTGTTTTCAATCGAGTTTTCCGGCCATTTCCCGGCCAAATTGGATGTCGGGCTAGTTGAATAAGTTTTTCCCCTAGTTGAGCTTGTCATTTTTGCATAGGCATTGCCTGTGTTTCGAGAAATTTCCGTCGTCGAAAATTTCTCAAGACATCCAAATCTGCCCAGCGGGTTTGGCGGCGCGTGGGCCCATGTGTGGAGGCCCAATCTATCCTAAAATATTCCCCGTGTTGTCCCGAGGGCGACGGTATGCTCGGATTCCAATTTGGTTATCGTATGACAGTCGAACGGATTTACGTCTACTAGGTGGTATCCGGGTTTGATATGTTCGGACCGTTGGATCGGTGCCAATTTCAAGTATGTTGTTCTCTGTACCTCTAGAATCGTGTAGGATTTCGCGGATCAAGAATCGGAGTCCCGGATACTCCAAAAAAATGAGTCTAAGTTTAGGCGAAACGATCGCCGTCCGATTGGTTTAGATTCGATCGCTCGATCGAGACCAAACGTTCAGTACGTGTTCAGTAGACTGTGTCAGACCTATAGGAACTTTCAGACAAGAAATTGGAGGTCCTGGGCCCCGCAAGCTCAGTTGACCAAATCGGGAAGTTTGACCACCTAGTTGACCATGAGTTTTCCTAGGTGGTCCCACCTATTGAAAGGCGTAGTTTGACCTTAGAAACTCTCCGTTCAACGTACATACACTTTGAGTCCCGGGAACTTAGGATTTGTTTTTAAGTTCATTGTTGGTTCACTGTTATTAATTAAATTATCGTATTCTGCAATACGTACTCAGACTCCACGAGCTTCGTAGGTGGGAACCTCTCAGGGTTAGGCAGCGTGGGATTATTTGTGAGTGGACTTTGTTTTTAAACTAGCATTATTTTAAAGATTGAATTACCATGCATATAAATCGATTTTCTCGACTGCTGGAATTTTAATATTGTTTTAATTTCGGATATGGGTGTTTTATGAAATTATTGGAATTATATTCGATATTTGAAGCTTATGTTCGCATTGAGATTATAATATTGTTTTGATATCGAATTATGGTATTTTATGAACTTCTTGGATTACGTTTGATAATTGAGACTTGTGTTTAATTTGGGTTCTAATTGTATGTTTCGGGACTTGAGGTCTATCTTATATATATTTATATATGTTTGGGTTGAGTCTTGGATGTTATAGACATCCGGGTGTATATGTTTATGGGATTGAGATACTAGAGTTGGTTGGTTGAGAAAATGGGTGTTTGGGACTCGGCGTTGGTTTGGGGTACAGTGTTGTTGTTTTGAGTTGTCGGTTTTGCACCATAATTTGTACCTTCCTTGGTTATGTTGCCCACACGTGGCGTGTGGGACTAATTTGGTTACGGTTGTTTTACTATACGTGGCATTGGAACTTCGGGCGTATAGTAAAGGTCCGGGCACCTCTGATCGGGTGTGCCGAAGGCCCTTGAGTGGGTAGTTTGCGTGCGTAGGATAGGTTTTGGTTGTACACACGTGTCGTTGGATATTCCGGCGTGTGTACGGTAGAGCGGTAGTCCCTCGGTTGAATAGTTCATCCTTAGACGCAGGGTAGAAAGTTGAATCCTGCGGGCTAGTCAAGCGATCCCCGCGATGGATCGCTTCCCTGGTACTTATGATGGTGTGAGAATTTCATGTGAATATTATAGTTATACTTAGAAACTTTATATTTTTATACTTATAATGTTATCGAAGTTGTTTTCAGTTTATATATATATATATATATATATATTATATTTCTATGTGAGTATGGTTTGGAGTTGGCTCTCTTGGCGGGAGTTGAGTTCGGTTGTTTAGATTTGAAGTTTGAACTTTCTTTACCTATTTTGAGATATCCTGGTTTTGAATAAATTATGTATATAAATGATTTCAATTGCATGTTTTGCATCGTTTATTAAACGGTGGGGTTAGTACGTTGTGTTAAGTATGTAAACCTTTGTTTTTGTCTACTCACAATTTTCTGTTTTGAGCCCCCTAGGTAGTAGTTGCAGTGAATCGATCAATCAAGCCGAGCACTCCTCTTCTCGAGCTTCGACTAAACTATAGGACATTTATGTCCACTACTGTAAACTTCAACTTCTGTTGTTTAAATTCGAATATTCTTAGAATTGCTCTGATATTGCCTATTTAGGATTGAATTCATGGCTGGAGGCCTATTATATAATTGTAAGCATGCTAGTTGTTGGGATTTGTATTTATTCTGTTGTTTTCTGACATGTTGAAATTTGGGTAAAGTCCATTTTTTAGGGAAGATTTTGTCGAAATTTCGGCAGAAGTCTCGGCCCTTTTTCCCTTTGTTTCAGGAAGAGGAAGTTTTTTCTTTAGTATGTGGGCCCGGGATTGGTTGGATGTCGGAAAAATCACAGGATCAGTCCTGGATTCCGAGGGATTCGGGGCCGGTCCTGTCAGGTGGAGAGGCTGAAAAATGAGAATGGGGATTCAGTTGATGAGGCTATTGGCTTGAAAACATTAGCGATAAACTACTTTTCCAACTTGTTTGCTCAAGGCCATGTTGGTTCTTTTCAAGGGCATATTCCTCAGTTTTTTCCAAGATTGGAGTCCATGGATATTACTGATTTCCTGCGCCCTGTGGATTTATTAGAGGTTCATTCTAGTCTCTTTAATATTGGTAGTTGTAAAGCACTTGGAGTTGATGGGTTTCCAGCTGGCTTTTATCAGAATCATTGGAGCTTGTGTGGCAATGATATTAGTGACTTGGTTTGTAAGGCGTTCCAGGAGGGTCACGTGCTGGAGAGATTGAATGAGACACTGATTACTCTTGTTCCCAAGGTTGCAAATCCCAAAAATATGGCTCAGTTTCAGCCTATTAGCTTATGTTGTACTCTTTATAAAGTTATCTCAAAGGTAATTGTTGCTCGGATGTTGCCTTTGATGTCTAAGCTGATTAGTCCTCACCAGGTCAGTTTTGTTCCTGGAAGACACATCACATATAACATTGTTATTGCTCAGGAGATTATGCATAAATTTCAAGTTTCCAAGGGGAGGAAAGGGTTTTTTTTTTGCTTGGAAAGTGGATTTGTCAAATGCCTATGATAGATTGAATTGGCATTTCCTGTAGTCTATTCTCACTGAGTTGGGTCTGCCTTCGCATCTTAGTAAACTTATTATGGCTTGTGTTTCTACTATGAAGTATAGAGTTTGCATGAATGGAGAGGTTACTGATTCTTTTAGTCCTGGGAGTGGCATTCGTCAGGGTGACCTCCTCTCTCCTTACTTGTTTGTGTTATGCATTGAAAAATTATGTCATATTGTGTTGGAGGTTGTTAGCAATAAAAGGTGGCAGCCTGTTAAAGCCTCTCAATCTGGGCTTGCAGTGTCTCATCTTTTTTTTTCTTTTCTTTTTTTGCAGATGATTTAATCTTGTTTGCTGAAGCTAGCTCTAAGCAAGCTAGGGTCATGAAGCTGTGTTTGGATATCTTTTGTCATCTCTCAAGACAAGCAGTAAATTTTGATAAGTCTGTGATTTTCTGTTCCCCTAACACTTGTAGAGAAGTTGCTCGAGAGATTAGTTCTATATGTGGGTCTCCTCTCACTGGAAATTTAGGGAGATATTTGGGGATGCCTATCCTACATAGAATCACTAGAGATACGTATTATGGGCTGGTAGATAAGGTTCATAAATGGTCGGAAGAGTAATTTTTTGTCTCTTGCTGGGAAGGCTACTTTGATTCAAGCTGTCACTGCTGCTATTCCTATATATGCCATGCAAACCATTAAGCTCCCTGTGAGCACTTGTGAAGAACTAGATCGTATTAATCGTAATTTTTTTTGGGGTGGTAGTGAAAATAAGCACAAGATATCTCTACCAGTGGAACCTTGTTTGCAGACCTAAGAGTCAAGGTGGTTTGGGGTTTAAGAAATCTTATGATATGAACCAAGCTCTTCTTGTTAAAGTTGGGTGGAGGCTTCATTGCCATGATACAGGGTTGTGGGCTAAGATTTTTGCAGATAAATATTTAAAGGGTAAGTCCATTCTTGATAGCTCTTTGAAAGATAGGAAAGTCTGCTCTTCTACCTTGAAAGGTGTTCTTCATGGAGCTGGTTTGCTTAGTCAGGGTTTGAGATGGCATATTGGAAAAGGGGATGCTGTTCGATTTTGGTAGAATTGTTGGCTCTTTGATGTGCCGTTACTACAACATGATGGGTTTCTCAATGCTTCTGAGCCTGAGTGCTTGGTTTATGATTTTATGAAAGATGATTGGTGGGATGTCGAGAAATTGAGGGTTGTGGTCAGTGAAGCCTTGGTTCAGAAGATAGTAAACTTCCCTGTGGGTTTTGGTAGCTCTTTGAGTGATGCTCAGATTTGGAAACGCACTTCAAATGGGGTTTTTCCTGTTAAAAGTGCCTATAATTTACTCTTCCAAAATAATGGTTGGAAGGAACCTTTTTGGGAAGGGTTGTGGAAACTCAATCTTCCTCCAAAAATTAAATTTTTCTTGTGGCTAGCGTATCAAGGGAAAGTTTTATCAAATGAGCAGAGGGCTATACGGAATCTAACCGTGGATCCTTCTTGCGTTATTTGTGGGTGGAGTTTTGAGTTTGTGTTACATATCCTGAGAGAGTGTAATCAGGCTGAAGCAATTTGGCAATGTGTTTTATTGCCTTCGCATGAATCTCATTTTTTTTCTTAATGATCTGAAGCCTTGATTGACAACTAATTTATTTTCTAAAAATCGTGGGATTGCTGGCCTACCTTGGAGCTTAATGTTTAGCTTTATTTTTTGGTATGTCTGGAAATGGAGAAATAGATATGTCTTTAATCTTGGGGAGGAGTTACCTACTCATCCTCAAATTATAATTTTACATGCTGCTAAGGAATGGTTAAGGAATGCTTATGCTTTAAAGTCTACAACTGATAAAGTCCAGGTTTCTCTTGCTTGGGAAGCTCTCGAGAATGGGGGTTTCAAGTTGAATGTTGATGGGTCTCGAAGAAATAGTTCCGGGGCTATTGGTGGTGGTGGTGTGATCCATAACTCACTTGGCGATTGGGTGGGTGGCTTTTCTGTTAATCTAGGGATTGGTCTGGTCCTAGAAGCTGAGCTATGGGGGTTTTTTTTTGGCCTTAAGCTTGTAGTGACTAAAGGTTTGTCGAAGGTGATTGTTGAGATGGATTCAGCGGTTGTTGTCCACCTTCTGCAACAACATTGTTTGACTCTCACCCACTTGCTGGCCTAGTTGTTAGATGTGGGGAAGTTATGACCAGATTGAGACTTGTATTGTGCAGCATGTTTTTAGAGAAAAAAATTGTGTAGCTGATGGTCTTGCTAATGGGAGTTACAATATGGGGCTGGGCGTTCACTATTTTGTTTCAACTCCAGATTGGATAGCGTCTTTATTAGTTGATGATTTATTAAGGGTCTCTCGTACCTGGTTGATTAGTAGTTATGCTTTGTAGTTTCTGTGTTTGGGGTTTTTCTCCCATATTTCATAAAAAAAAAAAAAAAAAACTGATGCATCTAAAAGGGTGTCTTATAAGAAAAATACTTGGAAGTGAATTAGTAGCTGCATAACCAAGAGAGCCACATGTCTAGCCTCCAAGGGTGCACAAAGGGCCCGGCCAAATATGGTCAAGCGACCCCGTGAACTATGTAAATTTTCTCTGCAAGCTCTGTGGGTGACCCCTTGAAAGTGCCCACCAACTGTTCGACGAAATCCCTCAAAGACAGAGGCAATTAAAATGTTATGAGAGACGGATTTACCTCGGAGGTTTTGAACTGGATATAACATGCACGGGTGTATTTTGGCTTAGTATATATGAAAAAGCTAGTTAATAGAATGCTGATACTCACAAATATGAATGAAAGTAGTATCTTCTAATATTTCTTGGTATTTTTCGTTTATAAAACATTAGGAAATTTTTACATATTGATCTCTTTGGGGGTAAAATCCTGGATCCATCATTGTTCGTCTCTCTATTCATCCGAATGGTTACAGAGGGAAACAAACTGATAAATAGTTCCAACTAGCAAGGGTGCCTGCGCGATGCTGCAGGTTTTAAAATTGTATTAAATATGTAGAAAGTTAAAAAAAAAATTATAGGAACGATAATACTATTTACAACATGTTCTATATTTTAAGTCTTGCGTAAAAAAACTATTACATCTCTTACAAAAGAAAACTCAGTAATGTAAAAGTGACGTTACAAAAAAAAAGATACAAAGAAAGCTCTTTTCATATACATTAATTGGCGGTAGAACTTTTATCTTCACTGCTCTTTGGTTTGACATCAATTTTGATGTCTTCTGGAATGGGATTTTTCTATGCTTGGCTCGATTAAAAAAAATTTAAAAACGCTTCCAGCACACCAAAAGACATTTATATATAATCAAAAGCATTATTGTGTTCCTATGACTCTTATCAACAACCCCTTCAAATACATCACATCTTCCATAAACTAAAAGAAAAAAGTCAAGCAAAGGACTCACTAGTGTAGTGGTTGGAGTATTTACTCCCTCAAGGAAGATCCTGGGTTCAAGTCCTAGCATCCATGTAGTCCTAACATCGCCCCTCTCAACAGGAAAGGTCCTAAAAAAAAAGTCAAAAATATTAATATGTATCTAAGCATAGATCATACATGACAAGACCGGCCCCGAATTCCTCGGAACCCGGGACTGATCCTGTGGTTTTTCCAACATCCAACCGATGCTGGGCCCACTAATTAAAAACAAACTTCATCTTCCCGAAACAAAGGGAAAAAGGGCCAAGACTTTTGCCGAATTTCGGCAGAGTCTCCCCTGAAAAACAGACTTTACCCAAAATTTAAACATGCCAGAAAACAACAGAATAAGTACAACCCAACTGCCAGCATGTTTACAAATTCATAACAGGCCTCTGGCCATAAATTCAACCCTAATGGGCGATAACAGAGCAATTCTAAGAGTAATTCAGTTTAAACGACAGAAATTCAAAGTTTACAGAAATGGACATAAATGTCCTACAATTTAGTTGAAGTTCGAGGAAAGGAGTGCTCGGCTTGATTGATCGGTTCACAGCAACTACTGACTGGGGGGTGCAAAACATAAAATTTTTAGTGGACAAAAACAAAGTTTTATCGTAAGTAAAAATAACATAATAACCCCATCTTTTCCAAAATAATGCAAAAACATGCAATTTAGGCTATTTGAAATCGTAAACCCGATGACTACGGTTATACTTGAACTCATCTCAGTTCCAACCCATACCCATACCACTCTCTTACAAACGCATGGCCGTAGGCACTGCGACCGAGGAAAGATCCTCAGCGGAAGAAAATGAAGAAAGAGCTCGTAATACTAATAATACATACATATCTATACACACACACACACACACATATATATATATACACTGACACCAAGAACTTGTACTGGGGAAACAATCCAACCGGGGGATTATTTGGCTAGACCATAGGGCGGCAGACTATGTAGGATTTCAAAACATTTTTGACAAGTTCATTTGAATATTAAACATGCATTTAATCAAATTAATCGCAACGGAAGTCTATGGTGGTTGTTTAAATTCAAAAACAAAACTTCTTCCAAGTATTTTAAGCCATGAACATTTATATGTTTTTCTTAAATGGAAAATTCAAGAGAAATGATAAGATCTAATTACGCTTGAAGCAATTATATGAACCAATTTGTGTTTGACCTTCTTTTGATGATTTCCTCTTTGTTGATTTTCTCTTTGATATTTGATATTTGATCTTTGCTCCTTAATCTTTCTCCTCCATGTGAGCTATAAAAGTATATGACTTCTATGTCTCCACACCAATGGAACCTTGAGATGAGAGGAAGTATCTTGAGAATACAAGGATGCTAGTGCAAGATTCTCAAGATTGGTTTCAATCTAAACCCACTACTACAAAAAAGTTAATAGACAACGGTTTTTAGCCGTTGTAAAAAGTCTCAGAAAACCGTTGAGCTTAGCAGTGCCGTCGTTTCTACCTATTTACGACAACTGTCAAAAACCGTTTTAATATGTCACTTTCAACAACGGTTTTTAAGAACAACCGTTGTTAATTCTCATATATAAAACATATATACAAGAATGACCGTTGTAATATGGTTCTTTCAACAACAGTTTTAGTAAAAACCGTTGTTTATCACATTCCACAACGGTTTTAAGTAAAAACCGTTGTAATTTATTATCTTCCACAACGGTTTTAGGTTACAACCATTGTGATTTAGTACTTTCCACAACAGTTGTTACCTAATACCGTTGTGGTTTAATACCTTCCACAACGGTTGTAACCTAAAACTGTTGTAATTATCCCCTTCCACATTGTGAAAACTAGTATTAGATTGTTTATAAAATGATTGTAAAATCACATTAGATAACGTTTTCTATGAAAAACCACTGTTGAAAATAGCATTAGATAACGATGTTTTGGTACACCCACAAAATTCCAAAGTAATCATTCACTATGAAAATTAATGGAAATCCACACTAATAATTTATATCACAATATCAATTTACAATTAGAATTCATTGCATGTACACTAAAACAATTTTCACAAAAAAAAAAGTGTTTATCTTGTTCCATAACATTATCGCTCTACATAATGGTCACAAAACTTGCTCACTCATGTCTGACTTCATCCACCTGCTCGTGTGTTGGCAATCCCTTTACAACTGAAACAGTAGTGCAAAAAGATATTATATGCCTGCATCTAATTTCTTAAGAAGAAAATGAAAACAAAGATATGAGGCATAGAGCTCCATACTATAACAGATACTCATCAGAAATTTCTTCTACTTCTTGCAATTTATGGCCACTTCGCAAGGTAAGAAAAACTGTAGGGTCACTCCATTAAGCAAGCAACTGCCATTCATATCCTCACGGTGCATATGCTTGCACAAAGACTCCCACAAAATACTTTTCCAGTCCTCAAGAGAACCTTAGACCAGGGTCCAATGCGTCATCAGTGGCAAACAACAATAGTGCTGAAAACACACTACTTTCTGTAAGATGTCTCTTCTTACAGAAGCCAATGGATGTCCTGCTCAATTAGTTGAGACTTATGCAATGAATATAAGGAAGAATAATAAACAGAAATAAACCAAACATAATTAATTAAATAAACATGTACAGTGAAAAACAGAGGCAACTTAGATATCAGCACCACCAACCGTTTCAGATTATTGGTCCAAACTATCAAGTAAACTCATGCAAGGGTTAAGCAGGCCTCAATTTAGACGAGTCTTGGTGAGCTTCCAACATTTGAAGTTTTCACAACACAAGCATAGATTACCCCTTATCAATAAAATTATAAATGTAATCCAATGGAATTATTTAATATAATTAAGAATCATCACCTCGATTTTCAAGATAGTTCAGCCTCACGTTCAAATCATCAGCTATCACCTCTGATATGATTGACAAGTTCCCAGACATTGAGTTTCTTCGCATCTTTCTCTCTAGAGGAAGCTCTTTCTCTATAGCCACACTATCAAGATTTGACCTTGCTAGCCTTTGGATGCAGTATGAGAGTAGCTGACTCAGTTGGCAATGGAAGGCAACTACAAGAATTGGGACTACGTCTTCAACAAGAGCTTTCTCGACAAAGTTTGAAAGACGGCGCTGCATGATTTAGTGGAAATTGTCAGCATTCAAGCATCTAAAAGCTTGCTAGTGTTGACAAACATAAAATAAACAAGACAAACTAGCCGTTTAGTGGGATAAATATACCACTCAACAGGTAACAATGAACAGATAGGCTATTGGATTCCCCACAAAATAATGATTGAAATGTAAATTATGCTAGGATATAGATTATATTAGCATGTGTCAAAATCTAAAACTTGCAGAGGTTTAGTAAGGTACACCAAAACAGAAGGATTACGAATGCGTTCAAATCTAAGACTTTAAAAACAACTCAAAGAGAACATGCAAAATTAGCAAAGAACTAGGATCATTTGTAAATTATTTAGATATCATCATCCTACCAAAACTACATAAGACAACCAAATAAACCATGCAAGAAAAATTGCAATGGCTCCTGTTGTAAAAGATATAACACTCAACAAAGCAAGAGAAAAAAAAACCCTTTCATACTACAAATTTGGAGACCAAAGGAAGATGGTACAATTGTGGAAAACTAGATCAAATAGTAATACTTGTGCTTCATAGCTTCTGAGAACAAAAAATAGAGTTTTGATAAAGAAATTGTAGGCCACAGGCTGTAGTGTAATAAAATAGGGAAGAAAGAAAACAGTTGGTGCACACATTTAGTAATTGCAATGCTTCAGAGCTTCTGCTAACAATTAAAAAAGCTGTGATTAAGAAATTATAGGCCACACAGGCTATTGCGTGCTAAAACACCATGAGACTATCAAGCCAGAGCAGGAAATTGGACATTTTTCATAAAGAAAGTTGAAACCTTGATTCAACTTTGATATGAAATTGGTTCAAGTCTGTTATATTTTGCTGAATTGGTTGAAGTCTGTTATATTTTTCATGATTTTTCATGACAAATGGTATTGTGCCAAGTACGTGGGCACAGTTTCAGGGTGTTTTAGTACGCTTAAGGTGGTCAGAAACTGAAATGACAAAGGGAAATTAGACTGAGGAATATTTCATGCTGATATATTGGTTCAAAGCACAATGAATGAAGAAATACAAGATTAATACATACATGCAAATATAGTGGAACGTGATCTTAAAGATCTTTGAGTGAAAATTTCACTTATCAAAGGAAAAAAAAAAAACAGGGGAAAATTTGTGCATACCTTCGCTTCCATGTGAAAATATTCCTCTTCAAGATTTTTTCTTGGGTTATTTACTTTTGAACTTCCATCATCTATGCGAGGTGATATATTTGCTCTGATATAAATAAACAATTAGAGGCTTGATAAAACTGTGTAAAAGGAAAGCTAAGAGAAACAGAGAAAATTACCCTTGACTTGACCTCAAGCTCTCCACGAGATTCTTAATACGAACAATGGATGATCCCAAGCTTTCCTAATTACGATGGATGATACCAACAACACTTTACAATAGTGACTCGTACAACAAAGATTCATACAATACTTGGAATAATGCTAATAGAACCCATTAAACACCAAAAATTCAGATTTCAGAATGCAACATGGCTCAGCATCCAGTAGGGTTATCAAAATTACCTACGCAATAAAGAAATATACCCACCCATATGGAACAAGAGAAAAACTTGCTGGAAATGTAAATTTCAAAAGGACCCACAAATGCGAATCTTTCCTTCTTCCTTTTTATAAAATCTTACAGAAGAAAGATAAAAGAAGAATAAAAGAATCATCATTTGGGACCAGAGAATGAAAGCTTAATCAATCGAACCCATGAGCACCAATGTGACTAATAAATTCAAGTTGAGGACTTTGCCTCGTGGATGGTTCAATGCAACCCAAAACAACAGCAACACAGCAAAAGAAGAAGAACAATAACAAAAGACGAGATGGTTAACACCCAAATCACAATAGTGTCGAAATAAATTGAAACCCTAAATTTTTTTTCTTTACCTTTGTTGATTGAGGTAGAGCGACAGCAAGCAAACACCCAAATGGTTAGATTCAAACCCAAATCAGTAACCCTAAAATTATTTTCATGACCTTTGTTGACTGAACTAGAAGGAGGGAGAGAAAGAGACGGGAGAGGGAAGAGAGAGAGAGAGAGAGAGAGAGAGAGAGAGAGCGTGGAGAGAGGGAGATGTGAGAGACATAGTCTCTCTGTCTATGGTCGTGGCGAAGGCAAGGTGATGAGGTGGGAAGAACAAACCGTGGAGAGAGGGAGACACGAGAGAGAATGAGAACGGTTGCAACAAATATTGAGAAAGAAAATATCGGGGCTTAAGAGAGATAGAAGTGATAATGAGAACTATATCGGGGCTTAAGAAAAAATTTTGAGTCACTGTTCACTCCGTGTTTTTTTTAAAAGCCTCAATTACAACGGTTGCAATGAAAACCGTTATGGAAAGTTGTTAGATAAAATCAGAAAATCACATACCCTAAACCACAACGCTTAAAAACCCCTTTTAATAACGGTTATGGCATAACCGTTGTGGAAGAAACAACTACAACGGTTTTGGAGCCAACCGTTGTAGATTCAGTGTTGTTAATTCTCATATTTGTAGTAGTGACCCCTTTGAAAGATGAAAGTGTTTCACTCTTGAAAACTTTCTTTTATCTCTCTTTGATCTCCCAAACCTATTTGGTTGATGTTGGATTGTGTTTGTGTGTTAATTAGCTTATGAAAACAATTCTCATACTCATTTACTTAAGCATTTTCAGCCAAACCCCATTGGGCTTCCAAAAATGGGCCTTGTGACACTTAAATCATAATATTTAGGTGTCTTAAGCCCTTGGGCTTGATACCCAACCATTTGGACTTCCCGTTAAATATTACCGAGGCCCAAATACCTTTTTATACGTAGTAAATCATTCATATCAAATCAATCAAATTGATTTCCTCATTCTCATTTTTATTACTCAAAGTTAACCATTTAAGGTATGCGATCCATTAGGTTCTAATTAGCAAGGCAGTGGGAAAATATTAGAACTCTTTCTAACCAACTGGAATTAAAACCCCCTTTTAATTCTTCCTTTATTTGGATCGATCACAATCAATGCTAGGACTTCCACGAACCAAGAGTGACATCTAGCAATATATCAAGGCTACCCAAGCTAACCAGAATTGGTGAAGAACCTATTCAGTTGGACTTGCAATGCAATACAATCATTCTCTTATACAATGTTTCATATCAAATTATTAGGGTACAGATTGATTATGTCAAATCCCTAATATGATTTATAACCTCAAGTGATTCAAAAGAATATGATTAAGAACAACTTTTTAAATCAAGCTCAAAATACTTTGGCCAAAGATTTGCTGAATCACATATCGAAACATTCTCCATCTTTATCAAAGATAGAGATTCCTTATTGTATATTCACATGCCCCTATGATAAATTAAGAGATCCCAACAACACTTAAGACAAATCTTTTACGGCTTGCCTTTGAGAGCTATCAAAGATCAATAACGCATCACAGGACAACCATGATGCCTCAGGTCTAAGGACTAATTTGCATTATTGCAACTATGAGTTCTTGTTTGACATATAGATAAATACTCCATGCGAGAACTAAGGTTGATCGCGTTCAGTGTACTTATTCACTAATGAGCACTCACATGCTTGTATTAGTGTCAACTACACAAATGGTTTGAGACTAACCATCCTCCTAATTGAGCATACATAGTATGTGCTAATCTTGATGGTTTATCAATGCCCATTTGATAACCCTATGATTACGAACATTTTGGGATACTATAGTTAGAGATCAAAGGTCTCTTGAATCTAATCTTCATTAGATTACTTTATCTCCTATTTAGCATACCCTGGACATTTGTTTCTTTACATGATGTAAAAGATAACAAAATAAGTTTGCCCTTTATATATCATATACGAAATGTATTCTGAGGAGATACATCAAATGTATTGGCTCTTAGGGCACTACCCTTCAAGACCTATAGCACACCCGATCAAGGGTGCCCGAATCAGAACAGAACCCACATGCCGACATCCTTCATTGAACATGTGAGCCCACATGCTGGAATCCTACATCAGCCCATGTGGTATAGCAACATTACGAACTAGGGGGTATATATCGTGGTGCAACTCCGAAATCTCATAACAACAACAAAGCACCCCACTCTCAACAACCATTTGCCCAAAAACAGGACAAGTATCCCAATCCCATATACATATACCTCCGGACATTTATAATGTTCAAGAATCGATACCCAAACAAATGCATATATAAATATATATTAATATAAGGTAGACCTAGAAGTCCCAAAACATAATATTAGAACCCAAATTAAACACAAGTCTCAAATATCAAGTATAATCCAAGAAATTTATAAAATACCGAAATTCAATATCAAAACAATATTAAAATCCCAAATATCATTCCATACTCAAAATAACCACACACTTCAATCTCAAAAAAAAAACCCCAATATCATCATAAACATCAATTATAAAAAATTAAACATAACCAAGAAATCCATGAAATAACATAATGAAATTTCAAACCAATAAATATAATCTCAATAGCCAAGATATTTCATTTGTGCATAAATTTCTAATACTTGAAAATAATGCTTAATTTAAAACAAAGTCCACTCACAGATAATCCTAAGCTGCCTGACCCTGAGATGGTCCCGCCTAATGGGTACGCTGAATTGGAGTACCTAATTTGAAGAACATGAAGATTAGATTAATAACAGTGAACCGAACGAGAACTTTAAAACAAAAACCTAACTTTTGCGGGACTAAAAATGTGTGTACGTAGAACGGAGAGTTTCTAAGCTTTTCGAAATGTGGTACAACCTCGGAAGACTCACAATCAACCGAATGGTCAAAATTTCCAATTTGGTCAACCAGGCCCCCGAGGCCCACGACCTTCGATTTCTGATCCGAATGTCCTGCAAGTTTGGTCTCGATCGAGCGGTCGGATCTCTCTCGATCACACGATCGGATGGTCGTTGGTTTTCTAACCCTAAACTCATTGATCCGGAGTATCCGGGACTCCGATTCTCGATCCGCAAAATCCTACACAATTCTAGAGGTAAAGAAATCAACATATATGAAATTGAAACCGATCCAACGGTCCGAACATATCGAATCCAGATATCTCCTATTAGGCGTAATATCCGATCGACTGTCATACAATAACCAATTTCAAATCCGAGCATACCGTCGTGCTCGGAACAACATAGGGAACATTTTGGAATGAAAATGGGAAGCCACAACCTGGTCCACTCACAGCGACACGTGCGGGCAGATTAGGTGGCTTGAGTAATTTTCCGGTGACGGAAAATCTCCAAATCACGGTCAAGACTTATACCAAAAGATTAAGAACAATGAGAGGAGTAAGTTTCAAACCTGGCATGATGGCCAATTTGGCCGGCAACCCCCTCGGACCACCAGATTTCTCCCCGGAAAAACCTAGAAATTCTAGGTTTCGATTCGATCAAATCTTAATGGAATTGGGTCGAATCTTCGAGGGGTTTTACCAAAGAGAGGTGGGGGCTCTGAAGAGGGAAGAGAGGGGGAAATTTTGGTGGTGGTTTTGATCTTCAAGCTGTTGTGGGCTGTGAAGAGGGAAGATAGGGGGAAATTTTGGCGGTGGTGGCGCCGGAATTGGTGGCCCGATGGCGCCGAAAACGACAGCACAGTTTTTGGCTTTTGTGTCGAAGAAGAGGGTCGGGGGAGAGGAGAGAGAAAGAGGGAGGGGGGTTCACACATTTTCTGATTGGCCCAAGGGATTTTAGGGTCGGGGGTTCACGCGGTTATTAAATAGAAATTTCAAATTTCACTATTTATTAATTAATTCATATTATTTTATTTTATTTTAATGTATTTACTTATTTTGGGTTCGGGATGTTACAATACATCAAACCATGGGCACTCTCGCTAGTATAAATAAGAAAATTGAAAGCAAAAACATTATGAATTATGAACAGATCTATTTTGGTCATAAAAATAAAAATACAAATTTACTCTGTTGTGAGTATTGGTAACATAGAACTGTGTAACATAATTATGAGTTCCACGACAGATGTTCAAGTTTTGTCGACTCTTTTGAACAAAACTGAGGCTAGAGATGAATATGTTGCATGTTAATCAAAAGCCTCAATTCTCAACAAATTACATATACACTCTATATTTTGGCCAAAAGTTATGTATAACCTAAGATAAAACTTCCAAAAAAAAAAATCGTAATGTTAGCAAAGCCAGCAGATGTTATTCTACAAAACATAAACAAAGAACTGATATAAAATCATTCTAGATCTGTCCGCAACTAGAAACAATAAAGATGTACACCAAAGCAAGTACTATTTGCTAGAAACAATGGAAATATATTATGTACATGAACAAAGCAACAGACCCTAAAGAGGTTTTTCTAGACAATCTTGACTCCCCTAGGTTACTCCTCAGGGATTTGTGAAACGTTCACAATGTTGGTCAATGCCAAGACTTTGCAAGTCTTTAACCAACAGAATTGGACCTTCTCAAATTATTTAAATCATAAGGTGAGCAAGGTCTACTGTCTGATAGTCTAAAGCCTTTACTCTGACAATGGTCCCAGATGACCTAAACCAAGTTGTGTGCTGTCCTTATACCCAGGTCTTTTTTGCATTTAGTATTTTCATCGAACAAATGTCTTTTTTTCTTTCTTCAATCAATCCAAATGGTCGGTCACTACAATTTTCATTTAAAGACATAAAAATCGTACATCTCATACATAACTTAAGTCAATTTCTAAATAAAAGTTTCCCTCTGTCAAATTAGTTTCCTTTTGTTTCTCTTGAATTATACTCTGTTTGTTCTTGAAGAAAACCCCTTTTACACGATCAACTTGTCCACTATAAACCTAAAGAAAATTAAATTAAACCCATGTTCACATGGTGCATTAGATAATTTCTATGCTCTATTAATAGAACTTAAAACAATGAATTGGAATTTAAGCCTAGAAACTCACCCCTTGCTTAACAAAACCGACAACACTGACCAAACTGCTCTATCCAAAGCAGCAAAATACCACCTACGAACATCAAAATAAGACGTGGTTAAAAAAGAAAAGGTGAAAAAGGAAGAACAAACTGAAAAATTGGAGAAAAAAACCGCATAGGAAAATGCATATATCAATATATGAAACAACAAAAACAAAAACAACATGAATAAACAAAAAAGAAATTACCTGAACAACAAAAACGATAAATCAAACACAACCCAAAACAATCAATATATGAATAAACAAAAATAATCAAAAAGGAAGATGCGCTCGTGGGCGACTCTGAAAACAAAACCAAAGAAGTTTGAAACCTTACCCCAAACGATGCAAGAACTCATAGCCAACAAAAATGGAAGATCTCTAGGACCAATGCTCTACAAATGAAGGAAAATCACTCAACCAACAAACAAATTGATGAGATGACGACCAAAAGAAGGCTAAGATTCGCAGCGCCACCCGAACGGGAATCGACGGCCCAGACCGATCTCCAACAGTGAATGCAAATCTTCCATTGTTGCCCCCAAAGCAACCCAACCAGTTGGTTCGAAATCGATTGAAAATGGAATTTTCAGAGCAAACGAAACATTGGTAGCGGATGACATCCGAAGGGGAAGGGGCAAAAAGGGAAAGAAAGAAAATAAATTTTAGGATTCAGTTTTAGTATATATATATAATTTGAGCAAGGAATTAAAGGATTCAACAGTTCGCTCAGCAAGTCATAAATTTGTTAAAAAGTTTATGGGAGACACAAAATAAACTAAACTGCAACACGATGAATACAATCACACTAGTAAAAAAATACCCTTGCGCGACCAAATTTTGTGCGACGAAACCGTCGCTCAAAGTCACTTTGCGCGACGAAGTTCAACACTTTGTCGCTCAAAATCTTGCGCAACGAAACACACATCGTTGCACAAAGTCACTTTGCGCGACGACACAACATCCTCGCACAAAGTGACTTTGCGCGACGACACAACATCCTCGCACAAAGTGACTTTGCGCGACGAAATAATAACTTCGTCCCGCAAAGTCTTTAAAAAAATAAAAAATTATTTTTAAAAATCTTTGACTTTGCGCGACGAAACAACATCGTCGGACAAAGTGACTTTGTGCGACGAAACAATAACTTCGTCCCGCAAAGTCTTTACAAAAATAAAAAATTTTTGACTTTGCACGACGAAACAACATCGTCGCACAAAGTAATAACTTCGTCCCGCAAAGTCTTTACAAAAATAAATAAAGTAAAAAAATTATTTTTGTAAAGATTTTGTGGTATCCACTAGTGTAAATAATTTAAATTGACAATCGAATTAGTTCATTGTATTCATATGGGGTCAAGGAGTGTAGCTATAAAAAATCATCAAAATCGAAGTTGAAATAACCTTTAAATCGTGATTTTTCGTTTATAACCGTTGAAAAGTTTTGTCCCCTTACTTGATATATGAATGTTTATTTTTTCCGATTTTTGGCGTATATGATCTCGAAGTATAAACAAACAAGTTTGACGGTTGGATCGTTGAAACTAGTTTCGTAGAATGCGTATGCCATCAAAACAATATATTCACAAACAATTAAGAGTTTATTTATACTTTCGTTAAATATAACATAAGATTTTGTGGTATCCACTAGTGTAAATATTTTAAATTGAAGATCAAATTCAGTCATTGTATTCATATAGGGTCAAGGAGTGTAGCTGTAAAAAATCATCAAAATCGGAGTTAAAATAACCGTAAAATTGTGATTTTTCATTTATAACCATCGAAAAGTTTTGTCCTGTTACTAGATCTCTGAATGTTTATTTTTTCCGATTTTTGGCGTGTATGATCTCGAAGAACAAACAAGTTTGACGGTTGGATCGTTGAAACTAGTTTCATAGAATGCGTATGCCATCAAAACAATATATTCACTAACAATTAAGAGTTTATTTATACTTTCTTTAAATACAACATAAGATTTTGTGGTATCCACTGGTGTAAATATTTTAAATTGAAGATCAAAGCTAGTGTAAAGAATTCGTCGTGCAAAACTCTAAAAATTTGGGCGGACACAAAAAATGGGACGTGGGAATTTTTTTGAAATTTTTTTTTAAGACTTTGCGCGACCAAACAAGAATCTCATCGCGCAAAGTGATACGCGACCAAGGATTCGTCGCGCAAAACTCTAAAAATTTGGGCGGGCACCAAAAATGGGACGCGAGAATTTTTTTTTAAAGATTTTGCGTGACCAAACAAGAACTTCGTCGCGCAAAGTTATAAGCGACCAAGAATTCGTCGTGCAAAACTCTAAAAATTTGGGCGGGCACCAAAAATGGGATGCGGGAATTTTTTTTAAAGATTTTGCGCTACCAAACAAGAGCTTCGTCGCGCAAAGTGATAAGCGACCAAGAATTCGTCTCGGAAAACTCTAAAATTTTGGGCAGGCACCGAAATTTTGGTATGTTTGCTTGAATTCACGGAGATTCGGGGGCATATTGTCAAATTCACATCAAAATTCTACATTCCTCACATTCCCATACATTTTTCATCCATCCACATACTGATCGGCAAATTTTGATAAAGCTATCATTTTCATAAATTTTGCCCAAATTCATGAAAACTTGGGGGCATTGTTTGTACCAAAATTTGCACATTTTGGCCAAAATCTTTATTCTAGCCAAAATACATGTGTTTGGGCCTAAAATCTAAACACCAGCCCATTTGACTATTTTGGCTCTAGTTGCCAAAAGTTGAAAGAAAGGCCAGATCATCTCAGAAGATAAAGTAAGCCAAAATAGCTTTCACAAGGTTCCAAGTTGCATATTCTTGGAACTTGAGGTCTGATCACTCAAAGCTGCAGAAAGGTGAAAACAGAAAAATCACTTCCCATAGCCATCAAAATTTCGGAAAACATGCTGAGTTTTTCTACAACACACATATGGTTCCATCAGCAAGATATTATCTCACAAGTTACAAGAAATGGACATAAGGCATTCACCACAATTAACTATGATATTTTGCTGCTACCTGCTACTCTCTTAAGTTGCTAGAACAAAGATATTTCCCAGTAGATATTTCCCAAGATATTTAGGAACTACCATCATATAAGTTTCTATAAATATCATGTGAACAAAAAAAAAAAACCAACAAAATCTCCAACAAAAACAAATACAAATATCAATCAATCTCACTGATCATTCTAGCTTTCAACAGAAGCAAAGTCAACAAAGGTGTCAAGGACCTCCAAAGCTATCCTTGAGATTCAGCTCAGAATTCCCAGCAACTCATGGTTCAACCTGATTATAGCTCTGCCAATTTCAACATTGGTATCAATTTCCAGCTAATATTTATTAGTTGAAGGTGCTGAAGTGCAATTCCAGTACAAATCCAATCCAGTCCAGCCTGACGATCCAATCCAGTCCAGCCTGACAATCCAATCCAGTCCAGCCTAACGATCCAATCCAGTCTAGCCTGACCAAAATGGTCTCATAAATGGCATTTCAGGCATATATTTCAAAGTCCAATGTTCTGATGTCTTTCCAGACTTGGCAGTTCCTTTCATTTACTGTATTTCAAACAGTTCTCCTTGAACTTGTTTGTTTTATTTTCAAACGCTTGTATTTTTGCTTTACTTCTTAGTTTTATTTAGATAAATTATAAAGTCCTCACCCGTCTGAGACATAGAAAAAACTTTACTTGGGAGATATTCCTCACCCAAATTCACGATCACTTGATCAAAGTCAATAGCTTGGGCCCAAGTTATTTCATTTTTCAAGTCTGTTAGGGGTTTGTTAACTTGCTAACAGTGGCACGCTCGCACACACACTAAAGAAAGTTGATTTGTTAACCACTAATGGTTTTCAATTCAATGGGGAACTTGACCCTGCCATCACATGTACTAAAACAAAAGGGGTAAACAATAGTATTATCCTTGTTACACACGGGTGTTTCTTCCGGTTGAGGTTAGAAGAGAGAAAAGGCTGAGAGAAAAATTTCAGAATTGAGACAATGTGGGCATTCAATAAGCTGGACAATTGGAAAAGTAAGAAAATTCATTTAGTTTAAATTTTCTTGATTTGCTCAAACACGTGTAATGCTTAGAGTGGACAATGCAGGGTATTATGATAAGTTAACCGTCGCTTTTGAGCTACTTTGATATTATAGGATGTTCTTGTTCTGTTATAAAAAGCCCTGTATCTGCAGCAGTTTCCGTTTTATTATTCCAAACCCATGGTTCAAATCCAAGCAAAATCCCCAAACTTACACTTGATTTCCCCAAACAAAACTTAATTCAAGTTTCCGTTTAATTTCACGTCAACAAGAAACCAATGGTAGGAATTTCATTTTAATCATTGTCGATCTGCCGGTTTGCATGACCTTTTTTATGGCATCCATGGAAGCAACAGTGAGGAACCCACTGGTTTGTCTGGATTTTTTTGTTTGAATTTGTTGAATTCGAGTGGGAGAGAAGGAAAAACTTGGACCTTTTCTTGAACAGTTTCAGTCGATCTTACAGTGGAATGGAAGGCCGGATTCTGTGAGTGTACGAGGAGAGAGAATGAAAAACACTGAGTTTTGCTTTGAACCAGCAAGAGAGAAATGGTTTTGTTAAGATTGGGCAGGTGGCACAATCTTATTGGATTGGGATATGAAATGGGTTGTTAACAGTCGCTTTTGAGCTACTTTGATTAGCAGTCCTCTTGTGTTTAAGAAATAAAGTGTTAGATAGCAACTGGTAATTAAGTTTCGATGTTAGATAGTAGTTGGTGGTTAGCATTTACTCCCATATTCTAGAATGTTTTGTTCTGTTATAAAAACCCTGTATGTGCAACAAAAAATTCAGACGACCTTACCAGACCTCTTTAGAATATAATATTTAAGCCCTGTCTCTACTGTCTTCTTTTTTGTTTGTATAGTTTCCACTTCTCTCAGGGTCTTTACTGTCTACCTAGCTGGCTACTTCCTACTCTGTTATACTAAACCAAATCCAGCACCTAAATCTACTTCCTAGCTGAAATTGTTGGCTTTTTTAAAACACCGTTGATCAAACAATTATAGTGTAGTACTAGTAGTACTGCATCTGCATTCACCCAACATTGACTTGAAGCAAGCTATAATATCTATCGTTTTCTCTCTCAGGCTCCTCCACCTCCAGTATTTGGTAAGTATGCATAGACCGCTAATTGTATCTGTTTGTACCAAAATTTGCACTTTTTGACCAAAATACATGGTTTTGTTTGGGCCTGAATTTTGGGCTCTACTTGCCAAAAATTGGAAGGGAAGCCCAAGAACATTTCAAGGAGTAAAATAAGCCAAAGTAATTTGCACAAGTTTCCAAAAGTCATGTTTCGGAACTTGAAGACTGATCTTCAAAGAACAAGCCAGCAAAAGGTGAAGAAAAGAAGCTATCTCCTAGAGATATTCTATACAGACTAAAACTTCTTCTGCAAACAAACTGTCTCATCGGCCAAGATATTTCAAAGCACAAGTTACAAAAATGGCCAGAGAATATTCAAAGGAGTTTTCAAAAAAAAAAGGTTGAGTATCTCTGCAAACATCCATAAGGCTTCAAAAGCAAGATATTTTGATCACAAGTTACAAAGAAAAAGCAGAAGATATTTTACCACAGCTGATGAAAGCTACCTCAAATCAAAATACCTGCTACCCTCTAAAGCAAGACACTTCCCAGAAGATATTTTTAGATATTTAGGAAACCACCGTCATACAAGTTTCCTATAAATACAAAGGGATGTGAACAACAAGGACAACCAATCATCCAATCAACAAAAACAACTCTCAGTCAAAACTGAACAAAAGATCTCTTGATCCCACAGACTCGAAACAAAGAAAACTGTTGTAAGAGCCGGGTACACAGAATCTGCATTACTTTGCAAAGCCAAAACAAGCAGAACTCAGTTCATATCATCATATGAAAACCTCAACAAAATTTTCAAAAGCTTTTATAGCTTCAAACCATCCCAGGGAGCCATCCTCAGGGTAATCCAGTCCAGAACAGGAGCTATCTTCTAAGAAAGTCAGCCAGAACTCAGGTTTCTGCCACTACAGAACAGCCAGAGCAGCCAGAACAGGTTTATGCGAAGCAGATTCAACTCGAACACTACTAAGACTTTGGAAGAAACAAGATAGTCACTTCATTTCAGGTCAGTCCAGGTGAAGGAAGTTCGTCCAGAACAGCCAGAATAGCCAGAACAGACGCAGACTCTCAGTTCTGCCTGCAGACTTAGCCTCCCCATGGCTCAAATTGATGAAAAGCTCTGCCAATCTCCAGTGTTGGTATCGATTCCCAGCTAACTCCCGTTAGTTGAAATTATTGCTACTTGAATTCCCGAAGATCAAGCATTTCTGCCTGAAATTTGTTATCTTCATGTAAGAGTATTTTGCTAGAATTTCCCAATTTATTAACTGTGAAAATTATGAAGTCCTCACCTGTCTGAGGCATAGAAAAGAACTTACTTGGGAGATCTTCCTCACCCAAATGCACAATTGCTTGATTTTTATTAAATGACTTGGGGCGCAAGTTATTTCGTTCTTTAAAATCTGTTGGAAGTTTGTTAACTTGTTAACAGTGGCACGCTCAACACACCAAAGAAAGTTAACTTGATAGACTACTAATGGTTTGTTTAAGCTAATGGGGAACTTTACCCTGTCATCACAAGTATTAAACAAAAAGGGGTGAACAGTATCTAATTATACTTAATTATCTGTTAGCTCTTGAGTGCTCCTCATTTACTATAATTAAAAAGGCACTCATTCTCATGGATTCATCTCCGCGACATTGTGTAGATCGGAGCAGCGTTCTAGTCCATATATGGCGGACATAGTTGAGAGCAAGAGATGGGATAACAAAATATGGGTGGGTTCTCTTACTTGTGGCGATTCAAAATTTCTTAGTCAACCGACTCGGCCACATCAGGAAAGTGGTCCCCATGAAAGAAGGGAGGCACTGAAGCTGAATAAAACAAAACCATTCGATCAAAGACCGGTTGAAGATTCAAGTAGCTTGCGCTTGTACCATCAGTTGTACAACTACGCAACTCAGGGACCCTCTAATGGAGATTCAAGTAGCTTGAGCTTGTCCTTAATAATAGATAGCAGTCCTTGGCTTCTGTCTGGACTAAGCCCCCATAAGAACACATTCCTTCACATAGCTGCGAGCTTCGACCATGCGAAACTAGCATCCGAGATCCTACACCTTCACAAGTCCCTTTTGTTTGAGACAAACTTTGACGGAGACACTGCGCTCGATATTGCGGCCAAAGCCGGGTATTTAGATACCACAAACACTCTTCTCCGTGAAGCACGAGTAACAACAGACGTTGAAAATAATGATGTATTGAGGTTGCTGGGGATGAAAAATGATGAGGAAAACACTGCCCTGCACGAGGCCCTGATTCATGGTCACGAACCTGTAGCAAAGTGTTTTATAGAGGCCCATCCTGATCTTCGTTTTGATTGTAATAAGGAACGAAAGTCCTCTTTGTATCTGGCCGCTGAGGGAGGGTATGTTGAGATCGTGAAGCTACTAAAAGAAAGAGCAGTTGAGCAAAAGAGTCGTGTCCCTGGCAAGTCCCCGTTGCATGGTGCAATTCTAGGCCGCCGGAACAAAGGTGCCGGAGGTACATTCAATTAATACTTATTATTATTATTAACTTTGTCACAACGGCTAGTGTGATAGATTTTGATCTTATTATTATTATTATTATTATTATTATTATTATTTTCAACTTCAAAGAAAAACGTTCATTATAATTATATTTAGAGTTAATGACAGTTTAGTATCCTGTTGTTACACTCTTAAGACATATTAGTCCATATATTTTCAATTTTTACAATCACATATCAGGTCTTTTAAATTTGTTACAATGTGGTTCCACCGTTAGGATTTTCGTCAAATCTTTCTTTTAATTGCCTACATGGCACTATAATTTTTTTTAAATTTTAAATTAATTAAAATATTAAAAACTAATTAAGAAATGAAAAAACAAAACAAAAAATGAAATTGAAGGAAAACGGCTTAGTTGGGGCCCTTCATATTTTTGAAGCAAGAGTTATGGCAAAACTTGTGATGAGAAATTCAACCCCAAGCTGAACTTGAAGTGTGATTGCAGCTATGGAGCTGGTACAAGAAGTGGGTTTTATCCAAAATTCCGAGGGAGGGTGTCCTATGATTTTTTCCCTTTTTCTTCAATATTAAAAACCAAAAAAAAAAAAATCTCTCTCCTTCTCCTCTCTCTATCACGATTTCTTCTCCCCACCCACCCACCCAGATTTCTTCTCCTACCTCAATTTCTTCCCCCACCAAATTTCTTCTCTCTCCCCCCCTCCCCCTCCCCACCTCGAATTCCTCCATATCAAAAATCAACATCCAAGCAACAAAAACCACAATCAAAACATAGGAAAAAAATCACTTTACGAGGGAAGAAATCTGGAGGAAGAAATTGGCTACTGTGATTTCAACACGAGGTTGTTGGATCAGATCTTTGTTGGTATTTGAGGGGGAAGAAATCGGGAGGGAGGGGAAAGAACTCAGGAGGAATGAGGAGGGGGAAGAAATTGGAAGAAAGGAGGGGAAGGGGGTCCTGAGTTGGGGTTCTGGGTTCGTGGGGGCTATGATTGCATACTAGGGTGCAGGATGGTTATGGGATGAGTTTGGGGGTTGGAGCTTACGAGTGGTGGTCACGATGGAATGAGGGAAGAAGAAATCGAGAGAGAGAGAGAGAGTTTTATTTATAATTTTTTTTTTCATTTTTAAAATATTTTATTCATATTAAAATTTAAAAAATAAAATAAAATGTGGGACCCATAATGCCACGTAGGCAACTAACGGAGAGATCTGAAGGAGATCTAACGGTGGAACCACATTGTAACAAATTTAAAAAATTGAGGTGTGTTATTGTAAAAATTAAAAAGGTAGGGACTAACATGTCTTAAGCGTACAACCATAGGATACTAAATTGTAATTAACCCTTATATATATTGTTCTAACTTATACTTGATTTCATTAGAACTCCTAGAGATAATATCAAGTATGGAGGAAATGTTTGAGAGCCCAAAAGATGAAAAAAAAGAGCCCAAAAGAGGAGGAGGAGGGGAGCCCAAAAGATGAGAAAGAAAGCCTAAAAGATGAGGACGAAGAGAGCCCAATGGATGAGGAAGAAAGCCTAAAGGATGAGGAAGAAGAGAGCCCAAAAGATGAGGAAGAAAGCCTAGAAGATGAGGACGAAGAGAGCCCAAAAGATGAGGAACAGAGGACTCCACTACATTGTGCAGCATCAATTGGTTATCTGGAAGGGGTTCGTTTCTTATTAGAAAGACACCTCTCTGATTCTCATCAAGTGGATCATGGTGGCAACTTTCCAATCCATTCAGCATCAAGCAAAGGTCATGTCAATATTGTTAAAGAGCTGCTTCGACATTGTCCCGATTCAAAGGAATTCAGGAACTCTAAAGGCGAAAATATACTCCATGTTGCCGCAAGATGCAGCAAAGACAATCTTGTCAAATATTTTCTCAAAACGGGTGAGTTTCGAATGTTGATAAACCAAAAAGACAGGTACGGAAATACTCCTTTACATTTGGCAACGATGTACCACCATCCCAAGGTTGTCTACAGATTGGCTTGGGATACAAGGACAAACACTATATCTACTTTTATCACATTACTGATGATGATGATTTTGGCTATCATTTAAGGGAAGTATCCTTGTTCTATTAGTGTGTTGGAACAAGTAGGCATTTATTGAAGTAGGATTACAACTCTTTGTCTGATATAACTCAGCTCAAATGGTTAATATAAAATATACACCACACATCCAGTGACCGATCCACTTGAGGGTGAGTGACGGCTATTGGCCCTACTCACCTTTTCTTGCTATGAATGAAGTTCCATTGATGCTCAGTTTAGCAAGGCGGGGCAGAGAGACAAAGTGCCGCAGACTGGGTATTCTGGGCAGCTGTGCAAGGTTTGGTTGTCTATGAGACTCTATGGATTGCAGATTTACAAGTATCTAGCAACCTGATTTGTTACTTGTTGAGTGTTTGAATGGTGTATGAAATATTTAGTATTTTTGGTCTACACTTGCCCCCAATAAGAAAAATTCAGGGATCGGCCACTGTACATGCAAATGGAAAGAACATGTAAAGAAAATGAATAGTTGTGCAGTGCAGGGTGCTAAATGAAGACTTCACTAACTATGCATTTATTGCGTATAAACAAACTATATAGGGAGCTCCAGCTGTGATTAGAACCTTCAAGAGTATCACTGTTATCGTTAAACGAATCATGTCATATGATCACTTTTGTGGCTCTCAAATAGTGATCAACCAAAACTTATCATCATCATTTACATGTCAGTACATGCTTTTGTTATCTCTATATGATTTGTTTCTATTTTACCAACGACGTGTGTGGTAATTGGATTGTTTCTTCTTGTACTGTGCAGAGACTTACATGGAGGATATTGAAATCTTCTTTCGCACAGCAAGCTCAGAGTTTGCATGTCCTCCAATAGTGTAGATCACCACAAGTAGCAGACAATGGTGGAGATCACCACGAGGAAAGGTTTAAGGACAGGGTGAATTCTTTATTGGTGGTTGCCACAGTCGTTGCCACAGTGGCATTTGCAGCCGGTTTCACAATGCCAGGTGGAAACAACGATTCTGCCCCTCATGAGGGCATGGCAATCTTGTTAACCAAAACTATGTTCCAAGCCTTTGTGATTTGTAACACCATAGCTATGTATACTGCCATCCTTGTTGCAGTCTCTCTCATTTGGGCGCAGTTGGGGGACGTACATTTGGTGGACACAGCTCTTAAGCTCGCAGTGCCGCTGCTGGGGATTGCGCTTACCATGATGTCCTCAGCCTTCATGGCTGGGGTTTATGTGGTAGTTTGCAATCTTCATTGGCTTGCCTATGTTGTATTGATCCTGGGAGTCCTTTTCATTTTCACTGTCTTAGTAGTTTTCACTCCACTCTTCTGCAAAACTACTTCTCGGTTCCGCATCCTTCGTTGCGTCACTTATTTTCTCTTCTGTGCGGAAGTATGGGCTTCTGGAAGTTACAACGACGACCAAAAAGAAGACTGATCTCCTTGGTTGCGCGACACTGGGGCTTAAGTTGTAGTTCTTGTGTTCCCTAAAAAACTGTAGTAGTTTTTCTGTTTGATGTACTTTATGTTGTAGTTAACTTTGTGAGAATGTATGTATTAATAACTGTGTCACTTTTATTTTATAGTGTTTATGCTTAAGTTTGAAAAAACAACACTAGTGCAATGAAGGGCACACAACAATACACCAATATTCAACATATTGATCTAACAAAGAAAGAAGGAAAAAAATTTCAGCTTGGTATTTGAAATTCAATGATGGATTTGTTAATTATCTAGTTTTAAAAGGTATTTGAAATTCTTTCCAGACCAAAAAAAAGGTATTTGACGTTCTTAGATTTGGGCTTGTGAAATCTTTAAGTGGATTTGGGCCAAGTTTAGCGGAACATGATGATTTGGATTTGGGTCCTCATCTTATTATTTCATACATAATATTCTTCTAATTCCTAAATTTTTTCTGCAATTTATTAGATTATATATTCCTTTGTAGGGTTTTAATTCTTACTTGCAAGCTATGTTGCACGGACACGGATACGGGGACACGGAAACGCGACACGTCGAGACGGAAAATTTCAAAAAACTAGAACACGGACACGGCTAGGACACGACAATTAAAATAATAATAAATAATAATAAAATTATAATAGTATATACTTTTATATATATTTTTAAAAAAACATATTCAATAACATAAAAACATTATTTTTGTTGGGCAATGCACCTGACAAAACATAAAAAACACATCACATTGACAACTCTCTCTCTCTCTCTCTCATTTTTCCTTCTTCTTTTCTCCCTCTATTTCTTTCAAGAATCCGATTCAAAGTAAGCGTTGTCTTCTTCCCTAAGTGCACAAAACCTTCTTTGCAATACATAAAATTTTCCCCTTTTTTTCAAGCTGTGTCTTGACTATGAGTTGACCAATGTCTTGACTGCGGACACGGCATTGACCGTTGGACATGAGTGTCCGTGGTGTGTCCGAGGAGTGTCCAAGTGTCCAAGTGTCCGACACGCCGACACGGCGGCTCGACGGAATGTCCGCGCAACATAGCTTGTAAGTTTGCCCTTTACAAAAAAAAAAATAATAACACATTTGGGCACCTCATAACTTCAAAAACTCTCACCAGGTCGGTGAGCTAGCTGTCTGCTTCTGCCGGGTCTGCACTGCCATGAAAGATCCCTTGGTCAATGGTTCGGTCAAACTTCCCATTTTGGTCAACTGGGCCTACGAGGCCCACGACCTCTGATTTCCAATCCGAAAGTTTGTATAGGTCCAACGAAGTCTTTTTAACAAGCCCCGAAGGTTTAGTCTCGATTGAGCGTAGGATCACTCTCGATTGCACGATCAGACGACGACTAATAACCTAATCCTAAAATCGTTCATTCAGAGTATCCGAGACTCCGATTCTTGGTCAACCAGTTCCTACACGGTCCTAGAGGTACAAGGAACAACTTATTTGAAAGTGGGACCAATCGGACGGTCCAAACGTATCGAATCTAGATATCGTGTAATAGGCGAAATATCCATTCAATAGTCAAACGGTATCCAATCCTTAATCCGAGGACACCGTCATGCTCAGGACAACATAAGGGATATTTTGGAACTCAATGGGCCACCACACAGTGGCCCGCGCTGCCACCCTCCATGGGCAGTGGTGGGTGTCTAGAGAAATTCCGATGATCGGAAAAACTCCAAATCACCGACCATTACCTATGCCATTAGATCAACCACACCTAGGGAACGTTTTTGGTCTTGGGTCCAGTCCAAAAAAGTGGCCGGAGTGGCCGAAAAAACAACTCAACTGTTGGAGATTTTCTAGGTTTCAGGTTAAGTTTCAAAATATCCCTTCCTAAATAGCAAGAATACGAGGCGAGGATGAAAATCCATACATGGATCTACAAAATTGCCTGTCGAAAAAACTAGGAACCGTTGGTCCTTTTTCGAGCTTTCGTCGGTGCTGGAAGGGCTGGGCTAGTAGGGCTGGTTCTTTTTGGTCTGGTGCCGTGGCCTAAGATGGCTAGACGATAAAGGGGGAGGAGAGAGAAAGAGCCGGAGAAGAGAGAGAGAGAGAGTGCGTGTGAGGGGGATGAGGGAAAAACCGGGTTTTCATATATTATAATTTTTTTTAAAGAGACCATTATGCCCTTTTATTTTTCAGACCTTTTCTCGACTGTTATAACTCGAAATTGAGCTTGCCGCCTGTCCACAAACTCGTATCGAAGAGAGAGAGAGAGAGAGAGATAGAGAGATAGGTAGGGGAGAGAGGACAAAGATGAACAGAAGGGCAGCCAAAGATATTTGTTAAAACATCATAGTAATCATAATACTACAGAGCTCTAATCATACTAATCATAATACTACATAGCCCTAATCATACTAATCATATACCCAAAAACATCAAATTCCAAAAACAAAATATAATCACGCAGTTAAAAGACACAGAAATTACATTTTTAAGGCTTGTTTTCATATGCCGTAAATATCAGTTTTTAACGACACACTTTACTATCTTTTTAAGGCATGTGATAAGTCCATAAATTTATACATTTATGTACTCTTTATACTTAGTTTTTGTAGGAGAATTGGATTTAAAAAGGACTTATTACTTTATTTTCTTCATTTTCAGCTTTCCGGAGCAGTTAATTGATTTTCTACGAAAATACGACTTTTTGGTGGAGTTTTTGTGCAAGGCCAGTTGAAGACTGAAGCTAAGACCCTGAAGACAATTGTGGAATTTTTCTAGAATTTTTGGAGCAGCCTATGAGAACAGTCTTTGAAGTTAAGTCAGCATAAAGTGCAATCCCGTCAGATTTGAGTTACTGTGCGAAAAAGGCAATTTGAAGGACTTCCCGATTTTTCCTCAAGTCCTGCAATATATGGTTGGAAAGATAAGACAAAGATATGAAATTCTCATATTTTTCCCGAATTTTCTTGAAGGAGGAACAACCCCAAATGTGCGTGCAAAGAAACTGACGTGTTATCCCAGTCAAAGTAGGAAGAGGAGTCAATTATTTACCCTTTTTGGATTTATGTTTTAATTAGGTTATTCTTTATTTTTGGGCTGCTGTAAAAGCCCAGTTAGGGTAGGAATAGGATTGTGGTGCTTTATTTAAGCGTTAGAAAACAACTCATTGAGGGTTACGCAAGATTTGGAGAAATTGGAGACGCTGGAAGAGTACCGCAATTGGCTAAGTTTTATTATTTCTTCCTTATGTTTTTGCTTATGCCGAATTTTATGACTAAGTGTACCTAATTTTCCTTTGCTAGGGCATGATGTAGCCCTAGTATGATAATCTAGTTTTCTTATTTTACCTATCTATTGATTGTCGTTTGATGTTGGATTCTTAATCATTGTGCTTAGTAACTTGGTTGATTATCTTGATGTTTGATCACCATCTAGACTTTTAATTGAGTTAATCGGATGCAAATTAGAGTAAATACCATACTTAATTTGAGGCTTGCTTCTTGTGATTAAGATTTGTTATTCGTCTAGGGTAAATACCATACTCCTAGGGTTTACATGCTTGTTGGAGGTTTTCACTGATCTTAATGAGTTTCTATGTGTTGATATTTGACCTAAATACCATAGGCGAATTGCATGTAGGAATATACGAGTTAGCCTTAATACCATAGGTAATTCATGGAAAAGGAAAACTAAGCGGCAACATCAATTGGATACTTAATAGGTAGGTGAATAAGAGGCTAGATTGGATTACTAGTGGTGAATTCATTGTCCTAGTGCTTTTATCACTTTGAATTTCTCATCTTTGTGTTTCGTGGCTTTCTACTTGTTTTATCTTTTAATTTCGTGTTAATTAAATCATTCTCTTAAAAAACCACTTTGTGTTTACGTGAGTATGCTAAGTGTTTAATTTCTTGTTTATATACTTAGAGTAGTTAAAGTATTTTGTTAAGTAAATTAGGTTAGACTAATTGGAAGTTGAACTCAGTCCTCGTGGGAATGACCTCGTATTTGCCATACTAAATTACAATTGACCTTGTGCACTTGCGAGTATAATTTGTGTTTAGACTAATCTTTATAATCTCCATTTTGCAGGTTGTCTAAAATTCACAACAAGTTTTTGGCGCCGTTGCCAGGGACTGTCGTCATCAACTCTGATTTAGTTCAAGCTTAATTTAGCTTTTCAGTTTTATTTTTATTTTTATTTTTATTTTCGTTTTTATTTTTATTTTATTTTTCATTTTTCATTTTTTCTTTATTAATTTCTATTTCCTTAGTTTTAATTTATTAATTTCTTTTTTTTATTTACTGGAAATTTTCTGATTATTGAAATTGATTTTTTTTTCTTGTTTGTCTTGTTTATTAGGTTTGGTTTAGTGTATGACTGGTAGACGCTCTCAAGGTCAAAGCCTCATACCATTTGATCCTGAGATTGAGAAAACGGTTAGGAAACGGAAAGACAAATTCACTCACTCACTGGAACATCAAGAAGACGGAGGTTCTGTTGAAAATATAAACGAGAAAAGCGACAAGAACATTGGGGAAGAACAATTAGCACAAGAGGAAGCAATGGCACGAGCACAACCTGCTCGAGCTATGAAGGAGTACTCCATCCCAACTCTTACCAACACCCCATCATGTATTGTAGTACCAGAAGTCAAAGCAAATTCATTTGAACTCAAGTCCGGAATGATTCACTTGTTACCATCTTTCTACGGCAAGTCCAACGAAGATCCTAACATGCATATTCGGGATTTTTTCGACATTTGTGGCACCATCAAGATCCTCAATGTCTCTGATGAAGTGGTTAGGCTGAAATTGTTCCCGTTTTCATTAAAGGATAGAGCCAAAGCTTGGCTTCACTCACTGCCAGCTGAATCTATTAATTCATGGGAGGGATTAGCTCAAAAATTTCTCCATAAATTCTTCCCTGCGCAGAAAACGATTCAGCTTAGAAGAGATATCATGCATTTCACTCAAGGAGAGCAAGAGCCATTTTATGAAGCTTGGGAGAGATTTAAAGAGTTGCTGCAAAAATGCCCTCATCATGGAATTATTGATTAGATGCAGATGCACTTCTTTTATGAAGGACTTATGACCGCTAACAAACGAATGGTTGACTCTGCATGTGGAGGTGCTTTGATGGAAAAGACACCTCAAGAAGCTTTTGATCAATTTGATTTGCTTGCCAACAACAATCAACAATGGGGAACTGAGCGGACAAAGAAGGCAGGTGTTTATGAAGTCGACACCAACACTGTGGTTGCTGCTCAAATTTCAAGTCTTGAGAAAAAACTTGAAACTCTTATGCGTGCTGTTATTCCACCTTCCCCACAGCAAGCTTGCGCCATTTGTTCTGACCCAACTCATCCAATGGAATTTTGTCCATCTACTACGCAAGGTTCTGAGCAAGTTCTCCAAGTTAATTCGTTTCAGCGACCTCGGAATGATCCATATTCAAACACCTACAATCCGGGGTGGCGTAATCACCCAAATTTTTCATGGAGCAACCATCAACAACAAGCTAGTTCTAGCCATCCCTTCCAGCAGCAAATGCAACCTTCAAGTGAGCCTAAGAAACCAGCGTTGGAGGACTTAATTGCTCAGTTTGTACAGACTTCTCAACAAAATCATAATACTATGCAAGCGTCCATCACTAAGTTAGAAACTTAAGCAGGTCAGCTGGCAACTATTGTGCATGAGAGGGCGCAAGGCACATTCCCAAGCCAACCCGAAATTAATCCTCGAAATGTTGAGCACGTCAAGTCCATTAGAACTCTGAGAAGTGGCAAGTCATATGATAGACGAGAAGAAGCCACGACAAGTGCTGGAAAAGAAGATGAAGGTACAGAAGAAACTAAAGGACTACTTCCAGCACTTACCCAAGGGAAACCAGGCGATTCCGATAGAACCTCTAATGATGATCAAATCGCCCCTGTCAAAGAAAGGATTTATGTTCCCCCACTTCCGTTTCCAGCAGCCCAACGAGTCCATAAAGAAAAGAAAGATCAAATGGATATTTTGGAGATGTTCAAAAAGGTCTATATCAATATTCCATTGTTGGACGCTGTCAAACAATTTCCTTCTTATGCAAAATTTTTGAAGGATGCATGTACAAACAAGAGGAAATTCGCAGCGCATGAGAAAGTGTTGTTAACTGAGGAGTGTAGCGCAGTGTTGCTCAAGAAATTGCCTCCAAAACTAAAGGACCCAGGGAGTTTTACAATTCCTTGTGTTATTGGTGATGTTCAATTTGATAAAGCACTTTTGGATTTAGGCTCAAGCATTAACCTTATGCCTTTGTCTATTTTTCAGCGATTAGGTATTGGAGAGCTCAAGAGTACTTCCATTTCTCTTCAACTTGCGGACAGATCAGTCACATATCCGAAAGGAATCATTGAAGACGTGTTGATTAAAGTGAAGCAATTTGTGTTTCCGGCTGATTTCTCTGTTCTTGACATGGAGAAAGACCGTGACATTCCTCTCTTGCTAGGCCGACCCTTCCTTGCTACTGCTGGTACATTGATTGATGTGCAACAAGGAACTTTAAATTTGAGAGTTCAAGGCGAATCCGTTGCGTTTAAGGTGTTTGAAGCTGTGAAAAAACCGGGGGACATGGAAGAGTGTAGGCGCCTCGATCTCCTTGACCAAATTGTACATGTCAACTACGTGGAAAACACCTCTACGGATGTCTTAAAAGCCAAGTCGCCACCCCCTCTAAACGTGAAACGCATGCGCTCTTCCCTTGGACATGCCAAATTTTATAAATGTTTTATCAAACACTTTTCCAAGATGAGCCGCCCCTTGTGGCATCTCCTTGCTAAGGATCACTCCAAGATGTTGCATGACAAGGCTATTGTTCGCAAGGAGTTTGGACAACAACCCAAGCACTACACGGAAGAAGTAGCATTCTTTGCTACTTCCACACCGCCGTAGACATTCGAAAAGTCTAGCTCATGACTATAAAGAAGCGCTTCTTGGGAGGCAACCCAAGCATTCTCAACTTTTGTTTTTAGTTTCTGTGTGATTTCTAGTACATTTTTCATGTTTTTGTTTTTGTTGTTTTTGTTAAGTTTTAAGTCATAAACCAAAAGGATTTTGTGTTCCAAAGAAAAAATTTCAAACTTTTCTAGCTTTTGGATGTTTGCAGCACGTTTCAGATGTGTTACAGAAGTTTTTTTGGTCATTGGTTGAGTTTAAATGCCAGAAAATAGCAACATAGCTAAGTAGGTTCTTATTTTGGTCAAAATCAAAATTTCTGCCTAATGTCCTTTTTGTTGTTTTTCAGGTCAATCTGAAGCCACCGACATGTTTAGAATGGTTATTATGTTGATTTGGACTAGGTTTGGGGGTCTCAGGTGGCCTACATTATGTTTTAGGACGATTTGAAGCTCAAAAAAGGACCTAAAACCCAAAAGCACTATGCTGCATTTTGCCCAGAAGTTTGAAGCTTTTTCATCACCAAAGAGATTTTAGCGACGGTGTTCATCAAATTTTTCGTTGCTAAAAGAGTTTCAGTGACGGTGTTCATCAGATTTGTCGTCGCTAAAAGTCAAATTTCCAGATTTTCTTGATTACATATCCAACTCAATTTCATTCCAATTTCATCACACTCCAAGACTTTTAGGAGCTATTATGGATCCATGGCATTCAAAGAAACAAGTTGTGGGTGTTTGAGTTCGTTGCTTTGCCGATCTTCTCTCACTTCGACAAATTCTTGCTCATCCACACACCTACAAAACCCGGGAAGTTCTCAAACCCTCTCTCTATTAAATTGATTGTGCATGAATTTGTTTTCTTTGTTTTAAACATTGAGGACAATGTTTTTTTTAAGTTGTGGGTGATTGAGTTCTTTGGTTTCATGGTATATGCAGCAGTCCCCTGTCTTTGTTTCAAATTCTGTTCTTGTCTGCTGCTGTTTTGGTGTTTTGGCCTGCGTTGTGTTCTTTGTTTTTTCGTTCTGAATCCAACCATATAAAGAACGTGAACTTTGGCCAAGTATTTTGTGAGATACATGTAATTCTTTGCGCCTGGGTCAGAACTACATTTTTGTTTATTGATTCTCAATTCTCGTCAACTTTTGGTTTTTATTTAATTAGTTTTTATTTTGTTGTTTTGTTTTGTTTTCAGTTTTTTCTTTTCTTTAAAAAAAAATTTTAAAAATTAAAAATCAGAAAAATGTCATAAAACCCAAAAATATTTTCTTTTACTTTGAGTCTCTTGTTTTTATTTGTTTGTGGTAGTCACTTCCCAATTCTATGATGAGATTGAATTTTATTGACAATTAACTTTCAAGAAGTTTCAAGCATGACACTAATTCTTTACATTATCTTTGTGTTAGCCTTATTTTTGTGATTAAACTTGGTAAATCTCTTTGCACATATAGCCATATTAATATGATTTTCGATTGGGGATTTTCACATGATTTAAATGGCTAAATAAGAGCGAGTGTAGACTTATATAACCCTTATTATGTGAGCTTTTGAGCCTATGCCTTCCTTTCTTGAGTGTTACATGATATTCTTTAATTTTTCTTGTCTACAAGTCGTTGTGATCTCATTATTCTTTGTTTTGGTCAAGTACTTGAGGATGTTTAAATTGGTTGCTAGAACTTCTTTCATTACCTATTCGAGGCATTTAAAGATAATGAACCACATGGATTCTGGGAAGTGATATAGGCCTTGTTTCTTTCGTTTGAGCCTTTTTAGCCAACCCATATCACTTTTATCCCTAGTTAACCCCTTGTGCCTTTCATGTAAGCTTTTTTTTTTTTTTGTTTACCAAAATTTCCTCACCTTAACCTTTTCATATGTTTATCCAACACCCTTCTAAGGAGTTTTGTAGAGTATTTTCGTTGTTAAGGGAGAAGTGCACAAATTGTTCAATTATGTGGAAAGTAAAGGATACTCTTAAAAAAAAATTTAAAAAAAAAAAAAAGAAATCTAATTTCAAGCCTTTTCAACTCGAGTTATTAAGCCCTAAGAGTGTTTTACATTTAATGCCCTAAAGCTATCTAGCTTGGGAGTCATTGGCCTAACACTTGCTACATGGGTTGATTAGAAAGCTAATGGAATTAGAAGAAAAAAATGTGTGAAAAAAAAAAAGAGAATTCAAGATAGTATCAATATGAAGTTGTGTGTTCAAAGTGCAAGATGTTATATTTCCATGGAAAGCTCTATGGAATCCTTAGACTTTGTTTGTTCATCCATATCTCTTTCTTGTTTCACCCATCACCCTAAGCCCCATTACAACCTTAGTGAAAGTCCTACTTGATCCAAGGAGAAGTGCGGTTCCTCATGTGGAGAATAGGTGTGCAAGGACTATGGTCGGATGGTTTAAATGTTTTCAAGTATGCGATATGTTTCCATGAGATCTTTTATCTATGTCATGTGCCTTTATTTCAATTATGTGAGTACATCCTATTGCTTTGACTCCTCTCACATATTTATGAGTGACAATAACTAGTCAAATTTCGAGTGTTTTTATTGGAGTGAACATCCTTGATGAGATTTGAAGTTGAAACTCATTCTTATTTGGTTATTTAACTTGTGTGAAGCTTAAGTCGTGGGTTTTATTAATGTTGGCTATTTCACACACTACACTCCAAGTTGTTAAATTAAAGTTTGGTTAACCCTTTGATAATGTCTTGAGTTAATGTTTCTTATTTCTTGGAAGTCAGCTAACAATTGGTGATTATCTCTGAGATCAATATTGGGAAGTTAGTCGCGTGTTCTGTTGACTCTTTGTTCTTTTGTTTACTTTTTGTTTTGTTTTGCTCGAGGACTAGCAAAATCTAAGTTGTGGGTATTTGATAAGTCCATAAATTTATACATTTATGTACTCTTTATCCTTAGTTTTTGTAGGAGAATTGGATTTAAAAAGGACTTATTACTTTATTTTCTTCATTTTCAGCTTTCCGGAGCAGTTAATTGATTTTCTACGAAAATACGACTTTTTGGTGGAGTTTTTGTGCAAGGCCAGTTGGAGATTGAAGCTAAGACCCTGAAGACAATTGTGGAATTTTTCTAGAATTTTTGGAGCAGCCAATGAGAACAGTCTTTGAAGTTAAGTCAGCATAAAGTGCAATCCCGTCAGATTTGAGTTACTGTGCGAAAAAGGCAATTTGAAGGACTTCCCGATTTTTCCTCAAGTCCTGCGATATATGGTTGGAAAGATAAGACAAAGATATAAAATTCTCATATTTTTCCCGAATTTTCTTGAAGGAGGAACAACCCCAAACGTGCGTGCAAAGAAACTGACGTGTTATCCCAGTCAAAGTAGGAAGAGGAGTCAATTATTTACCCTTTTTGGATTTATGTTTTAATTAGGTTATTCTTTATTTTTGGGCTGCTGTAAAAGCCCAGTTAGGGTAGGAATAGGATTGTGGTGCTTTATTTAAGCGTTAGAAAACAACTCATTGAGGGTTACGCAAGATTTGGAGAAATTGGAGACGCTGGAAGAGTACCGCAATTGGCTAAGTTTTATTTTTTCTTCCTTATATTTTTGCTTATGCCGAATTCTATGACTATGTGTACCTAATTTTCCTTTGCTAGGGCATGATGTAGCCCTAGTATGATAATCTAGTTTTCTTATTTTACCTATCTATTGATTGCCGTTTGATGTTGGATTCTTAATCACTGTGCTTAGTAACTTGGTTGATTATCTTGATGTTTGATCACCATCTAGACTTTTAATTGAGTTAATCGGATGCAAATTAGAGTAAATACCATACTTAATTTGAGGCTTGCTTCTTGTGATTAAGATTTGTTATTCGTCTATGGTAAATACCATACTCCTAGGGTTTACATGCTTGTTGGAGGTTTTCACTGATCTTAATGAGTTTCTATGTGTTGATATTTGACCTAAATACCATAGGCGAATTGCATGTAGGAATATACGAGTTAGCCTAAATACCATAGGTAATTCATGGAAAAGGAAAACTAAGCGGCAACATCAATTGGATACTTAATAGGTAGGTGAATAAGAGGCTAGATTGGATTACTAGTGGTGAATTCATTGTCCTAGTGCTTTTATCACTTTGAATTTCTCATCTTTGTGTTTCGTGGCTTTCTACTTGTTTTATCTTTTAATTTCGTGTTAATTAAATCATTCTCTTAAAAAACCACTTTGTGTTTACGTGAGTATGCTAAGTGTTTAATTTCTTGTTTATATACTTAGAGTAGTTAAAGTATTTTGTTAAGTAAATTAGGTTAGACTAATTGGAAGTTGAACTCAATCCTCGTGGGAATGACCTCGTATTTGCCATACTAAATTACGATTGACCTTGTGCACTTGCGAGTATAATTTGTGTTTAGACTAATCTTTATAATCTCCATTTTGCAGGTTGTCTAAAATTCACAATAGCATGCTTTGTCATATGCCGTAAATATTAGTTATTAATGACACGCACAAAAAGCGTGCTGTAAATATTAAGTCGTAAAAGCTCCAATTTGGTGTAGTGACTATATCTACTTTTATCACATTACTGATGATGATTTTGGCTATCATTTCCAAGGGCAGTATCCTTGTTCTATTTAGTGTGTTGGGAACAAAAACGCATGAATTCCAGTTTGGTACAGTCTCAAAGAAATTGAACACATAACTAAAAGGAGAAACAAGTAATTGAGAAAATATAGTAGATTTTATTGAAGTAGGATTACAACTCTTTGTCTGATATAACTCAGCTCAAATGGTTGATATAAAATATACACCACACATCCAGTGACCGATTCACTTAAGGCCGAGTGACGGCTATTGGCTCTACTCACCTTTTCTTGCTATGAATGAAGTTCCATTGATGCTCTGTTGAGCAAGGCAAGGCAGAGACACAAGGTGGCGTGGACTGGGTATTCTTGGCAGCTGTGCAAGGTTTGGTTATCTATGAGACTCTGTGGATTGCAAATTTACAAGTATCTAGCACCCTTATTTGTTACTTGTTGAGTGTTTGAATGGTGTATGAAATATTTAGTAGATTTGGTCTACATCTTGCCCCCAATAAGAAAAATTCATGGATTGGCCACTGTACATGCAAATGGAAAAAACATGTAAAGAAAACGAATAGTTGTGCAAGGCGCAAAATGAAGACTTCACTAACTATGCATTTATTGGGTATAAACAAACTATATAGCGACGTCCAGCTGTGATTAGAACCTTCAAGAGTATCACTGAGGGTGGAACGATGAATTTTTCAATGGATGGGTTAGCTAAAAGTTTTTAGTTTAAAATCTAATGAATTTTTTAAAAACTCATTGTTTCTATAGTTTTTCTATAAATAAATGTATACATTAAATCATATAAAAATAATTTAACATAAGACAAATACATATTAAATGCAACCAAAATATACATATTATGAAGGTGTGCCTACTCAAGTTGTGCCATGCACTCGTTAGATAATACAATCGTCAAAAGGTAGCAGAGAATTAAACAGACTTGAGAAAAATAATATTTTCTTAATATGTTATAGTTTATGGTGGTCTATATAGTTTTTTTTCTTCATTAAACAACCATCAGACTTCATATTTCCTTAATGTTTTGTAGTGGCTAGTTTGCCATGTATATAGGTTTGTTTTTTTCTTCAAAAATCAACCTAGGCTACAGCCCACCATAGTTTTGTGGGTGGTTCTGCCGGTGAGTATCACTGTTATCGTTAAACGAATCATGTCATATGATCACTTTTGTAGCGCTCAAATACTGATCAACCAAAACTTATCATTATCATTTACATGCTAGGGTGGAGATCACCACAAGTAGCAGACAATCGTGGAGATCACCACGAGGAAAGGTTTAAGGACATGGTGAATGCTTTATTGGTGGTTGCCACACTTGTTGCCACAATGGCATTTGCAGCAGGTTTCACAATGCTAGCTGGCAACAACGATTCTGCCCCTCATGAGGGCATGGCAATCTTGCTAACCAAAGCTATGTTCCAAGCCTTTGTGATTTGTAACACCATAGCTATGTATACTGCCATCCTTGTTGCAGTCTCTCTCATTTGGGTGCAGTTGGGGGACATAAATTTGGTGTACATAGCTCTTTGTCTCGCATTGACGCTTCTGGGGATCGCGCTTACCATGATGTCCTTAGCCTTCAAGGCTAGGGTTTTTCGTTGAGTTTTGAACACTCTGATGCCCCTGGCCGCTAGCAGGCTATACTTTAGCAACTAGCGGTTGCTTGTCTGCGAAGTAAGTGAAATGGGAGAGATCTGGACCCCTAAATGGGCTTAAAATCTATCCTTTTGTGGGTTTGCAATAGGTGTGCCACTACTAGTGATACTCTTCTAATAGAAAGAGAGAATGGAATGATGGTTGTATATGAATGTATGGCGCTCTTGTATTCTTGACTCTTAATCAAAGCCACTGTGCTCTAAAGAGGGGAATTTGACTTTAGATATGTTCTTTTTTATGCCTCAATGAAGGGGACTTCAATGTTTCACTTTTGATGGAATAAACGGCAAGATGGATGGCAATTTAAGCTGCTATCGGACAGATAATTCAATGATGACTTTCTGTATACATACTGTCCGACGAATACAATACAAACACTAGTAAGTAAATACAAGTCCAAAGAGACTGAAATGAACTTGAATAAAGTAAAATAAAATCCAACAGAGCTAGTAAAAAGACTTATTGGACAGAACTGAAAAATCTATATCGGACAGAAATGCAATCTACTTGAGACAATGCAGAAAGTGTATGATGGGGATTTATCAGAAATATCTGCAGTCAGAACTTGTCTGAACTATAGATAGGGAAACTTGTTATGAAGGAGTTGGAAATTGAAACCAACTATCAATCATACCAAGCGATGTTGGCAGAGTCTATAGGTTACAAACCATAGCAATGTAATTCCAATCAGAAGTTGTCAACTGGGAATTAGACGGAGTATGTGTTTGGGAAAAGAATAGAATTCCAATCAAGAGTTGTCAACTAGTAACTCAAAGAATAAGAAGGGATTTGATTCAAGACTTGGCTTTTGGTATGCAGTGAGACACTTTGCAAGAATTTTAGTCGGAGACGTTGCGTTTGGCTTTTTAGCTGAAATTGTGTGTCCCTGCGCTGGTATGGGGCTTCCATATTTATAAACAAGATATCCTACAGACGATGGTGCTTGGATGGCACCTGGATGATAACACTTGAGTATTGCTTACTGTCATTTTGTAATTCTGCCCTCGTGAATTGATCCACATGTAAGAAAGAGATCTTTAAATGGCAGATTTCCAAGAATTAGAGGGTGATTGTCTGACTTTGCTAGTTTATCTGAGCCAAAGAGTCACAAACGACTCTCCCTGTATTCAGCATCAGTGGGTAAGCCCATCTCTGATGGAAATAGTAGCCATACTGAATTAAATGCAGTGGTAATCACATTAATGGTGTGACACCCCTGACCTAAAATTTAAAAGAAAAGAAATAAAATAATTGAGTAATTAAATTTGGTAATTTAAAATGAATTAAATAAGAATTATTGGAATTAAATTGGAATTTAATCATTAATGGGTATTTTGGTCAACTATATTTTTGGAACGGAATTTGGCGAAACGGGTTGCGCCATTGTGTTCGTCTCGTCGAAAAAAGTCCGTTGACGGGCGGCACGTCTCAATACGAGCTTCGGATTGAAATGAGGACATTTTTGTCATTTCAAAAAGTGTTAAATACCCTCACCCAATCAGATTTCAGATTTTCCCTCTCTCTCCTCCGACCTCTCTTCTCTCGCGCGACTGCAGCTCCAGCCGTCCACTGTGTTTGGCCGGCAAATCCTCATCCGGTCACCACTTAGGGTGGTACTGGTCCCAAAAGGACTGCCACCTCTGTGTGCTCCAACCCCAGCCCTTCCCTGCCGTCAGCCGCAGCCCAAGTCGCCGGAAAATCGAAGAAATAAGCCGGTTTTGCTTTGATTTTTCCTGCATTCATTTGAGCGTTTCCGGCCACCATCTCTGGCGATCAAGGTATGAAAACAACTCTCCTCTTCCTCCTCTAGCTTCCTGCATAGATGGCTTCGATCGATTTGGCCTCAAAACCATCCGATCTGAAAGTCAGTTTTGGCCGAAGTTTGAGGCGGCGGTTGGGCCGTTTGCCAGCTGGTTCTTGGCCGAGTTTGGGAGGTTTTGAACTCCCCTCCTCCTCTAGTTTCGTTTGGTATATGGGTTGTTGTCCAATTCGAAGGTTGGTGGTTGGCCGGAATTGCTCAACACACCCAACCCTCACAGTGGGGCGTGTGGCGGCTCGTGGGGTGGGTGTGGTGGTGGTTCTTGGTTCCGTTGTGACCCTCGTATCGTTGTGAAAGCGTACGTGTGCGTGGATTCCGATTCGGACGTCGTTTGACTATCGAACCAATGTACGCTTATTATGCGTTGTTTGGGTTCGATGGGTTCGAACCGTTGGATTGAATCTGAATTCACGTATGTTTTTCCTCGTATTTTAAGGATCGTATAGGAATTGATGGATCATGATTTGAAGTCCTGGATGCTCCGGATCAATGACTTAAAGTTTGAATTAAACCGTAATTGTCTGATCGTGCGATCGTGAGCGATCCGACCGTCCGATTGTGACCAAACTTTCAGGACGTGTTCTCTAAGCCTAGTGAACCTGTAGAAACTTTCGGATCTAAGTTTGGAGGTCATGGGACCCATGGGCCCGGTTTGACCTATTCGGGTAAAGTTTGACCAAGTTTGACCAGGGTTGACCGAGCGTCTCCCGAGGTCGTCTAGTCTCCTAATGAACGTCGTTAACCATAGAATTCGTTGTACGACCGTACGTGCACGTTGAGTCGGGATTAGTTAGGGTTCCATTTTAAAGCTTCGTTTACGGCACGTTCATTAATCTGATTCTCGTCTCTTTGTTTAGGTACTCAAACGCCGCTTACTCAACGAGCGGGACTCTTTTAGGGTTGGGCAGCGTGGGACCAATGGTGAGTGGACTTTGTTTTCAAACGAGCATGGTTTTAAAGAATTGAATGTGTTGCATATAAATGAGATTTAATAATTGTTTTAGATCTGGGATTTGACTTTTGATGAATTCATTGTGATTGAATTGGTATTTGAGTCTTACAATTGTTTTGGGTTGCCAGTTTGTTTGTGGGGCCCTGATGGCTATATTTTATTGATATAACTATCTTTAAGTATTGAATTTGGGACGAGTCAAGCGTCCGGTAGAAATTATGTACGTATTTGGGTATGGTGGGACTTTATGGATTTTCTTTGGGTTTTATATTTAATAATTGAGTTAATAGTTTTGTTGGGTTTCGTACTTTGATATTTTATCGTTACGATTATCGTGAGTTATACGTTAAGCCTTTGGAACTTATACTTCATATCTTTTTGGGAAACTTATACCTATACTTTGAAATGAGTATTTGGGCGGTAAGATTTGGACGTTAGTATAGTCCGGTTGATTACGTATTCGGTTTTGATGTTTAAACCTTATGAATTATAATTACTTATACTTTGATTATATATATATATATGTATATATAAATATACATATGATCAATTCTCGTTAGTCCCATTAATCCGACATATTCCTTCCAAGTTGATCTACATGTATATATATATATATATCTACTTTGAATATAATTATGTATATCTACTTTGATATGGAGTTTTGGGACATATATGTATATGGTATTGGACTATCGGTTATATTTTAATGAATCGCTATTTATATTGTTTTAACTATGAATTTAAGGGATGTCAGTGATACGTGGGAATTTCGAATGATTGGACTTGAGTTATTGTATTTTAAAGGATTGTTATGTTATATATATATATATATATGTATATTTTGAATAAATGTTTTGGAGTATGGACTTTATATTTTTGAAGGGATAGTACCTATACTATGTTTTGGAACATATGTTTTATTTGGGGTGTTTGGTTTGACGTTTTCTTGACTTGAGTTTTGAGTACAATTTTGAATGTGCATTTTCGGTGATTATGACATTTTAATTGTTTATGGATTGATATGCTGTCATTTGATGCTTGTTTCTATTTTAACTATGGAGTTATATGTTTGGGATGGTGATGTCCTTATCTTGAGTATATATGATGTTATTTGATTGTTAGACTTATATATGTCCTGGTGTCTGATGATTTGGGGTTTGGGTACATGTGATTGAATATGTGAATACTGTATATTGAGTTGTGTTGAGTGGAGTACTGTGGCACCACTGTATGTACCTCCCCCGTTCTTATGATACTGATACTATGATATTGAATATGGTTCGATCCGGTGCATGCCTTAAAGGGGTGTAGCTGTAGACCCTTGATTGGGTAGTCTGCGCATATGACTTGTTTTGGACGTAGTGGTATTGATGGTTCCTACCTTGCGGGCTTGTGAGCTTAGTCCCATTAGGACGGCTTAACCCTGGGCATGAGACCATTGTGATGCTGACTCGGTGTCTAGTTAAATCTTGGGCACGAGTCACATCACGAATGTTGTCCCGGTGTCCAGTCAAATGATCCCCTGTTGGATTGTTTCCCCGGTACACGTGTTTTGGCGTTGAGGTCTATGTTACTAAATGTACGTATTATTATTATCTTCGTATTCATATTTCTTTTAGTGAGGATCCTTCCTTACTTGTCGTGCTTGCGAGCACGTGGTTGTCCGAGTGTGGGAAAGAAAGGGAAGCAGTACTATGATATGATTATTGTGTTATTACATTGCAACTATTGGGATTTGAATGACTACGTATATAAATAATTTCATATGCATGGTCTGCATCATTTTTGAAATGGTGGGGTTAGTACGTTGATTTGAACTACTAAAACTTTGTTTATGTCCACTCACACTCTTTCTGTTTTGCGCTCCCCAGGCCGTAGTCGTGCTTCGATACTGTCCGGTCGAGCGCTCCTCTTCTCGAGCTTCGCCTTGATTGTAGGACTTCGTGTCCCTTATCTTTAACTTGAATTTCCGCTGTTTAAACTTGAATACTCTTAGTTGCTCTGTTATTGCCCATTAGGGTTGAACTTGTTGGCCGGAGGCCTGTTATGTATTTATTGCATGCTGGCAGTTGGTTGTACATATTCTACTGTTTTTGAACAGGTTGGAACTTTTGGGTTTGTTAGTATTTTAGGGGAGACTCTGCCCGTTTTTCGGCAAAAGTCTTGACCCCTTTATCTTTTGTTTCGGGAAGAGGATTTCTTTTAGTATGTGGGCCCGGCATTGGGTTGATGTCGGGCAAACCAGCGGGGTCTGGCTCGGGTTTCGGGGTGGAATCCGGGTTGGGTCCTGTCAAATGGTGGTGGGAACCGCCTCTGCAGACTACGCTCCTCTAATTTGTCATAGACCATCACTCTTCTGACTTGGTGGGTCATGAGAACGGAAAAAATGGGATTAAGTGTTTTAAGGCATGTTGTGGCCCAATCGTAAAAAAGCCCTTTTGGCTTATTCTCATACATTTTATGTCCGAACTGGAATTGTAGCGTTGGACACAATTCTGTCTGATATGGGTATAAGGTGACATCAGACACATTTCTGTCTGATTTGAACTAGACATCAGAAGTTTGGAGATTCAGAACAAAAGGTCTATTCCAGTCCTCTAGAGAACTGGATAGGCCTTCTTCTATGAGTCTTTGGGCCGTGACACCTTGTGACCGGCCGTTCTGATTGACTCCAAAGAAAGTAAAGGGTCCAAGATCATCATGATAGTATCTGGCCTCAAAACACAAAGCAGAGGGCAGATATGGAAGTGGATCGACCTCTACTATCTCCATGAATCCTTCCTCATGCCAGAGAGCTAGTTGTTGATGTAGAGTAGAAGGAATACATAGGCTTTGATGGATCCAATCTCTTCCAAGCAATGCATTGTAAGTGGTGGAAGTAGTATCTACCACAAAGAAAGCAATCTTGAGTTGCTTGGTCCCTACGGTAACATCCACATCAAGTATGTCATGAGTTTTGGTGATGCCCCCAGCAAAATTGGTGACTGTAAGTTGAGTTCGGATTAAATCTTTCTCTGTTCTGTTCAACTTGGTCATCAACCTGTGAGGAAGAAGATTGATTGCTGCTCCGCCATCTACCATTACTTTAGGAATAGGAATTCCTCCTAAATTTGCAGTTATGAATAGTGGCCTGAGGTGATTGGCCATCTCACTGGTTGGTTTGGCGAAGCATATCTGTTCTGCAACTATTTTTCTAGCAGTTCTGCCTGTACTTACAGCTTTTTTTGTTGTTCTGGGACTATTTCCTCTTCAATTAATCTGCATTCAAAGCTTTCCTGGGATATCACATCCCCCTGCATTGTGTTTTCTTGTCCTTCTGCTGTTCTGAAGGTCTCAGGTAAGATGAAAACCATATTGACTCCGAGATCTTCTTCTAGGAGATCTTCTAGTTCTGCTCTGAAGTCTTGAATTTCCTCATCTAGTTCTCCTTCATAATCTAGCTGCTCTTCTTCATAACCTTCAGTCCAGACCTCTTCTCCCCCTTCAGCCCAATTTTCATGACTGATTTGATCGAGGAGTCCAGGCTACTCTAGAGGTCGCAGGAGTTCTGCTTGATTATTTAGGGAAGGTTCCTGTTGTGAAGTACTATCTTCAGGGAAGATTACTTCTTATGTTTGGACTGCTGGTGCTTCTGGTAGTGACTTTATTGCTGGGTTGACTCCCTGTTCTGCTTGGACAATTACTTCTGTGCTGCTGTTATTCTGGATGGAAACAGATTCCCAGAGTACCTGTGTCTTGTCTTTGCCTTTGAGGAAGGTGCAATACTGCATTTGGATTCTCCTTTTCTGTGTTCTGGACAGTTCAAGGGTTGGTCTTCCACTTTTCCCTACGGAATACCACCTGCCATCAATTATGGTTGCTAGTGGTCTGTCTTCTCCTGGGATTTTTATGGACGTTTCCTTCATAGGCTGCTCAATTACCTTTCTAATGTTCTGAGTGGATTTTTGATAGTTCCTTTGTCTGTATGTACTTCTGGACGGAACTAGATCCTCCCTTTGCAATAGTGGCGCACTGATCCTGTCAAAGACACTTGGTGTGGGTTGATTTTGTTGATCCAAAGTTATCTCACACTCACATCTGCACCTGCTGCACAGAACAACCCCGGCAGAAATGGTGGCTTTAGGCTTCTGGTAGTCTTCCTTTGTGTTTCTCCTCTTTGTGCTGTGATGAGTTTCTGCTACAAGCTTTCCTTTTCCCTTTTCTGGCAAGTTTAGATTAACCATATTTACTTGAGGTTGAGGAAAAGGATCAGTGGTGACTGTGGGGGATTTCTCAGCTAACTTGAGCTTGCCTGCCATTATGCCTTCTTGTATAACATCTTTGAAGACAACACAACTGTTGGTGGAGTGATTCCAAGAGTTGTGCCACTGACAATATTGCCTGCCTTTGAGTTCTTCTGTTTTAGGCATCTTGTGAGGAGTTTCTATCGCCTTTTGAAGAATCATCTCATCAAACAAGGCATCCACTTTTGATAAATCAAAAGAGTAGATCTTGTTCTGAGTGGGTTTGTTGGGAATAAACCCTCCTGTGAAAGGTAGGGGCTTTTGATCTTTTGGTGGTTTTATCAATGCCTTGCAACTTACAGGATGTTTTAGTTTGGCCATTTCTGCCACTGCTACCTCTGGATCTTCTGCTTCCTCCTGTTCAGTATCTGACTCCATTTCAATCATGTGGATAGAAGAAGTTGGTGTCTTGTAGTACGTTCCTCTGGATGAACTCCTTCTCTGTTGTTCCTCCTTAAGTAATTCCTCATACTTGGAAGCCTTATCTGCCAGTTCTGCGAGGTCTCCAAAAATCATCCCATCAAACCTTTTTCTTAGTGAGATTCTAAGAGAGGTTTGAGCCATCTGGATGAAATGCCTCTCTTCCATGGGGATCCTGCACTTCATTTTGAGTTTCCTAAACCTGGAAATAAAATCTTGAGCAGGTTCATCTTCACTTTGTTTGAGAGCAGCAAGATCACTGATGGTAACTTCTGGCTGGATCCTGAAGTAGTGGTCATGGAAAGCATTTTCCATTTGTTCCCATGTTCGGATGGAGTTGGCTGGCAAACTGGTATACCAGGTAAATGCTTGTCTAGATAGAGAATTTCCAAATAACCTTAGTTTTAACAAAGTATTATTTTCTATGGAGATGCACTGAACTGGAAATCTGCCTATGTGCTCAACTGAAGATGCTAGAGTGTCATCTCCATTGAACAAAGTAAAGTTGGGTACCTTAAACCCAGGTGATAAAGTTATTTGATCAATAAAAGCTGGATATAGCTTCCTGTAAGTTGGCCTTTCTCCTCTTCTGGCTTCAGGGTCCATCATTTCTCTGACCAGCCTCTGTAATGTCCCCAGATCATTTAAAGCATTGACCGGTTGTATGTCTTGAGCCTGTTCTGGATGGTTTTGTCCAGCTCTGTGCTCCATTCTGGGTGGTCTGGGCACGACTTCTTCCTTGTTCTCTTCTTCTTTGAAGTCTGGATAGTCTCTCCAATTCCTTCCTGGTCTATTGGTAAAGTGGTTAACTCCCCCTCTGCCTCTTCTGCCTCTTGCTGATGGAGGAAATGGATTGGGATCCATTCTTGGAGGTCTGTATGGTGCTACAACTAGTTGTGTAGGTGGATGGATAGGCGGCAGTTCAGGCGGAACTTCTAGCAGAGGTAATGCTGGAGCTTCTGGTTGATTATGAGGGATCTGGACTGGTGCTACGATTGCTTGTGGAGCAGGCACCTCCTGTTCTCGTATGATAGGGCCCCTTCTTCTCTGTTGTTCCTATACTGCTGCTGGTTCTGGTTCTTCGAACATCTGTGCAATGATAAGGTCCTCTTGGTATGGCCATGCCAATCCTGGTGGTGGGCCAAAAGGAAGATCCAACCTTTGCACAACAGCATCCGGTTCTGGTTGCCTGGCTATAGCTGCTTCACGGTCCTTTCTAAATTGCCTGTTAACTTGCCATTGCATCATGGCAGTCATATTGGTTAAGGTGTCTTGGCTTCTCTGAACTGCCGCTTCCTGTCGAAGTATGGATTCCTATATTTGATTAATCCTTCTGGAGTTGCTCTGAGAGCGCCTGCTTCTGATGCTGCCATGAGCAGATTGTCTGGCATCATTTTCTTTTGAGTTGGCTTCTTCTTGTTGAAAAGGTAACTGACCCTTCTCCATAGCTAATCGCGGATTCCTGCTAGAACTTCCAATATTCATATACCAGAAAAGATTTTTCCAGCAATATGTATAACTAAGAGTCCCACTGGGCATGCCAAATTGTTCACCCCTTTTTGTTTAGTACCTATGATGGCAGGGCAAAGTTCCCCATTAATTCAGAGACCATGATTTGGTCAATAAATCAACTTTCTTTGTGTGTCGAGCGTGCCACTGTTAGCAATCTAAAATTCTAACAGACTTGAGAATTAAATAACTTGCGCCCCAAGTCTTTTAACAAAAATCAAGCAATTGTGCATTTGGGTGAGGAATATTTCCCAAGTAAGTTCTTTTTTATGCCTCAGACAGGTGAGGACTTCATAATTTTCATAGTTTATAAATTGGGAAATTCTAGCAAAATATTCTTACATAAAGATAACAAAATTCAAGCAGAACTGCTTGATCTAAACCTTCTTGCGCAGGAGTTCATGTAACAACAATTTCAACTAACAGATGTTACTAGGAATCGATACCAACGCTGGTGATTGGTAGAGCTTTTCATCAATTTGAGCCGTGGAGAAGCTGAGTGTGTGGGCAGAACTGAGAGTTTGCGCCTATTCTGGCTGTTCTTGATGGACTATCTTCACCTGCATTGATCTGAACTGAAATGATTACCCTGGTTTTCTTCAAGTTTTGACATCGTCTGTGCTGGATCTGCTTCGAAATCGCTTGTTCTGGCTGCTGACCCAAATTTGTAACGGCAGAAACTTGAGTTCTGACTGATTTTCCTTCAAAAACAACTTATGTTCCGAGCTGGATTACCTTAAGGATAGCTTTTTGGGATGCTTTGAAAGCTGTAAAGGCTATTGGAAATTTGTTGAGGTTTTCATATAATGAGATAAACTGAGTTCTGCCTATCTGGACTTTATGAAATGATACAGAGTCTGTATTCTTGGCTTTTGCAAAAGCTTGCCTTGCTTTGAGGTTGTGAGATCGAGAGATCTTTATGTTTAGTTTTGACTGAGAGTTTGTTTTTTGTTGATTGTGTGATTGTCCTTTTTCCTTTGGTCTTTATTTCCTTTTATAGAGATTTTCTCCCAAAAATATCTCCAAGATATTTTTAGTTCTAAGAAAGGAAATAATTGGCCTCAGATAGGAAGTTGTTGCTATCGACTTTTGGCTGTGAATGGAAGCTTCTTTCTCCTCCTCGTAACTTGTTCTCTAAGAAACATCCTTTCTTTTCTTTTCTTCATTCGTTTGGCCCAACATGGTTCCTTTATTTTTGAAGATGAAAATGGCCTGGCCCAATTTTTGAAAATTGCTTAATTAATCGCCATTTAGTGGCAACTAAGTCCATTTTAATGCTCCTATCTCTTCAAGTACATGGTTATTCTCCATTTTGGTAAATAACTTATGTACTTAAATTTCTGCAATTTCTTTTGGGCTTAATGTACAGATTTCGGGCCCAAACAACAGGACTTTAAGGAAACAGATGGTGATCTTGTTAAGTTGCGCTTGTACTAACAGCTGTACAGCTATGCAACTGAGGGTAAGAAAGATATCTTTAACGACACTATTGCAAAGAAGCTTCATGATCCCAATGCTCAGGTTCAGCTTCTGTGTCAACGGAGCCCCCAGAATAACACACTTGTTCACATTGCTGTGAGCTTCGGCCGTGCTGAACTAGCGGCCGAGATCTTACAACGAAACTGTTAGAGTTTTGTGATTGCATTAGATCGTTTTGTGAAGAAAAGATGAAGAAAGCAAAAAACAGAGAGAAGGAAAAAACACGGAGAGAATCAAATCGTGAGAGAGTTTTTCATTTCCATGCTCTGACTAAATTGAGTAAGTTCAGCGTGAGCTATATGACCGTTAGAGAGAATAGCTGGATACACTTACATCACTGTGTATCGCAGCCCTTCATCTGAAACTGCTCTCTAAAAACGTTACACATGGCTTGTACACAGTGGCGGATCCAGAAATTTCCTCTCCGGGGTCAACATATAAAAGCTGAATTTTTTTTTAAACAAATCTAGAATACACCATATTATTATTACCCAATCTACAAAGATTTAGGACTATATTATTATTAACCAATCTTACAAAGATTCAACGTCTAAAATAAGCAACTTTAAACTTATCACCATATACTAAGAAAATTTATAAATGTTGCACCCTAATAATTGCTTGAGGAAAAATGTGAAAAAAATTAACACAAAAACCAGACTAGCTAAGTATAATAACAAAAAAAACTAACACACAAAAAAATTAAACTAATTAACCAAAACATTCTTTATTACTTAATTAAGGCATACAAAAACTAATTTAAAAACATACAAAAAAGAAAGATAGATAAGAGAGAAGACAGAAGGAAAAGAAAGAAAAAGAGAGAGAAGAAAGAAAAAAACAAGAAAGAGGAAAGGGATACCGCACGGATTAATTAATTAAATTTAAAAAAAGGGTGAGAATGCTCCAAGGGGGTTCCAACCTTTTACCTCCAAGTTGCACGCATGCCATTGAACAAATGAAGTAAAACCTTTTGTTAGTTTAATTTCATATAACTAACATATATATATATAATAGCTATGTAGTTCCAAGGATTGAAAGATATTTAAAACGCATGCCAAATTTCTCCAAAAGCTAGTCAAGGTCTGACAAAATATAACACTCTTATTCCCACTCCCCACCCCCTCTCTCTTTCTGACAAAATATAAAACTCTTCTTCCCACTCCCTCTCCCTCTCTTTCTATTCTTTTTCCTTCATCTTCATCCTCCTCCCTTTGTCTCTTTTTCCTTCTTATTTTTCTTCCTCTCTCCCTCTGTTTCTTTGGCCAACCATTCAGCCATTGCAGGGGTCACATTCCTTCTCCCCAAGCCATGATTTTTGGTTTGCAGGGGTAAATTGACCCCTTTAGCACCAATGTGGATCCGCCAGTGCTTGTACAGCCTTTCACTACTAAAGCCTAACACTTGTCATTTTTTAGTGACTAAGTGAATACACCATTAGCTAAATAGGCTGAATTACATTTTCTATTAGCTCACTACTTACATTTCAACACTCCCCTTTAAGTTGTGTGCTGATTTCACACCAAGCTTCTCTCTAAGATAGCAGAAACGATCTTTAGCCAAAGCCTTTGTAAAAATATCTGCTAGCTGCTCATCTGTAGGACAATAGATCAAGTCCACAATTCCTTCTGGCAAAGCATCTTTGATAAAATGGTATCTCCGATCAATATGCTTGGTTTTCTGATGGAGCATAGGGATCTTTGTAATGGCAATAGTTCAGATGTTGTCACAGTGTAGTGGTGTGGCCTCTGTTTGAAATTCTCCAAAATCTTCCAATACAAATCTCAACCAAATAGCTTGTGTTGTTGCTTCAGAGGCACTAATGTATTCTGCTTCTGCAGTAGAGAGTGCAACACAGTTTTGTTTGACTGAGGCCCAAGCAAACACTCCACTACCAAAAGAAATGGCATATCCATAAGTGTTTTTGCTATCATCCACTGAACCACTCCAATCATTGTCACAATAGCCAATTAGAACTGCCTCTTTTCCCTTCACATACTCCAGACCATAATCAAGTGTTCCTTTCACATATCTAAGAACTCGTTTTGCTGTTCCAAGATGTTTGTTAGTGGGACAGTGCATAAATCTTGCAAGCAAACTAGCTGCAAACATAATGTCAGGTCTTGTAGCTGTGAGATACAACAGACTTCCAACAATCTTCCTATATTGCTCTTCATATGTTGAACCACTCCCATCATCCTTACTTAGTTTCTTGGAAGTAACCAAGGGTATAGCAACAGGTTTACACTCACTTAAGCCAAACCTATTCAACAAAGACAATGCATACTTCCTTTGATGAATAAAAATGCTTGTTGATGTTTGAATAACTCCCATACCCAAGAAATGATGCAAGAAACCCAAGTCTGTCATTTCATACTTTTCCATCATATCTGACTTGAATTCTGCTAACAATGACTGATCATTCCCAGTATACACTATATCATCTACATATATGGACACAATCAACATACTTGCTGCACCCCTTGTCTTGATATAGAGAGTAGCTTCACTCTAACTCTTTATAAAACCACATTGAGCAAAATAACTATCAATTTCACTATACCAAGCTCTTGGCGCCTGTTTCAAGCCATATAGAGCTTTGTGTAGTTTGTAAACCTTGCTTTCACTCCCCTTTACCACAAATCCCTCTTGGTGATCTACATACACCTCTTCTTCTAAGATACCATTTAGAAAGGCTGACTTAACATCTAATTGATACAGCTTCCAACTCTTTTGTGCTGCTAGTGCAATTAGAGTTCGGATTGTGTCTAATCTAGCCATTGGTGCAAATGTTTCAGTGTAGTCCACCCCTGGTTTCTGAGAGTATCCTTTAGCTACTAGCCTTGCCTTATTCTTCTGCACTAAACCATCCAGATTTAACTTAGTTTTAAACAGCCATTTAACTCCGATTACTGGTTCATCCTTAGGTTTGTCAACAAGCTCCGATGTAGCATTCTTTTCTTATCATTGGCAACTCATCCTTCATTGCCTTTATCCATGACTCATCCTTTACAGCTTCATCAAATTTCTCAAGCTCCATAATGCACAGATTGCATTGTACTAAGACATCATCCAACTTTCTCCATTTCAATGGAGTATGATCAAAATTTTGAGTGTCTTCCACTCTGCTACTTGTTTCACTTGATTCTCCATGTGAAACTGATTCTCCTGATGTGGAACCATGATTCCGATTTCCTGCAGGTGTTTCAAATGGTGTTGCTTCAGAATTCCTAGGCTGTTCATAGTTCATCACTATCACTTGATTCTCAACAACTTCCTTCCAATTCCAGATTGCTCCTTCAGCAAATATCACATCTCTTGACAATAAAAGCTTCCTAGTGATAGGGTCGAATACTCTATAACCCTTTTCACATGTTGCATATCCAACAAACACTCCCTTTGTGCTCTTGGCATCCAGTTTCTGTCTTCCTTCATCTAGTTTATGTACAAAGCACACACTACCAAACACTTTTAAATGAGCAACACCTGGTTTTCTTGCACTATAAGCTTCAAAAGGGGTTTTGTTTCTAAGTGCCTTGGTAGGGCATCTATTCAATATGTATACTGTAGTGTGTACAGCTTCTGCCCACAAATAGTAGGGTAACTCCTTCTAATGTAGCATAGTCTTTGCCATTTCTACCACTCCATTCTATTGTGGAGTATAAGCCATAGAGAATTGCCTTTGAATGCCTGCTTCTTCACACAGCTTATTGAATTCACTGGATGTGAACTCACCTCCTCTTTCACTTCTTACACATTTCACTTTAAAACCACTCTGCAACTCTACCATAGACTTAAACTTTCTATAACAATTTAGTGCATCAGACTTGTATCTAAGGAAATAGACCCAAATCATTCTCATACAATCATCTATGAGAAGCATGAAGTATTTGTTACCTGCAAGAGACTCATTTTGCATAGGCCCACACAAGTCCATGTATATTAACTCAAGAGGAGTGCTTGCCCTCCATGCTTGATTCTTTGGAAACTAGTCTCTATGTTGTTTCCCAAATTGACAGCCTTCACAAACTCCATTTACATCTTCCAAATGTGGCAGACCATGTACCATCTCCTTTTCTCTAAGCTGGTTTGGCCCTTTTAAATGTAAATGCCCATTTCTTTTGTGCCAAATCCAGGTAGAATGGGACACACCAGCTCTTAGTGCAACATAGTCATTTGAAGACAATGACAATGGATAACACCTATTCTTTCTCATTGCCACCTTCATGATAAGATTCTCCAGTGAAGAATCATAAAAAATATTGCACATGCTACTTCCAAACACCAAATGATAACCATGTTCATCCATTTGACCCACACTCAACAGATTTTCTTTCAAACTAGGCAAATACATGATTTCTCTTATATATTTTGTACCTGTGCTTGTGTCAAATACTAAAGTACCCATACCAGTTACGCTTACAAGTTCTTCCGTTGGCATCTGCACCTTGCCTGTCACATTTGTGTTATTAGCAGCTTCTTGTTCCCAGTCATATGGTTGCTGCAACCACTATCTACATACCATTCTTCATTTGCACACTTTTATGAAATTGTACAATTTGCATAGAACAAGTTCCCTGCTACTTCCATTTGGCTTTCTGTACACTTTTGTTTGCAGTGCACTCTCTAGCCCAGTGCCCAAATCTTTCACACTTGTAGCACTTAGATTTTCCCTTATACCTACACTCTCCAAAATGGAACTTAGAGCATAATTTGCACTGAGGTTTCACTCCTTCTTGATGCATGAATTGTGATCCATCTGTGCAGCACCAGCATGTTGTGGCTTAGATCTAAAATCACATGGCTTATTTTTAGACTGCCAATTTTTCTGAGACTTAGCAGGACTAGTTTGCATAACACTCTTATTCTGACATTTTGAGCCTACAGAGAATGAGGCAAATGCCCTTTGTAATGCAACTCAAATCGTTGCTCTTGACTTTTAAGAATTGCAATAACCTCCTGCAATTCTACAGTCTCCAAGCTTTTAGTATTCTCAATCACCAAGTAGATTGGAGCATAGACTTTACTGAGACTAATCAACACCTTTTGGACAAGTCTCTCATTAGGTAAGTTTTCACCAAACGTTTTCATCTGGTTTATCAGCTCATTCAATCGAGTGAGATATGCAGTTAAGGTTTCATTATCACGCATCTTGGTGTATTCAAATTCTCATCTAAGATTCTGGAGTTTTACTGACCTGACCTAGTCACCTCCATAATACTCACTATAGAGCAGAGTCCACGCCATTTTGGCTGAATCAATGTTGGCAATCCGACGGAAGATCTGGTCAGAGACTGCGTTTTGTATAATTCCCAGGGCCTTCGCGTCCTTCATGAGCACGGCGATCATCTCTTCATCAGCTTCATCTTCCGATGACCCTTCAATTTTCTGCTTCTTCTTCGAATAAGGGGTTGAGATCCCCTTTTCTACCAGATTCCATAACCAAGAGATTTGAAGATTGTTACCATCTTATTTCTCCAGAACTCGTAGTTCTCACCGGAGAAAATTGGAGTTCTCACCTACGAGCCTCCAGATCCAGACATATTTCGTCTGAATAAATCGATTTCTCTTCTCAGATGATAACGAAACTCCGGCAACTCTCACGGAACTTCAAGTGAGCTTCGATTGAGCTCAGTGACCTCACAGATTACGCCCATGCCTAAATGATTGAACCTGGCTCTGAGGCCATGTTAGAGTTTTGTGATTGCTTTAGATCGTTTTGTGAAGAAAAGATGAAGAAAGCAAAAAACAGAGAGAAGGGAAAAAACACAGAGAGAATCAAATCGTGAGAGAGTTTTTCATTTCCATGCTCTGACTAAATTGAGCAAGCTCAGCGTGAGCTATATGACTGTTAGAGAGAATAGCTGGATACACTTACATCACTGTGTATCGCAGCCCTTCATCTAAAATTTCTCTCTAAAAACGTTACACATGGCTTGTACAGCCTTTCACTACTAAAGCCTAACACTTGTCATTTTTTAGTGACTAAGTGAATACACCATTAGCTAAATAGACTTAATTACATTTTCTATCAGCTCACTACTTACATTTCAACACAAGCCCCTTTTGTTAGAGAAAAACTTTGATGACGACACAGCGCTCCACATTGCGGCCAAAGCCGGGGATGTAGATACCACAAACACTCTTCTCCTGTAGCTCGAGGAACAACAGACGTCGAAAATAATGGTGATGTATTGACGTTGCTGAGGATGAAAAATGATGAGGAAAACACTGCCCTGCACGAGGTCCTTATTCGAGGTCACCAATCAGTAGCCAAGTGTTTGATAGAGGTCGATCCTGCCGTTGCACTTTATACTAATAAGGAACAAAAGTCCGCTTTGTATCTGGCTGCTGAAGAAGGACTTGTTGAGATCCAGATTCTCATAAACGAAAGAGTAGTTGAGAAGAATACACAAATTCAAGGCAAGTCCCCGTTGCTTGCTGAAATTCTAGGCCGCCAGAACAAAGGTACGTACATTCAATAAAAAATGTAGTTTTGGTTTATGCTTGACTAATTTTCTGAGCCCAGAAGTCCTAAAGATAATATCAAACATGGAAGCAAATTTTTTGAACTCAGAAGATGAGAAAGGGAGGACTCCACTGCATTGTGCAGCATCAATTGGTTATCTAAGGGGTTCGCTTCTTAGGCAGACGTCTCGTGGAGTCTCATCTTAAGGATCATGGTGGCAACTTTCTGATCCATTCTGTATCAAGCAATGGTCATGTCGACATTGTTAAAGAGCTGCTTCGACATTGTCCCGATTCAAGGGAATTGATGAACTCAAGTGGCGAAAATATACTCCATGTTGCAGCAAGATGTGACAAAGACAATCTTGTCAAATATTTTCTCAAAAAGGGTGAGTTCCAAATGTTGATAAACCAAAAAGACAACGGAGGAAATACTGCTTTGCACTTGGCATCAATGTACCATCATCCCAAGGTTGTGTATCTGTTGACTTGGGATAGAAGGACGAACTTAAAGGTCTTGAATGATAGGGGCATGACAGCTCTTGACATTTCAGAAAGCACTTTGGAAACTGTTGCAGCATATCATGGGGTAAGTTTGTGCAATATCTATTTTATCATATATACTAGGCCAAACTGAGTTTCTTTCATCGATTTAAGTTTGTGGTATTATGGCAAGCCACTGAACTTTGAGTACGCATCCACTGGAGTTTCTTTCATCGTTTTATAGTATTTTGGATTGTATCAAGGTTCTCTACATATTTATTTTCGATTTCATTTGAAATGGTAATAGTTGATTATGATATTTCATTCTACTTCATAAAAAGATTATATGCAATTGCATCATGAGTTACAGGTAACAGGTTGAAAGTTGGTGTTATGTTAAATACGTGGATCAATCTAGGTGGTGGTACTAAATTGAAATGATGTTTCCAACTGTGATAACTAAGGGTAGTTATATGTATATTTATAACTATAAAGTATGTGTCATTAAGTATTTCATTAACGTAAGGGAGTACATTTTCTGTAATTATTGTGAACCAGAAGGGACAGTTTACACAATGTCTACAACGTGCATGAATTTTACATGTTAGTACATGCTCTTGTTATCTCTATATGATTTTCTTTTACTTTACCAATGACATATGTGTGGTGATTTTAATGTTTCTTCTTCTACCGCGTGCAGAGGCTTACATGGACGGTATTGAATTCTGCAAGCGTACAACGAGCTCAGAGTTTGCATGTCATCCTAAGCAACAAAGAGACTTCACCACAAGAATTATTCGCACAAGTAGCAGAAAAGGCTGCAGACTTCCAACTAAAAGTGATCCTGGAACCAAAGTTATTAATTCTTCTACAAACTTTAGGTTACCAAACGAGGAAAGAATTAGGAACAGGGTCAATACTTTATCTGTGGTTGCCACACTTATTGCCACAGTTACATTCGCAGCCGGTTTCACAATGCCAGGTGGCTACAACGATTCTGCCCCTCACGAGGGCATGGCAAATCTTGCTAGCTAAACATATGTTCCAAGTCTTTGTGATTTGTAACACCATTGCTATGTACAGTGCCTTCCTTGCTGTAGTATGTCTCATTTGGGCGCGGTTGGGGGACTTAAATTTGGTATACACAGCTCTTTCTTTGGCATTGCCACTGCTGGCGATTGCAAATACCATGATATGCTTATCTTCATGGCTGGGGTTCATATGGTAATTAGCAATCTTCATTGGCTTGCCTACGTCGTATTGATCTTGGGAATACTTTTCATTTTCACCATGTTAGTAGTTTCCACTCCGCTCTTCTTCAGAACTACATCCAGGTTTCGCATCCTTCATTACATCACTTATTATCTCTTTTGTATGGAGGTCCTGGCTCCTAGAAGTAGGATCAACAATGAACAAGAAGAAGATTGATCTCCTTGTTTGAACGACCAAGTTAATTGTAATATATAATTTTACTGGGATGGGCATTGTTCGTCGGGTTTCTGAACACTATGATGCCCTTGGCCGCTAGCAGGCTGTATTTTGGCAGCTAGTGGTTTTTTCTTGCATGTCAAGGAAATGGAGTGGAAGAGACTTGGGCCTAAGATGGGCTCAGAGACTATTCCTTGGGGGATTGCAATAGGCGTGTTACTACTACTAATACTCTTCTAGTAGAAAGAGGGAATGGAATGGTGTTTGTGATGTGGATGTATTGCACTCTTGTGATCTTTTCTTCTAATCAAAGCCAATGTGCTCTAAAGATGGGAATCTAGCTTTAGATAGGCTCTTTTCTATGGCTCAATGAAGAGGACTTCAATATCTCAATTATGATGGAATAAAAAGCAGGATGAATGGTGGTTTAGTCCGTTGTCGGACAGAGAGTTCAATAACAGCTTTTTGTATATAACCTGTCCGATGGACATAGTACATTTGCTAGTAAGTAAATACAAGCTTAAAAAGACTGAAATGAACTTAAGTGTAGTAAAATAAGGTCCAACAGTGTTGGAATAGGCCTTGTCGGACAAAAGGTAAGTCTTATAGGACATAACAACAATCCACTTGTGACAATGTTGGAGTGTCCGATGAGGATTTGCTAGAGATGTTTGCAGTTGGAACTTGTCTAAGCCACAACATCAGACAAAAAATAGATCTTATCAGGCAGAAGCTGCTATCTACTTGAGACAGTGCTTTAGTGCCCGACGAGGATCAGTTAGAAATATCTGTAGTCAGAACTTGTCTGAACCACAGATAAGAAACTTGTTCTGAATGAGTGAACTGGAAATCGAGACCAACTATCAAATCATACCAAGCATTGTTGGCAGAGCATATAGGTTACAAACAATAGCAATGTAATTCCAATCAAGAGTTGTCAACTGGGAATTAGACAGAGTATGTGTTTGGGAAAAGAAGAGAATTCCAATCATGAGTTGTCAACTGGGAACTCAGAGAATAAGAAGGGATTTGATTCAAGACTTGGCTTTGGTCTGCAATAAGACGCTTTGCAAGAGGTTGAGTCTGGTTTTTAGACATTGAGTCTGGCTTTTTAGCTGAAGTTGTGTGTGTTTTGCAATGGCCTCCTTCTTCCTATTTATAGGCTTCAAAGTCTGCAAATTGATTGGTTGATGGATAGGCACCGCCGCTGCCACTTATAAAGAACAAAAAAAGTGTGCAATGACTGACAAGCATGGATGCTCCGCCGCTTTTGATCTGTTCTAGGCTTAATATTCTTCTATTCAGTAGTCCTTTATTTCCACTTTGGAGACAATGGAGTGTGACACCTGTAAACACACAGCAGTTTTATTGTTTTTAAATCAGAGTTCAAACCGCGCCCTTTTTAATCCTTGAACACTGACTGTTTAAGTGATTAAATCAGTTGGAGAGTGGCCTGGGTCTTGATGATTTCAGTATGGGCTATATTAATAAACCCCTTTAATGGTTTATTTAATACAGTAGTTTATTTATTACTTTGGGCATTTTCTGTCTGAAATGGGTCTGTAGCATCGGACACAGTTCTGTCCGAAGTGATGTATGATGACGGCTTACGCGCTTCTGTTTGAAGTGACACGGTAGCATCGAACACAAGTTTTTCCAATGCTTGGCCATGCGCTGGTCAATATTTGCGTCTTTTTCTGTTCGATGGGCCTGGGCCCGAAAGCTTCTTTTGGGCCTTCTCTTTCTACTATGATGGCTCCTTGACGGTTGGGCTTAGTTTAACAAGCCACAAAATTGGCTCCTTAACTGTATAATTTATACTTGTGTAAATTTGGTTTGAACAGGCATTGAAACTTCCTATCTTGGAATGTTTAAGTGGAAGTTCATAAAAAAAAATTCATAAAAAAATATATTTATAATGGTTAATACGCAGTCCCGCTCACCTGCCTCAATTGCCTCGTCTAGTCAGTGGAAATTTTATGCCGTGGGCAGGGTGGGCTACTGCCCAACCCAAATTTTTCCAAATAAAAAGATAGCTACATATAGTCCAAACTTAAAAGAAAATAAAAGGAACCACACACTCATACACTGCCCACCCGAGTCCTTATGCAGACTTCTCCTCTTCTCCTCTTGGCTAGGCAAAGCTTCTCCTAAGGCAATAAAATAGTATACAAATTACACTGTTCTATGCTGGGAAAGTTTAAAAGCCAACCCTCATTATAGTGTTCTTCTATAATACTTTGATGTATTGATACATCAAATTTTAAAAGTTGCAAGTGGGTTGAAGTCTATTTTGAAAATGAAGTAGCAACTGGTCATGAAAGGTAGCCGGTTAAAAGGAAATTTGTTCATGAACCTCCCCAAAATCATCGACGTCTCTCTGAAGCAGAGCTCCGTCTTCAGAGTAGTTGAAGGTAAAAAATTGTGGTAGGAACCCAGCTATATCAACCTTAACTTGGGTAAGCTGGTTTTGTAATGATTTTGGGAGTGAATTATTTTGTAATTGATCTTATTCAATAAAGTAACTCATTTTTCTTGTGTGAGTTAAGGTTGACATAATTAGGTTCGTATGAAATTGATGTTTTTCATTTATTGCAAATTAAATTGGAGGTTAGGGTTTTGTTATGACATCCCACCATGGTTGCTTACTAGGCAATAGTGATGCTAGATTGTAATTGCTTTGTGTAACATCCCACATCGACCAATGGAGAGGGGGTGATGTGCCTTATATGTACATACCCACCTCCATTTAGCATGAGGCCTTTTGTGAGCTAATTGGCTTCGGATTCCATGGGAACTCCGAAGTTAAGCGAGTTTGGGCTAGGGCAATCCCAGGATGGGTGACCCACCACTGGGAAGTTGCTCGTGAGTTCCCATAAACAAAACCGTGAGGGCAGGGCCCAAAGCGGATAATATCGTGCTACTGCGGAGCCGATCCGGAATGTGACACTTTATGAATTCGTTGCTGCAATTGCATCTAGTTTTATATACTTGAATATAGTAGTACACAAATACTGTTTTCAATTCTTATATCCCAATATGCAATTGCAATAATCATTTATGGTTGTTTACCACATGCATATATTCATACAATTGCATGTAGTGTCATGCAATTGAATATAGGAGTATGCAAATATGAAGTTCCTGTGTCCAATTGTTATAACGATATATGCAATTGCAGAATCATGTATTTTTGAAGGAAATATTGCATCTCATGACTTAACATGAATATTAGTCACAACCTATAACACAAAATCATTATAAATGACAGAATATTAGCCCTCTACCTCAACACACCAAATGCTCTTAGAGATGAAGAGAAGACAACCAAGAGGCCTTAGATGCTAGATTACTTCTTGATTAGACCAATTTTAGCCTATGGAAGATGAGAGGCAAAGAGGATGCACTCACACATCAACCAAAAATTAAAAAGCTAAAACCCTAGTTAGGTCATGTCCCTAACTTGAGATTTTATAGGAGAAATACACACAAGGGGGGAGAGACTCTCTCCCCAAAATTTCGGCAACTATTGGGAATGAGCTTCAAGTTGGGTCTCTTGTGGATTTGCGTTGTTATACAACACTTGTTCATGAGCCCAATAGCTTTTTGGGTATTTTGTCCCTTTCTTTTTAAATCATATTTAAAAGCTCAATCCAATATGTATGTCAAAGTTAATTCTATAATTAATTCTTAATTATGAATTATAATTTAACTTTTAAATCATATAGTCTCACTTAATTGACTGGGTCAGACTTTTTAACTTTGGTCAATTGCTCCGGTCAAAAATATTGACTTTTGGCCGTTGACTTTTACCTTTGACCTTTGGCCATTGACTTGTGACTCCTAGTTGAAGGATTTTCAAAACATTTTTGAGAAGTTCATTTGAATATTAAACGTGCATTTAATCAAATTAATCGCAGCGGAAGTTTATGGTGGTTGTTGTTTAAAATCAAAAACAAAACTTCTTCCAAGTATCTTAAGCCATGAACATTGATATGATTTCATGAATGGAAAATTCAAGAGAAAAGGATAAGATCTAATTACCCTTGAAGCAATTATATGAACCAATTTGTGTTTGGTCTTCTCTTAATGATTTCCTCTTTCTTGATCTCCTCTTTGATCTTTGATCTTTGCTCCTTGATCTTTCTTCTCCTTGTGAGCCACAAAAGGATATGGCCTCTAAGTCTCCACACCAATGGAACCTTGAGATGAGAGGGAAGAATCTTGGGAATACAAGGATGCTAGTGCTAGATCCCCAAGACTTGGTTTCAATCTAAACCCCTTGAAAGATGAAAGTGTTTCACTCTTGAAAACTCTCTTTTTTCTCTCTTTGATCTCCCAAACCTATTTGGTTGATGTTGGATTGTGTTTGTGTAATGAGCTTATGACAAATAGCTTATGGAAACAATTCCCATACCCATTTACTTATGCATTTTCGGCCAAATCCCATTGGGCTTCCAAAATTGGGCCTTGTGACACTTAAACCATAATATTTAGGTGTCTTAAGCCCTTGGGCTTAATACCCAACCATTTGGGCTTCCATTAACTATTACCGAGGCCCAAATACTCTTTTACACGTAGTAAATCATCCATATCAAATTGATCAAATTTATTTCCACAACATCATATGTATTTCTCAAAGTTAACCATTTAAGGTGTGCGATCCATTAGGTTCTAATTAGCATGGCAGTGGGAAAATATTAGAACTCTTTCTAACCAACTGAATTAAAACCCCCTTTTAATTTTTCCTTTATATGGATTGATCACAATCAATCCTAGGACTTCCACGAACCAAGAGTGACATCTAGCAATATATCAAGGCTACCCAAGCTAACCAGAATTGGTGAAGAACCTATTCAGTTGGAATTACAATGCAATACGGTCCTTCTCTTATACAATGTTTCATATCATATTATTAGGGTACGGATTGATTATGTCAAACCCCTAATATGATTTATAACCTCATATGATTCAATAGAACATGATTAAGAACAACTTTCTAAATCAAGCTCAAAATACTTTGGCCAAAGATTTCTTGAATCACATCTCGAAACATTCTCCTTCTTTATCGAAGGTAGAGATTCCTTATTGTACATTCACATGCCCCTATGATGAATTAAGAGACCCCAACAACACTTTAGACAAATCTTTTACGGCTTGCCTTTAAGAGCTATCTAAGATCAATAACGCATCATAGGACAACCATGATGCCTCGTGTCTAAGGACTAATTTGCATTATTGCAACTATGAGTTCTCGTTTGACATGTAGATAAATACTCCATACGAGAACTATGGTTGATCGCGTTCAGTGTACCCATTCACTAACGAGCACCCACATACTTGTATTAGTGTCATCTACACAAATGGTTTGAGACTAACCATCCTCCTAATTGAGAATACATAGTATGTGCTAATCTTGACGGTTTATCAATGCCCATTTGATAATCCTATGATTAGGAACATTTTGGGATACTATAGTAAGAGATTAAAGGTCTCCATAATCTAATCTTCTTTAGATTACTTTATCTCTTATTTAGCATTCCCTGGACATTTGTTTCTTTAATCGATGTAAAAGATAACAAAATAAATTTGCCCTTTATTATCATATACAAAATGTATTCTAAGGAGATTACATCAAATGTATTGGCTCTTAGGGCACATTTCTAACACTAGTTTCATTTTCTCTTCATTTATACCTCTAATCACACTCTTTCAGTGTGCAAATCCGTAGGTTCCATTTAGCAAGGTAGTGGATTGACTCAACTCCTCAAAGTTGATATACGAATTAAATTTCACAATTTAATTATTCCTATTAATAAAGGTTAATTTGAACCTTTTATGACTTCCACAAACCAGTCAGTTGAAGTGAGCGTTAGTTCTCTCTCTCTCTCTCTCATTTGGAAGTAACCATTGTCCTGTCCATATCAAGCATCACATTGATGATTTTTTGTTTCTTTGTTTTGGTCTGCCTTGATAGGGTCTAGCAAATAAAGCAGTTTAGCGTTCCCCAAAAAGCTAGGGACTGTTCGTCTGGAAATGCTTTTGAACATCGTGTGATGCCCCTGGCCGCTGAGCATGCTGTACTTTGGCTACTTAGCGGCTTTGTGTATGGTTTTCTTGCGTGTCAAGGAAGTAAGATGGAAGAGGGTTGAGCTTGAGACGGGCTCGGAGATTGTTCCTTGGGGGATTGCGAAAGGCGTGCCACTACTAGTGATACTCTTCTAGTTGAAAGAGGGAATGGAATGATGTTTGAATTATAAGTGTATCGTAGATGTAACTGCGCTTTTTATCTTTTCTTCTAATCAAAGCCACTGTACTCTAAAGAAGGGGATTTGGCTTTAGATAGGTTCTTTTTCTGCCTCAATGAAGAGGACTTTTGATATCTCAATTATGGTAGAACAAATTGCAGGATGGAAGGTGGTTTAGCCCGTTATCGGGCTGAGAGTTCAATAACAGCCTTTTACATGCAAACTGTTCGATGGATATAGTACATTCATTAATGATCGAATACAAGCTTAAAAAGACTGAAATAAACTTAAGTGCAATACAATAAAGTCCGACAGGACTGAAAGAGACTCAATCGGACAGAAGACAAATCTTTATCGGACAGAAGTTGCAATCTATTAGAGACAGTGCTATGATGTCTAATGATAATAAATCAGAAATATCTGCGGCTAGAAACTTGCCCGTGCAGCGATAGGAAGCTTGCTTTGAGATGGGTGAGCTGGAAATCAAAACCAACTATCAAATCATACTAAGCGTTGCTGGCAAAGCATAAAGGTTACAAACAATGGCAGTGTTATTCCAATTAGGAGTTGTCAACTGGGAATTAGACAGAGCTATGTGTTTGGGAGAAGAATAGAGTTCCAACAAGGAGTTGTCAACTGAGAATTAGACAGAGCTATGTGTTTGGGAGAAGAATAGAGTACCAACAAGGAGTTGTCAACTGGGAACTCAAAGAAAGCGAAGGGAGTTGATTCAAGACTTGGCTTTGGTCTGCAGAGAGACGCTTTGCAAGAAGTTGAGTCTTAGACATTGAGTCTCGGTTTTGAGACGTTGAGTCTGGTTTTTTTGGCTGAAGTTGTGTGTCTCCGTGCCACCATGGGGTTTCCATATTTATAGGCAAAATATCCCACTGATGACGGTTCTTTGGATAGTACTTGGAGGGTCACATTTGAGCACAACTTACTGCCACTTGCAAACCTGCTCTCGTAGATTGATCCAGCAATGGGAAAGAAATCTTTGAAGTGAAGATTTCTTGGTGTATAAGGGGATGATCAACTGACCTTGCTAGTTGATTGAACCATAAAATCAGGGAACGACTCTTCCTGCATTCAATGCTAGTTGGTTAGCCTTCTTCTGATGGAAATAGTAGCCATATTGCATTAAATGCGGTGGTAATCACATTAATGGTGGTAGGAACTGCCTTCACTTACTACGCTTCCTCCACTTGTCAAAGGCCATACCTCTTCTGATCTGGTGGGTCATGCCTGGATTTTAGTGATTAAACTAAGCTGTGGCCCTATCAACCTAAAGAAAATATTCCTTGATTGTTTGCAAAAGAACGAGTTTCCTTTGGGTGCAGTTTAGAACACCTTCTGTCCGAAGTGGATTGTAGTACTTGTGTTTGGATAGAGAACATAACATCGGACACTTGTGTCCGATGTGCTGTTATCTCCGAAGCGCCTCATTGACCACGCGTTCTAGTTAATGTTGCTGTTGACGGGTTTTTGGGCCTCGCAGACTTTTTTTGAGCCTTCGCAAGTGCTGAATAAGCTTTTGACAATTTGGGCTTTTCACCCAGCCATGAATTGGCTCTTTTAATTGTAGGAATTAACTCATGTTAATTTTGGTCCGAACATGGACCATACCTAGTTAAAACATGACCATATTTTGCACATGGAATTAAATCCAACCTAGACTTTTTTAGGTTGATTAATAACATCAATCGCTAGCAACCAGACTTTTTTAGGTTGATTAATAACGTCAATCGCTAGCAACCAAACAATGAGAGAATCAATCATGTACCCTTTTTATGTCAAAGGGTAAAAAGTAGGACAATTTGATGCTGAAAAAACTGATGCATCTAAAAGGGTGTCTGATAAGAAAAATACTTGTAAGTGAATTAGTAGCTGCATAACCAAGAGAGGCACATGTCCAGCCTCTAAGGTTGAATGCACAGAGGGCCAAATATGGTCAAGCGACCCGTGAACTCCTTCAATGTTCTCTGCAAGCTCTGTCGGTGACCCCTTGAAAGTGCCCATTAACTGCTCGACGACAGAGGCAATTAAAACGTTATGAGAGATGGATTTACCTCGGAGGTTTTGACGTGGATATAACATGCACGGGTGTATTTTGGCTTAGTATATATGAAAAAGCTAGTTAATAGAATGCCGATAAATGTTCAAAAGCTAGTTCACATTTTTGTTTGTTTTTCACTTTTATGTTTTTTTTAACCCATTAAATTTGGAGGAGGGGATGAGATGAGAGGGGAAGGTATGAGAGACTGAGGTTTGAGAGTTAGTGGTGACCACTAATAATGGAAATTATGGAATAAGGAATTGATGAAAGACATAAAATAAAATTATTTTGGCTCCTCGGAGGTAAAATACTTGATCCGTCACTGTTTATCTCTCTATTCATCTAAATAGTTACAGAGAGAAACAAAATGATAAATAGTCCCAATTTGTTGATCGGATAATGAATAATAAAATTTAACTATATTAAGAGAGAATTGTAACCTATATATAATGGTCTATTAATGCCCTAAATTATTGTACTGACATCACACTATTTTCTATTATAAAAATTTCAGAGGAGAACCGTCTAAATAGCAAACACTTCCAATATAAAGTTAGATATTTCTGGTCAATGTTACACTTTTTGTTTTGTCAGGGTCAATGTTAAAATAATATCATCTTTACCTAACAGGGGTTCTTTTACAATGCGTTGATGTATCAATACACCAAAAAAATTTAAACATTCACGTGCTTTGCACGTGGTAGAAAGTCATTTTTAAAAACGAATACAAAGGCAATAGCCGGTCGTAAGGGGCTTTGCCTTTGACTCATCCCTTACCTCTTTGCCTCATCACTGACCTCTTTGCCTTCGTCTGAACATTGCGACCTCTCCAAAGCAGTGAATCGTCTTTAAGTTGGAGCGGAGCTTAAACCCAAATCCAGAATCATGGGAGTTGCAAAAATTGGCGTGGTAGTATGATTTGATTGAAGGTTAGTGTTTTGATTTGATTTGATTGAACGAGTTTTGGTTTAGTGTTATGATTTGAGGGTTTTGTTTTAGTTTTTTCATTTGATTGAAGGGGTTTTGTTTTAGTGTTATCATTTGATTGAAGGTTAGGGTTTTGTTGTGATATTGGTTTGTGAAGACGAAGTCAGTAAATATGAAGTGGGTGTTTTGAATTCTTAGATCCAAATATTGATTTGCAATAACCATTTCTGGTTTTTTTACCCCAAGGATTCGTTCCAGTGCATTGTTCATAGAATTGGATAGTGTCATGCAATTGCATGATCATGTACGCAAATACGAATTCACTGGGTTCAGTTATATCCATATATGCAATTGCATAATGCACTTATATCCAGACATGCAATTGCATAATCAAGTACGCAAATACGGATTCACTGTGTGCAATTATATCCCTATATGCAATTGCATAATGCAGTTAAATCCAGAAATGCAATTGCATAATCAAGTACGCAAATACGGATTCACTGTGTGCAGTTATATCCATATATGCAATTGCATAATGTAGTTATATCCATACATGCAAGGGCAATGATGAATAGTTTATTGAGAAATTATGTGCATGCGAAGGTCTGGATGACAACTTCAAAGTTGGGTTTGTCCTGTTTGCCCTTGGCACCGTTCTTTGCCCTACATCGGCATTGTCTATAAGCGGGAAGTATTTGAGTTTGTTGAGGACAACGGGGGAAATAAAGACGAAGAACTGGGCTAGGCATGGTTTCAAGTATTTAATGAAAGGTGTTAAGACGTTCAAGGATAAAGAGTCGGTTTATATGAATGGGTGTTTGCTTTTCCTCCAACTGTTCTATTTTGATTCTCTTATCAAAGGTGGCTCATATGTTGATCGTGCAGTGCATCCCATTGTGGCATGGAATAATAAGTTGGGTAATAAACTTATAAAATGGGTCACAAATAACGGCGGCTTTGATAGTCCAAATGTTGGTGTTGTTTCAAACACCACGAAGATGTGCTCACTTTCTGGGGTCAACATTGAAGTTTTGGCTAAAGGGGTGGCCGCTGTAGTGGGGGAAAAAGTTGCTGCTTCAGTTGGGGAAAAAGTTGTTGAGCTCGTTAACCGTTCACTTTCAGAATTTCATCAAAAGTTAGCTTCTTTCATGAAAGATGGAACACGTGCAAATCCCGAAGAACCCAATGTGGAGAAAGATATGCCAAAGGCTTACGAGGCTATGGGAAAAGTAAAGAAGGGCAATGATCTCTTGCAACCAGCCGAGCCCGAGATGCAAAGTTCCATTCAAGTATCACAAGGTGAAGAGCAAGAAATGGAGGTATGAAGATAAATGAGTCCTAGTAATTTGTCATTATTTGACAAAAAGTAAAGTATTTATTTTTATTATTTGTATGTTTTTAAATATTCAAATGGTTGGATTGTAACAATGTTTGATATATGTTTGTCATATAACTCAATGATGGATGGTAATGTAAGAGATTTGGTATTTATATAACTTATAATCATGGATGGTTATATTCCAATTTAGTGTGTTATAATTTATTTGTTATGATTTTACAATTCTCTTTTCCACGCAGTTAAAAAAGACCGTGGGAAAGAGGAATGTTAGAAAGGTTGCCACTCCTGACACTACTCGTATGCAAACTCGTCGTACAATGGAGAGGCATCCAAGTAAGCATCAAAAGTCGCCATGGGAGCCATTGGCATATAAAAAGGGCAGAGTTAACAAATCCTTTGGAAAGCAAGTACGGATTGGGAATACCCAGTCCAACATAAAAATAGGTCCTTTCAAGCTTAAAGTTGGAGACTTAGATGATGCTGACATGGACTTGTTCAGTTACCTTTTTAATGAGAATGACGAATCCAGGTAGTGTGACCAAAATGTCCAGTTTTCATGCGTTTATCCATATTCTATCAAGTCGTCGCATGTTTGATTAGTGTGTAGATCATGGTACATTCCTAACAATTGCCTTCATGCTTGGATGTAGTACCGAACCAATAATCGAAACGGAGGGAGAACATTATCTAAGTAAGGGAGAGTTGTTGTGCTTGAGGCCAGAGAAGTGGCTTAATGACCGGTTGATGAACACAAAGATAAGTTATCTACATGAGGTTGGGTCTAGAATATGGTACTTTACTACATATTTTGCGGCTCTTGCTCTTGGGGCAATAACGGATGAAGAGTTGTCGGCGTTTGTCGTGAGAATGAGAAGAGAGACCTCAAAACGATTCCAAACCAATCTGAAGGATTGCGATAAGGTTTGACAATGTTTTGTTTTGACCTATAATAAGAAATGTATGTATGCAATAAGGCTTAACAACCTTTTTGTCCTTAGATCTTCATCCCAATCATGGACAATATCAATGAAAGTATGAGTGGTATATTGAGCCACTTCAAAGCATAGGTGGTAAATCGTTTGAAAGCATAGGGGCATATGTGTAAATAAGCCTTGTTATTATTATTTTTCAACTTCAAAGAAAAACGTTCATTATACTCATATATATTGTTCTAATTTATACGTTATTCCATTAGAACTACTAGAGGTAATATCAAGCATGGAGGAAAATTTTGAGAACTCAAAAGATGAGAAAAGGAGGACTCCACTACATTGTGCAGCATCGATTGGTTATCTAGAAGGGCTTCGCTTCTTATTAGGCGACACTGGGTTTTAAGTGGTAGTTCTTGTGTTCCCTAAAAAACAGTAGTAGTTTTTCTGTTTCATGTAGTTTTTGTTGTAGTTAAGAACTTTGTGAGAATGTATGTATTAATAACTGTGTCACTTTTATTTTATAGTGTTTATGATTAAGTTAGAAAAAACAACACTAGTACAATAGAAGGGCACACAACAATACACCAAGTACTAGCTCACCAATATTCAACATATTATTGATCTAATAAAGAAAAAATAAGGAAAAAAGTTCAGCTCGGTATTTGAAATTCGTAGATTTGGGCTTGTGAAATCTTTGAGTGGATTTGGGCCAAATCCAAATTCACTTAATAAAAGTTCATTCGAAAATGATGATTTAGATTTGGGCCCTCCTCCAAATCCAAATCTACCATTTCTTAAACCAGGCCTAAAATGGCCTAAAATTTTCCTCATCTTATTATTTCATACCTAATATTTTTCTAATTCCTAAAAATTATCTGCAATTTATTATATTATATATTAAATTCTTACTTGTCCCTTTACTTTAACTTTTGTCCAAAAACTAATGCCCACGTAATAATGTCACTTTAGGTATTTTATCCTTTTTTCCCTTTCCTGCATTAGTTCTTTCTTTTGTTGACTGGCTTACCAAGTCACTTAGGTTCTTTTAGAATTTAACATCAGCGGTGCATTCTTAGAGAGATCCAACGGCTGAGGATTTGGTGTATCAGACGAAAGGAATAATAAGCAGAAGTTAGTTATAGCCAAGAAAACAAGAGAAACGAAGAAGAAGAAACTAATACTGTTATCAAAATTGAGTTGAAACTTGAAGCGAAGAAAGATATTGTTCTATCTCCCGCTCTCTCTCTCTCTCGGGCTCCTGCACCTCTATCTTTGTTCGGTAAGTACGTACACACCGCTCATTGTATCTAATTACTTAATTATCTCTAATCAGTTTAATCTAAAGCAACTTTCAAGCCCATAGATATGGTTCGCGAGGCCTTAATGTCTGCTGCAGCATTAGATGCAGCATTAGCCTCTCGGCAAAAATCAAGAAATCATCGTCGGACTAGGACGTCGGTACAGAGTGCGCATCCTCAAACAGTACAGGACTATGGTGATCCGGATAACTTGTGCTTGTACCAACAGCTGTACAGCTATGCAATTGAGGGTAAGAAAGATATCTTTAAAGACACTATTGCAAAGCTTCATGATACCAACGCTCGGGTTCAGCTTCTGTGTCGACGGAGCCCCCAGAATAACACACTTGTTCACATTGCTGTGAGCTTCGGCCGTGCTGAACTAGCGGCCGAGATCTTACAACGAAACAAGCCCCTTTTGTTAGAGAAAAACTTTGAGGGCGACACCGCGCTCCACATTGCGGCCAAAGCTGGGGATGTAGATACCACAAACACTCTTCTCCGTGTAGCACGAGGAACAACAGACGTCGAAAATAATGGTGATGTATTGACGTTGCTGAGGATGAAAAATGATGAGGAAAACACTGCCCTGCACGAGGTCCTGATTCGAGGTCACCAATCAGTAGCCAAGTGTTTGATAGAGGCCGATCCTGCCGTTGCACTTTATATTAATAAGGAACAAAAGTCCGCTTTGTATCTGGCTGCTGAAGAAGGACTTGTTGAGATCCTGAATCTCATAGCCGAAAGGGCAGTTAAGAAGAATACACAAATTCAAGGCAAGTCCCCGTTGCTTGCTGCAATTCTATGCCGCCAGACCAAAGGTACGTACATTCAATTAATAATAATTTTTTTTTTATAAATGTAGTTTGGGTTTATGCTTGACTAATTTTCTGAGCCCAGAAGTCCTAAAGATAATATCAAACATGGAAGCAAATTTTTTGAACTCAGAAGATGAGAAAGGGAGGACTCCACTGCATTGTGCAGCATCAATTGGTTATCTAGAAGGGGTTCGCTTCTTAGGCAGCCGTCTCGTGGAGTCTCATCTTAAGGATCATGGTGGCAACTTTCCGATCCATTCTGCGTCAAGCAATGGTCATGTCGACATTGTTAAAGAGCTGCTTCAGCATTGTCCCGATTCAAGGGAATTGACGAACTCAAGTGGCGAAAATATACTCCATGTTGCAGCAAGGTGTGGCAAAGACAATCTTGTCAAATATTTTCTCAAAAGGGGTGAGTTCCAAATGTTGATAAACCAAAAAGACAACAGAGGAAATACTGCTTTGCACTTGGCATCAATGTACCATCATCCCAAGGTTGTGTACCTGTTGACTTGGGATAGAAGGACGAACTTAAAGGTCTTGAATGGTAGGGGCATGACAGCTCTTGACATTTCAGAAAGCACTTTGGAAACTGTTGCATCACATCATGGGGTAAGTTTGTGCAATATCTACTTTTATCATATATACTAGGCAAAACTGAGTTTCTTTCATCGATTGAAGCTTGCGGTATTATGGCAAGCCACTTAACTTTGAGTACGCATCCACTTGAGTTTCTTTCATCTTTTTATAGTATTTTGGATTGTATCAAGGTCCACTACATATTTATTTTCGATTTCATTTGAAATGGTAATAGTTGATTTTGATCTTTCATTCTACTTCTTAAAGATTATATTCAATTGTCTCATGAGTTACATGTAACAGGTTGAAAGTTGGTGTTATGTTAAATACGGGGATCAATCTAGGTGGTGGTACTAAATTGAAATGAAACTAAGGGTAGTTATACATGTATATTCATAATAAAAAGGTGAGAGTAATAAATTATAATTTTGGTTTTTTTTTTTATAAAAAGAATTAATAATATAACAAGGTGCAAAGCATGTTGTTAAAACTCAACACATTTTAATGACATCGGCTTAAAAAACGTGCAGCGTGCGTTGTCAATACCCTATAACATACACATGCGTGTTGTTGAAAGCCATTTTTGGTGTAGTGTTCCTCTTGTTTCTATAATGTATATATATGTGTAATTAAGTATTTCATTAATGTAAGGGAGTATATATATATACAGAACCCTACATTCATTTGCATATTTTCTATAATTATTGTAAACCAAAAGGGATAGTTTACACAATGTCTACAACACGCGTGCATGAATTTTACATGCTCTTGTTATCTTTATATATATGATTTGCTTTTACTTTACCAATGACATATGTGTGGTAATTTTAATTTTTCTTCTTCTACCGCGAGCAGAGGCTTACATGGACGGTATTGAATTCAGCAAGAGTACAACGAGCTCAGAGTTTGCATGTCATCCTAAGCAACGAAGAGACTTCACCAAAAGAATTAACACAAGTAGCAGAAAATGCTGAAGACTTCGCAACTAAAAGTGTTGCTGAAACCAAAGTTATTAATCCTTCTACAAACTTTATATTACCAAACGAGGAAAGAAGTAGGGACAGGGTCAATACTTTATCTGTGGTTGCCACACTTATTGCCACAGTTACATTCGCAGCCGGTTTCACAATGCCAGGTGGCTACAACGATTCTGCCAATCACGAGGGCATGGCAATCTTGCTAGCTAAACATATGTTCCAAGCCTTTGTGATTTGTAACACCATTGCTATGTACAGTGCCTTCCTTGCTGTAGTATGTCTCATTTGGGCGCAGTTGGGGGACTTAAATTTGGTATTCACAGCTCTTTCTTTGGCATTGCCACTACTGGCCATTGCGAATACCATGATGTGCTTAGCCTTCATGGCTGGGGTTTTTATGGTAATTAGCAATCTTCATTGGCTTGCCTACGTTGTATTGATCCTGGGAGTACTTTTCATTTTCACAATGTTAGTAGTTTCCACTCCGCTCTTCTTCAAAACTACATCCAGGTTTCGCATCCTTCGTTGCATCACTTATTATCTCTTTTGTTTGGAGGTCCTGGCTTCTAGAAGTGTGATCAACAATGAACAAGAAGAAGACTGATCTCCTTGTTTGAGCGACCAAGTTAATTGTAATATATAATTTCACTGGAATGGGCATTGAAACTTCCTGTCTTGGAATGTGAAGTGGCACACTACTACAAAAGTGGGCAAAAACCACAATCCAAAGGCCACAAAAAAAAGGTCATGTCCTTTTGAATCACATTGGACACATATATGTAGTATTTGTATCATATGCAGAGAAGACACAATAATTTCGTGTCCAACTTGAACAAATGAGAGAAATAATTGTGCTTAAATAATTTAGACACAATTTTCATGGCCTATAGAGAGCACGAATAGACAGCTTTTGTGTCTATATACTTTTTTTTTTCTTTCAAAGTCTCGTGACTTATATAAAGCACATATACTAAATTTTGTGCTTTTGTACTTACATTCCAAAGTATGGTAGCCTATAGAGCACGAATACTAAAATTGTGCCCCTTTGAGGTTGCCTATAGAGCACGAATACAGGAAATTGTGCCTCTTAAGTCACATTTCTATTAATTATGCATCACATATCATGTCCCATAAATAGACAAGCTGAATATACAGAACACGTTTCCAAATATGTGCCTTTAGTCTATATATATTTTTGATCGAAAACCTTTTATAATCTATATAAAATGCTCAAATGTACATCATTTTCATTTCAAATCAATTTGTGCTCAATAAAGGACACAAATTCATGATTTTTGTGCCGTTAGTAGATATTTTTTAAGAACTAATTTTTGTGAAAATGCCAAATAGCGTTTTTAAATATATATGTGCCAAATAACTTTAGGACACTGTCATAACCATTTGTGCTCAATATTATATTTAAAAATAATTATTATATAAAAAAGTTAGATAATAAGGCACGGACACTTAAAACAATGTCATTAATGCATCACACAAACTAGTTTTTGTTTTCCAAGTTGACCCTTATTGAATTTATTAACTTTTTTTTTAGTAACAAGCAAGTTTTTTTACTACTTTCTTACTACCTTGTTAAAAAATTAAATAAGAAAATAAAAATGGAATTAAAAAAAAATTTCTTCCAAAGAGCACGTATGTTTTGTTAAACACAAAATAATGATGATATCACTTTCATGATAACAATGTCATGAAACAAACTTTTTTTTTAAAAAAGACATTTTTTCTTATGTTTTTTTTCTTATTTAATTTTTAACAATATGCTAAGGAAGTTGTAACAAAATTTGGATAAATTGAAGGAAATATAAAAGCTAATACATTTAATAAGGGTAAACTTGGAAAACAAAAACTAACTTGTGTGATGCATAATGCTAGCAACCTTCTCTCTAACCTTCTCTTTTGGACATTCTCCCTTCTTCTCATGATAAATGTCACTTTCCTTACACTTAAAACAATGTCATTAATGCATCACACAAACTAGTTTTTGTTTTCCAAGTTTACCCTTATTAAATGTATTCATTTTTTTAATAACAATCTAATTTTTTTTACAACTTTCTTACCACTTTGTTAAAAAATTAAATAAGAAAATAAAAAACTGAAGTTTTTTTTAATTTTTTTTCCCAAAGAGAACGTGTGTTTTGTTAAAAACAAAATAAAGATGATAACAATGTCATGAAACAAACTTTATTTTATTTTTTTTTAAATGACGTTTTTCTTATTTTTATTATTATTTAATTTTTAACAATATGATAAAGAAGTTGTAACAAAATTTGGATAAATTAAAGGAAATATAAAAGCCAAAAGGGTAAACTTGGAAAACAAAAACTAACTTGTGTTATGCATTAAGAATGTCCAAAAAAGAAGGTTAGAAAGAAGGTTGCTAGCATTCCTCCTCCCCATTTTCAAATTTTTTATTTTTCTCTGGATTCTATCAATAGGCTCTCGTTCTTTGTCTCTCTCTCTCTCTCTCTGTCTCCCTCTCTCAACTCTAGATCTACCTTTGCCCTTCTCTCTCAATCTTTCTCACTCAGATCCTCCTCTCTCTAGGATCTCATTGCATCTGGGCTTTCATCAACACTACAAGAAAATGTGCCTTAGTTGACGCTTCATAGTTGAAGACTCATCCAAAATCAAAACTCACGGACCCCAACTCTCTCCCTCACAAACCATTCTCTCAGCCTCTCTCCTTCTTTTGTTTCCTAACCCTAGCCACAACGTTCCTCCCTCTCCTCATCTGTGTGTCTCTCTCTATCTCTCTGCTCTACCTCTCAAGATCTTGAGAAAGCCACCTAACATATGTATGGTCCAATGGGGGAACAACTTTCAAGAATATTTCTTCGCTTTCTTGCTTCACAGGCTTGTTTCCCTTGTTAGGAGAACCTGGCCAGCAGACGAGCTTTGGCAAAACAAGGAGAATATGCAAATTCGGTAAATTGCTGTGAATTGTTCGTTTGATTTTTGTTAGTGTCCATTTTTCAAAATTTTTAATTGTACTCTTAATATATAAGTTCATTGGTTTTCTCGCTCTTTCAGCTCATTTTCTGTTATGGGTTTGTTTTGATTTGTTTGTTTGTTGATTTTTGTTTTTTGGGTTTTTTGAACTCAGTTGTTTTTGTGTTGGAATGAGGTTGGGAAATTGTTATTGGAGTGTGATGTAGATGTAGTGATTTTTATCTTTCCAGGGAGATAGATTTGCTCTGTATTCCTAGCGACACAAGAAGTCTAAGATTATTTCAAGGACCCTTGTTTTTTGAAATGGAAACTTTTTAGCTCAGTATGTGTAAAAGGACGAGAATGATGAAGAGAGATGAAGAGAGATGTGGAGTCATCAGAACGACAAGTGTGATGTCAATCTTAAACCTTCAGCGGAGAGGTACATGTTATTTTCTTCTATTTGAGGCTTGTTTAGGTGGTTTGGATTTTGGATTGCCATATAGAATTAAATTCTTTAAATTCTTTGTTTTCCTTTCACCGTACAGTTTGGTTTCTATAGATATTAGATATCATGTTTAGGTTCAAATAGTTGGATTTGAGTCATGAAAGTGATATGGGAACCTGGAAGTGGGGAAATAGTAAGACTAATTAGAGGGAAAATTCTAGGTGTGTGTAGTCAAAATTTATACTTCTTTTAATGATAATACTTTGTCACAACCCAACTCTCCTAACACGATATTGTCCGCTTTGGGCCCTGCCGTCACGGTTTTGTTTCTAGGAACTCACAAGCAACTTCCCAGTGAGTCACCCATACTGGGATTGCTCTAACCCCAACTCACTTAACTTCAGAGTTCCACGGAATCCGAAGCCAGTGAGCTGCCAAAAGGCCTCGTGAAAGGAAGAGAAATACCCACACATATAAGCACTTTAACTTTCCCTCCCCGAGCGATGTGGGATTGCTCACCGTTCTTGCTTCCTCAAGCTCACAGGTCTTACAATCCACCCCCCTTGGGGCCCAGCGTCCTCACTGGCACGGTCGGGGTCCAGCTCTGATACCATTATGTCACGACCTGACTCTCCTAGCACGATATTGTCCTATTTGAGCCTCGCCCTCACGGTTTTGTTTATGAGAACTCACGAGCAACTTCCCAGTGGGTCACCCATCCTGGGATTGCTCTAGCCTCAACTCGCTTAACTTCAGAGTTCCAAGGAATCCGAAGCCAGTGAGCTCCCAAAAGGCCTCGTGCTAGGAAGAGAAGCGCCCACACATATAAGCACTTCACCTTTCCCTCCCCAAGCGATATGGGATTGCTCACCGTTCTTGCTTTCTCAAGCTCACGGGTCTTACAATATCTAATGAAACTCGTACAAAACAACAAAGAGAGGAATCATACCATATACGACATCGGGTGTGGCCTGTGCCTCCTGCTGAGTCATAGAAAACACCCGAGCCTGAGTCGTCGAACGCCCTAGCTGACCCCCTAATTCCTTCCACCCCTTTCACAGAAGGTCGACTGAACCCCGCTGCTAGAAGAACCTGCAGCCGACGATGAGGCACAACCTGACTCTGCCTCTAACCACTATTACCCTGCCTTTGCTGGGCTACCGTTCCTTGCATTGCTGAACCAACCCAAAAGAAGTTAGGACAGTTACCTTGACTATGCTCACCAGTTTGTACGGGATGGGGACAATCCCGCCTAAAATGTCCAACCTCTCCACAGTTGTGACACACTGAGCCACTCCGCTGTGAAGAATCCCTAGTCGTACTGGCAACAGACTGTTGCCTAACACCCTGACTCCAGTTTGATCTAGATCCAAACCTCCCACTTCCTGGACTCGAACTATACCCTCCTGACCAACCACTACCACCAGAACCAGAACTAGATCCCCCTCTCTTTGATGGACCCTGACTTGGCCCACCATAGTTAGTCGTATCTCTACGATGTCTCCCAGCGTTAGCACCAGCCTTGTACGTCTCAGCCACTCTGTTAGTAGCCTGAGCTAAATCTCTCATAGATGGATACGCATTTGCAGTGACTACAGTTTGAATATCAAGCCATAGTCCCTTCAGAAATCTTCGGCACTTCTCAACCTCAGTAGTAACCAACTATGGGGCAAACCTGGATAGTTCAATGAACTTGTGCTCATACTCCAGCATTGACATACTCCCCTATCTCAATCCCAAGAATTCATCCTTCTTCTTGTCACGATAGGAGTGAGGATAGAACTGGTTAAAGAATATACGTTGGAATTCCTCCCAAGTGATGGAAGTAGGATCAGCATACCCTCTACGAACAACCTTCCACCAATGGTATGCATTCCCATTCAATAGGAATGCAGCAAGACGCACTCTGTCCTCACCAGGGCATCTCAGGAAATCAAACACCCTCTCAACCTCTGTGAGCCAGGCCTCAGCTATCGTCGGATCAGCATCGCCATAGTAGTCCTGAGCCCCTAACTCTTTAACCCTTTTGATGTCCACACCCTCAAGGTTATGCCTCCCTCGCAAGGCTAAAGACATCGAACTAGTAAACTGGTCAAACACTTGGCTCAAATCAGTCTCATTCTCACCATCATGCTCATCAACAGGTGGTGGTAATGGAGATGGGGGTGGAGGTGGAGCAGGTCTCCTTCCTCCACGGAAATGTGTCCATGGCCTATCGCGTCTCAGAGGCATGATTACTTGAAAAGAAGGGAAAACAGGAAAGTTAACAGTAACAAGAGTGCACAAAGAAAGCGAAGTCTGAAGGAAATTGAACCTAATGCTCTGATACCTAGTTGACAGGATCCGACCCGAATTCCGCCCTGGAACTAGTGCCGAACCCTGTTGATGTTCCAACATTATCCCAATGTCGAGCCCACATACTAAAAAGAAACCCTCTTCCCGAGATAATTGAAAAAGGGGCCGAGACTTCTGCTTAAATCTGGCAGAGTCTCCCCTGAAATATGGACTTTACCAAAATTTCAACCTGTTAGAAAAAAATAACAAAATAATACGACCCAAGTGTAGGACATTATGTTCCTTGATGTAAATTTGAATTTCTGCTATTTAATTTGAAATACTCTTAGATTGCTCTGATACCATTATGTCACGACCCGGCTCTCTTCGCACGATATTGTCCGCTTTGGGCCCTACCCTCACGGTTTTGTTTCTAGGAACTCACAAGCAACTTCCCAGTGGGTCACCCATCCTGGGATTGCTCTAGCCCCAACTCGCTTAACTTCGGAGTTCCAAGGAATCCACTTAACTTCGGAGTTCTAAGGAATCCGAAGCCAATGAGCTCCCAAAAGGCCTCGTGCTAGGAAGAGAAGTGCCCACACATATAAGTACTTCACCTTTCCCTCCCCGAGCGATGTGGTATTGCTCACCGTTCTTGCTTCCTCAAGCTCACGGGTCTTACAATGTGAGCAATCCCACATCGCTCGGGGAAGGAAAGGTGAAGTGCTTATATGTGTGAGCGCTTCTCTTCCTAGCACGAGGCCTTTTGGGAGCTCACTGGCTTCGGATTCCTTGGATCTCCGAAGTTAAGCGAGTAGGGGCTAGAGCAATCACAGGATGGGTGACCCACTGGGAAGTTGCTCGTGAGTTCCTATAAACAAAACCGTGAGGGCGAGGCCCAAAGCGGACAATATCGTGGTAGGAGAGTCGGGTCGTGACATAATGCTTCCCCAAGACACGGGTCTTACAATACACACCCCTTGGGGCCTAGCGTCCTTGCTGGCACATTTCCGATCTGGGTCCAGCTCTGATACCATTATGTCACGACCCGACTCTCCTAGCACGATATTGTCCGCTTTGGGCCTCGCCTTCACGGTTTTGTTTATGGGAACTCACATGCAACTTCCCAATGGGTCACTCATCCTGGGATTGCTCTAGCCCCAACTTGCTTAACTTTGGAGTTCCAAGGAATCCGAAGCCACTGAGCTCCCAAAAGGCCTTGTGCTAGGAAGATACATGCCCACACATATAAGCACTTCACCTTTCCCTCCCCGAGCGATGTGGGATTGCTCACCGTTCTTGCTTCTCCAAGCTCACGGGTCATACGTACTTAACTTTTAGTTTCATTGTACATTTAAGATTACAAATATCCATGTTGAATTCGAAAGGCAAGAGTTAGAGTTCTGAGAATTTGATAATATAGAAGTATAAATTGTGTAGTTAGATTTGCTTTAGTCAAGAATGATTAGAACATGTTATTGTTGGCTCTCTTGTTGTTAATAACCTCCAAGCGGATGTATTAATATGTTCCACTGTAATAGTTATGATTTCATATTAATTTTGAAGCTAATAAAAATGGCTTTGAGGAAATGAGATTGTTTGGAGTCATATATTGTGCACAATTGAGTTCAAATTTTCTCTGCACTAATCCATCTAGTAGGGACATCTTGTCTTAATCCTCTCCTACTACCCACTATCCCAACTTGTGCAACACAATCATAGAATTTATTTTTCCACCCCTCAGACCCCTTTATATATTTGATGCATTCATAAATTTTTGTAACTGAAGAATCAATTTCTTTAAGTCCTCTTGGACTATTAAGTTTAAAATGCGGGCACAACAACACACATGAAGAAATTTAGCGCCCATCAACAAAAGAGATCTAAAGTTCAATTGATTCTTCAAAATATCAACAAAAGAAATATTTGCAGAAGCATTATCCAGAGTAATAGAAAACAACTTCTTCTCAATCCCCCACTCAGTTAACAAAGTATTGATTTTTTTAGATAATGCAACACCAGAATGTGGAGGAGGCATATGGCAAAAGTTGATTATTCTTTTATGTAATCTCCAATCTTTGTCAACAAAGTGGGCAGTAAGAGCAAGGTAGCCATCGGTACATTGAGAGGTCCATAAATCTGATGTTAAACAAATTCTTCCCTAAACTGAGCTTAACAAACTTTGAAGTTTTTGTTTTTCACCTTTAAACATCCTCAACACACATGCCATAACAGTATTTCTACAAGGCAACTTAATATCCGGAGAGACATAAGCAAACAAAGCCCTAACTCCCTCATATTCAACAAAGCTAAAAGGCAAATTATGTTTGACAATTGTCTCTATTAACAACTCATGAAATTTGATATGATTAAATTTAGGGGAACGCAATCCAGATGATGACATAAGTAACTGTTTCACATCACCATGTGGTTTCTTAAGGCAGCTTTTGTTATCTTCACTCTAAGGCAATAAATTAAATGTATCCCAAGCAGGAGATCTTAATTTATGCTTACCAATATTGACGCTTCTAACTTTTTTCTTTGTAGGGCTGGAATCTTTATCTTATGCATTTTCAGTATATGAAACACCATCCATTGAAACTTCAACAAACTCCGCATCCATGATTCCCACACCATTAGTAGTCTTTGTATCATCCATTTGCTGCAAAAGAAAACCAAAGATATAATTAGAATTACCTAGTGCAGCAAATTCATCATGTCTACAACAGGAAATCCATAAAATAAACTAGTTAAAGCTTATGATTCCTTCACTTTCTTTTTAGGCCTCATAATGATTTCTTAACTTTTAATACTAAAAAATTAAATTGAGTTAGAAACCTATACATGGGTTAATGATTCCTTCACTTTCTTTTTAGGTCATAATGATTCCTTAACTAGTTAAAAGCTTTTGATTCCTTCACCAAAAAACTAAACCCACGGCTTTATCACTCCCTCTATATCTCTCTTTTCCTATTTGTTTTCCTTCTTCTTCTTCCTCTCTCCCTCTATCTCAGTCTGACCCAAGATGTGGTTTCTGGTTTGCAGGGGTCACATGAACCCCTTGCCTTAACGTGGATCCACCAGCAAACTTTAAATACAGGGAAGTTCATACCTTTAGTTGGAGAAAATATCTAGAGACAAGATGAAGGTAACTTGTTGTTTGTTTGGTGAGAAGATCTCGAGAGAACAAAAGAGTTTAGAACTTGACTTGAGAGAGTGAGAAAGTCATTTGGGTATGTCTGTTTCATTCAGTGAGTGAGGAAGAGACGGAAGATGGGGATTTTATAATGTAAATTTATAAAAATACCCCAGCTCTTAACAGGTTAATGGGTCATTCGCAAATTATACTGCAACGACCCGTTAAGATAACGAGTGCTTAACGGGTTCACCTGTTATCAACCCGACCCGATAAGGCCAACCCAAATATTGATATTTTAGTGCGAATTCATGTCGTGTTAGCGAATCGTGTGTAATATTGCCAGGTCTAACAGGAACTGTCTTTACAACTCCAGGAGTCGAGTCCATTTTGTTTAAATTAGTAATTCAATAAATAGTTTGGTAATAGGGTGTACTCAGTTAATTTTAGGGTTCGTTTAACAGCACCCATTATGTAAATGTAGTCTGCCCCAAGCAATAAATTAAAGCATATTTAATCGATATTTGCTTTTCATATTCTAGCAATATCAACAATATCTGTGCTTGATGGGTCAAAGCCCTTCCCTTTCCTCGAAAGGATCGAATGTTCTTAATTACTGGAGTTTGCCGATCTTTGCCGTCGTAAATATTCAATCATTTTATACATCACATTTATATACAGGAACAGTAAACGAGTTGTAATAACCTACTAATCAGTTAACGAAAGCTCCTGTATTATATATGCAAGAGGACTGAGCTCATGCACATTAAACCAAACAAGACCAGCAGTATAATTATTATTATTATGGACTTTCAAGGCAAGAAGCAGACCAGGATCCTATGGGTCTGCGTTTTTATTACCTTCTTTTGTCTTCTTGGACACTTGTGCACTGAAACTGATGAAAAAATCCATTATGATACTCCTCGAATGACTGTACCGGAGGGGGTTGATGTTGGGCGTGATTCTTGATATGGGATCTCGGGAAGGGTCAGATTGTTCAGCTGCATTACTGAAGCCCTCTCTGATTTCTACCGCCTGCATAAAAACTACAGCACAAGAGTAGTTCTTCACAGTAGTGATTCCAAAGGAAAGCCTCTACATACTCTATCAGCTGGTGAGCCCTGCTTTATGATAATATTTGTGGGAGTGATTTTCGTCCTCAAAGAATATACGATCGATGGATTCTCCTTTCTCCTTCCTCGAATTCTTTCTCCCTGCAAAACCAATCGGGGTAAAAGGACCACACCCGGGAGGGTGTTGGCCAAAGGCCCTCCGATGCCTAAGTTAGTTCAATTGGATCTTCATAAAGAGACAGCAATAGCTAAAAAAGGGTACGGAGTTTATTTCTCTCGGGGAGAACTGGGTGGCCAGAGCTATGTGTGAAGGCCAGAGCCTTGCGAGAGAGAGGGAGAGAGGGGTGGCAAGGAGAGGGAATTTATGCAATATTTTGAGAGCTTAGAATGTGTTACCTCATGCCTTGTGTAGCCTCCTATTTATAGAGCCTCGGGGCTAGGGTTTCTGGAGAGATAAGCCCTTGTAGAGATAAGACTCATCCTTCCACAATAAATGGGATTTAGATAATTAATGGAGTTTGAATAAATCAGGATTTAAGGATTAGGATAAATAAGAAATTAGGGATTAGGATAAACCCATAATTTTTGGCAAGAGTTTTACGGTTCCACAAATGCCCCCAAGCTTCTGCATGGCGTGCGGTGGCATGTAGGAGATGTGGATAAATTGTTGGGCTGTCCAACTTCATCTGGTTTTCTTTTCCGGCTTGGACTCCTAACTGGAGGAGGCTTTCTGATATTAGGTTCCCAGTTGGAATGAGCTTGAGACTCCTTGTAGGGCAAGGACCTTTAACTATTATAAATATGGGGCGCCTCTTCATTATTTTCCACATCACAAACTCGCTTCCTCAATTTTCTTTCTTGTCAAACCATCTGGAGTGAGAGGTTCCCGTTCATAAGGTAGGAAAACCTTGAAATTTTTTCTTCTTATTTGCTTTTCGGCTGCTGTTAGATAAAAATTGTAATAAAGTAATTAAAAATTCACCCAACATAATCTCACTCTTATTTCTCAAATAAGAGTTTTATTGATTTAGTACGACCCATTCAAGATGAATATATCTCTTAATTACAATCTCTTTGGAAAGAGAACACCCATTGATTCCAATGCGAAGAATGAAATAAATAATGGAATTTGATTTCGATGTTATGGCTGCATCCAGAGAACCCTAGATTGCCTACATACCCCATTTTTGGGGATCAAGCCGTTTGTAGTTCTATGGAGAATTTAATTGGACTTTCAAAGAGTGAATGACCCATTGAAAGAATTTGTGAGAAATTTGGATGAATGTGGTTTGACCACGGATTCAATTTGATTTTGTGTTTTGTGGCTGGAGAAGTGTTTGGGGGCGAATTTGGTTGACTAGAACCAGGGATTCTGTTTGAGCTTGATGGTTGTATTTGGATTGAATTTCCAAATTGCCTACGTATCCTTGACGGAATCAAACCGGACGTAGTTCCTTAATTTGATTTGTGTGGTTTTGTACCACTTGAGCTATGATTTGATGATTTAGGGAATTAATGAGCATTTTTGAATTTGAGCCCATTAATTCAGCATTTGAGAATTTGGGCTAATTGTCTGCCAATAGAATTTTTAACGGACAAGTCAATTTGGGCCTTGACATGTTTTCTGGTACTTTTGTTTTTGGTCAAGTAGTAGCTTTAGGCTTTTTGTGGCTGCTATCATACTGGCTGACGCCAGAGAGAGGCTTGAATATAGATATCACCACATTTTGATCCAGTGGCAGAGAACTTGAATTGTTTAAACTCAAGGCTTTGTCATCGGTTTAAAAACAGCATGAAAAGCAAACACGTGGTGAACATTTCTTCTTTGGCTTTCTTTTGGCTTTTTCTTCTTCCTGTTTTTCTTGCTGCCCATTTGCTTTCTCACCAAAACTCAGAGAGACCACTTCATCCTTCGGAGAATAGATCTCAAATTCCTTGGTTTACCATATCATTGATGATCTTTTCCTTTTGCAGTTTAGTTAAGGTGGGAAAATTGAGAAGGTAGCGAAGAGTTGACAGCAGGCTGAGTACTGAGAGCGGCATGAGCAGAGGAGGAGAGAGAAGTCGCGATGTGCCGAAGAGGCTCGAATGGCTTTGGCGGCAGGAGAGTCATCGGACTACGGCGGAGGTAGTGGGTACCGATATTCTTCTTCTTCTTCAAATCGAAGGCTTGTGCCTGATGTTGCTGATGAGGATGATGGCACCTGCTGCTTCCTTCTTTTGATTTTTGTCTTGTCTTATTTTTATTTGGTGTAGACTTGATAGGGAGGCTTTCTCTGCACAAGATATTCTTCACTTTGGGTTTGCAGACAAAATTTGGTTTGTCATAAGGAAGAGTTGCTGACTGACGGTTGAAGGCTTTGCTATTCTTTTGCTTTTGTCTCCTCCATAGAATGAATAGGAAATCTGGACTATATTTTTGGGTCAAAATATCACTTTCACTGCTCCCTTTTGTCTCTTGGTGATTTGTCTTCTCTGCTTCTCTTTTATTTTGTCTTTGGTATTTGATGAAGCAGCATTTTAAGGCATTGGGCAGGTTAATTTGCATTGGCCTTGAGGAATCTAGCTTGTGACTTGCGACTTTGAGACTTGGGGATTCAGAGAAAACTCCACTGTTTGTTGAGAGTTCTGGAGACACGCCTTTGTTTATTGCCTTAATTCACAAGCTTTGAGAAGTGTTGGCTCTTGGTCTTCTCATTTTTTGTCAGTGATCTTATCTTGCTATTTTCTTTTGTTGGCCACGGGTAGCAATGAGAAGGCGAAGTTGTGTCAGGCTTTTCTTCTGCTTTTGGTACCTACGAACACCTGCAAGACGTTCATAGCACTCGATACAGTGGGGTCTTGTGGAAGCCCATCAGTATATTTTCACAACAGAGAGGTCCTTGCGAGAGCTCTCTTTGTGTAAGTTGTGCAGCCATCACAATTTCTTGAGATTTCTTTGACAGCAGGGACATGGGCTTCTTGGATTTGGAGGCAGAGTGTTGTGTAATGTCTTGAGATTTTGTTGACAGCAAGAGCACGGGCTTCTTGGATTTGGAGGCAGAGTAGAAGTGTTGAACCTCTTGGGAAAGCCATGACTGAAGGGTTCTATTTACTTTTGCAAGGCAACAGACGCAGAGAGCCTCGTGGTGAAGTTGTTGGCATTTTGTTGTGCCATGGAGAACTTGGCACGATGCACAGCCATTGATTTGGTGTAGTCTTCATCCATAAGCAGCAAATCTCTACCTGCAAGTTGTATTTGACAATTAAAGAAAGGAAGTTATACCTGCCCTTCTCTGCAATCTTTGTTGTTGTTTTTGCTTCTGCTTTCTCTTGTGCAGTCCTTCGGTTCCTCTTCTGTTTCTCCCCTCTGCGTTCTGCCTCTTGCGTTTTTGCCTCTGTGTTTTCTGCCCTTTTATGTTCAGCACAGACCCCTTTTTATAGACCAAGAGAGACTGAGAGAAATGAAACCGGTTATTCACGTACTGAGTGGGTACGTGGGAAGAAGAACTTCCCACTTTCAGTCAGCTTTCCAGCATATTCCCAAAGTCACGTTGCCATGATCAAGAAATCAAACTTCAACTTCTTTTTATCCACTATATTAATATTTTCTTATACAAATATTAATATTAATTTATTTTGGGCCTAAACCAACTTTAACAATAAGCCCACAAGATTGTATTAGCTATGAGCCCAATCTCTTTAAACTTGGGCCCCGAATTTAATTTGCTGTCAGTGAAATTTTTATTTCAACAGTTGCATGGTGAAATCAGGTGCTTGATGGGACTTGACGTGGCATGAGCTAGGGTGCTTGGCTATTGAACTAAGCACAAGGATTGACTGACGTGTGCGCGAAAAAATGGTTGGAGTCTTTCGTCTAGGCCATGAGGGCTGCAGACAAATGCAAAGGATGAAGGTGCGCATGAGTGGAAGCTTGGGTGATGCACGGGCCGCTAGTTGGAAGCCTAGGTGTTGCACTGGCTTGGGCTGGAGCATGTGAGAAGCTCGCTAGGCCTCGCACGTGGCTGGAGCCCATCTCTGGCTGCTGGGCTGCGAGTTGGAGGATGGAGGTGCTGGGCCTTGTGCTTGCATGGGCCTGGCTTTGTGCTTGCTGCGCAGGGGCTGCTTTCGCCTGGGCTATGGGCTTGCGACTTGGGGCATTTTTTCCTCTTTTTTTTATTGCTGCCAGTTTTAATTTTTTGCTACTGCCACTTTTTTTTTTTTTTTTGGGTTTTGACTTTTGTCACTCTTCTTCGTTTATTTGACGACCATGTCTTCGAAGACGGTAGCAAATCACCAAGCTCTCAAGTGCCCTTGTACCTGTGGGGAGGCTCCCAAGTGCACAAAAAGAGGTTCATGGCTAATCTGCACCGTGTTACCTCTGAAGCTCAGTTCCAGAAGTGGCTGGCCACATATGCTTCTACCATTCCCGATGACGTGCATATCAAGCTGATGAAGCCTTTGACTGACGACGTGCCTTGCGTGGATGCGAATGATCCAGATACTAGGATCATCACCTTCCATCCCTTTTATTTTTCCTTGGGCTTCACTTTCCCACTGTCAAAGCTTTTTAAGGAGGTGTTCTGCGCCATGGGATGTGCTCCGAGTTAGTGTACTGCAAACGTTTATCGGGCGATCATGTGTTTTGAGAATCTGAGCCGTTTCTTTAAGCTGGAGTTGACAGTGCGTGAGTTCTTCTACTTCTTCGAAGTGAGGCACTACGAGACGTACGCTCAAGTCCGCATCTGCCATGCCAAGCTGTTTGACAGTTTTAGTCAAGGCGATCACATATGGCACGACGATGTGCTGGAAGTAAGCGGACGGTGGGAAGGCGATGTTGGCAATGGTCCACTTGTTCCCATCACCTACTGCAACGGTATGTCATATTGTTGTTTTGATCTGGTTCCTTTTTATTTGAATTTCTTGAAGTGTGACTGACTAACTTATGTTTTCTACTGGCAATGAATGACATCTGCAATGAGTTGGAACCCGAGCCAGACATGGCTAAGGTCGACCAGGCCTTGAACATCCCTCTGAAGTTTCAAGAGTGGCGCTGGCTGTTGAGTGAGTATCGGAAGGTAGCTGGCGAACTGCCCCTGCACAGGACGTCGAGAGATGGAAGCAGAATGGCCCAGACCCTGATGATCTGCATGTTGGATAGGAGGAGTGTTCTGCTGGACCTCCCTCAAAAAGGAAGGCTGACGTCAAGCCCTCAAGAAATGAAGTTGTTCCTTCCCGGGCAAAGAATGTGTCTCCGTTGAAGAGAAGCCAAGGCTCTCTTTTGCTGAGAAGAAACAAGCAGGAGTTGTTCCCCCATCATCTACTAGGGTTAAACATCTCGTTGGCGCAAACATCAAGAAGATTGGCAGTATGCACAATATACGGGATGTTCCACTCAAAATTCTTGTCGACAAGCTTGGAGACCGTGATCTACTCCGTGAGATAGTCCGTGCGCGATCTAGTTCACCTGCTGAGAGGCAAAGAGATGCTGATATTCCTCTTCGAAGTTCAAGTTTTCTACACCAGCCAAAGGATGGAGATCGAATTGGGAGGTCTGCTCATCCGTCCAACCATCATGACCCAGCTGTCAAGTCACAAGCAGTCAAGAGTGGAGTTGATTCAGTGTCGTTGACTCCTTTGGAAGTGAGGTTGGAGAGTCAGCTGCCCAGGCGAAGGGTTCTTCTGCAACGTCAGCGGCTGATCCCAAGGTGGACAAGTCTAGCCCTATAGGGGATGTAGGCGTGTCTAATCTGCTGAAAACGAACTTCATGTCAAGCCCGTCTCTTTGCTTTAAGCTGGCTAATCATATCTATCAGGCTGGGGATCTTGATACTTTCTCAAATCTTTCCTTGGAAAAACAAAGAGAAGCAACATTTCATTTGCTTCAAAAAGGAGTAGTTTTTCTACTGAGATTATCCGGAAATCATCTGCTGTTGCCCCTTCTTCTGCTCAGCTCAACGAGTTGGAGAAGAATAATACTGAATTGACTAGCAAGCTTTCTACTGAGCAAATCCGTTATGAGATGAAGACGTCTGACTTAATGGTGATGATATCTGAGCCGAAAAGCTCCCTTGCTGATAAGGATTCTTAACTTAGCTCTTCTATTGCTGACTTGGTTAGTTGAAAATATGCCTACTTCCGTCTTGAGCTCAAGAATGCTGACATCTCCCTCAAATATGACAAGTCTGCTAAGAAATCCAAACTTGAAGCCATCACATATGCGTACAGTCTGGGCTACTTGGACTGCACAAATGGGTCTGCTCCCTTCTATGCCATTGGAGATGAAGACATCGAGACGCTCTGCCTTGACTTGTTCCCTGTGTAAAGTGAGCATGTTGATGCTGCAAACATGGAAGGAGATAAAAAGCAGGCGGCTGAGGAGGCAGTAGTTGAAGAGGATGGAGCAGAGGAGGATGTTGTTGATGAGATTATGGAATATGTCGAGGAACATGCAGGTGGAACTGCTAAAAGCGTGGCTGATCAGGTGGATGCTGAAGAGGTTGCAGATTTGTTGTCTCCTGCCGGCATCTCAGAGTAGATGAAGACTCTTTTATTTCTTTTCAGCTTTTGTAATCTGCTTTCTTGTTTAGAATAATTGGTCTTGCTTGACCATCCTGTTTTCGTTGAACTTGGCCAGTTGGTCACTTTACTATGGAATTTTCAGCTATTTCTAACTTCAATTCGCGCAATGTCTGGTGAACTGCTTGAGTGCTTTTGAATAGTTGCCTACTTGGTGGTCTGCTTGACTTGTGTCTCCCTTAGGACGCTTCCTTTGTAGTGGTCGGCTTGACCTGCGTCTCCCTTAGGAAGCTTCCTTTGTGGTCCGTCGTCTCCCTTAGGACGTTTTGGACAGGGGTCTGTAGTCTCCCTTAGGACGTTTTGGACATGGGTCCGTAGTCTCCCTTGACCTTGTAGCAGTAGGTCCCTCTTTCAATTATGATTGTAGCTGGAGTAGGCGTCCATGAAGTTGAGCAGTTGATTGCCAAAAGTGGAATCTATGAGTTGATCAATTCTGGGCAGTGGAAAGTTGTCATTTGGGCACACCTTGTTGAGGTTAATGTAATCGACGCAGACTCTCCACTTGCCTTTTTCTTGCTTGGCCACCAAAACAGTGTTGGCAAGCCACTCCGCGTATGAGACCTCTTCAATGAAGTCAGCAGTTATAAGCTTGTCGATCTCGGCTTCAATGATCGCAACTCGCTCAGGAGCAAAGTTACGTCGTTTCTGTGCCACTGGCTTACTAGCTAGGTTGACGTGGAGCCGGTGGCAGATAATCTGAAGGTCGATGCCAGACATGTTAAATGACGACCACGCGAACACTTCTTTGTTGTTCTAGAGGAAGATGGTCAGCTCTACCTTCTCTTCTAGGCTTAGGCGCGAGCCGATCCGCACTTTTCTGTCTGGCTGATCAAGATCAAGGGGTACTAACTCAACGTCTTCCTCTAGCCTCCATTCTTCATCAGGAGAGGCCTCCGAGCGGATTCCCTCATCTTGATCCTGGTTCTTTAGTTGCTATTGGGAGGTGGAAACTCCCTTCCCTTTCAAGTCTGCTTGACCATTAGGGACTCGATCATCTCCATCTTTTATCTGCTCAGTCTGGATTTTCGGTGTGAACTGCAACTTCTTCCTCTTCTTCAGCCCTTGGGCTGAGCATCTTGTGGCCATCGCTTGGTCACTGTTGATCTGCCTGACTCTGCACCCTGGAATGGGGTAGCGAATTTTCTGGTGCGTGGCGGAGGTGACGGCACCGAGCATGCTGATCCATGGTCTGCCTAGGATGCTGTTGTAGGGAGAGATCTCATCGATAACCATAAAGGTCTATTAGGAAGATCGTTTTAAAAGCCGATGACAATATCGTTTTCAATGGCTGGGCAACTGGTTGTGACTTGGGAGACGAGAGTTGCTTGCTTGATCTTTCTCTTTTTCTCCCGGCTGGTCAGCCCGAACTCTTGGGAGTCGACTAGGATCGTGTTAATCCAAATGACTTTTTGTTGTGGCTACCTAGCAACATCGCGATCCTCGATCTGCTGGATCGCCTTCTTGGCAACGAACTCTGTGCAATGGTCGTCTTTGACCAACTCCTCAAGGTGCCTTTTCCAGGCGATGCAGTTGTTCGTGTAATGATCGTGCAATCCGTGGAATGTGTAGTATTTGCTGGTATCCCTCCTAGCTGGATCCCCCCTCAAAGGTGGTGGCATCTTCACCCAGGGTTTATTCTTTACTTGGTCTAGGATCTGGTGGGTCGGGCTAGTGAACTTAGTGAAGTTCTCTGCTTCTGAAGTGCCTCCGTGGGGCTGCGATCTGCGCCTACCTCCATTTTTGCTGTTGAACTTGCCATTCTTTTGGCTTGCCTGTTTAGCCGGTTGATCGGCTTGGTTGACAACTTTCTTGGCAACAGTGCGATCGTCATCCCAAAGGGCATGGAGTTCTGCCATTGCATAGACTTCTGCCAATGTTTGGTCTGGAGCAAAGGTTAGATCGCGGTATAACTCATTCTCCTTTGGCAAGCCCTTTTTGAAAGCCAAGGATGTGATTCGAACATCGCATCCTATAATGCTCGCCTTCTCAGCCTTGAATCTCTTGATATAGTCTCAGAGAGACTCGTCAGGCTTCTTGATAGTCTCAGAGAAGACGCTATATTAAAACTACCGACGTAATAAGGTTTTTATAACTGCAGTTCTTAATTACCGTCGTGGTTTGACAATTCAAACGACATAAACAAGAAGCCACCGTCTTCTTATTAAGATGAAATACAAAAACCAGAGAAGTGGTTCCAGTCACTTTCGTTCTTTGTCTGTATATTTTATTAAATTGGAAAAACGTAAAATGATTTTAGCCAGAAAAAACGTAAAAAGATTTCCAAAACAAAAACCTATAATGATTTTCACAAAATAAAACAATAACAAAGAAAGTGAGAAATGGTTACCTTTTCCGTGCAATGAAAGTTTTCTTTTGGAGTTGAGAGTTTCAATTCAGAGATGAAGATGAAGAGGTGAGGAAGAAGATGAGATTCAGACACGGCGCTTTGGGAAGGAAAAATGAGAGGACAGTGAAATTTTTTCTCAGGTTTGGAAACAGTAAAAGTGTAGGTCAGGTCAAGCAAAAAGTTTAAATATTGACGGACCATTTCATAAGACGACGCTATTAACAAGAATTGCCCTAGTATGTCGGTTCATAAGGCGATATACATAGAATAACGGCCCCTGGTACCGTGCTTCAACCGACTCTTAGTGTTCCGAACACGCCGTGTTTGTGGGACAACATATGACCATGAATTCTTCCAAAATGACGTAGTTAAGTACAAATTTTGACGTCATGAATGTATTTTTCCTACCGTGGTATAATAAATTAATACGGCACTTATTCCGAAATAAGCGCCGTGGATTTATTTAATACTAAATGACGTTATTTATTACAAAATCACCATGTTTAGTTTCAAACAACAACGCGGTTTAGTCAATATTTCCGACGTGGTATATTAAGTTAATACGGCGCTTAATAAAAAACAAGCACCATGGATTTGTTAATATTAGACGACGCAATTTATAATGGAATTGTCGTGGTTAGTAAAGATAATTGGTTTAAATTGGGGCTTTTCATGCGTTCTTTCACTTTCAGTTTTCACTTGGGTTCCAATTGGAAATAAAGAAGCATTCTTCTGGCCCTTGGTGGCCAAATTGCTAGTTCAGGCCCTTGCCTGCTGTCCTCACTTCAAGCCTTGGCTCTCTCTCACCTCTCTGGAGGCAATAATTTGGATGTTAATGATATATGTGTTTTGGTGTATCTCAAAGACAAAAAACCACACACATCATTAACTTTCCAAAAATTGTCTTTCTCAAAAAATTGTCTTTCTAGATATGTGATGTCGTCAGTTCAGGCCTTGGCTCTCTCTAACCTCTCTGAAGGTCCGAGTTTGGGTTGAAGGCAATAGTTTGGATGTTGGTGTGTAAGTGCCTTTGTGCATCTCAAAGACATAAAGACACATACATCACCAACGTTTAAAATATTGTCTTTCTCAAATTGGTGGTTCGATTGTCTTTCCCACCATCATTTGTTTGGTTTTCGCTATTCATCAGACAATGGTTATGCAAATTCCTGTAATATTATATGACTTTTTTATGAATAAACCGCCGTGGTTATGTATAAAAACCACAACACTATATTCTACTCTAATGACGTGGTAAACCACTTTACCAACACCGTTTATTTATAAAGACTGTCGTGGTGAACTAACTTAATACGTCGTAAAATATTAAAAGACCGACGTGGATATGTGTAAAAATTTGACGGCATTATACACGCTACTAGTGATGTGGTTACTATGACTTTACACGACATTAATTTTATAATTACCGTCGTATTACACGAGCACTTCAGACGTCGTTAAGACAACAATTACCGTCACGGTTAAGTACACGTTAAAACGGCGGCACTCTAAATAAAACGCCGTTTATAATATCTACATCAATAGATTTATACCTACTGTCGTTGTTTATGGGTTACGTGTTTACCTAACGGGAAACACATGTTTCATAAGACAACGCTTTTTAAGTTTCATGCATCGTGTTTTAAAAATACCCCAACGGATCTCCATTTTTTAGGTGTTTAAGTTACTTATCCACGTCGGTTTTCTATTACCGTTGTCTTTCTAAGCATAACAATGGTATTTATTTTTTCTATCGTCATTTTCCTGTCGTTTATTTCGATATTTGTAGTAGTGAAAGCAACTTTTCAGGTTTCATAGGCCTTGCAATTCTGTGAAAGGGAATGACAAACATAATTAGCTGCCAAATGCATGATGATAATGAGAGTGAGAATTAAATAACAGAAGAAGTTCAATGCAATACCATCTACTTGATTGTAATGGACTAGCATAGCTGCTAAATGCTCTACTCCCCGATATTTGATTGGTTGGGGCTTAGGTTGTTGAGAATAGCAGTTATGAGCAGTGAGTCTGATTTTAGTAGGATGTAAGGACAGCTCTCGCCTTAGCTGTGAGTTTATCTCCATCTTTGATACAAACCTTTTGATGAATTCTGTGTTTGATGAATTCCTGAAGTTCCTTTCCAGCATTCATTGAGCCGCTCACTCAGCATTGTATTTTTAGTTGCTTGCTTCCATGTATCCATCCATCATTTTGTTCTGTTCATCCTGCGTTAGTGCACAAGTCACCCATGGTAACATTAATTGGAGGACCTTAGCACCCGTGGTAAAATGCGGCCAACAATTTTGTCTCGACAATGACGTGTGTGCCAAACAATGGCCACAGCTCAAGTTCTTCCCTGAAAATGTTCTGATTTAGTGTAACTTTTATAGATTTGCACATCTCTTGAAGCTTTGTAGCTAGCTCAGTATACTTTCTAGTATAGTTGATACCATAAGTATCAGAAAAACTAATGCTACTTCCAGCTAAATCCTCATCCGGTGCAAGAAACACTATATCATCCTTTGCATTACGTACTATACACTCTATATAAGCCCCACAGCAAACGAAAGCTTCCTATAATAAACTGCCAAAGTTAAGGGTGGTTTCATCACAATAACTATAGCTTTCCACATTCAAAATCCACCATCTTCACAATCTTAGCGCCGCTCTTCTTATCGGCCGTTTCCTACCTCGGCTTTGGGCTCATCGTCATTGAATTAGGGTTCAGGAACACGAACTCGTCTTTCCCGTCTCTGTTGCTCCGGAGCTTCAAGTCTATGACTCTCCATAGCTTCGACGACCCCGTCGAATTGCTGTTGTTCTTGAGCTTCGGCGCAACCACCACGGGCTTCCTGGACCACTCAAAATATGTTCCTTCAAGCTCGTGGGACTCGGATGTCGAGGACGACAGCGTATCCCGCTCTTCGAAGAAGAGCTTCTTCAATGGCGGCTGCAGAGAGGAAGACGAAGCGGTAGTCCCTCTGGCTCTGGAAGAATCGCCACCGTCGATGTCAGCGAACAGGAGATCCCGATTGAAAATCGGGAACACTGAACGGATCTAGCCATTTTGGAATATATTCTCGGCGGAAATCGGCGATCCGTCGGGGTTGGTGCAGGCAAAAGAGAAATCGTCTTCATCTTCATTCTTCTCGCAATCACCATCGGCGTCGGCGTTCTGAACACCTTCGTTCTCTTCCATTTCCGGCTTCTCCTTCTCGTTATCTAAAGCATTTCTCACACTTCCACTTCTTCTCACCGTGATTTTGGATGAAGTGCTTTTTGCTTCCGGTGAGGTCTCCGAGGGCTCGGGAAGGCTCGTGGTGCACGCATGTCTTTTCCGGGCACACGTGCACCTTCTTTCGAATCACTTCTTTGTTTGAGCTTCCGTGGAAGGTTGTCACCACGTCGGTGAAGCTGCAAGTTCTGGTGTGTCTGGAACCCCTTGTTGCAAATTTCGCAAACAAATCGGTTTGTGGCCATTAGAGATTTTGGGGAAAAAGCTATGACTTCTGCATCTGGATCTGCAATTGAATTATTAAAGTAACCAATATCAAACAAAAAGTTCAAAAAAGAAAATAAGTAATTAACAATACAAGATGAAGATTGAGTTGACTAATAGACAAAAGAAAAGGGCAAAATAGTAATCTAACATAGCTGTTGAATTTTAAAAATTGACATCTATCAATTTTTGTGTTTATTTTGAGTATGTTTATAAACATTAAATGGTATAGGGTTTTGTAATAGGACTACGTCTATGAAAAGGTATTTAATTAAAAAATTATTTTCAATTAAGGATGATCGATGAATGAAGACTTAAAAAATAGACGGTTTGGATCGTTAAAAAAAAATTTGTATGGTGCCCTAAAGGGTGTCCCTAAAATAAAATTATTTTAGGGATCCCTCAATGTAAGGGGACTGTATATAAGGGATCCCTCAAATAATTTTATCTGAGGGACACCCTTTAGGGCACCATACAAATTTTTTTTCAATGATCCAAACCGTCTATTTTTTAAGTCTTCATTCATACACTACTAGAAAAATGCTCATAGGCATCGGTTTTATGGTATGATACCGAGGTATTGTAAGGTGATGCTAAAGAGGTGTATGAAAGGCATCAGTTTTTACCCGATGCCTATTACTTCGGTTTTTAAAAAAAAACTGATGCTTTAATGAGCTTCAGTTGTTGACTTTCTCCAAAATTAGTTGAGTTCTGATGCCTTTTACGATAAAAACAACAGCTCTTCATGTTCTACCGATGCCTTTTATAATAAAGACAACGACTCTTCGTGTTCCACCGATGCCTTTTACGATAAAGACAACGGCTCTTCGTGTTCCACTGATGCCTTTTACGATAAAGACAACGGCTCTTTGTGTTCCATCAATGCCTTTCAACATAACCACTTCACTTACATTTCATTTTCCGATGCCTTTTATTGATAACCACTTCACCTACTTTTCATTTTCTGATGCCTTTTATTGACAACTATTTCACATTTATTATAATTTCCGATGTCTTTAATGTATTTAGCATCAGTTATTTTTTTCACACTATAGTTTCAAATTGATATGAGCATCGTTTTTTTTTCATATTTTCAGTGCCTTTTAGAAAGAACCACTTCACGAATGATATATTTCCTGTATGCATTTTTATTGTTCTACTGTAAGTCTTGTACAACCAAACTAAATTAAATAGAAGTCGTATCTTCATTTAACAATTGTCATGAAACATTACAATACTTGATAGTTTTCAAACCTCAAATTGTTAATAACTACATGATATAAATATTTCAATCCGACATTCAAAGCTTGAAAAGAAAGAAAATAAAATACTAAGAAGCTACACCAACATTGACGAGCTAGCATTGCAGCACATTACAATCCCAATCCTTGTTTTGGTTGGTGCCTCCCTAATCATAGAAACCTGCCAAAAGAGACATAATGTCTAAAGTTAAGCCATTCGTAAAAATACCAAGTCAAAAGAGACTTATGTGAAATCTATTTTAACCAACTTCATAGCATTTGCAGCAACCAAATGAAAACTAAGAAGTTTATAACAAAAGAAAATGGCCATGGTGATCTGTTTTTGCAATGAAACCATTACCGTGAGGAATTCTGGAGCATAATCATCAATCCCACATTTGCTAATTCTAACATAAAAGACTTACATCAAGCCAGGGCAGTGATGCCTTGATGCAGGGTTGATAGTTGGAAGGCCTCACAACCATGTGGCCACTATCAGTTGGCCACATGGTCCTCAATGGTTCACTTTTCCGCAATGCATATGTATCTCCGGCCTTTATTTTAGTGAGAACATCAACAGCTAGTTTAATGCATGGCAGTCTTTCTAATTCTTTTCTTTTTTGAACGACTGGAAAATTAAATATTCCTATTCAGTTCCATTCTATAATGAACATCATTTTTAACTTGTCAATCCCGTATTCAGATAAATTAGTTACCAAAAAGATTTCAAGAAGAAAGTTAGAAAGAGAGAAGAATTCAAGAAGGATTGACATAACTTGAAAGAATTAGTATAAACCATTGACAATCCTAAATATTGCTGCATTAACAGGACATAGTGACACTGCACTGTAATCTTGTCCATCTGCTGCACAGTCAATATTTTTAAAATCAAAACAGAAACAGAAAAACAAATGAAGCAAAGAAAGAACAAAAGAGTTCTTAATTATAGAATAATTAGAATGTAAACGCATACATAGGTAGCTACTAGAGTTAGCGTGTATTAAAAATTTATATTATGTAATGGTTAAAAGAACCAACATCACATATTTGTTATGAAAGAAGAAAAGTAAACATTAAAATTCTTTGTTGATGGTTCCTCTCTCAAATTAAGTTTTAACTTTAAGATTCTAATGGGTAATACCATCGTCATATTTTCCTCTTTTTTTTTTTTTTTTTTGTTTCCAAGTTTTAAAAACTTAAAATTGCTTCAAGGGTCTAGATCTCATGCTTACCTTCTGTTGTTAAAAACTTAAAATTCTCTCTCAGATATTTGACAGAGAATTCTAACTACATGCTGCAAATGGCTGGTCGATATGAATAAAAACCAAATCTCTAATCAGAAACAAAATTCAACATTTAGAAAACTAAAGGAAGATGTTGGTGATGGCTTACATCTCAGACGGACAAATCTATAAAAACTTATACCTCAATTGAATATGGATACAAGTCATCAAGAAACAAAACTTAAAACTTGATAGAACTCACATAAAAAGCAAAAGATTTGTGCTAAATTGAAGAAGTGTTAACTCACCTTACAATCATGTGTCTTAAGCTCTAAAATTTCAGCAAAATGTCGCATTTCCATCTCATCCACACTGCCTACGTCACAGCAAGAGCAAGTAATTTTAATAAATTCCCAAACAAGTTGTTTGACTCTATACATATGAAGAAAAGGAAGACAAAGTAGAAAAGAAAATGTGTACAAAACCTTACCTGGTTTAGCTCAAGACCAACAATGACTTGTTCCATCACAAACCTCTCATCTTTCTGTTTGAGCAACTCCCCTACATTGCCTTCAGTTACTTTTGGAATGTGGTCAACGTATTGGGGTTTTATAACAGCCCGAAAAATAAACAATATCACACACAGCATAAGTGTCAGAAACAACCCATGTTCATGTTTGATGAGGACATCTTTGTCAAACCCATTAGGGTTTACAAACGAAAGAGATGGAAGAGGGAATTATTAATTAGTTTCTTAATTTATTTGTTAGTTCCTAGACTCTTTAGTTTTCCAGATTTCACTAGGATTTTAATTTCCAGATTTTAGTAGGATTTGATTTAAGTTTCCTAGTTTATTTGGATTGGAGACTTCTTGTGTGAGATCCCACATCGGCCAACGGAGAGGAGGTAATGTGCCTTATATGTACATGCCCATCTCCAAATAGCACGAGGCCTTTTGGGAGCTCACTAGCTTCAGAGTTGTGGGAACTCCGAAGTTAAGCGAGTTGTGGCTTAGAGCAATTCCAGGATGGGTGACCCTCTTGGGAAGTTGCTCGTGAGTTCCCGTAAACAAAACCGTGAGGCCCCGGCCTAAAGCGGACAATATCGTACTACGGCGGAGCGATTCTGGATGTGACAATTTGGTATCGAGCCACTGCCGTGTGGTGCGAGTGTGCGACGAGGACGTCGGGCCCCTAAGGAGGTGGATTGTGAGATCCCACATCGGCCAACGGAGAGGAGGTGATGTGCCTTATATGTACATGCCCATCTCCAAATAGCACGAGGCCTTTTGGGAGCTCATTGGCTTCAGAGTTGTGGGAACTCTGAAGTTAAGCGAGTTGTGGCTTAGAGCAATTCCAGGATGGGTGACCTACTGGGAAGTTGCTCGTGAGTTCCCAGAAACAAAACCGTGAGGGCCTTGTCCTAAAGCGGACAATATCGTGCTACGGCGGAGCGATTCTGGGATGTGACATCTTGGTGTGAAACCAAACCCATACTTGGTGTGAAGCCAAACCCCTGGAGTGATTCCAAACCTATCACTTTTGTTCTATTTTCTGTTTTCCATTGTTTTCGCTTCCGCTAAACTACCTAAATTCTCAATTCACCCATATCCTACATCAATGTTCAACATAGAAAAGCACAAGAACAGAACAGTTAGGCAAAAACAAAAACAAAAAACAAATCTACAAAAGAATAAAAAACATATATAGTCATTCAAAAGAATTAATTCATCAAACAAAACTTGAGAAAAATGATCATATATATACTAGGAAAAGGGGAGAAATTGGAAATATGAAAAAACAATATGTAAAGAGTGTTACATTGAAACGACCCAAATTTGGTTTGAGCTTGCCAGCCAAACTTTTGAGGGCAGTTGACTTCCCAGTGCCATTGGTTCCAACCAACCCAAGAACTTCCCCTGGCCTAGGGACTGGTAACCTGTAATTATGTATAATTTAGTTTCTGTTAAAGTGGCAAGGAAGTAACTGACCTGTGTAATTTAAAAGAGTTAGACCCATAGCGATAGGTTGTGTCTTTGTCCAATGCCTTTGGCAAGTTGATGATTTCAATTGCTCCAAATGGGCATTTCTAATCATAGCCAGAATGAAAACAATGCCTCCGTTAAAACACAACTAGAGTAGATAAAAGAACAGAACACTAAGACGAACAAAATACAATCTTCACTGACCTTAACACATATACCACAGCCAACGCAGAACTCTTCGGAGAAAACCCCAAATTAGACTCTCAATGCTTATAGATCGAAGTTTGTGCATCCAAACAACTTGACATTGACATGCTCCTGATTAAGAATAAAAAAAAAAGAATCAGAGAGAGACAGAGAGACAGATAGAGCTAGAGATTAATAATTAGCAATTAAAAAGATGATAAAGTGGATAGATAGATCATAGATCTATAGAGGGAGAGAGAGAGAGAGAGAGAGACAAACAAGGGGGTCACGTTCACCGGCTTGGAAGGAGGATTATGCTTGGAGTAGATGACCCAAAAGATACCTGCAACCAAATGAAATCAAATCCATATATGAATTTTAAGAAATATCAGAAACCCTAAAATAAACTCCTAAAATTTGAACAAAAAAAAACCCTAAAATCACTAACCTTGTCTAGCTTTGGGGATTTGGAATCTTTCGGTTCTTATTGTTTCAGTGAAGCTAGGATGGGTGGAAAGGAGGGCAGAGGAGAAGCGAGGGAGAGAGGAAGAGGGAAAGACAGAGGCATTTTGAAGATGAGAAGCAAGATGAGAAATAAAGGGAGACGAAGATTTGGTGAAATATCAAGGAGGTGGCAGCGGTGCTGTAGGTGATGGGGTAATTTCTAGGGTTTGGGGTTTCAAAGCTTCCCCGATAGGGAGAAAGACGGAGGACGAGAGAGCGAGAGAGCGAGAGAGACTCACATGGATTGAGATGGAGATCTAACCAAAAAAAAAAAGACTTAAGCGGGAATAACAGAAGACGAAGCGTGTTTTTTCTGTGAACAGTACTTACTGTGTTTTGTAAAAGGCAACGGGCAAGAAGCGCTGAAAGTCCCGAACAAAAAATATCTCTAATAGGCATCCAAATTTTACGTTGCTGATGCCTAATATATTATAAAAGGCATCAGTATGCTTAAGTGGCGAAGTCTTTAAGTACTTAAGACCATCTTTTTTTTTGCCTGATGCCTAATACTAGAATGGCATCGTTTATTTAATTACCCGATGCCAATGCAGTGTAGTATATTAGCAAATTTGTAGTAGTGATAGATCATTCTTACAAAAAATTAGACAAATCGGAAACCATTTAGACATAATTATGTCCTACAAAATCAATGAACACGGTGCTTCAAGAAAGTACTAAAATTTCAATAATTTAATTAAGTGATCAAATGATATCGGATTCAAATGATTTTTTTGTAAAGATGATATTCGAATGAATATCTACAAAATAGACGGTTTGGATTAATGAAATACAGTTTATAGTGGGTCATACAAGGGTGTCCCTCAAATAACTTATTTGAGGGTTCCCTCAACATAAGCTGTATATATATTCTCCTATGCAGATGTCCTGACGTTATTACCGTGCAGTCCTTGCTTTCCTCCTTATTTACAATGGCGTCTGCATGGTAATAATGTCCGGGCTTCTACGTTGCAGTATAACCCCTACAAATTTTAATGAAAATCCTAGGCATTGTCTTTCTTTTTTTTTTTTTTTTTTTTTTTTTTTTTGCAGTTTTCCCTAGTGATTGAATTAACTGATAGCAGAACTTAAAAAGACCACTTACCATTTACTCATAACTTCAATTCTACTCTTGTCATGCAATGCAGCTTTAGATCTCTTGGATAATATCAAAGTGGAGGCAATTATTGGTGCACAAACACAAACGGAAGCAAACTTTTTGGCAGAGTTTCGGAGAAGCTACAAATCTCCATGCCATGTCTCTTTCTCAACTTAGTCCTTCTCCAGGCGCGGTCCTGGCCCAGTGCGAACAGTGCCACCGCACGGGGCCCAAAATTGTTGGGGACACACAAATTTTTTATATTCCACATAAATAATATATGTGTATGCCAAAAAAAATCATATATGACTAAAAAAATCCAAATATTGTTAAAGCAGCCACGTGCACTTTGACATGAGGAATGTCTTTTGAGTTTCTCTATGGAATATCTACACTTTAATATTTATTGAGCCCATACATACATCTATTATACAATAATATATATCTAGCTTTCTTTTGTTTGATGTTAGGTACCATAAATAGGGTTTTCTTTTATAAAAATTCTCAAGAGCTCAAGGTTTCTATAATTTTTTTGTCCCGTTCTCATTCATTTAGATGCCTCTTCTCTTTCTCTCCCTCCCTTCTTCTTCCTTTTCTCTCTGCCATTCTCTATATTTATTTCTCTGCTTCATTCTCACTTCTCTTCCTCTCTCTCTCTCTCTCTCTCTCTCTCTCTCTCTCTCTCTCTCTCTCTCTCTCTCTCTCTGTGATTTTCTCATCTTTTTTGCTTTTTCTCTATTTCTGTTGCACAAATTATTTTCCGGATGACTACCATTTTCAGGTATGACAAACTCTCTATGTATCTTATTGTTCAATCCTTTTATTATTTTTCTTCGACTTTATAAAATGTTTATTGTTTGTGCTGAATTATGTGTTCATTTTATAGTTTTGGTTTTTTTTTCGTTACCTTTTTCAGTGACTTGATGTTGTAGCTGCAGTGACGCAGGGAGGGACAAATAGGAAGATGCTCTCTTTCATTTGGTTTTAATTATGTATTTGTTGTTGGGTTTTATTATTTATCTGTTGTATTTGCCTTGAATTCTATTGAAGCCCAACAAAAAAAAATCGGTTGAACATTACCAAAAATTATAAATTTAGTGATAAATTTGTCTATAAAAGGGTTCTTAAAAAAAATTGAACCTATCCTAGACAGTGAATATTACCAAAAATTATGATTTTGGTGATGAATCTGTCAGTGATTCTCCAAAAAAAAAAATTCGACAAAGAAAAAAGTTTCTATATAATGGGCACACTCTTCACTTTTGCCCTGTACCTCCCATCACCAAGGACCGGCCCTGTCCTTCTCCATATGATCTCACTGAAAAATATATTATTGAGATCACAAGGGATGAAACTTATCAAGTCACTACTACAAAAATCGAAATAGACGTCGGTCAAACGACGACGGACAAAATAAATACCGTCATTAAATTTTAAACAACGACGGTAATATAAAAACCGACGTGGATCAGAAACTAAAACACCTAAAAATTGGAAATTCATTTGGGCATTTTTAAAACACGACGCATAAAACTTTAAAAGCGTCGTCTTATGAAACATGTCATTCCGATCAGAAAAAAGATAACAAATAAACAACGACGGTATGTCTAAATATACCGACGTAGTAATTATAGACGACGTTTTACATATAATACCGTCGTTTTGAACATCCAATAAACACGACGGTAATTGTATTATTAACAGACGTATCAAGTACTATTTAATACGACCGTAATTTGATAATTACCGACGTGTAAAGTTAATTAACCACGTCTGTCTTTTATTATTTTACGCCGTATTATACATTAGACTACGATAGTTCTTATAAATAAAAGGTGGTGGTAAATCGTTACCACGTCATCATAATATAATATAACGACGTGGTTTTTCAGATAATATGACAGTTCTATTAATTATATCGCCGTTGTAAATCATTTTCACGTCGTTTCTATTAATTATACCGTCGTTGTTGTTTAAAACAAGCGCGACAACAAAAGTCGAAATAAACGTCGGTACAACGACGACGGAAAACATAAATACCGTCATTGTAGGTTTCAACTTCGAAACTTTCGAATTGAAACGTCACGTTTTATTTGCGAAATTGGGGACTGAAACAGCGGCTTTTAGGTTTCCAAGTCGAAATAAAGGCCCATTTCGGTTTCCAAGTCGTAATAAAGTCACTTTATTTTTCCAATTCTAAATAATTCCTTTAAATTGGAGTTTTTAGTCCAAACGTTCAGTATATCTCAAAACACCTAAAAATTGGAAATTCATTTGGGTATTTTTAAAACACGACGCATAAAACTTTAAAAGCGTCGTCTTATGAAACATGCCATTCCGATCAGAAAAAAGATAACAAATAAACAACGACGGTATGTGTAAATATACCGACGTAGTAATTATAGACGACGTTTTACATATAATACCGCCGTTTTGAACATCCAATAAACACGACGGTAATTGTATTATTAACAGACATATCAAATACTATTTAATACGACCGTAATTTGATAATTACCGACATGTAAAGTTGATTAACTACGTCTATCTTTTATTATTTTACGTTGTATTACACATTAGACTACGATAGTTCTTATAAATAAAAGGTGGTGGCAAATCGTTACCACGTCATCATAATATAATATAACGTCGTGGTTTTTCAGATAATACGACAGTTCTATTAATTATATCGTGGTTGTAAATCATTTTCACGTCGTTTCTATTAATTATACCGTCGTTGTTGTTTAAAACAAGCGCGACAACAAAAGTCGAAATAAACGTCAGTCAAACGACGACGGAAAACATAAATACCGTCGTTGTAGGTTTCAACTTCGAAACTTTCAAACTGAAACGTCACGCTTTATCTGCGAAATTGGGCACTGAAAAGGCGGCTTTTAGGTTTCCAAGTCGAAATAAAGGCCCTTTTCGGTTTCCAAGTCGTAATAAAGTCACTTTTAGTTTTCCAATTCTAAATAATTCCTTTAAATTGGAGTTTTTATTCCAAACGTTCAAGATATCTCAATTCTCACATCTCTGAATGGTTTCGGTCATGCAAGATGTCTTTCTTTGGAACTTCGATTATGTTTTTACACCCAACCAATCTAAGAACTTCGGTTTGGTGTAAAACAACAACTGAGTTCCCGTAAAGATTGCATATTTAGTTTCTTGTTTAACACAAATTTCTATTTCTCGGTAGTTATTTTTATTTAAGACGTTGGTTTTATGCTGAGGGTTGTGAAAATATTTTACAACGACTTTGTTTTGTAACTAACTGACGTAGTATATGTTTATAACCTCCCTATTATTTAAAAACCGTCATGTATATTTTAATTTATACGACGTTTTAATTTTACTTTCCGTCGTCTTTAAAAACGCGGTCTTTTGAAAAATTTGACCGCGAATTGTAATTTTTCGAATTTGCCCTAAACCCTATATATATAACATTTCGCTATCTTTCTTCAACTCATATTCTAACCTTAAAGTTTTCTGTCTCCATCAGATTGCTCCAAGTCAAAGGTACATTTCATTCCGGCTGCTCATATTCTAATCTTTCATTCCGGTTTTCAGTTTCTCAAATTATTAAAGTTAATTTGTTTGAACATTTGCAGTTTCAATATGGAAATCCAAATAAGTTATGCTCCCCTCTTTTGGCTTTTGTTTCTTGTTTCTTTTTTTTAATCCTGTTATAGTTGCAAAAGGTTTATAAATGTATCTCTGACTAAAACTTGCTTCTTCTTGTTTAATCCTAGTTTTGCAGTGCAAGAAGGCAACGCTAACTCATACACACAAGAACAAATTGATGAAATTCAATTTCATCTCGTAGCCCCTCTTTTTCTAATTATAGTTTAATATTATGGATATGATATTTTATATGGATATATAGGAATGAAGATTGGTAAACTATGTAATTATTATTGAATCTTCAAATTTTATGAAACAAATTATTCTTGAGTATATTTATTGTATGGTGTGGATTATTTGGAGCTGAAATTATTGTTCACAAAGCATTATGGTTGTTTTTTTAGCTAAAATCGTTGTAGAGAACCATTGAAGCAAGAAAAAAAAAGATAAAATGTAAAATTACAACATCTTTGGATATAATAAACGAGCGCTTCTTTCAAAAAACCGTGCCAGTTTTACATTAATAGACGATAATTCTATCACAAACCGTTTTCTTTACATATAATAGATGATATTTCTTTCTATTAAAAATTGTCGTCTTTATATATAATAGACGACATTTTTTCATAAAAACCGTCGCCTTTACATATAATAGACGCATCGTTATTTCATAATAGACGATAGTTCTTACAAACCGTCGCCTTTACATATAATAGACGCTATGTATTTCATAAAAACCGTCGTTTTTAAATTAATAGGACGCACGTTTTGAGTAAAAAGCGCCGGGTCTGTATAAATAATAGACGACGGATTTTACCGCCGCTGGTTTTATGCGTAAAGATGTCGGTCGATTCCTCGACGGTTGAAAAACTAAATTTACGACGGTAAATTACCGTCATCTATTGCGATTTTTGTAGTAGTGAGTTATGGTAATGGTGCCTTATTCAAGTTCTCAAATGGAAGGAAGTTATCCTTCTTTATACGAACACAGAATATGACAGAGACATTCCATCTTTGATCAACACATTCGAAGAGAAAAATGTGTATATTTCATATAAAAGTTTCATTGTCCTCCACAAATGAACAAATCTCTGAAGAGCTCCAGAAACTAAAGGCATTGAAGGCTATGGTACTTGTTGTGCATATGCCACTTTCACTTGTATAAAGAAAGACTACGGTACTTTGATTATTTACAAGTTTTTTTTAAATCTCAATAACATATGCAAAATTACAACTTCAAAAAGTAAATCAAGTTTTTTTTATCTCTTGTGTTTCAAATACAATAGCTTTTAACAAGAGATAACCGATAAGCTTGAACTTATTTCTTGATCAAGCAAACTCCTCGAGTCCACGTATGATTAGAAGACCACACTTCGTGGATTAAGACAATAAATTGTCATACATTAAAAAAAAAACCATGTTTTATATCATTAAAGATCCAACACAGCAATTGTAAAATTTTACTTTTAATACTAATTAGGATGTAACATGTTTTGCCAAGATTATATTTCTCATTCAATCAAATCATAGGGTTAGAAGACATAACTTAAGCCCAAGTTATATTGATTTAGTAAACACATAATAACCTTACCTTGTGATTGTAAGATCGTTAGCTTCTTGGAATTGCTACACGTATGAATCTTGATTTTTGTTTTGGCACGCCACCAACTTCTTAGACAAATTTTAGGGTGAAATTAAAAAACTACGACTCCAACCATGTCCCTATCTACCTCGTAAAATGGAAATATTTTTGCTTACCACTTTAACCCAAGATGTACCCTCACCACCCTTCTCAATATTATTTGACACGAGTCCATGGGCATAATCATAGTTAACTCTTTGCTTTGTATTTATAGAACCATAGTTACGCTCATGGACACATGTCAAATATTGATAAGGGTGGTGAGAGTACACCATGGATTAAAGTGGTGAGCAAAAATGCTCTCCTAAAATAGAGAGACATTTAGGAGTTCCTAAATCTGAGGAGAGAGAAAGGACTCCTAGTGCAGAAATTCTTACATGAAACGGGAATAGCAAAAATCACGCTATGCCAAGTGGAAAAGTTATCACGCGTGGCATAGCATGATTGGCCAGAGTTAGCGAAATAGTGCTATCCCCGTTGCATACAAGTGTTTCTCCTCCTAGTGACTCCTTATAATTTAATGATGCATTATTTTAAGGTTCATTTCAATTTAGTACATTGAACTCTTACCTTAAGGCACGTTTGCCCCTACACTCTCAATTTTAATGATTACATACCCTAACCTTTTCAATTTTGTGCAATCTGGTTCCAACGTTCATTTCATCGTCAAAATTTCTATTAATTGCTTGTGTGACAAGTCTAGGTCTTGCATGGTTTAGTATTAATGTGTGTAATGTGTTCTTCATGGGCCAAGAGACACCAATTACCCAAAAATACTGTTCAATTGACATTGAATTAAGCAAATAGGTGAGGCTTATGCCTACCACGTAAGCAATTAACAGAAATTTTGATGTCGTAGTTGACGTCTGAACTAGATTGCAAAAATTGAAAAGCTTATGTAATTGTTAAAATTGAGATGCATGGGTAAACGTGCCTTAAGGGTAAGAATTCAGGGTACTAAATCGAAATTAACCCCTATTTTAATACTAGTTTAAACATTTATTTAATGCTTAGTATTTTTTGTCCGCACTCTATTCCAAAAATGAATTAAAAAAATATTAAAGCATTTATGACTCCTTAAACTAGGGAGTATGGTTGAAATTTACAAAGAGCTTCTAAAATAGCTTTGTAATGTTTTTAACTAAAAGTGAGAGCATGATTGTAGATGTCCTTACCTTATTAATAAACATTTAAAATCTTTTAAAATGAGGTTTTTCTCTTAGCACTTGATCAATCCGTCTAGTGGCACTTAGTGAGTGAAACTCTACGTGGAAGCACATACTTGTTAGTGTGTTGGATACAAACAATATTGGAGAAAGGGGAATCAAACTTAAGACCTCAGATGCAAGACCAAATGCTCTCCAAGCTCCTTGTAGAATAGATTCATTTATAATATTATTGCTTGTTTAAAAAATAAAAATAAAAAAGACTGAAAACCCGATATTTTAGTTGCGATTTGTTGTTCACAATGCATATATATTGGACTTAAGACAACCATGGCAATTGTAGGAGCAAATTTCCCCACGAGAATATTCGATTGGAAAGATTCCTCTTTCTTCTTCGCCGCCTCTTTCCCCCTGCAAAATAGAACAAATAAGAGGACCACACCCCGGGGGGTGTTGGCCAAAGGCCCTCCAATGCCTAAATTAGTTCGAGAGTTTATGAGAAAAACACTAGCTAACTAGGGTACGGAGATATATGTGTTTATGGTGTAAACAGGGCTGCCGGAGCCTTATGCAAAAGAGGGAGAGAAAGGAAGTGGCTAGGGTTTGTGAAGGGAAAATTTATGCAGAGTTTTAGTAGTAATTCTGACGTACCTCAACCCTTGTGTGTGGCCATCCTTTTATAGAGGTCTCGGGAGCTAAGGTTTCAGAGGAATAATTCCGTAGGTGGAAAGGAATTATTTCTCCCCAATTTGGTGAGATTTGATTAATTAGGGATTTGATTTATTTAATTTAAATCAAATCCCTAATTGTGGTAGGTATCCAATCAATTCCTAATTTAATTAGGTAACTCCTCCTTTAATTGGGAATTGTGGTAGGAATCAAATCAATTCTCAACCTAATTAGGTAACATTCCATTTAATTAGGTAATCCCCAATTAAATTGAGTAATCCCCAATTAAATTGAGTAACTCCCAATTAGGTTGAGTAATTAATTAGGTCAAATAATCCCCAAACGGAAGGAATTATTTGACCTAGGGTTATGACTTAATCTGCTCCACAAATGCCCCCACTCGCACGGCGCGTGGTGGCATGTAGGAGGTGTAGATCACCTGTTGGGCTATCCAGCTGTGTCTGTGCTTCCTTCCTTGATTTGGGCTCCTGTTTGGAGGAGGCTTGCGACTTCTTGCAGGTCAAGGAACCTTAAGTGCAGGGCTTCTCTTTGCCCCTTTTCAAATTGCAAACTTGCTTCTCTACTTTCTATTTGTGAGAGAGATCTTGGAGGATTGTACAGCTTGTCAAGGAGAGGAGTTGTCGTGCACACCAATGTAGGTCATGGTATGTTTCGCTTCAATTTGAATTCTTTATGTGTGGCTAATCGACTTCAGTCTTCTCGCTTGTAGATGATGATATCAGCAAGAAGCTCAACATAGGCTCTGACATGGCCAAGGTTCATCAAGCTCAACATCGCTATCGTTCCGTGAATGGCGTTGGCCTTGCGCTTAACATCGAAGGAGGTTGGTGGTTCCGCCTCTGCCAAAGATGTTGGAAAATTGGGGTTGTATGGCTCGACTTACATGATCTCGGCTAGCCGAGCAGTGGATGCAATCGAGCAGTAGCAGAGGAACAAAAAGTTGCAGAAAGCAAGAATCGGGCTGATGAGCGTATAGTAATGATGAAGGTACGTGCCGAGCAAGCCAATTAGGGCCGCTGAGCAGGTGTGATCGCAGCTTGTTAAGCTAGTAGTCAGTACAAGATGTAGGCGCTGCACCGGCAGTGTAGCCGGGCTATTGAGCAGAAATGAACAGATGAAAGTACTAGTGCCGAGCAGGCGCTAGTGGCTGCCGAGGAGGTCTTTCGCCCAGGGTCACCTCGGGATAATTGATCTTGGTTGACCATCTTTTTTCTTGCGAACTCCTTGAGTATTTCTGAATATTGGCCTGCATCTTCCGAAGGACGCTTCTTTGTGGTGGTCGGCTTGACCTACGCTCTCGAATGACGCTCTTGTGGTGGTCGGCTTTGACCTCGCGTCTCCGTATGACGCTTCAGGTGGTGGCTCGACCTTGACTCGCTCTCCCGAATGATGTTTTTTGTGGTCGGTTTGACCTACATCCGGGGACGCTTCCTTGTGGTGGTCGGCTTGACTCGCGCTCTCCCAAAGAATGCTTCCATTATGGTCGACTTGACTCGTCTCCCAAGGACGCCCATTGTGGTCGGCTTGACTTGGGTATCCCAAAGGACGCTTCCTTTGTGGTCGGCTTGACCTACATCTCCCGAAGGATACTTCCTTTGTAGTGGATCGCTTTGTCATACATCTCCGAAGGATCGCTTTCATTTGTAGTGGTCTCCGACCTCACGCTCTCCTGGGAGGACGTTTCATTTGTGGTCTGCTTGACTTGCATTTCCCGAAGCGACGCTCGCTTGTAGTGGTTCTGCTTGACCTACGTCTCCGGAGACGTTTCATTTGTGGTCCGGCTTGACTTGCGCTCCGGTGACGCTTCGCTTGTAGTGGATCGCTTGTCCTACGCCTCCGGAGGACGTTTCATTTGTAGTGGTCTGCTTGACCCACGCCTCCCGAGGACGTTTTATTTGTGGTCCGCTTGACTCGCATCTCCGAAGGACGCTTCGTTTGTAGTGGTCCGCTGACCACGCCTCCCGGAGGACGTTTCATTTGTGGTCCGCTTAACCTCCGTTTCCCCAAGAACGCTTCGCTTTGTAGTGGTTCGCTTGACCTACGCCTCTCGAGCACGTTTCATTTGTGGTGGTCCTGCTTGACCTACGTCTCCCAGAGGACCTTTCATTTGTGGTCCGCTAACTCATGCCTCCTCGAATGACGCCGCTTGTAGTGGACTCGCTTGTCCCACGCCTCCCGAAGCACGCCTTACTTTGTAGTAGACTGCATGTCCTACGCCTCCGAAGGACGTTTCATTTGTAGTGATCTCTGCTGACTGCCTCCCTGGATGACGCTTTCATTTGTGGTCCGCTGACCCGTCTCCCGAAAAACGCTTTGTTTGTAGTTGTCTGCTTGACCTACGTCTCCCTGAGGAGGTTTCATTTGTGGTTGTTTGCTTGACCTACGTCTCCTGCAGGACGTTTCATTTGTGGTCCGCTTGACCTGCTCTCCCGAGGACACTTCGCTTGTGTAGGTTGAACAGTGGTCGCATGCTTTCTCGACCGTCCGATAAGTGGTATATTCACAGAATATAAGGGCAAACTCTCTCGTAGCTACGGATCGACCTATGTAGGGTCATTGCAAACACCTTGCACTTCAGACATCTTCTCGCCTTGTACAGATCATCATTGTACTTAAAGTGCCTCTCAGTGACCATTAGGATCATAGTCTCTTTGAATGATGTGATGGATGGCATCGAACCGCTTCGAGGTGTAGCTCCGCTTTACCTCGCTCTGCAAAGAGCGATGAGTTGACTATCAAATTCCCAGGCGTGGCTTCCTCCATGCTTCCTTTAAGTTGAGACTTAGAGTTTGTTATCCACTAGCCTCTCGTAGGGACTGCGGCTTGCGCCGTGTCTCAGCGTTGTTGGCTAGTTTCTCCTTAGCTTTCAAGGGTCGACCCCTTGGTTGTTCTCGCTCTTGACGTGCGGTGGATTGAACTTTGAGGATTTCTCGTGGCTCGCCGCCGTGAGTTGGTCTGGCCTTGAGTCGGCTGGGTGAGCATCGATCGCCGCGTGGATGTTCTCGACCTTGAACTTTTTCGGCCCAATCTAGGGTGGGACACTTTTGGGGCCAAAGCGGTGTGAACATCAGATCTGCGGCCTAGCCTCGTGCACGCTAGTCCTTGCACTCTCTCGTTCTCCTCCTTGTCTCCGCTTCTCATCACCGGACCGCTCGGATATCTCGCATCAGGCCAGTCTATTGGTTCATTCTTCTCTCTTCGCCCCTAAGATCCAAGGCCAAAGTCTCGAGCCAAGTCGATCTCGCTCGAGAAGTCGACTCAACCAGGTCGTTTTGGTTGTCCAGCTGCGCAAGTTGATCAACTCTAAGGTTGAGGTCTGCTTGACTGCGTGGATCGGAAGGAGAGAATTGTGTTGGGCCCAAATGCATACGGGCTAGGGTCACCGATGGCGCACGCCAAGTGTGACAACAAAGGAGGGAACGTCTGGATTTGCTCCAAAACGCGCCGTTGCTTGGTCCTTGTAGCGGCAAGGTGGAGGAGGCCACGAGGCCTTGGTTTAGTGAGGCCACAATGAGTGCAGAAATTTCAACCGCATGTGTGGTCGTTCCGTGGCCATTCGATGCGGTTTTAGGGCTTCTGGCAGAGGCTATTGCAAGGCATGTGTAGCCACGAGAGGTTGCCGTGATGTGCGGGCAGCCATCGGAGGTGGTTGTGACTCACCGCAGCCGCGAGGGGCCGTGCAAAGGTACAGCTGCTGCCCGCTGTGTTGGCAGCGATGTTTTGGCTGCCCAGCGGCTTAGCGGCGGTTTTGCTTCTAGTGCACTTGCTTGCAACCATGGTTGTTTGGAAGGCTTCTGCTGATTGAATGGAGTGTGAAAATGGATTTGGAGCACGCTGAGTATTATTTTGTGCTCTCAATGAACGCACCAATTTGTGGGAGCAAATTTCCCCACGAGAATATTCGATTGGAAAGATTCCCTTCTTATTCACCGCCTCTTTCTCCCGCGCAAAATAGAAGAAATAAGAAGACCCACATGTGGGGTGTTGGCCAAAGGCCCTCCAATGCCTAAATTAGTTCGAGACTTTATGAGAAATACACTAGCCTAACTAGTAGTGATTTGAGATATATGTGTTTATGGTGTATGACCGGCCGGAGCCATGTAAGAGAGAGAGAAAGGAAGTGGCTATTGTGTGGAAAGGAAAATTTATGCAGAGCTTAAAGAGAATTCTCGCACTCAACCTCGCTGACCATCCTTTTATGCAGTGTCGTGATAGTTTCAGAGGAATAATTCCGTAGGTGAAAGGAATTATTCCTCCCCAATTTGGTGAGATTTGATTAATTAGGATTTGATTTATTTAATTGTGGTAGGTATCCAATAAATTCCTAATTTAATTAGGTAACTCCTCCTTTAATTGAGAATTGTGGTAGGAATCAAATCAATTCTCAACCTAATTAGGTAACATTCCATTTAATTAGGTAATCCCCAATTAAATTGAGTAACTCCCAATTGTTGAATAATTTCAATTATATCAAATAATCCTCAAACGGAAGGAATTATTTGACCTAGGTTATGACTTAATTCGGTTCCCAGCGATGATACCACAAATAAACCATTGAAACAAGAAGAATAGAAACACTCAAACTCCAATTCTTCATCAATGGCAGCAGGGGTCATTGTGGAGCTCCAAAGAAACTCTCCCAACTGGGCCACGGTAGTGGAAGACATAGTGAAGCTAGAGCGAAAGATCTTTCCCAAACATGAATCTCTTGCTAGAAGCTTTGATGAAGAACTGAGAAAGAAGAACAGTGGGTTGCTTTACAGGGAGGTAGGTGATGAAGTTGCAGGCTATGTCATGTATTCTTGGCCTTCGTCCTTGTACGCTTCTATCACAAAGCTCGCAGGTCTCAAAACCCATTTACTTTCCTGAACTAATTTCATACATATCTATCAGTTTCGTTCGATTTCTTCTTCAAATGTGATATTTGAGCATTTACAGTCCAAGGTTAAATACCATGTTCAGAAAGAGCTCTGTTTTCTCGTTTTATTTTATTTTTTGCCAAACTGTTTTCTCGTTTTATTTGTCTTTGCTATTTTGGCTTCTTTGAATTTGTGTTGGTTTTGATGCTTTGTGGGTTGGTTTTGTTTCTGTGTGGATATGCAATTATCAAAATGAAGCTCTCGCTGAACCCTGTCATAGAATTGTCCAATTACGAATTTGATATGCTTCCTTAGTGGATTTCACTAGTTATTATTTACTCAACACGACGTTACTTTGCTGAAATTTCAAATATGTCCAGCAGCTATTCGATGAAAGTCCCCAAATAGACTCTAAAAATCAGTTGCTACACTACACGGATGTTTCTCTTCGGCATTTTTCTTCTTGTTGGTTCTTTTTGCGGTTAGAGAGTGCTAAATGTTTCCACCTCATATTCACCAGATATTGATTTCTTCTGTGCATTTGGGTGTTCTTTTTCACAGTGAAGGATGCTTGTAGGAAGCAAGGCTATGGAGAGGCACTGCTTACAGCAGCCATTCAGAAATGCAGAACCAGAAATATCCAGCGCATAACGCTTCACGTTGATCCCTTGAGGACTCCGGCTGTGAATCTTTACAAGAAACTCGGTTTCAAAATTGATAGCCTCGTAGAAGGTTACTACTCTTCCGATCGAAATGCCTATAGAATGTACTTGGATTTTGATGCCAGCCAGTGAAGTGAAATAGAGGTCATAATTTCTCCCAATATATGCATTTGCTCAATTTTTGCTTAAACAAGCTGCTGGAACAATATTTACTTGTGGGGAAATTTTAAGAGCAAGTTTTTTGTTCTTTTGGTTTTAGTAGGGCTGGCACTCTTCTCAGCAAAGTGTGGACATATGGGAATTTGAAGACGAACTAGTTAACAAATGTATTTGTTTTGAAAAGAGAATTTAGTTTGATTTGTGAGTTATCATATAAGGAGTTGGGCTAAACACTCTTAACTTTGCAATAAGTCAATTTGATTACCTTGTCAAACTAAATTAGCTTAGTTGGTTGAGCTCTTTCACTTCCACTCATGTGGGCAGAGGTTACAGAGGGAGTTATTGTCGATAAATAACATGGGGAAAAATAGCTTATTCAAAGCAATATTTCCTAAAGAATACGCGGAGTTGCATTTTCGTCTTTGGATTCCAATTTTAGTTTATGAGGTTCTCAAATTTGGTCCCCACAGCTTTAAGAATGAACAAAGTAATATAATGAAAACTAGAAGAAGAAAAAAAAGAAATTTTTTTCCTTGCCTCAAAACTGAAAAAATATATATGCAAAAACTATTGATGCTGCCCAGGATCGAACTGGGGACCTTCAGTGTGTAAAACTGACGTGATAACCACTACACCACAGCACCTGTTTGTTGATAGAACAGAGTTTTAATTTATATAATAGTTACGTTAATTACAAAATAAATAAAAAAACACCAATTTTCATGGAAGCGGGTAACTGCAAGACGAATCCACCTTGAAAACCGTAAAATTCGGAAACCTCAAACTCATCAAAACCGAACCAAATGACGAGCTCTCATCCTATTTCCACAAACCCTCTTCTTCGCGTAGTTCCTAGGTTCCAATTTTCAATTTAGGGTTTCCCTGTAAATTGTTTTGGTGAATTTGGGTAGTGGACATATAGAAAGCATGGGTGGGGTGGTAAGGAGCTGCGTACAATCAATCCTCAAGTTGGTGAACTCGGTGATTGGGATGGTTGGGTTGGCCATGATCATGTACTCCTTGTGGTTGATTAGGTCCTGGCAGAGGAACATGGGTCACTTGCCATTTGATCACTCTCATCATCATCCAATACCTTGGTATGTTCATTTTTCTTTTTCAATTTGCCATTGTGGGTCTGTTTGTTTCCTGAGAAAATGTGGGAAAGATGAGAGGATATTGGGAGTTTAAGTTGTGGATGTTGTAGATATTGTATGTACTGGCACCTGAGAAAAGTATAAACATCTAATCCATGAGTCTTTGATTTACAAGATGGAAACAACTTAAAAGTATACAAATTCCTTGTTCTTATTTTCTTAGACATTGTATCAGTGACAATGTTTTTTCTTGTGTTTTGAGGTGAATGTGTGTATTGGCTTGAAAAGTTAAGTACTTTAGGTTGTCATAATCTGTTATGGCCGTTGAAATATAGGGACCTTCCTTTATGTGGGCCAATTTCCTTTTTTCCACTGGAAGTTGCCTTTTAGTGTAGGGACCTTCCTTTTTCTTGCATTATTTGCTTAGGAGGTGGAAAGATTAAAGGAAAATATACTTGGAGGCTTATGCCTCTTGTTGTCTTGGTTTTCGACACTGGCCCTTAACTCTCCTTATAAGCTCCTTCAGTGAGGTTTGTTCGTTCTTTTTCAATGAGAGACATAGAATTTTATTGAGCTTCAGAAAAAGTACATGCAAACATCAGAGAGGACTAGGAGTTCATTGACAATCAAGCTAAAGTATAACATTGGTAACAAAATCCATCAACACTAATCAGACTGCACAGATATGACCACAATGAAACTTTGTTCAGCAAAAATTCCTCATCTTCCCCTGAAATCAGTCAAAGTCCTTCACCCTCATTCTAAATTATACCATCCAAAACACTATCATCACACCACAGCTCCAAAGGATTTCTCCCTTCTTGACACCCTAAAAACCTTGAACTTGTCACCAAAAACTGCAGAACAACTTGCTGGAACAACCCAACTAAATTAGCTTCCCTCAACAATCCTCATCCTAAATTTCATGCAATGGGCAAGTGAAGAAACAAGGAGGCAGAAAGGAAAGCGTAAGGTGGAAATTAAGAAAGAAAAAGACGTGTAGAAATGAAAAAAACGATGAGTTGTAATACAATTTGCCTGCAAAGGACTTACATGAAAAGACTCATAATGAATCCAACCTCCAGATCCCCTTATCTAGTCTAGACAGCATTAAGGGACTATAATCTAACAAGGAGAGCGAAGAGGAAAGTTCCGCAGCCTCAGAGTCACTTAGATTTTTGCAAAACCCAAAATTCCAATGGAAAAAAAGGATTTGCACATGTACTAGCGATAGAAACATTTTCAAAGGTCTAAGGTATAAAACCAAGAGGAACAGAGATGAATAAAGGAGTTTCGTCCATCCAATACCACGCAATTGTGAAAACTTGTGTTTCATTACCAATTTATTTTAAGAACAGGTTTTTGTTCGTATGCAATGCAGAAGCACAAAAACAAAAGAGGCCTGAGATAATCTCGTCAGTTTTAATTATTATCTTATAAAGAAAGAAAAAATGAACTAAATTCAAATTAATTTGGTTTTTCCTTAGTGATTTAGTCATTTATAGCGGTTGATTTTGGTGTAAAGGGTTTCATGTCCATTTGTTTTTGGTTTGTTAGATGGAGTAATTTTGATTTGGACTACTTATCCTCAGCATTGCATATTTGGGCATGAAGGTTGTTTACTGGATTAAGAATCTTTTCCTTTTGATATTCACGACTTTCTGTGATGTATTAAGTTTTTATTTTCTAAAGGTTTCACATAATTATTTTTTTCTGAATGCTGATTTTAGAACTACTTTTGTGGCATGAGTTGCAGGTTTATATACACTATTCTTGGCCTTGGGATCGCCCTGTGTGTGATCACATGCTCAGGTCATATTGCTGCAGACACTGCAAATGGTTGTTGCCTTTATTTGGTATACTTTTTTTTCTTATATTATTATTCATAAATTTTTTATTTTAGACATATAGTCCAGTTCCATGGGGCTTCAATTGTTTTACTATTTTCTTCATAAAAGTATTTGATACAAATGTATGTATTTTACCTTAACTGCTTACAGTACATGGTGTTTGTCTTCTTACTCCTCATGCTTGAAGCTGGATTGGCAGCTGACATATTTCTAAACCATGACTGGGAAGAGGTATATATTTGAAGACCAGTCTAGTTACTTTTGTTTAACCAGTTAAAGACTTAGAATGAAGGGTGTTGACGGTTTATTTAGCTGTTATGCTAATAATTTCAATTTGTAACCAGGACTTTCCAGATGATCCAACTGGGAGATTTGATCAATTCAAAGAATTTGTAAGGTCGAACTTTGATATGTGCAAATGGATTGGCTTGTCAATTTTGTGTGTGCAGGTCTCTCTCTCTCTCTCTCTCTCTCTCTCTCTCTCTCTCTTTGCGTTGCGTTTGTGTGCGTGTGTGTTTGCAACTTTGTAGCATCCTTTTCAGGAAATGAAAAGTTATATGTTCATTGAGTCTCAATTAATCTGTCTGCCCAAGACTAGCAGAACTAGTCAAGAGTTTAAAATATATTGCAGGGTCAGTTACCCCAATGCCCCTTGAGCTTTGGCCTGTGTCTGTACTCCTTGACTTTCAATTTGCATCATATTATTGGCCATGCAGTTCCGTTTTGACTGTAAAAATCTTCTTTTCCAGGAGATCTGTTATATTTGCCATCAAAAAGGTTACATGCTGAGTACGATGTTTTCAAAGGTTTAGTTGTCAGTGAACCCTGTACTATATTGACTTGAAATTTAAAAATAAAAGATAAGATGACAATTTCCTCCCATCTCTCTCTCTCTCTCTCTCTCCCTCCCCAAATTTGGAGACCTGGAGAATCAAGTTTTGTGCTGTGAGCTTCTCGAGGAACTAGACTCTAGTGTTTGATATTGCCTACAGACACAAGATTGGAGAGTCAACTCTACAAGTCCCCGAACTTCTGCCAGAAACATTGGAGAATGATTTGCACGGTTCATCAGCTAATTCACTACAACAAGAGACATTGGTATCATCCTTTTTTCAACACCAAATTCTGCAAAAATGTATGCTTTTTCTTCTCATAATCTACCAATAAACAAAACTTTCACTTCAACAAACTTATTTGTTTGTCCAAGTACTCAATATGAGCCAGAAAACCTTCCATTCCTCCTTTATTCAAAAGCTTAATCACCATAAGGACCCTCAAAGTCCCCAAACGCATGTAAATTTTACACTTCCACTAAGTTCATATATTGACCTTCGTTAGAAATAGGCATTTTGTTTCAATGGACTCAAGGCAAGCTTCCTTGCCCAATTGCTCCTTGACCCAATAATCAACTAGAGGGATCAGGTGAGGGTCAAGAATGGAATCACATAGTGCCTCAACTCATCCTAAATTGCCACAAAATTAGCCATTCATTGCTATTTTATTGGAGTGCAATAGGGCTCCTTGAAACTAAGCCTTGCAGGTTCAGTGCCTGTTGGTTGATCCAAAATGCAATGATAATAGTATAAAAATCTTGAATATATGTCTCCTTGTTTAGCAGTCCTAATAACTATCTTCTATTGATAGCTTTTGGCAAATTTGTCTGCCCATACAACCTTGCCAAATGAATCTTGAAATAGGCATTTTGTTTCAATGGACTCAAGGCAAGCTTCCTTGCCCAATTGCTCCTTAACCCAATAATCAACTAGAGGGATCAGGTGAGGGTCAAGAATGGAATCACTTAGTGCCTCAACTCATCCTAAATTGCCACAAAATTAGCCATTCATTGCTATTTTATTGGAGTGCAATAGGGCTCCTTGAAACTAAGCCTTGCAGGTTCAGTGCCTGTTGGTTGATCCAAAATGCAATGATAATAGTATAAAAATCTTGAATATATGTCTCCTTGTTTAGCAGTCCTAATAACTATCTCCTATTGATAGCTTTTGGCAAATTTGTCTGCCCATACAACCTTGCCAAATGATCCCATATTTCTTTCTGTAGAAAACTTGGCCAATTGTATTCCAGTGGACAATTTAACTGAGTGATATAAATTAGCCATTAACCTTGGTTTATTCTCTGCCATAGTTCTGTGGGAACTCTCACAACTCCAGATACGTATCCCATCTATATTTTCCCATACGACCCTAGCATGCATAACTTCAACAGAGACACTGTGTTGACCTGAAATTTTTATCAAGAAGAAAGAAAAGTGGAAACAGTTCTAGAAGAAATTGGAAAACCAGTACCATACCAGAGCAAGTACACTAATGTATGAAACCCCGAGAGATGTGACAGAATTGCTGAGAAAGAAAATGCAATTTGCAAAGAACAAGTATAGTTAAGTTGAAATTTTGAGAGGATCAATTTGCTTTGGTACCATGTAAACTTTGACTTTATTGCATACCATACCATACCACTAACAATTAAAACGTATAATATGTGTGTGTAGGAAAAATAATATGACATGTGAAATGTAAAAGCCAAAATCTCATGAGGAATACTAAAAGGCTCTGAACAGTTTCGAAAGTTTGTTGCTTTACTGGTGTTTGTTGCCCTTGATCCATGCCCTTCTGCGGAAGTTCAATTGCTTTCTTCAGATTTTAGAAGTGTCATGTTCAATGATTTTACTACTTCATTGTTAGCGTTGTCTATGATGAATAATTGCTCAATGTTAGGGGCTTTCTGGTTTGCAGATCATGGCTATTCCTTTCCGTCTTTTCTGTCCTCTTTCTGTTGCTCTTTCTGTTGACCATTCATTTGTCTTCTTTTGCAGGGACTGTCTTTGTTATTGGCAATGGTACTCAAAGCTCTTGGGCCATATCAGTATTATGATAGTGATGATGAGTATGTTCCTGAGAGAGTTCCGCTCCTAAAGAATACTGTTCTCCCACCTCCTTATGTCATTGGTGACCCTGTTTATGGGTCCAAAAACGATGCATGGAACATAAGGATCAATGACAAGGTAGCAATGTTTGATTCTTTTAATGGGCCATGTGCAATATTTAGGGCTATGTATCTCATTAAATCAAAGGTCTTGATGAGTTTTCTCTAATGCCAAACGTTGTTCATACCTTTTCTTATTCTTATTCTTGTGCTTCAGTCTTTATTACTCTTTTCACTTGAGTAATTAAGAATAAGCTCCTCTCCATTTGGATGGCTAGCATCTTATAGTGTGGCTAACTTGAGATGCACTCAATCTCTTGCTGATTGGATGGCTTGCATCTTACAAGTGACCTGCAAGTGGAGAGGAGCAGGGTTTGAGCTGTCATAGGTTTTGGTTGCTAAGTTGGGTTGTCACTAGTACAATTATATGATTTTTCGTTATTCATTCCTTCTGTTTCTCCTTTTGTAAATCAGGCAACCAGGTAAAACTTTGCATCTGGAACCTATTGTGGATGGATGTGCAGAGGCGCAATAAGAGGGTTGTCATCGGATGTCTGTTGGCTGATTGAGCATTGAAGGTTTACGTTCATACACGTCGAACAGAGATCGGGTGGAATTAGGAATTGAAACATGTACATACCTTAAACTCTCATGAAATTGAAACATGGCATTGAAGGTTTACCGTATACCTGAACCTCATGAAATTGACATTAAATCATCGTTGCATTTGTGCTTTAGAATGTTAACGATGCATGATATATTCATTATTTTACTTGAAATCTCTATTCAATTATTTTGTCAACTTCAAGAAGAATAACGATTAGTTTACAACTTCACCATTAATTAAAGACTTCTTAGTCTGGTCTTCCTGCATATGCAAAGATTGTTCCACATGCCTATCATTGTTGCATTATATAATTTACTCCAATAAATTATTCACAGTTTATATAAAATCTTACTGGATTGAATAATTGTTCATAAATTTCAAAAGTATTAGTCTAACATTCTCCGTGTTTTGATCCATTTCTTTGATGATCTGCACAACTAACAGATAAATGAACTTGCAAACCTCATGCACAACTTCCTCAAGAATATGTGCATGTTGCCTCCCATGTTCAACTTCCTCAAAGTATGTTCTGTATACTGACAAATCACAGTTCGACACGTGTGCATTTTTTCTCATGCTTTTGATGACTTTGTATGTGTCACTGGAAAACTCTGTTTTTTGCTTTTGTAAAGAGGCATGTGACAACAACTGATGAACAAAGAAACCTTAATACAACCATTAAAGCACCTCCAGCTTAAAGTCATAACCCACAACACAAAAATGGTTAAAGATAAAAGCGGGGGAAAAAAAAAGTAAAGTAATTTTTATTAAAAGAGGCCCTCTCTTTCAATTTGCCTTCGGAGAAAGCATGATGCAGCAGCGACTCATTCTAAGGACATGCACCAGCGCCATGTTCTTGAATATAAAAACTTGGTTGGGTTTTTTTGTGTCAGATTTAATCATTAAAAATTAATAATTGGGACAGATTTTGTGGGTTTTGCTGAAAGGATTCACAAAGTATCTTCTTCTACAGATGCAACTTTAACTACCAGAAAGTCGTACTTCATAAAACAGAATTGACAAACGCACACGCTTTTTATAAATTTGAAGGGCACCATTAGCTAGGAAATGCATCGTGCTTGCCTTTAATTATTTTTTTTCTTTTGGGAGGGCCTTTAATTATTTATTAATCTTAGTCATTTGTATCAAACTCATTCATTTTTTTAGTGCAAGCAATTAGTGGAGGGAGGTTTATATACAAATATTCATTGAGTGTTTGACGGTTTCAAACTTCGACCATATAAGTGATGGCGAAAGAACTCAACCAACTGAGCAATACTGCAATGAAAAAATTCATTCATTTTTAATGCAAACGCGCCACGTTACAAATGAGAAGAAGTTATAGTATTCTTAATGAAAAAACCGACTTGTTATAGTATTATTATATGATTATATTTGTTTCTTTAGATTAATTATGTATACTTTTGGTCAAAGAATGCTAAAAAAATCTTAAGAAAATCTTCTTTTTAGAGCACCTAGCTCTTCATTTGTTGGATGCGTTGTGTTTAAGCTTTATAATATTACAAGATGTGATTTTGTAATGGTTAGTCCTAATTAACTTCTCAGTTACCGATAATCAAGGATGTTTAAATAATAAAAAATGTTATCCATTGTTGGGTCTGGGCATCACCCAACACATGCTATAATGTTTATTTTAATAAGTTCAACAATAGTAGGATGCTTGACAGGATCCTGCTCATCATGATTTTTGAACTGCAGCTCAAGAAAATGCTGCGAATTGTTACCTATGGTTCAGCTCTAGCTCCATATCATTTGTAGTTACTAGCTAGACAAGAAAAAATTTGCTTGAATTGAATGGAAATGGTGTTGAATTGGTGTGATTGTTCAAAATAATAAGCTGTGTTTGATTCAATTTAAAGTGAAACGATACAACTTTTGACTCATCAAGAATAGACACACTTTTATATGAAAGTCACAAATCACTCATTCACACAATCTAATTCATTCAAAGCATTTTTGCGAGTCACTTGCAATATAGTAGAGAATTTGAGTGTTCGTATAAAAGAGTGTACAATGCGCTCATGATTTACTAGACCTTATAATGTGAAGTGCAACCAGTGACGGATCCAGAAATTTTCATTCCGGGGGTCAATGTGTAAAAGGTTAAAAAAATTTCTATACAAAATAGACCCATCGAAATGAAATGATAATACTCTAATTCATAGTTAATAGATAAAACCATACAAAATACTCATGTTCATTATCAAAGAGAACTGCATCAACTTCAAAAAATAGACACACATTGCAATACACTAGAAATATCTCTAAGAACGTGATAATAAACTAAAAAATTAGCACAATCCTCTTTGCCTCCTAAGGTGTCTCATCCTATTTGACATAAGAACTTACATATATTAGCGCAATCCTGCTCATTTTAGGGCACTTATGTCATTTTTTAGATCCGTCGTCGTTTTGATTTTGGGCTTTATCTGCATTTCTTTTGGGTTCTAACTCTCAAACTTTGAACCTTATGAGTACTGTCTTAGGGGGAGCTTATTCAAGCAAATATTTCTTCAATACATAAGAGTTAGGTTATTCTTGTAAAACTCTTTGTGGATTGAACATCTAAGACTTTTTACCTAGATTGACCTTAGGTCTCTTTATGCATTCATATCATACATGAAAAATTGTTTTGTGTAAAAATATTGGCTAAGTATGAAAAATGGTTTTTCGGAATAATCATTTTCTCAAAATAATTTTTGGCGGCTTTTATTCCTTACACATCAAATAAGAAAACTTGATTTTATGAGATTTTAGTATGAAGTATATATTGACTTCATGAGCCATCATTTTTAGCCTAAATCGTATTTTGCACTAAAACCGATTTTTCATATTTTGATTTGGTAGGAATTTGATTTTCTAGTATTTTTATTTGAATCCAAATGGGGGTACTTCCTTATTTACATTGTAAACTTAAGTAAATAGAGTAATAGAAAAATAAATTAAAGTAAAATGACAAAGACATTTACTTAAATGTTGAAAGTGGAAATAAGGTAATCATGCATTGTGATGGTGTCTTGCGCCCTCTGGAGCATTCCACCAGTTTGTGGGCAAGTTGCGTGTCAACATCTTCGCCTCCAATGGTTAATTACGGGCTTGCAAGGGTCAATTGACCCCTCTAGCCCATATGTGGATCCGCCCCTGAGTGCAACTATCATAACGACGTGTTGATTTCATCCTGAAAGAAAAGTGCGGATCAATTATGAGCATTGTAATGAGATATAAATTGTTTTAAGAATAGAATGTCACGCGTTTGGAGTGTAAAAATGAGTTAGCACCTAGTAGCTAGCTACCACGACGAAATTGATTTCTGAATCTTATAAAACAAATATATTCCATATCTTGGCCACGTGACAAGCTGATATGTAGTAATTGGCTGCATCATGATCCTCATGACGCACGCACAGTGGAAGTAATCTTTGATTATTTGAGTGCATGTGCTTGTGGGGTGATGAATATTTTAGGGAAGTAGTGCATGTTTGGTGCCATGTATTGATTTTAGGCCGTTGGTTTGAGTTAAAATTAGAAAGAAAAGCATAGTGAAATTCAGATTAATCTCAAGGTCAAGATCAAATTAACAGTACAAATCTCAATACCAGATTAAAGTGGCAAAGAATGGAAAGGAAAATGAGCATTAACACAGATGATTGTTTCATTTTTGAGTCATTAGTGAAGTGGATTTGATCAGATAATTCTTAACGCAATACTAACTAATGCATCGACATGACATCTAAAGCACAAAGTCTAAAACGACAACAAAATTAGGACGCTAAAAATTTCAGTGGAGGAGGCAATAACACCATCCATCAATGGAAACAGTAATTTTAGCTTTAGTGATTTGAAAATATGAAACAAGACAATGAAATTGCTATTTGCATGTCTGTTTGTTCCAACTTTCTTGTAAGTTTTTGTGAGGTTTTAGAATTTATTAGAGGTATGCCCACTAGCTTTGTCTCCATTTGGTAGGAGGATAGATAGGGTACAAATTTTATTAATGGACCAGACAAAATTTTGCCTCCTTGGGCCACACATTAATATTATAACCAAAATAATAAAATAGCCAAGACATCCTTGTGATGAAGACTTATCAGCAAAAGGGGCAGAGCAATTTTACCAAAGGCAGATGTGAAAACAATTGGAAGGGAGGTTGCTTAGCAATAATTGTACTTTGAAATGAAAGTCCTCAAGCCACAACCCATTTCACGCAAACATTTTGGACGGAGAGGAGGGCATCGTACATTTAGCAATCCGTACAACCTAAGGGTAACTAAAAAGTAAATATAGTTTCAACTCAAGGTAATTAAAATGAGCCTGTAATTTAATTGGTTAAGAACAATCGAAAGTCATGTATTCGATTTCTCTATTCCCGATGTCTATTCTTTATAATAATAAAAATTAATCAATTAAAATTAGTCATTTGTGGAAGCTAACATTTAATTAATTTACCTTTATTAATAATACTAAAGACATCAATTTACTACACTAATTCTTTATTATTGACTTGAGTGACAATTTTTTTAATAATACCAATGTCTCTTCATTAAAAAATTAACCTAGTAAATTTAGTCATTTGTGGTAACTAAAATTTAATTTATTTACGTTTATTAATAATACTAATTTACTACTCGATTTTATTATTATTAACTGATGTGACAACTTTGTTTAAATAGAAAATCAAATTGATATTGTTAATCAGAAAGATTAGCAACATTCAAATCATCAAATGGGATGGCTCCCAACCAACGGGGAGCATAATCAAACCAGATAAAATCATCCGTACAAGAGCAAAATTGGCTAGTAGGTCATGTCTAGTTCTCTGTTCTTGGGATAAAATGGCATGAGACCTCCGCAAGCCAAGACATTCCAAAATTTGTTTGGCCTCATGAAAATGATGCCCATATCTACTACCATAGTGAACTTTTTGTCAAAAGCCTTTAATTTGAAGGGCACCATTAGCTAGGAAATGCATCGTGCTTGCCTTTAATTATTTTTTTTCTTTTGAGAGGGCCTTTAATCATTTATGAATCTTAGTAATTTGTATCTCACTCATTCACTTTTGTTAGTGCAAGTGATTGGGTGAGGGAGGTTTACACAAAATATTTATTGAGTGTTTGGCAGTTTCAAACTTCTGGTCATACAAGTGATGGTGAAAGAACTGAATCAACTGAGCGATACCACAATGACAAAATTCATTCATTTGTAATTTTTAATGCAAACGCGCCACATTACAAATGAGAAGAAGTTATAGTCTTAATGGAAAAAACCGACTTTTTATAGTATTATTATATGATTATATTTGTTTATTTAGATTAATTCTGTATACTTTTGGTCAAAGAATGCTAAAAAATGCTGAAGAAAATCTTCTTTTTAGAGCACCTAGCTCTTCATTTGTTGTTGGATGCGTTGTGTTTAAGCTTTATAATATTACAAGATGTGATTTTGTAATGGTTAGTCCTAATTAACTTCTCAGTTACCGATAATCAAGGATGTTTATTTTAATAAGTTCAACAATAGTAGGATGCTTGACAGGATCCTGCTCATCATGACTTTTGAACTGCAGCTCAAGAAAATGCTGCGAATTGTTACCTGTGGTTCAGCTCTAGCTCCATATCATTTGTAGACTAGACGTGTTGATTTCATCCTGAAAAAAATTTGAGAGAGTTTTCTCTTTTTCTTATCTATTTTGTATCTTTCAAATTTTATTCTATATTGGACAAATATATTTCAACGATTTTAATTTGTCATCAACTCTGGAAGCCCAAGTTCACCTCATCTGGCGGAACGTGATGGTCATGGTGGTGGTGGGGTTGGGGCTTAGAGTTTGAGAGGAAGTGGGAATGGGAAATAATTTGGGAATTGAGGGTTTTGGGGAGGGGGTTTGGAGTCGGGTAAAGAGCTGCTGCTCTTTTGTTCAGCTCTTTTGTTTTTTTAGAGGCATGCCGCATGTGTTCACTAAAAATTAAAGAAAGAAACATGCCTCAACAAAACGACGTAATTTGTTTAAAAACAATTGGAAGCGTCTTAAGCAAAACGACGTTGTTTTGCCATGCGATTAAAAAAAGGAACCTGCGCAACTTCTCTCCTTCCAAGCGAGCTCTCTTCCTCTTCTTCAGGCTTTTCATCAAACAGATGGTGGGTAGCTCAAGAAGTCAAATCTCTAGAAAACTAGGGCCTCAAAGCCTATTTCCATGGCCATTAAGAGGTCGTTTGACCCCTATGACCCCCATGTGAATCCGCCACTTATTGTGGAGTGATGAATATTTTAGGGAAGTAGTGCGTGTTTGGTGCCATATATTGATTTTAAGCAGTTGGTTTGAGCTAAAATTAGAAAGAAAAGCATAGTGAAACTCAGATTAATCTCAAGGTCAAGATCAAATTAACAGTACAATTCTCAATACCAAATTAAAGTGGCAAACAATGGAATGGAAAATGAGCATTAACATCGATGATTGTTTCATTTTTGAGTCATTAGTGGAGTGGATTTGATCAGCAAATTTTGGGTTTCAAACGCATTATTCGACTAAGTTGGAATAGGTGGTTTTAAAAAATTAAAAACCAACTTGATCAGATCATTTTTAACACAATATATACTAAGGCATCGACATGACATCAGAATCACAAAGTCTAAAAAGACAACAAAATTAGGACGCTAAAAATTTCAGTGGAGGAGGCAATAACGCCATCCATCAATGGAAACAGTAATTTTAGCTTTAGTGATTTGAAAATATGAAACAAGACAATGAAATTGCTATTCGCATGTCTGTTTGTTCCAACTTTCTTGTAAGTTTTTGTGAAGTTCTAGAATTTATTAGAGGTACACCCACTAGCTTTGTCAACATTGGAAAATGTTAGAGGCGCCACATTTTGGCACCACTTTGCACACCATTTCTCTAATAGAATGTGGGATACGTTGTATTAACGGGCTCTACATTTATTAGAAAGGTGGTGTCTAAAGTGGTGCCCAAAGGTCCACCCGTCTCCATTTGGTAGGAGGATAGATAGGGTACAAATTTTATTAATGGACCAGACAAAATTTTGCCTCCTTGGGCCACACATCAATATTATAACCAAAATAATAAAATAGCCAAGACATCCTTGTGATGAAGACTTATCGGCAAAAGGAGCAGGGCAATTTTGACTACCAAAGCCACATGTGAAAAACAATTGGAAGGGAGGTTGCTTAGCAATAAAATTCCCCACCAATAATTGTACTTTGAAATTAAAGTCCTCCAAACCTCAACCCAATTCACACAAACATTTTGGACGGAGAGGAGGGCATCGTACATTTAGCAATCCGTACAACCTAAAGGTAACTAAAAAGTAAATATAGTTTCAACTCAAGGTAACTAAAATAAGCTTGTAACTTAATTGGTTAAGAACAATCGAAAGTCATATATTCCATCTCTCTATTCTCGATATCTATTCTTTATAATAATAAAAATTAATCAATTAAAGTTAGTCAATTGTGGAAGCTAACATTTAATTAATTTACCTTTATTAATAATACGAAAGACGTCAATTTACTAAACTAATTCTTTATTAATAGTACTAATTTACTACTCGATTTTATTATTATTAGCTGATGTGACAATTTTGTTTAAATAGAAAATCAAATTGATAAGTTAATCATAAAGAATAGCAATATTCAAATCATCAATTGGGATGGCTCCTAACCAATCGCTTTGATGCTGAGCCTCTTCCATTTTGAAAATTTTCAAAAAATTTGGGGTGTTTGGCTCCAAATTCTCCTCTTGTGCTTCTAAAAAATATATATCGTGTTTCCGGAACACTACATCCATAGAGATATATATCTTATGACTTGAAGGGTGATAACATCGATAGCCTTTCTGATGTGGAGCATAATCTCCACCATTTTATGGAACAGTTTAAATTGAAAACTGACTTCTCCTTTGGTTTTGAGAAGGGAAACCCAAGTCATTCGGGTGCAGTCATCAATGAAAGTGACAAACCATCGAGCTCCAGCTGGAGTAGCGATTTGAGTAGGCCCCCAAACATTAGAATGAATAAGTGAGAATGGAACCAAACTTTTATGTGTACTTAATGGGAATGAAACACGATGGCTCTTAACTAATTCACACATATCACACTGGAAGCTGGAAACATCAAAACTAGAAAATAATGATGGAAACAACTTCTTCAGATAACCGAACGAGGCATGCCCAAGACATTTATGCCATAACCAAACTTTGTCTCGTTGCCTCTCAAAATTAGCTCCATTTGTGGTGAAAGCTTTATCCACCTTGGGCTCACTATCCGGTGCCCAGTCCAAGTAGTAGAGTTTGCCCTGCCTAGTACCACAACCAATTGTCTTCCGGTGAGGATGTCCAGAACAACACAATGATTCAACCAAAATATTACAGTACACCCCAAAGTAGTAGTAAGTTGTGCAACAAACAACAAGTTATGATCTAATGACGAAACAACCAATACAGACTCAAGATTTATGAAGTTTGAGAGAGATAGAGAGCCCTCCCTAACCACAGGGGAGGGAGTACCATTAGCATTAGACATCACCGAATGCGTGGATAGTTTGCGAGTAATGAGTTAGACATGATCAAATGTCATGTGATCCGTAGCACCCGAGTCAATAATCCATGTGTGCTAGGGAGATTACGTATGGAAAGCAGAACCTTTGGTGGTGACTATAGAAGCACGAGCCCGTAGAGCCTGTTTAGCTTCTTTGCGTCTGCAAGGAGGGAGAAAATCGTAGTGGGGCCTGACATCGCAGCGAAAGGAAGATTTGATATGAGTTTATGTTTGTGGGAAAAGATTTGATTTGAGAATTTGAGTTGAGGAATTTGGATATGAGGAATTTGATGTAAAGAATATGATTGAGGAATTTAATTTGAGAGGTATGTGTTTAAGGAGCTTGATATAAGGATTTGATTTGATAAGAGGATTTGATTTGGTAAGGAATTTGATTTAGGGTTTGGGTTTGAATTTGTGGATATGATTTGAAGGTTTAGAGACGACCTAAGATCAACCGCTCTGATACCATGCTAAAATATAAATATGATTTGAATGATTCAGGTTAATTGTATTATTCTCCATCATGAGGTATATATGGGAGATTACAAGTAGCGTTGTACAAGGAAATATATATACATGAATTAATTAGGGGAATATATCTTTATTATACAAGGATTGTCAACTATGTGAAAACAAGGAAGTAAATCACCTAATTAACTTAGGAAATAAATCTCCTTAATTTGTTAGGTTAACTCATGTCAACAAATGATGCCCACATCTACTACCATAGTTAGAGCATCTCCAATAGTAGTAGCAAATTGAACTTTTCAAATTAAAGTTTGTCGACCTGACAATTTGAAAATGTTTGTTTGCTATTCTAATAATTTGTGCCTCAATAGACTTTTCAATTCAATTAATGCAATATTTGGAATATAAAAAAAAATTATATGAAAACATGTGAAAAAAGTCTATATATATATATAATTTTTGAAAAGAAAAAGTGTAGGTTTTTAGCATTTTCAATGTATGTTTTGGTATTTCAAAGAAAAATTAAATGTTTTGAAGAGCCAAGGTCAATTTTCAGTCCTGAAGAGGGAGAAAGAGGTTGCAACTTTGGTGATTGAGTTTGACAAGTCTGTTGGAGGGAATTTTGCTTATGTGGCTCACCTATTTGAGCATCTTCAATAGTCTCTTAAAGTAGTTTGGGATGCTCAAATAGGTGAGTCACATCATAAAAAATCTCTCCAACAGCCTTGTCAAACTCAGTCATCAAAGCTGCAACCTCTTTCTCTCTCTTCAGGACTAGTAAGTTGACTTTGGCTCTTCAAAACATTTAATTTTACTTTGGAAAAACAAAACCTAACTTGAAAATGTATAAAACATGCATTTTTTTTTTCTTTTTAGATAATAAATACATAGACATTTTTCACATGTTTTCATATTTTTCATTATTTACCATGATATTGCATTAATTGAATTGAAGAGTCTGTTGGAACAAAAATGATTTAAGTAGCAAATAAACATGTTCAAATTGCACATAGGTCAAACAAACTTTAATTTGAAGATTTTAATTTGCTACCACTATTGGAAGCATCTTATTGAAAAGATTCACCACACTTGTGCATTCGATTTTATCGAGGAGTAAGCGAAACTGTGCAATAAAATAAGAGCATCTGCAATGGTGAGGGTCATTTCAATTTTATTGCAATAAATTAAACTTTTGACTTGCAGTGGTAAAGTTCAGTTCATTTCAGATATCAATATTTCATTTCAGGAATCAATATTTCATTTCAAGGATCAATAGTTCATTTCAGAGATTAATAAAATGAACTCTGAAATAAAAATTCATTTCAAAAAGCTGGCCCACCATAATAACTCTACAACCTCTTTCTTATTGATACAGAGAAAAGATTACTTTTTACAATAACCTGAAAAAGAGGTGCTCTGATGTGTTTTCATTTAATTTCAACTTCCAATTCTTCATAAAAAAGTGTTAATATAATATTGTCACCAACCAAAGAAAATTTTGTTATATATATATAATTGTATAATTCTTATCGTAATTAACCTTATTCATTTTATTTTATTCAATCATTTAAAAAATATAGTTTTTAATTTGTAAGCTATTGAACTATTGAATTGAACTGTTGAGCAACCATTATAGTTTTTTTATAAATTCAATAGTTCAACTATTTTATTTAATAAATTGAACTATTGAATTGAACTGTTGAGCAACCATTATAGTTTTTTTTTAATTCAATAGTTCAACTATTTTATTTAATAAATTGAACTATTGAATTGAACTATTGAGCAACCATTATAGATGCGCTAAAATTCAGGTTGGCCAAGAGAAGGATGCTTTAAAATTCAGGTTGGCCAAGACAAGAAACAAATGAAACACTATCACATAAAATATTTATATATCATAAAAGTTAGTGGAATAAATTGGTGTCTTTAGTACTACTCTAAAGTTAATATGGTTCACCATCCCATGAGAAAGTGATTGTAGAATTAAATGATAGATATATGGAAAAATATTTCAAAATAAAATGTAAACAGACTAAATGTGACATGACAATTTACTCTTCTATATGAGTTCACTACGAGTCAACAATAACTGCCAGCAGCAAATCTGATATCCAGGACTCGAAGCGTGGAAATGTGTCAGCCCTTGTTCACACTGCTACATAATTTCCGAAGCGGCGTCGTTCCTGTCTACACTTGCCGCGCTAACATTAGTTGCACCACTGCCCCTCCACGTGCTAGAGTTTAACGGTACACTGTTTACCAAAACAATAAAATAATAAAGAAAGAGGTTTAGCGCATAACTTACCAGAAGAAAAACGTTTAACGGTCCAATTTCCGTGACCAAAACACCCTCCCTCTCTGCTCAATGCACAGCAGACACGTGGGGGAACAGTCAGGCGAAGTTAACGCCTTAACCGCCGGTGGGCCCCACATATAATGGCATGTCCCGCAAATAATATCACAGCCCATGGGCCACACCGTCATAATGAAATTGTTGAAACCTTTTTTATGTGGCAGCTTTTGCAGCCAATGCTAATATCCCATTCCTTTATAAAGAGCAACACACAGACCAAAAATACCCAAAAACCCCTCTACGCCTTGAAACAGTTCATAACTGTCGGCAGAGCTTTGGGTTCACTGTTGACCAAACCAGTTTCAAGCTGGTGGCGCCGCCGACCAGACCCACTTACGCTCAGCGCACAATGCAGCTCCTCCTCTGCCGTGGCTTTGGGCTCCTGCTGGTCCTCCTGGTGGCCAATTGTTTGGGGCAGCTCGTGGCCTCCGCTCAAGTTCAGCACCCGTTGGGGACGCACACGCAATGGTTCCCAGGCGTTGCTACCTGGTACGGGAACCCCGAAGGAGACGGCAGCGACGGTAAACCCCTACCCATAGACCCGATTTAGTTTTAGCAGGCAATGCCGCTTATTTGGACCGTTAGAGTTGCTAATTGTACCGTCTCAACTAATTATCTACATAAATAATGATACTTCACATGGTTAATTGAGATGGTACAAATAATTTTATTTATTTTTGCGGTGGCTACATAATTTTGGTAGGCGGAGCATGTGGGTACGGGTCGTTAGTGGACGTGAAGCCGTTGAGGGCGAGGGTCGGAGCGGTGAACCCGGTGCTGTTCAAGAATGGCGAGGGGTGCGGGGCGTGTTACAAAGTGAAGTGTCTGGACAAGAGCATATGCTCGAGAAGAGCGGTGACGATAATTGTGACGGACGAGTGCCCGGGGTGCGCCAGTGATAAGGCCCACTTCGATCTCAGCGGCGCCGCCTTCGGGCGCATGGCTGTGGCCGGTGAAGGTGGCTTGATCAGAAACCGAGGCCAACTCTCAGTCCTTTACCGACGGTATGTACGAAATGTCATCTTTGTTTACTATGAGTGCATTTTTGCTCACGTTCGTCACCATCCTCAATACTTGACACGTGTCTAAAGATATAACCATGATTTCATAAATATAAAGCAAAACTTAATTATGATTATGCATTTGTACGCGTCTGAGTATTGAAGATAATAATTAGAAATCTGCATAATTAAAATGGTGAAGCGAAAATATTTTACTTTGTGTGTTTATGTGTGTGACCCTCTGCTCTTCTTGTTTGCAACGGCCCCTTTTTGTCCTTTTCAATTTCTGTTTTGGAACCTGTTGCTTATTTTTTAGTTAATTAATTTTCTTTAATATTCTTTGGGATTGGCTTTTTTTTTTTTTAAATTTTATTTTTAATTTTTTAATAGAAAATTTTGTAATTGAGATATTGGGATGGGGGAATCGAATCTAGGACCAGATATGTTCGGGTAAATACTTTTAATCACTTAAGACACAAACTCCTTGCATAATTGACTTTATAATGATTTGGAAAAGTAAAAACAATGCGAATAAGATAGGGTAAGATGGTTGAGAGGAATTTACCCTCATTCCATATCTGGCTAACTTGAATTTCACATTTACGTGGAAAAGATAGGGTAAGAAGGTTGCAAATACTAATACAAAGCACAATTAGGGCATTGGCTCGAAATTGAGGTTAAAACAAAGGGCATTGGCTGTAAATTTTGATTTGTCTGTATTAACAGGACACCATGTAAATATCCTGGGAAGCAGGTGGCCTTTCGTGTAAATGAAGGTTCAACAAATTTTTGGCTATCACTTCTGGTAGAGTTTGAGGATGGAGATGGAGACGTTGGATCAATGCATATAAGACCAGTAAGTATATATATTTCTCTTCATTTTTATATGTTTCTTTTTTTCTTTTTTATATATTTCTCCTCAATAAATACCGGGAAATATGATTAAGCATTTCCCTCTTTGTTTTCTGATTCTCATTTTCATTTAATGGATTTTTTTATTATAAAAAAAATGTATAATTTTATAATTTTTGTTTACGAAATTAAATTTTATGTGGCAGGCAAGTTCTAGTGAGTGGATACAGATGAGGCATGTATGGGGTGCTAATTGGTGCATAAATGGAGGACCATTAAACGGGCCCTTCTCAGTGAAGATAACGACGCTCTCAACAGCAAAAACTCTCTCTGCCAGAGATGTGATTCCAAGCAATTGGTCTCCAAAAGCCACTTACACTTCTCGCCTAAACTTCCACTTCTAGCTCACTTGTGGTAACAGCACTTTTGCAGAGGTGTGGTCTTTGACAAAGAGGTCAAGATGTAAAAGCACTTTTATTAACTAAGCACTTTCCAGCCCCACACAAAGGGCTTGTCCCCATGACCCAAAAGTAGCCGTTGTCGGGTTGGTCTGTGTTTTTTTTAAAATTTTTGTGTAAAAGAATGTAGCCGTTGGATTGCACTAATTATAATGGCATCCAATGCTCTTTCTTTTTTCTTTTTTTCTTTTTCTCTTTGCCTACTTTGTACTGTTCAACTGGTCTTGTTTGTAGATGTGCACTACTGATGAGATGTCGCCCTCTCCAAAAGGAGAGAGAGCGTGTGTTCTTTGCTTCACTAATGCTATGCAAGATTGTGGGCCCAATGGGTTTTCAATGAATCTGGACCGTTGGATTGCTACATTTTAACTGTCTTCAGCAGTAAAGGGTTAAATTTAATATTTTGATAGTTCTTAGTGTATGATGTAAATTTATTACTTAATTGAATTAAACTACTATTTATATCCTATTTAAAATATAATTAGATTTTTTCTTGTTCTAAAAACAACTTAAAAGTGAATGTAAATGGAAAAAAATTAAGGATAGTTTGTAAAAGAATGAAGAGATTGTGAGAAATGATGAAATTCAGGAAGGATAATATGTAAAATGATGAAGATGTTGTGAGAAATTATGTAAGAATGAGGTAGGTATTTTATACAAAAAATTTAGGAATTTTTTAGATTAAAAAAAAAAACTTGCTGATGTCACATAACGGCTAGGTGACATCAACTGGGCTCCATCCAAGTATTTAGCCCGAGCTGGCTTCATTTTAGGAATTGGCCCTTTGTGTAGCCCTCCTTTTTCTTGTAGCCATTTGTGTAGCCCACTCTTGGAGATGGGTTTTGGAGATTTTGGACTCTATATCCTCAAATATAACCCTCACTTGGAGATGACATAATGTTTTCATTCTGGGACCTTATGAGCTATTTAATAATTTGCATATATGTGCGTGGTTTAGAATTGCAAAATGAAATTCACAATGTTGGTATAATTAATACTTACGTGTATGTATCAATATATGTATGTGTATATATATATGTATGTATATATACAAATCACTTGATTGAGGATCCCTCAAATAGTGTTATTTGAGGGATGAGGCGCTCGGCCGTTGGATGTCTTTAATGAGATTGTGCGGTGTGATTGTTTTAAAAGTTTTAACCCGTTTTCACTCAAATGACCCGCAAAGACCGAAGTCAAGCACGCACGCGAAGAGGAAACCAAGGAAGAGGAAGAGCCGATCCTTGCAAGTCGAAGAGGCGAGATCCACCATCGCCCGGTGAAGAGCGGACCCGATAATCGTGTATGGGTATCGATGTCGATGGTAAGTTTTTTCTCTCTTTTCTCCATCTGGTTTGTGGTTTTAGATTTGGGGCTCTGTGATAGTTTTTTTAATCTGGGTTTGAAAATTTCTGCTCAAGGTTGAAATTACACCTGATTTCTCGTGGGTTTCTTGATTTTGAGTATCACGTATATGTGTTATCTGAGCTGGATTTGAATGGTTATGAGAAAACAAGAAACCATTTGATATTCTTTTAATTAATAAGGAATGCATTCGAATCCTGTGGGATTCACACTTGATTTGTGGATTAATTTTTTTTTCCACATTCATGTCAATTTCCTCTACTTTCTATTGGGTTTCATTTTTATTATAAAGAAATTGCTTGTAAAATTAGAGAATGAGTTCTAACGGCATAGGCAACAAAGAAAAGAAAGAGAAAAAAAGGCAATTTCATATTCGGATATCAAATAGTGAATGGGCTTGTGTGCTTTTCAATGACAAACAATTATTAGCATTATTTTTAGAAATCTGCATGTACAAATGTATGAAGTCGTGTTCTTATGCTCTGGCATGTCATATGGGAATTGTTCTATGCCTTGACACTGTGTATCAAGTTGTGGGAGAACACACTTATACGCAAGGACAACAAATAAGTTTCATTTATTTGTCTGCCCATAAGGCGCTTGTGGCCTTGTTTCTCCCCCTCTTCAATGTTGATGGACACTGATTGCCTTGATTCATATAAATTGCAAGAACTAGATCACAATAAGAATCTCGGTCTCTTGTGTCTCTGTATGCGGCTTGTGTGTTTATAGATGATATTTGTTGGTATTTCGACTCCATCCTTGTAGGTTCGGTTGTTCGAATAAGAAAGCGGATGTTGTCTTGGTCTTGGCATAGGTTCACATAGAAAGTATTGGAGCTAATGCTTTGTAAAAAAAAAACAAGAAAGACTTTGTTAGCTGTAGTAGGTGAGCACTTATGTAGACCATCCTTATTCCAAATTTTGTCTCATATTATGTTTACAATTACAACTTATATTGGTGATGGTTTCAATAGTTAAATGATGAGCTCTATTTAGCTGATTAAGGTGTTACGGATATATTTTAGTCGTTTATAGTACACATTCGAAATTGTTTTTGTACTTACTTATGAGATTGCATATGAATTGGTAATACACATTTGAAATTGAAATTGTTTTTGTGCTAGATAAAAAGTCCAATAGTAGCAGTGAAGTTCGTGCGGAAATTTAATGGAGATAAGGTCTCTCTCACAGATATGAATCGGAATGTTTTGATTTGAAATGCACGTATGGTTGTGGCAGATTTCTGTAGAAGAAGAGCATCGAAGGAACAAACATGATTTAGTTGTTTTCATTGCAATGTTTGTAATCCGTAAGAAAGTACTATATTCGATTGTGGAAATAATAATGATCATAAATTTCTGGTTGATGACATGAGTTTGTTTGCAGAAAATATATGTGAATAATGATGATTTGTCATGTGACTTTCAAGTTTGACTTCGGAACATTAGCGTGCGTGGCTTTCGTGAATTATGCAGAAATTTGAAGTTGTAAGTCTAACAAATGAATAGCTCTTAACTGCCATGAACCTCTTTCAACCATCAAGCGTTGATAATTACAGGTCCCAAGTGACATTACCTTGATACAACAAACTAACTAACTTTAGATTTACATCACCTAATCTAATCTAAGGCATTGAGATACAATTTACACGCTAACGGAAGAAGTATCACTAAAACATAAATGATCATGATTTCATAGAAACTACGAGCCACGGCCTCTGTCTACTAAAGCCAAACTTAACATTTCCGTGCAAAAATGATCATCTTGTTCGTTTTAGCCATATAGCTTGCAAGAAAACAAAAACAAACAAAACAGATAAATACCTTCAATTATCATATTTTCTTCCTGCAATTACAAAACTTTCATATAACTCAAACACTATAAGCATCTGAAAAGAGATACACTAGTGCTTCAAGGCATTTATAGTCATTTTAATGGCATCATGAATGACAACGCATTTAAAGTTTATTATCATTGTCATACATAAGCGAAATAAGTATTATGAACATCACAAATTCAGAGGTTGCAATTTATATTTATCTTTATTGAAGTAAAAGAAGCAAGTTCTGAACCGAATAGAATTGTATTGTCTTCGATTAAAAAAAATAGAAAGAACAGAATTCTATTATCTCATCCAATCTAATCCAATTCTATATCAGAAGTTAGAACTATAATGGACATATATTAAAACTTAAACACTTTGTAGTTCCAATAAAAGAACTATCATGGAAACTGGGGGAAGCAACATGGTAAGCAACAAGGCTTATTGCGTAACAAAAATATTAAATCCTTAGGCTTCACTGGCACACATAAAAACATATGCTTCAGAGACAAGGAAGGAAAGTGACCTTTTTCCTTTTGTTTACCATAACAAACAGTTACATTTTATTTAAGGTGCTAAAGCCTCTTTTATAGTATTCGTACTTGGCTTACAATTCTTTAGGCTGGAATTGTTTAGGCTCACTAAAATCATCTACTTTCACTGGATAACATACAAATTTTAACTAACTTATTGTTTGGCCATGTGCATTCTGGTTTTGAAAATAAAAAAGATTATTTGCAGACTTAGAAGGATTATTTAGACCACTTTTATGCGTTCCATAACAGATTCAAATAGTTATATCTGTTACCTCAACAACAATAAGTGAATGACATGAATTTACATTCTCTATTTGTTGTAGATTAGTGAGTCCTAGAACTAACCCACAACAATTCATTTTTTTTCTTTAAAAAAAAAAGAAAGAAACCCAATACAAATCAATAGAAAGTAGAGGAAATTGACATGAATGTGGAAAAAAAAAATTAATCCACAAATCAAAGTGTGAATCCCACAGGATTCGAATGCATTCCTTATTAATTAACAGAAGATCAAATGGTTTCTTGTTTTCTCATAATCATTCAAACCCAACTCAGATAACACATATACATGATACTCAAAATCAAGAAACCCACGAGAAATCAGGTGTAATTTCAATGAGCAGAAATTTTCAAACCCAGATTAAAAAACTATCACAGAGCCCCAAATCTAAAACCACAACCCAGATGGAGAAAAGAGAGAAAAAACTTACCATCGACATCGATACCCATACCTGATTGTCGGGTCCGCTCTTCAGCTGGCGATGGTGGATCTGCCCTTCAGCTTGCAAGGTCTGGCTCTTCCTCTTCCTTGGTTTCCTCTTCTGCGTGCGTGCTTGACTTCGGTCTTTTGCGGGTCATTTGAGTGAAAACGGGTTAAAACTTTTAAAACAATCACAGCCGCACAATCTCATTAAAAGACATCCAACGGCTGAGCGCCCCATCCCTCAAATAACACTATTTGAGGGATCCCTCAACTGAAGGGGACTGTGTATATATATATATATATATAGTTATTCTCTTATACGGATGTCTGCAAGTTATTACCGTGCGGACGCTATAGTAAACTAGGAGACAAGCAGGGAGGGGTAATACAAAATACACAGCGTCCGCACAATAATTACATCCAGATGTTGAAATAGGGGAATTTCTGTATATATATATATACAGTTATTATCTTATCCAGATGTCTGCACGTTATTAATGTGCGGATGTCATTGTAAACAGACATGAAAGCATGGAGGGATAGTACAAAATACATAGCGTCCGCACGATAATAACTTCCGGATGTCCGCATAAGAGAATTTCTATTTATATATCGGACCCAAGAATTTTTCTAGAGGTGGGCAATTTTTTTTTTTGGAGATCTTTTGTAACCAGGAATTTTCCGGCTAATTAATATTATATGGTAAGATTATATATATATATATATATTACAGAAAATATGGTAGGATTTCAATGGGTAGAAGAAAAAAGCCCAGTCAAGCCCCTTCATAGGTTTGTCCTTGTATATACTTTTTTTTTACCAAACAAGCGATAATATTTTATTAAATCAATTGAAAAAGTACATAGAGAGTCATCTCAATCAGCAATACAATGAACATGGGTAGAGCTTCCCTAGTGACCAGAGTAAGCTTTAGAGCTGAAATGATATGAAGATAATAAATTGTAAAGAACTTGTCTAAAAATCACTATCTACTGTCTAAGTTGTTCTAGATCAAGTTAGTTATATCAAGGACAAAACTTCTGGGAATTAGACCACTCGGCATATCTCTCCTAGAGAAATTAGACCACCCAGCAAATTCAACAAAATTTCTAGGAATTACAAGAGAAAACCAAACAACTCATAGAGTTTATGGACTTTAATAACAAACTACACTCAATCTAAGAAACCAAAGAGCACCGACTAAAGGAGCAGCAACATTTTGCTCTACAAATGATCCACAGCTGAAGCCATCTAGATCGATAACAGAGAATATAGTATCTGCCAAGAGGAGAGAAGATAGGATCAGTGTGATGCCCTAAAAAGTTTTAGAATATTTTTCGCGCATAGTAAAAATTGCACGGTCCATTTTGAGGTAAGTGGCATTTTTTTCCCAAGTAATTATTGCCATTGTGTTTAAGATTAACATAATTCCAAAATTGTGAAGTTAGAATTTTGGTGTTTGGACTTCACAGAAAAATAGTAGACATCATTACGAGCTTGTGGTGTTTTTTGGATAATTTTTCGGAACTCGGAAGTATTTTTAGTGAATTTTCAAAGTTGTAAAATAGGAAATTAAATTGAAAATTCCACATGGCATTTTGTGATTGGTTGGAACATGTCACCATGCCACATGTCAACATCTGATTGGTTGAAAGATTTGGAAGACTTGGAAAACTAGGGTGTATAGCGCTATATTGTACGCACGTTTAATCTAAACCATAGATATGATTTTAGATCAGATCTGGATCATAGATCAAATCAAAGACTTTTGACTTGATTTAGGCCTTTAGTTTGGTTGTTGGGAATGTATTTGGACCATCCATCTTGGAGCTATCATGTACCTTCCTACACATGATTCAAAACTCATTTTTTAATCTGAGCCTTGTCTTTTATTCATTCGTGGTACTATTCACTCATGGTACTATTCATCATAGTATTTATCGAGGTAATTTCTCTCCATTACCTCGTCTTTTATTCATTTTTAACTCCATATTTTCATTCCTAGCTGTTATGCTGCCTAATTTAAATTTGTCAAATACTCAGTTTGTATTACTTTCTAATTGGGTAATTTCCAAGTAATTCCTAAAATATACTTAATATGCCATTACTCTGTCCATTTGAAATTTGATCTAATTGGATAATCTTTTTGTCATTTTCCTTCCTTGAAATTATTGCACTAAATTATACCTATTCCTCTGATCCATGTACGAACAACATAGTACTATTTAGACTTTAATTTTACTATACCGTGATTTTACTGTTTTCCGACCAGAGATGGAACTTCAAGGACTATTGGGACATTTGGACTTTTCAGAAAGTACAAGGACTATTTTGAAATTAATTGGAACTTTAAGGACTTATAAGGATTAAGTTGAAATTCAGATTAAGTTTAAGAACCAAAGTACAATTAAAGACAAGAAAAAGGACTAAAGTGCAATCAAGGATTTTTCGTAATACTTTTGAATGTGGGATTATGATTTAGTTGCTCAGCAGTGGCTAGTTTGAGTTCGAAGGTGCAGAGGGCAAGTCAGGCTTAAGCTTTGGATTCCATGTAGGGGGACCCACTCTCGGACTTGTATTTTGTGTATATATGACATAGTAAATATTGTTGTGTGTGAAAGATGCAATGTTTTTGGATGCCATATTGTTTGGTTTAATGAATGCTTGGCTTTGGTTCTCCAAAGTTTTGAGGGTATACGTCTGTGGGCTTTATCCTTGACGACCTAAGAGTGTAAAGGGGTATAGCGACTTCCTTAGGTTTCAACTCCCTAAACCTTCGGAGGGGTTACGCGGACAGACTTTACCAATACCCTACTTGTGAGGTATAGTCGATGAGGTGTAACCGTTGACATGGACACTCTCGCTACCGTACCAGGTAAGTTGGTTATATTTTTATTTCTGGTAGGGGTAGTTGGCCTATAGGGATCGATTGTCAGACAAGCATATTATGGGTACCCGAGAAACATTTGCGAAAATTGTGTGAGCATGTCAACTGTTTTGATCCTATGTTTGTTTGGACATGGTTTGCATTGTGCATATTCTTTTCACTGTTTTTCATGAACACCACTATATTATTTTGCTATCTATTTTCAAACTTGGCCGGAGCCTTCTACGGGGCAAATGAACGTATGTGATGCTCACCCCTACTTTTTAATGTAGATCACAATCCTTGAGCTATACTTGGTGCTATTCCTGAACATGTCAACACATTTGGTCCATACACCTCTTCATCTCTAACAGGTCTTGATTTTCTTTCTTGAGAGTTTGAGGATATTTCTTGTTCATTTCCTTCCTCTATATAAAATCTAGATGGTTGTTGTGTATTTAAATATTTATGGTTTGTAAAATAACTTAAGAGATTACTCGTACTCTTCCTTAACTTATGGGGTTGGTATTTCACTAATAAAATTTGTATAATGTTTTATTCAGTTTTCGGCTGTTATTTACAACTCTAATCTAACCCGTTTTATTTAATTAAAAAGGCTTATCATATTTTGGGAATCTTGGGAGTATAACCCTCAGATCTAGGTGTTATATTTTCAGGATCCTCAAGGTACTTGCTGTTGTCACGTGTCTCAATTTTGGGGCGTGACAATCTGAGTCAACCATAACCAAGTTACAAAAAGATAAAAAAAAATAGTAATGATAATAATAAAACCAAAAATCTAAAAAGAAATACAAGGAAAGTAGGGGCAAGGAGGGAGGGATAAGCAAAGGGGAAGAGAAGAGAAGGGAGGGGGATGTGAAGCCACCGACCCCAAAGGGGGTAGCGGCTCTTAGGGTTTCTTCGCTTGACTGTGTTTTGTGTTTCTATATACTTTCTTAAAGATACTGCAAAAGAAAATTTTACTTGAAAACAAATGTACATATGTATTATAAGCATATCGTATTCACGACATTTAATACACATATTTTAATATATTATTTGTTGGGTCTTTTTTCGAAGAAAGGCTCGTCCAGGCTTGTTGATTCTTGGACCGCCATAGATTGGGGAATCAAGCCTTCGTTGCCACTTTTTCTGAGTTAGCAAGAACTAGGCCCAAAGCATCCCGAGGGAGAAGCAAGTCCCAGGGGAGTACTTTGTTCTTCTTCCAGCGGCTGCGTGTTTTGTGCTAACTTTTCCGGCAGCTAGATGAAGAGTTGGAGATGGTGCATTGATGTTGCATAGGCTTGGCATGAGAGTTTGCATTGGTGAATTAAGATACTACTAGGCTTGGCATGAGAGGCTTGTGGCATGGGAGCTAAGAGAAAATGAGCATAAAGAAAGGATTAAGGCTTGAGATTTTGGGTGCTTTCGGCAGCTAGACGAAGAACTTGTGATGTCTGTGTTTTCTTACCAAAAAGGTAATGACTATGATTTCAACTTAGCTTGAGAGGATGGGTGTTTCAGATTTGGGGTGGAGCTTTTTGAGAGAGAGAGAGAGAGAGATGGAGATAAAGGATGGGTGGTTTGAGTAGATTTTCAGCAGCTTGACGAATGCTTGGTCGTGCTTTTGGATGGTTGAAGATGACTTGATGATGTTGAACCGAGATTGTGTGAGCTTGGCATGAGAGCTTGGAGTGTGAGAGCTAAAGACCCGCAAGTTTAGCAATTGAAAATGCATGTGCTTGGCTTGGTGTGGATAGGCTTGAGTTTGGGTGTTGAGAACTTTTTGTTTGTGGCTATGACTATGGTGATTTAAGAGTTTCAAGGGAAGGATGATGGAAGGAAAAGCTTGAGACTTGAAGGCTATAGTGTTTATAGCTTGGAAGGCTATGAGGAGGAAGGAAAAGCTTGATATATTGCTTGGCGAAGTTTTATAGGGAAGATGGAAGGAAAATCTTGAGGCTTGAAGGCTGTGGTGTTTATAGCTTAGAAGGGTATGAGGAGGGAGGAAAAGCTTGATGTATTTCTTGGTGAGGCTTTATAGGGAAGATGGAGGATTTCAAGGATGAGAAGGTATGAGGAAAGGCTGGGATGGCTGCTGGAAAGCTTGCAGCAGCAGAAGGAATGAAGGAAGGTGGTCTGATGTGGTTGTTGGGGTGCCTGAGCAACCAAGAGATGTTGTCCTCTACTTGTGTGATGGCTTCTAATTTATAGAAGGCAAGGGCTTTCCTTTGTTTCCAATGGGTAAAAAGAGGTGATGAAACCATTCTATTTCCAAAGTGTAAAAGGAAGCATTGGGACATTATTATTTCCAACAGGCAAAGCTAGGCATTATTATTATTTCCAGAGTAATGGGCTTGGACTTTGGTGCTCCCAAGTAGCTAGCCCAAAGTCTCCATTATCCAAGAGGTTCCGTGGGCCTTGTGGACCTTCATAACCTTCCACACCACAATCCCTCGTGCAAGCCCCGTGAACCACATGACTTGGGTTCATGTGGGATTGGTAAGTGATTGGCATGGCATGTACACTATTTCTATTTTATTTAATGAATTAATTCCCAAAATTCAGCTTGGATTAACGCATGACCACCATTATATGTTATATTGGGCTTTAAATATCATTGGGCTTCTCGTGACTTTTTTGGGCCTTAACATTAGCCCTCTTGATTATTGGGGCCATGAAATGGCAGCGAGATGGGCCAAATAATCAATTTCAGGCCAAAATAATTGGCAGTGGCATGGCATGGCTTGTTCTTCAATATGCATGAAATATCCATGCTTGCTTGCTTGGCCGTAGTCGTTTTGTTTTCCTTGGCATGAAGATTAGCATGGTTTTGGCAACTACTAGCTTGGTCATATATATATATATATATATATATAAATGTAATGATAAGCAACTCAAGGATAACCAGTTAATATTCTTTGAAATCATAGCTAGGTCTTTTCCGGGAAGGTTGGAGGGGTTGCAATGGTCCCTCTTAAAACTCAATCTTCTTAAAACCGAGGGTGTCGCCTTGAAGAACTTTCCTAGACACTATAATGTCGGAGTTTACTCACTGGGGCTACCAAAAGTTGGCTTATTTTGTGGCATGGCAGATAAGATAAGGCTTGGTTGAATTTTAGCCCAAAATAAATTAGCTTGCATGATTGATGTGCTTGAGTGACTAGAGATGCTTGATTTGGCATGGTTGTGGTTTGCAAGAGTTGCATTGACTTGTGTGTCTGATATTTATTTTGTATGCTTGATATTGGCTTGCATGCTTGGTTTTGACGTGTATATTTGGTATTGGCTTGGATGGTTGGCATTGGTGTGTACGCTTGGCTTGGGCTTGTATGCTTGGATGCTCTTGTACTTTGCTTGGGCTATTAGATTTCCAAAACAAACTAGGAATTTCCTAAACCCTAAATTCCCTGTACACCCCCATCTCTCGAAAAATAATAATAAAATAACGTTATTTATAATTGTAAAAATTTAAAATTTAAAATAAAAATAAAAAACAACCCACCTCTTCCTCCTCCAACAACCACATCCCCCCAGCGCCAACCCATCTTAGCCATCCAATAGCCCCTGCCTCCGCTGATGCGCCATCCCTGACCGCCTTAGCCCAACAACTCAACAACATAATCAATGGCTTAATCGGAGCCAGCGACTTTGGGAACCAGGTCCTCACCTTCTCCGAGCTCCAGCTCTTCAAGCCAGTCATCATCTCTCTTTCAAAAGGTGTTGAGGCTGAATTGGAGCCTAAACCACTCATAATTACTCCCACTCAAATTATCAATTGAGCAAGTAAAACTTGTGCGAGCAAATATTTTGGCCTCCAATCACGAGGCGCCACGTGGACTAGAAGAATATCTCTTTGATAAATAATTGTGCACTAATTAATTGGCCAATTATTTAGACCAAAAATAGAGATATCATGATCAATTAGGGATTTGATTCTTATTAAAATCCATAATTGACGCAATCTCTCTGTTTAAGGGAAATAATCTTAGCCTACAAGGAGCACTATAAATACATGTCTATACAAGGCATTCAAGGTAATTTTCAAACCCTACTAAAACTCGCCCGCTCTCTCTCTCTTGCTATCCCCCTCTCCCTTCACTCCCTCTCACACGGCTCCGGCTACCCGGCTCTCCCTGTGAGATAAAACTCAATCCACTTTTGCTATTGTCGTATCTTGTTCATGATCCAATGGAACTAACTTAGGCATCGTTGGGCCTTTGGCCAACACCCCCCGCATGTGGTCTACTTACTCTGGTTTGTTTCGTAGGGACCAAGGTAGAAGAATGAGAAGAAAGTTCAAGGGTCAAAGAATCTACGCGCGAACATTCCCCGTGTCGAATTTTGCTCAAACATTTTGGTGCTTTCATTTAGAGCACGTGTTATATTCAACCCATGCTCCCGAATCAAAGGAACCCATTTCCTCCTATTCATCTATTAACTGAAGCCTTCCAAAAACCATGGTTGGAAGCATGTGCACACGAAGTGAAACCGCCACAATGACACAATCCACGATGAACCCAAGCCACCCGTCTCATGACCCCACGGCAGAGACCGTGGCTCCACTGCTTGGCCCCATGGCCATGAGTACCATGCCGCACCACCAACCGGATGGTTGAAAAGGTGGTACAATCTCACGGTCCCGGTGACACTCTGAAAAATTACAGAATATTTTTATGCGCACCGGAAAAATTGCACTGTCCATTTTGAGGTAAGTGACATTTTTTTTCCAAGTAAACATTGCCATTATGTTTGAGAATAACATAATTCCAAAAAATATGAAGTTAGAATTTTGGATAATTTTTCAGAATTCGGAAGTATTTTTAGCAAATTTTAGAAGCTCGAAAATAGAAAATTAAATTGAAATTTACACATGGCAGCATATGATTGGCTAGAACACCTCATGTGCCACATGGCAGCACCTGAATGGTTGGATGGAAAGGAAGATTTTGACTCAGACTACTATTCAGAGGTTGACTAGGGTCTATAGTATTATTCCGTGAGCTCATTCAATCTAAGCCATTGATCTGATTCTAGATCAGATCTTGACCGTTGTCCAAAATCAAAGACTTGTGACTTGATCTAAGCCCTTGGATTGGTTGTTGGGAATGCATATGGACTGTCCACCTTTAAGCTATCATGCACCTTCCCACATTGGATCCAAACTCAATTTTTGATCTAAACCATTGAATTATATATCAAATTAATCCGAACCGTCAGAGATTTCTTTAAATAGACCTCAAATTCTTCTTCTTTCTCACACCAAAAATTCAGGAGAATTCTCTTCCTCCATTTCTCTCCCTCTCCTCCACCATAGCCACTATTCTAGCTAACTTTCATTGGATTTACTATTCACCCACTTCCTAAAAATGAATTTTGAACAACTTTGATTTACATGGGTTTTCACTTCCTCAATGCCTTTGAATTCCTTTCAAGAAATTCATATTCTTGATCCATCTAAATCCTATGTGATTAGGAATTCTTCTTTTCATTCAAAGTCATTTTGAAGAAAGACTATCGTATTCCTAGAAATTGATTCTTCTCTATAGTTGAGACTCATCAGGTTATCTAAATCCCGACAGACAAGTTCTACTTGTTTTGTTTCCTATCATTCTTGGTCATGTTGACAAGTTTTCGTTAAAATATGCACAACCAAACCAAAGAAGGGATCCTTAAAACTTGGTTGCCATCACCTAAAGTGGCTATGCCATATATGCTAGGATATGCTGGGAAGTAATCTCGATGAAATTAATGTGAAGGTGAATGTGTGCAAAAGAAGCACAAATTAATTTTTTTTGGAATGAATTCTAAAGATGACCTATAAAGTTCACTGGAACATCTAAAGTGAACAGAGCTTAAGGCTAGATTAAACATATTAAGATGGTGAACGTAGCTCATAAAGTAATATGATGGTACAGTGTTGTGACACCTTGAACATTTCAGAATATTTTTCGCGCACAGTAAAAATTTGCACGGTTCATTTTGAGGCAAGTGACATTTTTTCCCAAGTAAATATTGCCATAATGTTTGAGATTAACATATTTATGAAATTATGAAGTTAAAATTTTTGGTGTTTTGACTTCATAGAAAAATAGTAGACATTGATACGAGCTTGTGGTATTTTTCGGATAATTTTTCAAAGCTTGGAAGTATTTTTAGTGAATTTTTGAAGTTGGAAAATAGGAAATTAAATTGGAATTTCCACATGGCATTTTGTGATTGGTTGGAACATATCACCTTGCCACATGTCAACACTTGATTGGTTGGAAGACTTGGAAGACTTTGACTCAGATTACTATTCTTAGGTTGATTCATCTAAATCTGGACCGTAGATCAAAATCACAGACTTTTGACTTGATCTAGGCCTTTGGATTGGTTTTGGGAATGCATTTGGACCATCCATCTTGGAGCTATCATGTGTCTTCCTACACATGATCAAAAACTCATTTTTAATCTTTGCCGAAGTGTTGGAACAAATGCCAAGTTATGCAAAATTCATGAAGGACATCCTCTCCAAGAAAAGGAAATTTGGCAAGTACGAAAAAATCCAACTGACTAAAGAGTGTAGTAACATCCTACAATGGAAGCTTCCAAGTGATATTAGAATAGTTTAGTTAATTAATAAGCTTTTATTTGCACTACTACAAAAATCGAAATAGACGTCGGTAAAATGACGACGGACAAAATAAATACCGTCGTTAAATTTTAAACGACGACGGTAATATAAAAACCGACGTGGATCAGAAACTAAAACACCTAAAAATTGGAAATTCATTTGGGTATTTTTAAAACACGACGCATAAAACTTTAAAAGCGTCGTCTTATGAAACATGCCATTCCGATCAGAAAAAAGATAACAAATAAACAACGACGGTATGTGTAAATATACCGACGTAGTAATTATAGACGACATTTTACATATAATACCGCCGTTTTGAACATCCAATAAACACGGAGGTAATTGTATTATTAACAGACGTACCAAGTACTATTTAATACGACCGTAATTTGATAATTACCGACATGTAAAGTTAATTAACCACGTCTGTCTTTTATTATTTTACGCCGTATTACACATTAGACTACGACAGTTTTTATAAATAAAAGGTGGTGGTAAATCGTTACCACGTCGTCATAATATAATATAACGACGTGGTTTTTCAGATAATACGACAGTTCTATTAATTATATCGCCGTTGTAAATCATTTTCACGTCGTTTCTATTAATTATACCGTCGTTGTTGTTTAAAACAAGCGCGACAATAAAAGTCAAAATAAACGTCAGTAAAACGACGACGGAAAACATAAATACCGTCGTTGTAGGTTTCAACTTCGAAACTTTCGAACTGAAACGTCACGCTTTATCTGCGAAATTGGGGACTGAAACGGTGGCTTTTAGGTTTCCAAGTCGAAATAAAGGCCCTTTTCGGTTTTCAAGTCGTAATAAAGTCACTTTTAGTTTTCCAATTCCAAATAATTCCTTTAAATTGGAGTTTTTAGTCCAAACGTTCAGTATATCTCAATTCTCTCTGAATGGTTTCAGTCATGCAAGAATGTCTTTCTTTGGAACTCAGTTGTGTTTTTACACCCAACCAATTTAAGAACTTCGGTTTGGTGTAAAACAACAACTGAGTTCCCGAGAAAGATTGCATATTTAGTTTCTTGTTTAACACAAAGTTCTATTTCTCTGTAGTTATTTTTATTTAAGACGTCGGTTTTATGCTGAGGGTTGTGAAAATATTTTACAACGACTTTGTTTGTAACTAACTGACGTAGTATATATTTATGACGTCCCTATTATTTAAAAACCGTCGTGTATATTTTAATTTATACGACGTTTTAATTTTACTTTCCGTCGTCTTTAAAAACGCGGTCATTTGAAAAATTTGACCGCGAATTGTAATTTTTCGAATTTGCCCTAAACCCTATATATATATATATATATAACATTTTGCTATCTTCCTTCAACTCATATTCTAACCTGAAAGTTTTCTGTCTCCATCAGTTGCTTCAAGTCGAGGTACATTTCATTCCTGCTTTGTTATAGTTGTAAATGTTACCTCTTTCATTCCGTTTTCAGTTTCTCAAATTATTGAAGTTAATTTGTTTGAACATTTGCAGTTTCAATATGGAAATCCAAATAAGTTATGCTCCCCTCTTCGGCTTTTGTTTGTTGTTTCTTTTTTTAATCCTGTTATAGTTGCAAAAGGTTTATAAATGTATCTCTGACTAAAACTTGCTTTTTTTTTAGTCCTAGTTTTGCAGTGCAAGAAGGCAACGCTAACTCATACACACAAGAACAAATTGATGAAATTCGGATCGAATTTCATATGTAGCCCCTCTTTTTCTAATTACAGATTTAATATTATGGATATGATATTTTGTATGGATATATAGTAGGAATAAAGATTGGTAAACTATGTAATTATTATTGAATCTTCAAGTTTTATGAAACAAATTATTCTTGAGTATATTTATTGTATGGTGTGGATTATTTGGAGCTGAATTTATTGTTCACAAAGCATTATGGTTGTTTTTTAGCTAAAATCGTTGTAGAGAACCATTGGAAGCAAGAAAAAAAAAAGATAAAATGTAAAATTACTACGTCTTTGGATATAATAAACGACAGTTCTTTCAAAAAAACCGTCGTCTTTGCATTAATAGACGATAATTCTATCACAAAACCGTCTTCTTTACATATAATAGACGACATTTCTTTCATAAAAATTGTCGTCTTTATATATAATAGACGACAGTTTTTCATAAAAACCGTCGTCTTTACATATAATAGACGACTGTTTTTCCATAATAGACGACAGTTCTTACAAACCGTCGTCTTTACATATAATAGACATCATGTATTTCATAAAAACCATCGTCTTTAAATTAATAGACGACGGTTTTGAGTAAAAGCATCGTCTCTATAAATAATAGACGACGGGATTTTACCGTCGTGGTTTTATGCGTAAAAGATGTCGGTCTATTCCTCGACGGTTGAAAAACTAAATTTACGACGGTAAATTACCGTATTCTATTGCGATTTTTGTAGTAGTGTTGACTTCCTTTTTCCAACTAGGACTTGAAGTCCAAGTTAAGTAAGACCTTTTGATTGGCTGTGAGCTAAAGGGGGTTGGGCCTTTATTGTGAGGTTAGGTTAATGAGCCTTTGTTTGACCTTGGCTGGCTGTGAGGTATAAAAGGAAAGGACAATATTAACTTGAGGGGGGATATCAACGTGGGGGCAACATCATATTGGACACAAAATATCAACGTTTTTGGAGGGAGTTGGAGGAAAGAGATGATGGCAAAGCAAGGGGAGGAAGGCTCAAGTCTAGGGTTTTTCTAAACCATGTTATTTTTCTTTGTGATTTTTATTATAACTATGAGGAACTAATTTTTTTAGCTACCTAATCATGAATATTCAGTTTCTTAGTTAATATTAATTTCAAGTTTTTCCCTTTTTATTGAGTATCTTTTGCTGTGCTTAATGTTTAATTTGGTTTGGATGCCTGATCACCATCGAGTTGAATTAGTGTGATGCAAGTTAGAGTAGATGCCATACTTAACTTGAGTTGTACTTCTTGCAATTGATACGATGAATGACTAATTGATGCCATGCAATTAGGGTTTGTGTGATCGCTACATAATTTCCATAGAGCTTAATGGGTCTTTATGTGTCAAATTCATCTAGATGCCATAGAGAATTGCATGTAAAGATACTTTTGATGTGACAGGATGCCATGACCATTGAATAGTTTAGGGAAATTGATCATCAATAAAGGGGAAGTACTTGGAATTGATATGCTAAGGGATTGGGTAGGATTGGTTAAGGTGAAATCGGATGCTCTAGTGCCTTTTTCTCTTGATTTTCCTAAATCTTTTGTGACGTGCAACTCTGTCTTTCGTTTCAATTGCTTTCTTTAATTTAGTTTTTCTCAATTACAAATTCAAATCAATTTTATCCATTCTCAATTTAAAATTAGTTTCAGTTTAATTGGTAGGAATATTAAGAATTAAATCAATCCTTGTGGGACAATATCTGTGCTTACTTAGCTATATTATCTTTTGATTCGTATACTTGCGAGCATTAAAATTTGATTAATTTGGTAAACTTGAATTTCGCAATAGCTGCGTTTTATTGATCAGATTCTAGAAAGGCTTGCTGGGCACGCTTATTACTATTTTCTAGATGAGTACTCAGGGCATAATCAAATCCCTATCGCACCGGAAGACCAAGAAAAAACGACTTTCACATGTCCATTTGGCACTTTTGCCTATAGTCGTATGCCTTTTGGGTTTTGTAATGCTCCTGCCACTTTTCAGCGTTGCATGATAAGCATTTTCTCTGATATGGTTGAGCAATTTATTGAGGTATTTATGGATGACTTCTCTGTTTTCGGTCCATCTTTTGATTGTTGTTTGGATAATTTGGCATTAGTGTTGGCAAGATGTGAAGAAATCAATTTAGTTCTGAATTGGGAAAAATGTCATTTTATGGTACAAGAAGGAATTGTGTTGGGACATAAAGTTTCAGCCAACGATATTGAGGTTGACCATGCAAAGATTGAGACCATAGAAAAATTGCCACCCCCTTATACAGTGAAAGGAATTCGAAGCTTCTTGGGACATGTTGGGTTTTATCGTCGATTTATTAAGGATTTCTGGAAATTATAAAGTCTCTTTGTAAGTTGCTATTGAAGGAGTCCGAATTCAACTTTGATTCGGAATGTTTGGAGGCATTAATTTATTGAAAGAGAAGCTCACTACTACACCTGTCATTGTTGCACATGATTGGGAATTACCTTTCGAGATTATGTGTGATGCAAGTGACTATGCTATTGGAGCGGTCTTGGGTCAAAGGAAGAATAAATTACTACATGTGATCCACTATGCCAGTCATACATTGAATGATGCCGAACAAAATTATGCCACTACGGAAAAGGAATTGTTGGCAGTGGTATTCACATTAGATAAATTTCGTTCTTACTTATTGGGTGCGAAGGTAATTGTGTATATGGATCATGCGGCTTTGAAATTTTTACTTGCCAAAAAGGAAGCAAAACCGAGGCTAATTCGATGGGTTTTATTGCTTAAAGAGTTTGATATTGAAATTCAAGATAAAAAAGGATTTGAGAACGTGGTGGCCGACCACCTATCTCGGCTAGTCCGTGACGATGAAGCTATAAACGACGTTGCACCCATCCTAGAGACATTCCCTAACGAGCAACTATTTTTCATCAATTCTAAGAAAGAAGTCCTTACTCCCTGGTATGCAGACTTTGTCAATTATCTAGCTTGTGGTATTCTTCCCACTAATATGTCCTTTTATTAGAAAAAGAAATTCCTATCTTTGGTAAAACATTATTATTGGGATAATCCATATTTATAGAAGCACAATCCTAACCAAGTTATACGAAGATGTGTACCAGAGACAAAGAGGGTTGATATATTAGTGCATTGTCACACTTTGGAGTATGGGGGCCATTATGGTGCTTCCAAGACTGCAGCCAAGGTTCTATAATCTGGGTTCTTCTAGCCTACGTTGTTTAAAGATGCTCAAGAATTTTTACAACGCGTGATTCTTGCCAACGTACTAGAAACATCTCTAGTAGAAACCAAATGCCCTTGAATAATATTCTGGAGGTAGAATTATTTGATGTTTGGGGTATTAACTTCATGGGCCCGCTTCCGGCATCATATGGGTTACAGTGGATTATGTATCAAAATGGGTTGAAGTTGCTGCCTTACCCACTAATGATGCCAAGATTGTGGTTAAATTCCTGCGAAAGAATATTTTCACAAGGTTTGGGGTCCTTCATGCAATTATTAGTGATGGAGGTACGCAGTTTTGCAACCGTCAATTTAATTCTTTTCTTGCAAAATATGGCACTACCCACAAAGTTTCCACTCCTTACCATCCGCAAACTAGTGGGAAAGTTTAAGTTTTGAATAGGGAATTAAAGAAAATCTTGGAAAAGACAGTGAATGCCTCCAGGAAACATTGGTCATTGAAATTGGATGATGCACTATGGGCTTATAGAACGGCATTCTAAAGCGATAATTGGGATGTCACAACTTCTTTTTGGGAAAGCATGCCACCTTATGGTCGAATTGGAGCATAAGGCGTCTTGGGCCATTAAAACACTCAATTTTGACATGAGTTCGGCAGGTGACAAGAGGAAGTTGCAATTGAATGAGTTAGATGAACTTGAATGAATCATATGAAAATGCGAAAATTTACATGGATCGTACAAAGGAGTGGTTTAAAAGCACATCTTGAAGAAAGAATTTTATGTGGGACAAGGCGTTCTCCTCTACAACTCACGGCTTAAACGCTTTCTCTGGAAACTTCACTCTCATTGGTCTGGGCCATTCACGGTGTTAACAGTGTAGTTGAAATGAAGAATGATCGTGACGGTACAACATTCAAAATCATATGTGGCAGCCGCATTTCTTGAGGAGGAGACCACCGTCCTCCTCGATGATCCAAATAAAAGCATCTGAAAGTCGGGCTATTGACTCTAGGTACTTTCGTTCCTTATTTTTTTAATTTTCGTTTGTATGTTCCCGCATTTATTACTTTTACTTTTCTTTGTCCTTACTTTTATTTTATTTTTAAACATTGAGGACAATGTTTGGTTTAGGTTTGAGGTTTGAGGTGGGTAACATTCGTTTTATATTTTTAAACATTGAGGGCAAAACATTGGTGTTTATATTTCTATTAAACTATTTTCATCTGTACAGGATTTGAAGATCTATTAGTTTTCGCACAAATTTAATCTGTTTCCAAATTTTGTCTAAATAAAAGTTGTGCGATTTTTTGAACATGTAAGGCTTGTCAAAATCCGTGCGGTACTTTGTGAGATAATCACTAAAACTGATCACGAGGTCGAAAAAAAGAAGAAGCAGTTTTTCCAAAATATGAATTTTAGTTAAAGTTATTACTTTTTCTTGCTAATAGAGATGTATATGCCATGTTTTTATCATGAATGCTTTACTAACGTGTTGGCATGAAGGGTTATTGAATTATAATCTTTGCACTTCACAATACCATGCTCGTAATGTTTTGGTGGACAAGGTTGCTCTGCTCGAATGATTATGGAATATTAGTGGAGACTACCATTGTGAGAACATTGAGCCAAAAGCCATTCTTTGAGAGGATTTTCTTGTTTATACTCTTAAACACTCTTCAATCTTGTTCTTAATTAGATTGCTCTCATTAGGTTTGTATTGGATACTAAAGCATGCCCTTACTTTTGTAGGTACGTCGCTTCCAAGTTGAATGGACCATGAGAAATGATGTTAGGCTATGCATGTTTTCACCCACTAAAAGGCCTTTTATCCTACCCTTTTGCATGCGTCATTAACCCCTTCATAACCAAACACTTAGCATTTCTTTCATCACCCTTATTTTCTTTAACCTATATAACCCGTTTCTAAGCCATGCCTTATAAAGTGATGAAAATAAGATGGTTGAGCTCTACACCAAAGAATTGGCGTATACCGAGGGGTTTGTGCCAAATTGTAAGAGAAAAAATAAAGAATATTGAAAACAAAAGAAAAAAGAAAAAGAAAAAGAAATACAAAAGAAGAAAATATATTTTGCAAGGCAAAAGAGTAAAAGTTCAAGAAACTCCAAAAGGAGTAGTAAAAATGCACAATTCCTGGACGCTGAGTATTACAAAATGTTCAAAAAGAGTTGGCCATGTATGTGATATGAATAATGCTTTGGTATGTCCTAATTTTTTGTTATTCCTTTCCTTTCTTTCTTAACCCATGTCTAGCCTTTCATTACAACCTAAGTAAAAGACCTAACTGATCTTTTGGGAAATCTTGCTTGGAGGTGAGGTATGTACTCTTGTTCTTAGTATTTGATTCTTTTCATGAGACATTATTTTCAGAAATTGATGTTCTTCATGCCAAGCATATGTGTTAATATTTGATTTCCATTACATAACTTCACACACATATTTGACATCTGTTGAGGATTAGAGTCAATGAGAAATAATTCCATGGCGTTCGAGTGTGGTTGTCTTTAATCTTTGATGTTATGGCTTTTATTACTACACATTACACTATGATGCTCAAAGTGGCATAACTTTAGTGATGCAAATGTAATTAGCATTCATTGGTTTTTATTAGCTTGTTTAAAGTGGTGCCTTTAACGACTTTGTTTTGCAGTAAAACGTTTGTGGGTATCGTAACTGGTAAACCCTCAGGAGACTCCTCCTACTAGGGACACCTAGAGGTTTAACGGCTTGTGGCACATGCTAAGTGCCATCGAGATTACCTGCGAAAGTGGTTTAGTTAGCTTTTCATTTTGTTTTTGTTTTTGTTTCTAATTTTGCTTGAGGACTAGCAAAAGATATGTATTTTGCGTATATAATCTATCTATATTTGCATTGTTTTCGTGTGAAATTGTTTAGTTTAATGTGTTTAGTGAAGATTTTGTAGGCAATCATACCTGGCAAGAGTTTGGAGCTAAAATTATGATTTTTAAGGCTTACGGGACTGAAATGGATAGAATTATCAACTCAACAAACTCTCAAGAACTCACTCTGTCATTTCATCAAACACCTGGAGTGCATCTGTGCAAATGTCAATTTATATCAACAACGGGTCTCAGACCAGCGCCAGAACGTTTGAGTTAGAGAAGTTTACCATCATTTGTGGATCTGAAGCTGGGCATTTGCTGAGGTCTGTGAGCATTGGATAAGTAGTTGTCGTCGATGGGACTTCTATCAATATTAGAGAAGCAGGTTATGGCTTTACAATTGGAGTCTGAAAAGTCAAAATTAGAAGCCGAGGAACCTGGTACTAAGTTGGTCGAGAGCCAAAAGTTTGTGGAGGAATTATCAAACAAGGTTAACGTACTTCAAGATACACGTCAAGAAAGGCCTGCTCAGCTAGAGATTGTTTAGGAAAGGAGCATCTTTGAAGCACCTTCATTGCCTAACCATCTTTGGGCTTTTCGGAGTTGAGTTCTGGTGAGTTCCCTTTCAGGTTTGCCATATCTTCTCACAACAAACCATCTCCCCTCATGCTTAATAGTTGCAAATGGATCTTCAACCCTTTTGTTCTTTGGACTGTTTATATTTGGAGTATTACTAGAGCAGGAAGTAACATGTACCCATCTTGGTTTTCTCTCATCGATATCCATTTTTGGGACTCCTTTTTGGTGAGAAATGAGATCACTAGGCCTTTTAAAGTCCTTGAGCCTATCAAAAATGTTTTTTTGCCCCTTGGTGACTTTTTTTGGAGTGTTAGGTCCAAAACAACTGGTAGGAGGCTTGACAATCTCAGCAACTAGGTTAGCTTCTCTGTCGATTATGTCTTCATCGATCTTGGCACCTATTGCAGGTATCTCTAGATTGCATTCACATTTGCATTTGCTTCACAAAACTACCCAGCCACAATTGAGGCTTTGGGTCTTTCTACTTGTCTCAAGGAGACTTTTCTACTTCCTCCTTCCTCCAAGTCTATGGTGAGTCTCCTCTTGGCCTAGTTAGGCCATTTGATGTTCATCATATTAACATGCATGTTTGGGAAAAGATCTTTCTCTACTGCATCAGGTGGTGCTTTCTCCATCTTGATGTCTCCTCGGATGATCATATCTTGCACTAAATCCTTGAACTGGACACAGTTCTTTATAGATTGGGAAAAAGAATTATGATATTTCACTACTACAAAAATCGAAATAGATGACGGAAATCCACCGCCGTCTAGGGTCATCCAAAACCGTCGTGAAATCGACCGACATCTATTCATGTATAAAACCACGACGGTTAATAACCGACATTGTTAAAGAATACTACGTCATTTCTATTAATAAAACCGACGTCTAATAACAATAAAACTTCATAAAGAGGAAAAATCGACAACCTTAGACGTCACTTTCATAAAATTAGTGCCGTCTCAAAGGCTTTACAAGTCAAAAATTTCATTGTTACCGCCGTAACATAAATGAACCACGGCAGAATGTCAAACATACAGACGTCTATTATATTTAAAGACGTCGGTTTTATTATAAAAACGTCGTATTTTATCCAAAGACGTCGTATTTTATAAAAACCGTCGTTATTAAATACTGTCGTCTATTAACTTTAAAACGAGGGTTATTAACTGCAAAACTGACGTAGTAATTTTACATTTTTGCTCTTTTGTTTTCTTGTTTCCAATGGTATCATAAATATATACTCAAATATGCTATTACCCACGCCATACATATATATACTCAAAAATTATTTCTTTCATAAATAGAATATCAAGAGTACAATAGAACAAAATAAAATCTAAAAAATGAAAGTACTCTAGAGTACACCAAAATTCTTATACCTAATTATCCTTTAAATCAAGTTCTCCATATGTATATAGAGCTATACATTCATCATCACCAATTTTCCTCTGCATTCTATCTGAACTTCATCACTTTGTACCGCTTCTCCCTTGGATGCAATTACTCTCTTCCCTTTGTACACTTATAATCTGCCTCATATGGTGTGTCACCGAAATCTGAACAAAAGAAGGAAGAAAACCAAGATTTTAAATATATAAAAAAGCAAGTTTTAGTAAGAGATTAAAGGACAAGAGACCAATTCTCTACCCCTATACATTAAAGAACACTAGACCAAATTAAGACCTAATCATTTTAACACAACAAAGATGCATTCCACTAAAATGAACTTGGACCAACACTATAGCAGATTATAGCAAGCAATATAAGTTCAGACGACGGTTTTACATAAAGCGGCGTATTTTACAATTACAGGCGACGGTTTTTCCAATAACCGTTGTCTTATGCTACAAAAGACAGCGAAGGGTTATGACACCAGCCATCAAATTTCATACGACGGTATTAAAGAACAACCGCCTTATAACTGAAATACAGAAGACGATTTTAATAAAAAACCGTTGTCGTATGAAAAGAGAATAAATCTCACATTGCCATTCCATTTCGAAGAACAAATGCTAACCAAATATTAATAAAGACCCATATAAAAAGCATGCAAATATTAAGACCCATCACGACAGAGAGTGATTAAGAACACATATCTTAAGATTTAAAGGACGCAAAACATATATCTAAAACCCATAAGGATCATATCCAACGAAATTTTTCAATGATTTTAGAAGCAACAAAGTCAGATTAAGTTTGTACTTAAGAACCTAGAAAGGAATATCATTCAATGAACAACAAGCTTGTGAGATTAGGGTTCGAACTTACAGGTACGCGCAGAGCTGTTAGATTCTGAAAATGATTTTCGAGGTAAACTTGGATTCGACGGATCTTGGGAGCACAACTTAGAATTAGAGTTGAAGAGAGAGAGCCAAATATTTAAGACATAGAGCGAAAGGATTATCATTCAATGAACAATAAGCTTGTGATATTAGGGTTTGAACTTACAGTGCACGCGCAGATCCGATGGATTCTCAAAATGGTTTTCGAGATAAACTTGGATTCGACAGAGCTGGAGAGCACAACTTAGAATTAGAGTTGAAGAGAGAGAGCCAATATTTAAGACAGCGCGAAAATTGAAAATTTTAGGTCAACGTCAAAATTTCTAATAGCGCGCTATTAAACATCGACGAACAAATAATAACTGACGTTAAAGTGTTACAATTATACGACCGTTATTATATTTATACTGCCGTAGTTTCACTTTTCTACGTCACTAATTAATAAAGAAGGATGTCTAATTCAAATAAAATGTCTGCATTTAACACGGCGGTTAGTATATTAAATACGACGGAGTTAAATATTTTCACGAACTAAAACCATCACGGACAAATTAAAAACTAATAAGAATATTCAGGTTTTGGTGTTGCTTTGGGATTGAACGCGTTAGCCCAAGGATGGAATCGAAATAAAACAAAATAGAAAACCGGCGTCGTTTCAATATACCCTAAACCCTAAACACGAAACACTAAACCCTAAATACTAAATTATAAATTTCATTAAATGAAAAAAATATTAAAATAATACAAAAAAGGTTTAGACTGGTTTCTTCTAAATTAGATTGCTAAAAGTAGTAATTAATATATTTGAATTTATCACACCAATGGATGACACAAGCCACATATATATGAACATTTTATGTAACTATAAGAGATTTTGTGATTTATCAATAATTTTTTGTTCTTTGAATTTCATTTTTAATTTTTATGACTCAAATATATTTTTATAAGCCTTAGTGGGAAGAAAATATCTCAATGATTCCGTAATGGTTTCCGATGTATTTTTTGGAACTTTTTAAAAGTTATTATGAATATTATGATTTAAATTGAATTAAAATTTTGTTTTAACCACGTCGGTATGAAGTAATAACCGTCGTGGTATGCTTAATTTTCACGTCCGTAAGAAGAAAAATATCGCCGTCATATCTCAATGATTCCATAATGGTTTCCGATGTATTTTTTGGAACTTTTTAAAAGTTATTATGAATATTATGATTTAAATTGAATTAAAATTTTGTTTTAACCACGTCGGTATGAAGTGATAACCGTCGTGGTATGCTTAATTTTCACGTCCGTAAGAAGAAAAATATCGCCGTCATATTTACCAATGTGTTTATTTAACCTTAAGACGTCAGTAAGGAGGACAATAAAGACATCAATAATTAATTACAACGTCCTTTATAGAGATGTTGTTTGTCGTCATGACGTCAGTTTTCTTAAAATTATAGTCGTTTTATGTCTTTAAATTTTTAAGAACCGCCGTTGTTTAAAGTTACAACGTTCGTATTTTATTAACCGTCGTTGATTGTATTTATGACGTTTGTTTATAATAAATTACCGTCGTTGATTGTATTTATGACGTCGTTTTGTTAAAATCTCAATTGGTTTCATATTTGGTCATTTTGCCAACTTAAGTTGATACATGCAAAGCAACACACAAAATACATTTCTTATAAAATACTCTACATAATTAGTTGATGATATAAATTATATTGTGATCATATAATAAAGTGATTAAAACAGAGTTCATCTCATATATAAATTATTAATGTGACAGTTACAAAACATATAGTTTCGTAAAACCTCTATAAAATTAATTTGGTGCCGAAAGCAGAGTTTCATTGTATTCGATCACCTCAAACCTATCCCCATCAGTAACGTTATAAGGTCTACTGCAAACCAACTTCCCATCTCTGTGGCATTCAATCCTCACCAACATGTGCCTCAACTTGAATAAAATTGTGCCGCCTTCCGTAATGAAAACGACATCATTACCACTCAAATTCCCAGCCAACCATTCAGATAAAACATTTGTGCGAAATATAAAGAGCACATTCCATGACTCACGCACTCCATATTCCTTCATAACCCAAAATTCTATCAACTCATGACCACCACGTCTCCTGGTAAATGAAAAACATAAGCATTCTCCATTGCCTCCTAAAACTACATTAACCGCCATACTTTTAACATCATTGTCATCGTCATCACCATTGCCATTTAAAGGAGGGCATGGAACTTCCCTGAACTTCTCCTTTGCCAAATCAAAAGCAAATATGGTTAGCTCTTCATTAGGATCAAAGCTGTAGGCCGGGAGCCAATGCAGTGCTTCATTTGTAAGGACCCCCAAGCCAATGGTGATGCTTATGAAAAAGGACAATGAGTGGTGGCCGGGGAATTCAATGATTTTCTAAGTGTTCAATTTGGCAGAGAACATCTCCACAAACCACTTGTTAGTAACAACTCCAGCTATGAAAATTTTGTAGTCGTCAGTGGATGACACATAACCCAGACCATGGCCAAATCCATATTCAGCATATTCAGTAGTTTCCGCCGCAAACACAAATTTTGGGTTAGGCAATTCGTGGATGAATCTGGTTGATGGGTTCCAGAGAATAAGGGAAGAAGGTGTGGTTTTTGAGTGAACAATCTAGGAATGACGCCGTTTCGAAATCCAAGGATCGGATTTGATTGTCGGTGGAGATGAGGAGCCTCTTGGTAAGGGTTTTGCATTCGGAGGCTAGCTTGAATTGAGCTTGAGCAAGCGTGTGTCGGAGAGTATGATAGAATACCATCGTTTGAAACGGGCCAGAATCGAATCGAGAGGTTTCACGGCAACAGTGCAGAATTTGGACAAAAATATCTTCATTGAGTTGGCTGCCTTGGTTGAGCTTCTTGACGACATTGGAAAATTGGAACCGGAAAGGAAAGCCAAATAAAAAATCCGACGTAATATTAAATTTAAGGCGACGTTATATAAAAATCACCGTCGTGGTATATCAAATAAAGCAGAGTAGTAAACGACGTGGTGATTTAAATAAAGCGGCGTAAACAACAAAAAAACCCGACGTCTAATAAATTTTGGCGTTGGTTTTTATAATTCACGACGTTTTAATTACAACCGTCGTGGTATTTAAAATAAAACGACAGTTATATTTAAAAAAGACGTCTAACTTTATTATGTCGGTTTTGTATTATTCTCGGCGTAAAATTATAACACCACGGTTGACTACGTTTTATTTGCAAAAGCACGAGTTAATTACCGCCGTGGTCAGTTTATTAAAAGCAGCGTGAAAAAGACCAAACCGCCGTGTACACTTTCAAAAGTAATTGGAAAATAAAACTTGAAATGATTTTGAATAAAAAAATCTTAAAATGATTTCGGAGAAATGATAGAGTTAGAAATATACCTTTGCCTTGCAAAGAAAGTTTGTTTTGTTTGACAAGGAGGAGTAGAGGAACTTGAAAGCTTCAAGTAATTGCTACGGAAGGAAAATTGAGAAACCACCGCAATGGAGCACTGATCCTGCATGCTATGGAAGGAAAACCGAGAGGTCCGGAAGGTGAAATATTTTATCGGTTTGAACGAAAAATTTATTGTTCGTTGGACGTTTGATTTTCCAAAGGGATTCGAACTCGTTTGCCAAGGGCATATTTGACAAAAAAACAAAATAGAAAACCGCATCGTTTCAATATCTTCTCCGTGGATTAGAAATATTTTCACGACGTTATATTTAAATAAACGCCGTGGTAATAAATATTAACGGCGCTTTATATAAATAAACCGACGTGGATTAATGTTTTAACAACATTATATTTAAATAAATGACGTGGTAATAAATTATTAATGTGTCTGTGGATAAATAAACCGACGTGGATTAGAAATATTACACGTTGTAAATTATAAATCTACCGCCGTGGTAATTAATAATTATTAATATTCTTTCTTACACTTTCAGTTTATGTGGGAAGTCAGACGGCATTTATTTTGTTAAACCGTCGTCCCAACTTTTGACGTCTGTTTTTCGTACATGCTGTCGTTGTTTTTTGTGTAAGAGTTTAATAGGGAACAAACGCTATTTAATAAGACGACGCTTTTTTATTTGGCTGCGTCGTATTTTTGAAATGCCCAATCTGAATTCCATATTTTAGGTGTTTTTTTTACTTAAACACGTCGGTTTTCATTTTACCGTCGTCTTTATAAACTCAACGTCGGTATTTTGACTACCGTCGTGGTTTTCTGGTCGTCTTTTTCCATTTTTGTAGTAGTGTTTGCAGTATGATTTTCCTCTTATCTCCTTAGGTTTGTGGAATTTTTAATTTGGACCAAGCTTGAGAACTCTGCCCTCAATCAATTCATCAAAGATGTCATCCGCAATAGACAAGTCAAACGAGCATGATTTGTGGTTATGCTTGTAAGGTATAAAACTTCCAGTAGGTGGTGGAGCATTTCTTTGCTCTTTTGGTGGCCTTACAACAGTTTTGCACACGATTGGATTCTTTTGTGGCATTTGCTCAGCCACTGCTACTTCCACGGCTATGCACTCCATTGCTTCTTCCACATTTTCCTCGAAAACTTCCACTTGATGAACAAGATTTTGGTTTTTGAAAAGGCAGGCTTGGAACCATAGGTTGGCTTGGAATAGCTTCTTCTCTGAGTAGTAGTTCATATTTTCCAACTTTCTGAGCGACTTCTTGGACATCAATGAACTCTATGTCATCAAACTTCTCCTCGTAGGTATTCTTAGAGCATTTTGTGCCATTCTGGTGAAATGCTTTTCTTCCATGGGAATTTTGCACTTCATTCTCACCTTTTAAACCTGGCAATAAAATTATGAATAGACTCCTTCTCATATTGTTTAAGATCAGTTAAATAATTAATAGTGACTTCAGGTTTATGTCTATAATATTGATCACAAAAACTGGATTCCATATGATCCCAAGTCCCGATAGAGTTTGGAGTCAGGTTGGAATACCAAGTAAAAGCTTGACCTGATAGGATCTTCACCTGAAATGGTGAGTCATAATCATTAGAATACCCTAAATATCTTTTGGAAATATTAAGTGCAAAACAAAACACTATTAGCTTTGATTGCTATGTCATTATGAAAGAACATCTTAACAGTTTGATGGGGCTAAATAAAACTTTCAGGACGTATGGGAGAGTGAATTGACAAAATACAGTTTTTCTTTGGGCTGTGTTCGGACCAAAAATCTCATTTTTTCCATAGAATTGGAGATATTGCTCTTTGAACAAGAATATGGCCAAAACCATGACCATGCAAGATCAAGTCAACTGCAGTAAGCTACATTCTCTCCGATGGTCATTTACTTTGCTCAAATGAAGTTTCTTTCTTCTTGAAAGTTGTTCATTTGGGTGTCTACTATCATCTGTCCAAAGTTGGCGGCCATTGGATAAGTATTTGAATCCTCAAAGAGACAAACACTGAAGCCTGTTCAAAGGGCATTTCAGTATCAATCAACTGCAGTCAGGTACATTCTGTCCGATGAGGGACTTAAGAGTGTCTGAATGAGTTTTCTTTCTTCATGAAAGATGTTCAGACAGATGTCTACTATGTTGTATCTGAATTTGGGAGCATTTGGATAAGTGTAGTCTTCTCAGATTCATGTCCGAAGAGTAGCCTGTTCAAAGGGCATTTTAGTATCAGTAAGCTACATTCTGTCGGATGAGGAACTTAGAGTGTCCGAATGAGTTTTCTTTCTTCATGAAAGATGTTCGTACAGATGTCTACTACAACATGTTCGAATTTTGAAGCAATCCAATAAGTATATCATTCTCAAAGTGCTAAACACTGAAACATGTTCAAAGGGATGTTGCTGGTGACGATCAGTGTGTCCTAGAGAGCAATTTGGCTTGCTTCCCCTTCTCTATTGAAGTTCACTTCTTCATGAGAGTCATTCCCCCTGATGTCTAGTATAACATATCCAAAAATGGGAGCATTTGGATCAGTGTAGCCTTCCCAAACTCATGTCCGAAGAGGAGCTATGCAGACTACCAACCAACTTTCATTAGCTACATCAATGGAAAAATTAAGCCATGACGTGGGAGCTTGGTTTGAATCAGCAGGTGGAACTATCTCATTGGAGTAAATAAAAAAAAATTAAAGCTACTTACTCATTCCAATTGAGAAACCCTCAAGTGCACATGCTTCTTTGTTTTAATATTATGCTTTATGAGTTTTGTTAAAAGAAGAGATGGGCAGCCAACATAAAGAAATAACAAAGTATAAAGTGGCCGCTCATGTCCACCAATCAGAGGAGGAGAGAAGGAATAAAATATATATGAATGGACAAGTTGTGTCCTCAATATATTATTTTATCGTACTAATAAAGTGAATTGCTCTCACTGCCAACAGTTGCATGCTCGCAACAATATTCACAACACAAATACCAGCGGCCATCCACGCATGGCAGTTGGATTTCAGGGGCACAAACAGGCTAAAAAGGGAAAAGTGAACTAACCAATTGCAAAATGATTGAAATCCTTATTAGAGAAACTCTGACAGAAAACATACTCAATCTAAATGCTTCGATTTTATGAAAGAGGCTTAACTAATAGTTTAGTAGTTAGTATGACTATATTACAGACACAAGGAAATAGAAAATTTGTTACAAAAAATGTCAAGCCCGACTCATCGAAAAATATAAATAAATACGATTTCACTCAAGAGTCTCTAGTTTGCTCATTCTTTTGCTCTTGGCATCAGAACCTAGCATGATCAAAGTGATTGCCACCTTAAGTGGACTGTTTTGAAGAATCAAGTTGAGATTTAGAACTTGAATAGAGGGTGGCATCCACAGGCAGGCCTTCACCAAAATCAGCCATCCATCCTCTGACTCCATCATCCACCATTTCTGAAGGATATGCTTGAACCAACTTGCAGTATCTGGACGTGTCAAGTCCAACATTCCTACATCAAAAGCTATATTTGGAACCATGTATGGCTCTCCAAGCTTGTCTTTCACTAAAATGTTCGACTTCTTTGCTTCCTCAAAAAGGATTCTTCTTCTATTTGGCTTCTCATGACACAATGAAATCAAGTTTTGAAATTTTATAAATAGGGGGACTATAGTGCAAAAATCAGATTTTGCAATTTAGCCCGTGACTCATTTCAGAAACACCAACCAGGATCGCGACCCGACTGGCGACCCGACCGGACCGGACCATTTCGTTGACGAACAGCGATGATCTAGTTGATTATTAAGTTGAGACAACTCAAGATGCAAATTGATGGTTATGGAATGGAAGTGTCATTTCATACATATAACAACTACTTGATTGTTAGGATTAGGTGTTATAGGTGCGTTGAAAAGTAATGTATCTGTAATAGTTTGGTTCATTACACTAGTGAGTGTGTGATTCAAAGAATGATGTTGGTAGACTGTGAGAAAACTTACAGTGTTCTGCAGACGAATTATGTTGGTACTTTAGTGTTGACCATTCCCTCAAGTGGAAGTGGATTGGTGGTGATGATGTATCTCATCAAGATTGTGAGATGTATGTCAAAGTAGCATGAGAATCTTGAGGCTTATGCTTCAGGAAGTTTGCAGATTCATGTGTGGGAGATTCCACTCATGATTGGAGTTGACTGTGTTTTCTTTGCCTGAAACTTGGAGGCACCAAAGAGTTGGTTAGAAGTTTGAACTCTTTTGGAAATCTTGAGAGTTTGAAGTTGGTGTTTTCTCAAAATGAGATGAATACGAAGTTGAGGAAAGGGTTGACATACCTTAGTAAGAGATATGATGTTACACTTGTGTATCATCCAGTGAAGGAAATTGTAGTTGCTGACGTCTTAGGTCAGTGAACTCAAAAAGTGGTTGATTTCGACCTTGTGTACTGATCGAGGTTGAAGAAGAAAAGTGAAGAGCCAAAGTAGCTAAGTGGTAAGCGTTTGGAGGTTTGACTGTCCTTCAGAATGCACAATTAGAAATGAACGATGGTACGTGATACTAAGGAACAGTGTCCATCAGAAGTGGGATATTTATGGCGGAGAATGATTGTGTTGTTAACCGTGCCTGCAAGTTGTGCAAGTTGTACGCAGTGTACAATGATCTAAAGAGATAGCTTTGGATTTTCTTGTTGGTGCTAATACGAGTAGCATACTCTTCACGACAACTTTTCCTGATTATAAGGAAAGTTAAAGTGATTGGAACTGTGAATCTCGTGATGGGGAACCTAGAAATTGGGGATTGATTGATTGGAAGTTAAGTCCAAAGGATTGGTTTGTAAGCTTCTGAAAAGCTAAATGTGATTGGAAAGAGATAAGGAATAGGACAAAGGTCCGTTCGAAATTTGTGAATGCAGACAGAAGGGATTTTGAAAAACGTGAGGTGTGTAGCTCGAATAGGTGTGGAACTCAAGAAAGGTTTGCGAATCGAAAGGTTCTTAAATGAAAAAGGATGTTTGGATTTCGTTTCCTATTTAAGATGGCATTTGCAAGACTTAGTTCATCAAGTTGAGTAATGTGATAGTTAAGTATACAACTCTCATACTCAAGTTATTCTCCCTACAAGTTACCACGCAAAATACAATTGGCTTCTCCTTCTAGAGTTGATTTGGGTTTGAGCCTCAGCTTTACTCAGCAAGCTATGAAGCCAGTACCAAGGGCTGCAATGTGGCATCCAAATTTTTTTCCTCGAGAGGTCCTATTACAATCATTGATTCCGTGTTGCGGGATAATGAAGTAGCTGTTAGAGTGGCAAGAGATCTGCTAACTCCCAAGGATATGCATGTGCTAGAAAAGAAAAATGAGCAAACGGCGGTGGAAGACACTATGGCTCTAAGTGTCCAATCTGCAACATCTATTGCAAATTTCAGACAGCGACTGGCGGCAAAGAACCAAGAAGTGCAAGAACTGATGATGCAGTTAGGGAACCAGAGGGGTGCACTGTGGGATTGCCACAATGTAATACAAGAATTGAGAGATGAGTTAAGCAATGAGCATGAAAGAAATGCTCTGGAGGCCTTCCAGCTAAGGCATAAGATTGACGAGTTTCAATCAGTAAACAAGAGACAGAAGGATGAGCTAAAGAGTGAACATAGAGTAACGACTAATGATCATCGCACACTGGAGAAGCACAAAGATGACCTCTCCAGAATGGTTGAGAGATACTCCAAAGAGATGAAGGAGAAGATGGATACCTTCAAAAGGAGAGGGTCCGAGAGGACCATGAGAAGGTGTTTGCAGATGCTAGAGATGCAGTGTTCGTACAGCTATTTGGTGGAACTAGTGTTGAGGTTCGCGGTGTGAAGATTATGGAACCGAGGGAAGAAGGCCAAAGTTCTAAACCTGCTGAGGCTAGAGTAGAAGCCCAGAGTTCAAAATCTGTTAAGGCCATTGTCGAAGTGTAGGTTCCGAGTCCTAGCATACCTAAAGTGGAGGCTAAGAGTGCTAAGCCTTCTTAAACCCAGGATGAAGCTGAGGGAGTTCAAGGTGTGATAAGTTTCAGTATCTTGGACAAAGACAAAAATGTCTAAGTTGGGTTTCATTTTCCTTGTCGGGAAGAGGATGTAGTTTCCTGTTGTTGTTTGTCATTGTAGTGTGCGGGTGAAGTTGATGTTTCTAAAATTCTAGTGTGTTTTCGTGAGGATTGTACTTTTTAAGTTTGATTTCATTTTCAATTAATGTCGGTTGTGCTGGTTTGAAAATGAAATAAAGAAGTTTGTTTTGTGAGTTTGTGGTTGTCCTGTTGCCATCAGAATGTTGGTAAATGTTTGGTTGGAGATGATTATAACATCAAAAGATGATGATTATAATTGTGTGTTGTGATTGAATTTCAAAGTTGAAATAGGATCTGAAGGAGGAAGTATCCTCGTATTTGATGAAGTCAGTTGAGACTGATTTTCGGATGTTGTTATAGCCTAGTGCGGCTGACTTTCGGGACGAAATTCTTTTAAGGAGGGTAGAATGCAATAACCTCAAAATTTAAATTTTGTTGTTATTAATATTCCAGAAAATCATATAAGGTTAATTAAATATGTGTGCAATTTATTGAAGTGATTTGGGGTGAAAATATTGGATTTACGAGTGTTTAATCTCAAATTGGACAAAAATGCCCTTACGTTTAATTTAATGATTTTTCAATGGACGTTCAAGAAATTGAAGTGAGAAAATTATGATTTTGGACTTGAAAAATAGAGCTCGATCTCACGAACTCGTGGGCCAGAACGTTTCATGAATCGGAGTTATAAAGAAGGAGAAATTATACTTCGCAGTTTTGAAATTTAATTGGAGGACAAAATAGTGAATAGTGTACAGTGTACAGTGCGCATTCGAAATTCTATAAATAGGGGGACTACAGTACAAAAATCAGATTTTGCAATTTAGCCCGTGATCCGTTTTAGAAACCCCAACCCGGATCGCGACCCGACCCAACCTGACGATTCCGGCGACGACGATGACGATCTTCACTAGGTTTTGAAGTGCACAGTGTCGCCACTATGTTTCTGGGATCAAACTTCCCATCTAGCTGCCGAGTGAACCGTGTCAACGAGTCAAACCCTCGGTTTGACTCCGAGACTTTAATCGTGGTTTTGATCTATCTAGGCTTCAATTTAGGTAAAATCTCAAAAATTAAAGTTGTTTATCTTGTCGAGTTCTTTAAGAAAATGTAGTTTTGGAACGGCGATTCTAAGATTTTTCCGTCGCTAGAATTTTCTATTCACACCCACCGACGGTGGTGGTGCGGTGGTGATTATGTTTGACGTTCAGTTTGTAGTCCTGGAGGTGCTGAGCACGTTGGTGTGTTCGAATTTGCGAGATTCTGTCGTTTGACCGACGATCCGAGCCTTGCAAATTTAGGGTCGTTTGATTGTCTCCAACTTTATATATGTAGTAGCTGGTGTTGTTGTGAGTCTTTAGGTATAGAGGGATTGGAGATCGGAAGTCCCGATCTTTAGTTGTGGTGTTTCAAAGTTTGTGGTGAGCGATCGCCGTCTAAATGTGCGATCTAGAATGATCTGACCATTGGATTGGGCCCAAATTGTTATAGTATGATGTCGAGACTATTTAGAGTCCATTTGTGCAATCTGATTTGAAATCTGAGGTCGTAGGCCCGAGACGGATTTTTGGAGTGTTTATTGGACGAGTGGGACTCGCGGGACCCAAATAATGACTTTTTGGACAATGGGTACCATTGGTCCTGTTTTGACGTCGACAGTGTGTACGTCACATTCTTGGAGTGTTCTGGATTGATTGCTTTGGACCACGGTTGGTCCGAAGGGCATTTTCATCATTTGTGAGCATAATATTAGATTTTGGATTCTAAGTAAGTTGCAAACTTTTCATAGGTTTTCGTGGAGCCAAAGTTGCTTGTTGAGATTGTGGATTGTTGAATTGATAAATGCAGCTTGGACAAGAGGTGAATGAAATCATCCTAATCGTGAGTAAAATCATAAGTTATTATATTTATTATAATGTGGTTCGAATAATGTTAATGGCTATAATTAACATGTTGTTTGTGATTTTATAAAATGTTTTAATTGATTTAAAGCACATCAACTTGTTCGTTAACAGTTCATTAGGTAAGTGAAACCTATTTTGTTTTAAATTGATTTTTACTGGAGATTTTGGTGTTGAGTTATAACATATGTTGTGGGTGTATGGTGGGAAATTCATGCTTGAATCACCACATAATATATATATATAATAAGTATAGATTGTTGTGATTGGTGTATTTGGCTATAAAACAATGTTTAATGTAAAACGACATTTTATATTGTTTTGGTGTAGGTGATTTTGGTGTTGGTGTTGGTGTTTTGGTGTTGATGGATTTAGGTGAGAATACCTTGAATCCCTTTTGAGTTTGTCAATTGGGCATTCTCGTGGCAAGTAATGAGGGATAAACTACCCTAGGGTGAAAGGCCCAAAAATAGTATGAGATCTAGCCCTGTGCCATCTAGTACTCATGTGTGAGTGATCATGAGTGAATGCTACTATAGTGTTTATAGTGTTATAGATTAGAGGTTCATAGTATTCTCTCTTCTATCTGTCAAACAATTGAAGTATGAAAATTGCTTTTGAGATAAAAGGGTTTTGGTGTGGTCACATGTGGTGATCAAAACAGTTCTTAGAAAAATAAAAGAATTGTGATTGGACGTGTGAAAACTACTTTTAAAATAAAAGAGTTTTGGTGTAGTCACAGGTGGTGACTTAAATAGTTCTTAAAAATAAAAGAATTGTGGTTGTGATAATATTGATGAATATGAGTACCATGGTTATACAGGGATTGTGTGATTCTAATGAAAGTGGATGTGATTGTATATTATGTGAAATTGACATATTTATACTATGGATGTGGTTTAATCATACGAGCTTTAGAAAACTTACCAAGTTTGTTGGTGATGAACCTGGTACACTATTCAACGGTGTAGGGGATTATCCTGCAGGTGGCAGAGACCGTGAACAGGGTAACCGAAGGTAGGAGCAAAAGACTCTGCTGATGTACATGTTTTGTACATGATGTGGTTTATTTTGGTGTGAAGACTTCCGCTGTGTGTATTAAACTTTGAGGAGCAGATTATGCAAAAGGTTGAAGTTTCAATTTATTACATAATTGTTGTGATGTAATATTTGATTCAGAAGAGTTGAGTCTGTATTTACATTGTGGGTTTGGAACGGGTTGTATTGTATTTAGAAAAAAAAATTCCAGGTGCAATTGTTGAAGGTTCCGAGCTTCATGTCCCACATTGGTTTGTTTGTAACAACTTTAAGCAAGTTATTTAAGGTTGAAAATTCGGGACGTGACATATCTATCTCTTTAACAATATATGACAGGACCCGACCCGAATTCCACCCCGGAACCCGAGACGGACCCTGCGGTTATGCCCGACATCAACCCATGTCGGGCCCACAAGCTAAACAGTTACCCTCTTCCCGAGATTTAACCTACAAGGGGCCAAGACTTCTGCCGAAAAACGGGCAGAGTCTCCCCTAAAACAAGGACTAGCCCAAAACTTCAACCTGTCAAACAAGCAACAGATAAACAACCCAAGCGCCAGCATGCATACAACATATACATAACAGGCCTCCGGCCAAACTAATTCAACCCTAAAGGTGATACAGAGCAAACTAAGAGTATAAGAATTCAACAGCGGAAAAGAAATAACAGAAAACAGAGTTATGGTTCAAGGATGACAATCCTACCCTTCCAACGAAGCACGAGGAGAGAATCGCACAGCCGAACAGTAACGAAGCGACGACTACGGTCTGGGAGGCGCAAAACAGAAAGAGTGTGAGTGGACAAAAACAAGGTTTTACATACTTAAAACAAAGTACTAACCCCCACCGTTTAAAACCATGCCAAACATGCATATAAAATCATTTATATACTTGATTGATTTAAAAAGCATACTACCTCAAAGTACGTGAGAGCAAACCAGCTCAAAACCTTTTTCCCAACAAAACACCCTTTTTCTTTTCCCGAGGCATAACCTCTCAAATCAACCCATGTAGGTTTATAAGTATAAACAAAAGGACTTATCAACATAAAAGCATAAAGATGGAATAAAATTCACATAAGGTAAAACAAACCTTAAAATGCCGACTAACTCGTTCACGTCAAGAAAACCAAACTTGACCACAATATAAAAATCAATTGCAGTTCAAATCATTTATATAAATATATATATAAATCAGGATTTACAATCCAATAAGTGAAACCTATCAAATACTGAAATCCAATCATGCACTGCAACCGAAACAGGTAAACAGCTTCCCAAACTTCCCCACTCTCACAACCACGTGCTCACAAGCACGACAAGCGAGGAACGATCCTCACTAAAATAAATATGAATACGAAGGTACTAACACACGCATATAGGTATAGTATAACCATAACACAAACACAAGTACCAGGAGAAAACAATCCAACAAGGGATCATTTGACTGGACACCGGTACAGTCTCATCGAGACACCGTGCCCAGGGTTGAGCCGTCCAAAGTGGGACTAAACTCACAGGACTATATGGTAAAACTTACCAACCATAACTCCGAAATCTGTCCTACGAGCGCAGACTACCCAATCAAGGGTCTACAGCTACACCCCGTTAAGGTATGCACCGGATCGTATCATACCAAAAGCAGTAATCGTATCATATCAATCGCCCGGCGATCATCGATGTCGAGCAGGGGAGGTACAATACAAGGTGCTAACAACACTCAAATCAATCGCCATGCGATAACAATATATAAATACAATCACAATGTACCCAACCCCAAAACAACAGACATCGGGACATAAACAAGTCCATCAGTCAACTCACCAATATATATATATATTCAAAAACAGGACATCACCGTCCCACACATAGTATTCATTACTTAAAATAATCACAAGGGTCAAACGACCGCATAACAGACCCTAATCAATTCATAAACAATTAAAACATTATAGTCAAGCCCAAATCATAGTATGGGTAACTATCCTTTAAAAATATAAAGTCCAAACCCGAAATGTTCATTCAAAATATACATATATATATATATAATACAACACTATCCTTTAAAATACATACCCAAAGCCCAATTCCATATACATATACGTACGGACATTTAAACGTCCCTAAAACCCCATATTCAAGATATATAATCAAAGTATACATATATATATATAACCAAAGTATAGACAACCTTTTCTTAAAGTAGGTATACATATATATATATAACCAAAGTACATATGTATATATATATATAGTTATATAACCATTTCCCATTATTCAAGTATTTACTCAAAGTAGCAATATATATATATATAAATAATTATATATATATAATCAAAGTATACCCATTATTAATCATAGAGTTTTAACGCCAAAACCAAGTATGAAATCAAACAGACTATACTAACGTCCAAATATTCAATTATATAATTAAAATATAATATAAATGGTTCCAAGCTTAATATAGCTCATTTATATAATCAAAATCCAATAAGAAAACTACTGGGCGTTCACCACGTCCCGTTCAATACCCAAAGGTATAAATAATAATAAAATAACCATCAGGGCCCCACAAACAAATCGGCAACCCAAATCAAGCATTAAACTCAAATGCTAATTCTTTTAATACTTTTCAACCAAAGTCAAACCAGACTTAAACATTCAAGATTTAAAACAGTTATTAAATCTCATTTATGCAGTTCATGCAATTCATTCAAATCATGCTCATTTGAAAACAAAGTACACTCACCGTTGGTCCTACACTGCATAACCCTAAAGGGTCCCGCCCGCTACGTGTGCGGTGCTAGAGTACCTAAACAAGGATACGAGAATCGGATTAACGAATGTACCGACAACGAAATCCTAAAACGAAACCCTAACGTTTCCCCACTCAAAAGTGTGCGTATACGTACTTACGAAGAATTCTAGGTCAAACTACCTCCTTTAACCAGTGGGACTGCCCCGGAAAACTCACGGTCAACCGACGGTCAAACACCCCTTTTCGGTCAACCCGGGCCCTCGGAGCCCACGACCTCCCAAAAGGATCAGGACATTCCTAGAAGTCCAACAAAGTCAACTACATAGAAAATAGACCTAGGGAGACGCTCGATCAACCCTGGTCAAACTTGGTCAAACCGACCCGAATAGGTCAAACCTGGCCCGTAGGTCCCATGACCTCCAAACTTAGATCCGAAAGTTCCTACAGGTTCAACATGGCCTAAACAACGTGTCCACAAAGTTTGGTCTCGATCGGACGGTCGGATCGCTCACGATCGCACAATCGGACGATTACGGTTTAATTCAAGTTTCAAGTCATTGATCTGAAGTATCCAGGACTCGAATCACGATCCGTCAAATCCTATACGTTCCTAAAAATACAAGGAACCACATACGTGAATTCGGATTCGATCCAACTGTCCGAAAGCATCGAACCCACGAAACGAGCAATAGGCGTACGTTGATTCGATCTTCAAACGACGTCCGAATCAGAATCCGCGCATACGTACACATTCACAACGACACGAGGGTCGTATTGGAACCAAGAACCGCCACCACACCGCCGCCACGCGCCGACCGACCGGTGGGTGTCTAGATCAATTTCCGACGATCGTAAAATCGTCGGATCGAAGGGCAAGACCTATACCAAATTGATCACCACCACTCCAGGAATTCGAAACAACCCTGAACCGGCCAACGACCGGCCGGAAACTGGCCGGAAATTGGATCCAAAAATCGGCCAGTTTTGAGGTTCTCAGATCCGATCCAAAACTAGCATTTCGAAGGAAACCAACCATATAGGAAGCAAGAGGAGGTTGAGGACGCAAGGTTTCATACCTGGATCGACGTCGGAGGTGGCCGGAGGCGGCCGTGCGACGCCATGAAATTTCGAGGAGAACCGACTGGTTACGGGCTTTTTCTGCGAAAATTGGAGGCTAGCAATTTGGGTAAGGGCGGGCTGGAAGAGGAGGAGGTTGCGGTCCTTTTGGGACCGGTGCCGGCCCCAGTGGTGGTCGGACGTGGGCTGGCAAGCCAAAAACCCTACCGGCTAGGTTTGAGCCGCGTGAGAGAGACGACCGGAGAGAGAGAGAGAGAGAGAGAGAGAGAGAGAGAGAGAGAGAGAGAGAGAAAAGGAGAGATCTGATTGGCCCACGTGGCTTTATCAGATTTCTCTCAAATTTTGAAATGACGCTTACGTCCTCCGAAACCTCCGTAACTCGAATCGAAACATTCCGCCCGTCAAAGGACTCGTTTCGACGAGCCGGACGCAATGGCGCAACTCGTTTCGCCAAATTCCGTCCCGAAAATAACGTTGACCAAAATGCCCCTTTCATTTCAATTAATTCCAATTAATTCATTTTAATTCATTTTAATTACCCAAATTAATTAACTAAATTAATTAATTCATTTTACCTTATAATTCATTTTACCCATTAAAATACGCACAAGCCTACTTTTCATATCCAACTACATAAACATAATTATCCACGTGAGGGTCAACATTAAATATTTGCACCATATGACGAGCAGCTCTAAAATAAAAGCGAATGCACTCTTTCATGCTTAAAATGGTTCTTAAGATTTTGACTTATATGGAATATGCATGGCCCATGATGAGCATCAGGAAATATAGTGGAGATAGCCTTCCGAATGCTTTCATGTCTACCCGAAATGAAAACTAAGTCATCGATATGCCCAATAGCTCCCCGTAATTTTGTCAAAAACCAATTCCATTATGCATCATTCTCTGAATCTCCAACTCCGAATGCGAGAGGATTGAATAGTTAGAGTTAGGCTCATCACATTGCAAATTGATAGCTGGCACTTTGTCACATCTCATGTTTTCATCGAAGGCAACATTATCTTGAAAAATATTATCAACCTCTACATGTGGCATATCCTCAAATTGCATGTTCTCAGAATGCAACTCATCTACATGCGTTGTATTATTTTCCACTTCATATTTTGAGTCCTCAAATTCTTCGTTTCCCAAGTCATTTTGTGAATCCTTATCTTGCTCATAATCTTCTAAATCACCTTGTGTACCCAAGTTAAGGTTCATTGGCATTGGTTCAAACTCAACTAGTGGGGTTTGTTGATTGCTTCACTTCCGTAAGAAAATACTTTACGTTTCACTCTAATGCACAATGGGAACTTGTAAGACCTTGAAAAGCTTTCAAAAATAAAAGCTCTTACGTCATCATCATCGGCTATCTCTACGAGCCATGCAGTTTTCATTGCATCATATATAAATTTCATAGTTACCTCATACTTGTTTCGGTCCACATTGACAATGTCATACACTTTATTCCGGAGTTCCTCAAATGTAATTTTGTCTGAAATAAGTAGTCTTTTACTTTTGCAATTTTTATATGTCGAGTTAGCCCACCTCCCACCATAGTTAATCAAAATTATCAAACTAGACATTTGCCTGAAAAGGTAAGCCAAAATAATTATTTAAAAATAACCTAAAAATATTAGCTATAGACTTCATTAGCTATAGATATCAAATATCAACTTTTATATTAGTACTATTTATTAAGCTATAACTAAAAGTTTCAATCCAGCACAACATTAGTAAAATAGCTAATCCTTATTAATTTGCAATCTGCAGCACACAAAATCTAGCGTTCCACACCATATAAAAAGCTTGGATATATAAACTTGGAATTACAAAGAGATTATAATGCTAAAGTAAAAACGAATGGAGGAGCAAGTAAGAAACAACTCTGCCACTACCAACAATATTATCAAGTACCTTGCATTGTTTTTAACCAGCAGATTAATAAAATAGGAATCCTATGATAAGTTCCAGCGAAGAAGAATAGAAGTCTAGCAAACCTGAATGAATATATAAGCAGCGCTCCCCAGTAATATGTTTGATCAAACGACAGCATGTTACTGCTTTTTCTCTTCTACTTTCCTCGGCTGAAAGAAACGACACATTGGCAACGTGAGAAAAATAATAAATCTTTCTAGGCCTTAACCAGCAAGAGCAAGAGGAACAACAAATCGATATGAATATATAGCAATAGCAACAATGGTGATTACACCAATAACAAATTGCATCACTGAAAGTTTCAACAGTGCCAGTAAGTATTGAAAAAACAATAAAATCGGATCCAACCACCTTTTATTCATTGCATGTTAGATGCTGGACGAAATGCCGCACTGACAATTCACCCCGAAAAAACACAGCAAAGGCAAAAAAATCACAGAAATGTAAAACCTTTACGCACCTTGGTACCAAAGGCTGGTTAGGGCAGTGATAAGTCTATATTTTATATATTTTATGCCCCATTTACCTATTTAATTATTGTTATCCTTTATTTAAATTGGTTATTTTAATATGTTTTGTGAGATTTGTGAAGGATTTATGGATATGAGACATTGAGCTAAAAAGGGCAAGAAGATGAAGATTGAAGATTAATTGGAAAGAAGCCAAGTTATTCCTTTCATCACAAGGAGTCTTATCAAATTTCCTAGTTCAAGATAGTTCAAGTCTTACCAAGTCAACAAGGAGAAATAAAGAAGACCCTAAATTAGTAGGAATCTTATTTTTATAATAATTGTAATTATACCTTAGATAGGTAGGATTTCTAGGAGTATTATAAATAGAGAGTTTAGGGCATTGATCAAAGAATCCACGAACATCTTGGAACCACTCCCTACACCATCAAATCTCTACACACTCATACTCATCATAGCCGAAATCCATAAGAAAAACAAGGAGAGAGCTTGCGCAACCTTAGCGTTCAACTTGGAGAATTCGGTGCCGCTCATGTCTTCATCAACCGTCACGATTCTCAATAAGTCCTTCATGAACTAATTTCTTTTACTAGGGCTACGATGTAGCCTAGCTATGAATACCCAAATTCTTTGATATTGTTAATTTTATTTATCTATACATGTTGAGTGCTTGTTACCGTTCTTAATGCTTTCAATTAATTGGCCACTAACTGCATGATTGGAAGAATTGGGTTGAGACCAGAAGGAGATGCCTAATAAATAGCTTCTTGTAACAAGTACCATAAATTACATAGCCGACTCGGAAGATTAGGTTATGGTTTGTGTAATCTTTAAATGTTTTCCACAAATCTTAATGGGTTCTTAGCTATCTAAATCCATAACTAGGAATAGAGTGGGTTGACTGTGAGGAACACAACTAATATAACTTAGAAGAGAGTATTGGTGAGGTAAGGGAAAACGATTATCAACATGTTAGGTAATTAGGATTAACAAGGTAAGAGGATTCGGGTGGGATTAGCTAGGTGAAATCAGTGCCCTAGTACTTTATCATCTTTGTTTTCATCTATTATATTATTTACTTATTTTTAATTTACTTCCTTAATTACATTTTAATCACCATAATTCTCTCATCGTTTAATTCAATTATAATTAGGAATAAATCATTCTAGTATTTAATAGGTTAACTTGATCCCTGTTGGAACGATACTCTACTTACCACTATATTAATTTGAGCGATATTGTCCACTTGCAATTAATCACATCAAATTTTGGCGCCGCTGCCGGGGATTGACTTAGTCTGTTAATATTAGTACGGTTTATTTTCTAATTGTACTTTGAATATTTAAATAGTCAATTTGTATTTCAGTTATTTTCTTTCGTTGACTTTGATTTCACTTTGCTGGATTCACTACTACAAAAATCGAGATAGACGACGGTAATTCACCATCGTGTATTCTGTTTTTCAACCGTCGTGGAATCGACCGACATCTTTTGATTCATAAAACCACGACGGTAAATCACCGCCGTCTATTTCATATAAATACGACACATTGGATAAAATACGCCGTTGTTATAATTAAACACGACGGTTTACTTTAAAATCCTAACGTTGTTAAAATATACAACGTCCTACACAAATAAAAACCGACGTCTATTCACTCAAAAATAAACAACCTATAACCTTAGACGTCACTTTTAGAAAATAAACGTCGTTTCACAAAGGAACAATGACATTATTTACAAAAATACAGCCGTAAAAATAAGTAACCACGACACAAATTATAAACTTAGAGACATTGAACAGTCAGTTTAAGGCAGTAATTTAACTGTAGATCGACGTAGTTAATAATATTAGATAGCCATTTTATTTTTAAAATTGACGTCTATATCTATATTACCACGGCATTAATAATTTCCAAAACAACGTAGATTAGAACTATCCACGGCATGAATAAAACCATAACCGACGTTATTTCGTTTTTCTATGACGTATTTATTTCTAAAGAAGACGTTGTTAAGACTTCAAATGTCCTATATCATAGAAATTCAAACGTGGCTACTACTTTATACTTCGCTTATATAATTAATTTCGTCGTTATTATACTTTTAGACTCTGTTCTTAACGTCTTACCGACGTGCAAAATAAATTTTCCGTGGAAAGACATCTTTAATCAAAACCAACGTTGTTAAAGAAGAAAGACGTCAGTTTGTTTTACAAATATGACGTTGTTAACATTGACAACGTCTTATTCAGATAAAAACCGACGTCTATTCAATGAAAAATTTAATTTTAAAATAACATCTTTGATAACCTTAGACGTCCCTTTCAGAAAATCTACGTCGTTTAAAGTAGAAACAATGTCGTAAGTTACTAAAATATAAACATAATATGATGTAACCACGACAGAAACTATAAATTGATCGTCGTTGAATGACGTCTATCTAAACATTACCACGTCTGTCCGTACATTACCGTTGTTGTTCTATTGTTATCTACGTATCTTTGAATGAATTGACCGGTCATGATAGTTAGTATTTAGACGTCGGTACATATATTATGGATGTAAACGCGTCGTTAAATATCATTGAGACGTCTTATTTTGCAGTTTTTCAGATTCTTGTCGTGTTTTGCATCTGAACCCAATTTTTTATTACTGAAAGTTATGTTGCGAAACCTGCATAATGAAAGTGAAAGAAATACATTACAATTTCTTGCAAAATTAATGTCATACACAGCCATTTAGGGCATAAATAATGTCATAAATCACAAGCATCATTCAATCCATATATCTTCACACCCATCTCGAATATTTTCACTCCCAAACTCACGGGCTAGTTCATCAAATGTGTCAACATTTGGCATCCCTCTAGTAAATGGCTCACACTCAATTCTAACATCACCTAAGTCATCATCACCAATAACATCATTATATTCTCTATTAGGCATTGATAACACTACCGACCAACTATGATGCATTGGGTCGTCAACAAAAAAAACTTGTTTGACTTGAGAAGCCAAAACAAATTGGTCATTCCTATGTCCAATTTTACTTAGATCTACAAGGGTAAATCCGAGTTTGTCGACTACAAGGCCGAAGTGCTATCTATCCAATCACACCTAAAGACTGGGATTGTAAACTTTTGGTAGTCAAGGTCCCAAATATCTTGAATGACACCATAAAAACCCATATTTGAGACAATAGGATTTTTATCCTTGGCACTAGCAACTTGCATAGTATTTGCAAGTAAATAAACTCCACTATTTTGAACTGCCCGCACATCATCTTGTGCCTTGGTGTTAAATTTAACACCTTTAATAAGATAGCTCTTATATGATGGCACTGTCATGCTTGGACCACTTGCTAGCCACCTCAAATTTTCTGATACACCATTATTTTCTTTCTCATTGATTTCCCTTTGAACCTGCAAATTAATCATATGTTAATTCAATGGAACATAGATATGACAATAAATCAAACTCCAATGTTTTATTCAATAACATATACCTTAAAGCGTAACCATTGAATGAAAGTGTTGTTGTGCTTATCTTGTAGCCACTTTGTTCTCTTTTTATATTTTGGATAAGTGGTCTTGAGGTGGATCATATGTTCCCTACATGACACATAAAATTCTAGTATTACTGTCCCTTGTATTTAAGAGAAACATAAGGAATGATTTAAAACATAATGATTAAAAGTCATACTCGATATATGGTTGGACTTCCTCCGTATTCTCCAACACATATAGATGTGCCTGGTTCAAAAGGTCCCAATCAACTAAAGTCACTAAGCAACCTGATAGTGGCTTTGAAAGTCTCATCTTCTGGTTTAATGGCACTCCAATTGTTCTAATATCAGATAAATGCTCAATGCAAAACTCCACAGCTTCTTCAGCTATATAGCACTCAGCAATGCAACCTTCAGGATGATTACGGTTCTGAACATAGCCCTTTATCACTTTCATATATCTTTCGAACAGATACATCCATCTAAAATAAACAAGCCCACATAGACGAACTTCTCGACAAGATGTACTACTAGATGAACCATGATATCGAAGAATGAAGGGGAAAGTATTTCTCAAGCAAACACAAAGTAACTACTACATCTTCTTCCAACTTATCTAGAGAGGAAACATCCACGGTCTTTGCACATATAGAATTGAAGAAGAAGCACAATCGAGTTATTGCATACCTTGCAGGCTTTTCCAAAAGCAGGCAATTGCCACGAGGAACAATTGTTGCATCAAGGTATGACAATCATGTCATTTTAGGCCAAGAAGTCTTGAATCTTGTAAAGATACAAGATTTTTTATGTTTGAAGAATAACCTTCAAGGACCTTCATACCATAGAAAGAATTGCAAACCGTTCTCTTCTCTGCTCTTGACAAATTCCAAGGCCACGGAGGCAAGCGAGTACGTCTTTCTCCATACTCGGGTTGCAAATCAGTCTTGACCCCATGTTCAATAAATCTAAACGAGCAGCAATCCCATCTTTATTTTTTCCAGGGATCTCCAACAATGTACCAATGATACTATCGCAAATATTCTTCTCAATGTGCATCACATCGAGGGAATGCCTCACAGAATGTATTTCCAATACTCGAGATCAAAGAATTTTGACTTCTTCTTCCAACAAACTCTGTCACCGTCATTTTCACCTCCACCTCCCCTTTTTTGAGACCCATTTGTAATTAATACCTTCAACCCTTTGTAGCACTTCTTCTCCGTTAATGGCTTTGGAGGCATGTCATATTCAGGTTTCCCATTAAAAGCTGCACGCTGCCTCCGATATGGATGATATGTTGATAGCCATTTTCTATGCCCGATGTAACAGATTTTGTGGCCATTTTTCAACTTTGTGACTAGGCGTATCATCGCCGCATATTGGACAAGCTTTATATCCTTTAACGACACAACCAGATAAGTTTCCATAGGCGGGAAAATCATTTATTGTCCACATGAGTGCAGCTCACGAGTGTAAAGTATTCTCCTATGTGTGCATCATACACTCCTCTAATTCCATCCCACAAAGATTTTAAATCATCAATCAAAGGCTCTAAGTAGACATCTATATCATTTCCGGGTTGTTTAGGACCGAAATCAATAAAGTCAACATCATGAACTTTCGTTTCATGCATAACCATGATGGGAGATTATATGTAACTAAGATAAGCGGCCAGCAATCGTATACGCTACTTAGAGAAGCTGTAGGGATTGAATCCATCGATGATGAGAGCCAGTCTCAAGTTTCTCGGCTCTTTACCAAACTCGGGCCATTTATCATCAACGAGTTTCCAAGGCAGAATCCGCCGGATGAGACATCTGACCGTCAATTGATTTTCTATCGGCATGCCAAGTCAAACTCTTAGATGTCTTACTTGATTGAAACATCCTTTTAAACCTTGGAATTGGTGGAAAATACCACACCACCTTTGCTGGGACACCCTCTTTCAAAACTGAATCTTTGCCTTCCTTCCACCTTGAGATACCATAAGTAGGACAATTAGTTGAATCTTCATAATCCTTCCTATACAATATGCAGTCATTGGGGCATGCATGGATTTTCTCATAACTCAACCCCAATGCACACAAAGTCTTCTTTGCCTCATACATAGAGGAGGTATTGTATTTTCTTCTGGAAGCAAATCTCCTTGAAGTATCGACAATTCTGTAAAACAGACATCACTCATCCCATGGTTTGCTTTCAAATTATATAACTTCACTAATGCTAACAACTTTGTGTACTTACTACAACCAGGGTACAAGGGTTGATCTCCATCCCCAATCACATTGGCAAACTCATAAGGATCGGATCCAACATCACCTAAATTATTATCACCCATATCTATTTCTTCAGAAACAAAACTATCCCTACTATGGTTATCATCTTCATCCACATTTCTACTAGCATTAGTAGTTGACTGCCAAGGTTCTCCGTGAAATGTCCAATTCTTATAGCTTTGGTCAACTCCATTAAAGTACAAGTGGTCCCTTATAATTCCAACCCCAAACAATCGAAAATTCCCACATTTAACACATGGACAATGAATATGTGTTGTAGTTAGAAGATTTCCTACAGCAAAATCCAAAAATGCTTCCACCCCTAACTCATATGCCTTCGATCTTCTATCCGCATGCATCCATGACTTATCCATCATTGACACTATACCCTATAATATATAATAAAGTAAAAAGACAAGCAATGAATATCACTACAAAATATTATGTACATTTTAAAAGCAAGTAATATGAGTTACAGACGGCGGTTTTTACATAAAGCAGCGTATTTTATAAAACAGACGACGGTTTTTTGTAATAACAGTCGTCTTAGGCTACTCAAAGAAAAGAGTGAACTAACAACAAAGTAGATTATATAAATTTAAATCACAAGTATAAGATACAGACGATGGTTTTTACATAAAATGACGTATTTTATAAAACAGAAGACGGTTTTTTTTTTACATAAAACGACGTATTTTATAAAATAGACAACAGTTTTTACATAAACGACGTATTTTAATATTACAGACGATGGTTTTTACATAAAAGCGGCGTATTTTATAAAGCAGGCGATGGTTTTTACATAAACGACGTATTTTAAGATTACAGGCGACGGTTTTTACATAAAGCGACGTATTTTAAGATTACAGAACGACGATTTTTTACATAAAACAACGTATGCTAAAAAAATTTAAATCTCCGATTGCCATTCCATTTCCAAGATCAAATTGAGAACCAAATAAATATAACACATATCTAAAATATTGATTAAGACCCATAGTAGATGAATTTTTATGAAAAGCATGCAAATATTAAGACCTATCACGACAGAGAGTGATTAAGAAAACCTATCTCAAGAACCATTCCTATGAAAACATTTAAAGGACGCACAATGTAACATCATTCAATGAATAAAAAACAAAGTCAGATTACGTTTGTACTTAAGAACCCGTAACAGAATATCATTCAATGAATAAAAATTAGAGCTGAGCAGTTAGGGTTCGAACTTACAGTATGCGCAGAGTGATAGGTTAAGAATTAGAGTGAAGAATTAGGGTTCGAACTTATTGCATTCGTGAAATTTGGAGAGCACAACTAAAAATTAGAGTTGAAGAGAGAAAGCGAATTATTTAACACTTAGAGCGAAAAATGAAAATTTTAGGTCACGCGTAAATTTTCAGATTGCGCTTCTTTAAACATCGACGAAACAAAAGAAAACCGTTGTTAAAGTGCTTAATTTTAAACGACAGTTATTATTTTTATAGTGACGTTGTTTTCGCTTTCTACGTCGCTATATAATAAAGATGGACGTCTAATTGATAAAAATCTATGTTATTTAAATCGACGGTAAATATATAAAATACGACGTTTTAAATAAAATTTGACATCGTTAAAAGAATAAAACCGTCGTCAAAAAAATTTAGTATCCAGGTTTGGTGTTGCTGGGATTCGAAACAGTGTCGCAAGGGTGGAATTGAAAGAAAACAAAATAGAAAACCGGCGTCGTTTCAATATAACCTAAACCCTAAACCCTAAATTATTTTAAATTATAAAATAATAAAATAATACAAAAGGAATTAGGGTGGTTTTGTCTAAACCCGAAAATAAAAAAGAAAACCATTGTCTTTTCAATAAAACCTAAACCCTAAACCCTAAACCCTAAATTATATAAATTTTTAAAATATTATAAAAAAATAATAAAGCATGAGAAAAATTAACCGAAAATTGCTACGGACTCCTTATTACAATGCCTTGTGTACTAGGATGATAAAAACATATTTGTAATATATTTGAATTTATCACAACCATGGATGACACAAGCCCCATAAGAATATGTTATGAAACTACAAGTGTTGTTGTGATTTATCAATAAATTTTTTTGTCACGCATTAAATTTAAAATATTTTACTCAAATAACATTTTTTAAAACATTAGTGGTAAGAAAATATATCAATGAGTGCATTATAATTTTTGTTTATTTTTTGGAATTTTTTAAAATTTATTACAAATATTATAAAATAATTTAATAAAAATCAAAATAAAACCACATCGGTATGAATTCATAACCGCCATGGTATATAGTCACAAATCTTAATTTGTATATATCGACGTTGTAATATATTTAGACGTCGGTGAAAAGGAAAATATAGCCGTTGTATGTACCGACGTTTTAAATAGAACTTGTAACGTCATTATTTTGCTATAGACGCCGTATTAATCACTTTACACGTCGGTGGAAAGGAAAATATGGCCGTTGTATTTACCGACGTTTTAAGTATAACTTTATACGGCATTATTTTTCTATATATCGCCGTTTTAATAGCTTTAGACGTCAGGAATAAAAAAAATATCGCCGTTGTATTTAACGACATTTTAAGTATAACTTTCTACGGCATTATTTTTGTATATATCGCCGTTTTAATATCTTTAGATGACGGTAATATGAAACCATTGTATTGAACGACGTTTTAATATCTTTAGACGTCGTTATTGTTGAATATATCGACGTTTTAATATCTTTTGACGTCTATTTGAATGAAAATAATAACCTTTTTTAATAGAACACGTGTTATATTTGTATACATGTCATTTCAGATATGTACCGACGTGGTTTGGTTGTATACATATCATTTTGGTTATGTACCGTCTTGTTTTTTTTTTTTAAATTCTTGTGATTTGATAGTTTTATACAAATTTTTAATTCATACTAAAAAAAACATGTAAATTATAACCAAAATATTTACAAAAATTGTTAATTCTTGTGATTAATGTTTGTCCAATTCCCTAATCCATATGAAGGCTTACAAATTCTGCCCATTCCTGCTGACTTCATCAATGGCTTCTTGGGGGTATGGTGATTGATCTTTTCCTCAAGCATATTGCAAGCCATAAAAAAATAAAAAAATAAAATGTTAAATGTCGATGGATGTCGGCCAGCGACAGAATGATGTCGGCGCCGAAGCAGAATCTTTGTCGGCGGCAGCGTCTTTGTCAGCGGCCGGCAGCTGTCGGCCATTGTCGGCCAATTCTTGTCGGCCGCTGTCGGCAATTCTTTGTCAGCCATTGTCGGCCAATTTGTCGTCGGCCGTCAGCTATCGATAAATAGGGCTGTCGATAGGTAAAACCGTTGTGGTATGGTAATATAATGACGATTTTTCATTTACCGACGTGGTAAATTAAAAAAACCATAGAAATTAAAATATATAATTTTTACTTTTACCTTCTTCTCAAATTCCAGTGCAGGATCCTCGATGATTTCTTTCATAAAGCGCATTACATAGTACCCACACTCTACATTGCTTGGTTGCTTTGGAGTGCCTTTTAGAGTTTTCCAAATGGGTGATTTCCTGCCGTGCCTGCCTATGTGGGAATTATAGGTTTTGATAGCACTTTTCAAGGCAACAAAGTGTTATTGAAAATACAGAAAGATAGTTGTTAAAAATAAACACCTGAACACACAAAACCGTCGTGGTAATTATATACAGATGACGGTTCTTAACATAAAATGACGTTATATGACAATGAAGACGACGGTAACTTAAAACCGACGTGGTATGTTGTAATTACGACGTAAAATAACAAATTTCAGATTTATCCATATGCTTAGCAGAGATACAGATAAAATCAATTGCAGAGAAAATTAGAGTGATAGAGAGAGAGAGAGAGAGAGAGAGAGAGAGAGAGAGAGTGGGATCACTTAAGTGAAGAAAGCTTGTTGTAGAAACACATATGAGTAAATCAACTTACGTGTTCACCATGTTTTTGCACTCGTCATCAATCATTCGGTTTGGTAGTGGATCCAGAAAATAAACAGTCTCTCTCTTTACTCTCACAATGAACAAGACCCAATGAAAGCTACACACACAAAAAAAACATAAAGATTAAACACTTTAATATACACTGCATCATACAAAGAAAATCTTGTTAAGGGGACTAACCCTGGATTGTAAGGCATCAAGAAAATCTATTCCACATCTGTCCTTTGAAGTCTAGTAGCTAACGCACATGATCTTTGAGTTAATGAGCCAGAGTTAGCACTAACTTGAGCGGGGTCCACAAGGCCAACCATGTTCAACATATTTGAAGTTTTCAATGTTTCAAATAGGCACCTAAATATATGAAATGATCCAATGAGTTATTCCTTTTTAAAGAAAGCAGAGTTTAAAATGAAAATTTGATAAGGACAATTAACTCATGTATACAAAGAATGACAAGTGGCTCCAACTTCTTCCATTGCTGCAATTTGACTAATATCTTGAGGCAAGATGAAGGTTTCACGATCATTTTCAAATACTTCCTTCTCAATTGTAAAGGTCATAATCCTATCATGAACCCTCAATGTCGTCTCAAGCATAAGCACAAAGGGCTTGTAGAGAAGAAGGCAAGTCTCCCACTTGTTGTTCCTTCTCGGGAACATCCATGACCTTGGCCTTGTTTTAAAAATACACAAAGATAGATGTTCAAAAAAATTACATGAACACAAAAAACCGACGTGGTATTTATATACGTACGTCGGTTCTTAAACGAAACCGACATTATATTACATTACATTTACGGTAAATTAAAACCGACGTGGTATATTATAATTACGACGCAAAATACTTTCCTTTTTCAAATTCACAGTTAATAAATTTCAGGTTTATCAACATTCTTAGCAGAAATACAGAAAAAATCAATTGCGGAGAAAATTAGAGTGACAGAGAGAGAGAGAGAGAGAGAGAGAGAGAGAGAGATAGTGGGATAACGTAAGTGAAGAAAGCTTGTGATACAAGTAAACTAAATAGGTCACCCTCTATACCATCGTGGAATGTCTACCTCAACGACGGTTTTTTCAAAAATGTGACGTGGTGTGTGATTTAAAACGTCGGGAACTAATAACCGTCGTTGTATTACATTTATAACGATCACAACGATAAATAACGATGTCTAAAAATTAAGAAACAGAGAAATTTAAAATCGAGGTAACTTACCATTTTTTCGTCCTGACTTGTTCAACATTGTTATTTTCATCCTTAAAATTGATGGCTTTCACACCAATTGCCCCAGAGCAGCTTGCTTTGTCGGACATTGGATTTTTGGGACTTTGCTCTTGACCTTGGATTGGAAATGGAGGAGTTGACTGTTTGATCATGGTGGCATCAAAATTGGGAAGCAGTTGGCGCACTTGATTCAATATATTCTCCCTCTCAGCAGCTACCAATTGTTGTGTTCTAGCCTCAAATTTCACTTGCTCTTCTTGCACAATAATTACGAGACGTTCTTGAATTTATCTTCAAACTTTACCCTCCGTTGTCTTGGTAAATTGAAGTATTTCAGAGTGGACACCCCAGTCAACACATCATTGCTTCCCGATACAGTGAGAGTGCCTTCAGAGACTTTTTGTTGCAATTCATCTTAACACAAAGACACATTAAAGTCAATAAAAACAGGAAGTCGGATCCACGTGCAAGTCTAATTAAAAATTAAATGCAGTCTAATACAAATTTAAAACAGAAATTGTCTAAATTTAGAAGCTTACAATTATTTTTGCTTTGTCTGCAACTTTTGGATTAGGAAAGTTACCGTGTTTGTCTTCTCTGGCTTTCTTCCATAAGGTAGATCGATCGATTTCTACCCCCGGCATGGTTTCCTCCAAACTCTCCTCCAAACCAACATATCCTCGTCGAGACAACCGATGATTGTACTCGCATTTCTCCCTCCTCTGTTTTTGTTCAGTATGCACAGCCTCAAATAATTTGGATAACCTTGAAGCTACAAAGGCATCCCACTGTGCTTTCACTATGAATGGATATAGTTTAGGGGTTCATCTAACTTCTCCTTCTCATTGATGAATGGAAGGATATGCTGCCTAGTTAGTGTAGACTTGAAATCCTTCCATTTATTACCAGTGAGAAGATAAGACCATGTCCTTGCCCCCTTGCCTACAACAAAAGCCATGTCAATGGCTTCCCAAATCTGCTCTTTTACATCGTTGTCCATTTTTTTCCATTTAAGGTCAGAAAGTGGGACTGGAGCGTGTCAAGACACCAATGTAGGACTGCATCTCCTTATGTGCAAGGCCATATGGTTGACCCTTTTTGTTGTACTCAATCACTGGCTTGATTTTCTGAAACTTTCTCTTCACAACGCGGGCATTGTGGTTATACCACGCCCGACTTTGGTTCCTCAACAAAAGTAGTCGTCTTTGTCTGAAGCTTTCTCGTGAGAAGATACAAACTTCATCTTCTTAGAGGATTTGGTTGTAGATTGTGCAACTTCAAGATCTTTACCTTGATTCTTTTCCAAGGTAGCTTTCTTTTGCTCAAGCTAGAAGCCTTACTTTGAGATTGAGAAACCATGTTTACTGACTAAATCAAACCTGCAAGTGAAATTATTTCAGATTATAAAATACTAAACACGACGGTAATTTTAATAATACGACGTAGTATTTAACATCAAAAGACGCTATATAATAACTATTGACGTAATTTAAATTTATCACGTCAGTAGTTATTTACCGACGTGGATAAAACATCAAACGTCGTAAAAAATATGTCACCGTCGTCTTATTGATAAGAACTCAAAACACAGGGTATATTTATTAGAATTGGAAAAAATCTGTGTGCATGTTTATTCAAACTGGACAAAAGTAAAATAATTATATGAACAAAAAATATAATCATTTTCAAACTTAAATTGAAAATATTTCATATTTTACAATACTAAAAACGGCGGTAAGTTTAAAACACGTCGTAGTATTTAGTTTCACACGACACTATATACTAACCACTGACGTTATTACTGTTTTATCACCTCGTAGTTAATTACATCCATGGTTTAATTAATAAAACGATGTAAATAATCAGTTACCGTCGTCTTATTAACATGAACAACAAAAGAAGATTATTGTTTCACTTCTAATTAGTTATTTTTCTTTATATTATATCAAATTGGAAAAGAGTAAATGAATTACAAAACTAACACTTATAATGATTTTCATCTATTTCTATTGAGAAAAAAAACATGGAAATGGGAATATTCATAATTTTCAAACATATAAAACGATGGTAGTATTTATTTTATGACGTCGTTATTTAAATACTGTCGTCATTATATACTTCAAATGACTCAAATAAGACGGCACCGTCGTCATATTAACATGATACAAAAAACAGTGTATTGGTACGATACCCTTTCCTTCTTTGTACGTAAATTGAAAAACGAAAATGATTTTCAAAAGAAAAAAACATATAAAAATTTCAAAAGATAAAACATATAACTCGTTTAAAAAAGTACGAAGCAATGGTTACCTTTTTCTTGCAACGAAAGTTTTCTCGGGTTTTCTCGTCTTTGAAGTGGTATGTTCTGGTAAGTGACGAAGGCGAAGTGTGGGAAGACGATTAGTTTCAGACAAGGACGAAGACGAAGAGTGGCGCCTTGGGAAGGATAAACGAGAGGAGTGTGAAATTTTTTCTCGGTATTCGAAACAATGAAACTTTAGTAGGTCATGCAAAATATTTAAATAATGTCGAAATGTTATATAAGACGACGCTATTTATAAAAAATGACGTGGTATAAGTCAAATAACACGACCTCATTTCTAAGATACCGACATAGATACCAAAGGAAAAAAAATCTTATAACAAAAAACTTAAAACGACGGTTCACAAATAGGCGCCGACGTATAAAAAATTAATACGACACTCATTTAAGGAAAACGACGTGGTTACTACAACTCTATACGACAGTAGTATTATATTATCCGATGTTGATTGTTTACAATTAAACGTCATGATTTATAATAGAACCGACGTGGTTAATAAAAATAATTTCTTCAAATTTTCCTTTCTCACAAAGTTGCCATTCCTCACTTCATGCCTTGGATCTCTCTCACATGCGATTTGGAGGCACCAAAACGATGTTAACGATGTATGCGATTTGGTGAATCTCATATGACCAAAACGCCCACATCGTTAACTCTCACCTATCTGCAGGTAATAGTTTGGTTTTGAAAGAGCCTTTGGGTTTCACCAATTTTCAAAATACTGAATTTCTGAAAATAGTTTGGATGTTGTTTGTACGATTTTCATTCTCAATATCGTTTTATTCGTTTAATTTATTATCAGACGACAAGTTATAAAAAATTGTGTCATTGAATCATACATGAGGCGTCAAAAACAGAACACGAAGAACTGTCGTATTATCTGAACAATCACGTCGCTATTATATTATAACGACGTGGTAACGATTTACCACCACCTTTTATTTATTAGAACTGTCGTAGTATTAGTTTTAATACGGCGTAAAATAATAAAAGACAGACGTGGATTTTTTAAAATTAGACGGCGTTCTGTATGTATTGTAGACGTGGTTATTTAATGTTACATGTCGGTAATTATCAAATTACGATCGTATTAAATAGTACTTGATACGTCTGTTAATAATACAATTACCGTCGTGTTTATTTGATGTTCAAAACGGCGGTATTATATGTAAAGCGTCGTCTATAAATACTACGTCGGTATATTTACACATACCGAAGTGGTTTATTTGTTATCTATTTTCTTATCGGATTGGCATGTTTCATAAGACGATGCTTTTAAAGTTTCATGCGTCGTGTTTTAAAAATACCCAAATGAATTTCCAATTTTTAGGTGTTTTAGTTTCTAATCCACGTCGGTTTTTATATTACCGTCGTCATTTAAAATTTAACGACGGTATTTATTTTGTGCGTCGTCGTTTTACCGACGTCTATTTCGATTTTTGTAGTAGTGATTTTTGTTTTTTTAATTATTATTTTTCTTAGGTTTGTTGAAAAAAAAAAAAAAAAAGGGGCACAACAAAGGATTTAAAAAAGTGAGAAGCTTAGACCATCAATAACAAATAGCAAAAGAAAGAAGCTCAAAAAAAAAAAAAAAAAGAGGAAAGGAAACAGCAGCATGTGAGAGAAAGAAGAAACCAAGGTTTCACGCAACAATTCAAGTCTGCCACTTGGGTCCTGGCAACAAATAATCCCCACTTCAAATCAGGATCCCCCTTCCTTTTTCAACTCAACTTCCTTTTCCTGTTAAAATTAAAATTTCTTTTCAATTTTATTTGGGTTTTAAAATTATAGTTTCTTTCCTAATTGTGTTTGGGTTTTTGTTTCCTTATTCAATTGTATTATCTTCTTCTTATTTAAACAATTCTTTGCCCTTGTTTGCAGGTACATCAACTTAATTTCCGAGCATACAATGAATGACTAGTACCCGCTCTTCAATTAGCCAACTAGTTGAATTGGAACCTGAGATTGAACAAAAGCTTCGAGAAATTCGTAGGAGACAAAGACAAGATAGAGAAAAGAAGAATCAACAAGGAGAAGAAGAGATGGCCATTGTACCGAATGAAACAATGGGAGACCTTGATATCCCAACAATTCCGACGTCACCTTCAAGCATCGTTCTCTCTGCAGCTGCCAAGAATTATGAATTGAAAAATATCCACTTTAATATGATTGCATTCTTTCCATGGATTAAGTTCTGAAGATCCTTTAGCTCATATTAGAGATATTTTTAACATGGTTTCCAACATGGCTTTGACAGGGGGAGTCACTTAAGAACATCTGAGGATGAAAGTCTTTCCCTACACGATGAAAGATAAAGCAAAGACATGGTTGAACTCCTTGCGGCCTAGAGTATTGACTAGTTGGACAGAGATTCAGAACAAGTTTTTGGAGAAATTCTTTTCGACTCAGAAAACTGATGCACTAAGGGATAAAATCATGCAATTCAATCAACAGGGAGATGAGTCATTTTCTGAAGCTTGGGACAAGTTCAATAATTTGTTAATACAACGTCCTCACCATGGTTTGCCTACTCTAGTTCTCATGCGTATTTTTTATAAGGCACTAACTATTTCGAGTAAGGCTGCAGTGAATAACTATGCAGGTGGATCTATTAAGAACAAGACGACAACTGAATGTCAAACTTTGTTTGATACACTAGTAATCGAAACACAGCATTCTGATACAAGAAGTAAGCGTGCCGGAGTTTATGAAATTGGTACGTAGTTCTAATTCTTTTGCTTCTAAAGAGAAGGTTGACGCTATAACTAGCAAATTGGATACCTTGCTTGCTATGAATGGGAGAGCACCAACACAAGTGATTTGCTCCATTTGTGTTGTTCCTGGTCACGCCACCATATCTTGTCCTCATGGAGTTGATTTTCCAGAATTTTTGCAAGAACAAGCCAACATGGTGAATACCTATAGATGTCTCGGCAATGATCCATTCTCCAACACATATAATCCGGGATGGCAAAGGCACCCTAATTTTTCATGGGGCAATAATCAAAATGTCCAGAAACCACCACCTAGCTTCCCGCCTCAAGAGAAGAAAATAAATTTGAAAGATACTCTTACTCAGTTAACTATGTCTACCACCCAATTTATGACCGAGACAAAAACCCAATTTCAGAATCAGAGCGCGTCTATTCGGAACTTGGAGGTGCAAGTAGGACAACTCGCCACAAATACAAATCAATTCATGAGAAAGACAGAGACGACCCTACAAAATCAAGCCGCTTCCATCAGAAATTTAGAAGTTCAAATGGGTCAATTGGTGAATGCACTCACGGTACGAGAGAGAGGAGTTTTGCCTAGCCAAGCTGAAGTTAATCCAAAAATTCAAGAACATGTGAAGGCAATTACACTCCGAAATGGGAGACCCATCAAAACCGCTGTAGATTTTGACGCAGAAGAGCAGCAGCAGCAACAGCTAAGATCTATAGAAAAGATGATGAAAATAGCATACCCGCCGCCGTGAGCTCCACTGAAAATTTAGCACCAACATCAACAAATTCTTCTTCCAAAATCGAGCAACAAGCATCCATAAAGCTCCCCTCAAAATCCTATGTTCCACCGATCCCTTTTCCACAACACCTGAAGAAAAATAAGAAGGATGTGCCGTTCTCCAAATTTCTTGAAATTTTCAAGAAATTGCAAATTACCCTCCCATTTGGTGAAGCACTAGAGCAAATGCCGAGCTATGGAAAGTTTCTCAAGGACATCTTAAGCAAGAAGAGACGTTTGGATGATTCAGAGACGGTAAAATTGACGGAGGAGTGTAGTGCAGCAATACAAAGGCAACTGCCACCTAAACGAAAGGATCCAGGGAGTTTTTCTATTCCTTGCACCATTGGCACTATTTATTTTCAAAGAGCATTATGTGATTTAGGTTCTATTATAAATTTAATGCCTTTGTCCATAGCTAAAAGAATTGGTTTGGGGGAAATTAAGAAAACTAATATTTCTTTGCAGATGGCGGATAGATCACTTACATATCCTCATGGCATTCTTGAAGATGTACTCGTGAAGGTGGATAAATCCATATTCCCAGCTGATTTCTTAGTCTTGGATATGGAAGAGGATGTAGACAATCCGATCATTTTAGGCCGCCCATTCCTAATTACGGGAAGAATGATAATTGACGTAGAAAAAGGTTCTTTGATCCTACGAGATGGCGATCAACATGTAGACTTCAAAGTTTTTGATGCAACCAAGTACCCCATTGATTCGGAATATTGTTTCCGCTTAGAAGCCGTAGACCATGTTGTTCAACAACAATTCATAGCGGACCACTCACAAGATTCACGAGAAGCAAGTTTGGTTCATGAGATAAAGATTGTAGGAGAGGAGCCACACATGCTCGAAATGGTGAACTCATTGGAAACCAAAGCCATCCCATGCACCATTGCCGCACCAACCCTCACTTTGAAATCATACTTGGAAGCAAATTTCGATCCACAAAAGAAGACATATGCTCCCCATGATCCGGGGTGATCATCTTCAAAAAGTCGGGCTAGGGACTATAAACCAAGCGCTTGTTGGGAGGCAACCCAACTAGGTACCTTCGTTCCTTTCTTTTCATTTATTTTTATTTTTATTTTTCGTCCCTTTATTCCTTTACTACTCGTTACATACATCTACTTTAAACATTGAGGACCATGTTTAGTTTAGGTTTGGGGGTGGAAAACTTTCGTTTTTGTTTCAAGTCTGTCATACAACATGTTTTTTGTTTTTGCAATATACTGGACGTATCTAGAATGAATTTGAAGATTTGGCCCCCGATGCCTTCTTCCATTTTTCGTGCTGAATCCAACAATATAAAGAACATTCAAATTGGAATTTCGTTTGAAAGATAGAGCTGTTTTAATGCACAGAGGTCACAACCTACGGGTTCTGCACAAGGTCTATATTGTGGGCCATTTTTCGAATTTTTGTGAGCAGATTTTCAAATTTTGATCTGAATGAAAGTTCTGGGTTTTCCTGTCTAGTTTCTAAGCATATAAGGCTTGGTAAAATCCGTTATGCAATTTTCAAGTTATGAACAAATAACCGAACATCTGTCAGAACTGAACAAAAATTTTACTTTCTCTTACTAAGTTTATGCATCATAAGTATAGCACTTCACATAGCCATGCTTCAAGTATTTTGATGGACAAGGTAGCTATACTTTGATGATTGTGGAGAAATAGTGGAGACTACCATTGTGAGATGCTTGAGCCAAATTGCCATTTCTTGAGAGAGTATTTGGGATTATTCTTCTTCACTATTTTCTTTCTTTCTTATTTAGATTGATCTCAATTAGGCTTTTGAATTGAATACTAAGAACTAATCTCTCTTTTGTAGGAATCATCTTATGCTTTCACTTTTGAGTTAGATGGACCTTGAGAGATGATGTTAGGCTATGCATGTTCTAACCAATAAATATAGCCTCATATCCTACCCATTGTGTGTGCCATCAACCCTTTTGAAGCCAAACACTTAGCCTTTTCTTTCATCACCCACATTAGTCCTTACCATTTTCGGCATATTTTTAGCCATACCCTATAACTTGGGAGATGCCATGGCACATGAAGACAAGGATGAAGGTTGAGCTCTACATCAACAAAAGAGGTGGTGTGTACCGAGGAAATATGTGCTTAAAGTTCAAGAAAAAGAAAAAAAGAGAGAGAAATATATTCAAAAAAAAAAAAAATGAAGCATATCAAAAATCCTGGATGCCTTTGTGAAGTAAATTTGAAGAGCCAAGTCGTATAACAAGATATATGCCTTGGTATGTCTCAAGCTCTAGTAATTCCTATCATTTCTTTCATAACCCATAACCTAGCCTTACATTACAACCATAGTCAAGACCTAACGGATCTTTGGGGACTTCTTGCTTGACAGTGGAGGTATGTACTTTATCTATGTTTCTTAGTATTTGATTTCCTTTCCATGAGATCTATTTCCAGAAATTGCCTTTTATTCATTTTGGATGCATATGTGTCTTACATTTCAATTTCTTTACATAACTTCATTCACATATGCGGGGTAAGAGTGCAACTTTAGGTTTTGTGAGAAAATTGAGTGTTATCCAGTGAGGCCTAGAGTCGAGGCGAATTTGTACACACGCCGAATGTGGTTATCTTTAAGTTAGAATGCTTGAAGTATTGGCTTCCCACTTTACACAATGGTGCATTTTATTTGTAGTGGTATAACTTTAGTTTTTGAATTGTGATTAGCATTCATTGGTTATTATTAGTTTGTTGGAAGTATTGCTTTAACGAATTTGTTTTGCCAGGAGAGTTTGTGGGTGTCGTGTCTGGTAAACCCTCAGGAGACACAACTCCTCCTACTAGGGACACCTAGAGGTTTAAAGGCTTGTGGCACATGCTAAGTGCCATCGAGATTACCTGCGAAAGTGGTTTAGTTTAGTATTATTTTTTATTTTCAGTTTTGCTCGAGGACTAGCAAAAGATAGGTTTGGGGGTATTTGATAAGTCTATATTTTATATATTTTATGCCCCATTTACCTATTTAATTATTGTTATCCTTTATTTAAATTGGTTATTTTAATATGTTTTGTGAGATTTGTGAAGGATTTATGGATATGAGACATTGAGCTAAAAAGGGCATGAAGATGAAGATTGAAGATTAATTGGAAAGAAGCCAAGTTATTCCTTTCATCACAAGGAGTCTTATCAAATTCCTAGTTCAAGATAGTTCAAGTCTTACCAAGTCAACAAGGAGAAATAAAGAAGACCCTAAATTAGTAGGAATCCTATTTTTATAATAATTGTAATTATACCTTAGATAGGTAGGATTTCTAGGAGTATTATAAATAGAGAGTTTAGGGCATTGATCAAAGAATCCACGAACATCTTGGAACCACTCTCTACACCATCAAATCTCTACACACTCATACTCATCATAGCCGAAAGCCCTAAGAAAAACAAGGAGAGAGCTTGCGCAACCTTAGCGTTCAACTTGGAGAATTCGGTGCCGCTCATGTCTTCATCAACCGTCACGATTCTCAATAAGTCCTTCATGAACTAATTTCTTTTACTAGGGCTACGATGTAGCTTAGCTATGAATACCCAAATTCTTTGATATTGTTAATTTTATTTGTCTATACATGTTGAGTGCTTGTTACCGTTCTTAATGCTTTCAATTAATTGGTCACTAATTGCATGATTAGAAGAATTGGGTTGAGACCAAAAGGAGATGCCTAATAAATTGCTTCTTGTAACAAGTACCATAAATTACATAGCCGACTCGGAAGATTAGGTTATGGTTTGTGTAATCTTTAAATGTTTTCCACAAATCTTAATGGGTTCTTAGCTATCTAAATCCATAACTAGGAATAGAGTGGGTTGACTGTGAGGAACACAACTAATATAACTTGGAAGAGAGTATTGGTGAGGTAAGGGAAACGATTATCAACATGTTAGGTAATTAGGATTAACAAGGTAAGATGATTTGGGTGGGATTAGCTAGGTGAAATCAATGCCCTAGTACTTTATCATCTTTGTTTTCATCTATTATATTATTTACTTATTTTTAATTTACTTGCTTAATTACATTTTAATCACCATAATTCTCTCATCGTTTAATTCAATTATAATTAGGAATAAATCATTCTAGTATTTAATTGGTTAACTTGATCCCTGTTGGAACGACACTCTACTTACCACTATATTAATTTGAGCGATATTGTCCACTTGCAATTAATCACATCAGGCAGCAATACGTCTGCCAGCGAAAAGGTTCCCAATTTAATAGGGTGTTCTTTTTTAGGTTTATGTGGGTTTCAAAATTAAGGGCATTTGTGTCTATTTATGTGAGTTTTTTGCTATATTTAAAATTATTTACAAAAACTGATATTTTTGAAATTATGAGTCAAGTTTTGACTATTTTTGATAAATTCTCCGAAAAAAAAGACCTCTACTTTAACGTTTGCATGAGGTAATTACGTATGAGACCAAGTGTGGCCTGAGTGGATTTTTAATACTCTTGCTAGTGACGTAAACCTATCTATTCGACTTTAATATATCTCTCTTCGTTTGAAAAAAAAAAGGAAAAGAAAAGTAGCAGTTGACTTGTACAAGTTTTGAATTCATGGTCATGCCAAGAGAAATGTGGCCAAACTGACCAAACTACTACATGTCCAAATTGGATTTTCTGTCTTGCGCCCACTTTATGAGAAAGGTAGTGTCTGCTTCCTTCCCCGTCTTTTCTAACTGTATTCTTCTGTTATTATAATTGTCCTTTTGTAGATATTGAGGTCCTTTGTTTGAATTTTCAATATCGTTTGTACAAAAACATAACGGACATCTTATTAAAAGAAGATTCCAACTTTCATGGGAGGAACCCTTTTTTTTCCACCCCATTTAGTCAGTAGTAATCCATTACTTAATTAAAGTTTTGCTTAATAATGATTTGATTGATATAATACATGACTGGTAATTTAGTTTAGGCCTTCTAATAATTTAAAGACGATATCCCCAAAGAAGTTAAATTGATGATATTGTTTTAGCACTAAGCGGGTAAGAATTCGACTCTCATATTTTATTTTTATGCACAAAAAGTTAACAAAAAGAAGTCATATATATTTTCTCATATGTTTGTGTTTCTTTTCAATTGCCTAACAAAGAATTAAAGTCAACAATATCCAAATGAAACGTGCAAAAATGTTTCATGTTTGCAGATTGCTCTCATTCTATTTTGTCCCTCAACTTCTGTCATTGGAAATGCATGTGCCCATGTTCCTGGGAAATGAACATATACTGAAATGCATGTGCATGTGCACGTGCAATGAATGTTTGGCTAGCCGTCACTTTTTTTTTTTTCTTAAAAAGAGATACAACTATATGTTTGAGACTCAAAACAGCTAAAATGCCTTAGGTGAATTAGGAGAAATTTTTATATATTTCAGGTACACTATATAATTGATGTACCATTTAATAGACGTAGTATTGCTTTTATAACATGTGGTGGGCTGCATTGAAAATATTTCACATATTCTACATCTATTAGATGGCACACAAATCACGTGGTGTACCTGAAACACCAAAAAATTACTCGTTGAGTAGGTTAGATGGGAAAGTAGTACCATAATCCTACGACCATATACGTTTTCAAATTGCTTTCATGTGAAGCAGCTCACAACATTGTGAAAGAAAAACAAAAGTTTGAGAAAAACTATTAAAAATTCTATCAACTAAATAAGCACGTGAAGTGATGACAAATGCAAAGTTACTTCTTTTTTTTTAAATAAAAAAAGGACAAGACGAGATACTTTAGCAATTTACTAAGAGTGATGCTAAATAAATCCTAAAATTAACTAAGTATACCTTAATATATTTTAATTAAAATATAAAATTAACTAAATTAATCATATTGTACTACCAAAAATACTCATGATACACTCTAATACACTCATAATGATTTTCACGTAAATACAGCCGTTGCTTATTGCACATGCCACTATACACAATTGCTCAAGTCTTATTGGACCACCGAGTTTTTCCAGTTCACGTGTTCATTGCGTATATGGATCCTTTTGGATTTGTGGACCCAGTAAACAGGACACCATTAGCCACACTGACTGTGCCATATGAAGTTGCATTGGTTGGATTGGCCGTTGACCATAAGACTTTGCCACTGCAAGCATCCATTGCCACCCATCCACCTGCGATTGTTATGTTGTTAGATGGCTTTTTTTTTTGTCAAGTTAGATGGCTTAAGAGTGAAGTTTTTGCCGTCAGAGTTGAGTATTGTAGTTATGGCCTATTTTTGTGGTCCATGCAAAGATTCTAGGGAATATGCAATTTTTGTATTAATCATCTCAAGATTTTATTTTTCTTTTTGGGGGCATTGAAATTAATTCAGAGCATGAGATTTTGGTTAATTCCACCATTTGAATAGGATGTTATCTTGAAATTGACGATTATGAGATGGCTGATGTAAATGCATTTTTGTTATTTTCTGCGAAAGAACTTCGAAATTTCTAAGCCATATTTATTCTTCAATTAATGTACTATTCAATAGACGTAGCATTGCTTTTATAACATGTGGTGAGCCTTGAAAATATTACATATGTTCTACATCTATTAAATGATACACAAATCACGTGGTGTACCTGAAACACCAAAAAATTACTCATTGAGTAGGTTAGATGGGAAAGCAGTACCATAATCCTACAACCATACACGTTTTCAAATTGTTTTCATGTGAAGCAGCTCACAACATTGTAAAAACAAAAACAAAAAAACAAAAGTTTGAGAAAAACTATTAAAAATTCTATCACCGAAATAAACACGACAATGCGATGACAAATTCAAAATTACTTTTTAAAAAAGAGACAAGACGAGATACCTTAGCAATTTAAGAAACGCTGCGAATATTCCTTGGCTCCTTACTTGTAACAAACTGTTTCCTCAATGATTGTAACATGTATAAACACAATAAGTAAAATTTATGAACAGATATTATGGTCTCAACAGTTTCCTGTACGTTTAACACGTTTACAACAACACTACAGGATACGTGTCCTCAGTCGAAATTTTAAATTGTAATTTAAAACTCTAATATTTTTATATTATTTATTATTTTTAAAAAAAAAAAAAGACGCCAGCTATACAGCCACATGTAGCTCTTTATTAATTCCCATGTCCAATCACAGTTCACAAGTCAGAATCTGAACAGGGAAAGTCTTACTCACTCCAATTAATTCCCTGGAAAAATCAATTTGTATTTATATATATCCTACAACTTGTATCCTAAACCCTATATATATCCTTGTCTTGGAGAAATATAATATCAAAAACAATTATTCAATTCTGTGTTTAGTTTGAGTTTCTTCTCCTCTCCTCTGTCTCTCTCTTTCCTGCTACTAATTCTCACTTGCTTTGTAGCCAAAATAATAATAATAATAATAATAAAATAAAATATTGAAGCCATGGAAGAAATTATTTCCTCAAGCTCTCCAACAAATTTTGGTCAGGAAAACTCATCCATACTCCAAAAACGCCTCCAGTTCATATTTCAGAACAGGCCTGAACGGTGGGTGTATTCAATCTTCTGGCAAGCCTCCAAAGACAGCAACGACCAAGTCTCTTTGTCATGGGCTGGTGGCGATTTCAGAATCAACAGAGACTTGGCCACCAAAAGAAGCAACAAGGTGGTAAACAATTACAACCCCAAATTTGGGTTCAACAATGTGGAGAGAACGAACGTGATGTACAAAGAAGTGGAAGATCTTTTCCATGAAGACATGGTGGACTTGGCAATGGTGGATCATGGAGATGCCACCGACTCCGAGTGGTTTTACGTTTACAGCGTTTCTTTAACCCAGACGTTTGCTGCAGGCCACGCCACCAACAATGTTCTGGGCCGTGCGTTTTGTTCTGGAGGTTTTGTTTGGCTGGCAGGTGCTCATGAGCTTCAGTTTTATGAGTGCCAGAGAGTGAAGGAGGCTAGAATGCATGGAATTCAAACTCTGGTTTGTATTGCAACTCCTTCTGGGGTGCTTGAGCTCGCTTCTTTGGATGTCATCAAAGAAGACTGGGGTCTTGTGCATTTATCGAAATCGCTTTTTGGATCAGACAACAACAACAACAACAACAACAAGGTCTCGCAGCAGGGCAGCTGTGAGGGCAATGCACTTGTTCATCTGCTAGAAAATGGCATGGTTTCAGGAGCTCAAAAGGAGATGATCAGACAAGGTAAGCACAAAATTTCGTTAATGTTAAAACCCAATTTACCGTTTTTTATTAATATATTTGATTAGTAGTTAATAGGTTGTCGATATTCTATCAAATAATTAAGCATATGCATGACATGGTAAATTGGTGGCAGACAATCTTTTCTCCTTCGATCAAATCAACTAGTACTGCTATTAGCTAAAATATTTTCCTAATATTTTATAGAAAGGGGCCAAGAATTTTGGCTGGTCTAAGAGAGACTGTACCTATGCGTTTGGATAGAGAAATTTAAAAGTACAAAGGAATTTATAAATGACAGAATTTAAAATAACGGAAATTAATGTTTTAGAATTTGTAAAGTTTCTTGTTTGGATAGTGGATTTAAAGTACGTAATTTATTTGTAAAGTTATATTTTTTTAAAACTCAATCTCTTTTGAAATTTTAGAAATGACGACTTTTAGATAGAATTTAAAATTGAGATTTATAACCTCCAAATTCAATGTTTTTTCCCATGTGGAATTTCTAAAGTTCTATGTTTTTTTATCCAAAAACAGAAATTGGTTCATGTCAATTTAAAAATTCTGACTTTTGTCAAAATCCCAAATTATTTTCCTCATCCAAACAAACTGTAAGAGTGAGATTCTTAATTTTGGGTTCTTTTTGTTGTTTTTTTCTAGTTTGGTATATATGTGCGATAGTGCGTGTGGGAGAAAAGGGCAACTTGGGTTGAGAAAGAGTAAGATATGTAGCTTTTGGGTCTCTTGTTCTAGTTGTGCTGTTATTGCAAGTGATGATTTGGCCAGTTGTTTGATATGAGTATTTTTCTTTAACGATAGTCTAAATTATAGGAGATGGGACTTTCTTACATAAACTGTTAAAATACCATGGATTTTTACTAGGAATAGTTGTCGTTTGGGGCTTATTCCTGAAGGCCTTTATTTTATTTTAGAACATGTCATTCCAAATTATAAATTAGCTTATCTTAACATTGATACTTTGTTGAGACTTATGCATCTTCATACCCTCAATTTTTCATTAACATAATTGTTGAATATTAAAGGTGGTACAAAAGACGCTGCACATATCAATATCTGCGGCTCATCACCAGACTCACCTTCGGACTCTGTTGGCAATTTCACCTCTGAGAATACAGAGAACACTCGATCGAAAAAGAAAAGAAGATCATCGTCAACTAACGGCGCTAGTAGAGAATCACAATTATTAAACCATGTTGAGGCAGAGAGACACAGAAGAGAGAAGCTTAACCATCGCTTCTGTGTCCTCCGCTCTGTCGTTCCGAATGTATCGAAAATGGACAGATGTTCTTTGCTTGGTGATGCTGTGTCATACATCAACCAGCTCAAAGCAAAGGTTGAGGAATTGGAGGCGAAAGTACAAGAAGAACCCAAAAACCCCAAAGTGAGCAATGCAAGTAGCAGCCTTGATCATCAGAGCAGCCAAAGCACCAGTTCCATAGTTGATCATCCTCATTCAAGTTATAACAATAGATCAGTTGCTCCTTTGGAAGTGGATGTGAAGATTATGGGCTCCGAAGCCATGATCCGAGTTCAGTGTCCAGATCGAGACTACCCATATGCTAGGTTGATGAATGCACTCAAAGCCCTAGGGTTACAAGTTTACCATGCAAGCATATCAAGTGTGAAGGAGTTGATGATCCAAGATGTTGTTGCAAGAGTGCCTTATGGATTCACAAGTGAGGATGCTATGAGAGTTTCTATTATAAAAAGTTGGTCCAACTAGAAGTTAATTCAGTGATTAGTTTTCGTGAGGAGGTTTGCTTCCGATTTATGCAAGTGTTTTAAATTATTTTATTTTTAAAAGTTATCCCCGTTTGTATTATTATAAAAAAAGTTTTTTTATTTTAACCCCACACTTTTCTTTGTTCACCCCAATTCTTAAATTATTAAGTTTTAAGTTTTATTATTATATAAAAAGACAAAAAAGTCATCCAACTTAATATCAACGCTACACACACACCCCACACACCCCACACACCCCACAACACAAACTCTTGTACACCCTGTTTGCCAAAAAAACTCTTCTTTTTCCGAAGAAGTAGGAACTACTGCAGTGGGTTCTTACGAGGAGATTGCATCAAGCAATACAGTATCAAGTGTTCAAGAAAATATCACTGCACATGAGGCTTTGGAGCAAGTCTCAAAAAGTCATGTTGATGAGCTGCCAAAACCAAACATCAAATTCAATGGAGGGATTGGAAATAAATCAATTGATTCAAATGGCATTGAAGAAGCAACCAAGTTCATAAACCATAGCTGACTGACTTATGGCCCCACCTCGGAGCACCAATCCTTCATCTCTGCCTTGTGTGAAAAACCCAACTCATGGGCTCTGCTCTAACCAGAGCTTTAGTCAAGTAAAGCTCATTTTCGAGTTGAAACAAGGCTTTTTGGTGTGTTTCTTATTGAGGAAAACATGTCAAGCTTCCATTGTTGTATGAGCAATAGATCCAAAGTAGAAGGAGAAGTATTTCTAGGCATGAGTGGTCAATGTGGGCATGGTGTGAGAGAGGAGTGTTGTGGGTGATTTCAGCAATTTGGGGCTTGAGTGGTTTGGGTGGGGTTCGAGTTTTGGGTTTAGGATTGGGTTATTGTTTGTGTATAATTATTTTCATTATGAGTTTGTATGTAGGGGTAGTTTGGGAAGATAATGGGGTTTTCTTAGAAATTGTGAACATTTGAATTAGAAATTGGGGTGAACTTAGAATATGAGGTGAACAAAGAGAAGTGTGGGGTTTAAATAGAAAAAATCTTATAAAAATAATTAGCAGATTAGTTGGCCGGTTCCAGCTTTTCTTAATAATGTTTGTCCCCTTTTTCTTTTTCTTTTTTGTTGGAAAGAAACTTTGTCTTATTCAAACCCAACTAACCCAATCAAATTTTAAAACTTCATATCAATTCAATTAACCAAATTTATTTTTTTTGTTAACTTATAACCAAAAACAATAATAACTACAAATATGTTGGGTATAAAATAATTATTTTGATTATCCATCAATTAGAAAAAACTAAAAGAACTTAAGAAAAACAAATATAACGCCACTGCAATTGTTCATAGTCCCATGGGGTTGTGGTTTTCCCTTTTTTTAAAAAAAAAATTAATGTAATACTGAAAATTTTAAAACAATACTTTTATAATGAACAAACTTGTAATTTTTTATTAAAAGAAACACTATTTTTTTGGGATAAAAGAAACATTGGGTGGACCTTGCAGAAGTAAATGTGGTCCTTATTCTTGTAAACACAAGGGTTTACAATATTAAAGACCCATTTTACAATGTTTTGGACTTCAACATTCTATAAACTTGTAAAGTGTATCCATAATCTTGTTATACTATGATTTATAATAGAAAAGATCCCCACTACGAGGTTAAGGAAAGAGTGGACCTTGGAGAAGTAAATGTGGTCATTATTCTTGTAAACACAAGGGTTTACAATATTAAGGAATCATATCACAATGCTTCGGACATCAATGTTCCATAAACTTGCAAAGTGTATCCATAATGTTGTAATCCTATAATTTACAATAGAAAGAATCCCCATTACAAGGTTAAGGCAAGTGTAGACGTTGGAGAAGTAAATGTGATCGTTGTTCTTGTAAACACAAAGGTTTACGACATTAAGAACTAGTTCTACAAAATTTTGGACGGAAGCATTCCATGACCTTGTAAAGTGGATTCATAATCTCGTAGATTACAAGATTTTGGTTCCCATTTATAAGGTTTTGCAACCTGATTACAAATTTAAAGTTCTTTCTAATCCATAATATTGTAATACCACATTTACTTCTCCAACGTCCACACGATTTTGTGGTATTACAATATTATGGTATTACAAGTTAGTTGAACACTGAGGTCCAAAACATTGTAAAAGGGGTCCTTAATATTGTAAACCCTTATATTTACAAGAATAATGACCACATTTGCTTCTCCAAGGTCCACATTTACCTTAACATTGTGAGGGTGATCCTTTCTAATGTAAATTAGGGTATTACAAGATTATGCATTAGGAATAATCTTAAAGGTGTAATCATGGTGCAAAAACTCGTAAATAAGAACCCAAAATCTTGTAATTTACGAGATTAAGGATCTACTGTATAACTTTATGGAACACTTACGTCCAAACCATTGAAATACGAGTCATTAATGTTGTAAACCGTTGCAATTACAAGAATAAGGGAAATATGGGAAATATAGGTCCATAAGAATATTTTGATTAGAATTCAAATGGGTAGAGTAACCGCATGTGGGTCCAATTTTAGGAATAACTTGGAAAATTACCCAATTTAAGAAAATAGAATTAATTGGATTTAACAATTGTAAATTGGGCAAAATAACACTTTAGAAAGGAAATATGGAATTAAAATGAATGGATGAAGAGGTAAGGTTGAGAAATTACCTTGGTAAAATAGTGAGATGAATAGTAACCTTGAGTGAATAGTACTCCCGAGGTAACACAAAACGATGAATAGTAGACACGACGAGCGGTTTTGAGTATGAATAGTAATTTAAGATGAATAGTGCTCGGTGGGTGAATAGTAACTCTGAAGAATATTATAATAGTGGCTTTAGTGGTGGAGGAGGAGAGGAAGAAAGGGATGAACGTTTTGGAGAGTTATTGGTGTGAAGAAAAATGAGAGATGAGGGGGTATTTATAGATATCCCCGACGGCTCGAATCGATTCGAATATTAATTCAAATGCTAGATTGAAACTTGAGTTTCAATAAAATGTGGGAAGGAGCATGATAGTTCATAGATAGATGGTCCAGATGCATTCCCAACCACCTATCTAATAGCCCATATCAAATCAGGACTCTTTGATTTGATCCTACGATCTTGATCTAATCATAGAATAGATCAACGGCCTAGATGAAACGAGCTCATAGAATAGTAGCGTAAAACCTAGTTGTAACTCAAAATAGTATCTTAACTCAATCATTGATGGACCAACTAATCACAAGTTGCCAAGTGGTCCAATCATAAGTTGCCAAGTGGTCCAATCACAAGCTGCCACATGGCGGTTAGTATTCCAATTTTCTTATTTTCCAACTTCAAAAATTCACTAAAAATACGTCCGAGCTCCGAAAAATACCACAAGCTTGTATCGACATCTACTATTTTTCTAATAAATCAAAACAACAAAATTCTAACTTCAAATTTGTTTGAAATAATTTATTCTCCAATATAATAGTGGTATTTAATTACGGAAAAATTTCACTAACCTCAAATAGGACCATGCAAATCAATATTGTGAGTAATAATATTTTGAAATTTTTAGGATGTCACACAACAGGTATAATATTTTTTCCTATTTTCAGCTAATAATGCAATGACACTGGGGATTATTTTTTCACGTGTCATTGCATTATTATTCGGGGATAACAATCATATTCTGTTACTGGAAAGTTTTTTTCGGTGGTGGAGACTAGACTAGGACAGGCACAAGTGGAAGGGAATGGAAGGATAAAATTTGTCGTGATATGCTGCCTACTGCGTAGCTAGCGCTAACATTACCTTATCTTCAATATATCCTGTTCCAACTTCCAAGTGGTGAATATAAGCTATCAAATTTGGCAACTCAATTCCAATTCCTCAAGTTCTCAACCATAGAATAAAACAAAATATTGCATATGCTAGCTCTCACTTAGTACTTAATCATAACCCTAATAATATATGATGATAAAAGCCTCCACTTACCACCTCATCAAACTTCAAATCTTGAAATTACACATGCCAGCCAGCCACCCCATCATCAATCCAATCGCAGCTGATGCAAGCAGCTTTCTGGTTCTCCACGAACAAATTGAAGATAGACAAATCTCTCACGCTTCTGATCCATCTGAGGTTTCTTCAATATTAATACGGCCCTATCTCCACGCCTCTTTAATCTTCCTATCTCAGTCCCATTCTTGTGTATTATGTTGTTGACCTAATTAATTCACAAACTATACATGCACTCCAACCCCAAATATGCGATGCTCATCCAAAACCACCAGTCTTGGCATGGCAGTTGGTTTTAATCAGTCTCCATTCTCCTTCATGGCAGTTGGTTTGAGTCATTAAGCAAATTTGACACTTTTGGAACCTTAATTTCAAGCACATCAAAATTTTGTATCAAAATTGCCCCACCTTGTCAGCAATCGTCCTTTCTACCTAGTGTAATAACAATTCAAAAAAGAAAATTAAACAACTTGAATTAACTTTTGGGACCATGATTCCCTATTAAGTGGCGGCTGCCTCCATTTACTCTTCACTTGAGACTTGAGAGAGCTGATTAAGCGAGATCAATGGAGCAACGGGTCTACACTGAACGAGAGGAGTAAAACATTCCAGACTGACTATGCACAACAAAGGACACGGTTAGCACGGAAACAAGAGATCGTTAGGTTTTCGTTTGCTTGACTGGGAACTTGTCTTCAGCTTGCTTTAACCACATATAATTTGAAGCTTCAATCCACTGTGGATGGACCAAAAACTTCTTCTCTTTCACTGCCCAACGAGACTTCTCTGTTCCAGCATCTGTTGAAACCACATGTGTCACCCATGAGTCAACTTCTGTTGAACAAGTGGCTCCCAACTGCTCTGCCATCTTCCACAGATGATGATTCTCGGCCTGGAATTTTGAAGGAAAAACACGGCTGAAAACAATTTTACACCCCTTTAAGATTTCCTTCCGAAGAGTTTTCAACACCTACAAATAACATCCACAAGAATCCATTTAATACCAATATTAATAATCCTTGCAGATCTCCTGCATCGAAGTTGGATTGCGGTGAAAGCTCCAGAAACAAATCACTCCAACAAAGATATATTCCAAATAAGCAGACAAGAAAAGAATTTCAAGTTTTAGTTGTTCCTGAATAAAATTCTTCACCTGCCTCACATCTCTGTCAATAACATTGTCCTTCGATTCCTACCAAATGGTTCACCAACAATTGATCAACACAAAACAAAATGAAATGTTTTATCATTATTGAGACAGGCAGCAGCGGTACTTACATAAAAGAACATATTGTGGATTCGCTTAAGAACTGAAAGAACAGTTGCAAGAGCTCCTTCAGGCTCACTTTCATCACTCTTCAACTCTGAAAGAGACTTGCAATGGAACCCAAATTGGTGACAACTCGATCTAAAGAAATGATATCTTTCCATCAATATTAAATTGTCCTTGTGCTTTGTCCATGCCTACAATAACGGATAGCAACATTGATAACCCTTCAAAAGATAAACAACAGATTCAAAGACCATTAAATTCATAGCCAGTGTATCCAAACATAAAGGAGTCAAGGACGTCAGGTACTTACATTTTCTGTATCATCAAGGATCAAAGCAGCACTTTCATGCCCGAGCACAACATCTAGACCCTTTTGATGTTTTTGGGTGCCATCATCACGTGATATCACTCTATCACCGAAGTACTCTTTTCTGGGATCAAGTAGTTTAGCCATTTCCAGTGCATAGGCTCGTTCACCCATTGTGTATATGTACATCTCGAACATTTCGCTGGCCTCCTTTAAAAATGTCCTAACAAAGGGCCTCAACTTGGTCATCATATGCATAACGTCCACTCTAAAGAGGCTACCGTTTGAAACATCTACATGTAGCACAGTGGAGCTACAATTAAGTTGGGGAAAAACATAAGAGTATGCACATCCATGTGCACACGATACTACGGTAAATGAAACACCTCACAAAGAAAGGTGTATACATTAATTGTGTTACAAAAGCAAAAACACGTGAAGGGAAAACATTGGATACCTTGCAGAGAATCTGTCTGGCTGTGTAAATATTCTTCTTCTGCCGTCATATGATTCAGATGGGTGGAATTTAGCAGCGTGTGATCTAGATCAAGTACCAAGTAAAGTTTCTTACGGTGTAACGATTTCTTAATGTCTGTGCTGCGTACCCGGTCAATTTCATCATTATTAAGCCAGAAGTCCTGCAGAAACATATAAATTCCAATTTATATCAATGTAAACGAAGATAGCAACAGATTGGGTAGTCATTCTACATATAACTGAAAATGAATATATGGAAAATTTAAGTTTCTTTCCTAACAGTAAGTTTATCTTTTACATCAGGGATAGGTAATTCAAAAACTATAAGTCAGAACTGACAGGAATTTAATAATGCCTCTACAAAACAAATTAATAGAAAACCATATGCATGTATACTACCAATATTTAAGAAAAACATCCAAAATTCTTCTATCAACCAACTTGCCATCTAAAAGAGTACCTTGTGTATGTACCCAAGTGGCACACCAGACTTCTCTTCCACCCTCTGGCCACAAACTATACACAAATCTCTTACTGAACCGGGATGCGTGCAGATATCCTTCTTTGGGGATGCCTCTGCACATAATAACATGATGAATACAACATTATGCACCAAAAGGCAAAAACAGGATGCTCACATCGATCCTCTGAGAATGCTTCAGCACATAATAACATAATAATTGCAACATTCTCATTCAATCCATACTTCTTCTAAAGACTCCACTTGTTTCTACATTAAAATTAAATAAATAAAAGATTTTCTGCAAAGCTTTTTCCATTTGAAACTTTTTCTCATGTTTGTTTGAGCAGAAACAAGAAAAAATGAGTATTTCCTTTCGTTTCTGAACAGTAATTTTAAGTTGGTCTTAGTTGTACGGACCAGGCAGGGATTTGTTGTTTAAGACAGTTCACAGCATTTCACCCATTATTAGAAACCCTTCATGCAGTGCAAGGAGTTGAAAGGGTACAGAACATAGAACGAATCGAATCACTATCAACTGAGTTGAAAAGTTACCTGAGTTTTCTTCTACAAATACTTGTGAAGTAGACCCATGAGTTTCATCTATGCTTCCAAGATTCTCTACCTTGTGCCTTTTTGTACTGCAAGGTAAGTTGCATCCAAGTAAAATTTTCGAACGCTAAATAAACTTTAACCTGCAGTTTTAAACAATAAAGAAAGAACATTTAAACACCTCCTCTCACTTCCATCCTCGCTCTCATAATCAGCTTCTTCATCTGGTGAGGACTGCGAAGAACCAGAAGCCAGTGCTCTTTCAAGAAACCCAGTAAAGTCATCACTGCTAGACGAATGTACCGGAGATTCGGCAAGACTCATCTAAATAAAACCCTTAACATATATTAATCTCAAGATGGATTTGATGAGGGGAAATAACGAATGCAAGAGAAGATGCACATGGAGACAACTTTACAAAGATATTAATGACTGAAAATGATGAAAACTCACACGCAGTAATACTTGTGACATAACTAGTGAAGCAATTTAAGCTAAAGCTCAGAACGTTATAGCTAATTTGCATCCTTCAAAATAGTATTAGGTTAAGTACAGAGTGATTTCTCAGCTATTTAAAGGCAAAATATAATATGCATTGGCAATCCAATCCCACCTATCTAAGAAAACATGGTCTCAACAACTTGCACAATGACTAGGCTATTGGCATTTTCCAGAGTTTCAAGCAATATGCTTTTTTATTCAGAAATGAAGTGTTTCAGTATGTACTTGGTCATAGAATAATAATGTGCAAAATAGCTTAATAACTGCACATTCTAATGCAGCAAGATTCGAGAGGGCAGACGCTAGAGGTCAATAATGTCATGCTACATAAAAAATTTATTGTGGTATACACAAAACTCATCAATTGCAACAACTTTGGAAGTGAGAGTAATTGTTCTTATGGAGATTCAGAGCCCGTTAACAATATGTCAGCCTAGTTAACTATCATTCTAAAGCTTTGTAGTAAATGTGCCTCAGGCCTCTCTGTAGTTATTGTGCCTCAGAGAGGCAACGCTGATGAATCCACCAAGTAGAATCTAAATTCTTCATATCATCATTACAATGTTAGTATCAATGATAATAAAAAACTGATGACAGTGAAGAAATCTGAGGATTGGAAATTATGAAGGTTTGTCAAATATTTAGGAGTGTTCTCAAACACGTCATCACTGATCAATAAATTGCCTGTTGTATCATTATTACTCAAGAAGAATATATAAATAGCACATTTACTACTGTTCCTCAATAATTTCTTCAAGAAAAAAAGAAAACTTATAAAGGAGGGTATTACTGCAGTTGTCCCCCACAGCTAAGCCTAGGCAGAGGGAAATGTAGTTACTGAAAGTATAGAGTAAGGAAAAACAAATTTAATAGAATTTTATAAATATGTTTCTCCCCATTTTGTATTTTGATCGGTGAAGATCTTCTGCACACTCCAAATCCTCCTATCAGAAGACAATCTAGCAAAAGCAAAGGCATCTACTTGGGATTGGGGGGGTAATACCCAGCTAATTTAAATTCAATTACTCAATAAATAAACACAATCAGAGAAAAAAAAACTTATTTAATTCTGTATAGAGCAATTCCACTCTCTGTAGTGACTTCCATTCATTTTCAGATACCACCGATTCAAGTCAATGCCACAATTCTGAAACATATTCAAATTATTAATTTTCACTTCACCGATAATCGACTGCATACTCACATTGTACAAGTCATTACAAAGCCTAACTTACAATTCTAATCTCTCATCAAAGAGGGGGCATCACAAGACCCCAGATACAAAAAATTCCCTATATTAATCAACATATTAAAAAAAAAAACAAAACAAACCTTAAACTGAGAATGAAATGAATGATACCCATGATTTCTATACCCAACTTTTGGGGTAGCTACCGCCAGCAGCCTTAATATGTTTCAGAATTGTGGCATTGACTTGAATCGATGGTATCTGAAAATTTGAATGGAAGTCACTACAGAGAGTGGAATTGCTCTATATACAGAATTAAAGAACATACCAAACCTATACCAATTAACCACAACAAAATTCATAACCAATTATTCAACAAATCAATACATACATCATCCAATAAATCTATAACCTATAATCAAACCATCAATTTCACCAAAATAATTACGAATTTGATTTCAATTTAATTAAATACATCATACCTCAACATTAATTTAGGCTTAGGGCTTAGAAACTAGAACTTACTTGAATTGAATTGTAAACTTTCACAAAAATAGTGGCGGCGGTGGCTGGTAATGGACGGCAGCCAGCACCTTCGGCGTCAGCGGCGGCGGCAGCGAGGGAGGAGATGGTGGTTGAGGTTTTGGGGAGATTGGGGTTAGGGTTGTTGAGGAGGAGAAGATATTAAAATTGGGGTTTTGGTGGTATAATATCGGGTCTGGGCTGTTTACTAAACTACAGCCCTTTTTTCTTTTTTTTTTAAAGTCCTAGCCTAAAAGTGGTGTCGTATTGATAAGGTCATTTAAATAAAAAATTGAATTGACCCAAACGACGTCATTTTGCCAGGCTGTTTTTTTTATGAAAAAAAAAAACCTGCTCCCATGGCTACCAAGGGCAAAAACTAGGACCTTTAACCAAAATCGAAGGCTGCCATTGACCCCATGGTGGCTTCACCACTGCATATAGCTCAAGTGGTTAAGAACATTTATCTTTACATCCCAAAGTCCTATATTCAATTCCCTCCACTCCAATACCGCTTGTATAAAAAAAAAAAATTTGAATATATAGTTATTCGACATGGAGAGCCTAACATAATTCAAAACTTTAGGACTCATTTAGATTTAACAACAAGGTTAACTTTGCTACAAAAATTTGAAATAAATTTGACATCACTGCATCCAAATGGGCGCTAGCTTTCTGAGGTGTGGGATTTGTCAAATGAGTTGTACATTCCTAATTAGTTTAAGGGCCCGTTTGGGAGTGCTTCTGGAAGAGTTAAAAGCGCTTTCTAACAACCAAAAGCGCTTCTGACAGCGTTTGGTAGAAAAGTTTGGAAGCATTTCTGAGCTATAAAAGCGCTTTCTGGAGAAGCACCTGCCATATGCTTCTTCAGGAAGCACCCCCAAGTGCTTTTCCAAGAAACACTTTGATTTCTTATGAAAATTTCAACATCTTTATAATAAAATAGCTTTTGCTAGAAGCGCGTATAAGTAGAAGTGATTTCTAGAGAAGTAGTCTCAAATGAGACTTAAGTCAACTATTTGATTCTACAAGATTATAGGCTCATAATTACATTCCTAGAATAGTTTCCTAGGCTCTGTATATATAACCTTCCTATTGTTGTACATTGGAATATGAATAAAATATTATTTCACCCAATGAGGAGGGGCCTTTTGCCCAGGCTGGACTTTGCGGTGGAAGTGCTCTAATTGATGTGTATTTTAATTTTTTGTTCCTATTATATCCCTATTGTCTAACACGGGTAATGAAGATTTGTAGGCCATTAATGATTATAGCCCATTTGAATGTAATTTTCAAATCTTTTTTTTTTTGTTTAGCGGCTTGACTTGGGCAAATTCTTTATCATTGCACATATTATGCGTAAATATGTTAATCTACTGGCACTTGTTTTATTGTGTGAACTCCTACAATTGACTCACTAGAGTATTGGTTTGGAGTAGTTACCCCCTCAAGTAAGGTCTTGCGTTTGGAGAAATTATAGAATGGTACTGTATCTAGGGGTGAAAATTTATGACTCGACCCGATACACGACTCGAAACCCGCACGGAAAAAACACTACACGAACCCACACGATTAATAAACGGGTCATTTTCGAGTCAACTCGTCGCTGACCAGTTTATAAACGGGTGGGTTTTGGGTCAACCCACCAACCCGTTAAAATACTTGTTTATTAAACGGGTCGTGTTATGGGTCGTGTTAACCCGTGTATTACCTGCCAACCCACGAAAAAATTAAAGGAAATTGAGGCTTCAGCACACACAAGGGGTTTCGAACCCTTGCCACTTCCATTCTTCTCCTAGCACCTTATCCACCATGCTGCTGATTTTTTTATGATTATATGCTACAACATTTGATATTTATAATGTCTTTACAAGCTATTTTTCAAACAATTAGAATTTCACATGTATATTATTTGATATTTATATTCAAAACAATTACATGCATAACTATTTTATTAATTTACACAATGTTTCTTTGTGCATCCTAAGCAATTCTCACATTATTGTGATCATGGAAAAATTCTTTGCTTTTTCCAATCAACAAAACAAAACAAAAATATGTTCATGTCTAAGTTTTTTTCTCTTAAGCTCTCATATCATCATCATCAATCTCATTTTCTCTATTTGATTTCTTCCATTAAAAAAACAATTGATGGAGTTGTTCAAAATGAAATAACTATTTTCTTTGTTTCTTCTTCATTTTCTTCATTTTTTATTTTTATTTTATTTCTCTTTCTCAATTTTTATTCATAGAGAGAGTCAAAATGAAATAACTATTTTACATTAAAAAATGTAATTACTTGATTAAATTATCAAAATTTAGAATTTTTTATTTGTTTTTTATTTGCTATTACTTAGCGGGTCAATCCGATATGACCTGAAACTCGCACAGAAAATAAACGGGTCAACCCGAAAATGACATGATTATTAAACAAGTCGAGCTTGGGTTGAGCATTCTTGACACGTATATAATCCTGACATAACACGACCCATTGCCAGCCCTAACTGTATCACCAAGTCAGCTGGTGTGGTGATACATCCATTCAAAATCTGCCACATGTCTATTTTTATTTTTAAAAATTAAAACTAATTACAGCTGGATATGAAATTATACTTTTACCCTTTCAAATAAATTTTTTTTTTTAAAAAAAAAGAGAACGAGTAACCCAAACTATCTCCCTCCGCCGCCGCACCCTTCTATTTCACTTTCTTTCTCTCTCATCTTCCCTTCATCTCTCTGTCCTCTCTCGATAACATATGAGAAAACTTTAGACTTTTTAATTGAATATGCTGATCTTATTTAATTGAATATGACCCGCCGAAAAGTTGACTTGGGATTAATTGGAATATACAGATCTCATTCTTCTAGATGAGAGAGAGAGAGAGAGAGAGAGAGAAATTGAGAGAGCGGAGACGATGGCGAGGAGGCAAACCTGAGTGCAATGGTTGGTGTACAATATTCTAGTTTTTTCGATTTTTATTCTTTTTATTTTGAGAGGGATGAATAAATGGGCAGAATTTCAATGTGGAAATAAACAGCAAATATAAGATAAAGTAGTTGCTGGTACAGTAGAGAGAGATGGAGGGCAGCGAACGGGAACTGGTAATTTCAGTCGGGCGGGAGTCTGGTGCAATCTTCTTCTTTGGTTTTTCTTTTATTAATTTTATTGTAAAGGGTAAAAAAATGTAGTTTTCTTTAAAAAGTGACAGGTGGGTTATTTTGAATGGGAGTATCACTATCTTACGTGGTTATACTGTATCATTCTATAATTTCTTTTGGGTTTGAGTCTTAGCATCCATACGTATATGTGAGTTTAGTATACTATCACCCCTTTCAATAGGAAAGATCCTCTAATAAAGAAAAAAAAAACACGTGGATTGCATCCATTACATCTTGATGAAAATGAACATATATCTAAAAAGCCTAAGCCTTGAAGTGTTTTGTATGCATCCTTAAATCCTTTGCTTCCATTGGACCTTTGGCATATCATCTCCTTCCTTTGAGTTCTGCGCACTCCTCCCTTCCTTTGCATATATCCTTGCCTTGCCAGGTGACAAAGGCATCCACTTTAGGAAAATTTGCATATATAAGTACCATTGAAGACGAGGAGAATCACCTCCACTATATTGCTTTCCCGTTATGTTTGTCAGCTTCTTTAAATTTGTGGAACTTCTCTTGGTTGGCCAGGTAAGCAGCTTCTCTGTCATTTTGCCCATGCAACGAAACACTAGCTAGTGTTTAAAAGTTTATTGTTTTATCAAATATTAATTTCCTTCTTTTCTTTTTTAAACAATCCAGTTACCGTACCTACAAAATAATAGAAAGAATACAAAAAATAGAATATTAGATATTAACCCAAAAGTTCAAACATTCATCAGGTGGGTTTTTTTAGGATCAATTTAGGGGCATTTTTTGGGTTTACATCAAAATTTGAACTAATGGCCATGATGATGTGTCATCTGATTTTTTGAGTTAGATAGGTTGACTTTTCTCAATGCCCGTTTTACATCCAGTTATCGTATCGCAAGGGTTTATGTAACTATGTACCTACCGAATAGGTTTAAGCATTGAGTTAGTCTACCTATCAAATGGGAATGTTTCTTGAGTTTTCTGCATATGTAACACATTTTTATCTGTCTATGCATGCATTTTACCTATAATGTTGATTTCTTTTCATTTTGATCTTTTGGTTAGGTAGACTATATGTGCATTTTACCTATGATGCTGATTTTTTTATTTATTTGATGTATATGTGAGTTATGATTTTTTATTCTATCCATAAATGTTTGAAATCCAAATTCAAAATTTAAGAGTAACAATGCCTTAAATTGAGGACTTTTATTCATTTGTTTCATTATTTACTTTCAAAGGCAAAATAGACATAGAAATTAAATAATAAATGAAAGTTGGACATTGATTCAATAAGTGTAATACAATGGTTTTTCCCACATTTTTACCACATAATTGGTCTATATTAACATATCCCAATTAAAAATTATGAATCATTCAGATTTGGGAAGTAGGCATGATTTTCTTATTTTTATAGGTCAAAAGCTATGCTAGATGTATAAAACTAATCGTTAAGAGCCCGTTTGATAACCATTTCAATTTTATTTTATAGTTTTCATTTTTATGATAGAGTATAAAGGAAAAAGAAGGAAAATTGAAGTGAGAATGCGAGTGAATATGAGATTTATAGGGAAGATGGGAGGGGAGGATGGGACAGAAGAGTAACAAAAGTGAAAACTAAAACAAAAAACTAAAATCTATTTGAAATTGTTTTCACTTTTGTTACTCATCTCCCTCTCATCCTCTCTCTCAATTTCATTTTCACTCCATCTTCACTCTCATTTTCCTCAATACTCTAGCACAAAAAATGAAAATGAAAACTAAAACTAAAATTAAAATGGTTATTAAACAGCCCTAAAGTTTTAACAATCTCATGGATTTAAAGTATTAGGTGGTGGAGAAAGCAGATAGATTAGATTTAGATGTATTTTTCACATGAATGTTTCTGTATGGTTCCCATTTTGGCCGTACTTGAATTTATTGACATTTTTTTGGTTATATATGTAACTATTTGCATTTCTATTTCTTCTTAATAACAGTGGAGTTAGTCAAATTTGGATTTTAAAAGGAGTTTACGATGGCAGAGAGCAATGCAAAAGATCACTCCGTGATGGAAAATAGAGACGATCACAAGGGAAAATCAGATAATGTAGGCAAGCAAACTTCGAGCGGAAACAAAAATAACGACAAATTATTAGCATCCTCAATACAAGGAAAGCTTCGGCAGGAATCACCATTACCAGATCAAACTTGTATATATAGAGTCCCTCATAAACTGGTTAGGCACAACGAAGAGGCTTTCGTCCCAAGTTTGGTTTCAATCGGGCCTTATCATCATGGAGAAAAGAAGTTGCAGGCCATGGAAGAAATGAAGCTGTGGTACTTGCATGGCCTCATTGAACGAAAACCAAATCAGAACACCCGTTTGGAGACGTTCGTGGCAACAATTAGGAGTATGGAACAATTTTGTCGTGATTGCTACGACAAAAAGTTTGATAATCTGAGCAGTGATAGATTTGTAGAAATGATGGTGGTTGATGGTTGCTTTATTATTGAACTTTTCCGCAGAAACCGTTTGAGGTACTGGGACCACGATCCAATTTTAAATACGCCATGGATGTTGTCGACAATTAGAAACGACTTGTTGCTGCTTGAAAACCAACTTCCTTGGAAAGTTGCTGCCTGTTTATTTGACCTCATAGAGGAAAAAAATGAAGATCTTCAGTACTTTGCTATGTGGTTCTTTGGAAACGTATTTCGCATCACATATCCAGTGGAAAACATATCGATGAAAAGACATTTCCTCGACATCGCAAGAGGTGCTGCCCTTGGACAACCGTCCAGGGAGGATTGTTATTTTTTTCACCCGATTCCGTCAGTGACAGAGCTTCATGAAATCGGAGTGGATTTTGAACGTAATTTCGACTTCGGGAAACCTGATCTGCTTGACATTACCTTCAAAAATGGGCTGATGAGAATCCCTCCACTGTGTATTGGGGAGAATGGAGAATGTTTCGTAAGAAACCTCATAGCCTATGAACTGTGTGCCCCAAGGCACATAAAATGTTACGCTACCTCTTATGCAAAGTTGTTCAGTTGCCTTATTAAGTCTACCAAAGATGCTAAGGTTCTGATGGAGAAAAATATTATAGAAACGCAGTTGAGCAAGGAGGACATAGCCTGTTTCTTCACTAGGGTTTGCAAGGACATTGAAATTGAAGACAACTGGTTCTACTTGGCTGACCTCACCTTTTCTGTGGAAACGTATTGTGAGCGTCGCTGGCTAAGGAGTTGGCTCACAATGATCAAACGAGATTATTTATACAATCCATCATCAATCTGGTCTGTTTCGAGTGGGGTCGTCATTATTCTCATTCTTACCATCACACAGACATTTTATACTGTTCTCTCCTACTACAAGTAAATATGCTGATGTTGTTTTCCTTTCTTTTTTCTGAATTTTATTTTTCTCAGTATCTTGATGAAGGAGTTTGGAACCATTTAACCATTTGTGTTGTTATCAACTTCTGGATGGTTTGTAGAATTATTTTGTATTTCCTGATGACTTAACAATGGGTGATATTAATAGAAGGAGAAAAATGGTATTTTATACCTTCTTATTGAAATATTAGGTTGCTCTCAGGAAAATGACCCACTAGTGTAGTGGTTTGAAGTATTTACTCCCTCAAACAAGGTCCTGGATTCGAGCTCTAGCATCCGTGTAATGTGTGAGTTTTAGTATGCTATTACCCCTCTCAATAGGAAATGTCCTAAAAATAAAAAAGGTTCCTCTCATTATATAGTATTTAGATCATATGACGAACGTAACTGTAAAGGCTAAAAAACATGAATGCCAAACACTGAACGCAATAAAGTAGCTAGCCTACAAAACCCTAAACACCAAGTCAGGAAGAAACCTCTGCGGTCTGTACATTCCATGCTGCAGACTCTGGATCATCGATAAAGATTGTGCTTATTCTTCGTAATGATTTGTAAGAAGAATGAATAAACTAAAATAATGAAAACTATGATGAGTCATCACTCTGCAGGGGTTGGCCTGGTTTCTGCAGGTTGCTCACCCTCGTGTTCAGTCGGAGTCTCTGCCTTTGATGAGTTGGGAGTGCTATTAGCAGTAACATCTTTGGCAGGTGAAACAGGTGTGCTTGCAGCTGCAGCACCGGCTGCAGTCTGCGAATTAGTTTTTCCATTCTGGGCATCCTTTCCTTCCTTGGAATCCTTTGAATCATTTGCATCCTTGGAATCCTTTGCTTCCTCTCCTCCCTTGGCATCGTTTCCTTCCTTTGCATCTTTTGCATCCTTTCCTTCCTTGGAATCCTTTGAATCCTTTCCTTCCTTGGAATCCTTACCATCTTTGGCAGGTGGGGGAGGCATCATGTGTGGTGGAGGGTTCTGTTTCAGCTTAATGAAAATTTGTCGCATCCTTGAAAGATCAGTTGGTTTCCCAGGTTTTGGACCCTGGATGATGAGAACTGAAGGCTTCTTATCAGGATCTTTCTTCCCTCTCTTCTTCTCAATATTAGGGACCTCACGAGGAATCAGCTCCGCTATTGCTTTCCAATAATGCTTGTCAGCTTCTTTGTGGAACTCGTCTTGGTTGACCAGGTAAAGCTGCACAGAAAGTCAAATTCATTTGTCTTAGATATGAAGCATGGAAAGGTGTTTGTCGGTATCCATGTAGAAGCCAGCAAGGGAGAGAAAGAGAGAATCAGGATGAGGGAAAACATGGAAAATGATGAGTTTTAGTACTACCTTCTCCCTTTCTCTGTTGTGAGCCTTGTTAGTTTCACAATTGAGCTTCCGTTTCTCATAAAAAGCCCGTTTAAATTCCTCAGCTTCCTCAATAATCTGGTTCCGCATCTCCCTTTCTCTTTGCTCCTTTTCCTCAAGATGGATGGCATTTAGACTGCAAAAATGGACGCCTAAAGGTCAAACATATTTGATGCCTTCATCACGGGCCACGGCAGTTGAAAACAATTTATGTCGAAGATTTATTTAAGATCATGCAAGCAAACCAATCATTATTTCATCCAAATAAGCATTGCTAACTGTTTGTGTGCCAGCAGCTGCAGATTCTTGTAATTAAATTGAAGCACAGAATTTGTAAAAGGTGGCAAGAATGCAGAGACTCAGTTTCACTGTGTTCTCAGCAAACCCCATATTTCCCAAGAGAAGCAATATAACCAGCTTAATCAGAAAACCATTTGGAAATTCAACAACCTCTAGTTTCTATTGAATGAACCACAAGTTAATGAACATTTGAAGAGTCATTTGCAAGAAACTAAATGAAACCCATTTTAGATTTACACACACTTCACTCAGACTCAATAATTATGATCCACAGCCATAACCCAATTACCAATTACTAATTCAGACCTCAAGCATACAGAAATCAAATTAAGGCAGATGCTATTAAGCCTAAAGACCACCTTTATCTTAAACAAAAATTGAAAACAGATTTGAGCTCACCGACGCCACTCGCGGCGAGCAAAGCCTTCCTCTCGCATCTCCTCTGGCGGAGGCAGCACCGGCTCACTCGAGGCGAAAATGTCCCCATCGTCGTCGCCGCCACCACCACCAACATCGCCGCCATTACCGCCTACGTCATTGTCCTCGGCCATCGCCGAATCAAACGGCGATACGTAGTCAGGGTTAGGGGTGGAAATGCCGAAGCCGTAGGTGTCGGGCGACTGCTGCTGCTGGTCAATGCTATGGCTAATGTTGTCGCCGCCGCCGGGGAGAACGACGTCGTCTTGGAAATCAGAGTGGAGGGGAGGGGGCGCCGGGTCGACGGCGGAGGAGCAGAAGTCGTCGTTGTCGTCCTCGTGGGTGGGAGGGTTGAACGACGCGTCGTAGCGCTGGGAGGAGAGGCGGGGTCGTAGCCCATGTAGCCATCGTCGTCGAAGGGGCGGGTGGTGGGGTCGTGGTGGGTTTCGTCGTCGTTGGGGAAGGAGTCGAAGGAGGACATGTTTGGGAGGGTAAGTGGTGTTGTCGTAGAGGATTAAGATTATGGAGTTAAGCTAACCATTAAGCATTAAGCAGGGTTATTATGGCGTTAATTAATGGGTGTGATTTTTGGTTTTGTTAGTGTCAGATCGGCGAGTTCGGATCCAGAGAGAGTGCGTGGCGGTGGATGATTCTTTCAATTGCTACGTGTTGGGAAACTATAATTGTTGATGCAATGGAGAGCAACACACAGGTGGCGTTTTTGTTTATCTTTTGGGTGATTTTATTGGCACCCCATTATTTCGCTTCTTTCGCACCCCAATACTAATTTTAAATACGAATAACCTATTTTACTCTTGCATATAATTACCAATGACAAAAATATTTAAAATAAAAATTAAATTTCTTCACTACACCCCACATATGTTTCTGCAACTCTAATTAGACTTTTTTCTCAAACCATCATGTTATTGTACAGTTGCATGAATTGGAACGTTTTGTATGTCAACAATCAGCCATTGGCTGAATCGAGCTTTCTTATACATATTCTTATTATTCTTTAGAAATAATATCCAATTGAGTTTGTGCTGGTGCAAATAATTTAGCTGCGAACTTCATATTTGGAATAGTTCTATTACAGTAATTTATTGTGTTAACATAAAATTTTCTCAATGTGAAATGTGATACAAGCTGTATTTGCCTGTGACCCTGTCCCTCTCCCCAATCCATACCTGTGCAGGTGAAGCATGGAGGCATGGAGTAGAGGAAATTGTGAACCACATGTTACATGCTTGGGAACTAGCAACAGGGAAGACATCCCATCATAGATCTTCCATCGGGGACAAATACCCTTGTCTTGCTCTGCAGTTCCAGAAGCTTTGATGCACATTATGCTTGTAGCATCATGATGGGGTGAGGTGATTGGGGTTGGAGTGTGCGATGGCTCTGTTTCAAATGGGATGGGGTGTGCGATTGGAGTTAGGATTTGCGATGGAGTCTGTTGCAAATCGGATGGGGTGTGCGATGGGATGCATTTGAAAAACCAGGGGTTTGCGATGGGGGTGTTTCTACAATAGGAGGGAGTTTTCGATGGGGTGGGGTTTAACATGGGATGAGATTTACACAGGTAAGTTAAGAAATGGGGTTCATGAGGGCAATTTAGGAAGAAAAATAGGGTGGTGAGTAATTTTAAATTTTACTAAAATTCAATGGGGTATAAAGAGAATGTGACGTGCAAAGAACAAATTTTGGGTTGCCAATGAAATTACCCTTATCTTTTTCCCAACGTCACATACTCCCATGCTTCGTATTTTCCCAACCCATAGCTTCTAATTAATTTATTAGCATTTTTATGCCCCTCTCACACATGTGCAGTAGGTGATTTTTTTTAATCACACGCGTTATGTGTTGACTGTCAAAGATGTGTGATTTTTTTTAATCACACACACTACGTGGCGACTGTCAAAGATTGTTCATGCAGAAAAAAATTCCTTGTAAATGTACAAGATGATATGACTATTATTTAATCTGATTTTATTTGGAAATAATGCTGGTCAAAAGAGTAAAAAGAACATTTAATGAAACTGCTGGCATGTGTTAGTGCCTTTGACTAACAATTAGATGGAAAACATTACGTGCAAGGAAAAAAATAAAAGAGGAAAGAAAAATAATTCGCCAATCAAATTTGTTCCAACTAGGACTTGGGAGACAATTAGAAGGTATAAAAATGGAGTAATTTTTGGGTGTTCCCAATGCATCACGTGGTTGGTGTACCATCTACTAAACATAGGATATGTAGAATATTTCCAGTACAGTCCGCCCACATGTCATAAAAAATAATGCAGTAAGTTGGAGAGTAATTTCACATGTCCTAGGTCTATTGGATGGAACACCAGCCACGTGGTGTACTCCGAAACATTTAAAAATTTCTCATAAAAATGGCACTTTGGCATTACTGAATACTGACTCTATCTTTTGCTTATGGCTGTCAGCTTTGGTCTTCAATTTGCTTAGTCTTTTGGTGGTGTCGGTGGTTAACAACGTTGTGGTTGTTTCATCATCGTCAGTCGGCATCAACACCCCATAAAGTCATAGTGTAAATGTTCCAAAAACTTTTTTCTTTCTAAAACTAAAACTAAGCTAGAGATAGAGTTGTTCCTAAATGGCTGGCACACAGATGCCCATCATCAGTAATTTGAGTTTAGGGTCTAGAACTTACTTGAATGGAGAAGAAACCTCAACTCATGAAATGCAAAAAATAGGGCAGCCACGAGCCACACAGCCAGCCCTAGCCAACACCCAATTAAACACAGCAAATTGAAACATGATGGCAAGTGAGGCCATCCCTAGAAAGCACCTAGAGGTGGTGGGAGTTGGGAAGACGAGAAAAAGGAATTGGGAATTGGGGGGCTTAGGGTTTGAGAAGATGAGAGAAAGGAATTGGGAATTGAGGGTTTGGGGGGATGGAGTTTAATGCTTCTCTTCAAAATGGTTCTGACCTTTTTCTTTTTTTAAAGCCACACTCAAAATGACATCGTTTTGGCCAGGTGTATAAAAAAAAACAAACAAAAGGGAAAGCACACACACAATTTTCCTCCTCCTCTGGTTAAGCCATTTCGTCTAGCATTTGTGGTAGAAAACCAGCCATCCAGCTGAGGACCTCCACATCCAGTTTTCCGATTGCCATGGAGTCCTATGACCCTTATGATCCCTCTGTGCGTTTGCCACTGATTGTCGTCACTAGTGGTGGTGGTGGTGGTGGTTTTGAGCTTCTTATGGGTAGTTCTTGTGGCGGCATTGGCGGTGGTGATCTAGTGGTTTTTGTATATGGGTTATCCATTTTTCAATGATCTAAGTGGGGCTTGTAAATGTTGGTCAAGGACTCCATTGCACTTAAACAAGCTCTAGCCCATTTGGCACGACCCAAGCATGATCATTAGTGTGCCGTGGAAAGCATGGACCATGCCGGGATTAGAAAATAAGTCCAATTGATCGGGCCAGCCCGCGACCCGATCCCATTTCAAGCCTGGCCCAACCCACTTAACTTTGTATTTTTTTTGTCAAGGCCCACTTTACATAAACTATCCCTTAGCCTCATTCCTCTCTCAATATCTACATATATGGACTTTGATTTGGTGGCTTCTTCTTCCAACAAATCATATATTTCATATTAAAGAAATACTACAATAAATCCTCAATTTTTAGTCCCATATTAAATCCTCAATAAATAAATACTACAACAAATCCTCAATTTTGAGTCCCATATTAAATCCTCAATAAATAAATACTACATCAAATCCTCAATTTTTAGTCTCGTATGACATATAAAAAAAGGTATGAACATATTATAAGTTTTTTTATATAATAAATTTAATAACATGAGTTTTTTTATAAAAAGAAATTCAAGTTAAATGGGCCAAGCACGGCACAAGTACGGCCCAGTTCAATGTGGACTTAGGCTTCGAGCTGGAATCAATGGTTTTGATAAATTGACTAACACGGCACGACCTGATTAATTAAATGGACCGGCCTAAATAACATAGTAGTAACTATTCACGTCAACAAATTATTTCACACCTCTAATATGAGACACTCGTCCCCTTCCCTCATTTAATCAATGTTGAGTAGGTTTATTTTCATAAAGAAGTTATAAATAATAAAAATTTTTGTGCCAATGAGCCAATTTAATTGAAATGCATCCATTTGATACTTGGAACATAATATCAGTTTTAAACCTCAATGTTGAGCATGAAAATAATTCATAAAGAACAAAAATTGACATTTATTCAATCCGGAAAGAAAACCCAAACACAAAAAAAGGGTGTGGAAAAGTTCCCTACTGAACCAAATCGAATTGAAAGTTTGGTATGATTAATAAGTTGGGCTATCTTCCAAACCTAATATCATTTCCACCCATTAGCCATGACAAAAGGTAAAGGGAGGTAAGGGCTATTACTATTCACTTGAATAGCGCATGCCCTAGTAATTAATAAGTTGGGCCGTCTCCCAAACCTAAGATAATTTCCACCCATTGCCATGGCAAATGGCAATAATTATTCACAATAAATTAATTTTATTTTTTATACTTATAAGATTAATTTTGATAAGATTTTCGATTGCCATGTATCCATATTTATTATAAAATTCACTTCTCAGATTTCAGATAAAATATTCGGATAAGATTTTTGGTTGTCACGTGTCTATATTTATTATAAAATTCACATCTCATATTTCGGATAAGATTTTCAGTTGCTACAATTGTGCCACATGTCATCTCTGTCTTCTAAATCCTATTATAAAATCACACCCTCAACTCACACCAATCATCCATATCCTATATATCATTTCACTTATCAGATTTTACAAAACACATTCCATTTTCAATGTCTTGCACGAGGAGGTTGTTGGAGAAGACCGAGCGAGAAAATGAAGAAAGAATGAGCAAACATGATGAAGAAGAAAAGGAGTAGGAAGCAGATGATGATCAAGTTGTTTTAGCGGTGAGTATGCTCGATCAATCAAGCCAACACCATTGTGGTTCACAACCCGGTCATGGCCCGAACGTGGACAGACATAGGCACTCTCGGTGTAAGAATCTCTTGGAAGATTACTTTATCCCAAATTCATTTACTCTAGTGTAGATTTTCGAGGGCAATGTAGAATGCAGCCCTATTTGTTCAATAAAATTATATATGATGTTTGCAATTACAACGCATACTTCGTTCAGAAGTACGATGCTACTGGGGTTTTTGGTCTTCTTCCGGAGTAAAAATTTACGGCTTCTTTTTGGTTTTCCTCCAAAGGCGTTTATAAAAACCGAGGCTCGAGGTTTCCCAAGCATGATTGGAAGCATCAACTACATGCACTAGCAGTGGAAGAATTGCCCTCCAGGAGATTATGGGAATATGAATGGCAAAAAAGGTATTATTCTAGAGGTTATTGCATCATTCGACACCTGTGTAAGACCCGTGTCTTGGGGAATCAAGAACGGTGAGTAATCCCACATCGCTTGGGGAGGGAATGGTAAAGTGTTTTATATGTGTGGGCAGGTATCTATCTAGCACGAGGCCTTTTGGGAGCTCATTGGCTTCGGGTTCCCTGGGAACTCCGAAGTTAAGCGAGTTTGCGCTAGAGCAATCCCAGGATGGGTGACCCACTGAGAAGATATTGCTCGTGAGTTCCTAGAAACAAAACCATGAGGGCGGAGGCCTAAAGCGAACAATATCGTGCTAGGGGAGTCGGGTCGTGACAACTTGGGTTTGGCATGCCTTTTTCAGAGTTGCGGGATCTCAAAACAACGTGTTGAGAGGACATTCCCTTCTTATCAAGTATCAAATCAACAATATCGTCTACTTGAACATTAACCCTCACTTTTTCCAACACATCTCTCCATTTCCCTAACTCTTTATTCAAAATTTTCCACCTACTAGCCAAGGCCAAAACCGTACGAGGAGAACCCAATCTTTCACAAAATTCTCCATGAATTTTCCTCCACATATGAAAGAACTTCATCTTATTGCCCGTGATCGGGCAATGACCAACTTGGACCGAACACTCACACAACAAAACATCTTCCATGATTGTCCATGACCTTCCGACTTTGATGGAAGAGGCCATTTGTATTTGTACACAAATGGAATTTAGTAGTAGAAATTTTGGTGTGGAAAGTGAATAATATTGGTAGGAGAAGCATTTGTATGAAGATTTGGTGTGGAAAGTGAATTTTTTTTTGTAATCGCACCAATGGTAAAAAGAATTACTTTTGTGCGCTGACCCCAGCTTATGCTCATCTTGCCTTGGCCCCTGGCCAGGTTTAGACTTGGCATTCATGTCGTTTTGGCAGTGTTTGTGTCAACCCGTTTTTCTTAACGGGTTGACACGACATGACACAATAAGAAAACGGGTTGGAAATGTCAAACACGAATACAACCCATTACAATTCCTGAATCACACAACATGACCCGTTTCACACAATAAAAAAATAAACTATATATATTTTTAATGAATTTTAAAATCTTAAAATAAAATATCTCCAAACTATATATTTTTTGTCCATTTCGTCAAATTACTTTTAGAAATTCATTAAAATTTTAAGAAATTAATAAAAATAATACTTATTAAGTTCAGTTTACAAATATTTCTATAAAAAAAAGTTCAGCTTACAAATAAAAAACTATGAATAAAAATAACAAAATAACAAAATTTTAAATAAAAAAATCTAGAAACCTAACAGTGTCCTCCTTCTCTTATGCCACCACCACCACCACCACAACCATCAGTTACCCTTCACCTGGGCTAGGGCCCGATTCTTTGATGGCTCCAAGAGATAACCCATTAAAGAGACCTACAATTGCTCTATGATGAGAATTTGTGGGTACTCATGATATTGAAAGGTCGAGCACTCTACTGCAATAAATGTGGAGCTGAGCAAAAGAAGCAGTAAAAAGAAACTGATGAACTTGGTTGCCACATTGGGATTGGACAATTCAAAAGCAGAGAGAGAGATAAGAATAGAGTGGCGGCTGGGACTGCTCATAGTGGTTGTAATGGTGGATTGGGTGGTGGTGACGGCATGAGAGAAAAAGAGAGGTTGTTGGGTTTCTAGAATTTGAGAGAGAGAGTGAACTATGTGTGAAGTAAGCGGAATGAAGAGAAGAGATGAATGCATAATGCTAGGGTTGGTAAGGATTTTTAGAATAGAAAATTACAAAAATACCCCCACTTAACGAGTTGTTCGTGTTTTCTCGAATGAACACGGAAACGACCCATTAACTTACCTAGTGGCTAACGGGTCAACACGACTCGATAACACGGATTAGAAAATTGAAATTTTTTTTTGTGAATTCGTATTGTGTTAATGGGTCGTGTACGATATTGTTTGGTCTACCCGGACTGTTGGAGCCCATCTCTTGCTCTGGCAAGACTTAGGTATTGGAAACACATTTGGAGGCCTAAGGCCATCTCCAACCATAGTGGACTAAACCTAAAATTTGAGTTTTTAGCCTGAAAAGCCTCTCCAACCTTGTATAGGAACGGACTAAAAAACCAATCCAGGCAAAATGACGGGCACTATTCAGCCCAATTTATCGACTTGATCCAAATTTGGTGGAACCCAACAACATTAATTAATCCAAGCCATGTGCAGGTGGAGCCCACGTCAATGTTATATTACAATTCAACTCCACCCATCTCTGTGGCTGCCATTAAATGACCGTTGGTAGGCCTGGGCGCAGATGCGGGATGACACGGATGGAGGTCATCCCGATGTCAATCCCGGATAGAAAGTTCGGTATGAAACGGACGGGATGGAGGATTTGCGCAACACGTTCAAACCATACCGCCCCAAACGGACCGGTATGGTTCGTATCAAACCGATACCGTTTGGAAGTCTGCAGCTTGGTGTTTTTTTCAATATATGATATTTCAATAAGCCAAAAACTATTACAAAGTGAATACAAATCATATCATTAAACGAAAAGAGAAAAATAAAATTGGTTAAAGCATATCCGGAGGACTGCAAAGGTTTGCAATATATTGAAACAATAAAATGACAAAGCTTTATAGACAAAATTTCAGAGACAGAGCTATTGTAGGATTCCACTTAGCTATAAAACCCTATTATAGGAAACTTGAGTACCTCGATACATTCGAAAATCGAGAAATGTGGAACAAAGTCGTAGAACCGAGAAGAATGCTAAGCTGATTTAGATGATACAGGCCATGAACAACTACAATGTCAAATCACCCCCATTTCAAATATTTTTACTTTTACAGCTACCAAATATTTTTACTTTTATAGGGTGAGGGTTAGGGTTAAGGCGAGAGGGTTAACGGAAACGGAAGGAGGTATGGACAGTTTGGGAGAACTGGTGAGCAAGAAGATGAGATTACGTATAATTTTTAAATTCAAAATAAAAGAGTTTGTGGGGTGGGCAATTTCATCACTCTTAGCAGCTATTAGTTCATGGCCATGCTTGAAATAATCCTTAAAATTACTCAAAGAAATAGAATCCTTTAAGCAGCCTTTCAAAGTGAACCTAAAGGAAAAGAAAAGCTAGAACAATTTGTTAACGTCGACTAGGCAGTGACGAGAGAGAAGAAATAAAAATTGCATGCTTGTACCCAACAAAGACAAAGAAAAATTGGGCTTACCATTCCAAATTGCCAAGCTCCGATGCATGCAGCAGATGACAGCGACGAGAGAGAAGAGAAGCAGGTTTTTGATGTCTCGATCTCGATTGAGGAATAGAAGACAGGATGAGGCGATGGTTCTTCCTTCGACTTCGACACGAGAGAGAGAGAGAGAGAGAGAGAGAGAGGAGGAGAAGAAGATGATATTGTTGACTATTGAGGTGGATCGATGGTGGAGGGAAGGAGATTCGACTTAGAGGGAAGGAAGGAGAGAGATGGACGGAGGAAGGCAAAAAGCTTTTGGATTGGATCAAATTAGGTTGAGTCGTGAGGTCGAGAGAGGAGAGATACTAAATCTGAAATTTTACACATAATATTTTAATATTTATTATTTATTTAATATTAATTAGTTTCGTTTGCAGTATGGCACCAAACGGATCAAAAGCGATACTTGTCGTACAAGCGATAAGAATGACACTTTTCGTCCGTTTAGATCAACACCAAACGGTTTGGCACGAACTTGGCACGGAATGGCACGGTTTCGGGACGGTATCGGTATTTCGGTTTTGATGCCCACCTAACCGTTGGTATCCAACGGTTATTTTTGACTTGTAGATTTCTTTTTAATTGCAGCTTTTGCTCTTTTTTTTAAAAAAATACATCCAACTGACTATATTGATCTAATGGATAGGAATTTTTATGGGCAAATCTAATGGTAAAATGTTCATAAAATTAAATCACGAATGTTGAAACAAAATAATGTCAAGAAAAATTAACGACAAAAAAAAAATAGAGGTTAACCATTTTTAACTAATTTAATAAAACTAAGGACTCAAATTATAAGTCTGGATTGGGAGGGAGAGGTGGAAACGCTCTAACGGATTCATACTCAGTCTGGTCTGGTCTGGTCTGGTGAACAGGTTGGACTGATGAGAAATGTCAAAGTAACTAGAGAAGAGAGAAGAGAGAAGAGAGAGATAGATAATCAAATATATTTGTAGCTGTTCGTGGGTGCCTAGAGATAGAGAACCTATAATTCATATTCGAAGAGAGACTCGTATATATACGTACCACCAACGTCATGTCTTACACTGTTTTTTAAAAAATTTCTTTTTCAATTTAGCTGCTTACCTTTTTTTTTTAAATTTTAAATATTGATTGTGAAAAATTAATTAGAAATAAAAAGTAGGTGATGCAGCTAGCGTTCAATTCCCGTTTCTCTTTCCATCATTTATACATGATCAATCAAACGGTCCAGAACGACGTTAGTGAAATAGGGCAGCAGGCACGCAATGTCCGTAGTAGCCACTAACACATGAAGGGCTGCTAGCCGCACAGACAATCCAGTGTCTCTACAGCCACAAAACACAGCTTCTGCTATTCTCCACCAGTTACTTTACTTGGCCCTCTGTTCTATCTTCCCAGAATCAATCCATTATCATACAAACAAACAGTCATCACTCCAATAGTTGGTGGTGAAGGGTTTAAGAGGTTTTTCTAAAACTAATAAGCTGTTTATTTGTGCTTTCTTGGAAAGCTTTTGATTGTTGAAGAAGGAGCTTTTGGGAAGAAAAGAAACATGAAAATTCAGTGTGATGTGTGTGAGAAGGCTCCGGCAACGGTGATTTGTTGTGCGGACGAGGCGGCGCTGTGCGCTGAATGCGACGTTCAAGTACATGCAGCAAACAAGCTTGCAAGCAAGCACCAGAGGCTTCTCCTTCATTGTCTCTCCAAGTTGAACAAACTCCCTAGATGTGACATTTGCCAAGTAATTTCACTTGCCTCTTTCTTTGTCTAGAGATTTTGATTTTCCTTTCTGTTGGACTTGTTAGTTTACCTGAAAATGCTAAGATAAACAAGCTGTCCCTTCAATATGTTGGCAAATCGCAGACGTGAGTTAGGCTAGTTGATTAAGGAACTCAAGTTTCGAGTCCCTCTCTGTAGAGTAAATTAATTTAAGATTAAGATTAATTTAGACTATCGCTTGTATATAAAAAAGAATCTGTTATTCAATCTCTCCCTCACATATTATTTTCTGATTTGCAGGATAAGGCAGCTTTTATATTCTGTGTTGAAGACAGAGCCCTCTTTTGCCAGGATTGTGACGGATCAGTTCATTCGGCCAATAGCCGCTCTTCAAACCACCAGAGGTTCCTCGCCACCGGAATCCGGGTGGCATTGAGCTCCAGTTGTACTAAGGACACTGAAACAAGTAGCTTGGAGCCACCCAGTCATGGCTCACAGCAGATTTCAACAAAATTGCCAACACCTCAGGCTTCTGGCTTCTCATCCCCTTGGGGGGTTGATGACTTGCTGCAATTATCAGATTTTGAATCTTCTGACAAGGTTAGAAAGATATACCCGAATAGATATACATACATATATATATATATGTGATTCTTGTGTGTCAAAAGAAAACAATCTTGGCAAAGCTTTCAACAAATAAGCTCAAGTAAGATGATCCTTTCTCCTAAGATTTATGTGATCCTTTCTCCTAAGATTTATGTGATTCTTGTGTGTGGTCTTTTCAGAAAGGGTCGCTTGAGTTTGGAGAGCTTGAATGGATAGCAGATATGGGTCTTTTCAGTGAGCAGTTCCCGGAGGAAGCCTTGGCAGCTGCTGAAGTTCCTCAGCTTCCGGTATCACAGCAACCCAATTTTACCTCATACAGGCCTCCCAAATCTAACAATCCATACAAGAAGCCAAGAATTGCAATGGCAGAGGATGATGATGAGCACTTCACTGTTCCTGATCTTGGCAGATTCTAGACATGATAGGTTCAAGTATATATGTGTTCATACTAAGTACATACCGGTATGTATTTATATATGTATGTATGTATGACTTTATAAAGCATTTGGGGGATTTGCTTCTTTTGTTTTCGTTTATTTGATCCATCAATATGTAATTTTGCCTACTTGGCAATAAGACCATATGCCATAGAGGAGCTTTTATGAGCCAGACGATTTTGAAGAAATTTCTTAGCAAATGGGCAAGCTGATGCCTCCCTTATATTATTATATAATGTTCAACTCCAATGATCATTCATTCAGTAACTCTTGATTTTGATACATGAAGTTGCCAAACATAATTCAACTTAATGTTTCAATTAACCACTTCATGACTTTAATCAGATTTCTTGGACTGGAAACACGGCTTCGATTCGAGCGCTCGATGCTTAAGGAAATCAGTTGCAGTGACATTTGCAAATGGCTTGCTTGTGTATTTAGGAAATATTTATCAACCCCGTTAAATCATTTCTAGTCAGGCACATTCCTTGATAAGGAGACCAGGGTTGATTTCCAACAAAACTAACTAATTAACAGAGTATTTCTGGGCATGCAAAACAAGTAGAATGGTATCTCTGTCCGTCAGTGGCGAATTTCCAATTCAACTCCTTTAATGTGGGAGCAAAAGTCGTGGACCAAATTGAATACAAAGAAAGTTGTATACCGGATTTTAGAAACTGCTATAAACAAGAATTGGTTCTATCTCATACAAAATAAGCTGTCTTATATAAGCCAATTAACACTAACGTTGCCAAGCCATGTAAAAAGAGGGAACTGCGCCAAAGCAATAAAGAGCAAAAGGTAATGATGCTTGCTTGAATCATAACTCCTCACCTCTGCAAAAAGGACTCTTTTCATAGTCTTCACCAAGAAAACTCCCATGCATAAACAGGTCCAAGGCATCAAAAAATAGTATGAGTAACTCAACACAATCCGTCCAAGTACGGCCAAGCACAACCCTGTGAAAGCATAGCCAGCATATGCCACCATGTCCAGCAATGGTGCCTCACCACCACCCAAGGAAAGCAATGTTACTTTCAGTAGTGCAACTTGCATGAACCAGCCAAGCAATCCCTTGATAAACAACCAGTTTAGAGTTTCAGGACTAAACCTGGAAGGCAATAAACAAAAAAAGATTTAAAAATACCATGAGTTTCTAACATTGACGGATTGAAATAACAAAAACATGAATAAACACCAAAAAAAAGTTACTTAAAGAAATCTGAATTGAAACCATGATGAAGTTCAGGAAGTTAAGGACGGGCCATCACACATAGTTCATCGTTTCACTTTCATTTACAAATATAAATTCATCTGTCATGTATTTATATAGAAAAGATAAAGAAGGAAAAGGAAAAGAAACTGGAGCATCAACACGGGGTTTATGATTTCTCTGAAAAAAAACAGCTAAATTTGGCCTCATCATGAGAACAGTGTTGGCTGCTGAAAGAGTTTTTGGTCCCAGTACAGCATACGTCTTTGGTCATAGGTAATAGTCCAACTTATGGGTCACATGTATAATCTAGGAAAATAATGTGATTTTGGGCATCATCTTCGATGAATTTTTGCAAGCACTTCTATTGCGTTTAAGTTTTAAGCAACTAGAAGGTACTTCGATAAAGAAAGACCATGAACAAGGGAAAAACTACATGCAGCTACAGTATACTACCCAAAAGGAGGCAATACATTGTGTTGAGAGTGGACAAGGAAGAATGAGCAAATAGATTGGGTACTAAATAGAATTCTTTTCCAAAACTGGGAAGCTAAAGTAGAAATTACAAACTAATAGTAGGATACTGAATTGCAATAAGAGGAAAATAACAGCAAAAAATACAAGAAGGAAGTTAGGACAAAATGCAATCTTCGTTCTCATATCATAATGATTTCCCATCACAGGATTAATATGAATAAAAGAGGAAACTGCTTAGAGTAATATCTAGAAATTTCATAAAACTTACTTTCCTTGAAGACCCAATGAGAAGCCAGCCAGTACCACATAGGTACCAAATGCCATAAATGGAATGTATAGGTCTGGTGCATTGATGTCATAGATTGGGGGTTTATAAGAAAGCCTGCCTCCTACTGGCTCCGTTATTCTGGTCCAATGGCCCTGAATAAAAGAAGCAAGGGCAGGGGGAAGGAGTAAGTTCTATGGCAGGGTAATCTGATTCCACAAGGAAAAAATTCCAAATGTTAGCGCTTACCCTGTGCAGAAATGGAAATAGAACAACCTTCAATTTGTTCCGGACATACTGGTCATTCACTTGGAAGTAGTATTGAGGATCAGAGAAATACCTACTGATCTGCTTATTTCAACACAAAATATCAGAATAAAGCTCAACTACCTCAAACAGACTAGAGAAACTCTAACAGCTAAGAAGTAAAGAATTTAGGAGGCTTAATCTAGTCACTTGATGGCAATCATACAAGGCCATGAGTGGGAGACCAACGCAAAATGTTATAGAAGCATCTCCATAAACCAATTCCAACTTACGCATCAGGCCATAATGTACAAAATACCAATCTAATTAACATGGATCATCAAACTTTCACACAATCAAGAGCATGGAAGAAAAACAAAGAATAAAACAATTTGAACAACCAAAATCAAGCCTTTCCAAAATGGTTCATTCAATAATGGCAAGCATCATTCTGTCAAATTAAAAGAAAGTCAATTTCATAATGCAAGATACAAATTTTTTTTCATTGTTTAAAAAAAAAAAACCCAGAGACAAAACTGATTCATGAAACTTATATGCTAGAATAAAAATCTTCCAAACTTTCATATGATTTACAGTTAAATAAAAAACTTTATAACTTGACCAAAAAGGGGAGTAATAAGCTAATGGTGGTCGACTACTTACATTGCTTTGTACATACTCAGAACTTGATCCTAAAATTTTCTCTCCATACGCGCCCAATCCACCACGGATAAGGCCTGAACCGGCACCGTAAAACGTATTTCCAAACGGATTTGGCTGCGAAGTTGCAGGCGGTATTGGCACGCCAGGCTGGGCTCCCACATTACTGTACATTTCTGTAGTTTAACACAAAAAAAGGGGGTCAGATACAGATTGTGCTTCAATTTACAAGGCACCCAGAACAAGACTTCATTGGTGATGATAAATATATATTTTGAAATCAATCAAGAATCCACGACCAGCTAAATAGAAAGGGAGAGATGAGTAAACCCTAGATCTGAAGGTTGAGATGGAGAGACTAAGGAAGAGAGGGAAGTCGCGAGGGGTTGCCAACGGATGAGAGAAGAAGTAGGAGGTTGGGGGCCGCGTCGATTTCTGCTCTAGGTTGGCAGAGCCGGCTTCGACTTCTGCCCTAGGTTGGTAGAGACGGGGTCGATTTGAGAGAGGGAGACGGAGAATGGGACGGGGTTAAAGAAATCTCAAGCCTGTAGCCTTTTTTTTGTGTGGGTAAACTGCCGAAAACCCCCTAAACTATCCTGACTATCGAATGTAACACCCTGAAATATTTTTTCAGCTAATTTAACCTTTAGACTATTTTAAATTGTCAATTTAGCCCATGCCGTTAGTTTCTATGTAGTTTCATCCAATTTTCCGTTATAAATAATTAAATCTTTAAAAACCAAAAAAGCGAAAGTACAACAAACGCAAAAACCCTAGCAATCAACGTCTTCCCCACCCCATTCCCCAGACCCTCTCTCTGCAATCCCTGTTAACTCGCAAGTGCACGGGCCATTGGATAGTATAGCATGTGTAGGTACGAGGTCGATCCCACGAGGATTGATGATAGATTGATTCAATTTGATTCCATGCACAAAACAAAAATGAAAAGAAAATAAATAAAACAAGAAAGAAAGAAAAGAAATTAATTAACTCAAACAAATTAGTTACCAAGTTCAATTTAGATTCACAGATTGATTCTAGCTAAAGTATGATTAAGCCATGGTGTCTGGTCCTAACCTTGTATTCCTAATTCCCTAATTAGATCCTTGTTGTCAAACCTAAATTAAGCATTAGAAATCCATTAAGCAAAGAAGAATGTTTTAAACAACCAAGCATGTATCTAATCCCTGTTGTCGAATGTCCATACATACTCTTCCTATTCATAGTTCAATTTGAATTAATGCATGGTGTCTACTCTTAATTCAAACCAAGATAGCTAACATACAAGTTTTAATGGTGATCAATCATTCAAACAAGCATATTAACTTATAAGCATAATGAATAAGAACAAGAACTATAATTGAAACTTGAAAACTAATTAAACTTGGAAACTTAAGAAAATAATTTACATTACAATGAAAAATAAATTACAACTAAGAAAAACTTAAAGGAAAATTTAGCAAAAGGGTTTTGTTACAACAATTGAGAACTAAAAAGAAAACTAAGAGAATTTGAGGGAGAGAAGGGAGAGGAGCTCTAGAGAAATGTTTGAGAGCTCCCCCCCTTGGGGTGTGTTTACAAGCTTGGAGAAACTCACTATTTATAGGCCTAGGGGAAGTGAAAATCTGAATTAAGTATTGCTTCTACCTACAAAACTCACTTCACCAACTTACAACACTTAATTCACCAACTTTACCTAACACACAATTGCATTTGAAAACAATTCCTCTTGTCTTTAAGCTTAGTGTTGTAGCTCCCACTTCATCTTCTTTTACTTCATTTGGCTGCTGCAAAACTCCACTCCAATTATAAGTATTGAATATGCTTCACCAAACTTTCCCACAATCAATAACATTTCATCATGCATATGTCACTACCAAAAAAATGCTCATAGGACACTGTTTTATTTTGTGCTCATTGAGTTTAAGGGCACAAATATTTATGTTTATTTCTAATACCCACTGTGCAGCCATGATTTGGTTGTCGGTTTTCTCTATAGGGGTTTCTATTGCTACTAAAGCACAATTTTGTGATTTGTTACAGAGGTATTGAGCGCGAATAATGCTCATTCGTGCTTTTGTTCTGACAAGCTGATTAGACTTCAGAAAAGCTTATTATACTTTTTTTTTATAGCTATCACATACGCACAACTTTGGAATTGTGCTCAATAGTCTAAATTAAAAAATAAAAATAAAAATCATAAAACGCCCTAATTCTTTGACCAAAACACAAAACCCAATTTTATTTTTCTTCATAAAATCAAAACAACACTATTCTCATTAAGGAAAACATAGTACAAAGGTTCAAAAGTGCACAAATGACCAAATAAACAAATTCAAATTGCTGTTTCCTCACCCTATTCTTAGCAGCCAGACACAAAATTTCAACAAAAAAACGAAAAAATAAAAAATAAAAAATTTTCTTTCCGATCTCAAAAAAAACCAAAACTTAAGAATGAGAGAATGAGATGAGAGAACTTTTCAAAACCTGGAGGTTTAGGTTTAGGTGGGGGTTGTGGATGGCAGCGACGTCAAACCGAGAGAAAGAGATAGAGGGGGAGAGCTTGAAGCGAAGAGGGGGGCGGCAAAGAGAGAGAGATAGAACGAGGTTTTCAAGTGGGAAGGGCTTCAAAAAAGGAGAAGGGTGGGCTACTGAGAAGTTTTCAAATGAGAAGCATTAAAAAGGAGGAGGATAGTGTTGTTTTTGTGTTCTTTTTATTTAGGGGCGTGGGGTTATTTATTTACTTTTTCTTTATGAAAGAGGTGGGGTTTTTAAGTGAATAAAAATAATTTTTTATTACATGTAAATTATTGGGCATGATATAAATAACAAAAATATATATATTGGGCACAAATATTGGTTTTGTGTCTCATGTTGTCACATCTATCAGATTAAGACACAATTGTTTGTATCTATGAAAGTAAAATCTTTTTTTGAGTATCCCAGCAACACTGGGATTCGAACTTTTTTAAAAATCTTGTCACATAGCACGCAAATCAATTTACACAACTAATTGAGCACGATTAACTGTGTTCAATATAAAATTGTGCTCTATATTTGCATATTTGGCACAGTCATTTGTGTTTTATATGAAAAGAGCACAAATATAATTTATTTGTGCTTAATGTTAGAAAAGACAGCACAATTTTGTATTTGTGCTCTTATGACCGTACCTTTTGACGAGTTTTGTAGTAGTGTGTTAGGCTTGACAATGCATTGCAGTCTTCTTTTGGGCTCGTTTTGGGCTTGTTTCTCAATTCTGAAAAATCTGGAAAAATATGGATCTTGAAGCACTTTGAATTATCTTTTCAAGCATATGCAGCCCAGCTCAAGGAAAAATCAGAAAGACCTTCAAATGTCATTTTTGGCCCAGTAACGCAGATCCTGCCGATTTTGACCTTAAGCTGCCAAAACTTGCATAACTTCCTCTAGAGGACTCGGAATCATGAACCGTAAAATGCTCCAGAAAATAGACTTCCGTATCTTTCCAATGATGTATGGCTCATTATCTGGTTCTTCTTGAGCAAGTACAGTCCAATCCGTGAAGTTGACTGATCTGCAGACACCGTTTTGAGCTAACTTGTCTCCAAAATGCATTTAATGAGTCTTAAGCTTATTATACTGAAACAAACACAAAATAGATTAAAAGCACAAGTTTAACTCAAAAACATAACCAAATCTTAAGTAAGAAGGGTACAAAATGATATGTAATTATGCACCGATCAATCCCACATCCGTAAGGTTTTTCCATTGAAAGAGCAGGAGCGGAGATGGAGAAGAAGGAGGACTTGACTCGGTCCGTCCATAGACACAATGCGATTTTATGATATCTGGAGGATATATCCCATTTAACTGAGATCTGTTGCATGTCCTCTCTCAATTTGCATGAGTGCAATGGAGGTGGATCCCCGGAAAAGCGAATCAAGTAGCGCATTATGCTACCTTTCTGGCTAATATGAGGGTGAGGAACATTCAGTGGACGTCGCAACCCCCTCCCTCGTTGGTCTTGCTTATGTCCCAATCATATAAATATGCGCAATTGGATCAGAGGAGGCATTCTGAGGGCTCAAAGTTTTAAAATTTACTATTGTCATTGTGGAAGATTATGAAATTTTGGCATTTTCAGCTTTTGAGGATTTCTAGCATATCGTAGGCCTTCATATAAAGCAGAGAAACCCAGAATTTTGGATGGCCTCCCCTACCCCAAGTTTAGGAATTGGATTCTCCTGCATCGGATCTATCTAGTGTTAGCTAGAGGTGTGAAATCATTTATGACATAGGGAAGTGTGATTGTTAGCTAGAGGTGTGAAATCATTTATGGCATAGGGAAGTGTGATTGTAATTAATTTTGAGCTTGGTTAGCAAGCCATCTTACCAACCACTTGTAATTAATGTTGAACTTGGTTAGCAAGTTCTCTACTTGTATAAATAGGTTTGTAATGCAAAGGAAAGATAACAAGTTGAAAACTAGAAAACATTTTCTCTCATTCTCATATTTTATCATGGTATCAGAGTGGCGATCTTGGGATTGCTGACTCTAGTTTCTAATCCTAGACACTGCCATGGGGGTGGATGATTTTTCCAACCCTCATGGACGTAGCACCACCGCTTCCTCCTCACCTTCTCAACCAACCATAGCCGAGTTGAGTGCCTAGGTGGCTCAGCTCATAAAGATGCAGACTCAGACTCAGACTCAGACCTCGAACCCGATCTTGGATTAGGATCCTACCCAGACGACCCCGATTGAACCGACCCCAACTCCGACGACGACCCCAATGATGATTACCTATGAAACTTCCGCTGCACAGATTGGCATCAAGTTAGATGGCACCAACTATGCCATATGGTCCTAAGTTGTCGAGATATATATTTCCGGGAAAGAAAAATTGTGATATATTAATGGCGATCTTCCACAACCTCCTACAACTGGTTCGATGTTTCCTCAATGGCTAATTGAGAACTTGATTGTGAAAGGATGGCTCATCAACTCTCTAGAGCAGAGCTTGATTGGCAATTTCATTCACTTTACAACGGCAAAAGCAGTGTGGGATGCAATTGCCACAACCTACTATGATGGCGCCGACACCTCTTAGTTGTATGATCTAAAGCTACGAGTCTCCCGTATGCGACAAGCTGGTAGCTCCATTGAAACCTACTACAATACTCTCCAAAGCTTGTGGAGAGAGAGATTGATTTTCGTCGTCCCAATATGATGGAGTATGCATGTGATATCAAATGCTATAATGATATTATGCAGGAAGATCGAGTTTACATATTTTTGGATGGCGTAGATGACCGTCTTGATAAGGCTGAAGCAATGTTCTTCAGATGACTCCATTTCCCACCTTAGACCAAGCTTATGCTTATGTTCACCGTGAAGACGTTCGACAAGCTGTGATGATGGGTTCATCTGCACCCACCGGTGCTGGCTTAGTAGCCAAGAGTGCTCCTCGCTCAGAGCCCATTGGTAGCGTATGACAATCCCAGAATTCCTCTACTGCGACCCACATTCAAATCCAGTCATCCGCTACTGCTGTTGGTGCACCGCCTTCTAAAATCATTCCACCTTCCCATCCTAAGGCTCCAACTCTAACTGATGGCAATGGTTGCACTCACCGTGGCAACCCCAGACATACCTGTGAACACTGCTTTAAATTGAATGGTTATCCTGACTGGTGGGAAGAACTCCGCACTCGAAAAATCAGAGAAGCTGCCAGTAGTTCCTTACGTGCTGCTCTCGTCTCTGCCCAACCTCAATTAGCCTTGTTCCTAAAGTAAACTCTACTTAAGGCTCCGAGCCACTAGGTGACTTGGGTAATTGTGGTTATGTATTTCATAGATCTATATGACTCTATGGATTGGATAATTGATTCTGGCGCCACCGATCATATGACCTTTTATTCGAATGATTTTATGCAAACTACTCAACCATGTCGAACAAGTATTGCCAATGCAAATGGTGTTACCTATCCTATGACAGGGGCTGGCACTGTAGTCATTTCACCTTCTCTCTCACTTTCAATACTCTACTTGTTCCGTCTTTGTCTAATAAATTGATGTCTGTTAGCCAGACAACTGAGCAACTAAATTGTTGTGCATTAATTTATCCCAATTTTTGTTTACTTCGGGATATTCTCAACAAGGAAATCATTGGACGTGGTACTAAGAGAGGGGGGCTCTACTATGTGGATGACTTTAGTATGGGACGCGCCAATAGTGTGAAGCATCCGTCTGATGACAAGCACTGATAGATTTGGCTCTGGCACTAACGTTTGGGGCATCAATCTTTTGGATATATGAGACACTTGTTACCCAATTTATTTTATGGATTTAAAGATTCATATTTTAAATGTGACACTTGCATTTTAGCCATGAGTCACCGAGTATCCTATCCATTGAGTGTGCATACAAGTACTATTCCGTTTGCTTTAATTCATTCTGATGTTTAGGGACCATAGCCTATTTCTACTCCTTCTGGCATTCTTTGGTTTGTCACATTCGTCGATGATTGTACAAGGATGACATGGCTTTATTTGATGAAAAAAAGAATGAAGTGTTTTCCATGTTCTAATTCTTTCACAAACAGATGGAAACCTAATTCAATGCTCGAATACAGATTCTTCACTCAAAAAATGGTGGTGAATTTATCAATCATGCTTTTTAGACTTACTTCCAGAATCATGGAATTATCCATGTGACGACTTGCCCACAGACACCACAATAAAATGGTGTTGCTAAATGGAAGAATCGTCATCTTCTTGAAATAACCCGTGCTCTTCTCATTGGTGGTCATGTTCCTCGCCATCACTGGGATGATGATATCGTCACTATCATTCACCTCATCAATCGCATGCCTTTTGGAGCCTTGAACTTCAAAACTCCTTTACAAGTGATCGCACAACATGGGCCTCTACCCTTTGTTTTGGTCCTAACACCTCGCATATTTGGATGTGTGGCATTCATTCATCTCCATAAAAATCAGCCTAGCAAACTTGATCCATGTGCGCTTTGTTATGTTTTTGTGGGTTATGCCACTCATCAAAAAGGCTACCGCTGTTATCACACTCCTACTCGGTGTACCTATGTCACCTTGGATGTGATCTTTCTGGAATATGAAATGTTCTTCCATGACCCATCATCCAATTCTACGTTTCAGGGGGAGATACGGAGTGAAGAGCATAATTGGAGTAACTTAGAAAAAGAAGAAATTCGCATCTGCACAGAAGTGATCAATCGTCCTACCTTTGACGATGGATCACCCTGAGGTCTGGAACACGAGATTGCTCTTGGCCAAGAAATGATCGATTGTCCAACATACAATATAGAACAAGATGAAAAACCCCTATCTAACTCAACTGTATCAATAGACCAATCTCCTAAGAATATCTTTGAGGTAACTACTCCTACTACATCTACGAATTTAGTTGATGACTCTGTTACCTTTCAGGCAGAACCGTGGAAAACCACCAACTCGGTATTCCCCAAATAATGACAAAGCATCAAAGTATCCAATTGCAAACTATGTGTCCACTCAGAGATTGTCTGAACCTCTCAAGGGTTTCGTGCATCAGTTATCTACTATTCACATTCCAACCAAAGTGGCCCGTTCCCAGGGTTAAGCCATCCAATTGCGACTAAGCTCACATGCATGTATGGTAGGAATCTCCATACCATACCTCCGAAACAAGTCCTACGCGCAGACTACCCAATTAAGGGTCTACAGTCACACCCCGTCAAGGGTGCACTGGGTATCCGATGTAACCGTATCCATAAGAACAAAGGGAAGGTACATACAGTGGCGCCAATATCACTCCACTCAAACACAACTCAATAATCCAATATCACATATTCAATCTTATGTACCCGAACCCCAAAATATCACACTAGGACATATATACGTTCAACAATCCAATAACCATTATAAATACTCAAAATAAGGACATCACCGTCCCAAACATATAATTCCATAGTTAAAATAGTCGCAAGTGTCAAATGACAGCACATCAATCCATAATCAATAAAATGTCAAATTCATCGAAAATCTATATTAAAAACCGTATTCAAATCACAAGTCAAGAAAACGTCAAATCATATTAAACTCTCAAGTCGAGAAACGTCAAATCATATGCATGGTTATTTATTCTTTGAAAGATATGCACATTCAAAACAAAGTCCACTCACAGATAGTCCCAAGTAGCTTGACCTTGGGAGGATCCTGTCTGAGGATCACGAGGTGCCTGAGTACCTGATTCAAGAATACGAGTACAAGATTAAAAACTGAACTTTGAATGACAACCTTAAAGTCAAACCCTAACTAATCCCAACTCAAAGTGTGCGTACGCTCGTACGAAGAATTCTAAGTTCAACGACATTCGTTAGAAGACGAAACGACCTCGGGAGAAGACGGTCAACCCTGGTCAAACTTTCCTGAATAGGTCAACCCAGGCCCGTGGGACTCACGACCTCCAAACTTAGATCCAAAAGTTTCTATAGGTTCATTACGGCTTGGAGATCAAATTCTGAAAGTTTGGTCTCGATTGAACGGTCGGATCGCTCAAGATCGCAAGATCGGACGGTTACGATTTACCTAACCCTAGGGTTTGCGATTTTGAATTAACCGGGACTCCAAATCACGATCCGTCAATTCCTACATGATCCTAGAAATACGGGGAACAACATACGTGAATTCGAATTCGATCCAACGGTCCGAACACATCGAACCTGGATGACGCGCAATAGGCGTAAATCCGTTCGACTGACATACGAACTCCAAATTGTAATCCGAGCACACCTACGCGCTCGTGACGATGTAAGGATAATTTAGGAATGAAAATGTGCAATGAAAAGTGGGCCCACGCACTGGAACACGCTGGCATATCCGATGGGTGCCTAAAGTGATAATTTCGGCGTCGGACCAACTCCAAACCAGGAGTCATCCTTCCACCTACAACTAGTTCTCGACCACCCGAACACAAAAGTCAACTACGTCAACATCCAATTTGGACCACAAGTGGCCCAAAACTCAATCTCAAAACCGGCCAAACTTAGGGTTCAAAATTGAGTTACAAAACTTAGGAATCGATCTAACCCAACCAAACAGACAGCTAGAACTCATGAAAAGGATGAGAATCCATACCTGGTTCGAAGGATTTTGTCGCCGAAATCCCCTAAACAGCCGCCGAAAAATCTGGGTCAAAACTGGCCCTTCTTGGACTTTTTTCTGCGAATCTCGGGGCTGCAGGGGTCGAGGAAGGTGAGGGACGGGTCTGGGGTGAGGAGCTGGTTCTTTTGGTTTTCGGCCCCGTGGCCTGAGGCAGTCGGTGGTGACGGTGGCATGGCCAAACAGCCGGAGGGGTTGTGTGCGAGGTGAGGGAGAACCGGGAGAGAGAGAGAGAGAGAGAGAGAGAGAGAGAGAGAGAGATAATTTTCTGAATTTCTATTGGTTGTTGGGTTTTTAATAAAAATTGAAAGTGCCAAAATATCCTTTTTAAGCGTTACAACTCCAAATCGAACGTGCCGCACGTCCCCAAATTCCCGTTCGAAAATTAAATGACCTCATTTCCTCTTTAATTATTAAATTCCAAATTTTCTTTAATTAATTCCTTTTATTTTATTTTTAAATTCTCACCTCTACTTAATTAGTTTTATTTAATTATTTTAATTAAAAATTAGACCCGGGATGTTACATTGGGTTTGAGTTATGGACGTTTTGGACGTCCGGATATATATGTTTGTGGGGTTGAATATTTGGTTGTGTTTGGTTGTGAAAGCGGGACTCGGCTTTGGTTTGGGGTACTGTGTTTGGTTTTGAGGTGTCGGAGTCGCACCATGGTTTGTACCCTCCCTGGTTTACCCACACGTGTTGTTGGAATTTTCGGCGTGTGGGGGATGTCTTTTGTTACTGTGTTTCACTATACATGGCGTTGGAAATTTCGGCATTTAATGAAGGTCCGGGCACTTTGATCGGGTGTGCTGAAGGCCCTTGACTGGGTAGTCTGCACGCGTAGGACAGTGGTATGGTTTGTACACACGTGGCATTGCACACGTGGCATTGGATATTTCGGTGTGTGTACGGTATAGTGGTAGTCCCCCGGTTGGATAGCTCATCCATAGACGCAGGGTGGAAAGTTGGACCTTGTGAGCTAGTCAAGCGATCCCCGCGTTGGATCGTTTCCCCGGTACTTATGATGGTGTGAGATTATATTTTGATTATTATATTTATATTGGAAAATTGTTCTATTTTTATACTTATACTTTTGTTGAAGTTCTTTCCGCTTATACGTATATATTTACATATATCTGCATGGGTTGGGTTGGGGAGGTTATGCTTCGAAAAAGGGTTAGGTTGTGCGGAAAGGTTTTGAGTTGGCTTATTCTTTGACTTTTTTTGAGATACCTTGGGTTTTAACCAATTACGTGTATAAAGGTTTTCAATTGCATGTTTTGCATCGTTTTTGAAACGATGGGGTTAGTACGTTGATTTAAGTATGAAAACTTTGTTTTGTCCACTCACAATTTTCTGTTTTGCGCTCCCAGGCAGTAGTTGTAGTGAACTGTTTAACCCAGCCGAGCACTCATCTTCTCGAGCTTCGACTTAACTTTAGGACATTTATGTCCATTTCTGTCAACTTTAAATTATGTCGTTTAGATTCGAATACTCTTAGATTGCTCTGATATTGCCTATTTAGGATTGAATTGAAGGCCGGAGGCCTGTTATGTAAACTGTATGCATGCTGGTTGTTGGTGTATACTATTCTGTTGTTTTTGACAGGTTTAAATTTGGGTAAAGTCCATTTTTCAAGGGAGACTCTGCTGAAATTTTGGCAGAAGTCTTGGTCCTTTTCCTTTTGTCTCGGGAAGAGGAAGTTCATTCTTAGTATGTGGGCTCGGCTTCGTTTGTATGTTGGAAAAAACAGCAGGGTCGGTCTCGGGTTTCGAGGAATTCGGGGCTGATCCTGTCATTTAGAGATGAAGAGAAGGCAATCAAGAAGTCTGGATGCTAGTGTACCTCATGATTGGACCAATTTTTGGCTTATGGAATATGAGAGGCAAAGATGATGCACTAACTCATCAACCAAAGTAGGAAACCAAAAACTATCTAGGTTTTCTCCTAACTTATGTATTTATAGGATGACACAAAGGCAATGAAGATGGCACCCTAATGATGCCGAAAAATTGAGTGGGTTTGGGGATCCATTTTTGAGTCCATGGGTCATATCATCTTATGCCACTTATCCCTTGTGCCAAATTGCCTTTTGGGCTATTTTGTCCATTTCCTTTTAAATCATATTCAAAAGGCCCAATCCAATATTTCTATATGTTAAGGTTAATTCCATAATTAACCTTTTAATTATAATTTAACTATTAAATCAAAATTATAGTCATACTTAATTGACCCAGTCGAACTATTTGACTTTGGTCAATTGCTCTGGTCAATATGTTTACTTTTGACCGTTGACTTTGACATTTGATTATCAACCATTGACTTGTGTCTCCTTATTGCATTTCTCTTCATTTGTTCCTCTAATAACATTCTTTGGGTGTGCAGATGCGTAGGTTCCCTTTAGCAAGATAGTGGGTTGACTCAACTCTTTAGAGATGATGTACAAATTAAATTCCATAATTTAATTCTTCCTATTAACAAAGGTTAATTGAAACCTTTTAGGACACCCACAAACCATGGTTGTCGCCTAGTAGCAAGTCACGGTTATCTGAGCTAAATGAGATGTTGTGAAAGAACCTATTCAAATTGGAATGATCGTGCAATTGAATCATTCTCCTAAAACAATACTCCTTTATTCACATTATTAGATTATGGAATCCGATTGTCAATATCCTAATGTGAATCATTCCTTTTATATGATTATCCTGGTAAGATTTGAAGAGCTCTTCTTTCAAATTTTATCCACTACCCTGCGCAGAGATTTGACAAATCATATCTTGGAGTATTCTCTCTCCTTTACTGAGAGTAGAGATTTCTTGTTGTACATTCATTTGTCTTCATGACTCTCTTGAGAATCCTAATGAACGCATTTAAGTTATGCCTATTTTAACATAACTGTATAGTGCCACCAAAGACTAACAACATAGCCACAAGACATCTATGATGTCTCAGGTCTAAGGATTAGTTTGCACCATTGCAATTTATGAGTTCTAGTTTGACATGTGAGTAAAGACTTCCATACTAGAATGCATGCATTGGATCGCGTTCAGTGTGCTTGTTCTCCTACAAGCACCTACACACATATCTAGGTGTTGCCACACTCAATGACTTGAGACTGCGCCATTCTCTACATATAGAGATGATATTGTGTGTACCGGTCTTGTGTGGAATATCAACGCCCAATTGATATTCCTATAACTAGGAACATATTCATGATTAGGGATCATGATCAGTCTCTATGTGTGTAATCTCATTACATAGTTCTCATGTCCACTTTTATATTCCTAGGACCATAGTTGTTTTACTGTTATGATAATTGACCAAATGTCATGGTTGAAAACAACTGGTCTTGCCCATGAAGAACTTAATAAGTCATTACAAAAGATGTCCTCAACATGTAATTATCATGCAAAATTTCCTCACATATCGGACTAAATGTGACCAAATTTTCAGTGACACAAAACATTTCATCAAAGAAAGCTTGTTTCAAACACGTATAAATGGTACGTGAATTTTTTAATTTGTGTAAAAATCAACCCAACTAAAGCTTTTTCTTTATCATTTGTCTCTCAAAACATTTCAAAGATGCGTATTTGTACTCGTATAATATAAAATAAACAAATTTTTTTTTTGTTGGTGTTAGTGGATATGTTCTAATGTTACCAGTTGTTGGTATTAAACGAGATTTAGACCTAGCATACTGTTGTAGCTTTGGTATTTCTGTCAGTTTAAAAGATCCATAAGAGAACGAGCACCTTATATAGCGCCAACCAACAAATTTCGCTTGCATAGAACATTTCACATGAAGTGTCGAGGATGATACTTTACCACATTCGACAACAGAATCGCTGACTGCTTTTCTCACAAAAGTAAGATTTACTTGCATAAAATGATTGGTCCTTTAAAAATCTTACATCTCTTGCAAATAGATTTATTCTTTTACTTTAAGATGTTTGTGTATGCGTAACTAAATGTAGTTTAATGTTTGCATATGGTGACCTGAAATACAAAACAGAAACTTGATTCAACTATTGAAAAAGATTGACAACACATTGAAATCTTTAGAAATTAATTAAAGAATGTTGTTGTTTATTACATCATGCTCATTCTCATTTGAGCTATTAGAGAAGAGCCCAAAATTTTAAATATTAATATACAGAAAGAGAAGATATGGAATAATACTCATTTGATTACTACGAGCTGATAAAGAGACTTGTTCCTTAATCTTACAAGAAATTCAAAGCGACTGATCGATCTTATCGATATAAATATCAAGCTCTACAAATTAATATATTGCTAAATATAAATCTTGTGTTAGCTAGTGGGGTATAGTTTAGTTGGTAGAGCTCTTCCACCTTCACTTATGTGAGCAAAGATTTGAACCCCAAGCACCCAATAAATATTTGAGAAAACCCCTCTTCCCTAGTCGCTTGTACTAAAAAAATAATAATTAAATAAAAATCTCATGTTATAAATGCCACAAAGACAAAATAGTTCAAAGATGTGTAGTACCAACAAACAAATTTCCCTTGCAATGAACATTTCACATGAAGTATCGAGAATGATAAATTTACCACATTCGTACTTTTCTCACAGGAATAAGATTTACTTGCATAAAATCGGTCCATTGAAAATCTCACTTCACTTGCGCAAGTAGAATTATTATTTTACCTTAAGATGTCTGTGTTGAGAACTAAATGTAGTTTAATGTTTGCATACAGTGAACTAAAAAAGAAAGATTGACAACGTGTTCAACTTTTCAGAAATTAATTAAAGAATGTTGTTTATTACATCATGCTCACAATTGGATAATGAATAGTATAATAAATATATTTATGTAAACGAATGGGCATTCCTCTTTAGTATTTTAAGCGCAATTTCTTACTGTGTCCCCTTGTTGGTTATCTGTTGTGCTTTTGAAGACTCATTTTAATTTACGACCACCTCTGCACTCCTTCTCCTTCTCACAACCTCTGTTATAAGAGTTGGATGGTGGAGGCAGGCACCGTGACTCCCTGCAATGAAACGGCTGATCATGGCGCAATGGCGGATAACTGATATATTTTGCATTCGTCGTTTCACTGCAAATCGAGCACACCAAGAGAGCAACAATTCAAAGTGTAAATGTCTTGGACATGGCCATTTGATCTTGAAAATAAATTACAAATGGCTCGAGATCATTGAGGACTGTGAGAGAGATATGATTTTGGAGGAGGTGATGATTACGAGACTAAGAAACCTTCTATTTAATGTGACGTTTGTTGCCAATTTTAGGCAAATTTTGTTGGGGATTGAACTTTGAATTCTTATTTTTGGTTATTCATTATTGGTGTGGCTCAAAGAGAAAAGCTGGTTGTATAAATTCATTTGGTAGAAGTGCCAAACTTAGAAATTCCGTTCAACTTTTTTGAATTGATTATCTGGTAAATAGAATGAAAATATTCTACCAAGCTGGTTGTATAATTTCAATTGAACTTATGGTTTAGAAGTGCCAAATTTAGAAATTATTCCCTTCAACTTTTTCCAATTGATTATCTGGTAACTAGAATGAAACTGTTCTACCACACTGCTTGCTCATTTGCCAAAGAAAAATTCTTACACCGATCCGAAAAGGTAAATAAAAATATTTGATTTAGTAATTGGTCAAATGACTCGATATCAACACGACAGACCTGCATACATGGACTTAGCCAAGTTGGCTAGAGTGGATATGCTCTTCACTTTGCACTAGCTTTCAAATCCCGTTCTTTGTAGTTTAGATATAATTAAAGTTGATTATCGCTTTTATAAAAACAAAAAAACACGACACACCGCCGCTGACGATGTACGACTTGGTTTCAGATGGTCTTCCACGTCCATCAAATGAGGGTAGTAAATGAATAAACTTTTCGACAAAAAAAGGACTTAATTGTTTCAATATGTAATGTTTTCCAGTTCACAGTACGTCTACTTCTCTAGTGAAGTCCTCTAAACGTGCACAATATTAATTATCTAAAATAACTAAACATTAATGTCTCTTGATGTTTTTATTTATTTATTATTAATTCATGAAGGTTGAGGCGTTTCGAACTATTAAGGGAAGAGAAGTACGTACCTTTAGAATAAGAGCTAGTTGGTGGGGCCTCTTGGTTATTAAAGAGAGAGCATTTTGGCTCATCACTTTAACCCAATGTGTATCCTCACCACACCTCTCAATATTTTATACATATCCATGAGCAAAACCATAATTCCATAAATACAAAACTTAAACTAGAGGAATGTTGTGTTATTAGAAATTAGTTTTCATTTCCGTAAAACTAAATGTAAAACTCTTTACACTATAGATAATAAGCTTACAATTGGAAAGCTTTACAAATGAAATATGAAACTAAGGGTACACTACATAAAAGTACCCAAATTTTGGGGGTCGTTTCAAACTAGTACCCAACCTTAAAAATTTTGCACGTAATACCCAACCTTACAGAAAACATACAAATTAGTCACTCCGTTTGTTAGATCGTTAGTCAATCTGTTAAATAATGATGTGGCATTTTTTGTGTGGCTTGTTTTGCTGACGTGGCATGTCTGATATGGAATTCACAAATATTAAAAATTAATAAAAATTATTTACCTTTTAAGTTAATTTAAAATATTAAAATCAAATATCTAAAATAGTTAAAAAAACAAAACCCACGCCACTAATCCCTACCACACCCACCAGCTATCACCAACCCCACCCCAAAACCTAGCAGCTCCGCCCCTATCCCAACTGTTGCCAAAAAGCAATAGTAGAAAATATAAAAGGTGTATGAAAATAGTATAAAGAGATGTAGAGAGAAATTCTAGTTGTGTGTGTCAGATATGAAGGAGGAATAGCCTTTTACAGACATCCAATCACATTAAACCATAATATTATAGCATTGAGTGTAAAAATAAAAACTGAAAATTAACATATTATAACCCCCACAATAAATAAAGAGGAATTTGGTCAAAAGAATTAAATCTTAATTTAAAATTGAAAACAATAAAATTTTGAAAAACTTTTAAATACCAACAGTCCCCTTCAAGGTTTTCGAAATTTTACGATAACAAAAGATAGTGTACATATACATATGCGTCACATAATAATATGCCATAGGTGTAGGTGTTTTTCAGATTTGAACATTCACTTAGTGATAATGGTACTCATTTGAGGAACCTTAGTGTACAAAATATTGAACTTAGCACCTTTGACCAAACTTCAACATATCTCACACATAATAATTGGTTGAGATTTGGATAAGTGAGATAACGCTATTTATAGCCTTGCTATGATCTTGATTCTCATTTGAGTTATATTAGAGAAGAGTCCAAAATTTTAAATATTGATAGACAGAAAGAGAAGATATGGAATAATACTCATTTGATTACAGTGTACGTAGCACTACGAGCTGATAAAGAGACTTGTTCATTAATCTTACAAGAAATTCAAAGCAACTGATCGATCTTATAGATATAAATATCAAGCTCTACAAATTAATATATTGCTAAATATAAATCTCGTGTTAGCTTGTAGGGTATAGTTTAGTCAGTTGAGCTCTTCCCCCTTCACCCATGTGGGCAGAGATTTGAACCCCAAACACCCAATAAATATTTGTAAAAACCCCTCTTCCCTAGTCGCTTGTACTAAAAAAAAATTAATTAAATAAAAATGTCGTGTTATAAATGCCACCAAGACAAAGCAGTTCAAAGATGTGTAGCACCAACTAACAAATTTCCCTTGCATTGAACATTTCACATGAAGTATTGAGAATGATAAATTTACCACATTCGTCAACAAAATCGTTGATTACTTTTCTCACAGGAATAAGATTTACTTGCATAAAATCGGTCCTTTGAAAATCTCACATCTCTTGCGCAAGTAGAATTATTCTTTTACCTTAAGATGTCTGTGTTGAGTAACTAAATATAGTTTAATGTTTGCATATAGTGAACTGAAAAAGAAAGATTGACAACATGTTGAACTCTTCAGAAATTAATTAAAGAATGTTGTTTATTACATCATGCTCACAATTGGATCATGAATAGTATAATAAATATATTTATGTAAACGAATGGGCATTCCTCTTTAGTATTTTAAGCGCCATTTCTTGTTGTGTCCCCTTGTTGGTTATCTGTTGTGCTTCTGAAGACTCATTTTAATTTACGACCACCTCTGCACTTCTTCTCCTTCTCACAACTTCTGTTATAAGAGTTGGATGGTGGTGGCAGGCACCGAGACTCCCTGCAATGAAACGGCTGATCATGGCGCAATGGCGGATACCTGATATATTTTGCATTCGTCGTTTCACTGCAAATCGAGCACACCAAGAGAGCAACAACGCAAAGTGTAAATGTTTTGAACATAGCCATTTGATCTTCAAAACAAATTACAAATGGCTCTAGACTTGGATAATGAGGATTATGAGAGAGATAATATTTTGGAGGAGTTGATGATTACGAGACCTAGAAACCTTCTATTTAATATGATGTTCCTTTCGAATTTTAGGCAATTTTGTTAGGGATTGAACCTGAATTGTTATTTTTTGTTATTGATTATTGGTGCGGCTCAAAGAGACACGCTGGTTGTATATCTTTAATTGAACTTATTGTCTAGAAGTGCTAAATTTAGACATTCCAAACTGAGTAAGATAGATTCATAGCTAAACTACTTACATACCAATCAAAAAAAGAAAATAAAAATATTTGATTTAGTAATTGCTCAAATGACTCGACACGACTTGATTAGTTGCATATGTAATCTGCTCCTTTCAGCACAATTGCATGTTCTTTTTGAAATTTCGACTACTTCTCTAATGAAGTCATCTAAACATCAATGCCTTGTGTTTATTAAACAAGTAAAAGTGTACAACTTATCAGTCGGTATGCAAGCATTTAGCGAGCATATCTTGTGTTTGTAATATAAATGCATGATCTTCTTAACAATGCTTTGTTTTTTTTATTGGCAATTCCTTTGTTTTAAAAAAAAATATATATATTATTGACAATGCTTAGTTTATATTAACATGTTTTTTTATTAAATTATTTGGTTAGCGCTACAAGAATGTGTAATAAGTTTTCAAAATCTTATTTACATTTTGGATCTGATTCATACACCTATCTAATAGAGGTGGGCCCATTTTATTGGTGGGCTCCACCTCTATTAAAGTGGTATGAATGTGATATCAAAATGTAAAATAGATACTCATAAGTTTTAGTCCAAATGGCGATGGTTACGCCGTTCATGGACAGTGAGACGACAATTTGTCATTACCATTTAAAAACACATCCATGTGCCAGTTGCCATGTATGCCCTATGCATGTGCCAATAAACCATGTATTCCAATGCCTTCTAGCATATTCCAATTATTCAAACTTACAATACATCACAATGAGTGAACCACAATTTTTTTTTTTAGGTCTAACCCACAATTACTATGAAATAAAATCGATTTTGTGCTAAAATATGAATATGGGTTTGAATACTTTAGGTTGAGTTTATTCTTCTCCATAAGGAGGTATATATAGGGATTTACATGAGTGCTTTACAAGGAAATAAATACGATGTCAATTAGGAGAATATCTCCTAATTATACAGTTGATTTGTCAACTATCTAAAAATAAGGAAAGTAAATCCTTAATCAATCAAAGGAAATAAATCTCCTTGATTGATTAGGACTCACGTTAACACTCCTCCTCAAGTTGGTGCATATGATCACCAATGCCTAACTTGGTAAGTGAGTCATAAAATACCCTTCCACAAACAATTTGGTTAAGACATCCGCCGACTTGATCTTACGATTTCACGAACGGTAGGCTGATGATCTTTTTTCTCAATTTTTCTTTAATGAAATGTCTATCCACCTCAACATGTTTGGTTCGATCATGTTGAACCGGATTATGGGCGATATCAATAGCTGATTTGTTGTCACAACGCAACTCCATCGGTTTTAGGTTTGAAGCCCACCATTAACGCTTTTACGATCCACAATAATTCACACACTCCATGAGCCATTCCTCTATACTGCTTGTGCACTAGACCGAGAAACCACATTTTGTTTTTACTCCGCTAAGTGACTAGGTTACCTCCCACGAATGTAAAGTAACCAGTAGAGCGTCTATCTGTAATGGACTCAAAGTCAGATCTCCAGATATCCAACAACTTCAAGATCTCCATGTTTTGAGAACATTAATCCCTTTCCAGGGCTGACTTTAAGTATCTTAAGATTCGATCAACAAGATTCCTATGAGAGACACTAGGTGAATGCATAAACCCACTAACCACACTCACAAAGATATGCAATATCTGGTCTTGTGTGTGCTGTATATCAACCTTCCAACAAGGCGTTGATCTTGTTCCTTATTGGTTGGTTCTTGGTCCATGTCTTCACACAACTTATGGTTCATCTCAATAGGTGTGTCAGTTAGCTACATCCGAGCATCCCCTGTTTCGATGAGTAGATCCATTACATACTTCCTTTGAGATGAGAAATATACCGATTTTTGACCTTGCTACTTCTATTCCAAGAAAGTACTTCAGATCACCTAAGTCCTTCATCTCAAATTCATGAGACAAATACTTTGCGCTTTCAATTGCTCTTCCGTGTCGTTTCCGCCATTTACGACTATGTCATCTACATAAACAATCAATGCGAGTAAGTCTTCCTCCATCACGCTTTACGAGCAGGTGTGATCTCGAATTACTCGCGTATAACCAAAGTTCTTCATAGATTTAGTAAATCGCCAAACCATGCTCTGGGGATTGTTTCAATCCATATAAAGACTTTACGAGCTTGCACACATGATTCTTCTTGTCATGAGCTAAGTTACATCCTGGTGGCGGAGTCCATATAAACTTCTTCTTCCAAGTCTCCATGTAAGAATGCATTTTTTACATCAAACCGATGTAATGGCCAATCGAGATTTGCAGCCTAGAGACAAGAGAACTCGATAGTGTTAATCTTGGCTACGGGGCAAAGGTCTCACTGGTAGTCTATCCCATATCTCCAGGTATACCCCTTCGCCACCAAGTCTAGCTTTAAATCTTTCAACGGATCCATCTCGCTTTAAGCTTCACAAAGTATAAATCCATGCATCCCTAACGTCTTCTTTCCATGAGGTAAGTGGTACGAGTTCCCATGTGACATTCTTTTGAAGGGCTTGCATCTCTTCATTCATGGCGTCTTTCCACTTTGGATCTTCTAGTACTTGATAACACTATTGGGAACGAGATATATGTCACCCAATTGCTTTACAAAGTGCACACGTGCCTCGATAATCTATTTGAGAGATATGTAATTGTTGATGGGGTATTTCCCTTTTGCCTTAAGATCGCTTCATATTGTGCTCGAGGTTTGCCACGGTTTTTCCTTTCTCGGTAATTGATATGTAGGCTTTGTGCCTTCTGAAATCAAATTCTCATGGGATATTTCATTAGTGTTATCGCTTTCGGGGAAAGAGGTTACGAATGACATCCTCAAAGCAGTGATTGGTGTGAGTATCAAATGGAGCGGGCAAAATCTCATGAAACAGTTCCATTTCCTCCTCCCGATTTTGACAATGGGAGATAACAGAGTAGATTCCTCGGCGACCGGTCATAGCTTCAGCACCAGAGTGCGTTTTTCAAGCCAGTTCTTCCGGTTTGTCGAATGAAGAGGCGGCCGGTCGCTTGATTCTTGCGACCGGTCGCTTTTGAAGTAAATCGATGTGGCGACCGTCGATTCTCGCGACGGTCGTTTTGAAGCGTAGTCGCTTCCTCAGGAAAAAACTCGAAAAATTGAGGGGTACGGATTCTTGATTCTCTTCTGTGCATCTGAAAAATATTTTTCATGTTCCCGAACACAACATCCAATGAGGTAAAGACTTTCTGGGAGGATGATAACACCGTACCCTTTTCGATGAGGGCATAGCCAATGAAAACACACTTTTTGACTCGAGGAGTCCAACTTGCTTCGTTGATGATCATGTAAGTGAACAAATACAACACACCGAAAATCCGTGGTTCCGTGTTTGGGGTTTGAGGTGTTTTGGATATGGTGGTGAAGTGTTTGAAGTGGTGTTTGGAAATTTAGGATCTTGGAGGATCCGATTGATGATATATGCTGCAGAGATGACGGCTTCTCCCCAAAAAAGGTCGAGGCATATTGGCACCAAAGAGAGAGGCACGAACTACTTCCAATAAGCGGCGGTTCTTTCTTCTTTCAGCCACTCCATTTTGTTGGGGAGTGTAGGGGCATGAGCGTTGATGTATGATACCATGAGCTTGTAAGAACTGGTTAAGATCATGGTTGAGAAATTCTCCGCCATTGTCGAACGAAGAATCAATTACTGGTATGGAACCGAGTCTCCACCATGTGATGGAACTGTTGAAACTTGGAGAACCGACTTCCCCTTTAGTTTTGAGAAGGGAAACCTGTGTCATGCGTGTGCAATCATCTATAAAGGTGACAAACCATCTAGCTCCTCCTGGAGTGGTAATTTTGCGGGGCCCCAAACATCGAATGAATAAGAGAAAATGGGACCAAACTTTTAGTTGAACTTAAGGGAAACGGGACACGATGGCTCTTAGCCAATTCACACGTATCACCTTCGAAGTCGGAAACATCAAGACTGGAAAATAATGATGGAAACAACTGCTTAAGATAACTGAATGAGGCATGTCCAAGACGTTTATGCCATAACCAAACTTTGTCTCTCTCCTCGTAACGAGTTCCACTTGTTGTGCGAGGCTTGACCAACCTTGGTCTCACTATCCAAGGTGCCAGTCAAGTAGTAGAGTTTTCCCCGCCGAGTACCACAACCAATCGTCTTACCCGTGAGGATGTCCCTTGAAAAACACAATGAGTTGGCCAAATGTTACAAAGATACAATTCAAAGCCGTAGTAATTTGTGCAGCATGTACAAGAGATTATGGTGTAAGGACGGAACAATCAACACAGAATCCAATTTGAGGGAGTCGAGAGAAAGAGAGAGAACCCTCCCGATCACGCGGGAGGGGGGTACCATTAGCATTAGACACCACCGATTGAGGAGACGGTGTATGAGTAGCAATTTGTCCAGGATCAAAGGTCATGTGATCGGTGGCTCCTGTCAATGATCCATGTGTGCTTTTAGAAGACGTATGAAAAAATGTAACCTCGAGTGGTGACGATAGAAGCACGAGTCCTCGGTAGTCGGGTGAGCGGGATTGGTCGCATGCTTCCGTGAGTCTGGCAAGGATGGAGCGAATCGTAGGAGGTCTGTCATCGCATTTAAAATAAGATTTGATTTGAGATTTAGAGGAAATTTGAGGAATATGATTTGAGTGAGGAATTTGATTTGAGCGGTATGTGGATAAGATTTGAGGGTATGTGTTTAAGGATTTTGATAAGAGGATTTGAGGAATTTAGATCTCGAGGATTTGAATTTGAGGAATTGAAATATGAGGAATTTGATTTAGGTTGTTGAGATTTGAATATGAGAAATTTGATATGAGAATTTAGAGACAAACCGAGGATCGATTGCTTCGATACCATGCTAAAATATGAATATGGGTTTGAATACTTTAGGTTGAGTTTATTCTTCTCCATAAGGAGGTATATATAGGGATTTACATGAGTGCTTTACAAGGAAATAAATACAAGAATCAATTGAGAATATCTCCTAATTATACGTTGATTTGTCAACTATCTAAAAATAAGGAAAGTAAATCCCTTAATCAATCAAGGAAATAAATCTCCTTGATTGATTAGGACTCACGTTAACATTTTGATCGTACCTCCATCCCAGATTTCGATCAACGCCAGCCCACCGTCATGGCATCAGTTGGGTTCTTCGACTTAACGATTCTTGACTTTGCTGGTTCGATTCGCGTGGATTCAATGGTGAAGAGTTTGCAAATGCCGTAAGCAATAGATTGCTGAGAGGAAAGATGATGAAGCACCCGAAGAGGAATCAAGCAAAGAGGAAGGAAGAGAAAGCCCATTCAATTCTCTTGTACCATGACTTGGCATCCCCTGTGTCTAGTGAGTTGAGTTTTTATTATTATATATAAATAAAAGGCTAAATTATTGAAATGCCCCCTGTAACTCAATTTCAGTCTCAATTTCTCCTTGAAACTCTAACTGTCTCACTTTCCTCCTGAAACTTCATATAGCGTCTCACTTTGCCATGAAACTCCATTTTTTTCTTTTAAATTTGATATGACATGAATAAAATTAAGATTGTGGAGTGCTTGCAATGATTGAGGTGCTTGAAAATGAATCACTACAAAGTCGGGAGCACGCAGTTGGTGCTCTACTAATAATGTGCCAAAGTGACATATGCAGATATAGAGAAGCAATTCTGAAAGATGGTGTGATCTCCTGGCCTTCTTGAGCTCACAGTTCAAGGAACACCAAAGTCTCAGACAAAAACACCAAAGTGAGACACTATATGGAGTTTGAGGAAAATGAGACAGCTTAGAGTTTTGGAAACTAAGATTGAAATTGAGTTACAGAGGGCATTTCAATAATTTAGCCTAAATAAAATTATTACACAAATGATATTTTATTTTAATTTTATCTATATTACAAATATATGGATTCGTTTTATTTACACAAATGATATTTTATTTTAATTTTATCTATATTACAAATATATGGATTCGAATTTGAATGCAGAATAAAGATTTCATTCGCTCTAACTAATTTGGCTAAGAGTGAGTTGAATTTTTTCCTGAATCTAGTTATAAGTTGATTTCGGGTCAGTCCTTTTTATTTGTTTATTCTTTACAGACTTGCAAAACTCTTCCAACATTTGCCACGCTGACTGGCCCTTTCGACGTGTAACGAGCACAGCTGCTTGAGCTTTTTGTTTTGGGGGAGTCAGAAGCTTCTTCAGCTTGTTCAAGTAACTATTTATACTACTTCACCATTACCCTTCTGTCCTCAAGTCCCAAAAGCAACCCACAACCTCATCAGTCCAGTCGATAATGGCGGACCGGTTCTTCCCAAATATAATGCCAGATTTCGTAGCCGAAACTCCAACTTTACCTCCCCAAGAAGCAGACCCCGAAATTGGGTCCGGCTCACTCATGAAACTCCTCTCCATGCCTTACCCAACTCTCTCCGAGCGCTTCAAGCGCACAGCTTTGGACCTCAAAGAAACCATACTCATAGACAGGAGACATGGGGAGCCACTGGCCAACGCGTCGACGACTTCACTCTCTACTCTGGGACTCTGGGCACTGCCTTTTTGCTATTCAAATCTTACCAAGTCACCAACAACACGAATGATCTGAGTCTTTGTTCTCAGATTATCAAGGCCTGTGACTCTGCTTCTCTGGGTTCAAGGGATGTGACATTTATATGTGGCAGAGCTGGTGTTTGTGCTCTTGGGGCTGTTGCAGTAAAGCACCTGGGTGACTCTGCTTCTCTTGATTATTATTTAGCCCAGTTTAGGGAGATTAAGCTGTCAAGAAATCTCCCTGATGAATTGTTGTATGGGAAAGTTGGGTTTTTGTGGGCTTGCTTGTTTCTGAACAAACATCTTGGTGAGGGTACAATTTCTTCAGCATACATCGTAAGGCTGGCTTCTAATTGATTGTATTAATTTGGGTTTCATTTGTAAGGGGTGGTTAGATTTTCATCCTTGGAAAAATCTTATTTTGGATAACATAGATTGAATTTTGATTTTGGTCCTCTTGATTAGGTACATTAATGTTTGGCATGTACTTTGGTTTGTACTTTGTATAATGTAGAGAGCAGTTGTGGATGAAATTATCAAGAACGGCCGAGCATTGGGCAAGACAGGAAGATGCCCTTTGATGCTTGAATGGTATGGGGAGAAGTATTGGGGAGCTGCACATGGATTGACAGGAATTATGGATGTTTTGATGGACATGGAATTGAAGTCAGATGAGGTTGAAGATGTCAAGGGCACTCTCAAATACATGATCAATAATCGCTTCCCTAGTGGTAACTACCCTGCCAGTGAAGAAGATAGAAAAAGAGATGTTCTTGTTCACTGGTGTCATGGGGCCCCTGGAATTTCCCTCACTCTTGCAAAAGCTGCAAAGGTATTAATTTTGATGTTTACAGTTTTTCACTACACACCGGTTTTATATGTCTGTCTGTTTGAACAAAGCCGTTGATATTTTTGGAGAGATGATACTACAAAGTTCAACATTCATTGACTAATGACAACGCATCAAATAGTTTAATGCATTTGCCATGGCATTAGTTGGGAATGCATATGTGTTCCTTTCGCTCTACCAACTGACAGGAAATCTAGGGTTGTTATACAGAGCCAAAGCTTTTGCGTGTTTTCTAGTTGATAGAGCTCACAAGCTTATATCGCAGGGAGAGTTGTAAGGTTTGCATTCTAAATCAAACACTGAGATGGTCTTCTAATCACTTAAGGATAACCAGTTCTATGTCGATTAGGAGTACATATACGATCAGTATTTTAGACTATGTATAAGTGACTGTTTTGGTTTAATACTAAGTGCTAAAGGTTTCCTAATTACATGTGGATTGGAACAGCTAATCATGATGGCTTAAGGAAAGCTTAAGAAGTCTTTGATGAGGAGGATTCTTAAGCACAGCCTATAAAAGGATGTCTCTGTGCTATCGGCTAAACACTCAACATATTCTCACCCCATCTAGAGAGAGTTAAGGAGCCCGATAGCAGAGAAGATTTCCTTGCTGTACAAACCTGTCGAACACCAGTCGAACGCAAAGCAGTCACTTGCAAACTTCCTGCGCACGTCATGTCTGTTCAAGGTGTTTGTTTAGTTCATATAATCTTATTCAGACTTACATGTGGTATCAGAGCTATAGGTTATATGTTCTTAACCTAATCACAAATAAAACAAGACACGACTTGCATAAAAGACTGAAAATATGGTTTTTATGAAGCATGACACAGTTTAAAAGAAAACACCAGTCATAATAGCATGCATATTTCGATTATTACACATTGCATATCTTATTTGATAAGGTATGAGATAAGCATAAATTTTTCTGCTTAATTCATGCTTGAAAGACTGATGATCAATGTTTGGGAAGGATCTTGAATCAATTGAGTGAGCCACAACAACTCAATTGGTGCAAGAGATTTTTCATTCAAAGTTTTGATCAAAATTGCATTACACTCAACCTCTCTTGTACAATTCTGTCCACAGATGTGAATCGTGCAAAAGAGGGCTGTTTGTAATGGAACGGTATGGAAAACAGGTTGTATGAGCAAACAGGTTGTATGGCAGTAGATGATGATATGATGGTGCATTTTGCCTTGAACTCACTGCCAAAAGAGTTCAAAACTCTCAAGAGTTCTTATGTGGCTCAAAAGGAAAGCTGGAAATTGGATGATCTTATAACAATTAGTATTCAAGAAGAGATCAACATTATCATGGAAAGGGGACAGAAAGCTGTGAATATGGTTCAAGATTATCGTGCCAAGCAAAACAAAGATAAAAGGGCAAGTCTTGGAGAAAAGAAAGAGAAGAACAATACCAATACAAAAGAAGGAAAATCAACTGGACTGAAATGTTTTTTCTGTAGGAAGTTTGGACACATGAAAAGGGAGTGCAAAGGTACAAAAGGTGGTTAGAGAAACAGAAAAACAAAGGCAAGAATGAAGGTAAGAATGAAAATCTTTTGGTCTGTTTTGAACCAAATATGATTGAGGTTTCAACTGACACTAGGTGGTTAGACAGTGGTGCTTCAATACATGGTGCTAATTCTTTGCAGGGGTTCATAACCAAGAGGCTGCCAAACAAGGATGAGGTGAAGGTATTCATGGGCAATGGAATCAAAGTACAAGTGGAGTTCATTGGAGCAGTTAGGATTCAATTAAATTCTGGTTTTGTTTTATATTTGGTAGATGTAGTCTATGTTCCTTCTATGACAAGGAACCTTATCTCAGTTGCTAGGCTTGTTAAATCAAAGCTTACTTTGAATTTTGATGAATTTGGTTTTTCGATGTTCAATAATAAAGAAGTGGTTGGCAATGGAATTCTTGTTGGAAACATGTTTCAATTAAACAGCAGAACATCTCAAATGGTTATGAACATTGCAAATACAAAACTAAAGAATCAGATATCATCTAAACTTTGGCATAAAAGGCTTGGCCACATTTCAAAAGAGAGAATGAACTCCCTGTGCAAAGAATCAGTATTACCACCAATCAATTTTAAGGACATGGATGAAATTGTGCTGAATAGATAAAAGGAAAATTAACAAACATGAGAAAGCAAGTAGCAGTAAGAAGTGAGAACCTGTTGGAACTAATTCACATAGACATCTGTGGTCCTTTTCCAAACCCGACACTTGAAGGTTATAAACACTTCATCACCTTCACAGAAGATCACTCAAGATTTGGACATGTCTACTTAATAAAAGAGAAATCTGAAGCACTAGATATGTTCAAGATCTATAAAGCAGAAGTAGAAAGACAACTAGAGCTGAAAATTAAAGTGGTACGTTTAGATAGAGGTGGAGAATATTATGGCAAATTTGATGAAGCTGCAAGAAATCCAGGTCCTTTTGCAAGATATCTACAAGAAGAAGGGATAATAGCTAAGTATACAAATCTAGGTACACCTCAGCAAAACGGAGTTTCTGAGAGAAGGAATAGAACTTTGAAAGACATGGTCAGAAGTATGATGTGCTGTACCAATCTCCCTATTTTTCTGTGGGGAGAAACCTTGAAGACTGCAAACTATATATTGAATAGAGTTCCAACAAAAAGTGTTGACAAAATTCCTTTCGAAATATGGAATAAGAGGAAACCTAGCTTAAACCACTTAAAGGTTTGGGGTTGCAAAGCAGAGGCAAGACTTTACAACCCTGTAGAAAAGAAGCTAGACTCAAGAACTGTGAATTGTTACTTTATAGGCTATCCTGAAGGAACAAAAGGATATAGGTTATATTGTCCAAAGAACACTACAAGATTTGTTGAGACTCAATGAGCAGTTTTCATGGAAACCGAGCCTGATATGATAAAGGACAGAAATCTGATTTTCGATGAAGAGATGATGGAGATAGATAATAATGCTGGAGCAAATACAAATGAAGGCGTTGTTATAATACCTACAATTGACACAAATTATGAAGAGCCAGACAATATGGAAGAAGAAACAGACCCAACAGAAATCATGAATCCACTTGCACATAACAACAATGACATACAAGGCACATACCAAAATATGCAGGATGTGGAATTGAGAAGGTCACAAAGAGCAAGAAGACCTGCATTACCAGATTACTATGTATTTCTGCAAGAATCTGAGAATGACATACTTGGAAATGATGATCCTGTGAATTTTAAGCAAGCTATAACAAGTGAAGACAATGAGAAGTGGTTGGCTGCAATGAAATCTGAGTTAGAATCAATGAGAAAGAATGGTGTTTTGGAATTAAAGGTTCTGCCTCAAGGAAGTAAACTTATAGGCTGCAAATGGGTATATAAGACCAAAAGAGACTCAAAAGGTGCAATAGATAGATACAAGGCTAGGTTGGTTCACACAACAAGAAGCAGTGACAACACTGAAACTTTCTCACCAGTATCCACTAAAGATTCATTTAGAGTGATCATGGCATTAGTTGCACATTTCGACTTACATCTTCAACAAATGGATGTTAAAACTGCATTCCTAAATGGATATTTGAAAGAAGAGATATATATATGCAACAGCCTGAGGGATTGGTTCAAGAAGGACAGGAAGACATGGTCTGCAAATTGAACAAATCGATATATGGCTTGAAACAAGCCTCTAGACAGTGGTACATGAGATTTGATGAGGTTATCAAAACATATGGTTTTACAAAAAATATTCTAGATTCATGTATATATGTCAAGGTCAGTGGGAGGCATTACATTATGCTTATTCTCTATGTGGATGACATCCTTTTAGCAAGCTGTAATCTCACATTATTGCATGATGTCAAAAATTTCCTATCCAAACATTTTAAGATGACTGACTTGGGAGAGGCATCATATGTTCTTGGAATAGAAATCAGTCGAGATAGGAAAAGAGGTTATCTAGGACTTTCACAAAAGGGGTACATTGAGAAAATACGAAAAAGGTTTAACATGATGGACGGTGCAGGAGGAGATGTACCTATTAACAAAGGAGAAAAACTCAGTCGAGAACAAGCACGTAAGACAGATCAACATAAACTGAAAATGACAGATAAACCCTATGCTTCTCTAGTTGGCAGCTTCATGTATGCTCAAGCCTGCACAAGGCCTGATATAGCTTTTCCTATAGGTGTTCTAGGAAGGTTTCAGTCAAATCCAGGACAAGCTCATTGGGTTGCAGGGAAGAAAGTAATGAGATACTTACAGAGAACCAAAGATTTTTAAGTTAATTTATAAGAGGAGTGACAGCTTGGAATTGGTTGGCTATGCAGATGCTGACTTTGCAGGATGTGTGGATGACTTAAAATCTACTTCAGGTTTTGTTTTTCTGTTTGGAGGAGCTGCAGTTTCTTGGAAAAGTGTTAAGCAGACTGTGGTAACTACTTCAACTATGCAGGCTGAATTCATTGCTTGTTATGAGGCTACATGTACCACACTTCAACTATGCAGGCTGAATTCATTGCTTGTTATGAGGCTACATGCCAAGCAATCTGGTTAAAGAATTTTCTAACAAGTTTGACGATTTTGGGAACAATAGAAAGACCTATCCAAATATGGAATGATAATAGTTCAGCTGTTTTGTTTGCAAAAGGAAACAAGAAATCGATTGGAGGCAAGCCTTTGTCATTGAAATTCTTGTCTGTAAAGGAAAAGGTTAGTGAAGGATGCATTGCACTAGATCACCTTGGTACAAAATTGATGATAGCAGATCCATTCAACAAGGGGCTTCCAAATGGTGTTTTCAAAAGGCATGTAACTAGTATGGGACTATTGGCTAGTTTCGATGCTTAGAAACAGTGGGAGCAGTTTCATTAGTTATTTCAAGTTTTCTGTTTTAAAGAGAGTATGGATATTTCCTTACTTAGTTAAAGTTTTGATTTCAATGGATGTTGGTATGGTTATCAATACAATCTATTTTATATAAATGTATATTATGTTTGTTTGATTACTTGAATGCAGTAAGCAGTGGATAAAGTTGTTGCTAGCTTAAGGATAACTGTTGAAGCAATGCATTCATGACAGTGATATCTTTTGCTCAAAACAAAAGAAAGGATCTTGAGTAATCCTATAAGTAGGACTATAAGAATAGCCATAGTAATCATGTCACTTTCAGTTAACTATGACTATTCTGTAGTTCCAATCTTGACAGCATCATTATGTGACAATGGAGAGTGATAACTGTGGTTATAAAGACTTCATGGTGTTTCTTTGATCAGTCTTGATGACTCATTATCATGATTCATTGTTGACAGTGGCTTGGTAAGGAAACGAGATCAATATGTACTTCACAAGGCCTCACAGTAATTGACATAGTTCTTTAGTGATTAATTGACCAAGTGGGAGAATGTAAGGTTTGCATTCTAAATCAAACACTGAGATGGTCTTCTAATCACTTAAGGATAACCAGTTCTATGTCGATTAGGAGTACATATACGATCAGTATTTTAGACTATGTATAAGTGACTGTTTTGGTTTAATACTAAGTGCTAAAGGTTTCCTAATTACATGTGGATTGGAACGGCTAATCATGATGGCTTAAGGAAAGCTTAAGAAGTCTTTGATGAGGAGGATTCTTAAGCACAGCCTATAAAAGGATGTCCCTATGCTATCGGCTAAACACTCAACATATTCTCACCCCATCTAGAGAGAGTTAAGGAGCCGGATAGCAGAGAAGATTTCCTTGCTGTACAAACCTGTCAAACATCTGCCGAACACCAGTCGAATGCAAAGCAGTCAATCGCAAACTTCCTGTGCACGTCATGTCTTATCAAGCTGTGTGTTTAGTTCATATAATCTTATTCAGACTTACAAGAAATCCATAGAGGTGATAGCCCCCACTCCTTGTTTGAAGGGGTTGGCGGTATGGCTTATCTTCTTTTGGACATGATTGAACCTTCTCAGGCAAAGTTTCCTGCTTACGAACAGTAAACAGTGTTTGTAAGAGGGAAGGGGAAGCCTCCCGTGTAAAATTACCGTCACTCGTTGTAATTTACTACCGAGTATATGACAACTTTTCTGACTAGGTACCAGAAAATATACATCTCCATTTAGTTAAAACTTTAGTAATCTCTCTATTACCTAGCAGCTAAAACTTTGTTTTGGAGAATATTTAATCTGCTGCAACTTCTCCTTGATCAGTTGGGGGCTGTTTTAATAACTTTCCCCCCATGCGAATGAGGCCACACATTATTATGCACCCTTCTCTTGTTCTTTATTTAAGTTTCGTGTTTTGAATGGCCTTCTTTGCTGCCTAATTTTTAATATGATAACCTATGGGTTTATGCATCCTAGAGAAACCAAATGCCAGATACAGAAAATCAAAGTCCTCTATTACTTATATTGCAACCAAGTTGAAGGTCTCAGAATTCTAACCAACTTGTACTTAAGATAGCGATCTATACTAAAACATAGAGCAGGACGATATTGCACACGGCGAACCCTTTTCCTCTTTTTTATATAGGTCTCTTTCTTATTGTCTATTTCAGAAAATATATGCATTTATTTTGAACCCATGTATATTTTCGTGCAATGTGCATGCATGGTACAGATCAGTTACATTCTTTTATTTTCCCTTTTTAGGCACACGATTGGTTTTGTTTTCTACACGCATTTCATGTCCCGGTGTAAACCAATGTATATATTTTGACAACAAAATACCAACCTTGTATATGTTGGCGGAAAACTCTTGAGGATCTTGTTGTTGAGAGCTTTGATGACAAAGAACTTAGTTAACTTAGAATGAATATAAACACACACACAATGTTTTAGTAAGCAACAAATAACACAAGTATTTATAGAGGTTCAGCAATTGCCTACATCCCCTTTGTGATCACCCTGAGAAATTTCACTAGTAAAGAATGAGGAACAACTTTGGTTTACAAGATAAACCCCTTAGCTCTCTATTCTCTGTCACACTAGCTCTCTATTTCCCTCTGTCTCTCACACTAGCTCTCTATTTCTCTCTCACTCTCTTTGCTCTTGTAATAAAATGCTTCTTGTGAATTCTTTGTTTTCTTGCCTTAGCTCTATCCCACTTGATAACCCTCCTCTCTATATACACATAAGAGAGAGAGAGAGAGAGAGAGAGAGAGAGAGCATCATGTAAGTATCCCAAGAACCAGCTAACATGGCTACTCAATTCCAACTTGAATTGGTTGCCACCTCCTAGCTTTCATAATTAAAGCTATGTGAATCCAACAAGAGTATGTTGCCATCAACCCTATTCTATCTTCAAAGAAGTCTAGTTTATTACATCAAGAAGATTGGGTAGGCAAAATATTTGGAAATATCTTCAGGATTTGCATCTGCCGCTCAAGTGCCTGCGTCCACTCGACTCTGGTCTGCCACTCGAGCGGCTGCAGTTTCCGCTCGAGTGCCTGCAGCCCCAGACTCTGATCTTGCTTCCTTCCTTCTGCATCTTTAGGTGAACCAACATCAACAATCTCCACCATGGCGAGCCTAAAACACCTTGTGAAAATCATTTACCCCTAGAACCTCTTCAAACCTCTTGGAAATCGTTCTAGTAACTCCTAAGAGCTTCACCTCAATCTTTAGCATGTAACAAGATTGAGTAAGCTCAAACAATGTCTGAACTTCTTAGTTGTGACTAGCTTGGTCAAGCAATCTGAAGCGTTCTCATCCGTATGAACCTTCTCTATTGCAATGTCCACATCGTTCACGCAATCCCTTATCCGGTGGTACCTTACATCGATATGTTTGGACCTTCCATGAAACACTTGATTCTTGACTAAACATATAGCACTTTGACTGTCACTTTTAATCACCACCAAGTCTTGAGCTATCCCGAATTCTCTTGCCAACCTCTTCAGCCATATAGCTTCTTTAGAAGCCTCCGTTAGCGCCATACACTCTGCTTCGGTAGTAGAAAAGGCACAAACCGATTGTAGCACCACTCTCCAACTAATCGATCCTCCACGATAAGTGAAAACATACCCGGTGGTGGATCTCCTCTTGTCTAAGTCTCCTATATAATCCGAATCCACATAACTCGACACACATGCATTTCCTTGTTGTCTTTCGAACAAGATCCCAAGCTTATTAGTGCCATTTAAATATCTGAGAATCCACTTCACTGCTTTCCAATGTTGTTGACCTGGATTCGCCATGTACCTTGACACTACACTTACTACTTGGGCTAAGTCGGGGCATGTTCAAACCATTGTTCAAGGCTATAGAGTCTATACCCTTTCTCACAACTACCATAGCCCAAGAAAATACACCTCTTGCTTGCCAAATCCAGCTTTTGTCTTTGTTGATTTGGTACATGAGCATAGCATAATGAACCAAACACCTTTAGATGCTTAATTCCTGGTTTTCTTCCATTATAGGCTTCAAATGGTGTTTTCTTACTCAAGGTTTTGGTTGGACATCTATTCAGAATATACACATATGTATTAACTGCCTCAGCCCAAAATTCAAATGGAACTTTCTTTTCTTGCATCAAACACTTAGCCATTTCCACAATAGTTCTGTTCTTTCTCTCTGCCACACCATTTTGCTGTGGTGTGTATGGGGTTGTCAGTTGTCTTTCAATGCCCACATCTTCACAAAATCTATCAAACTCCATTGAAGTGTATTCTCCTCCTCGATCACTTCTAAGCTTCTTTAGTTTATAGCCACTTTGCAGTTCCACAGTGGCTTTAAATCGCTTGAATACACTAAGAGCTTCAGACTTATTCCTCAAGAAATAAACCCAACACATCCTTGTGCAGTCATCTATGAAGGTGAGAAAGTATCGATTCCCAGCCTTTGTAGTTGTTTGCATTGGACCATAGATATCGTTGTGTACAAGCTCTAGAGGAGTTGATGCTCTAGTAGTGGCTTCCCTTGGAAATGCCTCCCTGCATTGTTTGCCTAGAACACAGCTCTCACACACTTCTTGAACTACTTTTATTGCTGGCAGTCCCACAACCATATCTTGCACTTGCAGCAATTTCAAACTGCTCATATTTAGATGCCCCAATCTTCTATGCCACATTGCAATAGAGTGACATACACTTGCTTTGTAAGCAAGATGCATTTCAGCCTGCAATTTCATGGGAAAACTTTGATTGCCTTTCATTTGTACCCTTGCAACCAAGTTAGAATGTGAACTGTCATTATAAATCTCCACCTTGTGATCTCCAAACAGCAAATAGTAGCCATGCTCTATCATTTGACCCACACTGAGTAAGTTTTCTTTCAATCTAGGTACCAGCATTATTTCCTTGATGTATCGCTTGCCTACTTTGGTTTCAACCACAAGATTGCCTTTGCCAGTTACTTCAACAAGCTGTCCAGTTCCCATTTCAACCTTTGCAGTCACATTTCTGTCAATATCAACAAGCAAATCCTCCCTTCCTGTCATATGATTGCTACATCCACTATCCAAGTATCATACATCATCACCTCCTGTTACACTAGCATTAGCTTTATTGCTAGCATAAAACATAGTTGGAGTAGCTTCCACTTGATTTGCATATTTGACTTGCTGTGTTGGTTTCTTACTGTAACAATCTTTGGCAATGTGACCAAATTTATCACAGTTGAAACACTTTGGTTTGCCCTTGAATCGACACTCTCCAAAATGTAATTTGCCATAGTGCTTGCAAGGATTTTTAGCACCATCATTTGTTTTGTTATCCCACTTATTGCCTCTTGTTTTCCAACTCTTATGGTGCTTAGAATTTTGATCACCAGTTTTAACTGATTTGGCATCCACACTGAGACTGGCAAATGCCTTCTCAATTTTGCTTTCAGAGTGCCTATCCAGCCTTAATTCAAAACTCTTCAATGAGGCTACTACCTCTTGTACTTGAATTACATTCAGATCTCTCGAATGCTCAATAACAGAACAAATAGAATCATAGGCAGATGGCAAACTAATGAGCAATTTTTGAACAACCCTTTCCCTAGGCAATTCTTCCCCATAACTTCGCATTTGATTTATCAAATCGAACAATTTGGTAATATAAGCAGTTAATGATTAATCATCTTTCATCCTTGTATACTCAAACTCTCTTCTAAGACTTTGTAATTTAACACTTCTTACCTGTTTATCTCCATGGTATTCTTGCTGCAGAAAGTTCCAGGCACCTTTTGATGTCTCCCCATGAGAAATTCGTGGGAATATCTCATCTGAGACTGCTCCCTGAATTAGTCCCAGAGCCTTAGCATCCTTCATGAGGACCTCTGTGAGAGTCATCTTCCCAGCACCACTTGATTCCTCTTTTTCCTTCTTCTTTGCATCAGATTCATCAGCCTTCTTCAGATCTGAGCTATCGAACCCTTCACAACCAAATCCCACAACCCATGAGACTTGAAAATGGTTTTCATCCTTATACTCCAAAATTCATAGTTATCGCCATTGAAGATCGGCGCTCTCAACTCGCCACCACCTGACCCAACCATGTTAGACTTCAGATAAAAAAAAAACTCGAGCTCAAGTTCAAGCTCCAATAGCTCAATTTCACAGATTCAGAAACGCCCAGTATAAGTTGACGAAACCTGGCTCTGAGGCCATGTTAGAATCCAGACTGTTATCTGTATACGAGCTTTAATCAACAAACAATGGAGCTAAAATCTTAAGAAAAATGAGAGAGAGATTTCAGAGAGAGAGAGAGCTTGAAGAAGAAGCAAATGAAATGGTTGCTCTGTAATTCATTCACGCACACACTGTGCACTTAAGACCGTTAGGAATAGAATATTCCTTCATTACATCACTCAAATCTAGCCTTCCATTCAACTATCCTATAAGATAGTGACATGTGGCACAAACTCTCTCTTACTCTAAGATTACATCTTAGCTGCACATTTGCTCTATAATCCAAAGGCTGACATTTTAAACTAAAATACATACTTTGTTCTCATTTCATTTCAGCAGCTACACTTATAAACCAACAGTAGTAACTACTGTAAGTGCAAGCAGGGAAACAAAAAGTTGAAGAAAACAGTTAGGTGGTTATCTGGATCTTGCCGTGGCCAATTTCCGCTACGTGAAGCTCTAGTCCTCTTACTTCCACATTTCTGTGTTGTATCTGTTCCCTGAGAGAGCAAGCAAGAGAGACTATTGAGTGCGAGCAGAAAAGGAGAGGATGGTAGAGGGAGAAGAAAAGTAAATAGATAATGTCAAGAAGTTAAGCGTTTGCTTCTTGTTGTCAAGCATTTGTTTTAATTGCCGTCTTTCATTGTTTTAAGCGTATGTCAATACGTAGTGAGAGGCTTGCGTATGTCTACAAAACCATGTACTACTTTGTAAATGTCTGCAAACATAGATGAAGGAAGTTCATCAAAACCAATGTCCAAGCCCAAAAAGAACAAGAAGAACTTTGTTTCTGGAGCAAAAGGAAAAGACTTCAAAAAGCTTAATTACAACAAAAGGGAAGGGAGAGGTGAAGTGGGTGCGTTGAGATTTATTTTAGATTTCATATTATTTTAACATATAAAATTATCAATTTGCCCTTATATTTAAAGGCAAATTGGATGAAATGTTGAGAGTTAGACGGTAGGGGGAATTGGCAGAAAAATTAGGTTGTATACATAATTTTCCAAAAAAAAAAAGTTGAGGGTACAAATTGAAAGTAACGTACAAGATCAGGAGGTAAATTGACAGTTAACCTTAAATAATAAATTATTACGATGGGGGGAAGCGATAAACGAAGAAGCTTGCAATAAATAAATGTGTTAACCATTCTCTCTGGTTCGCAATGTCAGTATTGTTGGATCGGATTTGGTTTCATGAGAATGAAATTGATGATGATTCTGATAAGAAAATGATGACATGGGAGAGAGAAAGGGTGTTAATGCTTACAGGAACTTGTGAAAAAATAATGGCTTAATTTCTCTAATACTCTCCGAAACTATTGTCAAATCTCATATTGTTTCCCGAAATTTAAAGTGACAAACTCTTCTTCCTTTACTGATGTTTTACGTCTCACTTTGTCCTCCACCGTCAAGTCTATCAAATAATCCGTTAAAAACGCTGATATGGCATAAGTGGAACCCACTGTTGTGCTTAACTGTATAATTCTTAAGTGCCATGTGTGAAAAATAATAAACAGCTCTCTCTCTCTCCATGCTTCCAGATCCACCCAATAGCCACCTAACGCCATCTTCATACCGAACCCTCTGCACATAAAATGAATATGATGATGGTTTCAAAAAAAAATTTCCCTTGAAGAGAAACCCAAAACTTCCTATCAATTGAGCCCTTCATCATTTGTTTAGATTCATTAATTGAAAAACTAACGAAGAGCTATTGAGGATGGGTCTAGATCCGATACAAAGACAAATTGCAGTCGACGTGGGTATCGTGAGAAATTGCAGGGAAGGTGGAGTATGCGAGGTCAGTGGCTGGGGGTAGTGGAGTGGCTGCGAATGGGTCTTGCTGCGGCTGGGTCTTCCAAATGGTTTTGAAGAGGTAAGGGGTGTGACGGTGGGGGAAGTGTGGCTGATGGGTTGGCTATGAAGATGGGGTTCTGCTAGGGGTGGCTGGGATATCAAGATGGGGTTTGGAAGGATGTAGAGAGAGGAGAGAGAGGACAGAAGGGAGAGAATATTTTTTTAAAACTTTTTTCAAAATAAAATATATTTCTTAACACATAGCACTTACGTGTCATACATCTCAGCAAAACAGTGGATCCCACTTATGCCACATTAATATTTTTAATGGATTATTTGACGGACTTGACGTTAGAGGGCAAAGTGAGACGTCAGTCAATGGAGCAAAATTGATCACTTTAAGTTTCGGGAGGCAATGTGAGATTTGACTATAGTTTGAGGAGTATTAGAGCAATTAAGCCAAAAATAAATGGCAAGTGAAAAATGAAGTGATAAAGTTATTTAAAGAAATGTAAAATTATTAAATAATAAATAAATAATTTAGTTTGTTTAATCTCAATAATTCAAAGTAGCCTATCTAATTGTTGAAAAGGCTTATTAGTCAAAATGCACCCTGAAACTTCGGAATCTCACTTTGCACCCTGAAATTGAAACTTACCCATATACCCCTTTGATCGTGGTTTTGCGTTTCACTTTGCCCCATGTCGTCAAATCAGTTCCTAACCCTGTCAAAATTGCTGACATGACAGGAGTAATTTTTCTTTTTGACCCATATGACATAAAAATTTTAAAAAATTGAAAATTGTTTTTGAATAATTAAATTTTAACATTAAAAGTAAAAATATAATAATTTTTTTTAAAAAAAAACAGCAACCTTGTCCCCCACCCTCACCAACCATCTCCACCCCGCCCCCACTTCGATGTCACCACCACCTCTCCACCTTCCTGCACCCCCACCGTGACCTCAGCCCACCAACCAGATCAACCCACTCCAACAATCCCCATATCCCATCTCTCTCATCACGAAACCCACCCCATCCCCACTGCCTCTCCTCTCAGACAAACCCCACCACTACACAACCACCAGCCACATCCACCCAATCACTTCCAGCACATTCATCCACCAACCCCAAAACGCCCACCCCAAACCGCACAACTCCAAAATGCCAACCTGCAGCCAGCCACCTCCACCACATCCATCCTTACCCAGCCACCCGAAGTCGCAATCCCCAACTGATACCCCACCCCATATTACACAAACCCAATTATCCGCACCCCTCTTCCCCATAAGAACAAATAAGAATGGGAGAGGAAGACCAAAATAAAGGAAAAAAAAGAAGCTTAAAAGAAAAAGAAGAAAAAATAAATATAAAGTTGGCTGCTGGAGAAGGAAGAATATTACATTTTTTTAATTCTTCTAAGAATATAATAAATATCATCATTGTACATAGATTACACAATAATATAACTTGCTCTAGTGCTCAGGGACAAAGTGAAATGCGAAACCACAATCAAATGGGGTATATGGGTCACTTTCAGTTTCAGGATGCAAAATGAGATTTAACCAAAGTTTCAAGGGGCATTATAACTAATAAGCCTAGTTGAAAATGTGTTAAAACTTGTGTAAAATTTGTTGTGCCATGTATTCCCCCTCTTTTTTTTTTAGAAATCTTGGGACCGCATTCGAATTCAGCCAAAAAAGTCACTAATCACAAAAGACCAATACAAACTAACCATAAATGGTCATTACAATAACGTATTCCCCTTTATATATACTCTCATTCTATTTACGTGACTTATAATATATTTTTTTGATGGAGTTCAATGCCATTAGAGATTTTGAAAAATCAAGATCACATCTCTTTAAAATTCTTCTTTTAAGGTGACAATAGAAAACTAGTTATAAATTGAAGTGACATTTTTCTAAAATAATATTTTATGAATAGTGGTGTAACTTATAATGATTATGTTATGAAACATACTAGATAGTAAATATAGATTCACTTCTTCACCAGGTTGAAGAAGTTGGGAGCTTAGAGCATCTCATGCTCCATATTTTTAAGTTAAAATTTAGTTAAAAATTCACAAAAGTTATTTTAGGAACTCTCTATATAAAATTTGAACTCCAACATACTCCTTAATTTGGGGAGTCATAGATACTATAATGATTTTTAATTCAATATAATGGTCTATCTCTATAATATATATATATATATATATATATATATATATATATAATTAGCATCAATTAAAAGGTTAGAATATTCATAAAACAAAGAGCACTAAATTATAGGGAGTCACTATAAGTCATTTCTCTCTCCTCATATTTAGGAGCTCCTAGAGGTCTCTCTATTTTAGGAGGTGGATAGGAAGCATAGTTTGAGTTTTATTTTTCCAATCCCTCTCTTAAATTTGTCTAAGGAAGTGGTTTAGGGAGCCCAGCCCATTGCATGTGCTCTTAGGATAATGGAGCACAACTTCTCATTTCACACTTAATTGTAGTCTATTTTAACAGATTAAAAGTTTGGGATCTGTATTATGGGAGGTTAATATTTTCTCCAATGAAAAGCATACGTCATGTAATTTATTATAGCAAAATAGTTAAGCACATCAAATTTGTAGGGTAAATATGTAATGCAACACCCAGCCAGTTAAACAGTACATTATTGTTTCTCTCATGGATAATTGATTGTTCCCCGTGCACATTGAGCATCTGCATCAGATGCCATGTTTGTTAAGGAAGGAGATGATTAGCTGATTGACTTGCTCTGGAAACTGTTCATGCGCAAAATGATTTCCCTCTGCCATGTATGTAATTTCCAGATCAGGCACGAAATGCTTCACTGCCCCAGTCCGTATGTAGTCTTCCATCCCCGGAAATTTTAAGACGTAGTCCTTCTCACCCACGATAAGCAGTGATGGAGCCGAAACTTTTGGATCAGTTAAACCGCAATCTACTGCCAAAGTTCTGCAACAATTAAGGACCTCTAATGAAATGATATTTAGGAAGATATATCATTTTAGATAGAACTAGATTATATGCTTCCTTAGTAACTACAAAAGATATGAAAGTATATCTTACTTGTTAGTAACAAAATAAAGGTTTCGAGTGGGCCAAGATTTGAATCAATTATAAACTGCTACACCATTTGGCGAATAACATTTGAGGTTTCACTACTAGAAAACCTCAAAAAGGAGTACGGATGATCTGATGCCAATAATAGTAGAGGCCACAATATACCCCGTCAATGGTGCCCTGGGTTTTCTAAAGTCTAGATGTAACTCAAATAATTAACGAAACCCTAAAGCCCCAACTTAAAGTTTTCTGACCATTTTGGCCACTAAAGATTAATGTGTTGCTCTGGGCCTTCAATGACTTTATCGATCATCCGACCCTTAGGCCGTGTGAATTCGGGTCCAAACAAGGGGCCATATCTCCTTGTCTTACTTTTTATCTTGGCAGGAGAATTTCTAACTGCTAGACAAAGGAAGTAATTTCCTGTGACAACAGAAGCGAAAAGTTTCATTTCTAGTTACCTACCTGTATGGAACTCGCAATGGATAACGGAATCCAGATTTCTCATACAAAGATGCATAGATTGAGAGATCTTCCTCAGAAAACCATGGTGGTAGAGGAGTAGCAGGGTCAAACAAGTCCATGATTTCTTGATCAGCAGCAGCTATTGGGATCTCACTTCTAGAGAAGAGAATGTAGATGTTCCTTATCACCGTCTTAACATCAAAGCGGCCGAAATCTGCTTCTGCGCGCCCCGCGGGCTCCTGGGTTAGGTAAGAATTTACTTAGCAGTATTGTCGTAGTAAAACCTTGTAATGATTAGAACAGAGTTGGGAAAAAGCTTTGTCCTGAAACTGAAGATGTTGATGGCAAAATAAATGTACCTGCCACCTTGAAATGTAGAAGCCTTCAGGGAGGAGATGGTTTTGGACAGCAGAGGGGCCTGGTAGCATGAAAGGAACACCTAGGGTTATGACGCCGGATACTCGCTCTGGGTGGAGAGCAGCTACCATGTATGCAGGCAAAGCTCCAAAATCTTTCCCAACAAGAAAAGCCTGGTTCCAATAATCAAATATTGAATCTCTTCAGGGTATATAATTAGTTTCAAGTTCTTGTACTAAATAATTACAGATTAGTATATAAACGAACCATGTGAGTTGTAAGATTTATCATACATAGCCTTATCAAGAAGAGCTGAGGATAATTTTGTATTGCCCGGAAATTTAACATACATAGCCTTCTCAAGAAGAGCTGAGGATAATTTTTTGAGGTATCTTTCACAGCTAGAGGAAGTAATGATATTATATTGTTTATATGAGTCGAGGTTTCTAACAATTCTAAACAATTTGCAATTGCAGACTGTCTCGATTCTCATGAATTTGTTATAATATATAATTATGTGAAAAGCTTTTTCTAGAGTTCTTCATAAAGCAATAAATAAATGATTTTCTTAAAAATAAATAAATGTTACCTGAACTTATACCTTATATTCAATTTGTCACCTTAAAGAAAAATTTAAGAGAAATGTCATCTTAATTTTTCAAAATCCATGATTTGTCATCTAACTTTAACACCATTCAATTTTCCATTCATTTTTAAGGGTATTTTAGTCTTTCTATTTTCAAGGAAAAAAAGAGATATATCTCTCCCTTTCTCCCCCACCCCACCCGCCCTCAAAACACATCACATAGGACCCAACCTCCTCTCGCTCTCTCTGAGCATGTATAAATATTTTTATGGTATTCATTGTTTGAAATTTTCACATACTTGATTTAAAACTACTTAAGCTTGGGTGGACTCAGTTTGGGTGGGTTGAGGGAATTTGTGTGGAGGGTAGGTGTTCCATGGTAGAGAGAGAAGGAGGAAGGGGAAGAGGGAAGGGGGATGGATTTCAAGGTGGGTGGGGTTGGTTGGAGCCGCCTGTGGCGCACAAGGGATGGGGGAATGTGATATTTTTTTAAACAAAATTTAATTGTGTAAAAGATATACAATTTTTATATAATAATTTTTCCATTTTTAAAATACCCTTCACTCCAAACTTCGGTTACCTTGTTCACGGTCTCTGTCACCTGCAGGATAATCACCTATACCATTGAATAGTGTACCGGGTCATCACTAACAAACCCCAGTAAGCTTTCTAAAGCTCGTATGAGTAAACCACATTCATAGTATAAATATGTCAATTTCACATATATACAATCACATGCACTTTCATTAGGATCACACAATCCAAGTATAATCATGGTACTCATATTCATCAATATCATCACAACCACAATTCTTTTATTTTGTTAAGAACTGTTTAAGTCACCGTCTATGACTACACCAAAACTCCTTTATTTTAAAAGTAGTTTTCACACATCACTTATTTGACAGATAGAAGAGAGAATACTCTGAACCTCTAATCTATAACACTACAACCGCCTAAGTAGTGTTCACTTATGATTACAGGCTAGTCATGAGAACTAGATGGCACCAGACTAGAGCTCTAACTGTTCTTGGGTCTCTCACCCTAGGGTCTTGGTTTCCCTGATTGCTCACCACGAGATTTCCCACATTACAAACTCAGAAGGGATTCAAGGTATTCTCACATAAATCCATCAACACCAAAATCACCAACACAAAAATAATATAAAATGTTGTTTCACATTAAACATTGTTTTATAGTCAAATACATCAATCACAACAATATATATTTATTATATATATTTATATGGTCATTCACGCATGAATTCCCACCATACACCCACAACATATATTATATGGTTCAACATCAAAACATCCAGTAAATATCAATTTACAACAAAATAGGTTTCACTTACCTCATGAACCATTGATGAACAAGCTCATGTGCTTTAAATCAATTAAAACAATTTATCACAACAGCATGTTAATTATAGCCATTAACATTATCGGAACCACATTATAATTAATATAATATTTCGTGATTTTACTCAAGATTAGGATGGTTTCACTCACCTCTTCTCCAAGCTGAGTTTATCAACTCAACAATCCACAATCTCAATGAGTAACTCTGGCTCCACTAAAACCTAAGAAAAGTTTGTAACTTATTTAGAATCCAAAATCAAAGATTTTGCTCACAAATGACAAAAATGCCCTTTGGACCAACCGGGGTCCAAAACGATCAAGTATCGTCCAAAACACTCCAAAACTGTGACATACACACTATCGGCGTCAAAACAGGACCAATGATACCCATTGACCAAAAAGTCACTATTTGGATCCCGTGGGTCCCACCTGTCCAACTAACACTCCAAAAATCGGCCTCGTCCCCACAATCTCATATTTTAAATCCGATCGCACCAATGGACTCTAAATAGTCCCGACATCACCCTGCATCAATTTGGGCCTGATCCAACGGTCTGATCATTCTTGATCGCACATTTGAACGGGGATTGCTCACCACCTTTGAAATAACACAACTAAATATCGAGACGTCCGATCGCCAATCCGTCTGTACATATAGACTCACAACAACACTAGCTACCACATATATAAACTGGACACGATCAAACGGTCCAATCATCTCCGATCTAACGGTCAAATGACAAAATCTCGCAAAACGGAGCACACCGCCTTGCTCGCCACCTCGAGGACTACAAACTGTCTTTTGAACTCAAACGTAGTACCACCGCCACGCACCACCACCGCGCGTGGTCATTCGAGTACTATTTAGGTCACTGTGAAAAAGTCGAACCGCCGGACCAAAACTACATTTCCTTAAAGGACTCAATGAGATAAACAACCTTAATTATTGCAATTTTACCTGAATCGACCTTTAAAGTGGTCAAATCGCCGTTCAAAGATTTGGGTCTCATTGTGGACGAACGACCTTCACGGCTTCGCAACACCTTCACCGCTACTCCGATCACCATGATTCCCATTGGGTTATGTTCACGGGATGCTCCTCTATCAATCTTCGTGAGCGGTGTTAAACACCTCTGCCGGACTCCGCCTCGAAGCCGCCGAAATCGACTCCCTGGCGAGGCTTCAGACCTAAAAGAAATTTTTGTAAATTTTGTGCATTTCTGCTATTTGCACAGTGGTCCCTCCTTTTATAGAATTCCGTAAATAGCACTGTTCACTATTCACTATTCACTATTTAAGCCTCCAAATTTCAAAATTGAATTTCTTCTTCGTTATAACTCCGATTGCACCTAAGCGTTCGTGAGATCAAACTCGATTTTTCAATCCAAATTTTATATTTTTCTAACTTCAATTTCTTGAATATCTATTGAAAAATAATTAAATTAAACATAAGAGCATTTTTGTCCAAATTGAGATTAAACACTCATAAATCCATTATTTTCACCCCAAATCACTTCAATAAATTGCCCACAAATTTTTTTAAGGACTTTTCCTATTGAAGGGGAATTTCCACATATTTAATTAGCCTTGTATGATTTTTCGGAATATTAATAACAAAAAAATTCCAATTTTGAGGTTCTTACATTCTACCCTCCTTAAAAGAATTTCGTCCCGAAATTCAGCTGCCCTTAGCTTCAACAACATCTGAAAATCAGCATCTACTAACTTTAACAAGCACGAGGATACTTCCTACTTCAATTCCAATTTCAACTATGAAATTCAGTCAAAACTCGTGATTATAACCATCCACTTTTGATGCTATAATCATCACCAACCAAACATTTACTAACATTTTGATGGCAGCAGGACAACATAAAGTCCACAACACCAACACTTTATTTCATCTTCCAAACCAGTACAACACATAGTACACGAAATGAAAATCGACAAGAGAAATACAATTCTCACATAACCACACTGGAATTTTAAAAATGGCAACCCCACTTTCACACTGCAAAACAAACAAAAAAAGAAACTGCATCCACTTCCAAGCAAAGAAACCACTTCATTTTTGTTTCCACTTAAACCTTTTTGTCTCCATCTAAGATACTGAAACTTAGTAGTCCTTGAACTCCCTTAGCTTCATTCTGGGTTTCAGAAGGCTTAGCACTCTCAGCCTCCACTTCAAGTACGATAGGACTCGGAAGCTGCACTTCAATGTAGCCTCAACAGATTTTGAACTCTGACCTTCTACTCTAACCTCAGCAGATTTCGAACTTTGGCCTTCTGCCCTCGGTTCCGAAATCTTCACACCACGAACCTCAACGCCGATACCACCAAATAGCCATGCAAATACTGCATCTCTAGCATCCGCAAATATTTTCTCCTGGTCCTCCCCGACCCTCTTATTTGTCCTGTCGATGGTATCCATCTTCTCCTTCATCTTGTTGGAGTACCTTTCCACCATTCTGGAGAGGTCAGCTTTTTCCTTCTGTTTTGCTCTTTAGTCGCCGCTCTACGTTCACTCTTTTGCTCGTCCTTCTGTTTCTTGATTACTGATTGAAACTCGCCAATTGTATGCCTCATTTGGAAGGCCTCTAGAGCATTTCTTCCACACTCTTTAATTAACTCTTCTCTCAATTCTAGGATTAATTTGTGGCAATCCTGCAGTGCACCCCTATGGTTCCCTAACTGCATTGTTAGTTCATGCACCTCCTAGTTCTTTGCCATCAATCATTGTCCCAAATTTGCAACAGATGCTGCATATTAGACATTTAAAGCCATAGCGTCTTCCACCGCCATATGCTCATTTTTCTTTTCCAGTACGTGCATATCCCTTGGAGTCAGCAGCCCTCTTGCCACTCCGACCGCTATGTCATTATCCTGCAGCACCGAATCCATGATTGTAAAAGGACCTCTTGAGGAAATAAAATTTGGATGCCATACTGCAGCCCTTGGTAATAGCTCCATAGCTTGTTGAGTAAAGCCGAGGCTCAAACCCAAATCAACTCTAAAAGGAGAAACCATTTGTGTTTTGCTTTGTAATTGAAATTTGTTGAGAGAATAGCTTGAGTATGAGGCTTGTATACTCAACTATCACACTTCTCGGATTAATGAACTAAGTCTCGCAAATGCCATCTTAAATAGACAATGAAATCCAATCATCCATTTCCATTACGAACCCTTCAATTCACACACCTTTCTCGAGTTCCACACCTCCTCGAGTTACGCACTTCACGTTTTTTTCAAACTCCTTTCTATCTGCATACAAAAATTTCAAAAGGACCTTTGTCCTGTTCCTCATCTCTTTCCACATTATCTTTTTCCTTTTAGAAATCCTGCTCAATGCGCTCTTGGATCCTCCTTACCTTCTAATCAATCTCAGCTTTTCAGAAGCTTACAAACCAATCCTCTGGATTTAATCATCAATCAAACAATCCCCAATTTCTGGGTTCCCTATCACGAGATTCACAGTTCCAATCACTTTAATTTTCCTTACAATCAGAAAAAGTTGTCGTGAACAATATGTCACGCGTATCAGCACTAACAAGTAAATCCAAAGCTATCTCTTTATATCATTGCACTTACAGTGCAAAGTGCGCAACTTGCATGCACAGCTAACACAATCATTCTCCGCCATAAATATCCTACCTCTGATGGAAACTATTCCTTAGTTTCACAGACCATCATTCATTTCCAATTGTCCATTCTAAAGGACACTCAAACACCCAAACGATTGTCACATAGCCACTTTTGCTCTTCACTTTTCTCCTTCAACCTTGATCAGTACACAAGGTCGAATTCAACCATTTTCTGAGTTCACTAACTCAAGACATCAGCAACTACAATTGCCTTTAATGGATGAAACACAAGTGCAACATCGTATTCCTTACTGCGGTATGTCAATTATTTCTTTCGTTTTGTATTCATCTCATTTTTGAGAGAACACCAACTTCAAACTCTCAAGATTTCCAAAAGAGTTCAAACTTCTAACCAACTAAGTGATGCCTCCAAGTTTCAGGCAAAGAAAACTGCAACCAACTCAAATCATGAGTGCAATCTTCCCACACATTGATCTGCAAACTTCCTTAAGCATAAGGCTTAAGCTTCTCATGCTACTTCAACATACATCCCAAATCCTAATGAGATGCATCATCACCACCAATCTGTATCCACTTGAGGGAATGGTCAACACTGGAGTACCAACAAAGCTCGTCTACAGATTACTGTAGGTTTTCTCACAGTCTATCAACACCATCCCTTGATTCACACACTCACTGGTGTAATGAACCCAACTATTATAGCTGCATTAATTTTCAACGCACCTATAGCATCCAATCCTAACAATCAAGTAGTTGTTACATGTATGAAATGACACTTCCATTCCAAAACCATCAATCTGCATCTTGAGTTTTCTCAACACAATTACCAACTACGCTACCCTCCTTAAGGTTAAACCCGTAACACTTCCAATGCTAAAACTCGTTCCGCTCCATCCACCAGAGCTAGAACTCCATTTCTCATAGCTGCATTAGTTTTAATACATCTATATCAAACCACTGTTTGTCCTGAAGTATGAAATGCCACTAACATCCCATAACAATCAATTGCAGCATGATTGTACTGTACCCAGTCCACACCAAGTATCATATCATATGTGTCGTTGTTCAAAACAATCAAATAAGCAAGGAACTCCTTACCAACAATCAACAATGGGCAAAACTCTCAAACTCACTTCAACTTCACAGAATTACCCAAAGGTGACTCAACAGTTAAAGGTACACCAAGCAATATAGGAGTTAAACACAACTCTTCACAACAAATTGAGAAATGAAAGAATGCGATGCAACAATATCAAACCAAACTCTCACAAAACTATGAAAGAGAGTGATAGTACCTTCCACACCAATGTTTCTCTAACCCTGGCCCACAACATGCACCCTTGCATGGTTAATCCTTAACCAAATTAACAAGCTGCTTCCAACTTGGAAGAATCCATTGATACTCCATCCTTGGAAACCACGTGACCCAGGAATTTTACTTTATCCTGCCAAAAATCACACTTTTCATACTTGGCATACAATTGATTCCTCCTCAGTGTTTCCAACACAATCTCAAGATGCCTATCATGATCCTCATCAGTCTTTGAGTAGATCAAGATATCATCCACAAACACCACTACAAATTCATCCAAGTAAGGACTGAATATTCTATTCATCAAATCCAACAGCAGGTGCACTAGTCAAACCAAAAGGCATGACAACAAACTCATAATGTCCATACCTGGTTCGAAATGCGGTCTTTGGAATATCCTCATCCTTTACCCTCACTTGGTGATATCCTGACCTCAGATCAATTTTGGAGAACACAGTTGCCCCCTATAACTAATCAAACAAATCCTCAATCCTTGGCAACAGATACTTATTTTTAATCGCCTTGTTCAACATCCAGTAATCCACACATAACCTTAGTGTATGATCCTTTTTAGTCACAAATAGTATAGGTGCACCCCAAGGTGATGTACTCGGCCTAATGGCTTGGTGTGCCCTTAACTGTTGAGTCACCTTTGGGTAATTCTGTGAAGTTGAAGTTAGTTTGTGAGTTTTGTCCATTGTTTATTGGTACTAAAGAGTTCTTTGCTGATTTGATTGTTTTGAACAACAACACGTATAATGTGATACTTGGTGTGGACTCGGTATAGTACAGTCATGCTGTAATTGATGGTTATGGTATGGAAGTGTCATTTCATACATGTAACAACTACTTGATTGTTAGGATTGGATGCTATAAGTGCAATGGTGGAGAATAATTGTGTTGTTAACTGTAAGTGCAATGATCTAAAGAGATAGCTTTGGATTTACTTATTAGTGCTAATACGCGTGACATACTATTCACAATTTTTCTGATTATAAGGAAAGTTAAATTGATTGGAACTGTGAATCTCGTGATGGGGAATCCAGAAATTGGGGATTGATTGATTGGCAATTAAATCCAGAGGATTGGTTTGTAAGCTTGAAAAGCTGAGATTGATTGGAAGGCAAAGAAGATCCAAGAGCACAATGAGTGGGATTTCTGAAAAGGAAAAAGAAAATGTGGAAAGAAATGAGGAACGGGACAAAGGTCCATTTGAAAATTGTGTATGCAGACAGAAGGGAGTTTGAAAAACATGAGGTGTGTAGCTCGAGGAGGTGTGGAACTCGAGAAATTTTTGCAAATCGAAAGGTTTGTAAATGGAAAAGGCTGTTTGGATTTCGTAGCCTATTTAAGATGGCATTTGCGAGACTCAAATCATCAATATGAGAAGTGTGATTGTTGAGTATACAAGTCTCATACTCAAGCAATTCTCTTTACAAATTTCATAAACAAAGAAAAACACAAATGGCTTCTCCTTCTAAAGTTGATTTGGGATTTGAGCCTCGGCTTCACTTAACAAGCTATGGAGCCAGTACCAAGGGAGGCAGTGTGGCAAAGAACCAAGAAGTGCATGAACTGACGATGCAGTTAGGGAACCAGAGGGGTGCACTGAGGGATTGCCACAATGTAATCCGAGAATTGAGAGAAGAGTTAAGCAAGGAGCATGAAAGAAATTCTCTAGAGACCTTGCAGCTGAGGCATATGATTGACGAGTTTCAATCTCAGCTCAAGAGTGAATGTCGAGCAGCGACTACGGATCATCTTAGACTGGAGAAGGACAAAGCTAAACTCTCCAGAATGGTAGAAAGGTACTTCAAAGAGATGAAGAAGAAGATGGACACCATTGAAAAGTCAAATAAGAGGGTCCGAGAGGACCAAGATAAGGTGCTTGCATATGCAAGAGATGCGGTGTTTGCAAGGCTATTGAGTGGAACCAGTGTTGAGGTTCGTGGTGTAAATATTACGGAACTGAGGGCAGAAGGCCAAAGTTCGAAACCTGCTGAGGCTGGAGTAGAAGGCCAGAGTTCAAGATCTGTTGAGGCCATTGTCGAAGTGCAGGTTTCGAGTCCTATCATACCAAAAGTGGAGGCTGAGAGTGTTAAGCCTTCTGAAACCCAGAATGAAGCTGAGGGAGTTCAAGGCCTGCTAAGTTTCAGTATCTTGGACGGAGGAAAAAATGCCTAAGTTGGGTTTCATTTTCTGTGCTTGGAACTGGATGCAGTTCCCTCATGTTGTTTGTTTGGCAGTGTGCGAGTGAGGTTGCTGTTGTCGAATTTTAGTGTGCTTTGTGAGGATTGTATTCCTCTTGTTGATTTTCATTTCCTTGTACTATGTGTGTCATACTGGTTTGAAAATGAATTAAAGTGTGTTTTGTGGACTTATTATTGTCCTGTTGCCATCAGAATGTTGGTAATGTTTGGTTGGTGATAATTATAACATCAAGAGTTGATGATTGTAATTGTCAATTTGACTGGATTTCAAAGTTGAAATTGGAATTGAAGGAGGAAGTATCCTCGTACTTGTTGAAGTCAGTAGATGCTGATTTTCAATTGTTGTTAAAGGTGAGGGCGGCTGAATTTCGGGATGGTATAATGTAATAACCTCAAAATTCAGATTTTGTTATTGTTAAGATTCCAAAAAAGCATACAAGGTTAATTAAATGAGTGGGCAATTTTATGAAGTTGGTTTGGTTTGGAAATGATTGGATTAATTGTGTTTAATCTCAATTTGGACAAAAATGCCCTTACGTTTAATTTAAGGATTTTTCAATGGATGTTCAAGAAATTGAAGCGAGAAAAATATAATATTTGGATTGAAAAATAGAGTTTGATCTCACGAGCGCGTAGGTGCAAACGGTTCGTGGTGACCATTTAACAGTGCTATTTTGGTATTCTATAAAAGGAGGGACCACTGTGCAAATAGCAGAAATGCCCAAAATTTCCAGAATTTTCGTTTAGGTCCAGAGCCTCGCCGAAGAGGCGATTTCCGGCGGCTGGTACGCCAGAGTATGGCCGAGGTGTTCAACACCACCCTCCTAGATTGATAGAGGAGCATCCCTTAAACATAAGCCAACTGGAATCACGGTGATCAGAGCATCAGTGAAGGCGTGACAACGCCGTGAAGTTCATTCGTCCATAATGAGACCCAAATCTTTGGACGGCGATTTGACCACTTTAGATGTCGATTCAAATAAAATTCTAAGAATTAAAGTTGTTTATCTCGTCGAAAAATTTAATAAAATTCAGTTTTGGTCCGGCAGTTCGATGATTTTACGATCACCGTAATAATACCCAAACCACCACTCGTGGTGGCGGTGGTATTGTGTCTGAGTTCAAAAGACAATTTGTATTCCTCAAGGTGGTGTGCTCCATTTTGCGAGATTTCATCGTTTGACAAACGATCAGAGCCTCACAAATCAAGACCATTAGATCGTGTTCAATTTTATGTATGTGGTAGTTTGTGTTGTGAGGAGTTTGTAAGTACAGACGGATCGGAAATCGAACATCTCGATTGTAAGTTATTGTGTTTTGAAGTTAAGGTGAGCAATCGCCGTTCGATCGTGCATGATTGTGCGATCAACAATGATCCGACCATTGGATCGGGCCCAAATTTATAGTCCATTGGTGCGATTGGATTTGAAATATGAGGTTGTGGGCCCGAGGCGGATTTTTGGAGTCTCGGTTGGACGGGTGGAACCCGCGGGACCTAAATATTTTTGGACAATGGGTGTCATTGATCCTGTTTTGACGTCGACAGTGTGTATGTCACAATTTTGTAGTGTTTTGGACTATAATTAATCGCTTTGGACCCCGATTGGTCCAAATGGCATTTTTGTCACTTGTGAGCAGAATCTTAGATTTTGGAGTTTTGTGCTAAGTTGAGTTATGTACTTTGCTTAGGTTTTGCTGGAGCCAGAGCTGCTCGTTGAGGCTTGAGATTGTGGACTCGTGAGTTGTTAAAGACACAGCTTGGACGAGAGGTGAGTTAAACCATCTTAATCGTGAGTAAAATCACGAGTTATTATATTTACTATAATGTGGTTCCGATGATGTTAATGGATATAATTAGCATGTTGTTGTGATGAACTGTTTTAATTGATTTAAAGCACGTGAACTTGTTCATCAACGGTTCATGAGGTAAGTGAAACCTATTTTGTTGTAAATTGATATTTACTGGATATTTTGACATTTAACCATATAACTTATGTTGTGGATGTATGGTGGGATTTCATGCGTGAATGACCACATAAATATATATAATAAATATATATTGTTGTGATTGGTGTATTTGGCTATAAAACAATGTTCAATGTGAAATGACATTTTATATTGTTTTGGTGTGAGTGATTTTGGTGTTGATGGATTTAGGTGAGAATACCTTGAATCCCTTCTGAGTTTATCAGGTGGGCAATCTCGTGGCGAGCAATCAGGGAAACCAAGACCCTAGGGTGAGAGACCCAAGAATAGTTAGAGCTTTAGTCTAGTGTCATCTAGTTCTCATAACTGGCGTGTAATCATGAGTGAACACTACTTAGGCGGTTATAGTGTTACAGATTAGAGGTTAAAAGTATTCTTTCTTCTATCTGCCAAATAAGTGACATGTGAAAATTACTTTTAAAATAAAAGAGTTTTGGTGTAGTCACAGGCGGTGACTTAAACAGTTCTTAAAAAAATAAAAGAATTGTGGTTGTGATAATATTGATGAATATGAGTACCATGACTATACATGGATTGTGTGAAGCTAATGAAAGTGCATGTGATTGCATACTATGTGAAATTGATATATTTATACTATGGATGTGGTTTTACTCATACAAGCTTTAGAAAGCTTCCCGAGTTTGTTGGCGATGAACCCGGTATACTATTCAACGGTGTAGGAGATTATCCTACAGGTGATAGAGACAATAAACAGGGTAACTGAAGTTAGGAACAGAAGGCTTTGTTGATGTACATGTTTTGTACAGGATGTGGTTTACTTTGGTGTGAAGACTTCCGTTGTGTGTATTAAATTCTGAGAAGCAGATTATGCAATAGGTTGAAGTTTCAATTTATTACATAATTGGTGTGATGTAATATTTGACTCTGAAGAATTGAGTCTGTATTTACATTGTGGGTTCGAAACATGTTGTATTGCATTTAGAAAAATTTACAAGTACAATTGTTGAAGGTTCCGAGCTTCACGTCCCGATTGGTTTGTTTGTAATAACTTTAAACATGTTATTTGTTGTTAAAATTGAGGTATAAGTTCAGATGACATTTCCACAAAAATCTCATAAATAAACAAACCACTATATTTTTCTTGCAAAACAAAGTTGGAGAATGAGACTGGTAGGTGGGAGCTAGAAGAAACATTTCTGATTTGAAAGGTCGGGTAAGAAATATTTAAAGTTTTTTAACAATCAACTTTGTCGGCATTGAAATATTTATTTTTGTTAATTTTTAATATGGATAGATGCATCCGGACAAGTTTCTAATTCTAACTCATGATGGGAAGTCTATAGCTAGCAAGAAGTCAAGAAGTCGAAACAGACACAACTAGAGATCACATGTACAGCACATTGAAAGATTCCCTAAGAAAAATGGGGACAAAGAAAGATAGTTCACTCAATCCCAACGCAAAAAGAAGAAAAACGATTGATCACTAAAGCAATACTCTTCTTAGTTAATTCAACATAAACCACCACTTAATTGAGATTAAGAAATTAATTAGATATTACCTTGTCAATGGCCAAAGAATCCAAAAGGGCAACCACATCGTGGACAAGGTCGATCAAGGTTTCATTTTCAGGTTCGGCTGGCTGCTCTGAAAGACCATAGCCCCTGAAATCAATGGCTATTGTCCTGTAGCCCTTGCTTGCCACAGAAACCAGTTGATGCCTCCATGTGTACCATATTTCTGGAAATCCATGTAAGAAAACCACCGCCTTTGGTCCTGCACAAAAAAAAAAAATCAATATTGTTGTGAGGAAAAAGCACTTCTGAAAAGTACTTGAGAAATCAGAATTTGGGATGATCATACCGCTTCCGATTTCAGCTACATGAAGCTTCAGTCCTCTTACTTTTACATGCTTATGCTGGATGTTTTCCATTGAGAACCGATGGAGAGACTCTTGACTCTTTGGTGGAAGGAGAAAACTAAACAAGCTAGAGAGAATTTTTCTTCTTCAAATTAATTTCAAGCTAGAGAGAATTGGACAGGGAAATAAATAGATATATAGATGATGTCAAGCTTAAAGCGTTTATTGGATGATTGGATTGCCACTGTTGTCAATATGTTTTGACTTGCCGGTGAAATAAGCGTCATTTTCTTCTAGCTCACCTCATTCACATTTGAAAAGAACAAAACAAAAATTGGATAGTATTTAGCAAATATGTTACATGTATGAGTCGCCGCCCCAGTTTTACTAAGAATTTGAGGCCATGTTTGGTATCCTACTCAAAATAAATAAATTAAAAAATTATGATTATTTTTAAAAACATAAGTTTTTAAATAGTGATTTTAAGATCTAAAAACTTGTTTGGTATTGAACTCCAAACTATTTTTAAGATCTAAAAAAAAATTGATATTAAAATCAGAAAATCAAAAAACTAATCCCCAAATTGAAATTAACAAAAGAAAAGGAAAAAGATGTGAGGTATAAACCCTATCAATTTTGGTTGTGCACAACAACTCCAAATTGAACTCCCTGACACTGAACTTAATTAATGGTTTTAGTGGTTATTGGTTCGCAAAGACAAACTCGATCGGTATGAGAGAGAGAGAGAGAGAGAGAAAAAAACTATAAAATCTCACTTTTTTTGTTTTTAATAATAGGGATGTTTTTGAATTTTTTTTGGATTTGGTTTTTAAAAATGGGCGTACCAAACAGTTTTTTGGGCAAATATGTTTTTGAGTTTATAAATGGGATCCAAGTAGGATACCAAATGGGCCCTGAATCGCTCCGGATGAACCCAAACGGATTAGACCCTCTATTGCAATTGCATCTATTGTAATGAACTAAATCACATCATTACTAATGAGATTTTACTGTTGTAGTTCAATTTCATGCAATAAAATTGCATTGATCCTAACCATTGTAGATTCTCTTAGTCTAACATTATTAAGAAAAATAAACGAAATTCTTATGTTTTGAGTTGATGTCGAGTGTTTTGGAGAGACAAAAGTTTATTTACATGTGGAGGTCGCATATTGTCATGTCGAAGTTCATACTTTAAGTTCACGAAATTTATATTTTGGACTTGATGGCAAACCAAACCAAACTACAAGACTAAACTTGCAACAATTGAAATGACAATAGCCAAAGTTTTAAAAAAATTTATATGTATATATATCAAAACTACGAGGACCAAAGGTATATTTTAGCAATTTTAGCAAAGATATATTTTAGTTAAGGAAGGGAGGAGAGGGGTGGGGGTGTTAATTAACCGTAGAAGGTACTTGAGTTGAGATGACCTATATATAATAAAAATTTCGGGAAAAAAATAACAAGAAGAAGAACAAACAATTGTTTAGCTTTATGTCCTATTTTTCATCAATTCTCTTTTCATTCTCATCTCATTCTCTAAATTGTTCCTTATCTTTTTCTTTTGTTTTAATATAATCAAAATACCAATCTAGAATGGTAGGGAGCCAGACCAATAGGGCGTTAGTTGGATTGAGCATGACCTTTGGTGTGCTCCAAAGTGATCCTAAGTATGGTATTCGTATGTCTGAGTTTTCCCCCACTCCCTTTCTAACTTTGACACCAAAAAAAATACAAAGAAGAAGGGCAGGGGCTTAGTGATCAACAACATTAACTGATTCGTTGATTAAAATGACCTTTTATTTATAATTTTTATACTGGCAGGAAAGAGTGTGATAAGTATTTTATTTTATTTTATTTGGTAATGAGAGTTTGATGAGTATTTGGGCTACAATAACAACAACCAATTTTGTTTTCTAATATAACCGATAGTCTAAACTACATGGGAAGGAGATTTCTCTCATACACACAACTATGATGTTGTAGGGATTCAAACTTAATACCTCTTGTCTACAAGTCAATGCCCTTTTTCCACTGGACTACAACCTAAATTTTATATTGGAACAAAAGTTATGACATTTTAAAAATAATAATCATACTCGCTATGGGGAATGTGAGACTCTTGACTCTAGAGTGAAAGGAGAAAACTAAACAAGGTAGAGACAATTCCATAGGGAATAAATTAAGGACAGTACTTCCCTTCCCACCTAAAAGGGTTCCTCCTTTACCAAAACAAAAATAGAAAACAAAAACAAAATTCCTATTGTTTTTTATTTCTCACTTGGTAACATGATGATGTATTGAAAAACCTCCATGAAGAAACTATGTCTATAAATGTTGTCAATGACAACTTTGGTTATAAAGGGATTATCAAAGTTAGAGTTGGAAAGGGCCACAAAGACTTAAAATTTTGATTGAGGAAGGAAAATTATTATTTTTTAAATGGTTGAGAAAAATCAAGGTGGAAAAAAAAAAAACAATGGGAATTTTGTTTGTTTTCTCTTTCTGTTTTGGTACAAAGTTAGGGGTTCAATAAAAGTGAAAAAGAAGAAATTGTTTTGACAATTAAAAAAGAGATTACTCATGTCACTCTGTGGTTGAGCCACAATAGAAGGTAATGAAGAGTTTCTCATTATGGCTAAGGAGGAAATATTGTCCATAAATTAAAAGATATATAGGTATTGACTTTTCGGTGACATAATTGCCATTTCCTTCTAGCTCACTTAATTCACATTTAAAAAGAATAGCCCACGAGGTCTAATCCAATGAAAATAGTATTTTATAGACCAATTAGTCTCAGGTTCAAACCTCCATGACACCTTGGTAGAGTGTGTGAGAAACTGCCCCCCTCCCCTTTGAGAGTCATTTCAAATTAATACCCAAACTTAAAAATCTTCCACATAGATACCCAACCCAACCTCACAAAAAAAAAAAAAACATGAAAATTAGACATTACGTTAGTCAAGCTGCTAAATGCTAAAGTGGCCTTTCCCACGTTGTTTTTTTTTTTGCTTAAGTGGACTCCACGTGATAGGATGATAGGACTCGACCCAAATTCCACTTTGGAATCTGTGTCGAATCCCGTTCGTGTCCAACACCTGGCAAGTTCTAGGCACGAATAACCAAAATACCCTTTTTGCCATAATCCCAAAAAAATTGCTTAAGGGTTTGACTTCTACTTGAAAACCGACAGTCTCCCCTGAAAAATGCTCATTTCCAACAAATTTTCACCTGTATAAAGTGTAGTTTATAATCTTCAAACGTTCAGCAAACACAAAACATATATAAACCACACACCAACTAACACAAGTTTCAATGGGCATCAAGCCCACCGACACATTCAGACTAAACCCAACAAAAATACTAAATAGGATTTGAATCCAATAACAATAACAGCATCCCAAAATATATTTTATTTCGAGGCTGCACCTAGCTTAGTCTTGGTTGCCTACGTAACCTTACGGAGGGATCAAACCACACGTAGTTCTTTCTATAAGAATTTGGAACTCAATGATATAGCACCACCAAATATAGAGCAACTAATGGCCCCTTACATTTTATTCCCTCGTCATACTATGTAGTCTCATCCTTATGAACTGAAAATTCTCACACAGTTTCTAATATCAAACTCTTCAAACTATAATCATTCGACTGAAACTTAAGCAAAACCTATTGATTGCAAAACAATCTTCAATCCATCACATGTGTGTATACATATATCAAATCATTACCGATAAGTGGAAAATTAGAAAATTAATAAAACAACATTAACCACAAGAAAACTTTTATATCAATAACAATAGTTTAAATAAAACATGCCTCAAACTTTCGCAATTACAAACGAACTCATGACTTAAGAAAATAGTTGTGAATCATATAAAATCCTTACACTTTAAAAACTCTCAATCTTTTGTCTCATAAATCTGAAAATACGTATTAAAGCCTTCACCAATAAGTACCCAAAATAAAATCATCAATTTCCGTTTAAAACATCTCAAATTTGAACATAATCTCCACATAGGTGTACCCCTAATCATAATTTGTCAATTCCAATAATAATCTGTCAATTCAATAAGGCTCCGTCAATTCCACCTAGCAAAACTCAGGGAGATATACTGTAACATCTCGAATCTAAAAAATATAAATTAATTAATAAATAATAGAATTAAAAATTGTTGGTTGAGTAAAGGTAAAATGGTCAATTTTGCTGGAAAATTTCTTTGTACCGTTACATAGAGCATGAGCTCACGAGTTCATAGACACGTCATGGGCTCAAATCGAAATTAAAACGGGAGAGTTTAGGTTCTTTGAAGTTCGGGGGCAAAATTGGAAAGTCAAACATCAGATTTTTTTTAAAATGAGTCAGACCCCATTTCTCACTCACCTATCTCCCTTACAGAACCCCCCCCTTCATTTCAGTTTTTGAACGGAACAGCCGCCCTTTGGCCCACAATTTCTCCCTCCACCGGCAACGGCGGTTCATGATCTTAGTACCAAAATGACCACCTCTCTTCCCTCTTTCCATCCATATACTTTTGCACCCTTGAAATTGAGAGATTACAGCTGAAAAATTGATGAGAAACAACCCATATTTCTGCAGAAACTGTCGCAGGTTCCCTTTGATTTTCCCGCCAACTCCGGCCACCATATCACACCCAAAAGCTTCCCCTAATTCTTCTCCATCTTTCCCCTCGAATACCTGACCTCAAACCTCGTCGAATTGTGCAAATCGATGAAGGGAAGTTCTTAGGTTTTCCGACGAGAAAAGCTTCGATTCCGGACACTTCCCAATCAAATTGATCGTCGTCCCAGGTATCAAACTTAATCCCCTTGATGTGCTTGAGCTTTTGGTAAATGTCCGTTTTTCAAGGGAGACTCTGCTGAAATTTTGGTAGAGGTCTTGGCCCTTTTTCCTTTGTTTCGAGAAGAGGAGGTTTGTTTTTAGTAAGTGGGCCCAACATCGCTTGGATGTCGAAAAAACCACAGGATCAGCCCCGGATTCCGAGGGATTCAAGGCCGGTCTGTTAACTTGGAATCAGAGCTCTAGGTTCAATTTCCTGTGGACTCCACACCTTGTGTCCATCCTTTTTACGGTGAAGAGTTTGAGGTCGTTCTGCCTTCTTGACATTGTCAGAGGCATTGAGATGTGCTTAAAAATTTGTTAAGTGTTTCTTGTGAGGAAAGTAAAAACCGGAAGCGGGTTGTTTGAAACAAAGACAAAGTGCAGAGAAAATTTAAGTTGTGGAATCATGTAATTTTACCAAAGTACAAGAGTTGAAGCGTGTTGTGTAGGTTACTAAGGTAGTTGTGTAATTTCGGGGGTGAAATTCTTATAAGGATGGTAGATTGTAACATCCCGAACATAAATAATATAAATTAATTAATAAATAATGGAATTAAAAATTTTCGGTTGAGTAAGGGTAAAATGGTCAATTTTAATTGGAAAATTTCTTCGTGCCGTTATGTTGAGCCCGAGATCACGAGTTCATAGACACATCGTGGGTTCAAATCGGACTTAAAACGGGAGAGTTTCGGTTCTCTGAAGTTCAAGGGCAAAATTGGGAAGTCAAACATCCAATTTTTAAACAAAATGGGTCGACCCCATTTCTCACTCACCTCTCTCTCTCACGAACAGAACCCCACCCCCCCCTTCGGTTTCAGTTTTTTCGAACGAAATAGCCGGTGATTTCTCCCTCCACCGAAGAACGACCGATCATGATCTTGGTACCAAAACGACCACCTCTCTCCCCTTTTTCCATCCATATACTTTTGCATTCTTGAAATTGAGAGATTGCAGCTGAAAAGTCAAAGAGAAACATCCCCTGTTTCGGTAGAAACTGTCCCCGGTTCCCTTTGATTTTCCATCCAACTCCGGCCACCACCGGCCACCATATCACACCCAAAAGCTTCCCCTAACTCTCCTCTATCTTTCCTCTCAAAGAAACAACCTCAAACCTCGCCGGATTGTGCAAATCGATGACGGGAAGTTCTTAGGTTTATCCGCCAAAAAAGCTTCGATTCGGTCACTTCCCGATCAAATTTATCGTCGTCCCAGGTATCAAACTTACTCCCCTTGATGTGCTTGAGCTTTTAGTTAATGTCAATTTTTCAGGAGACTCTACCGAAATTTCAGCAAAGCTATCTGCCATTTTTCCTTTGTTTTAGGAAGAAGAGGTTTGTTTTTAGTAAGTGGGCCTGGCATCGGTTGGATGTCAGAAAAACCACAGGATCAGTACCAGATTCCAAGGGATTTGGGGCTAGTCCTATCATATACTCAGCCTGAGAGCACAATAATCTGTCAATTTCAATAATATTCCGTCAATTCCAAGTACTATTCCGTCAATTCCAAGTACCATTCCGTCAATTCCAAGAACCACACATGTGGCCGCATGTGTGATACATCCTCACAAAACTAGGGGACACAAGGTCAGCCCGAGACGCGTTCCTTGTAGAACTCAAGGGACACATGGTCGGCCTGAGACGTGTATCCTCTCAAAATCGGGTAATCAGCCCGAAACGTGTATCCTCGCATAACTCGACACGTGGTCAGCCCGAGATGCGTATCTTTGCAGAACTCAGGGGACAAGAGGTCAGCCCGAGGCGTGCAATACATCAATTCCCCTCACAGGACTCAAGAAGATATAATCAACTTGAGAACGCAAATCCTCGCACCACACGGTTCAAGCGTCCCCAAGACTCGTTGGGCGTTGTCATAAGTAAGTAAATTATTCCAAAGGCAACTGGGGCGATACTCATGTGGTGGGTTTGAAAACCATTTTCCGAAACTTATCGTAAAATTCATTTTTCTACAAATCCACTTTCTCAACCTTCCAAAAATCAATTCTTAAATAAATAAATAAAATCCCTTTTGGAAACAAGGTCAATCCTAAAATTTATCAATTTGAATTAGACCATATATAACTTTCAAAAATTGTTCACAAATCCAATCCAAATATGTGTAACATACTATTCATAAACTAGTATTCGTAATTTATCAATTCCAAGTCATCGAGCATATATTTAAATATAAACATATTATCAAACATTTAATTAAATCCTCCAGGAATATTGAATAAATTTAATATAGCATGAAAACTAATTTTAGAATAAAAGTCCCTTCACCATTACAACTTACTTTTCGCCCTCAATGAAGCCGATCGTGCCCACTATCCAAGTCATCTAAGCTGGTAGGGCCCACGACCTCAAATTTGTTATATGACAACTCCTATTGTTCCATAACCATAAGTTAAACCCATCCTAGAAGTCTCGTCACAATCTAACGGTTGGTTTGACCCCGATCGTGAAATTTGACCAATTGGGCCTGCGAGGCCCACAACCTCCAATTTAGGCCCACTACGTGTCTATGAACTCGTGAGCTCAAGCACTACGCAATGGAATCGAGAAATTTTCTAAAACCAACCTCGTACAAATAGTCAACCCTAAACCACTAAGAAACCGTAAGGGTAAAATTATCTTTGACTTAAAATTAGGAATTAAATTAATTCTTGGGGTGGGATGTTACACCACACAGACAAAAAAAAATTAATAAAACAATCTTTAAATCAAATGTATAAACAAAATAAATTTAAAAATAAACTAAAAAAACTAAAAAACAAACAACTTGACTAAATGTCAGCACTGAAGCAAAAAAGACTGAGGCCCCTTTTGGTTCATGGGAAATGAGGCTTGGAGATGGGAAATCAATTGTTTTCCCATGTTTGGTAAGTCCAAGCATGGGAAATGACTGCCTAGCACATGGGAAAGTAAGGGGAAAGTGAAGCCCTCCTCCTCCCTTGGGTTTGTTTTCCCTCCTCATGGGAAAGTTTGTGAAAATGAGCCAACATTAAATGCACATTTTTCATGACTATTTTGTCCCTATTAACAATTTAGAATTACAATATATATCATTCAATGCATTCTTTTTTATTTGGTTTATATATGGATATAATTGGAAAATTATACAAACTTTGTTTTTCATTCCTACTCAAAACAAACATGGGAAATGAAATAAAGTGATATCTTCCGGTTACTTTCCCAGCATTACCAAACATGGAAAATGAATCTTCATTTCCCATCCATTGGGAAATAACATGGGAAGTGATTTCCCCTCAAATCCGTTCCATGAACCAAACAAGGCCTAACAGTCATCATTTAAGCAAAAAAAGCCACATCAGCACTTAACAACTTGACTAACAGTCTAACTAACGAAGTGTCTAATTTGCATGCTTTTCGTGAGGTTGGATACGTGCAAGATTTTTAAGGTTGTGTGCTAATTTAAAATTATCCCCAAAAGATTAGGTACTTTTATATAATTAACCCTAAATTTTATATTGGGACAAAGTAAGAAAATTTTAAAATAATAATCGCTATGGCTAGTGTGAGACAGAAAATCTTAATGGCATGAGATGAGAGTTTGGTTTACATGATTGCAATTACAATATTTGGGTGGTGCACCATGAGAATTGAAAAATATGAAGTTTGCATAATTCCAATTATAATATTTGGGTGGTGCACTCATTGAAGTTCAAAAGAGTTTTGTGAAATATAAAATAAATAAATTCACACGTGGAGATTTCAACAAAATTTAATACCAAAAAAATTTAATAAATTAAAAATTCGCTGGAATCTGGATGGGAGGATACCCCATGTGGAATCCAGGTAATTCCAAACATGAAAATGTAAACAATTTCTTCTACTTATTCTGGTCCCTCAACGCTTAGAAACCATATTTCCCGAAAGAAAAAAATAACCTTCCTTCTTTCTTTTGTCAGTGATATTCTAGAAATCTAAAGTTAATGGGAGCATTTTTGCTCATCACTTTAATTCAATGTGTATTTTCACTACCATCAATATTTTAACACGTATCTATATAAATAAATATAGTTAACTTTTGCTTTGTATTTATAGAACCATGGTTATACCTATGGACATGTGTCAAGTGTTGAGAATGGCCGTAAGAGTACACTTTGGGTTAAAGTGGTGAGCAAAAATATTCCCTAAAGTCCATGCATACATGACAGTGTTCTTCTCGCTCATGAATTATTATTGTTCCTCAGGCACACTAAGCATCTGCATCATGCACCATGTTTGCCAAGGAAGGCAATGATTAGCTGATTAACTTGCTCCGGAAATTGTTCATGCATAAAATGAGTACCTTCTTCAATGAATTTAACGTCCAAATCAGGCACAAGATGCTTCATTGCCCCGGTCCGTATGTAGTTGTTCACTCCCGGCATCTTTAAGCTGTAGTCCTTGTCACCCACGATAAGCAGTGATGGAGCTGACACTTTCGGATCAATTAAACTGCGATCCACTTTTCGTTTTCCGCACCAATGAGGAAAAGTCTAATGAAATTTATTAAGTTCGACTAGATAGGATCATCCGAATTGAGTACTCAATTCACTTTTATGGTCTTAATTTACTTTACCTACCTATAGGGAACTTGCAGTGCAAAACAGAATCCAGATTTCTCATATAAAGATGCATAGACAGAGAGATCTTCCTCGGAAAACCATAGTGGCAGAGGAGTAGCAGGGTCGATCAAGTCCATGATTTCTTGATCAGCAGCAGCTATTGGGATCTCACTTCTAGAGAAGAGAAAGTAGATGTTCCTTATCACCCTCTTCACATCAAAGCGGCCAAAATCTGCTTCTGCCCGCCCCAGCTCCCGTAATTAGGCAAGAATTATCGGCTCTTTTTGCTAGTGCGCTTTTGTAGGAAACACTTTTCCTCATAAGCACGGGTTTTAGACATATATACCTGCCACCTTGATATGTAGAAACCTTCTGGGAGGAGATGATTTTGGACAACAGAGGGACCTGGTTGAATGAAAGGTGTTCCTACTGTTATGATGGCACATACCCGCTCTGGGTGGAGGACACCTACTCGGTATGCAGACAGAGCTCCAAAATCCTTCCCTACAATAAAAGTCTGGTACAAATAATGAAGGTTGAACTTTGAGTTCTTGTACTAAATAATTATACACACAATGCGAGTTGTTAAATATGTCAATTTACTGATATAGTTCTTCAAAGGCCTGTGCTATTTTTGGTACGAACAAATATATAACCAACTGAACAAACAAATAAAGTTGAAAATAGTTTATATATAGGAAAAATAGGATGAAAGTGAACTACGACATGCTTTTTTTATTTTATTTTCTGTGTTTCGATCATTCTAGGCTATTTGTCAGGTAAGATCAACCCTAAAGCCTCACATACATAAAAGATCTGGGATTCTAGGTAGAGCCATTGGTGCTGAAAGCTAAGGCAACAAATGGGAAAGGAACTAATGCATTTAAAGGATCTGTAAACTCATGTCTTAATCAAACAAAACTGACAGTTACTTGGCAATGGTCTCTAATTTCAACCTCCTGAATAGCATTAGGCACCAGGTAATTAGGATCAAAGGACCAAAAGCAAACAAATAACACTAACAAGAAAAGAGCCATGGTCCTGAGAGAGAGGGGATGCATGCAGTGGTCTGCAACAACTAAATGTACAAACATTTGTGGTCAATAAAACTTGATATAATTAAAATGAGGAATGTAATTTTGCTTTTGGGAAACAACAATTTTCTTTTGAGACCCAACGCAAACCTAATAGCTCAACTTCATTTAAAAATAAAAATACACACTCCACCATAAACTAACTATAGCACTTTTGGTGAACCAACTATGATTGGATTGGAGTTGAGTCCAAGCTAGTCCTTGTGAGTCCCACCTTTTTAGGTGAGACTTGTAAGACACAATATATTGGACTATATCCATTTTAACAAGTTCAGTCCCAGCGCACCAAACAATAGTACTCTTGTCCATTTTAATTGAAATAGTCAATCCAGTCCCTCCCACCAAATGTAGTTAAAAGTCCACTATAATGCATCAAATTTATCAGATACGACAACAACACACAAGACCGAAAATTGAAATTAATCAATCCAAAGTACATCATTTGAAACACATTTCTCAAATTGGTTTCGCTGGGTGTATTGAGGAATTAATGAGATGTGGGGTTGTGGGTTCTTCATGACTGAGGGTATATTTTAGAAAGTTACAGTTGGTTATTTCTGATCCCTGTAATTATTTTTGGTCCGTATACTTTGTCGGATTTAAAATTACATAAATAAAATTGACAAAATTGAAATCACATTGTCCAAAGTGATATAACCAGCAAACTACACACGTACTAAATGTGACTTTTCGCCTAACTAATAAGTTAATAACATTGATTTTCTTGCAAAGCGTAGCGTAATTAGCGGGTTAATTAATTAATATTACCTTGTTAATGCCCAAAGAATCTAAAAGGGCAACAGCATCGTCAACAAGATCGAGCAAGGTTGCGTTTTCGGGTTCAGCTGGCTGTTCCAAAAGTCCATAGCCCCTGTGATCAAGGGCTATTGCTCTATACCCTTTGTTTTCCACAGTCAGCAACCATTTGATGCCTCCATGTGTACCAGATTTCTGGAAATCCATGCAAGAAAAACAGCGCCTTTGGACGTGAACAAATAATTCATGTCAAAACAGGGAAAGAATTGAGAAACAGTGAGGTGAATGTTTATCTTAGCTTTTTTTTTAAATTGGTATGAGAAATTTTGGATCCTACGTACCGCTTCCGATTTCAGCTACATGAAGCTTTAAATCTCTCACTTGCACATTTGTGTGCTGAATTTTTTCCATGAGGGCGAGAAGATTGCAGGGAGAATGGGAGAAGGAAAGATGAAACAGAGAGGAGAGATGAGGGGGAAGAGGAGAGAATAAATTCAAAGAATTTTAGATACAGTTTTGCTTTCCAGTACTAGTGTTGTACTACCACTTGGCACTTGCCAGGTGGTGGTATGCACTTATAGTATGACGCCAGCTGGACAATAGTATTAAAATTGGAGACCAAAAACTTTCCTCATCACCGCCCGAAGTTGTGTTGTGCAAGTTTGTCCTTTTTCTTCTTTTTCAGCTTTTTTTTTTCCTCTTGGAATCTCTCAGAGAAGCCATGTGTTTTCGTTCAACCACTGGGTGTTGTTCTTATTGTTGAAGTATAAATTGTTTTCAGGTTTAAATAGTTAGTTAGCCAGGTGTATGGCTCATATGCCATCACATTTGTTAGGAGACTTATAGGTCTAGATTCATGCCAAGTGTACAGCTCACAGGCTGATGCAATTGTAATACATATATTCTGTCAGTGGAATGAAATCAAATAGGATGTGTGACTGATTACAAATAGTACACAACAGACTCTCTCATTCTCTCTCAACGTCCTTTACTGCTATTTCTCTCTTGCATTTTATCAAATACTTTCTCTGCAAGAAAACTCTTCTTCTTCTCTGTAAAACTCCAACATGGTATCAGGAGCGAAGGTTCAGATATGAGTCTTGGCGTAGTGGAATCGTAGTGAGCTAGCTGAGATACTCTCTATTTCTGGTCTCACATGGCTGGATCTGGAACGAGTGAGCTTCGTGCTCCAATCTTCAATGGCAGCAACTATGACTTCTGGAGAATAAAGATGTGCACAATCTTCAAATCTCACAAGTTGTGGGATATGGTTGAAAAAGGATTTGATCAACCTGTGAAGAAGGAAGAAATAGAGGCTCTGACTGCAGCTCAAAAGCTTGCTTTGGAGGAGAACGTTGCAAAGGATGCTAGAGCTTTGGGACTGATCCAAGGTGCAGTTTCTGACGACATCTTCCCCAGAATCGCATTGAAGAATCAACCAAAGATGCATGGGAAATCCTGCAACAAGAGTTCAGAGGAGATAAGAAGGTGAGATCTGTGAAACTTCAAGCTCTTAGAAGAGAATTTGAATACACACGTATGCATGATGATGAGTCATTATCTGGGTATGTCAATAAACTGCTTGAGCTAGTGAATCAAATGAAGGCTTATGGTGAAGAACTGACTGAGCAAGAATCGTTCAGAAACTCTTGGGGTTCAAGAGGTTATAGGCTCTTTGAAATCTCATGAGCAACAACTGCAAAGGCATAATGAGAGAGTGACTGAGAAGGCATTCTCTAGTCTAAATGTGAGCTCTAAAGACCAATCACATCAGGGCAGGCAGGAGGTTCTAAATCTAAGAAGAATTGGAAATCTCAGAAAGGGAAGAAGTGGGATACCAAGTCTGAAAACAATTCCAAGAAGGAAAATCAGACTGAAGGGGCCAAGGCTCCCTGCAAAACTTGTGACAAATTGCACTATGTGTGTGTTGGTTCAAAGGCAAACCAAAATGTTACAAGTGTGATAGGTTTAGTCATATAGCCAAAGACTGCAGAGGAAAATCAGCCAATCTACCAAATTATGCAACACATAAGGAGGAAGAAGAAGGTGCGATGTTCTATGCATGTCATCTTGCTGCAGTAGTGAAGAACAATGGTGTGTGGTATGTGGATGGCGCATGCAGCAATCACATGACCTCACACGCATCCCTTCTGGTCAATATTGATACTAAGGTCACCAAAAGTGAAAATGGGCACAGGAGACTTGGTGCAAGCAGCTTTGGGAAAGGCACTTTGGTGATTGATACTAAGCTGGACCTAGGCATATCAAAGAGGTTATGCTTGTGCCAGGATTGGATGAGAACTTACTTAGTGTGGGTCAGATGGTAGAACATGGCTATTATCTGGTTTGGAGTTCAATGGTGGAGATATTTGATGGCGGGTCAATGGAAAATCTGGTGGCAAAAGGTTTCCATGACGAGACAGATGTTTCCCACTCTCATTAAAATATGCAAACTCTAGCTATGAAAGCAACAATTGAAGAATCCACTTGGTGTTTGTCATGGGAGGTTTGGTCATGTGAATCTGCAAAGCTTGAAGTTGTTACAACAACAGGAGCTGGTCTATGTACTACCTGAAATTGGCAATGCGAGATAGAATTTGCCAAGGCTGTGCAATTGGAAAATCTCACGGGGAGGCCTTTGGTAAAGAGAAAACTTGGAGAGCTAGTGTACCTCTTAGGCTGGTTCATTCGGATATGTCGTGGTCCAATGCGAGACTACAACAATAGGTGGAAACAAATACTTCTTGACCTTCATTGATGACCTTCATTGATAGCGCACCAATGTCTTTGGGTGTATTTCATGCAATTCAAGTCGAGAAGTGTTTAATATCTTCAAGAAATTTAAGGCTATGGTGGAATTACAAAGCTGCAAAATCAAGAAACTTAGAAGTGACGGTGGAGAATATACTTCCCTTGAATTTCTGCAGTTTTGTGAGGAAATTGGTTTGGAAAGACAACTCACGATGGCCTATTCACCTCGGCAAAATGGAGTTCGAGAAAAGAACGAGGACCATTGTGAAATGAGCAAGACAATGTGAGAAAAACTACCATACAAATTACGGGAGAGCGGTGAATACAATGTCTATATTCAGAATAGATGCCCCACAAAAGCTTTAGATAATGTCACTCCTTTTGAAGCTTTTAGTGGAAGAAAGCCGAGTTAAGCACTTAAGAGTGTTTGGCTCTGTTGTTTCTGCCATGTACCTAGTGGGTTGAGATCTAAGTTGGAGGATGCAGCTGAAAAATGCATTTTTGTTGGCTATGGTAAATGTGAAAAGAGTCACCAGTGTACAATTTGCAAACCAACGGGGTCACTACATCTAGAAGTGTGATCTTTTGAGAACTCATTATGGGATTGGGACAAGTAGCAAGTATTGATTCTATCATAGTTCCAATGAGTTTTGAGGCCAATTAAGCAAGCAAAGAGGAATATGAAATTTGTGAGATACATCTACACCCAGTAACTCAGTTGACAACACTCTAAGTACAGAAATTCCTAATGATGATTCAGCGGTGAATCACCAAGTGCTACACTGTGAAGCTTCGGAGACATCATTGAAATTTATGCAAGATGCAATATGAGCATCATTGAGCCGAGAATTTTGCGAAGCTTCCAAAGGATAAGGCTTGGCAAAAGGCAATGGAAATAGAAATGGAGATGATTGAGAAGAATGAGAAGAATGAGACTTAGGAACTAGTTGATAGACCAAGTGATAAACTGTGATTAGTGTGAAATGGGTTTATAAAACCAAATTAAACCTTGATGGCTCCATACGAAGCATAAAGCTAGGTTGGTGGTCAAAGGCTATGCACAAAAGCCTGGAATTGACTTCAATGAGACTTTGCTCCTGTGGCTGAACTTGACGCAATTAGGACTCTCATAACTTTGGCGACTCAAAGGTGGAAACTATGCAGTTAGATGTCAAGTCTGCATTCCTAAATGGTGTGCTTAAGGAAGGAGTTTATGTAGATCAGCGGGATGGATTTGTGACTACAAACTATGAAGACAAGGTGTACAAACTAAAAGAAAGCCTTGTATGGTTTAAAACGAGACTCAGGAAGCTTGGTATGAAGAAATAAACGCTTATCTTGTTAGCTGTGGTTATGTCAGAAGCACAAGCGAGGCTACATTGTACTGCAAGACTAAGGAAGACTCAGGAACTCTAATTGTCTCAATCTATGTTGATGACATTGTGTATACAGGAAGCGATGGGAATTGATTGCGAGTTCAAATCACGAAATGATGAGAAGGTATGAAATGATGACTTGAGTCTTTTATATCATTTCCTTGGTATGGCGGTGATTCAAATTTGAATCATTTTTATAAATCAAAAGAAGTATGCTCTCGACTTTGTTGAACAAGTTTGGTTTTGAAACAATGTAAGCCGATTAGTACTCCTCTTGTGGCAAGTGAAAAATTTTGCAGGATGATGGAAGTGAACTGCGGAGATGAGAATGAGTACGGGCCAGATTGTAGGTAGTCTGCTGTATTTGATAGCTACAAGACTGACATTATGTTTACAACTAGCTTATTAGCTAGGTTCATGCATTGTCCAACTAAGAAACACTATGGAGCAGCTAAGAGGTTGAGATATATCGAGCACGATTGATTTTGGTATAGAATATCGAGGAAGGGAAAGGAGGCTGTTCTAATTGGAGTCTTGTGATAGTGGTTTGGAGTGGAAGTCAAGATGATATGAGAAGCACTTCAGGTTATGCTTTCTCTTTTGGCAATGGAGCATTTTCTTGGGCATCGATCAAACAACATAGTGTAGCTCTCTACAGCTGAATTTGAATATGTCGGCGCAAGTGAGGCTACCACCACAGGCTATATGGTGAGATTCGTGCTTGAAGACTTTGGAGAAATACATGCAGGCAACTCCATTAATGGTAGATAATACCTCTGCCATTGCGATGACAAGAAATCCTGTCTTTCATCGAGAAAACCAAACACATCAACGAAGGTATTGTGGGGTGTTTTTGTTCAGTATTGACGAATGGGCTTGGGCTGCTCTAAGAAGATGAACAAAAAATCCCCGATGCACGAGTTCGAAAAACTCCCAAAAGTATTTTTAAAGACTTGCTTGAAGCCTTAGAAAGATACGTTTGGGTTCTTTTCACTAATACTTGAGAAGAATGCATTAAACTTGTTAGGGACTTAGCATGAGGAGCTTGTGGCATGGGAGTGAGCTTTTCCACCAGGTTTAGCAATTTGAGAGAGAGAGACCAAAGCATGAGTTTCCTTGAGAAAAAGCATGTTCTAAAGTGGAGAGGGAGAACTAGGAGGATTTCTATGTTAGGAGAAGAGAGAACCGATGGGAGAGAAAGATGGTGTAAATTCCGAGTTTTGCTTGACAAAGCTTGGTCTTGCTCACGGAATGGTGTGTGTTCTTCAGGTAGAGAGCTCCCCTTTATAAGCATTTTGGAATTCTAATTATATGATCTTCCACCCTCATATTTTCCTTTGCTTCTTTCAATTCACTCATTTTGGTGAAAACTCTTTTGACCAAAGCATCTGAATCAATGGTTTCTTATGGTTCCAAGGTTTTATGCGTGAGCCTCCCCATGGGGTGAGGCGCCACTGCTTTTCTCTTGGTTTCAAATTAAGCTTCTTTGAGGAAAGGGAGAGAGGAAATCGTTTGTCAATGGATATTCCTCATACACAGTAAGTTTCCTTTGGCTTTTTCATGGTAGCTTTGTGGCATTTGTTTATGGAGTTTAGACGGTGGAACACGATGCCGACTTTTTAGCAAGGATTTGGGTGAGCTTTGTGTATTGCATCTGAGGTTATTGATGCTCTCCTTCCAGACATGCTTTTGTCAAGCTGGAAGTGGCTTATTAGTTTTTGGGCATTCTAACTATATGGATTTTCCTAAATGCTACCATAGCCTATGGGATATTCTCCTAAGGCATTGGACCCATTTTTTCTCTCATGCTAACCCATGTATTTGGGCCCGAGGAATGGGCACGAGTTTTAGTGCTCCCAAGTGGCGCAAAGCTTAATTCCATGGTCACATGATAGCGCAGTGAGTCTTCGTCTTGTCCATCCGTACCAAAGCCCCGGGTGATTCGTGGCTTGGGCCCATAAACTTGTAGCATGGCTTGGCATTAGAATCGCGTGTCTACATATGTCATGCTTGCGCAGGTTTTATTGTGACATAATAAGCCATGATTTGGCGGTAGCATCGGATAAGTCGATGGCGTGAACTTATACGACGATGCGTTTGGGCCATTTGTGCATGCTTGCTTGGCGTGGCATGTGGCCTATAGCTTATGTAGGTCGCCCTACAATTCTCGCATGTCGATCGTGCTTCTTTTGTGATTAATTATTTCTGGTAGAGAATAGACTTGGGCCTGCCTCTTGAATTTTTGGGCCTCAACGGTATCATTTCATCCGAGATGCTTTGCAAGATGGGGTAGTGGACTTGAGATCTGCAAGTCACGAGAAGAACAAGTGGCTGACATTTTCACTAAAGCTCTACTGCCTAAAGATCGGTTCTACTATCTTAGGGGATTGCTTGGTGTTAAACCGATTAACAATTTAGAAGAGGAGTGTTGAAGTATAAATTGTTTTCGGTTTAAATAGTTAGTTAGCCAGGTGTATGGCTCATATGCCATCACATTTGTTAGGAGACTTATAGGTCTAGATTCATGCCAAGTGTACAGCTCACAGGCTGATGCAATTGTAATACATATATTCTGTCAGTGGAATGAAATCAAATAGGATGTGTGACTGATTACAAATAGTACACAACAGACTCTCTCATTCTTTCTCAACGTCCTTTACTGCTATTTCTCTCTTGCATTTGATCAAATACTTTCTCTGCAAGAAAACTCTTCTTCTTCTATGTAAAACTCCAACACTTATATCAACTATCATAATTTCTTGACACCAAAAAAATCATCAAAATATCTTTTGGGTTGTTAATTATACAATAAACCCCACATAAAATCGATAAACGCCTATATAACAAAAATAGATTTTTTTTAATTACAAGCGATAGTCTGAATTTACTGAGAGGAGATTCAAACTTGGTTGCAATAGAGCAGGTTCACTAGTGACTAGTCTAACCCAAGTCTGCAACAAAAACTGGAGAAAATATAGAATAATGCAGAAATGCAACCACATGATATAGCCTATACACGTGTTATAACGTCGGTGAACGACCGGTTCATATTTAGTCAAGTCAGGCCAAACAATATGTTGACGCCAAATCAGGCCAAAAAAGCATCCAATGGATGTTCCCAATTTTTCCCACTCCTGCCCTAAAAATAGTTTGTCTTTGTGGAAAATCATATGATAATTTTAGTGTTGCTAAACAAACCCTAAAATTAATTGAATACATCCTACTACTAAACTATTTACTGAATTACAAATTTACCCTAATATAAAATAACCAAAAAATACATATTAAATTGTAAAACAAATGTAATTTTAATAAGAAAATGCTACTAAAAGAAAGAAGCGGAGACCTAAATGGCGAATTCATGAGGAAAACAGGCAGACAAACACTACCTCCATCGCTTCTCAAGCCTGTTCTTGTCTCCAATAATACCAACCCACTTCAAAAACCATCACCATCATCAACCACCCTTGCTCTTCTTGGGTTTAGGGCACTTTCTTCTTCCTCTTCCTCCACCACTATCAAAATAACCCAATAAAGACTCAAAAGATTCTTGAGCAATTCACAGACTAAGACAACTCAAACTTTTGCAAACTTTTGCAATTGTATTAGGTTCAAAGTTACAAAAAGCATACTTATTATATGTTATTTGTGTTGTAGCTGCTAAGACATAAAGAGAAGGTTCAAAGCCCAAGCATCCACAAGCTATTGTCCTATGTATCAATACATGATACAACGGTAGGGGCCCTAACAGGAAACAAATTTTATCTGTTGCCAAAGCAAAATTTTAGCATAGTGAACTCTCACAATCGGGTGGAAGCACACAAACATCTGACTTGCCATAGCAAACGGATTTTAAATTACATTTAAAACAAATATAATTTTAATATATTGAATTGTGAGAGTGTATTAGGATGTACCAGGAGTATTTTTGGTAATTAAATAAGGTGTACTTAGTTAATTTTATATTTTGATTTAAATATTAGGGTGTACTTAGATCATAGGGTGTGCTCAAATAATTTTAGAGTTCGTTTAGCAGCACTCTAATTTTACTTGGTGGAAAACATTTTTCCCACTCCTGCCCTAAAAATGCAGGAAAAGAATGGAGAAATAGATGCCCTGTAATTGCTCCCAGCTGGCCCAGCAAAGAAGCATAGAACCCTAAATCTACATACAATAAGACTGCTTACCAATAAACCTGCCACTATATATATATCATCTAGGGTTGAGGGCTGACATTCTGGCTTCTATACCCAAAAGCTTAAGAGATAAAATAAAACCAGTATCATTTATAACTGTTAATATTGTTCAGTGATCTGAAATTACGTACATATAAGGTAGACTAAACTAACCAGAAAACTGAAATTATGCAGCTTGATAATAATGATCGTGAACAAATGAATTTGATTCTGCTTTCTAACAGCTGTAAACGTAATACAAGTATCTCATTGAGAAACCTATAAGGTAACTCAAGAGATAGCTCTTAACTTAACAAGAACACAACTGAAACATTCAATGTGCTCCCTTTGGTATCTACCTTATTTATTTTGCTGAAGAGACCTGTCTGTACAAGCGCAAGGTTCTCTTCAGAAATCCACATCCTGCAAGTTCATACTCAAGATAGTCCAATCAGTGACGTGAATGCTATGAATTATGAATTGTTTGTGTCCTCTATCAAACCAATTGAAGGGTAGTAAGAACTGGAAGATTTCTGTTCAGCTATCCTGATCAATCATACTTTCTGCACAAGATGCTCAACATCTCCTAGTTCCACTTGACCCCCTTGCCATTGTTCAGTCTGAAAAAGCAACTCGATCTGCTCCAATGACTTTCCTTTGGTTTCTGGAACAAAGGTGTAGACAAATGCTATTGAAACAGCCGAAACTACAGAAAAGATAAAGAATGTTCCACCAAATGAAATTGCATTGGAAACTGAGAGAAACGACATGGCAACTAGGCCACTGCACACCCTATTGCCCACCGCCCCGAGTGCTCCTGCCTGAGCACGCAGCCTTAAAGGAAAGATTTCAGATGTCAAAACCCAGCAAACAGGGCCAATTCCAACAGAGAAGAAGGCTACATTCCCGCAAACTGACAAAATTGCCATTGCAATCCCAATCTGCCCTTTCCCAAGAAAAGTTAGAGTAAAGGCCAAACTGAATAAACAAACAGTCATCCCAATAGTGCTGACATAAAGCAAGGGCTTTCTTCCAAGCTTGTCAATAAGGAGAATAGCAACCATTATAAATACAGTCTTTGTGACACCCACAGCAACAGTTGCAGCAAGTAGATTTGTTTTATCCTCAATTCCAGCTTCTCTGAAGATTTCAGGGCTGTAATACACAGTCGCGTCTATTCCTGTTATCTGTTGGAAACACTGAATTCCAAGCCCAGTGATAAGCATCCGGCGAAGTGCAGGAGATGGACTAAATAATTCACGCGTCACACTTTTCTCCTCATACTTCCCTCCACTGGACGTGTCAGCAGCTACTAGTATTTCATTCAGTCTGTCCTCCACCTCACTTTCGTTTTCATTTGTTTTCAACAACACTGATCTTGCCTCATCAACACGGTTCTGAATGACCAACCACCTTGGGGACTCAGGGATTACGAAAAGTGCAAAACCAATGAACACTGAAGGCAGAATTCCTACTCCAAGCATTATCCTCCAGTTTATATGTGCTGGAAGACCAGAAAATGCATAGTTTGAGATGTAGCCTAGTAAAATTCCCAGATTTATAAAAATTTCAGGGAAGGAGGTCAGTGAGCCTCTGGCAATGGTGGGTGATATCTCAGCAATGTAAACAGGGGCAATCATGACACCAAAGCCAATTCCAATGCCAGCCAGGAGTCTTCCAATCATCAGTATTTCAAAAGAAGGAGCAAATACCATTACACCTGCACCAGCTTGAAAGACAACAGCAGCCAAGGCCATGGTCCACTTTCTACCAATCATATCGGATGTTTTACCACCAGCTAAACTACCGAAGAGCGAAACAATGCTCAGAATCCCAACAAGTACTTCTTCTTGTACCTCGGTGATCTTTAAATCTTCCTGAATGAATATGATCGCTCCACTCATGACACCTACATCTGCCAATTGAGAACATTCAAAACTTATCTTCAGATTCAGATTGATCAAACAAAAAACGGGGCACATTTAGAACAAGTATAAACCTGATTACTTTTCTTTACTGAAAGTGATCAAGGCGTTACTTGCAAACAGCATTAAACATATAGCCAAAGTTCCTCCGTAGGGGGAGAAAACTATGGAAGATACCAAATATGAGCATAAAAGAACACAGAAAGTGTTCCTAATGTTGGATGAAAAGTGGATGATCCACATTTTCTCCGAGGCCTCGTTTGGTCACCAGTATTGGATTGGATTGGATAACTCCCTACATTTAAAGCATGTTTAAGGAAGAAATGAAAACAAAAAAACCACCAAGTTGAAGGTAGATGATGGATTAATCATGAAGAAAACATATCCCATCTAATTTCCACAAAATGGTAGGATAGCAACACCTTATAAATAATCCCTCCTAATCCCCCCAAAATTTAAAATCGTTCACCTCTACCTTCACTTCCTCCTTCAACACACCTTAGATTTAGTGACTTATCCAATCCTAGGCACCAAACAACTCTAAGTGTTAAGTCTTGCATCACTTGAAAGCATAACTATACATAACTATACCTCTCACTTCATGGCGGAGGGATACATTTTGTTCTAAAATCACTCAGAAACGTAACTAATAATAAATAAAAACTAGCTCCTTGATCTTTTACTTCCAATGTTAATGAACTGATATCCCAGAAAAACAAAAGGCAAATGGTTTATTTCACTCTAGGTACCTGAACTTTGACGTGTCCAATTCAGTAGCTAAACTTTAATTTGTCCCATTTTACACCCTAAATAAATTTTTTGGGTCTAACAAGTACCAAATCAAACTTAGTTTGAATAATTAATAGATATCATGGAAAATTTTGGCAATTACACATTGCAAGTCCTACGGACACAAAATTGCCAATGAGATGTGAAAACTTTTTCAATCGTAAGTATTAGATCCAAAGAATTAATTTAGGGATTAAATGTTGGACATTATAGTTGAGCACTAAAATTGAAAAATAAAAAAACCAGAAAATAAGAAAGAAACAACATTTGGAATACTCAACAGGCTGAATTTGGATTGGATGACTTAAATACAATTCCGAGTTTACTTTCCTTTGCTGCTAAATTTCGACAATCCAATCGAGCACGTAGGATTATTAGCAAGTTTTGGTATTAATCAGAAAGGGAATGAGAGATTTTTTAAGCAATTAAGCACAACAATTAACAAAACAAAGCAGATCATAAAATGTTACCGACAAACAGCAACAAACTTATAACATACAAAGCTCACCATTTTCAAACACAAACAAACATATATATAAAAAATTTCGGGCATACATATATTTACAGATACATCCATTAACACATCCTACATAATAAGGACCTCCAAAACTGAAAGGTAGTAAAGAAAAGCATGTACCATAGCCCAGAAGAACAGAGTTGAGCGAAGCAAAAATGGCACAAGCAAGGACATATTTCCTGGTTTTTTTGCTCCTTTTTTCTTGTAGATGGTGCTGTGAAGCATCTTCATCTTCATCTGGGAGCTGAGAGTCCATCCTCTTGTATTTGTTCTTGGTTCCCAATGGAACACTAGACAAACCCATTTCTCCATTTCCAGTTTCTCCAACACCAACCAACCCCATCTCACTTTTCTCTGTAAATCTCTCTGCTTCCAATCATAAAACTGACGAACAGAGCAGACCCCGATGGTTGTTTTGGGGGTTTGGTTTTTGTTTGACTACTCAATACTTTAGACTATTAGAGACCGTGTAATATATTGTAGATCTGAAACAAAAATGGGAGAATGAGAAGAAAAAATAATAATCAGCAGGCGAGTGGGGACCTTTCTTTTTGTCAAGCAAGAAACCCACTTGAGATTTTTACATGTGCGGAGGATTTTAACGTCACCAGACCTGGACCTCTTACTTAATTAATTTGCTCAAATGGCGCTTTCTAGGTACCAGCTGTGGAGCTGTCTAATATGAGACCTTTTTTTTAACATTACTTATGTACAAGCAAGCATCCTTTGTGTTCTTTTTTTATTTTTTATGAAAACATCCTTTATGTTCGTAGTTAATAAAAGAGAGTGCCATTTATTTATCTATTGGTAAATTAATTGATACTTATTTAATTCTTGTTTATTAATAATTTTTGTGTTTTTTTTTGTTGAAAAAAAACGATAGTATATTATTAATGAACAAACAAACGTACAAAGCAACTATGTGCCGAATATAAATAAATCTTCTCCAGTGACCAAACACAACATTTTGAATTGATCTGGAGAGAATCACGCACAACCCAAACAATTACTAAATCTCATATTCAACAACAAAAAGCACATGTACTCATATCTACAATACAAATCCACCTCGTAACAGCAGAAACGACAATTTGTATCGAAAGCCAAAAGTTAAAAAGAAATAAAAATAAGTGCCCGTTTGACATTACTTATTTGGGGTGATAAGTGAATTTTAAAAAAAAATTGGGAAGCGCAGCTCTTTTGGTAAACTATGAGAAAATCACTTATTGTTAAAAAATTGATGTGAGAGAGAGCTATAAGGGAAAGCAGCTAATTATGTGCTTTAATTTTCTGATTATGCAAGAATTAGTTTCGAAGAAGCGTTGGGTTTAATGATTATGAGGCAATTATTTTCTAATTATGCGGGAATTTGTACCAACAACACTTTTAACAAAAAGTTTACCAAATGCCAAATTGCTTTCTCTCACTGTTGATTTCTCTCACAGCAAATCTGACAGCGATTATTTTCATAGCAATGCCAAACTGGCAATATAAAAAAAATCACAGCAAACTCCTAAAGAGTTTCTAAAGATTATTAGTTTAAAATATAACTAAGAAACAGAACCACCGCTCCATATCTTCCGGGCAACCTGAAGATAATTATAGCGTTATACCGGCTAAATCCATAGTCTCGCATTGGCTAAACCCGAACCCAACGCAACCAAACATCTTCCCCTCTTTAGAGCTCCAAACTATGTCGAAGGGAGCCAACTCCTTGTGTACGTGGGCCAAAATACGGTGACTGTATCATGGAGACAACATTGTTTCACGGCGACTACTTCCATGTCAAAAAATAAACTAACAATCTTGAGGAAAAATTGAGGGAAGGAGAAAAGAAAGGATAAAAAGAAAAGGGAAGAGGTAGGGAAAGAGGCCGCCAACCCCAAAGGGAGCATACGCAAAGACTTTTTTTTTAGAGTTTTCTCATCTCTCCTCAAATTAATTAGGGTCAATAATTTTTGTGTTGAAAAGAATAGTCGTACCCAAAGAAAAAATGGTGAGTTTGTCTTAAATATCTTGGAAGAGAAAAAAAAAAAAAAAAAAAAAGGGTTTGGAGGAGGAGTCAATGGAAAATGAGTCTTTTTTTTTTTTGGTCAAAAGTGTATGTTACGCGTGAGAAGGTTATAGGATTATTTGCTTCCATGTCTCCTCATAAGTTGGAAATTTCTATTTATGATAATTAATTCTTTGAATTTCTTTGTGTACGTATTTGTGTCTACAAGACATGCCACCAGCATAAACAAACAAGACAATATTCATACAGATTAAAGAAAAAAAAATTTAAAACAAGGCAATATTCATAGAATGTACATATTTTAAGTGGCTTAGTGGCATGCACTTCTTTTCTTCTAAAAGAGTTAAAGTATGAGACCTCTCTCTATGATCTATCTTTAAATGATGGAAAGAAAATGATCCATAGTGGGCTTCTAGATGTTCTCATTTTGTCGCTTACTATTATCATTTAGAAAAAAAATTAATTGAACAAAGTACCCATTAGTGTAGTGGTTTGGAATAATTATTTTTTCAAAGAAGGTCATGGATTCGAATTCTAGCATCCGTGTAGTGTGTGTAAGTTTAATATAATATTGCCCCTTTCAATAAGAAAAGTCTTAAAGAAAAGAAAAGAAAAAGATAAATTGAACTATCACAATATTTTTAAAAAAATTACATGAGTTATTACCACAATGGTATATTTTCTACTTGAGTTTCACAAGTAGTGGAAGAGACTTGTTAACCAGCCTATTATGTCAATTAGTTGTTTGGCTTGGAACGTGGGATAATTAATATGTATAAGCATGATATTTGGAATAGGGTTTTTAGGTCTTTTGGCAAAATAAAAAAAAGGTTTTTAGTTCTAATGGTCCATGAATTTTAACCTCATTCGCATTTTGGTCTTCAACTTCAACTTTTGTTAGGATTAGGACAAATAGTCCTCTGATCAATTTTGTTATATTTTTTGTTAAATGCATGGGCAAAATGGTATTTTTGTTTTTTTGCTTTGGTGGAATAAAATATCAATAAAATATTTAAATTCAATTAAAAACTATCAAATAAAAATAAAAACAAATAAAATCTCAATCTCTCTCTCCTTCCCATCCAGCCCATTGACTCATATAAATATAATAAGCGTTTAATTAGCTTTAGCAATTAGCATAATCTTCAATTAATGATATCAATTCCTTGCTTATTACTTTTATAATAGCATATTCAGAGCTTTTATTACTTTCTTCTAGGGTGTTGTTAAACGAACCCTAAAATTAACTTAGTACACCCTATTACTAAAGTATTTATTGAATTATAAATTTACCCTAATATAAAATTACCAAAAAAAATATATTGAATTGTGAAACAAATGTAATTTTAATGAGTACAACCTATATCATCACCCTTGAAATCTCTGTGTTCGAATCCTCTGACCATATCTATGCATAAAATTTGATATGTTTCAATCTCAGCGCCTTCTTATTAAAATTCTCAATCTAAAAGTCAACAAATCAAATGGGCATGAAGAAAACCCATAAAACCTTCCAAAAAAATAAAACCAGCAAAAATAAGGGAATTTTCCACAGTATGATCTGTGTTATAACCCAAGTTAGAGACTTTCCCACCAAACCCAATCCCAAAGCTCTGGGTTTCAGAAACTAGGTGGGAGAATTCAACTATCAAAGTGGTTGTGATATCATTTAGTGCAAAATTTTGGGGTGACAATAGAGATATATTAGACAAAAGAACCAAATTTTGAAGAGAGAGAGAGAGAGCAAAGCAGGGGTATGTGGTATTGAGGGATGGTTTGGATCTTCAAAAGCTGTGTGTGTCCTCTGAATGAAGAATCTAATGGGAAAGCTCTCGAAGAGAATATGGATATTTTTGGTATATCATGGATATTTTTGGTGTATCATGGATATTTTTTGTAATTAAATAGGGTATACTTAGTTAATTTTACATTTTAATTTAAATATTATGGTGTTTTTAGATTTTAGAGTGTACTCAATTAATTTTAGGGTTTGTTTAACAACACCCTTCTTCTATTGATAACTAGTTAATATTGAGTTTTAACCCAAAAAAAAAGTAAGATATAAAACAAGGAAAAGAATCAAAGATGATTAGCCGGGTGTCATTAAACCAAGCGTTGACCCTGGGGGTTTCTTTATTTGGCCATCATGGACTTTAGAGGTGTTGGACCTCTGCGTGACCCAAGTTCTCTATTACCTTGGAAGAGGAAGTGTCATCTGCCAACCATTCGGAGTGGTGCCCTTTGCACCTAATCAATGCACGATTAGGTGCATAATTCACGCATATGCCATTCACGAGTATAATCAAGGGTAGTTTCGTCTATTTCTTCTACTTCTTATCCACGTGTAACATTAGGGGTGGATGCAGTACGTCAACCGCAAAATTTCATGTAAACCGCAAACCGCCCGAGAAATCATGATATTGCATTATTTGATACCGCAAACCGATCGAAGAGTTGCGGGTGGAACCACAAATCGGTGCGATGTCAGCAAAAAAAGCGGTATCCACCGATTGGGCCAAAAATCAACAAAAAATCTCCTGCCAAATTTGAATCTCTAATTTCTAAATCCAAAATTGAGCACTGAGAAACTTCAAATCAAATAGACGAGAAAGATAGAGAGGTGAGGCTGAGAGAGAGAGTACAATTATGCTCCCAATCTTCTTCACTGGCACAAGTATCGATACACGGTGTCCTCCGCATCAATGATGAATTGCTCTCTTTCTTCACATGGATTTCTCCTTTTGTTTCCTCCTCCTCCGTTATCAGCATAATCCGACTGAGAATGAGAGGCCTAAAAAAATGAGGGAGAGAAGAGATGGAAACAGAAGAGAGAGGAATGAGGGAAAAAAAGAAAGAGAGAGGTAGAGAAGAAGAAGAAGAAGAAGGAAAAGAAAAGAAAAAGTGAGAGATGAGAGATGGAAAGCGACGAAGAGAGGAAGAAGCAAGAAAAAAAGGAAGAGAGAGGAAGAGAAGGTGGAAAAAGAAAGGAAAGAGAGATGGGAAAAAATAGAGAGAGGGAGACAAGAAGATAGAGAGATGGGGAGAAGTAGGAAAAAAATTTAAAAAAAGGAGGAAGAAGGAGGAAAAAAAAAAGAAAAGAGAGAGAGAGAGAGAGATAAGAAAAACTAAGAGATGAGAGATAAAAAGAGACGGAGATAGAGGAAGAAGCAAGAAAAAATATATTTAATTAATTGCGGTATTGCGGTGTATCGCAATATAGGGATTTAAGGAACCGAATCTACGACCACATATTGCGATCGGTTTTCCCGATATCATGGTTTCGTTGCAGTTAAATTGCGGTTTCATAGTACAAAATGCTAGCCCTATGTAATATTATCACTGTATGCGAAATCTTTGCTCCCACAACCAATGGCGGACCCACAAAGGCTCAAGGAGGTGAATTGCACCTCCCCTCGCCGGAAAATTTCATAAAAGTCAATCATCTTGACATCTTGACCTCTTGGGCGGCTGGGTGGCTGGGCAAGAATGCCCACAACATACACAATTTACCTATCTTACCTGAGGAAGGCTGCCCAAAACTCTAGAAGGCTTTGATAGGGTTCTGATGTGTTCTAAAATATATGAATCCAATAAAGTATAGATCTATAAGTAAGAGATTGAACCCATAGGGATTGTAGGGAAAAATTTAGAAAACTAATCGAACTTAAACTCTATTTTTTATATTTAAAAGAAACGATATTAATAAAGGGGAGATTCAAACACAAGACTTCAAGTGCATGATTAACTACTCTTAATCACTTGAGTTATAGATCTCTTGCAAACTCCTAAACTAATTTAACACTAACCTAGTTGAAGAAAAGCGATTCTTATTGAGAAAATAAACTAAGCATGCAAAAGCAAATAAAATAATTCAAACAATATGAGGAAAACTGAGGCATCAGGTTCCACCATCACTAACTTCATAATTTCCGTATTATTTATTAGTTAATTTCATATTTAGGAATCGCAACTAAAATCTATGGAAATTTGAATCCTTTTTCCATTTAATTAGAGGCTGCATAAATGCTAAAACTTTGTGTTATGTGTGTCACAAATCATTAGAATGGTTATTTTTTGTTGTAAAATGGACTAGCGTAGTTAGCTATTAAATTCAAACCAACATTGATATTGACTTCAACTTAACCACCTAATTCTAATATATTGGCTAAGATGAGGCCCAATGGACTCATTCAGGTGTGGGGTATTGAGTTAAAATGTCTCAGTGCAATTAGTATTGATCCACTCACTTTTAACTTGTACCTTCAAAGGCGGAGCTAATGAAGGCCCACAAGGGTCTGTTGACCGTTCTGAAGTTCCGTAAATAACCCTGCATTCATTAATATTTACCCTTTATATATAATTTATTATTAAAATTTGACTCTTCTGAGCTTTCCTTTTTTCTTTTCTTTACTTCTTTTTAATAACTTAAGAATTACTAACCTAAACGCTAAAGCAAGCATCCCTTTTGCACCGCTTAAATTAAAACCTGTTCTATTTCAAGGCTCCCTTTGCATCAATCATTCACTTTTTTTTTTCCCTCCGACTCTAAAGTTAATTTTCTATATGAATTTAACCTTGTTTCATTGAATTGTAACGATCAACCTAGTAAGTCTTTAACCCTAACAATATAATTTTTTATTTATGGTTTTTTTTATTTTGTGGGCTGTTAATTAGTGATTCATTTATTATCTCAAATTTAAGAACAACAATATTTATATGATTTCTTTATCATTTGAATTCTGAAATGTACTTTTAAAACAGTTATGGAGAAATATTTTTAAAGAAAAGCGACAGATCAATTGTCACCTCCTCTAAAAACAGATGCATTAAATCATGATACTTCAAAATGTCAATGTGAGGAATTCAATTTGGCTAATATTCCTTCATATCTTGGGTTACAAACTCGAATTTTCGATTACAATTCTAGTGTCCAAGATCAGGTGTGCAGAGCTTATTTGCAAAGAGGTTCTTGCCAACCTTAAACCATAATTGTCCTCATACAAATTTGAGCAATATAATTCGAAGGTTTTGTTAGAAATGTGCCCTAAGAGCCAATATATTTGATGTAATCTCCTTAGAATACATTTCTTATATGATAATAAAGGGCAAACTTATTTGTTATCTTTTACATCAATTAAAGAAACAAATGTCCAGGGAATGCTAAATAAGAGATAAAGTAATCTAAAGAAGATTAGATTAAGGAGACCTTTAATCTCTTACTATAGTATCCCAAAATGTTCCTAATCATAGGATTATCAAAATGGGCAATCGATAAAACCGTCAAGATTAGCACATACTATGTATGCTCAATTAGGAGGATGGTTAGTCTCAAACCATTTGTGTAGATGACACTAATACAAGTATGTGGGTGCTCATTAGTGAATGGGTACACTGAACGCGATCAACCGTAGTTCTCGTATGGAGTATTTATCTACATGTCAAACGAGAACTCATAGTTGCAATAATGCAAATTAGTCCTTAGACTCGAGACATCATGGTTGTCCTATGATGCGTTATTGATCTTAGATAGCTCTTAAAGGCAAGCCGTAAAGATTTGTCTAAAGTGTTGTTGGGGTCTCTTAATTCATCATAGGGGCATGTGAATGTACAATATAGGAATCTCTACCTTCGATAAAGAAGGAGAATGTTTGAGATGTGATTCAGAAATCTTTGGCCAAAGTATTTTGAGCTTGATTTAGAAAGTTGTTCTTAATCATGTTCTATTGAATCATATGAGGTTATAAATCATATTAGGGGTTTGACATAATCAATCCGTACCTAATAATATGATATGAAACATTGTATAAGAGAAGGACCGTATTGCATTGTAATTCCAACTCGAATAGGTTCTTCACCAATTCTGCTAGCTTGGGTAGCCTTGATATATTGCTAGATGTCACTCTTGGTTCGTGGAAGTCCTAGGATTGATTGTGATCAATCCATATAAAGGAAAAATTAAAAGGGGTTTTAATTCGCTTGGTTAGAAAGAGTTCTAATATTTTCCCACTCGCCTTGCTAATTAGAACCTAATGGATCGCACACCTTAAATGGTTAACTTTGAGAAATACATATGATGTTGTGGAAATAAATTTGATCAATTTGATATGGATGATTTATCATAAAGAGTATTTGGGCCTCGGTAATAGTTAACGGAAGCCCAAATGGTTGGGTATTAAGCCCATGGGCTTAAGACACCTAAACATTATGGTTTAAGTGTCACAAGGCCCAATTTTGGAAGCCCAATGGGATTTGGCCGAAAATGCATAAGTAAATGGGTATGGGAATTGTTTCCATAAGCTATCTTTCATAAGCTCATTATACAAACACAATCCAATATCAACCAAATAAGTTTGGAAGATCAAAGAGATAAAAGAGAGTTTTCAAGAGTGAAACACTTTCATCTTTCAAGGGGTTTAGATTGAAACCAAGTCTTGGGGATCTAGCACTAGCATCCTTGTATTCCCAAGATTCTTCCCTCTCATCTCAAGGTTCCATTGGTGTGGAGACTTAGAGGCCATATACTTTTGTGGCTCACATGGAGGAGAAAGATCAAGGAGCAAAGATCAAAGATCAAAGATCAAAGAGGAGATCAACAAAGAGGAAATCATCAAGAGAAGACCAAACACAAATTGGTTCATATAATTGCTTCAAGGGTAATTAGATCTTATCATTTCTCTTGAAATTTCCATTTATGAAATCATATCAATGTTCATGGCTTAAGATACTTGGAAGAAGTTTTGTTTTTGATTTTAAATATCCACCATATACTTCCGCTGCGATTAATTTGATTAAATGCATGTTTAATATTCAAATGAACTTCTCAAAAATGTTTTGAAAATCCTTCAATTGGTATCAGAGCCATAGGTCATGAACTTGATATGTTTCTAGGGTTTAGAGATGCATATATGGGTTGTAAATTCATTTAAAAGTATAATGGTTATACTTGATTTATTTTGATATGATTGAATAAAAATCAAATGGAGTGAAAGGGGTTGTTTGGGATTTTGGATTTCGGATTTATGTTTGATGATTGATGCTCTCTTTGTATGCATATGTGTATGTATGAACATTAGAGCATAGTTGCATTAAAACTCCCATGATTTTAACTTCATGAAATATTTGATATTAAGAGCATGAGATGGTTAAAATGGAATATGGATTTTTCCGAAATAGCAAGAACATTCATACTAGTTCATATGCATGTTCTTGGTGTTCTTGATGTTCTTGTTATGGGATCTTTTTGATCCATAAGTTAGGTGATTAATTTTGTTGATTGTGTTAGTGGATTTTTCCACCAAAATTAGTCAGTCATAATGGTTATGATGATGTTTTATTATAAAATTGAAAGTGTTTCAAAATGTTTCCACTTAATAAACTTTTTATCCACCACACTAAAATTAATAAGATTACTTTGGTGAGTGTGTAGGGTCTATCTAGATGTAAATGATAGTGATTTGATATAAAATGCAAAAAGTTGATCAAATTATTCCTATCACTAATTATTTTCCCACCACACTAAAATTAATTTTGATTACTTTGGTGAGTGTGGTTGGCCTACCTAGTCACATTCATGATTATTCACCTAGTTGGAATAATCATGATCACCACTTTGTGTTAAACAAATGCATGCTTTAACCCCACACCCTAGTGGATCAACTTTGGATCCATTATTAATTGTTGAATAGTTTTGGACTTACTTGCAATATATGATAAGTGTAACTATGCCCAAAAGATTTCTACAATTACTTTTGCTATTATAGTAAAACGTTTTCACTCCATGGTAAATTTATTTTGAATATGGTTACCACTTGAATTAAACCCATATATGTATGCAACCCAAGAGCATGGTTTTTACATTGCTAGTTTAATTGTTTAAAGCGTTTAAATAATTAAAGGATGGTTATGGACTTAGACCAAACAATTGAGCTATGTGATTGGCCGCCTATTGGATATGTAATTCGATTTTGATTGGCTATGTAATAATGAAATGGCTTTCATGCCTAATTTATTTTTATGCGTAATTAAAATGAATCACCATCCGAGACCATGATCCAACATGGTGGCTCGTGTTGGATCAACAAGAAAGTCCATAATCATCCTATAAGCCCAATGCAATTGGAATGTTCGGTAATGACAATAATCAATCAATTAGTAGTACCATGTATTCTCACTATCTTAAGCAAATGGTTTCTAAAATATTTAGTGGGAGTATTATGTGCTACTAATATGTTGCATTGGGAACCATTTAATGAGATTAGATAGGTAATTTTAACAGGATTAAAATTGGATTAAAATGAGACCAATTTAACTACCCTCAAAGCAATATTAAGTTGATAAGCTTAAATGGCACTTTGAATGCTATTTTGTGGCCTTCCACCGTAGTAGTCTCTTATTGGGTGGCACATTTGCACCTTTGTTGTACCTCGGTGAGGCAACATCCAGTACTTGTAACCATCCAAGGGAAGCCTATTACACATACTTGATGTAGTGCGGATAGATAACGGTATGGCCAACAAACCGTTAGGGTTGAGGACATACTTGAAACCCTATACCCACAAGCACGGTGGGAATAACTTAACTAAGACGAATCAAACCAACAAACTGTTAGGTTGAGGTCTAGTTCTCTAGAGGCCATAGTGATGGGTATTCACATTATGATGTGATTGGATAAGAGTATCCTCTCATTAGTAACATAGCAATCCAACAAACTGTTAGGTTGAGGAAAACTATGTAAAAGTGAGTCTCCCATCCCCACTAAGAGTTTCAACTGAACTCTCGGATTTCGTGAGGGATATGAAATTTGCCAAAATAGTGGGAGCTACCATCATGACTTAAAGACCCTAAGTCCTTGGTAGAAGATTAATCTAAATTAAAATCTATTTACGTTATGCAGAATTTCAAAATAACCATCACAAACCCAATCTCAAAGATACTTGACTCAAACGGTCCAAGATGACAATTTAACTATCCGGTTTTATTGCACAAACACCAACTTATCCTATAATTGGATGAGATTGATTGTGTATAAGAAAAACCCCACCACATACCCTCTTGGTCCATATGCCATTGAGGAGGAGACAAAGGCTTATAAGAAGCATGTGTCGATGACAACCGAGGTAAAAGTTACATGTTGGCATCCATGAAAAAGGTGAAGCTAATCTTAGCTTACAATACCAAATGTAAACTTGTTATGACAAGAATGGTAAGTGGGTTCCGGTTAATCAACATGATATCAAAGTAATATAATTACTTAAGAGATCGGAAAATATGGATTTTTCTTTGATGTTGAAGTTCAACAGATTCTTTCTTTCATCCCTATCATCAATTAATCCCAATATGTTATGAACTATAATATGGGAAAGATGAACAACACCTATGTGAGCTACCTCAACATGGTTATAGTAGCTTAAATGAATATCTCAAAAGATAAAGGGTTAAAGGGGATAGTTGCAATTTTAGAAAGGTTCTTCTTCTTCCAAATCCAAGCAAAAGATAAGGATAAACGAGGAGAAGAAGAAAGGTTTTCTAAAAACCCAAGGAGAAAGAATACAAAAGAAAGACAAGTGACTGAAAGGTAATTGTTTTCACCGTGACAAGGATGGACATTGGAAGAGGAATTGCAAGAGATGTCTGGTGCAAGCCTCAAGAGAAAAACCTTCTGTAACTCTCTTTGTTCTAAAATTAGTAAATACAGCTTAAAAGCTTCTAAATTGAATAGTTGATTCGTGGTTAGTCAAAATGCAATTGTGTGCATGGACTAGTGGGAAGTAGAAGACTTGGAAAATGAGAGATGGTGCTAATGTGGGAAATTGCACTAATGTAGTTACCAATGCTATAGGCACCTAACATCTCGTATCTACCCTCCAAAGAGGACCCTGAATTTGAAATAATTGTTATTTCATTTCTCGGATGTGTAAAGAACTTAGTATCCGTCTCTATATTTTTTAAGAGATGGATTTGATGTTTTGTTTGACAAAATACTTTGTTCTATTTCACATATCAATCAAACGTTGCTTATGCAATTTTGATTGATGGTCTTTTTATTTTAGAAATGAATGGTAGCATTAACTGTATATGGATTAAGATGCAACTAGACCTCGAGAGGCCTAGAGAAGTGGATAACTCAACCAAATTGTGGCACCTTAAACTTGGACACATTGGCCAAGATAGGATTCACCAGATGGCAAAAGATGGATGCCTTGGATCTTTAGATCTTGCTCCTATGCCTACTTGTGAATCTTGTCTACAAGGTAAATGACTAAGTCTCCCTTTACTAGTAAAGGAGAAAGAGTTACGTAATTGTTCAGGTTGATTCACACAAATGTTTGTGGACCTTTGTCTATAAACGCAAGGGGGAGGTTATTCATACTTCATCACCTTTACCGATGATCATTCACGGTTCGGTATTTGTACTTAATGAAGCATAATTTGAATCTTTTGAAAAAGTTTCCGTAATTCAGAAATGAAGTTGAAAACCAAACGGGCAAGAGTATTAAAATCCTTAGATCGATCGAGGAGGTGAATACTTACACGTAGTTTCTTGATTACCTCAAGGAACATGGCATCTTATCATAATGGACTCCACTAGGGACTCCACAACATAATGGGGTTTCTAAAGGAGAAATCGAACCTTAATGGATATGGTTCTTTCCATGATGAGTTATACCGATTTACCTATATCCTTTTGGGGATATGCACTTGAAACAACAATTCATTTGTTAAATAGAGTGCCTTCCAAATCTGTTTCGCAACTCCATACAAAATGTGTTTTGGGAAGAAACCAAGTCTTGGTTATATCAAGATTTGGGGTTGTCCAGCATATGTTAAAAGACTAGATGCGGATAAACTAGATGCAAGGTTAGTGAAGTGATTGATTTATAGGGTATCCCAAGGAAACTATGGGATATTACTTCTATCACATTGACGAGCAAGTTGTTTGTCGCAAGGTCAGCTACCTTCCTAAAAGGGGAATACACTCTTGATGGGAAAAGGGTACATGAGATAGAACTCATGGAATTGTCCAATGAGCTAGAAATCAACACTAAGCTAAATGCAATCCCGCATCCACAAACTTGTTGTAACACGTACTCCACGTAGTTCAAGTAGGGTTAGCAGTAATGCCTAAATGGTATTATGGTTTCCTTCACAAAACAAAGGAGAGTTAAATCTCCTAAGTGATTGTGAGGATATCGAAGATCCTTCGAACTACAATGAGGCAATGTCGGATATTGACTTCGGAAATGGCTTGGAGCCATGAAATCCAGAAATGGATTCTATGTATACCAACCAAGTCTCGGACTCTAGTTGATCCGCCTCCCGGTATTGTACCAATAGGAAATAAATGGATCTTTAAGAGGAAGATAGGCTCAGATGGGAAAATAGAAACCTATAAGGCAAGGCTAGTAGCAAGGGCTACAAGCAGAGAGAAGGAATTGACTATGAAGAAACCTTCTCTCCCGCCGCTATGACAAAGTCTATTCGATTTGGCTTGCAATAGCTGCATACCATGATTATGAGATTTGGCAAATGGATGTGAAGACGGCTTTTCCGAATGGCCACCTTCGTGAAGAACTATACATGGATCAACCTCGAAAGGCTTCATTTCTAAAGTCGATAAGCATAAGGTATGCAAGCTACATAGATCCATTTATGGGTTGACACAAGATTCTAGGAGTTGGAACATCCTATTTGATGAAGTTGTCAAATCATTTGACTTCATACAAAACATGGATGACCAATGAGTGTACAAAAAGCCAAAGTGGGAGTTTGGTAGTATTCCTAGTGATGTATGTAGATGACATACCACTTATCGGAAATGATATATGAATAATATCTTCAAAGTGAAGTCGTGACTCATTAAATCATTCTCAATGAATGATTTTAGAGAAGCATCTTACATAATTTAATAAAGATTTATCCTCGATAGATCTAAGAGAATAATTGGATTATCTCAATCCTTGTATGTTGATAAGGTGCTAAGGAGATTTCATATGAAAACTTTTTTAAGAAAAGTTTGCTTCTAGTACGACATGGACTTAACTTTTCTAAGAGCATGTGTCCAAAAACTCATGATGAAATACAGCAGATGCGTGAAATCTCTAATGCATATGCAACAGTGATTCTCATATATGTCATAGCATGTACAAGACATGATATCGGTTATATGAGTATAACTAGAAGATATAAATCGAACCCATGATTAGATCAATAGGGAGGAGTCAAGTGTGTTCTTAAATACTTAAGAAGGACTAAGGACATGTTCCTCGTATGGGAGGAACATCGAGTATAGCAAGTGGAAGCATTTACTGATTTGGATAATATATCTAATATCAATGATTGCAAATCCACCTAAGGGTACGTCTTCATTTTGAATGGACGCGTAGTTAGTTGGAGAACAACTGAAGTTGAATAAGTTGTCGCTTTAGAAGCTACAATAAAATCTGTTTGGATAAAAGGTTCATTAATGAACTAAATAAGGTTCGACCATAAATGTCACAAGTACCTTTTACCGTGTGATAACAATGGGGCAATAGCTCAAGCCAAGGAACCAAGGTCTCATCGAGATCCAAACACATAGAAAAATGTTACCATTAGATGGGACGCTTTTGCATCCTAAAGGTTGCATCCGCAAACAACGTGAATGCATCCACTCACTAAGCCTATGTCACACAATCGGATAGACATACAGAGAAAATGGGTATTAGATACATGGCTAAATGGCTCTAGTGCAAGTGGGAGATTGTTAGAAATGTGCCCTAAGAGCCAATATATTTGATGTAATCTCCTTAGAATACATTTCTTATATGATAATAAAGACAAACTTATTTGTTATCTTTTACATCAATTAAAGAAACAAATGTCCAGGAATGCTAAATAAGAGATAAAGTAATCTAAAGAAGATTAGATTAAGGAGACCTTTAATCTCTTACTATAGTATCCCAAAATGTTCCTAATCATAGGATTATCAAATGGGCAACTGATAAACCGTCAAGATTAGCACATACTATGTATGCTCAATTAGGAGGATGGTTAGTCTCAAACCATTTGTGTAGATGACACTAATACAAGTATGTGGGTGCTCATTAGTGAATGGGTACACTGAACGCGATCAACCGTAGTTCTCGTGATGGAGTATTTATCTACATGTCAAACGAGAACTCATAGTTGCAATAATGCAAATTAGTCCTTAGACCTAGACATCATGGTTGTCCTATGATGCGTTATTGATCTTAGATAGCTCTTAAAGGCAAGCCGTAAAAGATTTGTCTAAAGTGTTGTTGGGGTCTCTTAATTCATCATAGGGGCATGTGAATGTACAATAAGGAATCTCTACCTTCGATAAAGAAGGAGAATGTTTCGAGATGTGATTCAAGTAAATCTTTGGCCAAAGTATTTTGAGCTTGATTTAGAAAGTTGTTCTTAATCATGTTCTATTGAATCATATGAGGTTATAAATCATATTAGGGGGTTTGACATAATCAACTGCACTCTAATAATATGATATGAAACATTGTATAAGAGAAGGACCGTATTGCATTGTAATTCCAATCGAATAGGTTCTTCACCACCTCAAGTTAGCTTCGTAGCCTTGATATATTGCTAGATGTCACTCTTGGTTCGCGGAAGTCCTAGGATTGATTGTGATCAATCCATATAAAGGAAAAAATTAAAAGGGGTTTTAATTCAGTTGGTTAGAAAGAGTTCTAATATTTTCCCACCGCCTTGCTAATTAGAACCTAATGGATCGCACACCTTAAATGGTTAACTTTGAGAAATACATATGATGTTGTGGAAATAAATTTGATCAATTTGATATGGATGATTTACTGCGTAGTAAAGAGTATTTGGGCCTCGGTAATAGTTAACGGAAGCCCAAATGGTTGGGTATTAAGCCCATAAGGGCTTAAGACACCTAAACATTATGGTTTAAGTGTCACAAGGCCCAATTTTGGAAGCCCAATGGGATTTGGCCGAAAATGCATAAGTAAATGGGTATGGGAATTGTTTCCATAAGCTATCTTTCATAAGCTCATTATACAAACACAATCCAATATCAACCAAATAAGTTTGGAAGATCAAAGAGAGATAAAAGAGAGTTTTCAAGAGTGAAACACTTTCATCTTTCAAGGGGTTTAGATTGAAACCAAGTCTTGGGGATCTAGCACTAGCATCCTTGTATTCCCAAGATTCTTCCCTCTCATCTCAAGGTTCCATTGGTGTGGAGACTTAGAGGCCATATACTCTTTTGTGGCTCACATGGAGGAGAAAGATCAAGGAGCAAAGATCAAAGATCAAAGATCAAAGAGGAGATCAACAAAGAGGAAATCATCAAGAGAAGACCAAACACAAATTGGTTCATATAATTGCTTCAAGGGTAATTAGATCTTATCATTTCTCTTGAAATTTCCATTTATGAAATCATATCAATGTTCATGGCTTAAGATACTTGGAAGAAGTTTTGTTTTTGATTTTAAATATCCACCATATACTTCACGATTAATTTGATTAAATGCATGTTTAATATTCAAATGAACTTCTCAAAAATGTTTTGAAAATCCTTCAGGTTTAACCCTGCTTGGTTTGATGAATATGCTAGTTGGTTGGAGTATATTATTGAAAAAGATGCTGCATATTGTCTATATTGTTATCTCTTCAAACCAAATAATGAAGAACAAGCTGGTGGGGTTTCCTTTGTGAGTGAGGGGTTTAAATATTGGAAGAAAAAAGACAAGCTTAAAATTCATGTTGGAGACACTAATAGTGTTCACAACCATGCTAGGCGAATGTGTGAAGCTCATTAAATCAGAGGCAACATGTTGAGACATTTTTTTTCAAACATTCACATCAAGATCGAAGTGATTATTGTATTCGCTTAAATGCATTAATTGACTATATTCAATATCTTCTATGACAAGGGATGGCATTTCATGGTCATGATGAATTTGATGATTCAAATAACAAAGATAACTTTCTTGAACTTTTGCATTGGTATTCTACTAGAAATGAGGAAGTGAAGAAAGTTGTATTGAAAATTTCTCCTCCAAATCTTAAGTTAACATCACCTGATATACAAAAGATATTGTGAATGCTACTACAATTGAAACTTTAAATAAAATTATTGGAGATGTTGGTAACTCATTATTTTCAATTCTTATTGGTAACTTTAAATAATTATTGAAGATTATTGGATTGGGTATACCCATTGGTTTACTTGCTCGTGATACTGGCACTAATCCTACCAGTTGCGACTGCCTCTGTGGAAAGAGCATTTTCTGCTGTGAATATATTAAAAAGTGATTTGCGCAACCGAATGGGAGATATATGGATGAATGACAGCTTGATCATATATTTTGAGAAAGATACATTTGATGTTATAGATAATGAAGTGATTATGAAAATATTTCAAGAGATGAAAACTCATCGAGGACAATTGTGAATGTATTGGAATGACATATGAGTTATTACTAAAGACTTTGTATTATTAGATAAATTTATCTTGTTTTGTGATGATTTTATTTTGAGGTTCGCTCTCCTTGATGAATTTTCTGGCTCTACCATTGTGTACCTTATTGTGGCACTTTCCATATGTGAGATTATTTCTATCCACATCTAGGGGTCATCATTAGGCCCGCAAGCCCTGGGCCGACGGGCCCGCCCTACCCATCGAGAAAAAGCCCGGCCAGGCCCTTTTGAGTCCAAGAAAGCCTAGCCCAGCCTGCGGGCCCACATACATATAAATAAATATTTTTTAAAAAAACCCAAGTTAAATGAAAGATGGAGAAAATCATTATCTATTATCATTGTGAGAACTGAAAAAATGAAGTAGTGGATAAAAGTAAAATACAAATTGGAAACGAGGAATGAGTAAAGAAAAGTAAAAGAAATGAAACAAAATAAGCAACCCAAAATAAACACAATCAGGAATGTCTATCACCCATTTATCACCACTGTATCACCTGTCTATCACCTAATGGACAGAGACGAATTTATGAACTTCCTCTATTTTCTAGTTCGACCTCTGTCCAGTTTTTTACCTATAACTTTCCAACTGTTTATCCAAATTTTGTGTTCTTTATATGGTTGGATTTAGCACAGAAAAATGAAGAACCAGTATGGACCAAAAGTTAAAACCAAATATAGAAATGAGCAAAATTCAGTGGAAAGAACACTTATGATTTCAAACAACACACATACAAAATGGGGGGTTTTGATTCAAGTAACCTAATTCTAATGCTTAAATGTAACCAAATGCTAATTTAACAACTTTAACAAGAGCAATTATCAAAATGTGACTTAAGATGTGGCAAACACTAGGGTTTTCGGAATCCACCCTAAACAATCCTACTCATGTTCATGGACATTCAAGTAATGAACTCTAAATGTGTTGATGAAGATGTTCGCAATCAAGACCGGGTCTAGTGGCTCAAGAAAGATATAGACAAATGTAAAAAGAGAACTATGAAAAAAATGGAACCATAGAAACATAACAAAACATAAAAATAAATAAATAAATAAATAATTGACAAAAAAAATCCATATCTAAAAAAAAGACAAATTAAAGTAGGCCCATTTCGCCCATCTGTTGGGCTTAGCCCGGCTCGGCCCGATGGGCTTTCTCAGGCCCAGCTCATTGACCGGGTCTGGACTTTGAATTTTCTAAAAGAGCACGGCCTGGCCCGGTCTTTATTTTCTCTCTCCTCCTTGAAGTCCAACCCCATTAAATTTGGACCGGGCTTGACGAGGCCTATCCACATCTATGGCTTGTATTGAGCCACACTAAGGGTGCAGTTGTAAAGACTGTGGTTTTATTTCTCATTAAAATGCAGTTGTAAAGCATACCAATTAATTCCCTTGTATTTATCTAATTGATTACTCCTCATCTCTTTTTTTTAGTACAAGTGATAGTCTAAATTACAGAGAGAGAGATTTCTCATACACATATACACAACTATGATGTCGCGAGAATTCGGACCTGAGACATCTAGTCAGCAAGTTAGGGCCAGACCCCGTTGGCTACTCCTCATCCGTTATGTATTGTATTATGATAAGGCCTCATGGTTGTATAAATTGTACCATTGTTTACTGAACGAAATACAAGGAATATTATTGTACCCTAAACCGTTAACCGATTCTTTGTGCCTCAAATCGATCAAAAATCGATCAATTAGGTATACCAAACTTCTGGTTTTGTAGAAAGTTTTTACTGGACCATTTTTTTTTTTTTTTTGGGATTCTTTGTAGGTTGAATAAGGCAAGTTTCGATTCTTTATCTATTGTTTTTAGGCCCAGCGTTGAGGTTAAAATTTACCTTATGTTCAAAGTATTACATTAGTGCATTCTCAATTAAATTGCCTTATTGTCACACAAAGCCATATTTATGTAATTTATCAAAATCAACATGCTCGGGCACATTGATCAAATGACGAAGAGGGAAGGGTGGCAATTTTCGACACAATCCGATACACGACTCGAAACCTGTACGGAAAATTAGCGGGTCAATCCGCACGATTAAATTTTCGGGTCACCCGCCACTGACCCTTTTATAAATGGGTGGGTTTCGAGTCAACCCATCAACCGCTAAAATACCTATATAACCCGTTTATTAAACGGGTCAACCCACCGACCCGCTAAAATACATGTGTAACCCGCCAACCCATTTCTTTGTTTCTTCTTCATTTTCTTTATTTATTTTATTTTTTATATTTCACTTTCTCAATCTTCATACATAGAGAGAGGCAAAATGCAATCACTATTTTATGTAAAAAATAAAAAATGCAATTACGTGATTAAATTATCAAAATTTAGGATTTATTTATTTATTTATTATTTGCTACCACTTAGAGGTAGGGGTGAAAAACCGGAACACCGAACCAGACCGGATGAAAAAAATTGGTTGACTAAAAAAGTCAACAAACTGGCACCGAACCATATCGAACCGGTTTCAATTGATTTCGGTACCAGTTTCACACCGCACCAAATCAAACAGGACCGAACCGGACCGGTTATGTGTGTATATATACAAAATTATTTAAATCCAATGCTACATTTTTAATCTTTTAACTATTATTTTTCCAAGTCCAACTTCAAAACATCTCTCTTTGTATGAAATTGGATCATTTGTTAATTTTCAAGCTTAAAAAATAAAATTTTAGGTGGAATTTGTATTTAAAAAATAATAATTTTTTAAATAAAAAATTAATAATAATCTGGTTCAAAATCGGAAAACCAGAAACCGATGAGAACCGGATCGGTCAATTTCAAAAAAATCACTAGAATCGGACAGAACTGGATCGGTTAAATAATACCGATTTCGATTTCGATTTGAGGTGAGAATCAGACCGAACTGGACCGTACCCACCCCTACTTAGTAGGTTAACCCGACGTGACCCGAAATCCGTACGGAAAATTAGCAGGTCAACCCGCAAATGACATGTTTATTAAACGGGTCAAGTTTGTGTTGAGCATTTTTTACACGTATATAATCCTGACACGACACGAACCCTACACGACACGACTCATTGCCAGCCCTAAAAGGGATGCGAGTATCAAATTAGGGCCGTGGAGAAATATGTTGTAACACAATCGTGCTCACTAATGGCTTCGCATCCAATAAATAAATATTGAAATGTATATTAATAATTAAATAAAAAAAATTATTTTGATGGTTTGGTCCTTTAATTATTACTTTCTATTTGGATCGAGAAGAATTTTTTATTTTTGTTTAATTTTTTTATTTTATTCAGAAAAGTTTAGGGGGAGATTGGCTACTTTCACCACCAACACTAGGGCATACCCACAACCTCGAGCCGGAAGGACTTATGCGTGGCACCCAACTATTAGCTGTCATCGGTATGGATTTACTTAAGAATTTATAGATCGCGCACCAACGAGAATTGCTGGCAGCGGGACTCGAACCCTGATGGGACTACATACAGGACATTGACTTTACCAACTGAACCAACCCTCGTTGACGATCAAGAAGAAATTTTAGGAAAATAATCCAACAAAACCACACCATCTACTCAAATGGTCAGTACGTGGATTTTTGAGACCAATGTTAGGAAATCGAACTTGAAATCTCCTAGAAAAAATAAGTGTGAAACAATATAAACGAGATCGGGAAAAAAAGTAAATAAATACAAAACATCACAAGAATTTGTTGACGATGTCACTCAATATGAGTTATGTCCTCATGTTGCTCCAAATTTTAAAAAACCGCCTATATATACCTACGTTATTTTTTGTTTAAAAAATTTGTATTATATAAATATTATGTTACGTCCAAATACTGTTAAAAGAGACCAATTATTGTTAAATTTTTTTGCCCAATTATTAAATTTACAATTAAAAAGAGAAAACTCAACAAAGGCCCAATTAGTGTTAAAACAAAATTTGCACAAAAATTTAAATCAAAATTAAAAGAGAAAACTCAATAAAGGCCCAATTAATATTTTTTAAACTTATAGATTAAGTCCATTAACCTAGTTGAATAAATTAGGTTAATTGATAATTTTATATCGAAAAATGCAAAACGAGTGATATTTAAGTGATGTTTTGATACATTTTATAAAGTTGTTGTGTACATTAGATATTGTTTTTCTTATGTTACAAACATGAATTTGAGTTCGGATAATATATTGTTTAACTTACAACGAAAAAAATCACATAAACATAAAGGGTAGAAGGCCACATTCAGGTTGTTCAACTACTGCTTCCAAAACATAAGAGCATAATCTACGTAGGCAAAAAAGGAAATAACTTCTTTTCCGCGTTGATGAGGCATGGGCGATGTTTAGAGCAAGGTGAGCGACCACATAGGGCCTCGCTTTGAAGAGGGCCCCACATTAAATATTTAATTTGCATTTAATGGGCTGTTGTTGTAGCCTGTAATCAAGTAATAATATTAATTTAATAAAATTAATATTCACTTTCTACTTTTGAGACAAACTTAGGAAAGCTGGCCCCCATATTTGATTGATGTGAGTTATTCGATTCTCCTTTGGCTTTTTCTATATTAATAGGATAATATTAATGTTAGTTTTCATATTCCCATTTAATATTGGTTTTTCATAACCTAATGCATAAGGCTTTCTCCAACTCATGAGGGACTAAACCCAAATTTTCCCCTTTCAAAAAGAACTATTTGGGTTTTGCCCGGACTCAAATTGTTTTTTCTCTCAACCCTCCGGACTCAAATTTTAAGTCCGCAACTTTATTAAATTGTTTAAGAATGGTTTAAGTCTATTTTTTTTTTTGGATAACTTTTCTTCATTTAATCTTTTTAAATAACTTCATAATTTAATTTTTTGAACAATTTAACCTAAAAAAATTGAAATTCCACAAATATAACTAAGCATACCAAAATATTTGAATTTAAAAAAAAGAAAAAAAAACAAGGCCATTTCAAATGTTGCAATGGCTTTTTGGGTTTGAATGTCGCCACATGTCCCATCAGTTTTGCAAAAAGTGAAGTCTGCCATCACAAGTCGCTGGGCCCACCAAATAATAGAATTTAAAAAAATAGCACATGGCTGTGTGGGGCCCACCGAACAGTTATCAGTCCAGGCAATACTTGGACCCATATTTGGGTCCAAGTTTGGGTTTTTCCAAATTTTAGGTCCATCATTTTCTTGAGTTGGAAGTGTTTTGAGGCTAAATTTTGGGATATTTTGGGTTTGAGATCATGGGTTGGAGATGGCTTAAGGGGCCTCCAATACAACTTTATATGCAAGAACAATCATTGATTATTGGATCATGCTAGGAAGATCAACTTTAGATACAAAATTGTGTATAATCTCTCTAATAAAAGTAAAATCCACCAATACAATAGGTCTCACACCCTATTAGAGATATAATACACAAATTTGTATTTAAAGTTAATATTCCTAACATTTTCCTCGATTATTTGTCCTCCTGACATATAAACATGTTGCAATAGGCCTGAATTTGGACTTTGGGTGCCATTTGTCCAAGACGCCTCCTGTTGTTCTAGGCCGATACCTAAACTCAAATTTAGGCCCATCGTCCTTACCCGACTTAACTCGGAGTTCTCCAACTCACTGGTTAATTGCCCGATTTATTCAGTATCGGCTGCCTTTCTTCTATCAGAGAAAAATCCTCAACGGTTTCTTTCACAGAATCAGACGCCATGGTGTTCATCACATCCCCCAACTACAAAACCCTAACCCTTAATCTAAACCCAAAGACCACCACCCTCCAAACCCTAAAGCTCCAAATCGAACAAAAATCCCAAATACCCATCTCAGAGCAGCGCCTATTCATCTCCCAAAGCCTCCAATTACTGACCCAAACCGGCTCCACCCTCCTCTCCGACCTCGGCATCAGACCCCTCTCAACCCTAACCCTCCACATCCCCTTGTTCGGCGGCACCCAACCCCCCAACGTCCCGAAACCCCGCCTCGAGTTCCTCAACTCCAAGCCTCCCCCAAATTATGTCGCTGGGCTCGGCCGTGGTGCTACTGGGTTCACCACACGATCCGATATCGGGCCCGCCCGGGCCGCCCCCGACCTGCCCGATAGGTCGGCCACGACAATCGGAGGCGCTGCTGCTGCTGCTGCCCCGCCCGGGGTTGGCCGCGGGCGCGGGAAGCCTGAGGAAGAGGAAGAGGATGAAGGAGAGGATAAAGGATATGATGAGAATCAGAAGTTTGATGAATTCGAAGGGAATGATGTTGGGTTGTTTGCATCGGCTGAGTACGATGATGAGGATAAGGAGGCTGATGCGGTTTGGGAAGCCATTGATAAGAGAATGGACTCAAGGAGAAAAGACCGGAGAGAAGCTCGGTTGAAAGAAGAGATTGAGAAGTACAGAGCTTCGAACCCGAAGATCACGGAGCAGTTTGCGAATTTGAAGAGAAAGTTGTATACCGTGTCTGCTCAGGAATGGGAGAGCATACCCGAAATTGGAGACTATTCATTGAGGAACAAGAAGCGGAGGTTCGAGAGCTTTGTGCCGGTGCCCGATACGCTTTTAGAGAAGGCCAGACAGGAGAAGGAGCATGTTACGGCTTTGGACCCCAAGAGTAGGGGAGCTGGTGGTACGGAGACGCCATGGTCTCAAACTCCGGTTACAGATTTGACTGCTGTAGGTGAGGGTAGAGGTACTGTGTTGTCGTTGAAATTAGATAGGCTTTCTGATTCTGTTTCTGGGCTGACGGTTGTGGATCCAAAAGGGTACCTTACTGATCTTAAGAGTATGAAGATTACCAGTGATGCTGAGATTTCTGATATTAAAAAAGCCAGATTATTGCTCAAGAGTGTAACGCAGACGAATCCAAAGCACCCACCTGGTTGGATTGCGGCTGCAAGGCTAGAGGAGGTGGCTGGGAAGATTCAAGCAGCCAGGCAATTGATTGAGAAAGGGTGTGAGGAGTGTCCCAAGAGTGAGGATGTTTGGTTAGAGGCGTGTAGGCTTGCTAGCCCTGATGAAGCTAAGGCTGTGATTGCCAAGGGAGTCAAGACTATACCCAATTCGGTGAAGTTGTGGATGCAGGCTGCAAAACTGGAGCATGATGATTTGAATAGGAGCAGAGTGTTGAGGAAAGGGTTGGAACACATTCCTGATTCTGTTAGGCTATGGAAGGCGGTCGTGGAGCTGGCAAATGAAGAAGATGCAAGACTTCTGCTTCACAGGGCTGTGGAGTGTTGTCCCTTGCACATTGAATTGTGGCTTGCACTTGCAAGATTGGAAACTTATGACAATGCTAAGAAGGTCCTCAATAAGGCAAGAGAAAAGCTATCAAAGGAGCCAGCCATTTGGATCACTGCGGCCAAGTTAGAAGAAGCTAACGGGAATACCTCCATGGTTGGGAAGATTATTGAAAGAGGTATAAGGGCTTTGCAAAGGGAAGGGTTAGCGATTGATAGAGAAGCGTGGATGAGAGAAGCTGAAGCTGCTGAGCGTGCAGGGTCTGTTGCAACTTGCCAAGCAATCATTCGGAACACGATTGGGATTGGTGTGGAGGAAGAGGATAGAAAGCGGACATGGGTTGCTGATGCAGAGGAATGCAAAAAACGGGGTTCGATTGAGACAGCCAGAGCTATTTATGCTCACGCACTTACTGTGTTCTTAACCAAGAAGAGCATATGGCTCAAAGCAGCACAACTTGAAAAGAGCCATGGAACTAGGGAATCTCTTGATGCTTTGCTGCGTAAAGCGGTGACGTATCGACCACAAGCTGAAGTCTTGTGGCTTATGGGAGCCAAGGAGAAGTGGCTTGCTGGGGATGTGCCTGCTGCCCGTGCCATCCTCCAAGAAGCTTATGCTGCTATACCCAATTCTGAAGAAATTTGGCTTGCTGCATTTAAACTTGAATTCGAGAACCATGAACCTGAGAGAGCTAGAATGCTTCTTGCCAAAGCCCGAGAAAGGGGAGGCACAGAAAGAGTGTGGATGAAATCAGCAATTGTTGAGAGAGAGTTGGGGAACCTTGATGAGGAGAGGAAGTTACTTGATGAGGGATTGAAGCGGTACCCTAGCTTCTTTAAATTGTGGTTGATGCTTGGACAACTAGAGGAACGGCTTGGTCATTTAGAAAAAGCCAAGGAGGCTTATGACTCAGGTCTGAAGCACTGCTCCAATTCTATTCCACTCTGGCTTTCTCTTGCTAATCTAGAAGAGAAGATGGTTGGGCTGAGTAAAGCTCGTGCAGTTCTCACGATGGGCAGAAAGAAGAATCTTCAGAATCCTGAATTGTGGCTTGCTGCTGTTCGAGCTGAATTGAGGCATGGCAATAAGAAGGAAGCTGATATCTTGATGGCAAAGGCTTTGCAGGAGTGTCCCAATAGTGGTATCTTGTGGGCTGCATCTATTGAGATGGTTCCCCGTCCCCAACGGAAGACCAAGAGTATGGATGCCCTCAAGAAATGTGATCATGATCCCCATGTCATTGCTGCTGTGGCCAAGTTATTTTGGCATGATAGGAAGGTTGATAAAGCTAGGAATTGGCTCAACAGGGCAGTGACACTTGCTCCAGATATTGGGGATTTCTGGGCTTTATACTACAAATTTGAACTTCAACATGGGACTGAGGAGGATCATAAGGATGTACTGACAAGGTGCGTTGCTGCAGAACCAAAGCATGGTGAAAAATGGCAACCTATTTCAAAGGCTGTGGAGAACTCTCACCAACTAACTGAAGCTATCTTGAAGAAAGTGGTGGTTGCTCTTGGAAAGGAAGAGAGTGCAGCCGAAAATAATAAACACTAGTTCTGGCTTGTCTTTTCCAGGTTATGTCTTGACATATAAATTTTCATCTGTGTTCTTGTGCGTTTTCCTTTTGGATTGTTAAGACTCCCTTGTAGATTTGTTTGATTCGTATCTGACTGGATTTAGTTATGACAATTGCCCTCTTTATGATTTCCGTTGTGCGATTTTCTGCAGTTCCGCTCTTTGGAGCATAGAAACAGCTTATCGCTTGCCTGCTTGGACTTGAACACGACGACAACCACTATGTTACTGTGCCTTGTTCTTTTATCCTATGATGCAACGGGTACTTCTGGATTTCCTACTTGAGTTTTGTATGTGAATTGACAAAATTATTCATGCGAATGTTTTTCACATAGCCTTCCAAGTCCATTACTTTTCTGTCATATTATATGCATTTTCTTTTATATCCTTTCATTTTTCTGCTTGGTTTGTGGTTTCAGTTTATAGTAGGGGATTCCTAGGTGATAGGGTTTTCTATAAAATTTAGGCTCAAGGTCTGATAGAGATGGGCTAGATTATGGAAAGGGGAACTAGGGCATTTAGTTGTGTATTCTTTTAATGTGTGTTCAAGTGTCAGGGATTAGGATTTACTAAATTGATGGAACAAAGTAGCTACTTGAAGACTAGAAGCTGTCTTTTAAGAATTTCGGGGTAGTTTAGGGGAAGATTTAATGATGAAATGTGCTAACTTCCGGTAAGCTTATAGGGAACTTCTCAATACCCAGTTTGTATCTGAGTTTTGTTGAGCAGTCTTGGTGAATCGACCGAGAACTGCTTTAGTTCTCCTGACAAAAGTTACATCAGAAGCTAAATCAAGTGTTTCCGAAAAACACAGATAGGATGCTATTTAAAGTTATATGCAGTAGTTTGATCCATCATTTAATGGCCACTGAAAATTGGGTGTGGTTATGCATTTTCTGGTCCATTGAATTTATTTGAATCAACTCCCAGCTTATTGAGCTGTAGGCTTTCATTGGATCAGTTTTTATTGACAAGCTCTTGAACTGATAGGATTCTCCGTGATCTTTCCTTCCGTGAACAAAGGCAGTCTTCTATAAGCTAATGAAGTCTGGTAAGCTGGCTTGTATTCTGTTGGGATTTTGTGATATGCTGGTGCATTCTATCATATTAAATGCAGTTTGTTGTATTATGTCCTCTGTCCTTTGTTTTTCTTTTTTGGTGGTTGTCCGGGTTTGTGGTTTATGTTTGTAGAAGGGGTTGCCTTGGTGGTCGGGTTGTCTTTGTAATCTAGGCTCAATCACAAAGTCACTAAATTTTGCATCCTTGCATGCATCTGGTTGTGCATTCTACACTCAAGATTGACAATACTAGGGTACATGGTCGTGCCCTTAATGTTCATGTACTTGACATTTGATATGGAAACGTTAAAGGGATTGGTCTTTCGGCAACCCTTTAAAGGTGATGGGCAAAATAATGGCCTCAGAAACCAAATTAGGGAGGGTGCGTGAAAACCAAGCCAACTCTCAATCCTAAACCAAGGGCATTCTCCATCACGCAGGTCATCTTCTCGACATGGATTACGGAGTTACCATTGCTGGTGGTGACACAGTTATCGACCTTATTTCTGAAGACTGCACTGTTGCTTCAACCTCAATGTCTGGGAAATTCAAGTGGACCAACTATATATTTTCCTTTTGGTATCACAATGGTTTGTTCTGCCTAGTAGAAAAGCCTAATCCGGCCACCACCTACAAAGTCAGAGTATGTAACGCAGGCTCCAACAAAGGGCATCCATCCAGACAAGGTAAAGTTCATCCAATTATTTGAAATCCGATCCCATTAAGTCATTACCAATAGAAGAAGAAGATAATTAGCTCGCCACCAAGCGGAAACATAATTAATTAACATAGTTTAAGGATTTTACGGGCCAATTAGTGCCGAAGCGAAGGCTAGCAGCACCAAAAGTAGAAATATTCACCTTCAAGGTTAGAAATGGAGAAATGTTTGCAACGGTAAAGAGCACGTGGTATGCCGATGTGGTATCCATAGATGCAAATCTAGAGAATTATAATGGATTAGCATAAAGTTTTGATTAGATACACGACTCTGCGACACCCCAAACAAGAACATGAGTGACAGCCCTTTAGGCTCTAGCTAATATAACAGATAAGCACAAAGGATAACTATTAGTAAAACTTACAACAAGAACAAATTCATCTATTCATCCCAGCTATCTTCATTACAAAACCATTGAATATGACGAGGAAGCTCACCCTCAAAGCATGCTCGGGAGCTCCTGTGAACCCTCATCTACACCAGGTAAAGAGCAATCGAACAAGATGCTTCCAGAATTTGATTTGAACTCTCAACCAATAGCCAATTTGTCAAAAGCAAACTGCCAAACTTTCTTGAACTAAATTATATCAGTAAACTACCAATTCCTTTGGTCTTTGGGTTTGAAGAGGCGTATCATAATTCAAGCTTCTTGTAACTTCAAAGAAATGTGTCTAACAGCTTCTTCAGGTATCCGTACAAGAACACCATGCCCTAGATTGAGAATGTGTCCCCTGGGCCCTGCAGACCTCACCACCTTGAATATATTGAGTTAGTTTCAGAATTATACACAACTGAGAATTGAAAAGAAATCAAAGCCATAAATTCCTTTGTCAATCCATATAGAATATAGTAGAAGTTGGCAATCATTTGAGAAAATCTTTCATTTAAATGAAAATATGAGCCAGTAAATGTTTGGGGTTAGTGTTGGAAAAATGGCTCACCTAAGGTTACAAGAATCGAAGGGAGCGACGGCCAGGTCGCAGTTTGGGCCGGTCGTGAAGCTACGGTGTAAAAGCGATCGGTCGCGAGTTTGAGCGGACCGGTCGCTTCAGCAGATTCAAAGCGAAGCTACGGTATAAAGCGACCGCCGCGAGTTTTGAAGCGGCCGTCATACGCCTTTTCGTCTTGTTTTTCAGCACGTTTTGCATCCTCTTGGATGCAAATTGGTCCCTACCAATTACATGCAACCCCAGCGTTGGTATAAGTCCAAGGCACGGTTGGCAAACCACTAGAAAAGTCCTAAACATTGATTAGGTAGGTTAGTGGGTTGTATGATAGCCTATCTCTTTATGCTTTCACGAAATTAGGGATCCATGTTTTGAGGTAGGTGGTTTGTTGCATGTGGGTGGCTCCTTTTCTCTATCTTTAAGTAGATACAAAGGAGCTGGAGCAAGTGCTAAGTGTTGTATTCAGATTTGGAAAGCCAAGAGAGAGAGAGAGCATCTTGTATCAAGTGAGTGAGCTAAGGGTGAGAGAGAAAAGCAGGATAGTGAGCTTGGGTTCTAAGGGGGTTTCCATTGAAACCAAATCTGTAACTCCTTCTTCATTATTGATATTTCTCAGGGGATCACCAAGAGGACGTAGGCAAATTCAACCTCTATAAATACTTGTGTTCATTGTTCTTGGTTATTTTACGATAGTGTGTGTGTGTGTGCAACAAGTTCATCCTTGAGCTTGTCCAAAGTCCATCAACAACAAGGTCCTGTTAAGGGAGTGAGTTGGTCTTAATTCACAACAAGTGGTATCAATTGTGATTGGCGACTTTGCTAGTTCTTTCTTTGGAGTGCTAGTGTGTTGAAGATGGCAAGTGACAAGGAAGTTGAGAGTGGTAGCAGATTCCACGGCCAGTGAAGCAACCACAAGCAACAAGCATGAAGGTGGAGCTAAAGCCTTTCACGGGGAAGGAGAACTTCACTCTTTGGCAACGAAGGATGAAATCAGCCCTCACACAACAACACCTCCACGTTGTGTTGGTTGGAAAGGAAAGGAAGCCAACAAGCATGACGAGATGATGAGTGGAGTGTACTTGATGAGTTAGCTAGAGGAGCTATCGAAAACTACCTCTCCGATGAGGTGCTCATCAACGTAATGAAGGATACGACAAAGCAAACATGGAGAAGCTCGAAGAGATGTTTGCGGGGAAGTCACTATCCAACAAGCTCTTCCTCAAGGAAGAACTCCTAAATCTCAAGATGGAGGAGGGAGGAAATCTAATGGAACATTTAAGTAGTTTCAATAGATGTGTTGCTGACTTGCAGAGAATGGAAGTTAACTATAGTTCGGAGGATAAGGCTCTAATGTTGCTCACATCCTTACCTCCGTCCTATAAACACTTTCGAACCACTCTTATGTTCGGGAAGGTCACTCTGGATTTTGAGCTCGTGGTGCAAGACATCATGACACACCATAGGATGGCTCAACGTTCGGGAGAGAACTCTCAAGGTGAAGGTCTAGTTGCAAAATACCGGAGAGAGAGGTCGTTCAAAGAAGCAAGATGGCAAGAAAGGCAACGGAGGAAGGTCAAATCCAAGGCAAAAGAAGGTTGTTTCGAATGTGGGTCAAAGGAGCATTGGAAAAGAAATTGCCCCATATGGAAGGAGAAGAAGAACAAAGGGAAGAATGCAGCCAACACAGTGGAAGAAGTCACGAGAAAGTGATGGTGAGCTTTTATGTGTTAATAGCAATGTTAAAACTAATGCATTTGCTAATTCTTCAAGGTGTTCCTCTTCCGATTGGATTTTGGATTTCGGATGCTCATACCATATGTGCTCAAACAAGGAGTGGTTTGACACATATGAAAAAAGAAAGAAGGTGGTGAAGTTATGATGGGGGGATGGCTCGGTTTGTAGAGTCAAAGGCATGGGTACAATCAAGGTGAAGATGCATGATGGGGTGTTAGGGACGCTTGGAATGGTAAGGCACATTCCAAAGTTGCGTAAGAATCTCATTTCCCTTGGAACTCTTGATAAGAATGGTTATTCATTTAAAGCAAATGGAGGGAAACTCATAATCTCAAAAGGTTCACTTGTGATTATGAAAGGAGAGATTCAACCTAATTGTCTATATAGATTGTGTGGTACTACAATAGCAATTGGAGCATTTGTATCCACAAGCAAGGACTCGGAGGATGAAACTCGCCTTTGGCATTTGAGGCTAGGGCACATGAGTGAGAGGGGGCATGCAGGAACTACTGGCAACCGAAAGTTGTTGAAAGGTGTTCAAAGTTGCAAGCTTGAGTTCTGCAAATATTGTACCATGGGAAAGCAATCTAAGGTGGCTTTCAAGCAGCGAAACAAAGAGGAAGGAAGCACGGGGGTGCTAGATTATATTCACACGGATGTATGGGGGCCATCACCGGTTAAATCAAAGGGTGGGCCTAAGCTACTTACGTGACTTTCTTGGATGATTTTTCCGTGAAGGTTTGGGTCTACTTCATGAAGGAGAAATCTGAGTCTTCACCAAATTCAAGGAGTGGAAGGCAGAGTAGAGAACCTAGCAGGAAGATCAAGATCTAAGGAGTGACAATGGTGGTGAATATAAAGACAACAAGTTCCTTGAGTTTTGCAGGAATGAAGGCATTAAGAGGCACTTTATCAGAAGAAGACGCCCCAACAAAATGGAGCTGCGGAGAGGATGAATAGAACTCTCATGGAGGCGTGAGAGATGCATGAGGATTCATGCGGGATTGCCCGAGACATTTTGGGGCGAGTCCGCGTTAACCATGCAGCCTATTTGGTTAACCGATCTCCTTCCAAAAATCTTGAGTTCAAATGTGCAGGAGGTATGGTCTAATAAGTCAATTGATTATACTAATCTTAAGGTGTTTGGATGCAGTGCATATGCACTTATTCCAAGTGATGAAAGATCAAGTTGAAGCCAAAGTCTCTTGAATGCATTTTCATCGGATTTGAGAGCGGTGTGAAGGGCTACAAGCTGTATGGGATCATGTGAACCTAAAGAAGATACTCGGCGAGGATGTTGTGTTTGATGAGAAGACCATGCCTATGAACAAAGTCAAGAATTGAGAGGCAAAGGAGGATGTTGTTGGGAAAGAAACAACCATTGAAGTTCCACTCAAGAAGGTGTTCAAGAAAACTTCACAAAACATAAGCTGAAGGCGTTCGTAAGGAGGTGGAGTACGACATTGAGGAGGAAGATGCAGGCAACAACAACAACAAACTCAAGAAGAAGAAGAAGAGGCTCAAGAGCAGGTGGAGCCATCATCTATAGCTCGGTCCGGGCCCAAGAGAACCATCAAACCACCTCAAAGGTTTGGATGGGACAAGGATGCGATTCACTATGCTTTGAATGCTAGTGAAGAAGAACCAACCACGTTCCAAGAGGCTGTTGAGAATGAGGAGCAGGAAAGTTGGATGGAAGCTATGATGCAAGAGATGGAATCTCTACACCAAAACTCAGTTTGGGAGTTAGTTCCTAAACCCAAGAATCGCAAGCTTATTGTGGCAAATGGGTGTTTAGGAAGAAAGAAGAAATGCATGAGAAGGAGCCACCATATTCAAAGCTCGATTGGTGGCCAAGGGTACTTGCAAAGGAGGGAGTTGATTATGATGAAATCTTCTCTCCGGTATGAAACACACTTCTATAAGGCTACTACTATCCATAGTAGCACAAGAGAACATGGAGGTGGAGCAAATGGATGTGATTTGCTTTCCTCCATGGTGATTTGGAGAAAACATCTACATGAGCCAACCTCAAGGGTTCATTGAAGCAAACAAGGAAAATCTGGTTTGCAAGCTGAAAAAGTCTCTCTATGGGTTGAAGCAATCTCCAAGGCAATGGAACAAGCGCTTCGACTCTTTCATGATGAAGATTGGATATAGAAGATGTGAATCGATTGCTGTGTATATACTCATGTATTCAAGGATGGTAATCTCATCCTTTTGCTTCTTTATGTTGATGACATGCTAATTGCATGTAAAGACATGTCAAAAATTCGAGGAATTGAAGACATTGCTTGGAAAGGAGTTTGACATGAAGGATCTTGGTTACGCACAAAAGATCCTAGGGATGGAAATAAGGAGAGACGGGGTTGGAGGCAAGCTATGGCTGTCACAAAGTAAGTACATTACCAAAGTACTTGAAAAATTCAATATGTTGGATTGCAAACCCGTGTCTACTCCTTTGGCGGAGCATTTTAAGTTAAGTGCACAAGGAATGTCCTTCCACGGAGGAGGAGAAGGAAGAAATGAGCAAGTTCCATATGCAAGCTTGGTAGGGTGTCTCATGTATGCAATGGTTTGCACACGCCCGACCTAGCTCAAGCCGTGAGTGTGGTGTCCAAGATACATGGCGAATCCAGGGCAAACTTCATTGGACAGCAGCGAAGTGGATTCTCGGGTACTTGAAGGGCACTAAGAGGCTTGGAATATTGTTTGCAAGACAACAAGGAAAAGCATGTGTGTCGGGGTATGTAGACTACGATTATGCAGGAGATTTAGACAAGAGGAGATCCACCACGGGATATGTTTTCACTTGTGGTGGAGGACCGATTAGTTGGAAGCGATTACTACAATCGGTTAGTGCCTTGTCTACTACTGACGGAGTATATATGGCTCACGGAAGCTTGAAGAAGCGGTATGGCTGAAGAGATTGGCAAAGGAATTGAATAGCCCAAGACATGGTGGTGATTCAAAGTGACAGGTCAAAGTGCAATTTGCTTGGTCAAGAATCAAGTGTATCATGGAAGGTCCAAACACATTGATGTCCCGTACCCGGATAAGGGATTGGGTGAATGATGGAGACATCACGGTAATGAAGGTTCATACATCGGAGAATGCTTGAGATTGTCTCACAAAGCCGATCACGATGCAAAGTTCAAGCATTGCTTGAGCTTGCTCAATCTTGTTCCATGCTAGAGATTGAGGTGGAGTTCTTGGGAGTTATCGGGACGATTCTCAAGAAGATAAAGATGTCTGGAAGGCAATAATCTTCTCAAAGAGCTTAGGCTCGCCATGGTGAGATTGTTGGAAAAATGGCTCACCTAAGGTTACAAGAATCGGAGGAGCGACCGGTCGCAGTTTGGGCGACCGTGCATTGGCTACTGATGTAAAGCGACTGTCGCAGAGTTTTGAGCGACGGTCGCTTCGAGCAGATTCAAAGACTGAAGTTCACGGTATAAAAGCGACGATCGCGAGGTTTGAGGCGACGGTCCATGCGCCTGCGTCTTTGTGCTGTTTTTTCTGCGTTTTCTGTCACTCTCTTCGAGATGCAAATTGGTCCCTACCAATTCACATGCAACCCCAACGTTGGTATAAGTCCAAGACAGGTTGGCAAACCACTAGAAAAGTCCTAAACATTGATTAGGTAGGTTAGTGGGTTGTATGATAGCCTATCTCTTTATGCTTTCTGAAATTAGGGATCCATGTTTTGAGGTAGGCTGGTTTGTTGTTGTAATGGTGGCTCCTTTTCTCTATCTTTAAGTAGATACAAAAGGAGCTGGAGCAAAGTGCTAAGTGTTGTATTCAGATTTGGAAAGCCAAGAGAGAGAGAGAGAGCATCTTGTATCAAGTGAGTGAGCTAAGGGGTGAGAGAAAAACAGATAGTGAGCTTGGGTTCTAAGGGGTTTCCATTGAAACCAAATCTGTAACTCCTTCTTCATTATTGATATTTCTCAAGGGGATCACCAAAGAGGACGTAGGCAAATTGCTGAACCTCTATAAATACTTGTGTTCATTGTTCTTGGTTATTTTCTGATAGTGTGTGTGTGTGTGCAACAAGTTCATCCTTGAGCTTGTCCAAAGTCCATCAACAACAAGGTCCTGTTAAGGGAGTGAGTTGGTCTTAATTCACAACAGTTAGGACTAAATCTCAACCAATTGCCACGAGCTTAATACTGTCCAACTTTTAGTTCTACAGACAGAAGTTAGAGAAGTCGACGCTAAAAAATATTTTGGCAATTGCCTACAACTGAATGAATCAATGGTCATATTGCAGGCCGAGTTTTGAATAAAACTAGCTACATGGGAGTTCAATGATGTTTCCATAACAAACCTTTGAATCTCTTCAGTCACTTGGAAAACAATATAATCTGATATTGCCTGTGTGAAATGAGAAAGAAGAGCCCTCAATACCTTTAAATCTCTTCCGACTACTTCTGATGAAAATTTGCTGTCGAAAACGAGTATTTCCGATGGAAAAATGCCTTTACCGACTGCAAAGTGCCCTCGCTAAAAGCAATGGCTCCTTATCCTAGCAATTATGCAAGGTGCCGTACAAAACCCAAAACAGCAGCATGCCCACCAACCAGAATGAAAGAATAACTGAGTGATATGTATAATCAAACATGTAAAAATTAAAGCCAAACTAGTACAGTTGCTCTTCTTTTTCAAGCTGGTGGATATCAAATAATTACCTCCTTCCGCAATATCTTTAAGGATTCCCCAACAAATGAAGTTTCCCGAAATCAATTGGATGCGAAGTCTTCAAGCCCTCTACAAATGCAAGTAGAGGAGTAAGTATGTCAGAGAAAATAATCACTCCATCAGGATGGAAAAGCTTCCCAAGGATGCAAATAAATTTCCACAATGAGATCAGTTTGTCTCTGACCTCTCTCTGAACGCTGGATATTTCTCAGCAAGCTTTCTATAAACAGCCATACACCTTCCTGCTTGGCGCATCGTCAATGCTGGAGGCCGACTTACAGAATCTCCTTTTGGAGCCTTAACCAAGAGCGGATCTGGGAGGAGGGAAGGAAATGCAAGCTTTATTTCACAATAAAAACAAATAGTTAGAGAGAATTTGCTAAAATTAATACATCAAACGAGAGAAGTTAAAATATTAGGGCAAGGCTCAACAATGTTTGTTGCCAGTATCAGTATGCACCAGCATTTTATGAAAAGTAATGACCAAAGACGCTTGCAGAGAAGGCTCACACACACTAACATGTATCTATAATTGTTTAGCCTTGAAATCAAAAATCAACCTCAACACCACCTAACCTTATTTCCATCTCAGCCAAGGCAGATAGGCAACACATATTGTCCATAACAGACTCAACCAAAAGGTATGATGTTTATAATGAATTTTTTTGACTAAGAGACTAGCACAGTTGCTCTCTATGGTTCATGGAATATAAAATAAAGGGTTATTTGTTCAAAAATCTCCTATGGTTTACAAATTGTCTCAGATTGTCCCATGACTTTTATAATTGTTCAATTTCCCCCACCCTCCCCCTGCGAATTTCCATTCTGTTACTAAGGTTGACTCATTCTGTTAGTTTTCAGATAAAAACTGTAAATTCATGGGTATTTTGATAAATTTTAACTATTAAAAATTAAAATTTTCAAATTAAAATATGAATAAAATATTAAAACCCAAAAAATAAAAATAAAACACACTCTCCCCCCTATCTCTCTCTCTTTCCTCTGCGCTCTCCCTCTCCCCAATCGATTTGTTCTCCTCTCCCATGACCGCCACCCACAAGCTCCAACCCCCAAACCCATCCCACAGCCACCCTTCACCCCAGCCAACAACCACAACTTCCAGAACCTGAACACCACCTTTGCCCCCTCCCTCCACCTAGAAATCATCCGGTGGACTCTAGGCTTTCACAAGGGATGAAATCCCCCCCATTCCCCCATAACCACCACTCTCTTTGCAAATTAAAAAAACCAACAAATTGGAAAAAAAAAAATTGAACATTGTTTGCATATGTTGCAAGTGGTGGGTTAGATGTGTCTATATTTTTGGGTGTCGTGAGAATTTTTTTGTAGCTAGGCTCTGGTTGCTGGGTAGGGAGGAGGATGGGTGGTTGTGGTCTCTCAACAATAACAAAGGGAAATCGGGGCAGATGTAAGACTTGTGAGCTTGGGGAAGTAAGAACGGTGAGCAATCCCACATCGCTCGGGAAGGGAAAGGTGAAGTGCCTTATATGTGTGGGCACTTCTCCTCCTAGCACGAGGCCTTTTGGGAGCTCACTAGATTCGAATTCTTTGGAACTTTGAAGTTAAGCGAGTTGGGGCTAGAGCAATCCCAGGAATGGGTAACCCATTGGAAAGTTGTTCGTGAGTTCCCAGAAACAAAACCGTGATGGCAGGGCCCAAAGCAGACAATATCGTGCTAGGAGAGTCAAGTCGTGACATAATTGTATCAGAGCTGGACCCCGACCGGAAGTGTGCCAGCGAGGACGTTGGGCCCCAAGGGGGGTGGATCGTAAGACCTGTGAGCTTGGGGAAGCAAGAATGGTGAACAATCCCACATCGCTCGGGAAGGGAAAGGTGAAGTGCCTTATATGTGTGGGCACTTCTCCTCCTAGCACGAGGCCTTTGGGAGCTCACGACTGGATTCCTTAGAACTCCGAAGTTAAGCGAGTTGGGGCTAGAGCAATCCCAAGATGGGTGACCCACTGGGAAGTTGCTCATGAGTTCCCAGAAACCGTGAGGGCAGAGCCCAAAGCGGACAATATCGTGTTATGAGAGTCAGGTTGTAATGGCAGGAGCAAGGGGTCTGGGTGGTTGTTGGGTTGGGGTTCTGGGTTCGTTGGGGGGTTCATGGATTTTCTTTTCTTCACTTTTCTGTAGTGCATGCTTGGGGTGGAGGTGGGGGCACCGAGGTTCTGGTTTTGTGGGGGTTGTGGTTGTTGGCTGGGGTGAAAGGTGGTTGTGGGATGGGTTTGGGGGTTGGAGCTTGTGGGTGGTGGTCATGGGAGAATGGGTGGAGAATAAATCGATGGGAGAGAGAGAGAGAGAGAGATAGAGTTTTTATTATAAATTTTTTTGAATTTTTTTAGTTTTTAATATTTTATTCATATTTTAATCAATTTAAAAATTACAAAAATTAAAAAATATGGGATTTAACGGTTTTTATCTAAAAACTAATGGAATTTGGCAACCTTAGTAACGAAATGAAAGTTCAGGGGGGAAATTGAGCCATTATAAAAGTCATGGAGCAATTTTAGACAATTTGTAAACTACATGGAGTATTTGAACAAATAAGCCTAAAATAAAAATGGAATTTCATTGATGTAATATATTTCTCACCCATTTTCTTCCAGATACCTATAACTTTTCATTTTAGTACTAAGTTGTCAGGCCCTTGTTTGGGCTTGGTTCTACACAATTAATATTAAAGCAATATTGGGCCACGTTGATGGTTTGGGCTCTAATTGTGATCAAATATTCAGGCCTTTTATATAGCTAATATTAGGGAATTATTTTTTAATTGATAATTACCTAATTAGAATGGATATTCTTGCCGATTAATTGACAGCAAAGGCAATGAATTAGATAATTGATTGTAATCTAATTCTCATCGTGACTGATAGATTCATATTTTGCATATATAATCTATCTCTATTTGTATTGTTTTCTTGTAAAATTATTTAGTTTAATGTGTTTAGTGAAGATTTTGTAGGCAATCATTCCTAGTAAGGGTTTGGAGCTGAAACTATGATTTTGGAAGCTTAAGGAATCAAAATGGGTGGAATTATCAACTCAACAAAATCTCAAGAACTCACTTTGTCATTTCATCAAACACCTAGAGTGTATCTGTGCAAATGTCAATTTATATCCACAACTTGTCTCAGACCAACGCCAGAGAGTTTGAGTTAGAAAAGTTACTATCATGTTAGAGCTGAGGTTTTGTACTTGTGCTACCATCGTCATTTGCTAAAATTGAATGAAGGAGGAACTTGGCTAGAGTAGAAGAGATGAAATCTGAAAGTCTTTACCTTTCAATATGGTCTCTACTTGCTGAGCTCAAAGTCAGATTTTATTATGCCAACTTTATTTGACATCTACTAATAATTCTATGAGTGGTTGTCAAAGGGAATTGAAAAGCTAGGGCATGTGTTGAGCACCCAAGATTGGTGCGAATTTGTTGAGCCAAAAGGATATTGAGTTGCATGTTGTGGTACCACCAACCATAAGTTGGAGAACCCATTTTTTGCATTTGCTGCGATGTCAATACATGGGTTGAGGGATTATCAACTTGGGCTCTACTAGTTTTGTCAAATTCCATTTAACCCATGGGCCAATTTTATATGTTTTCTACTTGGAATTGGTTTCCAATAATTCCCTCTTTCGTTCTGCATCTTCTTTTCAGTTTAGGTATTCCTGTGGGCTTTCCTATTTTCCCTCTACTTTCCAATTATTCTCTAAAAACGAATAATTGAGGACTCATCTGAGTCGAATTGAAGTTTAATAAAACAAAGTGCTTTAGTTTATAGACACTATATATTTTACTAATTAGGAAAATACAAATTCAATTAACTTAATTAAGAAAAGGCCAAAGAATAAAAAAGTAAGATGTAATTTTACAATTATGCATTACAAAAAACTAAAAATTACAAAATATGTCATTATGCAAATTTTAAATAATTCATTTTAAACCAAAAGACAACTGTCACCTTTTCCTCCATTCTTATTTCTTCCCCATCTATGTTGCTGAAATTTTCCTTTCTTTTATTTTTATTTTTTTCCTTTCCTTTTTATTCCTTCTGTTCCACCATTTTAAGTTTGTTGCTCTGTTTCTTTTGTTTTTCCGTTTTCTCTTTTTTTTTGTTCTATTGTTTTTTCCTAACTTGTTTATGTTTTCCAAAAAAAAAACTGATTCCTTACTCAAAACCATAAATTAGTCACACATCAATGCAGAAGAACTCGGCCAAAATCATTATTAAAAATAACAGACGGAAAAGTTATGCTTTATTCCCATGGATGAAAACAACAGGAAGAGACAAAGTCAAATTCATTTTAAACCAAAAAGTAGTACCTAATACAATAATGTAATATAAAAAATATCAAAATTACACAAAATGCCACTCCTAAGGCAAGCACACTATAAAGAAACAAAGTCAAATTCTCCTCTGTCTGAGAATCAACAACTCCAAAATTAAGAGGATAAAACCTGCAAAACAAAACCAAAAGCACAGTGTAAGAATAACATAAAGCGCATTATGAGAAAAACATAAACTGCATTGCAGACATAAAATACGATTCTATGTTAAAGTCTTTAAGAATCAACACTTCAACCAAGAATCAGGTTAATCGCTTATGGCTCGTGGGTATATCCCTTATGTTTCATATATTTTTCAACTAGGTCAACTTATGCAGCATTACCACTACATAAACGAAATTTCCTTATTCCTTATTATGTGAAACAATGACAAGCTTTTTCCGCCCTCCATCCCACATTTCCACATTTGAAGCGCTTTCCGGTGGCTCGTCCCCGATTGGAGCCATGGGCTACCCGTCGATGCTTCATATCCTCCTTACCCAAAGTGACTTAGTGATTAAAGGTAGCTAAACCCAACGTCATCCCATAGGCTATGTTTCTACTATCCCAAATTTCCAGCGACAAACATTATCTAGTTAAAAATTGACTCCAACTAAAAGGACTATAAGATTTCAAAATTCATAAACAAGCATTAATTTGCCAAAAGGCACCAAGTTTGAACAGACACGGTGACATAAAGCGCATTGCAGAAACATAAAGCGTAATGCGAGGAAAACATAAACCCGCATTGCGAGAAAAACATAAAGCTGCAATGCAAAAAACATAAGGCAATGGAGGTGCTTTCATGTTTGTGATAGGAAAGATGAAAATGAACAAAACCAAAAGAAGCACTGCGCAATAAGATTAAGTAATAAACAACAAGCATCTCTATCCTAAGAAGCGCAATATGATCTCAAGTTTCCGAGGACGAAATTGAAAATATAGCTAGAAACAAAACAAAATTGAAATATGCATTGCTGCAAACTAAATAATTTAGACAATGCAAACTCCATAAGTACAAAGAGAAGGGAATCAAATCAACACTAATCAAATCAAATCAAAGCAAACTCCACTATTTTTGAAATTAAAAACATGGGTTTAAAGGCTCCACTAAAGAACCCTATCTATTATCATCTAAATAATGCCACCAGGTTTTTAGCTAGAAGAAGAAGCTATCACTCTAATACATTCATAAACGAAAACAAAACACAACAAAATAGCCACAGTTCGATCTCAAAACAATACCGCTTGAAGCCGAACAAAAAATATCAAGATAAGTCCATTTCCAAGTAATTCAATCGCATAACATCAAAAACCGGACCACATCAGTTCAAAAACAACACAATAATTAGCATAGGTTCGAATTACCATAGGATACGAAGATCTATTAGGCGAGTCACGAAATCACAGGAAGAGCCTTTGAGCTTTGTGAATCCATGGCTTGTCGATCCTCGATTGCTTCTCGAGGGACCGAAAACGCCTTATGTGCCAGCAATCTTGACACAAGGCGAGCCATGGTCGTCATCGATTGCATCTCCTTGGAAATAATGTCACTTGATGCATTCAACATATATATTACCACCTTTGTGTTAATACAGGATCGGAAACTAAAGAAAAGAAATTATCCAAATAGACACAACAAACTTTCTAATTGTAGGAATCTAAAAATCTATCAGACCATTAAAAACTTACTATGAGGGCCATCCTTTTAAAGTCAAATTGTTACCTCCCGGTTGATCCTGAAACAAAAGACACTAACATGTAAGCTACAAGCATAATTATACAATACCAACACAATCCTTTTAAACTCTTTGCAACTCTGATTGTGCAACTTGTGCCTTAGCAGAGAACTCACAATCGCCATGCGCTTGCAGACACGGCAATAAACTTGAAACTTGCATTTCCCGGAGGATCTTATACCGAAGCCGGTCAAGATCTCGCATCAACGGCCTCCAATTGTCGTTGGCTTGCCATCAACCAATCTTAACGGCCAAGCTCAAGCTTTTAGCTCTTTGATCGGCGAGTCCGGTGTTTTAATCTGGTTTTTGATGATGGGGCTCTACTTTGATGCATCAAGACGAGGAAGAAGATAGGGATCGCTTCAGCCGACGTCATGGAGAGAGAGAGGTGAGATCTGATTTTGACTAATGCTTTTAAATGAAAAAGGGTAAAATTGTATTTTAACTTTATAATTTAGACAGGCCCAATGAATCTAGGCCTCCTCTTTGGGCTAATCCAAAATAACAATTCTTTCACCTATAATTAAGTGTTTCTATGAATTTTGATGAAATTGGAGATGTATATTTGAGTCTTTTCTAACCTGATGTGGTTTATGTGTTTGCATAGGAATGAGAATGTAACTAATCCCATTTTCATTCCTTTTTTTAAAGTTGTCTTCGGCTCTAATTTCCTTTGTTTTTTGTAAAAGCATATTCGGATTGCTGCAAGAGACTTTGAAATTGATGGCAAAGAAGACAGTAGCAGGACGCTTTGATGTCCAAGCAGACGTATGCAATTAGGCTTTGATGTAATGAGATTGGTTTTAAATAAAGACGTATGCAATTAGTTATTGCATCTGTTTCAAATTCCCTTTAATGGTTAACTAATTTTGATCATTCTTATCAAGAAGCTTTTTTTTTTAATCACGCAACTTACGAAGTTCCTTATTTTTTTCGCAATTGTATTTTGCTAGATGTCTATATCAACAATTTTAATTTTTTATCGCCTTTATTTTTCTAGATGTCTGTCTGAACAGTTTTTTTTTGTTCTTTTATCGCATGTAAATTGTTGAGATGGACATCTAGAAAAATAAGAACGAAAAAAAATTAAAATTGTTGATATAGGCATCTAGCAAAATACAATTGCGAAAAAATAAAAACGGAACTTTATAAGTCGCGCGTAGCGCCCGTGATTAAAAAAAAGCCTCTCACACGCGCGGAAGAGCATGCAGAGGGCTAGTCAATAAGAAAATGTTATGTGTCAAAACTAAAATAAAATCAATATTAGTAAGCAATGTAAATTATGATTTGATTCAATTCGACCTATTTCAATGTAACCAGTGAACCAAACCCATATGAATGAGTTTGGTTTGACCAGTTTTTCGACCGCCCATATCTTAAACAATAGTTAAAGGAGATGCGTAACAAGTTTTTTCACCTCTTATGGTTTAGGGGATGGGTGGCTCTAGATTTTCATCTTCGACGCTAGAGTTGGAGGTGTAGTGGCGGTGATGGGAGGAAGAACGCTTCGTGATTTTTTGTTTAAGTTAAATTATTATCTTATGCAGTAAAACTAAAATAAAGTTCATTTTCAAACTAGTTTTTTTCTAAACCTCTAGATTAGATCCAACAATGGTGACCACAAATTCCTCAGAAAATAAGCCCACCATTCTTTTCATTTTTTTATTTGTGTGTGTGAAACTCTTGATTTCTATTTTTCAAGAAACCTTTTGCTCTTAATTTTCAATTCTATCACATTATTGAATTATTTTTCAGATGAAAACCAATGGCTGATAATATCAATTTTCTTCCCAAAGAGTTTGGAGAAGTACTGAATTTCGGAATGGACAACTTTGAGACATATTGTAGCCAACAAACCTTTAATTTTATATACACAATACAAATTACCTAATCCAATTCCAAACTTTGGTTGCTCTAATCTTATCAACATCCATGCCCGACCAACCAAAACTAATCTTAATTAATTTACAACATAATCATCATTATCTTGTAACAGCCACAGCCTCTGACATAATTAAAATAGTGTGTTTGGTTTCAAAGAAAGGGTTTGTTTATTGAACCATGGCTGGCTCACCACCAATACATGAGATATTTTGAATTCATTAATTAATTCAATAATGTCAATGGAAGTCATTTATTAATCAACCACATTATTTTTAATTATCAATCTCAATCTCTTGGACCATAGGGGGTTAAAGAGATTGGGATCAGCCATCGTTGGATATAAATCTAACGATTCAAAAAATTTCTTAAAAAGAATGCAAGAGTGAATGAATCGTTGAATTTATATCTAACGATAAGTGACCACAAATCTCTTAAACCTCTATAGTCTAAGAGATCGGAACTATTCTAATTATATCATGTTTCTTGTCGCTAGTTCATCGTTATCGTGCCGTCACAAATAAGAAATTTGATTAACTCATGGGACGGCGACTGGTCCCACCATTCCCAATCATTCAGTCAATCACTCATCGGCCAACAACCATAAATGTCGAAAGTGTTCGTTTTCGTTTTCTTGGTTGAATTTTTGTTTATTCTGAAGCCTGTAAATCTTTTTAAGAAATAACAGTTTGAATGCTTTTTTTCTTCTTCACATGAGAATGCCACGTGAAAGTTACAAAGATATATGCGAAGCAAACTGTGCCGGTGATTGATTGGTTGACGCGCATGCAGGTGCTGACTTTCTCTGGGTGTTCATTGTGCTTGAAAGAAAGTTCAGTGTGAGGCCGAATTCTAATAAATGGACTTACATCTCCAGATACGTGGCGCCTATTGCTTTTTGGCCCACTACCACATTATAATTCAAAGGGTCTTTTTAGTAAAACTTGTTAAGCATAAACAACAACTTTTTTAAAATCTTGTTAAAGCATAAACAACTAAAAACCTTGGTGAAGCCATAAATTTCCAATGTTATCATGAACACAATTGTCAAACAGAACATTGGGATCAAACTAGAGGTGTCAAACGGGACGGGCCAAAGACGGCAATTTCACCATTTAAATTAGGCACGCACACGCAGCACTAATATTAAATGGGCCGCACGCGCAAAGCATGGGCCGGGATCAAAAATGAGGTCCAACGGACCGGCCGCCCATGGCACGACATGGGCCGCTTGGCACGAGCCCGCTTCAAGCACGGCACGAGCCCTGCCCGCTTTAAGCACGGCCCAAGCACGCCCACTTAACTTTTTTCTTTCTCAAAAGTCAAAATGCAAAAATTTGACATCTAATGTCACTATTTATATGGTTTTTATTTTATTTTTATAATCATAAACATATATTTGATGTCTTTCATTTTAGGAAATTACTTGGGTCCTTAATTAATTAAACATATCAACTACAAATTAATTAAACAATATTAGAGTTGATATCTAATTAGTACATATGACATATACGCTTCTCTTATAATCAAAGCAAGACATTTCTTCACATATAAAATAATAAGTTGTTTAAAGATAAAAAGTTGAATGACTTTGTGGAGTTGGACACTTTTGCCCTCCGCCATTTCATATTGTTTGGATGTTTGATTGATTAATGTTTTCAAATAGTTCATCATTTCTTGCCTCTAATTATATTTTTAATGTTTATAATTTGAATTATCTAGTGGGAAAAAAATCAAGTGAAAAAATTCAAATTAAATGGGTTGGTTCTTGGGCCCGATTATGGCACGAGCACGAGCACGGGCACGCACGAGCCGGCCCGGCCCGTTTCAATGTGGACATGGGCTTTGGGCCGGGCCGGGATCAATGATTTTACTAAATGGGCGGCACGCACGGCCCGATAAATTAAATGGGCGCGACGGCACGAAAATGTTAAAAGCACGAATTTAAATGGGACGGCCGGACTACGGCCCGCTTGACACCTCTAGATCAAACACACCTGAGCTAAAGTTGCCCTTTGTTCCATTTGTTAATTAGTGGAATGCAAATTCTACTAGTCCTTGTGGCTTACGATTTTTTCGTCTAATTTATGAATATAATTATTGATTTTCTTCCAAAAAAGCAAACTTCTTACATTCTTTCTACTTTTTACTTGAGAGCATAAAAGAGTGCATGTGATATTTATTATGTGTGTTTACTAGTCCGTAATCGGAATCAAAATAAGGAGTTTGTCTGATTACGGATTACTACTGCGTTTACTTCACCAAGGAATGAAGATGTAAGTGGGGCCCACACAAAATCAGGAATTCAACTCTTGATTTTGGAGGAATTTGACTCTTGGGTAGGAGATGGTATTCTGACTTCTAAAGAACCAACCCATCAATAATTCATATTTTTCTACCCATTTGTATCCTCACCTATCCCAATTTTAGATAGTTTAGTAAACAACTTAAATGGCATCCGTATTCTTACTCATCCTCAATCCAACTCCTTCTCAATTCAATTACTCTTCAATTCAATTTATCCTCACCCGATTACGAATTAGCAAACATGGTGATACATATAGAGGCCATTGTCACTTTGCTGATGCTATATATTTGTTTTTATGAAAGGAGTCATGAGTTCAAATCTTATAGATGATAGTTGTTGAATAAAGAAAATGAATAATTCATTCCTAAAGAATGCCATGTTTTTAATAAATTCTTCTTTTTTGGGCCAATAGTTCATTCCTAATGAAATTTAAGAGCATGAAGGAATCCAGACATGGTGAGATTTAGTGTTCTATAATTGACACTTTAGAAGTGACCACTATTTAGATGGAATTTATAACTTCAAAATTTCAAGTATTTTTTCCGAGTGATTTGACATTTTCACAAAAAGTTCAAAGGTTTCGGAAATTCTAGTAACAAGTCATGATGTTTCGAATTGTTTTTCACAAAATCCGTTCTATTAATTTCCGTCTAAAAACTATTGATGTCATAAAACTATTCATGGCATAAATGAGAAATTAGACTTTTAAGTACAACTTTATTTAATCCGAAAATGTTCCCTCAAGTAAATCAGGCCTAAGAGCTTCTACAATGACCTCCATAAACCACCTTCTTAGACAAGTTTTATGGAAGAATTGGAAAAATACAACTCCAACCATGCTCCATATCCACTCCTAAAATAGGAGACCTCTGAGCTCTTAAATCAAGAGAGAAAAGGACTCCTAGTGTCCCTATAATTTAATGCTTTATTTAATGAGTATTTCAAACCTTTAATTAATGCTAACTATTTTTATATTATTTTTAATAAAGATGGACCAATTAAAAAGATTTATAGCATTTATGACTCCCTAAACTATAGAAGCGTGATTCAGTAGTTTAAATTTTATGAGAAATTTCCTTAAATAACTTTTATATGCTTTTAAATAAAATTTAACTAAAAATAGAGAGCAGGATTGTGGATGCTCTAATGTACCGCAAGCTCTAGCACAACTTTAGCTCTAGGTCACATGGTTTACATAGATATTTCTGAGGTACTGTCATTGTCATTCATCTTCAAGTAGAAGTTCACAGCAGATGCATGGATACTGTTAACAGAAATGTTCAAACAAATTTCTGAATAGCAAGAAATTCATTCTTAAAACGAAAAAGAAAACGAAAATTCATGAATAAGCAATATAAACTGAAGGCTCACAATGATAATGCATAGAGTGTTCCATCAAGTACAGCTACAATCAATAAGAGCATACATAACACCACAATAGATGACCAAATCCAAAATGTACAAGTCCTACAATCGGCATTTCCATCCCGGGAGCTGAAAAACGAGAGCCCGTGATGGTCGGAGCAGTTGAGAAGGAGATCACAAAACCGTCTCCCTCTCGGGTGGTCCAGCCTACCTACACATATGCTAGCTACCCTACAGACATTATAATACTACCCACTGGCAACACAAAGCATGGCCCAAAAAGAAAAAAGCACATGAACCAGATTGCCACTGCTGACAGGCCTGAAAAAACAAGCAGCCTTTTGTATAGCAGATTGGCCTGGAGAGAGAGTGTGAAGGAATAAATGCAGGAATTTGGTAGTTGTTTGGAAGATTTGTCCAAGGGGATTTTGCCTAAAACTACTTCTACAACCTAGAGTTGTGAGTGTAACTTGGGAGAGCCTATAGACCATAACCCCTTGCCACTTTGCAGAGCTCAATCTTTAGAACGAAAAAGAACGAACTTTTCAATCTTGGTCCTTCCAAAAGAAGTTCTTTATGGGATATGAAGAGGAAGACGAGGACGCCGAGCCCGAGTTGTCTTGTTGCCTTTCAAGTTCAGGACAAATGTTATTAAAGTCGTGCTGATTTGGATTGGTAAAAGGGAGATGTGATTGCAGCAAAAGATTGTTGTTGGTGTCCAAATCATCCCACCCAGGACTTCCTGGACCCCAACCTGCTGGAATTGCATTCAGCCAAGCCTCTGCCATATCCCCCCAAACCAATTCCTCCGGCTGCGAATTCCCTACTCCTGCAGCATCCGTATTGGCCTGAAATTCGTCATTCGTTTTCGCTTCACTTGTCCCCAATCCCGAATCATCGTCGGTATTGTCTTCTTCGGTATGTGGCAGTGGTGGTGGTGGTGGCGGCATTGCCTCCGCATTTGAATCCTGCAAATTAAGGCTTTTCTGAACTTTTCGAGATTGCTTACGGTTCCTGGTGGTGGTAGGCATTGAACTTTCGTGAGTTGTTGGAGAAGTAGCTGTTGAGCTTGGAGCTGTGGAAACTGATGTGTTGTCTTTATTGAGGAACAGCTCAGGGAAATTAAGCCTAGCATTCTCTCCCCTCAACTTGAAGGCCTCGCGGTCGTAAGCCATGGCAGCATCTTCAGCTGTGTCAAAGGTGCCGAGCCAGAGGCGAGTCCTGTTTCGAGGAAGACGAATTTCAGCTACCCATTTCCCCCAATGCCGTTGCCTTACTCCCCTGTAAAGCTTGGTAGTATTATAAGGCATTGAAGGCGGTCGAAACAATGGCCTTCCATCAGGCCCCAACCTGTTCATCATCATAACCCTCCCTCTTGGACTCAAATTCAAAGCATCATTCCAATACTGGAGCATTTGATGCTGCTGCTGTTGTTGCCAAGTTGTCGAGTCTCTGAAAAAGGTTGGAGGATAACTCATGACATGTTGCTGCGGCTGCTGTTGCTGCTGCTGCTGTTGCTGCTGCTGCTGAGAAGCAAAGGAGATCATTTGCTGCTGATTTTGTTGTTGTTGTTGTGAAAATGGTGAGGGGTATATAGGCACATTTGTTTTATTGAATTGGTTGGGAAATTGCATAGGCTGCTGAGAGCCATCAAAAGCAAAAGGAAAAACTATTCTTGAAGATGATGAAGATGGACAAGGAGTGGTTGATGAAGGTACTTGATGAGCTGAAGAAGCAGAGGATTGGATTGGGTCTTGACGTTCAGGGCTCTTGATTTTCTTGAGAGGCCTCTTTGACATCATGGAACCTTCATTAAAACCCGAGTTCCATGGCTGCCTCTCGAAGCTAAAACCAAGGTCCTTGTCTTCGTTAATCTCCCAATCCAGGCTTGTTTCCATCTCGCTTTCCTCCACACCCTTCTTGGATTTACCACTTTTTTTAGCTGCAGCCATGCTTGCTCGATTTTACCTTCTCGCTTTCTTTCTGAATCTGAGGCTCTCAAATACAATCCCAGAAGCCAAAAAGAGATTGAGATTCAAGAGAATTTGAGATGGGTCACCAAACCAAATACGCCAAAAAGAAAAAAAGAACAAAAAATTCGAATCCGATGAGTCGAGAAATCAAATCCGATAAAAGAGAAGAAAAGTCAAATAACCCAGATACAAATTTCGGCAAAGCAACAAAAATAAAAAATACAAAGACTGGATTTTGGAATCTGAATTTCAATTTGAATAGCTAATCCGATTGAACCAAAAACAGAATCGGATACCAAAAGAGCAAAATCTTGAGCAACCCATCTAAATTCTCTGAATGTAGAGCTTGAATTCAACAAAGAGAGCGAGCAGGGCACGGCAAGTAACGAATATGCGAGAGGGTGTTGATGAAGTGCAGGGTATTTGGGTGTGAAGGTGAAATTTTTTGGAGCGAGAGAGAAAAGCAGGGGAGCGAGAACAGAGGAGTATCTAAATCTATGTGAGGAGAGGCAGAGCAGGAGCGGGGGCTTTATAAGACGGCAGATAAAGATTTTGAATTAAGACTTTTTCCGGAAAGAGAGAGAATATGTACAAGTCTCGGGATTGGTTGGCACTGTTTGGGCCCCACACGGATTGGTCCTTCTAGCTTTCCTTCCACTCCAATTTCTCTCTGCACCTCCCACTAACCCCCATCTGTCCTTCCGTCTGTTTTTTATCTGTAATTGAAGCAATTTCACTGTTCGTTTTCAAAAATAAATCTATTACTTTACTTGTATCAGTACAATTATGTGGCATGCAAGTATTGAGCGTTGCAATTTGTTTTCAAATCAAAGATTTTAGAAGAAAATACACGACTCATGTTAGAGAATGAGCATTTATAATCATACTCCCTATTTTTTAGTTAAAATTTAATTTAAAACACATAAAAACTATTTTGAAGTTCTTTATAAAATTTGAACTCCAATCATAATATATAGTTTATGAGAAATTTTTAAATGCTTTACACCACTGGCCAAATTTTACCATCCAATAAACCTTAATATGTGAAATTACTTTTCAATTTATTGCATTAAGGGGGTGATAAATACTATAATTATTTTTTAATTCAATCTCTTTAAAAAATATTTAGCATTAATTAAAAGTTTAAAACATGCATAAAACAAAGCAACATTAAATTATAAGGAGCCATTAGAAGTTGTTTCTCTCTCATCAGATTTAGGAGTTCCTAGAGGCCTCCCTATTTTAGGAAATGGATAGGGAGCTTAGTAGTAGTTTAAAGTATTTACTCCCTTAGGTCCTGAGTTCTAGTCCTAATATCCATGTAGTGTGTGTAAATTTAGTATATTATCGTCTCTCTCAATAGGAAAAGGTTCTTTTTAAAAAAAAAAGTAAAACCCAGACAAATGCAATTAAAGGATTAACATTATGATCACGAATAACAAAACCAACAAACAAATTACCATTTGATAAAACAGAATCATCAAAGTTTATTTTTAAAAATTGTGAATTAGGCAAACTCCAACTATTTTATTTTTCATTTTTGTTCTTCCATTTTTTAAAATAAATATTATTATTATGCCATTAATGTAGAAAGAAAGTTTTAATATGTAAAGATTGTTTGGGAAATTTGGAGTTCTTTATTATGAAAAATAAAATTGTTACATTGTACAAAGGTGATAAATTAAGGGGTTAAATACCTCTTTGGTCATTGGGTTTTTAACGAAAATTCAATTTAGTCATTGAGAAAATTTTTAGCCAAATTAGTCACTTTATTTCTCGAACTTAACAATTTATAGACATTTCTTTATCTTCTTCCCAAAATTCCCCTCAATTTGTTAAATCCTAATAGCACAATATACCCTAATTTATTGAGTTAGAGGAAGAAGACTAAAGGTGCTTTTCTATAAAAAATAAAAAATAAAAAATGTTCTTAACTAAAGATAACAAAATGTCTATAAATTGTAAACATTAGAAAACACGGTGACCAATTTAGCTAAATTTTTACTCGGTAATCAAATTGAATTTTCATGTAAAACACAGTGAACAAAAAAGTTTTTAACCCTAAATTAAGCTATATATTATTTTCTAACTTGCATGATTTAGTATCATTTGCCTTTATCAGTCCCATCCCAATAGGAGGGGGTGGGATAAGAAGTCTAGAATGTTGGACCATCATTATAATTTTGAGTTTTTTTTTTATCAAAACACATTGCATTCTAAACATATTAGAGAATCCCAATGGGATGCCAAATATCAAACATTAAATTTAAATTTGATGGCTAATTTGGTAATTTGACATATAATAGAATTTTACATCCCACCAAGTATGTCAAATTAAAATATTATTTTATTACATGTTGTTTATTGATTTACTACAATCTATGCACATTACTTGAAAAATAATAATGAAATAATAAAATAACATCACAAGATCAAACATCCAAAAATAACAACTAGTGAGAGAAATATTATTCCACGTAGGATTTAATATTTCGATTGTAGTAAGTCACAACTATTTTTTTTATTTACTAAAAGAATCACGTTGAATTTAACATTTCCCTTGAAATGGGTCCTAGCAATTTCTGATTTTCAAGCACGTTGCGCCCTGTTTGTGGTCTTCTCCGAACTGTCAAGTCTTCTCTACTTTCGGACTAAAGTTGTTCACGGAAGATTTAGGTTAGATCTAGCTGCATTTCTACAGAAAAAAGAAAAAGAAAAAAAAAGACCTTTTTTATTTTTATTTATTTTAAATTTCCTTGCAGTAGCACACGTGTTATCATTTCGTAGAAATCATAATTTTACTTTCACAATATTTTATTATTATTAAACTACTACTCATGAGTTTTGCACTCAAACTTCTAATAAAATAAAATCTCCATGTCACTATATTAAACATCCTATTTTCATAGGATCTCAGAATTCGATCGCAACAAACGAAATTTATAAAATCAACTTGATTTCATGTGGATTCATTTTATGTAGCTGGATTAAATTGATTGCAAAATTTGAAATTTTTTTTATTACAACTATGTTTGGTAACTTTAAGTCCGATGAAAACAAAGTAACTTTTCACAAATAAACCCATTCTATCATAATATTTTATTATTTAAAATAAAAACTATTCAAGTCCAATACTTGAGAAAAAAATTTATAATGTATTTTTAAGTAAAAAAATTGTAACACACTAAGACCTAATTAGAAATTAACATATGATTAATTGAGTTTTTTTTTTCAAATAGCACCTAGGAGTTTTTGTATAAAATTTCATGTTATAATGGGTTGTTTATAAAGAGCCCCACTTGATATTACGGTATTGACTAATTCACAACTTAATTCATTGGAAGTTGTTCAGACGTGCACAGAAAGGGACTACCAAACTGCTGATGAGAATAGAATAAAACAAGATCTTGGGGTGGCAAATGGTCAACCAAGTTGAAATGTTCGAGAACAAAACCCTTTTCTCTGTTCATTTCTCAAGGAAATAGAAGAAAAGTTACGTCACCAATTTCCAACCCCTGCCGGCCAGCCGCATCATTTACCAAAAATTAAGTTACTAATAATAAAGTTTCCAAAGTAAATAATTTCATAATTAGGATTTAGACATGCTTTTAGAAAAAGAAAAAGAAAAGTTGAAGTCACTTCAAAGAGATTTTAAACATGCTTTTTTCTTTAATTATAGAACAAAAAATATCTTCAGAGTTGAATTACGAGGTCAAATCTTTATTATGGTGATTGGATGGTGTGGTCAAATTTTAATTTATTATCATCTACCTCTCACATACAGAGGAGTAATTTTTGGGTGTTCCAGGTACATTAAGTGGTTGATATATTATCTAATAAATGTAAGACATGTAAAATATTTCCAATGCAGCCCGCTTAGTAAGATGGAAGATAATTTTACATGTCCTAAGTTTATTGGATAGTACACCAGTCACGTGATGTACTCAGAACATATAAAAAGAGACCGAAAAACTAGAACACTGAGCCAATATGTAAAGTTTCATAGCCAAATCTTTACTATGTCATTTACGGACAACATAGTGATTTATGATCACCTACCTCTCACATACAAATCTTTCGTTTATACAAACTACATAATTATGTCATGTAAGTTACTTTTCAACTCTTCCAAAATGTTAAAGTTTTCTTTAAACAAAAAATTTATATGTTATTCATATGACATATGTTAATTCACGTGACAAATATGACGTGCAAGTAAACGAAAAATGCGTCAATTGGGCTGCTTATCTGAATTATCAAGATTGCATAAGCCCATAGTGGTAAGCTGATACAAGCAAGGTCTAAAATATCGATGGTATCGGAAATATCGGTAGTCCAAAAACACGAAAGTTTCAATGGAAATTTCGGGATATTATCGATATCGATAAATATTGAATAAAAATCACGGAAATTGTAAGAAAAATTTGGAAATTTTTATTGAAACTTTGTAGGATGTTTATTTAATCAATTATCTATTAGTTTATCACAAAAAATGGAAGGAAATGCATTGTATGATGGGTTTAATTGATTTAAGTTAATTATATAGCGAGCTGACAAACACTGTGAGTGTATGAAATATGTAGTAATTAATGAAAGAAAATTAAACACACCATAATTATTCATATATAATGATTTACTACAATATTTTACACTTTATACATCGTGATAAGATACATTTGACTTAATATCACATGTAGTTCATATGAGGTTCAAAATTTTCACTATCTTCATCATCTCTATGTGTAGAGTAAGTGTATTGTGAAGAGTAGTCATCAAATGATAAATCCCCAAAATAATTTTGCATGTAATTGTTAACATGTCACCCATATGGATCCGAGATTAGTTGACGTTGTCCATAAGCAAAATCATTTGAAGATTGGGTCTCGGATTTTTTCATGAGCCGAAGTCTAAAATATCGATGATATCAGAAATATCGGTAGTCCAAAAATAATGAAATTTCGATGAAAATATCGAGATATTATGAATATTTAAGACTAAAGATACAAGTGATCCACGAGTCCTCCACGTTAGGGGGCTCTCACTTTCGGTGGAAGCATAAGAAAATAAAAATGTGATACCTCGTTTGTCGTTCCTCAAGTCAACAAACATAAATTGGTTTCCTCAAGGGTCGGTGAGAATCGGCACGTGTCGGTGGTCCACTCCTCATCTTTAATCATTTTCTTATTTTTTTTTCTATGAATATTTGTCCAAGTCCACTAAACAAAGTTGCTTGTCTTTTTACAAAAATCATGTCAAAGATATTTTGGGGAGTTGACAGGAAAGTATGAAGGAGTAGTATAAATATATAGCGTCTGCGTGATAATAAAATTCGGATGTTTAGATAATTGACCAGAAAAGAATAAAAACAAGGCATTTATGTGCATAAAATAAAAAAATAAAAAAAGCTTCCTGTCCTGTAGAATTAGGGAATGAAACGTGGCTTTGATTCGTCAATTCTATTTGCTTTCACCGTCTATCTAGTGAAATATGGAAGATCTCCTCCTCCCAAAAACCATTATGTTTCTGTCTCTTTGACCTCCAACAGTACACACTTCACCAACTTTTTCTGGTTCTCTTGCCAACGAAATAAAGAGGCATGCATTCGCATGTCATGGAGTAATTGGACTGACAACATTTCTATAGTTCTTGGCAAAAACATGCATATAAAGTGTGTCACGCTCACAAATGATGGGCTCTTTCCTAATATGTGATTCAATATTTACCAATATTATTATTCCTTGTATGATAGAGAAACAAACCCTAAATAGGCCCTTTTTCAAATACAATCATGGAACTACAGGCACGCATTATTTTACTGATTGATGAGCCAAATACATCAGTTATAGTGAGTGACGTGAAGCACGTACCTGATATAAATTGTTTGTTCTTGTACCATGTTCATATTAAAGCATGCAAGGTAAGGAGTGTCTGGACTTTGAAAATACCTGTAGGATTGCTTAAAACACTAAAAGGGTGAAAATTGTGTTTCCAAAAGTCGAGCGTAACAAAGTAATGAACAAAAACACGCCCCAAGAATTGATAAGTTGTATCAATCCTCAAATGTGCAAAACGTAAAAAACAGAGAATACACAGAGATTATTTTACGTGGTAAAACCCCACCTCTGGAGAAAATCCATGAGACTCCTCAGTCCAAGACAAATCAATTATAGAATAATGATTACAAGAAGTACTCACACACTTATCCTTAGACACATTCTAGATAATGTTTACCAACTTCTTCATAACTCAACTTCTGTCACGAGATGATCTTTTGACACTCCTTATGTTGAACACAATACTGGTCACGATTGCTTCAAGCTCACCAGAGAAAAACCGTCACCACAGTCTTGGCACACTCAACCGTTTGAGGTACCAGATCAATACCAAGATGCAAATGAATGAAGATCAAATGGAATAAATCACCAAACACAAATCAACTACTTGATGGTTTATCCCCAATAAAAATAAACACAGCTTTGTTCAAAACGTTTTAAGTTCTGGAGAAATAATATCAAAAGCTGTATGTAAGAAAAGAATGACGCTGACTTTTATAGAGGGTTTTCTTCCCAAAAAGAAAACTCACATGCAAACACAAACTCATATTTTCAAGGGATTGAGAAATCAAGGTTTTCCTATTCTAAATAGAGCAGACCTTTATTTACCAATAGAAAAGGAAAGACACCAACATTGAGATCAATTACAATATCAAAGATTATCAATATTCTTGAGTCAACTATCAAGCCCTTTGATTTTGTAGTCTGATTGAAATCAAGGGTCTTAAGTAATAAAAAAAAGGTGTGAAGAAAGTAGGAAGACTTTAATTCAAAAGATGGGAAAATAAAATTGATTGTGGTAAAACTTTCTTAAAATGAGAAAACTTATAAATAGACCTCCAATTGATTTAAAAGCATAAAATTAAGAGAACATGATTGAAATCAGATGAAACAAAACTTCCTAACATGATGCATGATTTTAGCATGACTAAATACCTCATACGCATTAAGTCACAAGTCTGGAATTCTTGCTCAATTCTGCCTTTAGACTCTCTCAAAGCACGTTTACATCCTATGCTAGTATCTAGAAAATGCCAATACAAATTTCGTACTAACAGACTTTAATATATATTGAGATTTATTCTCAACGTCAACAGCATAAAAAGGGACCCTAGATATATAAAGAAGGCAACATCATAAATATATTGTACTATATAATAAATTGAAAGGCCTTCATTCTAAGTAAAGTTAGTTGGAAACTCCGACGGAACCGTCGGTATAACAATTATTTCAAACAAACAAATATGGAGGACAAACAGGAATTGCAATGACAGCAAAATACAACATTAAAGAGAAGGAAAAGAAAAAAGGGTCCACCACATAGATGAACATGACAGAACTAGCACACAGATCCATCATGCAAGAATGAACTTGAAAATTAAATCCCACTATTTTTTTTTTCCCAAAGCAGGAAGCGAAAGGGGCTCTTCTCACACATATACTGTCAAGGAGCCACGAGGATTCGAACTTGAGAATAATAGTATGCAAATGAAGTATTTTTCACTAATTTACAAGTTAAGACGCATTTCCAATGGGTACCCATTGGCAAATCCCACTACTTATCCATTAATTGTCAGCTGAAAATTCTTGTGTATTTGATTGATGCATATAATTAGTTTGAAAGCTCACGTAACCCATATATTCTATCAACTGATATAGTCAATCAATATAATACTGATGAGTGGTGGTGAGTGCATGAATTGGTTCTCATATATATAATGGAGTGCTCGTGGTGGAAAAACCATGCTATTAATTAGTTAAATTCTAAAACAAAGACCCACCTAATATGCTAATATAATCAACAATTAGTGTCAACGGGGTCTAGCTCAGTTGAAAAATGGCTTTGATTTGCAAACAAGAGGTCTCAGATTCGAACTTCCATGACATCATTTGTGTGTGTGTGAGAAATCTTCATCCCCTCTAATTTAAACTATTGCTTGTACTAAAAAAAACCATCAATATAATTAATTGCTTCCCTAATTACTAATCATATCTTCTTTTTTTGATGAAGTTATTAATCATATCTAGCCTCCAACCCTTTGTGCAAGCAATGTCAAGCACAATGTAGGTTGGACATGTGTCCAGCATACGATAGTACTTACCTCATTATTTACACCACTCTAATTAGAGTAATTTTTGCATGTTCTGAGTACATCACGTGATTGGTGTACCATCCAATGCACATAAAACATGTGAATATTTTGTCCAATACACATAGGAAATAAAAAATAAATAAAAATTTCACATATCTTATGTGTATTGGATGGTACACTAGTCACATAGTGTATCCGGAACATACAAATATTTATCCTCTAATTAATAGTTATAAATGGCCATTGATAGAGAATGCAGGAAGGTGTGTTCTTCTGCCATTGGCCAGTTAGAAAACATAGGTTTCCTCGAAAACAATTGAAGTACATATATTCTATATATAAGAAGCTTACTAAATGAAAATAGTTTTATCCATTTGGAGGTTATGATGGATTCAAAAGTCAAACCCTTGGCTAATTGGCCAATTAGAGAAAGTGTTTTGCACTGACCAAAACGACATAATCATCCTAGTTGGCCCATTTTGGCAATGGCCTAAATATTAAAGTATATATGCATTCAAATTCTTGATGCTCAGTTGAGGATTGGTTATGGCTGAAACTGGATGGTGGGTCTGCACCCGCTTCGCTTTCAAGTTTCAAGGGTTTTGAGTGCATGGTAAACATAATCGTGAGTGTTTTTGTACAGTTTCCTCCACCTTTGTGTAGGGGGTGGTTGTGGTTGACAAAGATAAACTTCAATATTTCACATTTTTATTTTTATTTTTAAAAGCAAATCAGTCATAATCAAGAACATATATAATGGAAGGAAGATAAATAATTGATTAGAAAAATGTGTAAATTTCAGATAGCCCCTCCATAATAATTAGGACTAATGACATTTTACCCCTTTGAGGTTTAGGTGCCATATATTGAAATGGCCATGAGGTTTTAATTTCATCAATTTCATACTCAACGTTTTTAAATTTCACCAAATTATACCTCTGTCAACTTCACGATTAAATTTTCTATTAAATTGGTGACGTGTCAAGTGTTGCATGGACTTGATTTCCAAAATTGGGATTTTACTACTCTCTTAGCCAAGATAAACAATGTGATCGGTGAGGAAGGTTGGAAAGTAAGAACAAACAGATAAATATAACTACAATATACACTGTTACATATTACTATTTGCGCGACGGAGACAATTTGGTCGCGCAAAACATAATATAGTCGCACAAAATTTTGCGCGACAGTAGATTCGTCGTGCATAATCGGTCGCGCAAAAGTCGTGAAGAAAGACTTTGCGCGACGAAATAAATTATTGGTCGCACAAAGATGAGCGACGTTTACATTCATTGCAAAGATACTGTGTCAAAAAATTTTGCGCGACGGAATTATATTCGTCCCGCTACTATAGCGCGACGCTAGCCTTCGTCGCATAGAATTTTTGGGACAACATCAGTCTTCGTGTCGCAAAAATTTGCGCGACAAAATGCGCGACGAAAATTCAAAGTCGCATTTATCTTCGCGAGACGATATCAAGATTCGTGTCTCAAATTTTCGCGCGACGAATTATGTCTTTCGTCGAGCAAAAATAAAATTTATTTTTTTATTTTTTATTTTTTTGTAAAATAAATAAATTTGGTATTTTATTTGGTAAAAAAAATGGAATAAAGAGAAAAGAAATTTTAAAAATAAAATAAATGTATATAGTACAAGAGAAATGTTTAAAATGTAAGAAAATACAAACCTAATCAAATAATGGTCCAAAATCTAAATTGTCTTGCAAATGCGGCTCCGAGGTCTGGACATTATCGATAGGGTCAGAGATGTGGTGGCCATGCTCGGGTTGGAAGGGCTGGGAGGTGGACGAGGCACCAAATATTGGCGGGACTGGAATGCCAGACCTTGTGAGGGACTCTACAAGCTGTGACATCTGGGTACAATACGAGGCCATTTGGGTATCATACGAGGCGAGTTTCGTCTTAAGCTCGGCCACCTCTGCTGTCAAAGCAATCACCTGACTATTTGGCTGCGACGATGAAGGGGCTCTAGGTTCCCGCTGTTGGGCATTCCCCATCCCTCGACAATATGTCCCTGACCTCCTCCCGAGAGTCTGATCCAAGGTCTCCGTCAGGATTTGAAACCCCGCATCAGGTGGAGGATCCACAGACTCGAGCGGAGTATCGGGAGGAAGCTGCGAGGCGGACTCCCGAAGAACCAACTGACTCTTCTCCACCATCGCCGCCTAGTTAACATAACATAAAATATTAATTAAAACATTCATATAATAACCATGAAAATTGAATGGGTAAGACAATATTCTAAATTAAAGAATACTTACATGAAGGGACCCGGCCAGCTCATTCTCAGGTCGAACATAAACGTCGCCAAAGACGTCGATCTCCGGAAATTTTGACCCCCCCTGAATTGAACAAGAGAAGAAAAATGTTAGTATGAAAAAACAAATTAATATTAATGACATAATAAAAATTGAATAAAAACGACTTTATTATTACCTCGCCGCTCCTCCATCCTCTATGAGAATGGCCTGGAACGAACGGTGGAGAAGAGTCTTCTTGTCCCTATTGCCCTTATTTGCTTTCGTCGTCTTCTACATTATACAAAAATAAATGTATTAGTTGAAATTGAAATGAAATAAAAAAATTAAATAAACAATAAGTAAGGCACATGTAATAATTTACAACTTAATATTTAAAACATACCAAAAAATCGGGTCCTGAAAATGAGCGCAGAGCCACGCCCAACTATCCTCCCGCCTCAAGCTCCTTCGGGCAACCCTCCTCAAGAGCGACATGCGGATCATCAAATTGCTGAAAGTGGTGGTGCAGGTCGCTCTTCCACTGCTTGTACCTCTCAAAGAAAGAGTCTCGTTGACGTACGCCAACGACTCGTCGTCCAGGTCCTCTAGGTTGTAGTTCGTCTGCAATAAATGAATTACATACATTAACTAATAGAAATATATAAAGTTTGAGGGGAGAACAATTTAAAGGTAGTATACATACCGACAAGTGTCCGCGAACCACCATCTTTGTCTCCTCGGGCATCACCTTCCAAGACTTCCATTGCATCGGGCAATGGATCCGAATGACGTGACCAATGTCGTGGGCCAATAAACTATGCCGTCCGCCATTCTGCAGCAGCGATGCCGCTCGTCGTATATAATGTTGATACGATCGTTGGTCACCCGAGTGACCTTCGCCGTCTTCAATGGCGACAAGGTCCTCGAGTGTTCTTCTTTGCTGCAAAGAAATATAAACTTAACGTTACATAACAAATCATATTAACATCTTTATCCAAAACAAATTTGGAAATGAAGGAAATATTTACCTGGTTGTGACCCCGACGCACCGATGGCGGATGTGGAGGTTGTGTCGGTCGTCTTTGGGGGACGATGACGGCGCTGGCGCTAACAGGTTGCGCCACCGATGACGATGACGACGCCGGTGCATAGGAGACCCCGGGACCAACCGACATGTCCATATGTCTTTGGAGCGATGGCTCCCGACGAAGCGTGGATAGGCGAACTCTCAGCATTCGTCACCGCCTTACGACGGCTAATAAGTTTTGACATCTGCACAATTGAACAAATAATCCATGTGTGAAAAAAACTATTAAAACTTAACAAATCATCAAGTAATTAAAATTATATACACAGATACCAAAACTTTAAATTAAAAGGAATTCAACAAATATTATTACATAAGGTATTGAGTTCATATGTATATTTGTTTTGAAAAATTATAGGATAGTATTCATAATTTAACCGAAAAAGTCATTAAGCACAAAGAATGAATTAAACAAAGTAATGCAATTGTAAATTATTTTAACATTTTCATAACTTTCCCCTGTTTTTTCCAGATTTTTACCCAGACTTTGTGAGACATTTTGACCAATCTAGAGTTAACTAAATTGGGGAAACTTATAGTGGTTTTGAAGCTTGTTCTCTCTAGTTTCTAACTCAACAAACGACACTCAAAACAAACCTATAACGAAGGAGAAAACTAGCTCCAAAGCCTGACTCGTAACAGTTTTTTTCTGCAGAAACAGATTTTATTCCAAACTTTGCACAAGCTTTTAACGTATCAAAACTCAACCAAATTCAACAAAACCAATTGTGTTTGTTCCTTGCCAAGTCTATTTTAAAACCCAACAAATGGATTCCTCAAAAACTCAACGGATTGGGAGAAAACGAGAGCCAAAGTGAGGCTCACAGACTGAAATTTCCCAAAAAATGAACTTTTTTCCAGATTTGTACCCAGATTTTGTAAGACATTTTGACCAACCTAGAGTTAACTAAATTGTGGGAACTTATAGTGGTTTTGAAGCGTGTTTTCTCTAGTTTCTAACCCAACAAACGACACTGAAAACAGACCTATAACGAAGGAGAAAACTAGCTCCAAAGTTGGACTCGTAACTGTTTTTTCTGCAGAAACAGATTTTTTTCCAAACATTGCACAAGAATTTAACGTATCAAAACTCAACCAAATTCAACGAAACCAATTGTGTTTTGTTCCTTGCCAAGTCTATTTCAAAACCCAACAAACGGATTCCTCAAACAGTGAACGGATTGGGAGAACACGAGAGCCAAAGTGAGGCTGACAGACTGAAATTTCCCAAAAATGAATTTTTTTCCAGATTTTTACCCAGAATTTGTGAGACATTTTGACCAACCTACAGTTAACTAAATTGGGGAAACTTAGAGTGGTTTTCAAGCCTGTTCTGTCTACTTTCTAACCCAACAAACGACACTCAAAACAGACCTATAACGAAGGAGAAAACTATCTCCAAAGTTGGACTTGTAACTTTTTTCTGCAGAAACAGATTTTTTCCAAACATTGCACACACATTTAACGTATCAAAACTCAACCAAATTCAACGAAAACAATTGTGTTTTTTTCCTTGCCAAGTCTATTTCAAAACCCAACAAACGGATTCCTCAAACCGTGAACGGATTGGGAGAACACGAGAGCCAAAGTGAGGCTGACAGACTGAACTTTCAAAAAAAATGAATTTTTTCCAGATTTTTACCCAGAATTTGTGAGACATTTTGACCAACCTACAGTTAACTAAATTGGGGAAACTTATAGTGGTTTTCAAGCCTGTTCTGTCTACGTTCTAACCCAACAAACGACACTCAAAACAGACCTATAACGAAGGAGAAAACTATCTCCAAAGTTGGACTCGTAACTGTTTTTTCTGCAGAAACAGATTTTTTTCAAAAATTTGCACAAGCTTTTGACCTATGAAAACTCAACCAAATTCAACCAAACCAATTGTGTTTTGTTCCTTGCCAAGTCTATTTTAAAAGCCAACAAATGGATTCCTCCAACACTCAACAGATTGGGAGAAAACGAGAGCCAAAGTGAGGCTCACGGACTGAAATTTCACAAAAACTTTCACGTTTTTTCCAGATTTTGTTCTAAGTTGTTTTCAAACATTTTAACCCACCCAATCATTCCTATAGCTTAAAAAATCAATCCAAACATCACACCTATAACTGAAAACTAAACTTGCACCTAACCAACCAATCATTCCATTTCAACAAAAAATCAATTCAATACATAATTAAACCTAACCAACCATCAGACTAGATAATTAAAATTCAAATACACATATACAAATCAATTATACCTCAATGCCCAATGTCTGTCCAAAAGTCCCAGCTAAGCAAAACCTTGCTAAATGTCTGTCCAAAATTAGAAAACACAACATCAATATTCAACCAAATCTAATTCATCAACAAAACGAAATAAAACCCACCAAATTCCTTACCAACGACTTGGAGAGGGATGAGAGGGACGAGAGAGAGGGTGTGAGAGGGACGAGAGAGAGGGTCTGAGCGGGATGAGAGAGAGGGTTTGAGAGGGATGAGAGAGAGGGTCTGAGCGGGATGAGAGGGACAGGATAGAGAGGATGCAAGGATGGGGCGGAACAGATTACAGAGAGAGGAGAGAGGTTGGAAGGAGAGGGTGAAGGTTTCGGCAATGGAGGTGAGACTGGGTTCGATGGTTTTCTGGTTATAATCACAACTTGCGCGACGAACAATAAGGTCGCATTAATAATTGCGCGACCAAAAACACTACTTCGCGCGACGACACAACATAAATACGTCGCGCAACATGTTGAAAATGCGCCAATATTATACATAATTGCGTGACGCTAAAATTATACGTCGCGCAAAATTAAACAAATCTTCGCGCGACGCCTAATTTCATCACCCCGTCGCGCAAGGTGCAAAATAAAAAAATACGGCAAAGTAAATATATTTGCGCGACGGTAATTTCCGTTATTTTGTCGCGCAAAGTGTGAAAAATTAAAAAAATGCGCGTAATTTTTCATTATTGGCTGCCAAAATTAAACTTCTTTGCGCGACGAATAAACTATTTTTTCGCGCAAACTTAAATAACTTTGCGCGACGATACATTTCAGGTTAATCGTCGCGCAAAAAATATCGCGCAACCCTAATGTGAACCCTAAACCCTAATTTGCCACATATTGCGCGACGGAAGTCTTTAGCGTCGCGCAAAATTTATTTGCGCGACGAAAATGTTGATGCGTCGCGCAAGATTTTTTAAAAACTCATGATCAGACCTAGGGGTGGCCTCAGGGAACGTTGGTTCGGTTTTGGTCTCAACCCGAAACCGATCCGAACCCCCTCGGTTTGGCTTTTTGGAAAACCGAAACCAAATCCATAAGTGATAAACAAGGAATAAAATATCCATAATATCCTCGATATTTCCACGAAATTTCCGTATTTTTGGACTACCGATATTTCGATACCATCGATATTTTAGATATCCATGAACTAAAATATCGATAATATTGACGACATGGACCGAAATATCGATAATATCCCGATATTTCCATCGAAATTTCCTTATTTTTGGACTACCGATATTTCCGATATCATCGATATTTTATTCCTTGGTGATAAAAACCTACCACAACGGTTAATCGGACTTGTTGGTTTGATTTGGTTCGGTTTCGGTTTTTGGCTTTTTTAGAGAGAGAGAGAGAGAATAAATAAAAGCAATGAAGAGAGGGAGAGATGGAGAAGAAGAAGAAGAATAGAAAAAGAGAGAGAGAGAGAGGAAGAGATGGAGAAGAAGACGAAGAATAGAAAAATAAGAGAGAGAGAAGAAGAAGGAAAAAAATGTATTTTATATTTATATATATATATAGAAATTTCTTTAAACTATATAATATATATATATATAAACTATGTATTATATATATATATTTATTTAAACTATATTATATATATATATTTTTATTATAATATGTTTTCAATTACTTGGATTGGTTTGGTTAAACCGTGGGTTTGGATATTGCAAATCGTAAACCGAACCATAGACCTCGATTTGGTTTGGGTTCAAACCGATAACCAAAAAACATGATGATGAAACTTTTTCATTCTTTTTCTACTTAAAAAAACCAACTTCACTACATATATTTTTTTCTCTTTTTATTTTCTAAAATGCATAAACATAATGAGCTTGGATGATAATGAACTTAGTTTTCCTATTTATTTTTAAAGAGAATAGGGATTGAAAATTCATTTCACGTGTTTTGTAATGCTATAAAAATAATTAGGAAATATTGTTTTATTTATTTTCTCATGATGTAAATAATGCTTGACTTGGTCTTCCATATGGGAAGAGAAAATAGATGTAACACGACGAAGATAGAAATAAAATACAGAATCATGCGGAGTTAATTAAAGATCAGCTACATCAATTTAATATAAGAGTTATTTATAATGATGGAAGCATCGGATAATTAAATTACAAAATTATAATTAATTTTCATTTATACATCAGATAATTTAATTACAAAAATTTCATTTACAATGCTATACATGGGAAGTCGCATCTATTCATCATCGAACTATAATAACCTTCGTCATCGTCGCTATCATCACTTTCGGTCTCCCAATCCTCCTCTCGATCCATTATCGCCGTCATTCGGGCCCACTACAACATCGTATCGCGGAAGATCACCGAGGTCAATTGTAATTGACTGAATCGGTATTTCGATTGAAGCCACTCCTTGTATCCTGAAACGGTTCTTGTATAACATTTGTATCTCGTAGTGTTTCCGCATCATTTTCCATTGAAGATTCTAAACGTTGGTCGCTGAAGTTGTCGACGCTGCCTTCAATTGGGTCTTGTTCTGGTATAGCATACACGTTCCGCTGATCCATCTTCTCGAACAACTTTCCAATCTCTCCCGGCTTTAGGGTCATCTAGATACACAATCTGTTTTGCCATGTTTGCCAAAATGTAAGGGTCGTCATCATACCAAGTTCGGTTAATGTTCACAGATAGTAAGCCATGGTCGATTTTAACACTTCCCAACCTATTTGGGTTGGTATCAAACCATCGACACTTAAACATGATTACTTGGTATCGGTCTTTGTAAAGCAATTGCACGGCCAGTTGTGAGTTTGCCATAGAAATCAATGTCCGTACTTTCCCCTCCACAGGACATGGACACCGCTGTTTTGCGTACACAACTTGTCATCTCGTGCAGTCCCCAAAAACTTGATGCCGTTAACATGACATCCCTAGAACAATTCAGCGCGAATCGGGCCAAACGCCAAGTTATATAACTCGTCACAAGAAGTGGGAGAATTTGATGCTTTCAACTTATTCACCTAATATTACACAAAAACATTCACATGTTAGTTTCAGAAAATTAAATACTACAAAATATATGTGAAACACAAAACACTTATAACTTACATATTCGAGAAACCATTGTGGAAACAATTCTCGGTGTTTCTTGGCATACAAATGTGATGGATGTTCTCGCTTCATCATCTCTTCATGTTCATCTAAGTATGCTATTATCTCATCACAATTGTTCAAGATTTAACCAATGCGCTACCTCCATGTCAATTCTCGAAAACGACTCTCCTCGTCCGGGATCTCCAAAGGGTCGTGCGCTTTGGGCAAAAACAGAGAGTTTCTCCTTTCTCACACCTCCATCATTATTGCGCTGAGGACGATTGAAAGCCGTCTCCACATCTTTCAAATACATTCCACAAAAAGTAAGCGACTCATATTGAATCCAAGCCTCTATAATTGATCCTTCGGGCTTCGATCTGTTTCGTACACTTTTTTAGCTCACCAAGAAGCCCGCCAACATAAAACAATACGATACATATTAGCAAGCGTGAGATAATGATGCATAAACAAATGATGATGATTATATACCTTTCTATTGGATACATCCAGCGATAGTTGACAGGACCAGCAAGCAAAGCCTCTTCGGGCAAGTGCACCATCACGTGGATCATACTTGTGAAGAAAGCAGGAGGGAATATCATCTCAAACTTGCATAGGACTTGGACAATGTCATGGCGCAACTGATTCATGTCTGTCTTTCTCAAGGTTTTTGCCGTTAGTTGGGAAAAAATTTGGACAATAACATGATTGGCTTCACTACATCTTCCGCAATAGGTGTCGAATACCCACAGGAAGTAGGCGTTGCATAAACACATGGCAGTAATGGCTCTTTAATCCGGCAAATTTACCTCACAACATTCACGCAACGCGCGATATTAGAAGCATACCCGTCGGAAACTTTACAGACGATACAAACTGTAGAAACTCTTTTTGTCCGTCGGTTTCAAGGAAAAAATGCAAGATCCCTTCTAACTTTATCATTGTCCCTATTCATCCATAAACCCCTTCGTATGCCCATTCTTTCCAAATCAAGACGAGCTTTGATCGTGTCCTTTGTCTTGCCCTCTATATCTAGAATCGTGCCCATCAATGTGTCAAACACATTTTTCTCAACATGCATAACGTCGAGATTATGCCTCAATTTTAGTTTCGACCAATATGGGAGCTCAAAAACATAGATTTGTGAGTCCAGTTCATATGTGTAGAAGGTCTTGTCCGACTCACTGTTTTCCGAACGAAGCAAAATCTAAACGGTTAATCTGTTCCAAAATCTGATCACCGGACCATTCTCTAGGTCTTGCGCGAAGCTCTTTGTTCCCGTCGAACTCTCTATCCTTTTCCCGCCACTCGTGGTCCCATGGCAACCATCTTCGATGACCAAGGTAACAAACTTTCCCAGCGTGCCACCCGTGGTTACATCTTCCTTGCATACAGGCATGCCATATAACCCTTTGTACTCCACCCGAAACCATTGCATATGCGGGAAAATCATTCACAGTCCACATAATCGCTGCCCGCAAAATGAACATCTTCCCAGTGGATTTATCGTGACGCGGCGCACACCGCTTGTCCATAAATCCTTGAGCTCATCAATCAACGGCCTTAAGTACACATCAATTGACCTCCCAGGATCCTCGCTATCAAAACAGTCATCATCATGTACTCTTTCTTCATGCATTTCCAAGGCGGCAAGTTATACGGAATACAAAAATCGGCCAAGTGCTTTGTGGTGTTGGTTTAGAACACCGAACGGATTGAATCCGTCGCTGGCAAGTCCCAATCTAACATTTCGGGATCAGCAGCAAACTCGGGAACGCTCGATCGAACTCTTTCCATGCCTCCCCATCTGCAGGATGCCGCATCACATCGTCGTCTACCCGTTTTTCCTTATGCCATCTCATGTCCGTGGCAGTATGCTTCGACATATACAATCGTTGCAACCTTGGTTTCAGGGGCAGATAACGCATGACTTTTTGTGGAATCTTAGTCATTCTATTCCGAGATGTCTGTTTGAACCTCGACTCATTGCATATAGGGCATGTATCCAATGTTTCATACTCTTTGTAGAATAACATGCAATTGTTTTTGCAAGCGTGGATTTTTTCATACCCCAATCCAAGACCACTCAACACCTTTTGCGCCTGTCTGTGGTCTTTCGGCAAACTATTGTCCGTCGGAAGCATTCTCTTGAAAACCCCCAAAAAGTAATCGAAACACAAGTTCGACATACGGTACTTTATTTTTCCGTGCATTAGCTCCACAATGGCCGTCAGAACGGAAAAGCTCTCGCACCCCGGGTCTAACTCTTGGTTGGCATTTTTTAGCGCTTTTCATACTGTTTGAACTATGCACTATCCATTGGTGTAAGCACATGATCTTCCCCTTCCTGATTGCTACTGGTCGATGCAAATGGAAAAGCATCATGTATAATATCCATGACTTGGTCATTAGGATCCACAATAGGTTCAACATTGTCCCCTCTTGTGGCCCTTGAAGACGAAGCAATGTCTGATTGTTCCCCGTGATAGTTCCAAGTGTCAGTATGTCTCAATCATTCCATTCCTTACTAAATGAAATCGAACAATTTCAATTGTCTCCCACAGATCGTTGTTACACCTCCTACAAGGACACCGGATTCTCATTGCACCGGGTTGTGTGTACGTGCAAAGTCAATCAAATCATCGATTCCATCCAAGTACTCGTCACGCATCTATTCGGGTTCTGTATCCACCTTCTCGCTCATAATTCCTGGAACCACAATAACAGTACAACAATCACAACAACTTCATACTTTATCTTAATGTCACCTTATGCCTCCTAGAAGGGCCCTATCCCATTCGGGAATGCATAGTTATGTCACGTAATGTACGGCTACATGAGATTAGATTTCGACGTGGATGAATTTGGCAGCATCTCGACATAGTTCTTGAGGTGTACCGTAGGTATAAATACCTACGTACCACCCGAAGAACGCATGCAGATAACACCGAAATCTCCACAACCGAAACCTAATCCTCGTAGCCGTACATTACGTGACATAACTATGCATTCCCAAACTGTCCAAATAATGGGACAATTCAATAATTAATTGGACCGCAGTCATGCTTTACGCATCCATGCACGAAATCCAACTAATCTCGAATGGGAAACTAAGTGTTACTCAAAATAAAAACAAAATTACGAAGTTAATTAACTTCGCAAATCACAACACATTGTGTGACATCACGCAAAAATTTAACAACATAATATAAATATAATTTTACAAAACAATATAAACATAACAAACTAAGTCTAACATAACCCTTATATTTTTAAAATATAAAACGAAGAAATACCTTCTCAAACGTTCTCCACCAATTGCTAATTGTTGAAGAAAAATGTGAACCTCCCAACATAATTTCACCACCACTATTTAAATAATGGGGTTTTATTAATTTTAGGTTCGACCCATTCAAGACGCGGTGTCTCTTAATTACAATCCCTTGCTTCAATGGAACACCCTTTGATTCCACCATAAAGAAACAGAATGTGTGTGTTTGATTTTTGCAGCTGCTCCCAAGTCGAACCTCAGGGTGCCTACGTATCCCTCACGGGAATCAAGCCACTCGTAGTTCAAAAATTTGGAAATTAATGGGTAAGTGTGGCCCACTAATTTGTATTTGAGAGATTTCGAAATTAATGGGTAAGTGTGGCCCAATAATTAAGAATTTGTGTTTGAGAAATTTGGAAATTAATGGGTAAGTGTGGCCCAATAATTAAGAATTTATATTTCAGATATTTGAATTTGGTTGCGGTTGCGTCTATTGGTATGTTAGACTGCCTACGTACCCTTGATGGGATCAAACCGGCGTAGTTCCAAAATTTGGAAATTAATGGGTAAGTGTGGCCCACTAATTTGTATTTGATAGATTTGGAAATTAATGGGTAAGTGTGGCCCACTAATTAAGAACTTGTGTTTTTTTAGATTTGGATTTGGGGCGGTTGCGTCTATTGTAATGCTAGATCGCCTACGCACCTTGATGGGATCAAACCAGGCGTAGTTCCAAAATTTGGAAATTAATGGGTAAGTGTGGCCCACTAATTTATATTTGAGAGATTTGAAAATTAATGGGTAAGTGTGGCCCAATAATTAAGAATTTGTGGATGGGAAATTTGGAAATTAATGGGTAAGTGTGGCCCACTAATTAAGAATTTGTGTGTCGAGAAATTTGACTTTAGTTGCGGTTGCGTCTATTGGTATGTTAGATCGCCTACGCACTTGATGGGATCAAACCGGCGTAGTTCCAAAATTTGGAAATTAATGGGTAAGTGTGGCCCACTAATTTAAAATTTTGTGTCTTTGAGACAATTTGAAGGGTAGATGACCCATGAGGAAAATTTGAAATTAATGGGTAAGTGTGGCCCACTAATTGAGAATTTGTGTTTGAGATATTTGGATTTAATCTCATTGAAATTTGCGTGGGTAGATGACCCATGGGAAAAATCGGATGGTTTTGTACCATTTTTTTATTGTTAATGTCAAAGAAAACTAATGGGCAATTTTGATGAACCCATTAATTTAATTTGATCATTAACACATGAATTTGTATCCATGCATGATTGGAGGTTTTAAGATTAATGGGCTACTGTGGTTGACAAACTCGTTAATCCATATCGTTGCTCCTTTGGTATCTTTTGAGAATGAGCTTGATGCTCGGAGCATGAGACTCATTTATCTGGATTGGAGTCACTGTCACAGCAGGGTTGAGTCGCCTAACACTCTTTTATAAATAGCTTCTTTGCCACGTTGATTGATTCCCACATTTCTTAGTGGGGCTTTGGAAGTGATTTTGTACCACTTGGGCATTTGACGTGGTTTTGTACCACTTGGTCTTCGACTTCATGATTTGTGAATTAATGGGCATTTTGGAATTTAAGCCCATTAATCCATAATTTGTGAATTGAAGAACTCGGACCAATTGTTTGCCAATCGGATTTTTAATGGACAACTCCATTGAGCTTGAGGCTTGATATCATCAAATCTTGAGATGTGAGATTGGAGACGTCGAGTCTTGCGATATCTGCTTGCACCTCATAACCGAATATTTTAATGGGCTTTTGAGAATTAATGGGTAATTTTTGACAACCCACATTATCTTGCTCTCGGGCTCTCGTCATTTAAACAGCTGGCCCACAAACAAAGACTGATCTGTGACCAAGGAACCCATGAGTGAAGAGCAAGCGCCTGCGTGGCCCTATATATGGCAGGACCTAGAGCCAGGTCATTGAGAACAGGAGCCCAAAGTCTGTGGGCTTGAAAGTCAAGAAAGTATTGCAAATCAACTATAGGAGGCTTATATCAAAGATAGAGGTTGATGGCATGGGATAAGAAACCCAAAAGCCTTTATACAATTCGTATCTTTGTTTATTTTTTTTTCTTGTGGCTGGTCTTCCAGTTGAATTGTCAACTATCACTTTGATGGACTTCTCTTTTTTTTTATAATTATTTTTGTATGCAATTGGCAGAAGCTTCAAAACAACAAAGCTGGCCTGCAACTCTTCCTTTTGTTTTGTTTATTCTTCTTTTTTTTTCTTTTTTTGACTGATCTCTGTTCCCCCATTTCAAATAGAAACAAGGCCATATGGCCTTCTCTTTTTCTATTTGGTTGCCTGCTTATACTTCCTGTTTAGTCTGTATAGACAAGCACATGGTGATGACTTCAAGAAAAGTGGGCTGCACCGTGACCTCCTCTCCGAAGATTTCTTTCTCTCCTCCTTTTGTTGTTTGATGGCATCTCTTCTTCTACTTGTAATATGCAAGCGGCTAATTCCCCTTTTTTTGTTTTGTTTTGGAACAGCACACTCAGACACAGAAGAAGTTATTGTGCCTTTTAGCAACAGGGAGAGACTTGGTCAGATAGCCTGAGGAGGTATAAATCATTTTGTACCTGCCATGGGATTAAACCTCTGTGCTTCGGCTTCAGTTATAATTTTCCCTTTTCATGTGCAGATCATGCAAACAAGAATCATTGAACAGAGGAAACGTTGCAGCAGCAGAGGGGTAAAGACCCCAGTTTGTTCCTTCCTTATTTGCAGATTTTTGTGGGATTAACTCCCTGCATTTTTGTTCTTTGAATCTTGCTATTTTTTTATGGATTCATCATCCACTGAGTGTACGGGTTTGCCCCGAATGGATTCATCATCCATAGAAAATGGGTTTTGACCCCAAATTGGATTTTGCATCCAAATAATTGAAGGGTTTGCCCCAAAATGGATTTTGCATCCAAATAATTGAAGGGTTTGACCCCAAAATGGATTTTGCATCCAAATGATTTTTAGGGTTTGACCCCAAAATGGATTCATCCTCCAAAGAATTTGGTTGATGGGTTTTATACCCAAAGCATGGAGAAATTCAAGAGATGAGCCTTGTTGCAGATGAGGTGTTGAGCCCTTTTTTTAATCTGCAGCCTCCTGTTTTTTTCTTTAGCAGCCCTACGGCTGCCTCCGTTTCTTCAGCCGTCTCCCCCCTTTATATTGTATCTGTAGCCGTGCTATTGTAGGCTAGATGAAAGAGACTGAGATGAGATAAGGTCCAATTTCAAAAGCCATCGTGATCCCTTCCTTTTAGGGAAAAGATTGGCCACTTGCAATTCCCTGCTGTTTCAAAACACTTGGGCATTAGACCCATCTTTTGAACCATATTTCAAATACTTTTCCAACGTATTGGGCTTATCCATTCCAACAATTTTTTTTTGTGAATTTTTGTGGTTCAACACTAATAACACGTAATATCCCTATAGACAACCAAATTAGTGTCGTTAGTATGAGTTTATATTAATACTTTCACACTAACGACAAAAAATACTTACCCAATGAACACAGCAAACACAGAAGCAGGGCAGAGGCAAATAGCAAATTTTGAGCAATTTACCTCTGCAATGGCAGAATTGGGATTATATAGGGAAACATGATTTTGCGCGACGAAGGGTTTTTCGTCAGCAAAAACTGTCGCGCAAAAATCTTTTCCGCCGCCAAAAATCAAAATTCCTCGCGCAAAACCTGTCGACATCAAACTTTATGCGACGACAAATTTTGTCGCTTAAATCTAAGTTCCGTCGCGCAAAGGCCGTGCCGACATCCAACTTTACGCGACGATCAAGTATTTCGTCGCGCAATATTTTGCTGCCACATTTTGCGCGATTTAATATATTATCGTCGCGCGAGTTTATTTTGTGCGACGAAAATTTCGTCGCGCCACTATTTGGCGCCAAATAAATTAACCCGCGCTTTTTCCTAAAGTTTGCGCGACGAATATATTTTCCGTCACGCAAAGTTGTTTTGTGCGATTTAATATTTTGTCGCGCAAGTATTTGGCGCCAAATATAAAAACACCCGCTTTATTCTCGGTACATTTGCGCCACGGCATAGTTTTTGTCGCAAATGATTTTAGCGCGACCATAATTTTCGTCGCGCAAATTTTAAAATATAAAATTATTATCGTTTTATTTTTGCGCGATGAGTAAAGTTTTTCGTCAGCGCAAATATGTTTAGTGCGACAAATTTTCCTTCGTCGCAAAAATTTTGTCGCGCAAATGTTAAAACGTAGTAGTGATATTAATTATAACCACAAAATATATAATTAATTGATCTCATGTATGGTGGGCAGTCTCCAAGATGCAACAACCATCTTGTAGTACGACTACTTCACACGCATCCCATTGGTTTCTTTGAGATGGATATTCTTAGGAAGAGTTCAAAATGATTCGAATAGCTTTATTTATGGGTGAATGGGTTAGCCATACGTTCTAACTCATTTTAAAACTTCAAGCACTAGTGCAAGTTCTTATAGCTCAAGTGGTTAAAATATTTATCTTTACAAATAAAATCATAGGTTCGATTTTCCACTCCCCCAATATCGCCTATCGCAATCATTTTAAAACTTCAAACATTTGTGCAAGTTCTTATAGCTCAAGTGGTTAAGAATATTTACCTCTGCCAAGATCTAAAATTTCAATGGTATCGGAAATATCGGTAGTTCAAAAACACGGAAATTTTGATCAAAATATCGGGATATTATCGATATCGATAAAAATTGAATAAAAACCATGGAAATTGTAAGAAAAACTTGAAAATTTTTATTGAAACTTTGGATGATGTTTATTTAGTCAATTATCTGTTAGTTTATCACAAAAAAATTGGAAGAAAATGCATTGCATGATGGGTTTATAACTTATTTAAGTTGATTATATAGCGAGCTGACAAACAATGTGAGTGTAGAAAATATGTAGTAATTAATGAAAGAAGATTAAACACACTATAATCATTTATATATAATGATTTACTACAATATTTTACACTTTATACATTGCATTGTAAGATACATGAGTGACTTAATACCACATAGAGTTCCTATGAGGTTCAAAATTTTCACTATCTTCATCATCTCTATGTGTAGAGTAAGTGTATTATGAAGAGTAGTTGGAAAGTTGAAACTTGAAAAGCAAACTCATTCTCATGTGCAAATCGATATTTTCGATATTATAGCGATATCATGTCGATATTTTGCCAAAATATTGCTGAAATCTGAGCGAAATTATCGACATTGATATTTCCTCGATATTTCTTCGATATTATCGATATTCATACGATATGTGTATGGATACGTTCCAAAATATCAGTGACCCGAAAAAAAGATAATATCCTCTATATTATCGATATTTTGGTCCATAACTTCTGCAAATAAAATCATAGGTTCGATTCTCCACTCCCCCAATATCGCCTATCGCAAACAAATTCAAGGACTAGTTGGACTAAAGCAAAGAATCCAATTAATAGTTGGCTAGATGGACTAATATAAAAACTCTAAATAAATGGAAAATTCAAGAGTCCAATAAAAAAGAACTTAAAAACTAAACAGTAGTTCTAATAAATGGATTACTGTCAAGAAAAAGGATGTCCGTATTTTTAAGAAAGAAAAATTTGCACAAATACCGTATTAGTTGTCAGCAGTTACCACCCAATGGAAAAATTGTGACGATTTGCTATACTCAAACTTCACTATTGGTGTTAGTGTGCCATCTCTACTATAACTTCCGTCTAATTTTCCGTCAAAAACCTTCACTTTGATTTGGTTTTGGTAAGCCATGTCACATAATATAACCGGCTGAATGACAAGCCTAAAACTGACCAAGTCCTCCTAATTGACACACAGAAGAAATTTAGGGCCCGTTTGGTAACGTTTTTGGAGAATGTTTTCTTAGAATATTTTCAGAAGACGAAAATAAGAAAACGCTGAAAATGCGTCTGGTAGATTAATTAGAAAACATTTTCAGAAAACAAAAACAATGAAAACGTGTCTGGTAGTACAATTTGAAATAATAATATGTGAGTTATTTTTATGAAAATGTTTCCCATGAGAATGAAAACAACTTTTTTATGTTTTCTACAAGTACACATGAACTTGTTTTCATTTTATGAAAACATTCCCAATGTTTTCTGTTTTTGGGCCACCGAACATGTTTTTGCCTCATTTTTGTTCTTTGAGAATGAAAACAACCCCTTAAAACATTACCGAACGGGGCCTTAGAACCCCATTTCACAAAGTATTAGCTTTTTTTTTAATGAAACAAAGTATTAGCTTTTAATATATGATTAAAAACAGCCATCTTCACTTCTATAAATCTATCTTGACCTCGTCTGCTTGACCATGTATACATGGTATGAGCCCTATCAAAAGGGGATGACAAAAGTTGAACAAAAATATAGGATTTAAAAAGAGAATGCAATGCATAGGACTCACTAGTGTGGTTGTTTGGAGTAATTGCTCCCTCAGGCAAGGTCCTGAATTCGAGTCCTAACATTCGTGTTGTGTTTGTGGGTTTATTATATTATTGTCTCTCTCAATAGAAAATGTACTCAAACAAAAAGAATGCAATGAATGATAGGGCTGAAAACATGGAGGCCGGGCAATGTGCATACTGTTGAATGTAGACCCATAGCGAGAGAAAGTTTAGTGTAGGCCCAAATGTGGGCCCTCTACCACTTTTCTATTGGACACAATATTTCTACATGATTTGATTTCTGGAGCCCATTAACAATACAAGAGGCCCAAAATCTGGCTTTCCACTTTTCACTTACTATAGATTGATTAGAGAAAAAATGTCTCCGTTGCAAACGCAGCAACATCCTCACAACTTCCCCTTGTTGCTTTCTTATCTATAATGCATGACTTATGGCGTAAATGCTTGTAATCCACACTTTTGAAATTTGTCGTCATAATTATTATCATTATGGGAAAAATTTAGTAACACACTTTGAATTTTGACATGTGTTTCTAATTTCTTTTGGGTGTCGAAATGCCCTTCTTGAACATCAAATGTTTGCTCAGACGTTGGTTAAGTTAGTTGGTCAAGGTAGTGTGGTGCCCTCTTGCTCCAGAGTTCGATCATCCCCCCGATGCATAATACATTAGAGTAATTTAGAATATCATTTGTCCCAAAAAAAAAAATTTATTTAAACGTCAAATGTTTGTTAAAATAGCCCCTAGTGCTAGTCGGGTAAATTTTTTGATACTTTGTGGCACTCTTAGCATTTATTGTTATATTTTTATGAACAACATGCATTTTATATTTAGAATGTTCAAATAGTAAACATCTCCTTAAGAAAAGTACGACAATAAGGGCCGAGAGAGTTTGTGAGATTTGTATTTGCTAACAAAAGAATATTTCGTGCCCATATGTCAGCTGGGCCGAGTAATTATAAATAAAAACGTCACCCAGGTTGCTGATTACAAACGTGCTAGTACACATATTAGAAAGCCAAACATACAACTTGATCTTTATAAAGCCACCTCCACGATATACCTTAAGGCCCCGTTTGGTTCATGGGAAATGAGGCTTGGGGATGGGAAATCAATTGCTTTCCCATGTTTGGTAAATCCGGGCATGGGAAATGGTTGCCTAGCACATGGGAAAGTAGGGGGGAAAGTGAAGCCTTCCTCTCAACTTGGGTTTTGATTTCCCTTCTCATGGGAAAGTTTGGGAAAATGAGCCAACATTCAATGCACATTTTTCATGACAATTTTGTCCCCATGAACAATTTAGAATTACAATGTATCATTAAATGCTTTCTTTTTTTATTTGATTTAATATGGGTGTAATTGGAAAATTATACAAACTTTGTTTTCCATTCCTACTCAAAACAAGCATGGGAAATGAAACAAAGTGAAATTTTCGGATTACTTTCCCGACATTATCAAACGTGGGAAAGGAATCTTACATTCCCATCCCTTATAAAATGACATGGAAAATGATTTCCCCTCAAATTCATTCCGTGAACCAAACGGGGCCTAAAAGGACTAGTCACTATTGAGGTTCCCTCTAATCACTTATGAAGTCCAAATTAACCAAGTAGGTCACTGATGTGGGTCTCTGTTGGGATATCCCTCCTTGATTGGAGGAGACTCACTGTTGGTTGTTGGTAGTTGGTTAATGGGAATTAAATGGTTTCATTTAATTCTCAAATCCTCTTGGGAAAGGTTGATTGCTGGTGTGCCTTTTGCGATTCTTAATGATGTGGCATACATAGAGTTGTCTTGGCTCTTTTTTTTTTTTAAGAGAGATAGAGAGGTAGTCACAGAGTGTGGCGTGTGGTGTTTTCTTCTGTGTAACAAAGAGAATTCAGCAAGTAGAGTTTGTTCTCTAGAAGTCATCCTCTAGTGATTGAGAGAGATTAGTGCTTGTAATCCCATTTTCATTAGTGGAAGAAATTTCCGAGTTTGTCCTGTGGTTTTTCCCTTCACTCAAAAGGGTTTTCCACGTTAAATAATTGTGTCTCTAAGCTCTCTATTTTTCTTATTGTATTTGCACTCAAGCTTCTGCAGTTTTGGTTCAACCCCATATTTACGCTTGTTTCCGCTGAACTTGGCTCAACAAGTGGTATCAAAGCTCTTGGTTGGCGTATGAATCATGGATGTTAACACAAGTCGGATGGTGAGGTTGAATGGGACCAACTATATGATATGGAAGGCAAAAATGGAGGACATACTCTATTGCAAAGATCTATATGATCCAATAGAAGGTGACAAGCCGGAAAATATGTCCGAAGAAGAATGGAAGAAGCTGAACCAAAAAACCATTGGAGTTATTCGACAATGGCTTGATGAAAATGTTGTTCATCATGTTTTAAAGGAGACCACAACAATTTCATTGTGGAAAAAGCTCAAAAGTTTATATGAAAGGAAGACATCAACGAATAAAGCTTTGTTAATCTAAAGTTCAAAGAGGGAACTTCAGTCAGTGAACACCTGAATGAGATGCAAAGTATTGTCAATCAGCTTGCATCAATGAATTTGACTCTAGAGGATGAGTTACAAGCTCTTCTTCTACTTAGTTCCTTGCCAGATAGTTGGGAAACCTTAGTGGTTTCAGTGAGTAATTCTGCTCCTGATGGAGTTGTAACCAAGAATCAAGTGACTGGTAGCTTGTTGAATGAAGAAACAAGAAGAAAATCATCAGAGTCATTCCATTCGGAAGCTTTGGTTGTAGAAAGAAAGGGGAGGAGTAAAAATCGAAACTTTCAACCACATTCTCAAGGGAGATCAAGGAGCAAGTCAAAGCCAAGGAAAGACGTTGCTTGCTATCATTGTGGTCTTAAAGGACATTACAAAAGAGAATGTCGAAAACTCAAAAAGGAGAAGAAGAATGAAGATAAGCAAGAGGAAAAGGATACTGCTGCTGTATCATCAGATGATGATATAATTATTTTCTCTGAATGTGAAAAGTCTTGCTTGAGTCTCTCATGTGATGACATCAAATGGGTGGTTGACACTGGAGCTTCTTTTCATGCTACTCCCAGCAAAGACTTCTTCTCCACTTATAAATCTAGAAATTTTGGTATAGTAAAGATGGGAAATAAAGACACATCAGACATTGTGGGGATAGGAGATGTGATTTTGCAAACTGATTCTGGCTGCAAGTTAATGCTCAGATATGTGAGACATGTGCCAGACCTCCGCCTTAATCTGATTTCTGCAGGCAAACTGGATGAAGCGGGCTACATGAGTCAATTTGCTAAAGGGCAATGGAAACTCACAAAAGGTGCTCTTGTCGTTGCAAGAGGAAATAAATGTTGTTCATTATATAAGATGCAGGTACAAATCTGCATAAGGGAGGTTAGAGAAGGAAATTCCTACAGACTTATGGCACAAACGCCTTGGCCATATGAGCGAGAAGGGTTTACAAATTCTCACCAAGAAAAATCTTCTTCCTGAAATCAAAGGTACACAATTAAATAATTGTGTTCATTGTCTGGTTGGTAAGCAACATAGAGCCTCCTTCCGGAGAAATTCAAATAAAAAATCAAATGTTTTAGATTTGATTTACTCAGATGTTTGCAGACCTATGAAAGTTAAAACCTTGGGTGGAACTTCTTATTTTGTTACTTTCATAGATGCTCCAGGAAAGTGTGGGTATCTGCTTTGAAATCCAAAGATCATGTGCTGCTAGTTTTCAAGAATTTTCATGCCATGGTGGAAAGGGAGACAGGAAAGAAACTAAAATGCATTCGTATTGATAATGGAGGTGAGTATTGTGGTCATTTTGATGAATATTGTAAAAGCCATGGAATAAGACATGAGCAATCAGTCCCAAGAACTCCACAACATAACGGCGTTGCAGAGAGAATGAATCGCACCATTGTGGAAAGAATCAGGTGCATGTTGTCTCATGTAAAATTGCCAAAAACATTTTGGGGGAAGGTAATGAGAACTGCATGTTATCTAATTAATTTTGTCACCATCAGCTCCTTTAAATGGTGAAACTCTACAAAGGTGTGGGCCAAGAGAGATGTCTCATATGAACACTTGAAGACTTTTGGTTGTAAGGCATATGTGCATGTACCCAAAGAAGATAGATCAAAGCTTGATGACAAGACCAAGCAATGTGTATTTTTTGGGTTATGGAGATGAAAAATTCAGCTACAAATTGTGGGATCCAGTCAACAAGAAGGTGATTCGAAGTCGAGATGTGATTTTCTTTGAAGACCAAACAATTGAGAATTTTGGACATATTGAAAAAGATGAATCTTATGATGATAGCCTTGTTGATATGAATCCAATTTCTCCTACAGTCCAAGATGTTGATGGGGGAGCTGAACAAGAGATTGAAAATATGCATAATGAGGACCATGGAAATACACATGCAGATTCTGTTATTGATCAAGACAGTCAAGGAGAGCAGCCCACTGAAGAACAACCAGTGGAGTTAAGAAGGTCCAGCAGAACACGCACACCATCTAGCAGATATTTGCCTCATGAATATATTTTACTTACAGATGGTGGTGAACCTGAGTGCTTCCAAGAAGTGCAATCTGATGCCTATAAAGAAGTTTGGATAAAAGCTATGCAAGAGGAGATGAATTCTTTGCATAAGAACAATACATATGACTTGGTGGAAAGACCTAAGGGAAGGAAAGTACTCACAAACAAATGGATTTTCAAGCTAAAGGAAACTGAAGATTCAAAGCCAAGGTATAAAGCAAGGCTGGTTGTTAAGGGGTTTGGACAAAAGAAAGGAGTTGATTTTGATGAGATATTTTCACCCATTGTGAAAATGACTTCAATTCGTCTTGTTTTGGGATTGGCAACATGTATGAATCTTGAGATAGAGCAATTAGATGTAAAAACTGCTTTTCTACATGGTGATTTGGACAAAGATATCTATATGGTGCAGCCGGAAGGTTATAAAATCAGAGGCAAGGAGCATATGGTCTGTAAGTTATTTTAGAGTCTATATGGACTCAAACAAGCCCCTCGTCAGTGGTATAAAAAATTCGAGTCTTTTATGACAGATAATGGCTTCCGCAAATCAAATTCAGATCATTGTGTGTTTATTCAGAAATTTTCAGATAATGATTTTATTATATTGTTGCTGTACGTTGATGATATGTTGATTGTGGGACCAGATGCTAATAAATTTGACAAGTTGAAGAGAAAGCTAAGCAAATCCTTTGACATGAACGATTTAGGGGCAGCAAGGAAAATTTTGGGCAAGCAAATCTTCTGTGATAGAAAGAAAGGGAAGCTATGGGTTTCACAAGAAAAATACATTGAAAAAGTTCTTGAGAGATTCAACATGGACAAAGCAAAAAGTGTCAATTGTCCTCTTTTAGGCCACTTTAATTTGAGCAGCAGTCAAAGCCCCTCAAGCAAAGAAGAAAAACAAGAAATGAAGAGAATTCCATATGCCTCTGCGGTTGGAAGTTTAATGTACGCAATGGTTTGTACAAGGCCAGACATTGCCTTTGCAGTAGGTGTGGTAAGTCACTATATTTCAAATCCTGGCAAGGAACATTGGGCAGCAGTGAAATGGATACTTTGGTATCTAAGAGGAACATCTAAATTGTGCTTGTGTTTTGGTAATGATAAGCCAATTATTGAAGCATATACGTACTGATGCAGACATGGCAGAGGATAAAGATACAAGGAAGTCCACATCCGGATATCTGTTTACTTTTGCAGGGGGAGCAATATCATGGCAGTCCAAATTACAAAAGTATGTGGCTTTATCAACCACAGAAGCTGAGTATATTGTAATCACATAGTGCTGCAAAGAAATGTTGTGGATGATGAAATTTCTAGATGGACTTGGTTTAAAACAAGAAAAATATATCATCTATTGTGACAGCCAAAGTGCCATTCATCTTAGCAAGAATCCAAGTTTTCATTCTAAGTCCAAGCATATTGATATTCGGTATCATTGGATTTGAGAGAAACTTGAAAGGAAATTGTTGCTACTGGAAAAGGTTCACATTGACAAGAACAAGTCTGATATGTTAACAAAGTCATTGCCCATGGCAAAACATGATTTCTGCAGAGAAGAAGCAGGTATGATGGAGCCCTCCTCCTTCTAAAGTCAGGAGGGGAGATTGTTGGGATATCCCTCCTTAATTGGAGGAGACTCACTGTTGGTTGTTGGTAGTTGGTCATTTAATTCTCAAATCCTCTTGGGAAAGGTTGATTGCTGGTGTGCCTTTTGCGATTCTTAATGATGTGGTATACAGAGAGTTGTCTTGGCTCTTTTTTTTTTTTAGAGAGGTAGTCACAGAGTGTGGCGTGTGGTGTTTTCTTCTGTGTAACAAAGAGAATTCAGCAAGTAGAGTTTGTTCTCTAGAAGTCATCCTCTAGTGATTGAGAGAGATTAGTGCTTGTAATCCCATTTTCATTAGTGGAAGAAATTTCGGAGTTTGTCTCGTGGTTTTTCCTTTCACTCAAAAGGGTTTTCCACGTTAAATAATTGTGTCTCTAAGCTCTCTATTTTTCTTTTTGTATTTGCACTCAAGCTTCTACAGTTTTGGTTCAAACCCATATTTACGCTTGTTTCCGCGGAACTTGGCTCAACGGTCTCAACACGCCAACCTACGATGTTACAACCAAGGAAGAAACACTTCTCGGTCATCAATTTTCCTTCGTTGAAAACAAGGCTCGGGTGTGCTAATCGTTGTTGGGGACTTTTTCCGTCGGAAGGCTTGTTTGGGCTTGTTGATTCTTGGACCATCATAGAGTGGTGAATCAAGCCTTCGTTGCTCCTTTTTCTGAGTTAGCGAGAACTATGCCCAAAGCATCCCGAAGGAGAAGCAAGTCCTAGGGAAGTACTCTGTTGTTCTTACAGCGGCTATGTGTTTTGTGTTGACGTTTCTGACAGTTCTGAAAATAGGTGAAGATGATTTGCTGATGTTGAACAGAGATTGTATGAGTTTGGCATGAGAGCTTGGAGTGTGGGACCTAAAGACCCATAAGTTTAGCAAATGAGAATGCATGTGCTTGGATTGGTGTTGGATATGCTTGAATTTGGGTGCTGAGAATTTGTTTTTTGAAGCTCTAGTTATGGTGATTTAAGAGTTCAAGAGGAGGAGAACGGAAGAAAAAGCTTCAGACTTGAAGGCTATGGTGTTTATATCTTGGAAGAGTATGTAGAGGAAGGAAAAGCTTGAAGTTATGCTTGGTGAGGCTTTATAGGGAAGAAGAAGGATTTTAAGGCTGCGAAAGTAGGAGAAATGGTTGTGATGGCTGCTGGGATGCTTGCAACAGCCAAAGGAATGTGCTCTAATGGTTGATGGGGTGCTTGCAACCACTTAGAGAAGTGGGTTCTCATGGTTGCTGAGAGGCTTGCAGCAACTTAGAGAAGTTGGTTTCTCCCTATGTCATGGCTTCTAATTTAAATGCACTCTCCATATTAAATATTGTTTTTTTTAAATCTCAAATACAATCATCACAACAATACATATATATATATATATATTTACGTAGTCATTCATTTATGAACACTACAATACCATCACAACATATCATGGTCATTCCCAAGAATACCATTCCTTTTGGAAAAACCTGCAAACTCATTTAAAATCAAACACATTTAATTGATTTTAAATCCACACAAAACAGTTTCTCAAAACCACATCATCATGTTAATTATTTTCATTAACAATATCCAAAACCACATTATAATAAATATAATAAATGTGATTTTACTCACAATCCAAATGGTTTTACTCACCTCTCGTCCAAGCTGTAAATACTATGCCAACTCAACAAATCCACAATCCCAACAAGCAACTCTGGCTCCACAAAACACGTAACTCAACTTAGAATTCAAAACTCCAAAAATGACTGAGCCCCCAACTCATCACAATTAATCGTGCACTTTCATGCGAAACGAGGCAAACGCCACTTGGAATGCACCTCACATGTGACTTGCCAAAGTCACCTACAACTTTAAAATTCCGCATCGGGTCTACAACCTTAGATTTCGCATCCGGTCCCACAAATGGACTCTAAATAGTCATGACATCACCCTTCATCAATTTGGGCCCGATCCAATGGTCGGATCATTCTAGATCGCACAATCATGCATGATCGAATGGTGATCGCTCGCCTTAACTTGGAAATGCGATAACTTAAGATCGGGATGTCCGATCACGAATCCGTCTGTACCTACAAACTCACAACAACGTCAACTACAACATATATAAAATTGGAGACAATCGAACAATCCGTTCATCTCAGATCTAACGACCCAAATTCGCGAGGCTTAGATCATTGGTCAAACAACATAATCTCGCAATTTTGAGCACACCATCGTACTCAGGACGTCGAATACATTAACCTAATCTCGAAATAAGAAATTGCAACTTAAACCAACAAAAATTCACTATTAAAGCAACCTTGAAATTTCCAATAAATGCTTCGAAATTTACCTTAGATCATAGGCCTCGTTCTCACAATCACGTAGGCAAAAACGGTTCAACAATCGGAGTTCTAGAACTTAAGATACGAATTTCCAAAGATTTTCTTTAAGAAAGTTATTTTTTTCTCTCAAACTTGCAGGAGAAAGAGAAGACAAAGGGGGAAGATGCAGAAGGAGAAGAAAAAAGGAGGCAGCCCGTGTGTGAACAGTATCTTGACCTCTTTTTCTTTTCTCTTGCTGCCACGTGTTGCAACATCATTGGTCCAATTTCAATAATTCATTAAATATTCATCCGAACTCCAAAAATTACCACATGCCTCGTAGGGATGTATACTATTTTTTCATTAAAGAATCATAATTTTCTCACTTCAATTTCTTGAATGTCCTTTGAAAAAAACTCACATAAAAATGGTATTTTGATCCAAATTGCAATTAAACACACTTAATCCAATCATTTCCAAACCAAACCAACTTCATAAAATACCAATAATAATCGCACAACTTAATATATTTTTTCACAAAAATAATAAAATCAAATATTATTTTTGAAGTTATTACACAATATGACATAGCTCTTTCCTTAGATTTTTTTTTTTTTATTTTGGATCGAGTCTCTTTCCTTAGAATGAGCTTCCCCTTTTCTCAGCCATTGGGCCGAATTTCTCTCGCTCTCGCTTTCGCTCTCTTTCTAAGTAGGCCATTGCTCAATGAACTTATGCCAAATCACTGTGCTCTCAGATATTATTTCATAATCGGGCAAGTAATCTATTATTTCCTTGGAAATCCTACATCCAATTCTTTAACTGGTCAACGAACTTCTTTTTAATCCTAGCCCAAAACCTTTGGCCACAAATATAGGAATTGCTGAAGGAAGGTGATTATAACTGTGGCATGGACCGGAGCGAATTGTTCCTTCCCCTACTATCTAGTTGTTTTTTATTCGACAAGAAAATATGGTGAGTGATAAAGGAAAAAAACAGCAAAATGTGATAATTAACACCACAACTTGACTACTAGCTATAAATAATCACCTACCAAGTGAAGAAACATTCTATCTAATCTTTTATATACATACTCAATTTCTTGTTTGACGCCGAAATTAACCTCATTTTTAGGTCCTGTTTGGTTCGTTGAAAAGATTTGATGATAAATAATTTCTCATGTCTTTTTCCAAGGGATGGGAAATAGAAGATTTATTTCCCATGTTTGGTAATATTGGGACGATAAAGAGTAAATACCACTTTATTTCATTTATCATGTTTTGGTTTACGTAGGAATATAAAATGAAATTTGTTTAATTTTCCAATTATATCCATATAAAATCAAATATATATATATATATATATATAAACATTTAATGCTAGGTTGTAATTCTAAATTATGAATATGGACAAAATGATCATGAAAAATATGCATTTAATACGAACTACCAAGTACTTATGGGAAAATATAAAATCATCTCTACCAGATATGTATGAGAAAAGAACCACTTCAGTAAAGGGTCCGCTGTAAAAAGTGAAAAGTTACCACCTAACAAAAAGTAAAAGTAAAGAACTACCCATATGGATTTTGAAAGGAGGAACGGGGTCTCTAACATAAAGACAACATACTAGGATGAGAGGGCATGGCATGAAAACGAGCGCAAGGGAAAAACTGACCAAAAAACGATGAACCACCATCACTCATTCACGCGTTCCCTTGGATTAGATAAGATAATGGAGCGCCTTCCACGTGGCACGGTCATAGTGGTTTCAAGCGATAAGGCTAGCATTCAAAATGTTCCTCTGCCTCATGTGGTCTATATGGTGTAATGTCGTCATTTTTATGATCCAAAGGTCCAAATTTGATTTCAGTAAAGTACATGGAATTTGGACCCTAGGATGCGAAATAGCTAGTCAGACCACTATATATAGGAGGGGTGAATAGAAGCTGTGCAACTCAACTGAAAAGTAAAGACCTCTAGCAAAGAAGAGGGCTAAAGAAAGCACAGAGCAATGGCTTCCTCCATGATTTCTTCCGCTACCGTGGCTTCGGTTTATGCTGACCGTGCCGCCCCGGCACAAGCTAGCTTGGTTGCACCATTCACTGGCCTCAAGTCCGCCTCAGCTTTCCCCGGCACCAAGAGGACCAATGACATCACCTCCATTGCAAGCAATGGTGGAAGAGTGCAATGCATGCAGGTAAGACTACTTATCAACATGTTGCTACAATTAATTTACATTCAAAACAATATACCCAAATGCATGTTGAATTAACTACTTCACGAGGAACGGAAATACATAACTTGTCAACATACAAATGAATTGTCTGAATTACGGTCTGATAACCTAACATGTCGCAGAAAAACACAACTTTTTTCATAATCGTAGCATATTTATATACCCACTATTAACTAGATTTAAAGAGAATGTAGTTTATTTCCAAACTTACTAATCTTTTCGTGTGCTTCCTGGCCGCTAATTACTTATAGTTCCTCTGTTTTTTTTGGCCAAGAAGGTACTAATCGAAGCACTAGAATACCAATTTATCGAATATTTTGATTGATACAGGTGTGGCCTCCACTTGGACTGAAGAAGTTCGAGACTCTCTCCTACCTTCCACCACTCACTCCTGAGGCCTTGGCCAAGGAAGTTGACTACCTTCTCCGCAACAACTGGGTTCCCTGCTTGGAATTTGAAGTGGAGGTTAATAATTTCTAGACTTTTTTCTTTTTGTATTAATTCTTTGAATAAACTTATTTTTATAGGTTAGCTTCATGCAATATTTGTTTGCTGACTTAATTTTTGGAACAAAATTGTGGTTATATAGAAGGGATTTGTGTACCGTGAGCACCACCATTCACCAGGGTACTATGATGGAAGGTACTGGACCATGTGGAAGCTGCCCATGTTTGGATGCACAGACTCTTCCCAAGTGTTGAAAGAGCTCCAGGAGGCCAGTAAGGCTTACCCCCAATCCTTCATCCGTATCATCGGATTCGACAACGTTCGTCAAGTGCAGTGCATCAGTTTCATCGCCTACAAGCCAGCAGGCTATTAATTTCAAGTTTCATGATTTTTATTTTATGTTGTTTGTGGCTTGTGGCTTGTTAGCCAAGGGTCTCTGTGGTTTGTTTAATTCCGTACTTAATTAGGCTTTTCAAGACCTTTGTTCGTTTCTTTCTTTTCCCTTTTTCAAGACAATTTCCTTTGTTTTCGAATTTGGTGTTTTTCGGATTCATAATGTGGTGTTCTTGAGAATTCATGAATAAATGATATCCGTATTTTATTTTCAGTACAAATAACGCTATATGCAGTGTGTTTACTAATTAAATTACTAATCACATGTATCGTCTCTCACCCAAGTGAGACACATACACTCATGTTCATAGATGATTCTTTGGGCCTGGTATCTATCTTGACCCTTATTTCTGCGTTTTCAAGTGCATAGATGGTGAATTATACAACTTTTAACTTAAGCTCAATCCTACGTTTTCTATTGAAACATGGCCTTATAACTAAGCAGAACATTAAAGTCGTTAACCACGTCATAAGCCCTCAAGTTAGTAGGGCACCCCAACCCCAATAGATGGGTGTACCAAATTATAAAATCACAATTTAAGCTCAGTCCTATTTTGATGGAACATTTTTTTGAGTCAGAATTCAGCTACTAATTGGTAACTTAATTCTTGCAGTTCTTTTTTTGTTTTTGTTTTTGTTTTTGTTTTTAAATTTAATAAAACCTTCTTCAAGCACTTACTTGTGCTTCTATCAATTTCATATCACATATTTTCTAATTGACCGACTGGTTTTCTTGGACCCTTGATAGCTACACTTGTGGACATGCATTTGTCCACATAAAGAAACAGATAAGCTGGGTCATTTCAAAGTCGCCGCACAAAAATTACAAATTTGCCCTAAACCCTAGAAATTAGCAACTGTAGTAATATTCATATCCACATAGATAGAAATTTCGAAGCTGGCTTCCAACAATATGAAGACGACTAACAGCAAAAACATACTCTCTGATATATTATGCACAAACATACACATAACAAATTGTTTCACTCTTTTGCGTGTTATCTTCAAATTCCAAATACTTTCTTCCCAAACAGATGTGCTACCAGAGAAGATGTATTTTTTTTCCTCTTTTAATGGCACAAATGATATTTGAAGGGAATTGATTCGAACACAAGACCTCAAGTGCAAGAGCAACTAATGTTAACACCCGAGCTACAAACCCCTTGCACCGCATAAGATGTGTATGAACCTATAACAATGGTTGATAATTGTAAAGAAAGGTGAGACTCAATGCAATGTAGAACAATTTGATGAAACAATGTGCCAGCAAGGTATATTTTAATGATTCTACTCCAAGTTATCAAAAATTAACTTTCGGGCAAAGATATATTGGGTCTCTGTTGTTGGTCCAACCGCTGTTTTGTGATGCAGTATGTGCATTGAAGACCAGCTTTCTCTTCGAGAAGTGGGGGGTAGAGGCGAGGTCTCGTCTTGGGCAACTAGAGTTTTGGTGCCCATGTCGAGCAACAGGTGCTATGTCTAAATAATTGGACGGAGAGTTAGTGACATTTACTCTATTGTCTCAATAGGGTAATTCCCATATAAATTATATTATTAAACCACATTAATTGGTTTAACTAATATAAATTTAGGACAAGGACAACCTTATTTTCCACGTGGTGTCGCCGATTTGAATGTCGAATATGTTTGCTACCACATCAGCGGCTGGTGCAACATCATTTGGTGCGGACACATCCTTATTCCCTTCTTAATTTTCCCCATTCATGACTTCCCTCGTTCTTAGTAAGTAAACATGTCATCAATCTCTGTTTATGCAGACCTGCCATGGATTTCAATCTAAGAAAATTCTGACTCACAAATCCAAGACCTTTGGTAGAGAATCTAAGAAACCTACATGAATGAGATCAAACCAGCAGATCTAATTAGATGGCTTAGAGCTTAGATCTGAAATCCTCTTGACGACACTCGCAGTGAACGCTACTCAAACCCACCACCACCTCTCTCTCTCTCTCTCTCCAACCACCTAGTCACCATTTCTTTCTGTACCCAGAGTCTCAGACACACCTAGCCTCAAATTCTTTCCTGGATTCTCTCTTAATTTTTTACCATACATCCAATACAAAATTTTCATTTATAGGCGGTGGGGAAATATGAGAAGGCGCGCATTCACTGACCCCACCCCACAGCTCCACCAGGATCGCGTATCTACGGAATACATTCACCCCCACCCGAACTTCTTCCCATATCACCTTAGACATCAGCAATTTCAAAAGAGTTCGACAACATGGGCTAAAGTGAAACACAAAACATCAGTCAAGGAGAAGGTGAGTCATCGTTGACTTTTTTGGGGTAACGTGAAATTGGACCATAGTTCCAAAGAGCACTAGCATAATTAAGCCTTGCCAAAATACATTTACAGGGTAACAGATCAAACTAAATAACCAATAGTTTTATACATACTCTTCACATTGATTACCAAAAACATCAAGACCCATCTTATATTACAACTGAGCCAAGGCTTTAAACATATACATACCTTTTCTCCAGTTTGACACAGTTTGACACTCTTTCGTGATGTTCCATCAAACCACTAGCAGCGACATTAGCAATGAGATGATCACCAACAAAAGGACATATGCTATATACAATACTAATAGATCTCAGTTTCTCCAAAAATTATCAAAACTCCCTCCTCTTGTTAATTCTGCTGTATTTGTGAGCTGCGGTGGCATTTAGCTCTTCTATGTACACTTCTTTCAATGAAGTTTAGGCAAATGCTGGGATGCTGGAATTTTGGCGATCCCTATTGAGACAATCAAATCCCTCTACTCTAACTGCAGCAGGTTTAAGTCCGTACTTCATTCTAACACAACCTGCTTTGTGTGGGGATGATAAAGTTGATGGAGAAGGAGATGCCGAAACAGGAGTTAACTTCTCATCTCCAAATCGGGCATCTTGAATTAATGGGTTAGCAGCCCTACTGGGAGGGGAGCCACAATAATATGGGGGTGACGAGGCAACCTCGTTCAAAGATTGCTCCAACCCATAGCCTTCCTGTAGACACCAGCATGTTAGTCAATCAAAATACCATACATCCAATACAAAACCATAACATTACAGAATCAATCTAAACAATTTTGCAAATTGGGAAATGACACGTTGTTGAAAGCTTAATTTATGTCTATCCTATAAAAGATTAATTTGTTTAAAGTTTAAACTTAGGATAAAGTTCCCATGAAGAAATTCTCCACAGAAAAACAACAGACAGGCAGCAAAAGATTAAGTCAAGGGATCACCTTGGTTGCAGCATTGCAAATCAGAAGAGGGCAAAAAACAACAAAAAACACTTTTTTGCAACAGATGTGATACACATTTTATTTTATAAGGGAAAGAAAAACACAAAAGATTAAATCAATTGCAGCTCCGATTAATTGCCTATGCGCATTAACTGCAGCCAGATTATCACTAACATAACATCAATTAATTATACGGAAATGAAATAACAATTTACCTTCCTGAGAATGAGGTCCAGAAGCTCTGCCCCAGCTTTTGAGTCACAAAACTCAGATTGATGACTGCTGATTACAAAAGAAAAATGTTATCAGCTAAAAACAAGCAGAATAGGTAAAATAAGGTGGGAAGGACAGCATCGGTTAAAAGAGGTACCTCATCTGCCATCTCAAGGGCCTAATGTGGTTGTTGGACAAAATCCCAACTCGCCTGGGCTTGGGGCACACCACAGTGTCCTTGGTATCAGATATAAAGGCAGACCCTCTGATGTCTTCACAGCCCACAAAAGAGGCGTTCTGGTGCTGAACATTGAAATGGTTCATTTTCAAGACCGTTTCTGTTCCACAAAAGAACGCCTGTTCAAAGCACAGACAACACCACCAAAAAAGAAAACAAAAATCAGATAGACTTTCCCAGAAATATTCCAAATCCATAGAAAATCTTAAGTCAGTTAATCTCCATTTAATTGCAAAATAAAAATTACCCAAATAATGAATCTAAGTCAGACACACACACACACATGTTCTATACAAATTAACATACAATTTCATGAAACCACGATAACTTGGAAAAAAAACACACACAAAAGCATATCCCAGAAACTTTATCCTCCTATTGGTTTGATTGATTCTTCTATTTTCTAGGCAACCAAACAGGAAGACAGAAGATGGGGTCGATTTCACTACAGATCTAAGTCACACCTTTGAAAAAACGGAGTTTTCCTACGTCACATACACCAACTCCAAAACAACACCACCCCAAAAAGCCGTAATGGTTCGCATCAAAACCCAAGCTGAGACGGCTTCGACTCCATTTGGAAGTCGCCCAAAATCGCAGAAGAAGCAGGGGTTTAAAATTGGTTTTTGCAAATAGTAAATACAGCTCAAACTGATTTCACACAACAAAATTTGACCACAAAACACAGCCTTCACAAAAATTACAAAAGATAATATAGAAAATAAATAAATAAATTACAACGACGAACATTTGACTCGGATCTGTTATACAAAAAGAGCGTACGGTTTGTGGAAAATTTACTAAAATTAGGAAATTAATAACAGCCAAAAATTCAAAGCGACAGATCTAAAACAAACACTAGCAAAGCTACTATGATTTTTGTAGAGAGAGAGAGAGATACCTGACGAGAATACTCCGCAGGAAGAAGGAAGAAGGCAAAGGGAGTTTCAGGGCCACAAGGAAGAAGCGAGGAAAAGGGTTCTGGAATTCATTTTATACTGGTGAAAGTATAGTCTTACCAAGGCTGACACCAGGCCGCCTTTTTTTTTTTTAACAACTCAGACGACTATACGGATACTAGACCTTCTCTGACGGAGTCATAGTCCACCAAACCAATACAATAATGAGTTAATTACAACACCACCCCATTCAATCCACGTGATTTGTTTTTTTGAGGATGCATTTACTAATCCGTAAGAGCATCACCAGTGGGGGTGTATTTTCGAGTGTAAAAGCGCACTTTTACATCCTCTTTACACCTCTAAATGTGATTTTTCTTCCAATCGATTGGGAAGATGTAAATTCAAAGATATATATCCATATTTCGGAATCCAACTGGCTACAAACACATCACTTCCATGCAAAGGGCCCACCAACAAGAAAAGTTCTTTCTCTCATACTTTTCTTCTCTCTCCTACTTTTCTCTCCAAATTGGGACCCATTTTGAAGATGGAAAAACAGATGTAAAACTCCATCTTTTTTACATCTCAGCCTCATCCTCTATATTTACACCCATATACACACTCCCATTGTAGGTATTTCCTACCAAAGGGGGTGTAAATGTGATATACACCTCCTTATACACCTCCCCATTGGTGATGCCTAATCAAGTTGTTTACTAAAATTGCTGGAATCGGAATATAATTTCATAAATGTTTATTAATTCGTGAGAATCGAATATAAATCAATATGATTCTTAAAATGCCCTTGTCCCAAATCAAATATTTTATATACTTTTTTAATAAAATTTGATATAGTATATAATATTAAGAAAAAAATTAAATTGATTTTTTATTTCATAGACACACTAAAATGATTTTTTTTTAATTTTATAAATTTAAGTATTTCTATTAAGTATTTTTTATTTTATAAATGTAAATATTTCTATTAGTTAATCCTTAACACTTAAAATGATTTTATTTTTATTTCTAGGGTTAAGGATAATCTTGGAAATAATGAAAGTAAGTGAGGGCATAAAGGGAAAAAAATTAGCATTCCGATTGCTCTCTAAATCCGGAATCCAAATACCTCATCAATGTTGGGAATCCAAATCACCCAAATCTTGGAATTGAATTTCATTTTTCGTGTGGGCCCCACACACTTTTGATTCCTCCCAATTTTAGTAAACATAGGTATAATCCGTAATCGAAATCGGATTCCTTATTCTCATTCCGATAATGGATTAGTAAACGTGCCCTAAGTTTTACCTGAATCCGCGTGAATCTGTTGTGAAACACTCAAAATGGATTTTGGTTTCACGTATTTGTAGGGATGACAATTTTCCTCGTCTATGAGAGCAACTCCACCCCAAAGGGCAAGGGGGGGCAAGGGCAGCCACTATTCACGTGAATAGTGGCAACCTTTGCATTTGTAGCTCCACCCCAAAAAGCCAAGGTAAGACAATTACTATTCACTTTAATTTATTTTCCTATTTTTTTACTTAAACAATTAATTTGGATATGATTTTCAGATAAGATTTTGGGTTGCCATGTGTCACTATTCATTAAAAAATTATCATATAATATTTTGGATAAAATTTTAGAAATAAATTTTAGGATAAGGTTTTCGGTGCCACGCGTCCAACTTTTGTTATAACTTTTAGATCTCAATTTTTAGATAAGATTTTCGGATAAGATTCTCGATTCTTGCGTGTCAAGATATATTAAAAAATTCTAAGCTCATATTTCAGATAAGATTTTCACCCTCTTAAATTGCACCACGTGTCAATATATATTAAAAACTTATAAGCTTAGATTTCAGATAAGATTTTCACCCTCTTAAATTGTGCCATGTGTTATCTCTATCTTGTAAATTCCTCTATAAAACTACACCCTCAACTCAGAACCTCTCACACCCTCACTTCTCTATCATTTCATTTCTCAGATTCAGAAAAACACATTATACTCTCAATGTCAAACTTGAGGAGGGAGTTGGAGAGGCAACAACAAGAAGATGAAGAAATCATGCACAGACGGGCTGAAGAATATTGTGAGATGGATGAAAAGGACGAAGAAGTTGTTTTAGTGGTCCAGATGTTGAATCAATCAAGTCAACCCCACCGTCGTCGTGCCCCGAAAGTGGATCATAGGAATTCTCAGCGTAAGAATCTCTTGGAAGATTACTTTATCCAACATTCTTTATATCTTGTTTCTTATTTTCGAAGAAGATATAGAATGCAACCCCATTTGTTCCAAAAAATCATGCATGATGTTTGCAATCACGACACATACTTTGTTCATAAGTATGATGCTATTGGGGTATTGGGTCTTCTTCCTGAGCAAAAACTTACAGCTGGTTTACGGATGCTTGCGCACGGGGCATCTGCAGACAAGGTGGATGAGATTGCTAGGATGGGGAAATCAACTGTCCTAGAGTGCTTGGTCAGATTTTGTGCTGCAATAGAAGCTCTCTACATGGAGGAATACCTCCGCAAACCCACTTAGAGGGACATCAAAAGGCTTCTACAAAAAGTTGAGGCTCAAGGTTTCCCAGGCATGATCGGGAGCATCGACTGCATGCACTGGTAGTGGAAGAATTGCCCAACTGCTTGGCAAGGAGATTATGGGAATCGAAAGGGCCAAAAAAGTATCATTCTGGAGGCTATAGCTTCATTCGACACTTGGGTTTGGCATGCCTTCTTTGGAGTTTCCGGATCTCAAAATGATTTCAATGTGCTTGGTCAATCCCCGATATTCAATGATGTCTTGAGAGGTCATTCCCCCCAGATCATGTGTACAATACATAATGTCAGGGTGCGTAATACCTAACCGACGGCATTTATCCGAGGTGGATGACATTCATCAAAACAATTCCAAATCCCTAATTGGAAAAGGAAAAAAGCTTTGCTGCCTTTCAAGAGGGTTATAAGAAAGATGTAGAAAGGTGTTTTGGCATCCTGCAAGCTCATTGGGCAATTATCAGGGGTGCTACACATATGTTTGATCAAGAGGTGCTTCGGAGCATCATGATGACTTGCATCATCCTCCATAGCATGATTGTGGAGGATGAGTATGATTACGATGCCCCAGAGGTTTTCAAACCCGATCCCATGAACACGCCATTAATAAGAATTTATGAACAACCAGTGGGACCAAATGGAAAACGAGTGGAGCACAAACCGTTGATGAGAGACGGTCGATACAACTACCCTATGATTGACCGTTATCAAGAAATGCAATCTTCTTATATTCACAAGAGAAGTCAAGTTGACTTGATCGAGCACTTATGGGAAATGAAAGGCAATCACGTTGGATGAAGTCAAGTTTAATGCTTTGTTTGAATTTATGCTTTGTTTGTGTGAGATTTGTAATGAATTAAGCTTTGTTTTTAATTATGCTTTGTTTTGTGTGAGATTTCTCAATGTGTAAGGTTCATTTTTAATTATGCTTTATTATTAATAAATTGCTATATTATTTAATGGTTCATTTATTTAATAAAAGAGAAACAATACAACAATTAATACATATGGTAACTCATTCACTACAACCTATTGGTTTTGATCATTTAACCAATCCATGTTGCTAGGTTCATCTTCATGGAAAAGCTTTCTTCTAATAACATCCCTTCGTTTTAGCTTCCAATAGACCTTTGTTTCAAGAGACATATGGCTCGTATCCATGGACATGATTTTCATCTCTCTGTCCTCCGGGGTTTTTATTCTGCCTTTTGCCTTAGAATTGCATTTGCTTCATGTCAGGCCTTGTCAGCTTCTTCTCTTTGCATTTCTCTCTCAAGTCTAAGTGCGATATTCTTAGCAATTTGCTCCAGATATTTTGCACAATCATTGTTTGAAGTGTTCCTTTTCTTTGCCTTTGCCGCCTTTCTCCTAATAGGCCTCGGCTCACGTTCAATTGGTGAGTCTTGATCCATTGGGGAGTCCAATGGTGAATCGGTTGCCGTTGAATCGTAGAGCGGGGTCTCATTCAACATAACCGTTGGACCGGTGGAAAGAATTTTGAATCTCGCACAATTCTTCACAACGTCCCAACAATGGTGATTCATGAAACTTTTTTTGCCCCTGCCCATGGCACCGAACCACATTTGTGCTTGCATAATCTATTACAAAAAATTAATTGGAAATTCAACAAAATATTTAAAAATTGGGCATGGAAGAAAAAAATAAACAATGAAAAAAATAAAATACAATGCAATAAAAAATATAATAATTTCACATGGAAGAAAATATAGAAAAAAAAGGACATTGAAGAAAATAGAAAAAATAGGAAATGCAAGAAAATATAGAAAAAAAATGAAATGTAAGAAAAGATAGAAAAAAAAAATTGACCCTCAAGAAATTATAGAAAAAAAAGGAAATGCAAGTAAAGATATAAAAATAAAAAAAATTTACCCTCAACAAAATATACAAAAAAAGGAAATGCAAGAAAAGATATAAAAAAATTTACCTTCAACAAAATATACAAAAAAAATGCAAGAAAATGGAAATAAAATTGTGACATTAAATTGAATAAATATTTTACCTCGTCCGAAAGATTTTGACCACTTCTAATGTTGTCCCTTGCTTTTGCCAATGCATCTCTCCATTTCCCTAACTCTTTATTCAGCATTTTCCACCTACTAGCCAATGCCATTTCCGTACGAACGGAACCCGATTTTTCACAAAATTCTCCATGAATTTTTCTCCACATATGTTGGGACTTCATCTCATTGCCCCTTGATCGGGCAATGACCAACTTTGACCCAACACTCACACAACAAAAGATCTTCAACGGTGCTCCAAGAACCTCCGGCTTCGATGGATGTAACAACCCAATCCCAATTTAAGATTAAATATTAGAATATTGAAGGAAAGGAATGATTATATCCCGATTAAAAATTAAGGGAATTAAAAGTTGACTTTAAGATCGGAAAAGAATTTGGTGGAGCAGAGTGTACCCGTTGCGTCAGGCTCGTCAGCTTGAGTCCGTGGACGTGCGGAACACCCGGGTCCAGAAGCTCGAACGAGCGTTTAAAGGTCTAAAAAGCAGTAGGGTCAGGGTTTGTAATTTTGGAAAAAGGGATAAAAATTAGAAAATCACGGCCAATTGGCCGTAGCGTGCGAGAACCCCTCCGATCTCTCTCGTCTTCAACCTCTCGAACCCTCTCTCTCTCGGTCTCTCTCGAATTGAGGTGGCGGCCACGATTCCGGCAAAGCTGACGCCGTGATCTCGCCGAAGCCTCCCCTCGTCCTCCTCGTGTCATCCTTGTCTTTGGTTTTACGGAAACCACCTCGAATCGCCTCTGCAAAGCCGAAAACCAGTCGGAGCTTCTCGCGGTCGATTGCTCCATTCCGGCCACCAAATCGATCGGCCAAGGTGAGTTTTGAACCTAATCAACGAGCTCTAACTTGTTTTGGGATTGTTTGGGGTTGATTTTGAAGTTTAAGAAGAATCAAAAACCTAGGTTTTTAGCTCCGATCGGGTTGAATTTTCGGCGTGATTCGGGCCGGTTCTTGGCAGTTCTCACTTTGCCAAAACACTCCCCTCCACTCACTTGATCACATAGCCATAAGCCTTGCCCCGAAACTCCAAGTTTTTCGCCAGGAAGAATCGCTCAAGCCACCCAAACCCTGTACAAGGCGCGTGTGGCGGTGCGTGGGCGGGGAGTGGTGGCGGCGGTTTTCGTGTCGAAACACTCCACGTAGTCTCGCGCGTGGGTATGCTCGAAGCAATTTTCGGAAATCGTTTGAGCGTAGATACGGTTTTGCGGTTAGGGTTAACTTGGGTTTGTCGGAGTTTGAACCGCGTCGGATCGTAACGAAACTTTGAGGGAGTGTTATTGGCAATCTTAGAAACCTTTAGGAACTTACGGATCGTCAGTCGGAGGTCGAAAACCCCTGAACAATCGAAGTGAATTGTAGAGGACCCGACCCAGTTTCACCCCGAAACAGAGCAGGACCCTGTTGATGGGCCCACATCAACCCATGCCGGGCCCACATCCTAAAACAATTACCCTCTTCCGAGATTAAACTTATAGGGGCCAAGACTTGCCAGAAAAGCAGGCGAAGTCTCCCCTAAAACAAGTACTAGCCCAAAGGTTCAACTTTGTCAAACAAGCACAGATAAACAACCCAGCCTTAGCGTACATGCAACGAAACATAACGGGTCTCAGCCAAACTAATTCAACTCTAAAAGGTGATCGAGCAACTAAGAATACAAGAATTCAACAGCGGAATAAAATAACATATTACGAGTTTAGGGTTCAAGGATGACAATCCTGCCCTTCCATCGGGCCTCGAGAAGAAAGCGCACGGTAGAAGGTGTCGACGCAGCGACTACGTCTGGGGCGCAAAGCAGAAAGAGTGTGAGTGGACAAAAACAAGGTTTTTCATACTTAAATCAAAGTAGTAACCCCACCGTTTAAAACCATGCAAACATGCATATCAAATAGTTTATATATTTGGAAACAGTACTAATTCAAAGTACGTGAAAACATTTCGATTTTAAACCCCTTTTACATTTCCCGAGGCATAATCCTCCCAAAACAAATCCACACAAGTTTATAAAATATAAACAAAAGGATTCATTAATGTAAAAGAATAAAGATGGAATAAAATCCACATAAGGTAAAACAAACCTTAAAATGCGGAATAGCTTGCTTGACAAGCAAATCAAACACCAATGACCAATAAAGATAATAATTGCGGTTCAAAACATTTATATATATATATATATATATATAACAGGAGTTTACAATCCCACAAGTTAAACCTATAAAAAGTCAAAATCAAGTCAAGTACTACAACCAAAAGCAATTAAATAGTTTTCAAACATCCCCAAACCCACAATCATGTGCTTACAAACACGACAAGCAAGAGCAGTCCTCACTAAAAGAAATATGAATACGAATGTACTAACACACGCGTATAGGTATAGTATAACTATAACACACACACAAGTACCAGGGGAAAACAATCCAACGGGGATCATCTCCCGTTGGACAGGACTGCATTCATGATATGACCGGTGCCTAGGATTTACACGAACACCCAATCACATCATAATGGCCTCGTGCCGGGTTAAGCCGTCAATCGGGACTAAGCTCACAGGCCGCAGGTAAGGAACCATCAATACCACTACGTCCATAATATGTCATGCGCGCAGACTATCCAATTAAGGATCTACAGCTACACCCCGTTAAGGTATGCACCGGATCAGACATAGCAGTACTCGTATCCAAGAAGCGAGTATCCAAGAGAGCAGGGGGAAGGTACAATACGAGGGTGCTAAATGCACACACATCAATCATCATGCGATAACAGTATATATATATACATATACATACAACCACAATGTACCCAACCCAAAACACCAATATTAGGACATACAAGTCCGTCAAGCATATAACCAATATATATACTCAAAAGAAGGACATCATTGTCCAAAACATATTTTTATATATTCAAAATAATCACGAGGGTCAAGCGAGCCCAATGCATGATTAATATTAAATCACACATCCTTTTAGGTGAAAAACCATATTTAAATCTCACTCAATGCTCAAGCCAAGCGTACAAAAATCATATTAAAAACTCAAGTCCCTAAGGCGTCAAATCTAAGGTATAAACATATATATATATATAACGAAGTATTGAAAACCCTTTTCTTAAAGTAGATAAACATATGTATATATATATATATATATCAAGGTACATATATATATATATATACATACAATAAAAATATGGTGATCCTTTTCTTAAAGTAGACATACCTATATATATATGAATAATATATATATATAATCAAGGTAAAGATATATCAATATATATATATATATATATATACCAAAGTACATATACATATATAGTTATATATAGTTATATAACCATTTTCCACTATTACAAGTGTTTACTCAAAGTAGCTATACATATATATATATATAAGTTTATATATATATATATACTCAAAGTATCTGAATTATAAATCATAGGGTTTTAACCCTAAAAACCGAATATGAAATCAAACGGACTATACTAATGTCCATATATTCAATTATATAGTTAAAATCTAATATAACGGTTCGAGCTTAATATAACTCATTTGTATAATTAAAATCCGATATAAAATCACTGAAGCGTTACTACGTCGTTCAATACCCAAAGGTATAAATCTTAATAAAATAGCCAATGGGGCCACATAAAAACCCAACCCAAATCATGCATTAAACTCAAATGCAAACCTTTTTAAATATAATAAAACCAAAGTCAAAACCAAGACTTAACATTCAAGATTTAAAAGAATCATTAAATCTCATTTCATGCATTACATGCAATTCATTCAAGTCATGCACATTGAAAACAAAGTCCACTCCGTTGGTCCTATCTTGCACAACCTCAAAGGGTCATTGCGGCGTGAAGAGTCAGCTAAAGCGATAAAGACGAGGATTGGATTAGTACCGTGAACCGTCGAGAACCGTAAACTTAAAGCCCTAACAAAACCCCACGTGCCCAACGTGCGTCGTGAGGATTCGAGTCAAACTACCTCTTACAGCAGTGGGACTGGGAAGACTCACGTTCAGCGGCGGTCAAACACCCCGTTTCGGTCAACCTCGGGCCCCTGGAGCCCAAGACCTCCAAAGCGATCTAGACCGTCCTAGAAGTCCTACAAAGTCAACTACATGACAAGCAGGACCTCGGGAGACACTCAGTCAGGACTTGGTCAAAGCCAGGCCGAGTGGGTCAAACCGACCCGTGGGTCCCTGACCTCAAACTTAGATCCGAAAGTTCCTAGAGGTTCAACCACGACCTAGACAACGTGTCCTCAAAGTTTGGTCTCGATCCAGGTCGGATTGCTCACGATCATACGATCGGGGACGATTCTGTTTAATCCTAACTTCAAGTCATCGATCCGGAGTATCCAGGGACTCGAATCATGATCCAGTCAAATCCTATACGATCCTAGAATTATCTAGATCAACATATCCAAGAATGGACACGATCCAACCGTTCAAACCTATCGGGCAGAATCACGCAATAGGCGAGATTCGTTCGATAACAAACGATCTCCGAATTGAGATCGTCCAACTCCCACGCGTTCACAGCGATACGAGGATCATTACCCGGCCAAGAACCGCCACCACACCGCCACCACGCGCCGCCACACGCGCCACCGTGGGTGGCGGGTGCCTTGAGCAATTCGAGGCCAACACCCAAACTTCAACTCCGGCCATCAACCCTTATACCAAACGACTCGCCCACCACTCCGGGGAGCCTAGAACCGCCACGAACCGGCCGAAGGCGCCGTTAATAGCGAGGAAAACCCAATTGAAATCAAGCCCAAAACCTAGGTTTTAGATCTAACAATCAAACGCAGCCAAAACTCCGAGAAATTAACTATGCGGGAAGCTAGAGGAGGTGGAGGAGGTTCGATTTCATACCTTCGCGACGCCATTGGGCTGCCAGGAGCTATTGTCTGGTGAGTTTCAGCCAAAAGAGGCTTTCACCTTGTGTTTTCCGGTGTAAGCAAGCGGCGAGGCGAGGCTGATGGGGTTGGAAAAGCGACCATTGGCAGTCATTTTGGGCCGGTCCAGCCAGTGGCGGCCGTCGTCGGTGGTGGGTCAAAGAGCCACCATTTGTTCGGAGAACCGAAAGGGGGAGTCGAAGGGTCACACGCAGGGGAAGAGAGAAGGAGAGATTTTCTGATTTTCTCATTTCTCGATTGGCCCGTGGCTATATCGATTTTCCCAAAAATTGAAATGACGCTTACGTCCTCAAGAACAATCCAAAACTCGTGTCGAAGCGTTCCGCCAGTCAGCGGACTCGTTTCGGACGTTCGCATAATGGCGCAACTTGTTTCGCCAAATTCCTAGAAAATAAAGTGGACCAAAATGCCCTTTAATTACTTATTTTCAATTAATTCCAATTAATTCATTTTTAATTCATTTTAATTATCCAAATTAATTAACTTATTTAATTAATTCATTTTATCTTTTAAATTGGGTCAGAATTCGTCACATGAATCCACTTAACAATTTAATCGAATATTTAATTAGGGATTATAAAATTAATCTATCGAGATAAAATCAAGCCTGAGGACTTAGGATTACTTCTCACCAAGTTTGAACACCTTTAAGCCCGGGGTGGGATTTTTATTAAATTACTATGCCGAGCTATGGTTAATTATTAAAGGGTTTAATTTTTGTAAATAGGTATTCAAGTTTCGGCGGAATTGCAGGAAGGCCCTTCTAAGGGTCGGGCAAGCTCGGACCAACAGTGAGTGGACCTTTGATTTTTATAAATGCTTTTATTACATGAATGCTTATTTAATGCTTTTGTGGAATTATTGATTTCAAATATTATTTATGATTTACATATTAGAGTTTAATTGAAATTCTGAATATTCTCTATAATTTAACTTCCGAGCCTAAGATTGAATTTTAGGATGAATTTCATGATTATAAGATATGGATTTTAGAATGGCTTGAGGAAAAACTTGTTTTGAGTTATAAGATTATGAAAGGTTTCAAACCATTCTAGGTACCCTATTGATGTTGCCTTGATTAATAATCTTGCCCCTCTGAAATAAAAATTGATAAAGGTTATTACCCGATCTATGGACCCTCTGCTTGCCTTGATTTAAAGTCTGCGCGCATGACTCAAGCCCCACGAGTCTCGGGGACGCTCGGACCGTGCGGAGAGCGATGGACTGCGGCTTCGGGTAAACTTTGTGTTTTCCAAGTCTAGCGGACGCGGCTTAGGTTGACTTTGTGTCTCCTAAGTTTTGCGAGGGCGTGGCTCGGACCGACTTTGTGTCACCGAGTCTTACGAGTTGGAATTGGCGGTTAAATAATGGAATTGACGGAATTTATAAGGGTATACCTAGGTGGACTCCATTTAAAGTTGATTTGTTAATATCTTCGTTTATGAATAAGAATTTCTATTTGATGAACTTTATAAATGTGTTTTATATGCATACTTTAATTTCTTGTTCGTTTATAGAATTGTTTTCTTATGTTTTTTAACGATTGGGGCTAACATGTTGTTTTCAATTTTCTAAAACTTTCTTTTTGGTCCACTCACCTTTTTAAATGTTTTGGTACATGGGTGTAGTGAGCACCACCACCGCCCGTCTTCACCACCCCCGCACTCCGCAAACTTCGTGTAGGGTCACGACCAGAACTTTGTATTTAACTACTTTAGTAGCTCTGAATTTTGCCCAAACTTTGTGAGGCTGAGGCCGTACTCTTTATTTTACTGTTGGTGTGTGAACTTAAACTTGTGTGTCTTTGGACGTTTGGGAGTTTAAATTTGTGTTGTTGCAGGTGTAACTAATTTGGATTTTGAGCCAATTACGGAGACTACGCTGAATTTTAGTAAGTCAAACATAAAAATTGTTTTTCTTGAATTCTTCTACTAAAGGGCAAAATGGTCAAGTGTGTCAGTGACACCCAGATGTCGGGACACGGACATGACTTGACCCGGTTCCAAAGCGGAATTAGGGTCGGGTCCTGTCAATGGAAGTGGCCATTTCTATTTGTACACAAAATAAAATTTTTGAGTAGAAAATGTTGGGTGGAAAGTAAAAAATATTGAAAGGAGATGAATTTGTATGAAAATTTGGTGTGGAAAGTGAATGGGTATGGTAAGTATTTATAGAAATAATTTACTGAATTTTATTATATTTTTTAAAAAATTTTGCAATTTTTTTAAATTTTTAAACAGAAAAAATTGCCCAGCCGTCAGATTGTACAAAAAAAAGACGATTGGAGGCTCAGGAGCGCGCCACGTGGCAAAGAGTCGTTGGCCCATGATGCACGCGCACTCGTTCAAATTTTTTTTAATGTTGGCGCGTGCATTGCACTCGCCAACAGTAAAAAAATTTCAAAAGGCGTCTGACGTCAGCTTGCCTTCGAACTTGAGCTAGGGCAAAATTTGCCCGTGGACTCGCCCAGCTGGTGGGACCCGCACCTTGTCTAGGCTCGGGCTGCTGCGCTGGAGCGCCTTCCCCTCCTTCGGGCTGCCTCCAGCCCACCTCCCCCCCTTGCGCTGGGCTTGTTCTAAGGGGTTTCGCGGGGATTCGACCATAATGGGTAGGGTATGAATGATAAAAAATGGGTATGGGGATGGGTACGGTGAATTTTTTGGGTATGGTGTTTGGGGAGGGGCGTGGATGGTATTTTAATCCCCGACCCGAACCCTCCCCGTTTAGAATATATATATTATTGGATATATAAATATGATATTAAAGTGATTGTGCCGACTAAACTTTATATTTCCTATTATTATATTATATATTTATATAACTTATACGAATCTTAAGCCATACTACTTATATATTTAGTTAAATTCTAGTCAATATGTAATCATTCTTATATTGTCTTATACGTATATTATATATATATATATATATATATATATATTCATTATCTTGTAATAATCTAATTTGTTTTCTTTCAACAAAGTAGTTTTATAATGGTTTTTCTTCCGTAATGGGGTGGGTCGGGGAACTCATTCCCTAACAAATGTGGGGATGAGGAATCCCCGATATGAATATTGCGGGTATGAAGGTAGAGATGGGGGAAAAAGCTTAACGGGGATGGGGATAGGAATGACATACCCACCCCTAATTCGACCCATTGCCATCCCTACGTATTTGTTATTGCTAAAAAGAGAAAGTCAAATTTTTGTCTTTTTTTTCATAAAAAATTCTAATTTGAGTTAACAACCTTTTACTCTCTACATGTGCGGGGGTCATTATCGAAAGAGTGCTGCTATTTTCACCCACCTATCTTATATTTCCACCTCCTTATCTTCAAAATGTAAGACCCGTGAGCTTGGGGAAGCAAGAATGGTGAGCAATCCCACATCGCTCGGGGAGGGAAAGGTGAAGTGCCTTATATGTGTGGGCACTTCTCTTCCTAGCACAAGGCCTTTTGGGAGCTCACTGGCTTCGAATTCCTTGGAACTCCGAAGTTAAGCGAGTTGGGGCAAGAGCAATCCTAGGATGGGTGACCCACTGGGAAGTTGCTCGTGAGTTCCTAGAAACAAAACCGTGAGGGCGGGGCCCAAAAGCGGACAATATCGTGCTAGGAGAGTCGGGTCATGACACAAAATTTTAAAGATAAATTTACCCATTTATAAATTGACTTCTCTATCCCTTAGTTAATTGTTGACACCCAGATACTCACTTAACTCTAAGTTAAGACTGTTGAGTAAAAAAAATAAAAACAAAAAATTAGAAGAAAAAAAAAAGACCAACAAACAACCACCAGATCACCCACTCGACACCACAAACCGACCTCCCCTCCTCACCTCACCACCAGCCGCATATTCAACATTCTTCAAAACTTCAAAACCAATCAATCCCAATTCCACATATTCAACATTCTTCAAAACCAGACAATTCCAATTTCATAAATTCAATATTTTAGAAAACCTCGAAAACCAAATTCCAAAATTCCACTAGTTTTTATAACCCAGCAGACCTAATTCCACAAATTCAATCATTTTCAAAACCTAGCAAACTCAATTCCACAAATTCAATAATTTTCAAAACCCAGCTACCGGCGTCGTTGGTACCAATCTCTTCATCGTCCTGCCCTCTTCCTAACCCACACCTCGATCGACCCCAAAACTCCAAGAATAGCCGCGAATTAGATTGTATTACATATGTTCTTTTCGAGAATTGTAACTGATAGTTTTTACGAGTACGTTATTAGCAGGGTGGGGGTGATCAAATGGAGACAAGGTTCCTTTTCACACATGTGCTGTTGAGAGGGTATAATACTTTGGTAGTACGACGACCATACTCCCAATTTAGTATAAAGATACTCACTTAATCCGTCTGGACATAATCCCATTTTTATACTTGTTTATTTCCTCATCATCAATTCAATAACACAATTTATAGCAATACTCAACTATGCTAGAATGCACTTTCATGAGCGTTGAATTATGGGTCAAATCAATTATTTTGAGTAAAATGAGTATTGTGGGGTGAAGTTTTACCATTTCAAGTCACCAAAGACACGTTAGTCATTTTCCAAGGGTCAGGACAAACAAGCAAGCTTCCTTCTTTTGACTTGCGCATGCATGTGGTCTAAGTTTCTAGTTGGTAATTAAGAATAAATCCAAAAAATGAAACATATTACGATGTGACACATGTGATATTAAAATGTCCTAATCCTAACTTTATAACGCGTTTAGTTTTTTTTTTTTTTTACATTATTTGTAAATTAATTTATGCTTGCATATCTCGTGTTCACAGTTGACAAAAACCATCAATCCATGTCAGAAGACAATTCAACCCTAACTTTTATTTATTTTTCTCCATTTATTAGACCAATTAAATTTTTTGAAAATTAAAAAAAAAACCCCTATGATGTATGCATTTCGGCCTTTGGCAAAGTCTATTAGCATTTTTGCTACGGCAAATCAATAACTATAGTTACGTCTAAAAGAAAGTATGTATCTTTTGACACCATTTAAAGACTCTCATAATATAATGTTTTTTTTTATTATCAAAGAGTCCCATAAAATTTAAGTATGACTTTTTTTCATAGAGACTTGGAGCACCCAAACCTTTTGGAGCACCGAATTCGTCTTTGGAATTCCTAAGTATTTGAATAAATATATAAACCCTTTATGTATCGGTTTGGTTCCGATGTGAGGGTGCGTTAGGGCAAGGGAGTTTAAGAGTATTTTAAAGAATTTGTTCGGGGTACCTATTGAGTATAATAAAATTTAAATATGAAATTTAAAGTTTAGCTTCATAATAAAAAATTAATATGTAAATTAGCAGTTGTTATGATATAAATAGCCGTCATATCTGTAAATGATAACGTCGATAACAATAAGGTGCTGATTGTGAATAGTAGCGATCAAGGCTCTTGGTTTTTTCCCAAATTTGAAAAATTATACAATATTTAAGTTAAATTTTACGATCTCAAAATTCCAATTTTTTAATAAAAAATTTCACAGTGAATTATTAAATTTATTTTCAAACAATATAAAGTGTAAAAAGTGGGCGATCCACACCTCGTTAACACAATGTGCTACGACTTTGACTATTTGATAGATAAGTTTGTAAGGAGACTGGCTTTATTTTTCATCATATCATGGTTATAGGAGTTTATTCCTATTACTACGATATGATTCACAACATAATTCGGAAAATATATTTTATTTTCGGTTTGGAGTGTTACATGACCGAATTCTAATTGAGTTTACTATATATATAAATTATTACAATTTATGACTCTTTCATTGAGTTTACTAGTATATGGGTGTCCGAATTCTAATTGTTGATTTCTATTGCATTTACTAACACATACAAAATAAAAAAGTATGAGGATTTCACATTACAATTCATAATTTAATACGTGAACAAATAAAAATTAGATTGATTATGGGAGTAGTTGATCCTATACACATTCATTCTCTCATCTATTTTTGACTTTTTCGACTCATGATTTTTCCCATTTCAAATAAGTAAACATATTATTATTATATTACAAACTTCTAAAGCGTACAAGTTTGACTAACTCTTGCCCATACGCTATTAGATAAATACAACAGTACAAGAAGTTGATAGAGGACACAAATAGACCTCATCAAAAAAGAAAAAAAAATGATACAAATCGTTAACACGCGTTATTGTTGTTCTAGAACTCTAGCCATATTTAGGCATTCTCCAACCCATTTGGGACTAAACCCAAATTTTCCCCCTCTAAAAAGTAACTATTTGGGTTTTACCCGGACTCAAATCGTTTTCTCTCCCAACACTTCGGACTCAAATTTTAAATCCACAACTTTATTAAATTGTTTAAGAATGGTTTAAGTCTAATTTTTTTTTTTATGGATAACTTTTCTTCATTTAATCTTTTAAAATAACTTTATAATTTAATTTTTTGAACAATTTGACCTAAAAAAATTGAAATTCCACAAATATAATTTTATTCCTAAAGAAAACACACAACATAAAAGATTAATAGAGTTTGGAGTGAGTTTTGAGATTGGATCTGACCTAGATTAATTTAAAATATTATTTTGACCGTTGGATTTAAATTTCAGCCGTTGGATCTTTTTTTTTACCATTAAAATAACTTAGATTTAATCTAGATCCTTTATTTAATTTAATAATAATTTTTTTTAAAAAGCATTTGACTTATTTGGAATTTGAAAAAAAAAAGCGCAGCAGCCACGTGTCTAGCCAATAAGCACAGCAACCATCAGTTCACTGGCCCACTTTAATATTAGAAATTACAAAAAAAAAGCAAGTTTGAATTGTTGCCGCTAGATTCCAACGTCAACGTCACCCAAGGCCTACACCTGTCCAGTTTGCATCCAAAGACCACAGCAGCACACAGGCCCCAATTCTCATGCCTTTGCACATGGGCTGCGCCAGCTGGCGTGGGGTCCACCGAATTTTTTTTCAATCCCGGCAATACTTGGACTGCTATTTGGCCCCAAGTTTGGGTTTTCCAAAATTTTGACCTCTTCATTTTGTTGAGTTAGGAGAGATTTTAGACAATAATTTGGAATTTTTTAGGTTTGGCCCCATAGGTTGAAGATGACTTAATGACTAGAATTAAATTGTGGATTATATTAAATTGCATTAGATTGAAAAGATAAATGTTATTTATTGGCACTAGTTTCCCGTGTCATGGCTCCCATAATAAAATAAAGAAAGATAAATAGAGGGCCCGAAAAGAAAGCCTTAACCAAATGAGAATCTGACTTAGCAAAAATTCAAAATAAAAAGAGCACGTGTTCGCTGCAGAATTGGAGATGCGATCTCTGATTGGGAGTGCTTTATCTGAAGGCTTAATATCACAAAAGGTCCCTAAGGTTTAAACTATCAGTTGCATCTTTAATGTTTTTTTTTGTGTCGTTCGTGGTCGCCGAGGTTAGTATATGTGATCACAATGGTCACTTAGTTAGGTTAAATCAGCTAGATTAGTTCTTTGATGTGACATATATATATATATAACAAAACATCCCTGAGGTTTACGCACCAATTACAAATGGTCCCTGCGAATTTTTTTTTAATTTTTTCATTTTAAATTCATAAAATTTTGGTTTTCATTTTTAAATTTTATGAATTTTAAATTATTTAAAAATATATATTGTATTTTAAATACACATAACACTATATTATTGGAGATGCGCTCCACATATATCTTATATCAACAAACTAATGAAGTTTTTAAAAATAATTTAAAATTCATAAAATTTAAAAATGAAAAAACCAAGGGTTTAACTGTTTAAGGTTCATAAATATTGCTCAAGGTTAAAATCCTTCTATAAATGGTTTTTTCATTTTTAAATTTTATGAATTTTAAATTATTTTTTAAAAACTTCAATAGTTTGTTAATGTAACATATATGTAGAGCCCACATCTTCAAAAGTATAGTGTCACTTGTATTTAAAATACAAAATATATTTTAAAAAGAAAACTAAAATTTTATCAATTTTAAATATATATATATATTTTTTGTAAGGACCATTTCATGATAGGTGCACAGAACCTAGGGATGTGATATACATATATACCACGTCCAACTAACGGAGTTGATGGAACCTAACGGCAGTGCATTTTGTGATCACACATAATAATCTTGAGGACCACGAATGACACAAAAAAACGTTAAGGATGCAATCTGATAGTTTCGTAAACGTTAAGGACCTTTTGTGATATTAAGCCTTATCTGAAATATTGAACAGGAAAAAATAAAAAGGAAAGAAAAACGAAGCCTTACAGCCGCCACCCTTTTCCACTCGACGGTACTTGAGTTAGCTTAGTAGAACACTGTCTCATTCTGATATTGGTCTTTTTGGTTTCTGTCTTTCTTGTCTTTCCACCTTTAAAAGAAACTCTGTTCGAAACGTTTCAGGTTTGAGGGCCAAGCTTTGTTTCCTAACAAAGAGGAAAAAGAGCATAGAAGCAATGGCGCCCAAAAAGAGGCTGCAAGGTGTTGATGACAAATTGCAGAAGCTTCTGGATGCTAACATGGATGAAGCTCCCGCCAGAAGGCGGGCTCGTGAGGCCCTCAAGGAAATTCAGCTGGGGATTGACCATATTTTGTTCAAGGTTTTGTTTTCATATATTCCATTTGAATTTGGTTGTCTTTTTTGTTTATGGTATTGGGAAAGTGAACTTTTGGGTTGTTTTATGGTTGAAGCAAGTTGTAATTTTGGAGATTGCAATTGGGTTTTGTAGTGGGTTGATGATGATTGGCACTGAAACTTTTTAATGGGTTAATGGGAATCGGTGGTTAGTTGAGGAATGAACTATTTTTCACATTGAATTGTTATTTTTTTCTCATTGACATAACTTTATTTATTTATTTATTTTTAAAAATTTGCTTCTGAGCTGATTTTGTTCATTTTTGCATTGGCCATGCATACTATTTTTATTTGGTTTTTGGTCATCTTTCTGAGATAGTAGTTCAAGATCTTGTATAATATTCATTCTTGCTGTCTTTTAATTACAGTCTAGGAATATTTTCTCAGTAATATTTATTGTTTTATGTTTGGTTGTGTTGCAGACACCAACTGATGGATTGAAAATAGAAGAGGTAAAAACTCTTTATTACAGTAATCAACTTACTTTTTTTTTTGGTACAAACGGCCAGTCAAGGAATTATATGCCTATGCTGTGTGTTCGTCTGTGTGTGTGTCATTTTCTTTGTATTTTAATTTTTAATATTTTGTGCAAACCTGTACGCCATTCTTACCTGCAAAATCTTGTTTCTCATCTATCTTATATTTGTTTATGATAGTATTCTAGCATCCAACCCAAAACCAGTTCATAATGGGTAGATACCAAGATCTTGTATACTGTGGTGCAAAGCTTGACATTCCCAATGTGGGATTTATACTCTAGACATTCCCCCTCATGTGTGATGTAATTTGAGCCAAAAATGTGAAAAAACTTATATTAGGTGACGTGGGAGCACGTGTGGTAATTGGGGACTAACGTGGATGACCTCTAACACTGATAAAATTAGACTACTCTCTTCCAGGTCCAGTATGAGAAAGTTTGTTGATCAGTCATACATTGATCTATACCCATAGGCAGCTTGAGAGTTACTAACACTTCTCCTCCGAATTCAGTTGTGGCCATTTAACTATACTTGTAAGAGGTATTGTTTCTGCAAAATTAGCTGTCATGTATCATGCTAGGTTAAGGTGTTCATAAGCGTTGGGGCTCACTCATTAGATTTCCAAAGTTTCTGCTCTCTACTATTGATATGAACATGATCACGGACAATTCTATTGTGCAGTCATATGAGGTAAACTCCAGGGGATTGGAGATCTTCTGCAAGAGTTGGCTTCCAGAGACATCTCACCCCAAAGCAATAGTGTGTTACTGTCATGGTTACGGAGATACTTGCACTTTTTTCTTCGAAGGCATGTAACCTGTCATAAGAGAATAGTGTTGACGAAATTGCATTGTTAGTCATGCACTGTAGCGGACCTAATAATTTCATAATTTCTGCAGGAATTGCAAGGAAGTTGGCGTCATACGGATATGCAGTTTTCGCAATGGATTACCCTGGTTTTGGTCTTTCAGAAGGTCTTCATGGCCATATTCCCAGCTTTGACATCCTTGTAGATGATGTCATTGAGCATTACTCCAAAGTCAAAGGTATGCTAGCATAGTTATTAACTTTCCTGTTAGAACTTTTGAATGTGAGAATTGTTGAGCTGAAGGTGAGGATTAGGATATTTAGACAGGAGGTGGATTGCATCTTTGTGTAGTCACTGAGTCAGCCGTCCAACCATCTTGGTGCATCAAACGTGCACTGGGTTGGCAGATGACAAGCATGAACCGGAGAAATCTGAGTGCCAGATGAAGTGCTGGATGAAGTCTTAGTATTATTTTTACCCTGTGGCCATCTTGTCAACCTTACCACCATGCCTTAACCAATACTTGGGACGGTAATGTGATAATCATATAATTGTTAAACAAGGCAGAGTTGGAAACAGTTTGTAAACTTTCTAGAAGTAGAGTTGTAATAATCTTTATTTGAAACCATATATGAGATCCATAGAGCTCACAACCTTAATTGAGATGTTCCAACCTGTGGCCTCTTTTTAATCTATATTTTGGAGGTCCTCTTCAGTGGATCTCTCTGGTCGTAAGAAGCCTTAGTTTCCTGATGCTTGAGGTAATGTGGAATTCATTTGATTTTGGAAGTTTATTTAGCACTTATCAGTGTTTGGAATTTTATGAGAGACCTAGTGTGTAGGTTTTATCTTGCCTTCCTCATACTTGCAAGTTTCTCCTGGGGTGGATTGTTAATTAGACCCAGCTTTTGGCGCAATTTAGTATAAAGGTTATCATCCTACCGTTGCTGCCCCATAAAAGAAGATACATAAATGGTTTCACTCAATTGGAATTTAAAGCCTATAATGGTAGCATCCTGTCCCATAAGAAGATCCAAAACGTACTTTGAAGTTCCTATCATATATTGGTCGATCTATTCTTTATTGTGAATTGGAAAGGAAGTTGGATTGATGAGGATCCAAAAAGTAATGCAATTGTCACTTGGTTACTTTTAGGAGATAGGTATCTTGACATAACAGTGACAGGAAATAGAACTTTAGAAGGAGAGTATCCGTAATGGAAAGTGCTCCTTTTTGCAGTGATGTTGGGATTGAGAGAACTGGGTTGTAGCAACCAAAAGATTGTCAACTACTTTATGTGATGAACTTTTGATGACAGAGGATGAGTGGAATATTATGTTAATGTGACTATATTCTTTCCAAAGAGTTAAGACAAAGATTCCACCATAATCTTGTTCTTGATGGAAAGTTCCCCAAAGCCAACCAAATTTTCCAAGTCGCTTATGAATCGTTTTAGTTACCAGATGAAGCAACTTTGCTAGGGTGTTAACGTTTACATTTCATTTCTATTCTAATTGATATGTGAAATCATTTTGCCCTCTGATATATATATAACCCCAAAAAATAAAAGAAGCAAAGTAATGTTGGAAACAAATTTTCAGGGGAAGTTTTTCTCCTGACTAACTGTGCCTCTTTTGAGCTACTTATTCTTTCCACTTTTCATCTGGGATCAATAATTACACCTCTTGGCTGGTGATGGAGTTTTTTTCTTCATCTTTTTCATCAAAACTTACAATCAAGTGAGAGAGACTAAAAGTTCTGTACACAGTGTGTTGTGTTTAATGCGTGTCTATTCTTTGAACAATAACATAACCAAAATGCCAATCTCAGTTTAATTCTTGATATTTACATAAGTCGATTTGTACTGCAGAGAACCCTGAGTTCCATACTCTCCCAAGCTTTCTCTTTGGACAGTCCCTGGGTGGAGCTGTAGCATTGAAGGTTCATCTAAAACAACCTAGTGCATGGAATGGCGCAATACTTGTTGCACCAATGTGCAAAGTAAATTCTGCAACTTGACTGTGTTAGCAACAATATTTTCTTTGGTTTTTACCTTCTTTTAACAGAACAGTGTATTTTCTCTTTTTTTGTTTTTGTAGATTGCAGATGACATGGTTCCACCTTGGGCATTAGCACAAATCCTCATTGGTGTGGCGAAGTTCCTTCCAACGAAAAAATTAGTTCCACAAAAGAACCTGGCTGAGGCAGCATTTAAAGACTTGAAGAAAAGAGAAATGGTTTGTCTCTTTTCTTTACTAAATAATTTAAAATATTTAAAAGCAATGATGTTCTGGGAAAAGTCATAAACCTTGTTTTCTTTTCTAGACATCATGACAAAATGAAAACTTTCAAGCCATTGTGGAAGATCTTATGTTTATAAGATGTGTGGTGTCCTTTAGGTCGTGATTTCATGTGCCATTTCTTTTAGTCTTCTTTTTTAAATTGTGTCTTTAAAATTGCCCTTTTCCTGAATGCAGACAGCGTATAATGTTATTGCTTACAAGGATAAACCACGCCTGCAGACTGCAGTGGAAATGCTCCGAACAACTGAAGAGATAGAATGTCGACTGGAAGAGGTATGCCAATTCCATGACTTCTCTTTTATTACAGTCATATTCTGAAACAACTGGACTAACCTCTAAAATTTCTTTGATTGCATTCAATTCTGTCCCGTCCATTCAGAATGCACCTTTTCCCCATAATATGTGGTGTCTTGCTGCGTATTTTCTGATACTTTTTTTTTGTTCTTTGAGGCCGTGAACAGTTCAGACATTTATAGAACTACATGGTAATTCTTATCAGCTTAATCCACTGATGTTTGGGTTTATCTGAATTTGGAACTTCACACCCAGTACAGTTTGATTGAGCTATAATCCAAAGGATAAAAACGATTTTTATATGCATCAGATATGACCTACATCTCTCATACATCACGACTAGTGATATGAAGAGGCAGAAGACATGTACATCGTAACCCCCACCGATGACATGTTTTCTTATATACCTATTTTTCATATTCAAATTTGAAAATCTATATGGTTCAGCATTTGCTTTGTGAGGTTCAGGTTGTGATTTATTTCTTCTGATGAAGATTTTTCTGTGAGTTTACCGTTATAGGTCTCTCTTTATTAGGTTACTTATAAAGATTTTGCTGTGAGTTTATCGTTACAGGTCTGTCTTTATTAGGTTACTTATATAGATTTTGCTGTGAGTTTAGCACCAGCAGTATCTAGAATTGTAACTTTATTAGGTAACTTATAATGATTATCGTTACAGGTCTCTCTTCCACTATTAATCCTACATGGAGGGGCTGATATTGTAACTGATCCATCTGTAAGTAAGGCCCTGCAAGAGAAAGCAAGCAGTTCTGATAAGAAGCTCATCCTTTACATGGATTCATATCATTCCCTTTTGGAAGGTGAGCCAGATGAAACGATAGTTCGAGTTTTGGGTGACATCATTTCATGGCTCAATGAGCACAGTGAAAAATGAAAGGGAAAGGAGCATTGGATCGGATGCGTCTATTGTGATGTACATATTTTTTGGTGAATAACATTGGATTAGTGTATGATTTATGGGACACAATTCAAATAAACTTTAGGTTTCAAAGTCTTTCTCTTGATTAATATGAGCTGGGAGGCTGAAGCTTTTGGATGTTGACCCTTTGTAATTTGTGATTTCACAAAGGAACATTTTCTTTTCTTCTTGCAAGATTTCATCTTTCTTGATTCCCATAATGGAAGAATAAAATTATGACTTTTTCTATAAGTTGGTTTAATTAATTTTTTTTCAGCAAAGGTCATTTACATGGTGGACTTCATAGGAGAAAGCCTATGCTAGCCAGCCTTAGAACTGAAATTTCTTTTTATCAGAACCTCTACTACAATTTGTGTTGGAGCCTACATGAATTAAGGACTTGTCCCTTTCTGCTAGAGGAGTGAATTTTAGCCATCCAATTATAATAAGATATAATTGTCATATTCTTTGTTTGTTGGGTCCACTCATAACAGAACGAATGCTCAGAAAGGAACAAACAAATGCAGTGCAAGTGGGTTGTGAGGAGGTGAACGTTGTTCTTTCTAACTTTGACAATACCTGGAGGTAGTGCTCTTTTACCTTACCTTCCTTTAATTGCTTCTTTCTAACTTTGACAAATACCTGGAGGTAGTGCTCTTTTACCTTACCTTCCTTTAATTGCTTCTCTCTCTCTTCTTTACATTTTCTTTTCCTATTCTTAAATTTCAGTGTCGTAAAAAATAATTATGAAGCAACCAGTATTATTTTCTTACTGGGTTTTCTGGTCTCACAACAAAGATGTCCTTCTCTTCTTGCTTTTGCCATTCTCAGTTCTCCCTCAAGGTATGGCTTTTCCTAAGCTTTTTTGGTCCTCACCTCTGCATTGTTTTGAATTTGTAGCCTAGTTGATTCATCTAGGCATTCTTAATTCTTTTATTTTCTAATCTTTAGAAGGAAGGGGAGGGGTATCTGGAGTAGTTTGAAATTAGTTGTATTTTGTCCAACATAGAAGATAGGAGTTGACATTTCACACTTCTATTTCTGGTAAAAGAGTTTCTGTGGGTGCCAAATGGATGTATTCTAGTTCCATGGATTTACAATTGGGTAAGCGGGCATCGTCTTTCTTGGCCACGAAAATTATGTAATTGTTCTTCTTCCTTTGCCTTTCAGTTGAAAAGTTCATTGAATTTTACGTAAAATTTGTCATCAAATTTGTCTTCATGATAAATGTGGCAATTCGAACGTGGCAACAATATTGTATATAATCTGGAAAGAGGCATTTCACCAATTTGAAGTACAAGATAACATGCAACTTCTTTCATAAATAATCTCATGTCATGTGTAGGAACTCTTTATAATTTTCTGAGTTGGGGAGCTTATCAAACAACTAAATATTCGTTTCTTATAGGTTACTAAGAGGACTATAAGACATTCGAGTAACGATAGAAGCATCACATTTTCACTTGAAAGTTCTCATACTCAAGTCTTCGGTCAACAGCTTGAGACAGTGGGAGTTCAATTACACAGGGACTGGAGTTTTGTAGGAGGTTCAACAGTTACTGTAAGACCAAAACTTGAGAGATCCATTCCACACCGAAAAGGCTCTGGAATATATGTCTCATGTAATCCTTTCTGCCACTTTGAATTCTTTTCAGTCATTTCTTATTGATATCATTTTCAATGTCACGTGGCTGATTTAAGGCTTACTAGCTTTAAGTAGGTTTGTAATTTGTTACTGGTTGATATCAATAAAATTACACATAACAGGAATGGTTTATATGAGCTGACACTAGTCTGGCTCTATACATACAGGACGCCCAGTCTTCAATAAAATTTGGATTGTCGATATGCCATGATAATGCGTCGATATCATTGTCGCCAACAAAACGTGTCGACATGTTACCTATGCATTTTTGCCAAAATCAATAAAAATCCATAACAATAGCATCTGATTTAGTCATTGTTTTGCAGAATAACTTACCCAGTATTTCACCTTATGCTACTGGCTGCAAAGCTTCTCTAAATGTTTGAAGATCCTTCTCTACTTTCTGCTTGTCTATAAGTTCACAATAGCCATATCATATGATGATGCATATGTTTGGTAGTTTTGAGAGTTATAATACATCTTTTTTGTTTCTCTAACAGGAATGGTTTTTAGTCATTATTTGTTTCATGATCCATTTATCATCTGGGGCTGGGGGTAGCGTTAGGTTCAAATATGATCGATAAAACTAAGGTTACTGTCTTTCTTTTGGTCAGGGTTGGCAAGTTCTCAAATTGCTAGCAGATTTTTTACTTTGGGAACAACTGCAGTTCTCCCATTTTATGCCCTCATGGTTCTGGCACCTAAAGCTGAACTGGTATGTTCTCCTGTATTTATCCAGTCCTACGACTCTCACACAATGTTGCTATCCATCCTCATTCCGATTTATGCATGATTATACAAAAAAATCGTTTTTTGGCTCACCCACTAAAGGCACAGAAATTGAGGGGAAGTATAATTCTGCAAGATTTGCTCAACCTAACTTGATGTACCTAATTCCTTTGGATCTTGTAAAATGCAGACAAAAATGTCTGCGGAGAGTAGCATACCATATATTCTGCTTGGAGTTCTCTATGCTTATCTACTATTCCTCTCTTGGACTCCTCAGACGCTACGGTTGATTTTTGCAAGTAAATACTGGCTGCCTGAGGTGTGTATTAGATTATATAGGTTCAGCAATCTTTTCTCATAATAAGTTATGAAAATTTATACTAAATTTTGTTTTCTACCTATGTACCATGTGCAGCTGACTGGTATAGCAAAGATGTTCACCAATGAGATGACATTAGTTTCTGCCTGGATTCACTTGTTGGTTGTCGATCTCTTTGCTGCAAGGTAACCCTCTCTCTCACAGACGCGCACATACACAGGGAGAGTTCTAACACTCATTAGTTGTGTTCATTCATGCAGGCAGGTTTTCTGCGATGGTCTTCAAAACCAAATTGAGACTCGGCATTCAGTTTCTCTTTGCCTGTTTTTCTGCCCCATTGGAATTCTTACTCATGTCATTACGAAAGCACTTACTAAAAGTGCTGGAAGTGCAAGCGGGCAAAAAGCGCATTGACAACTAAATTATGCTGAAACAATGTAAGGATTTTTGGGAAGTTGAAAAACAAAATCTTGATATGATTGAAGGTTATTATTTTTATCAGCAAACTACCAATATAGTAATAAAAATTAAAATAATATAATTAAATAGTGTAATTACTATTTAATTAAAAAAAGAGAAATTTGCATAAATGCCACCTAAACTTTTAGGCATGTGTGCGATTACAACCTAAACTTTTAATTTTTACTGTTAACCACCTCAACTATGTAGAGTGTTGCAATGTACCACACATGCCTAACTTTGTTAAACTTTCCGTTAAGTCTAAGGGCATTTCCGTTAATTCATTATAACTAAAAAAATCAAAATTTTCAGAACTAACATAATTTTAAATCAAAAAACCAACCTAATCCCAACACCAGTTCTCCCCTGCCTCTCTCAATAGTACAAGCTAAAAGAGTAATTAGATTAGTTTTTTTTTTCTTTCTAAATTCTATTACTTTAATTTTTCTTTCTAACTCCAGCACATTATAGTCAACAAGATCAACATCGCTCAGATATTGTACAACACAATACAGATAGTGCAGGGAGTATCGGGTAGGAGTTTTAGAATTCTTTCTCTGCACATACCAGCAACAAATGAATTACATAACTTTTATTGGCTCAGCACTTCTTAAATAAAATGTAAAACAAATTTTCCGTTTATTCAACTTTTACCTTTCATTTATTTTTTAATAAATGGCTCAACTATACTTATGCCTCCAAAAAATGACCCCGAGTCTCATTTTTACTCCATGAGACTCATTTAGTCTCGCTTTGTACATGAGCCTCAATTCAGTTAACTCTGTCAAATAATTTGTTAAAAATGTTGCACATTGCACAAACCACCAAGATTCCATTCACCATTTGTAAATCTTTTTGGGATATACTGATGATTTGCCCCCCTGAACTTGTACCTCACTTTCAATTAACCCCTTATCCTTTTTTTTTTAGAAAATTAAGGATATGGACTATTTTTTTTTATCCAATTTCCCCCCTCCGTCTAAATTCTCAACATTTCATCCAATTTTCAGTTAAATCATTTTAAAAATATAATTTTTTTTGGAAAAAATTGAAGAACCCAGACCCCTCATTCTTCCCCTTTCATCTCCTCCCTTCCTCCTCCCATTCCCCCATGACCACCATCCTCCACTCCCGCACCAATCCCCCACCACCACAGACCCTTCCCCCACCTCCCCTTTTGTATTTTTCATACCACAGAACCCAGCCCACCGCCCCTCTCCTCTGGGTTTTTCTCCTCCCATTCCCCCATGACCACCACCCTCCACTCCCAAACCAATCCCCCACCCCACAAACCCCTCCCCTCACCTCCTCCCTTCCCCTCACCTCCTCTTTACCTCCCAAAGTGCACTTGCAAAGAGAGAGAGAGAGAGAGAGAGAGAGAGAGAGAGAGAGAGAGAGAGAGAGAGAGAGAGAGAGAGAGAGAGAGAGAGAGTATTATTTTTGAATTTTCTGATTTTTATTTTTATTTTTTTAATTTTACTTTTTAATGTATAAAATGACCATTTTGCCCTCATTTTTAACGGCAAATTGGATGAAATGTTAACTATTTAGACAGCAGGGGGGAAATTGGCGAAAAAAATAGTTCATATCCTTAATTTTCTAAAAAAAAAGGATAGAGGCTAATTGAAAGTGAGGTACAAGTTCAGGGGGCAAATCATCAGTATACCCATCTTTTTGCATGTAATGTTGAATTTCTCGATAACTGGACTTTGCAGATGCCGATATGATTTTCAATACGTCCTTGATCAACTTTATTGAAGTATAATGCGTAGTAGACCTAACTCTTCATTGAAAGATCAATCGTAAAAAAACTAATTAAACAAATTAGAAACCATTAAAAAATTTAAGTGTGACCAATAAAATAGACGAAGACATGGTTTCAAGTAAACACTAAAATGACAACCATTTAATCGAATGATTTTGTAGAGTGATGATCTTCAAGTGAATACTTAAAAAAGAAGACAATTATTTTCGAGAAGGGTTATACAAAACTTATTTTCGAGAGTGATTCTCTCCATATCATTTCAGCTTTTCAACTAGCTCATGTCACTAAGGAAGTTTTACCCATGTAAGCCATATTGTTATTGGAATGGCTCCCTTTACAATATGTGTCCTTTGTACTGTTATTCTTATTGATCTAATAAAACTATATTGCCTTTTTATAAATTAAAAAAAGAGAGTAGATGATTTGAATAATTGAATTGCAACTTGAGTGTGCCCTATACGGTTGTCCCTTAAATAAGTTTATTTGAGTGATCTCTAAAATAAGCTTATTTTAAGTAATCTCTATACAAGACGTTCTGTCTTAAACTATCGAATTGTCAATATGCACATCTATGTTGGTGAAATTGTATCGTTGGCAATACATTTCTTTGAGGACAATGATATCGACATGTTATCAAAGACATTTCTTTTAGCCAAGCACTAACCAGTTAGTAAGTTAATATTGCTCTAAGCACTCATTTGGGCTCATTTACATTCACGCGTTTAAGCCCATTTCACAGTGTCATCTCATGTTGTCTAATTTCGCTAGTTTTTTTTATGTCGTTTTTTTTGTTGCAACGTTTGCAAAGGAGATCCTTGAATGTTGACCTGGAAAATAAGTAATCATGATCATGAGATGACATTGTGGAGTGAACTTAAACACATGGTTAGCACCATATCAACTTATTAACTGATTATTGCTTGAGGGCTCTTTTATATATTGAGATCAAGGAAATCAAAGTGATTGGTAGGACCAGAGTGATTGGTAGGCTAAAACCAACCTTCCCTCATGCTGCCAAGGCCCAAACAAGGTAAAGAAAGGCCGCTCATGCCCAAACAGTGTTTACAAAATTGTGGATTAAAGTAGCATCCAAGGCATCTCACCCAAGAGGCTTGCAAATATGGACCAAAAGCACTAGAAACAGGGCCCCCATCGTATCTCACTAATTTCCGTTGTTCCCAACAAAGGAAGAGACACAAACTAGGCTCCCACCATCTACCCAATCGGAGGATGCCATGTCACCAAAAACCCAACAGCCCCATATCGGAAAAGGACGGAAAAAGGTCCCATCTTCCCAATATAAAAGGAGGAACTTTCCTCCTTTGAAGGAGAAGACTGACTTTGACATCGGATAGTGGTTGGTGGACCCACCACCATCTCTTCAGTGACCACTCGCTGGTTCCATTTCAAGGGATTGAAGTCATTGTCCGCCACGCTTAGGCACCCAAGCACAACCTAAAACATACATAAATGATAAATGCGACCTCAAAACTTTAAGTCCACCCTTGGGGAAGGCTTGACCGGATTTTGGCACCCTATGATTGGTGGTGCGAAAATCACGCATCAATAGTTGTTATTTTAATATTTTTTTAAAGTACAGTGGTCGTTGGTTTTGTTAAGCGCAACTAAATGTCTAAACGGTTTTGATTTATCTAACTTTTTGAACGGATGATCCTTAAATAAAGACTTGAAAAATGGACGATTCACATCGTTTAAATAAAAAAATTAAGTGGGCCTCATCGAGTGTCCTCATTTGTGGGATCCCTCAATATAATAGAACTTTATTTGAATGGTGTTTTTTTATTTTACCAACAATTTATATTGATGAATTCTTATTTGTATTTTTTTTTCACTATATTTCGTTTGCCACGCATTTACATGGCAGTGCTACTATTACATATAACATATAAATACATTTATTGTTAAAAAAATGCTAAAAAGAATAAATTGTTTGCTTGCACTAAAGCTAAGATGTGCAGCTGTAATGAAATTTATGAGGTTTCAAAGAAGTTGATATTCACTCCTGCTCTGTATATCTGCAACTGAGATGCACTTGTTATGCTAATCTGAGTGTTAGCAGGTGCAAAGAGAACATCTCCTTCTGTAATTAAATCTCCTTTAAGATCACTTGTATATATGATTCCCTCCCCAAAAGTGACCACAAAAATGGAAGGACCTGGGATTGCAGGGAACTCTGCTGATTCTCCCTGGGGAAGCTGACAACGATCAACCTCAAATTCATCGAAAGGAGGGAGGTACCTTGTTACATAAGGACCTAGAGCAACTCCTTGCAGGATTTTAGGATAGCCCTGCAAAAAAGCGATATCAAATAGTGATGTTTAAGACATCATAATCAAAATCATGCAAAGTTCCAAACTATGCCTAATCAGTGACTTATGTAGCTTTGAATTTCGAAATTTTTTCTCAACCGATAGATATGGAATATGTCTTATCTCAGTAGTCTCCATATATATATATTAAATGCAGTGAAATTTCCACCAAACAAGTGTAAGATCCTGTAAAGAAAGCCTTCTTAATACTTTTACCTGCTTGTATGTGAGCATAGAACAAAGGGTTTTAATATCCATATGCTTAGGAGTAAGGCCAGCCCTCACTACATTGTCTGAGGTTGCCATGCACTCAACGCACTCGCCGAAAATATAGGCATGAGGTTCATTTGCTCCAATGTATAGTGCTTCTCCAGGCTTAAGATTTACATGGTTCAAAAAGAAGGCAGATATAACACCCACATCAGCTGGATATTGCCTTCCCAACTGCAACACCAGCTGCTCTTTCTCTGTCAAGAGTCTCACCTGACAAAAGAGTGACAGTAGTCATTGACAATTCTGAATGAACATAGCAAGGTTTTCAATCTGAATTACCAAATTAACCACCAAATTAAAAAAAACAATACAATCTAACAGAAGAAATTTAATAGATCATAAACATTCAGTCAAAAGCCTAATAATGCAAAGGTCCATTTGCTTTTAGATGTTAGAGTATATACTTCAATAATTTGAGAAAGAATTTGCCCTTGAAAACATAATTTGACAGTCATCATCTTGCCCTTGAAAATCATCAAATTACCTTACTTTCAATGCCTAAACGAATTTTCATTTTAGTGATTACTGCAGTTATCATCTCTTTGCTAGCTGACATGAGGTGGGTGAAAATTGAACGCAGAACAGACTTTACTCTATCCTCATCATCTTGATCAGTAATGTCAAAGACTTTGTTTGCATCTTCACTACCAACCAGTTCCTCAATCTCAGGAACATTATCAAGCACAACTTTAAGCTCCTGGAAAGAAAATAGCAAACAGATCCGAGTAAATGACAGTGAATACTAAATCAGATTTGAATTAAAGAAAGATCTTACTTGCCATCAGTACCAAGCAACTTATAATTAAACTTGTAATTGTGTTTTAAATAGTACTAATGAAGGCACACTGTTTTACTATAGGTCAATCCAGATATCTGGCATTGCAGAGTATTAAGCTGTTATTGCCATATAGATCTCTGCAGAGAAGGCAATATTTGTTTATATTATAACTTTAGAAAAGAAAAACAATGAAGGGGAAAGAAAAAAGGTGTTCTAGCCCCCAGGTAGAGATTCTGAAGGGCAGAAAGTAACACTACACCTGCCCTTGACCTCAATTCTTAAATGTAATTTAAGCTCAAATAAAAAAATAAAAGTTAAGATTTCCACCAATGATGACTATTAAAAGTAATTTTTAACTTTTTGGGTGTAATCTCAATGTCTGTCATAATGGTCAGTGACTCTTGTTTTAGCCAAAAAGACACTCTCATGCATCATTGTGCTATCCCGATCAATAACGCAATGGCATATAAAATAACTTTTTCACGTATCACAACACAACACGTACAACTCAATTATTTAATGAACAAACTAAAACAAGAAAGGAAGCATGTAATCGGTCAAAACTAATGATTGTCATGAAAAGACTCAGCAACCAAACAATTCAAAAGCAAAACGCAGTTCCCAGTCACACACTATCTTATGATTCTTATCATTTTAAGAGATTAAATAACACAAATTGAACAGTAAATCAATTGAAATTTCCAATATAAGAACAAAACCAGATAACTAGCAGTTTCATACCTCAAGACTGATAAAACCACAAAGAGCCTCAAAATGTGTAACAGCCAGGGCCATCTCAGGCTTGTGATTGGCATCCTTGTAAAGATTCGGCATAAACTTATGCAAAACCTTAGCCAATTCCTTATCTGGGTGTGCCTGTATTGACAATGCCTTTCCCACAGAAAGCACCTAAAAACACAGACAGAGACACTCAAAACAAAAACTCCACACTGTCCACAACCCCAACATTGCAAACCAAAAAAATTAAGAATACATATGAAAAATGGAATCTTTCATATTGAGAAACAATAGTACCTTAAACAAGAAAGGCAAGTCAGAGCCCCATTTTTTAACCACCTTCTCACCAAGCACATTTGGGTTTTCCAAAACCCAATCTTTGAGACTCAAACTCTCTGATCCAATTGACAAAAACCCATTATTCTCATCCCCGTTTTGAATCAAGAAAGAAGGTCCAGACTCATGGGTTCCCATCCAAATTTCAGCATAAGGCTTTTCTGGGTCAATTTCAGAGGAAGAATTGAGAGCAGAGAGCCTAGCCACCAGAGAGTCTGTGCCTCTCTTGCCCCAGTCATAGTTCTGAACAGAGCATCTCAGCCACTGAAGACTGCTCCTTTGATTGTGGTGCTTCATTGATTTCCCAATGGACTCCATCAATGGCTAAGCAAGCTTTAAAAGGATTCGACCAAAACGTTTTAAGAGGAAAAAAATAAAAAAATAAAAAAATAAAAGGGAAAAAACAGAGTGTGCAATGAAGGCTATGGAAAATGAAGGGAATGGGAATGAGAATGAGAATGAGAATGAGATGCGCATAACATGGTGGCCATGGGGGAAGTTGCTGCTTTTGAAAGCGTTTGAAAAGAAACAGTGAGTTGTGAGAGAGGGAATTACTTTGAGAGAGGGAGAGAGAGAATGGAAGGGAGAGTAAAGACGAAGTTAAGAGAAAGGGATGGAGGAAAGTGGCAGTGGGGTCTTGACTGTCCTCATTCTGATGACTTTATCCCACAAAATTCAGTTCCCACACTTCCTCATTCTTTCCCTTCCCTGTGCTTCCTTTTTAGCAGTTGCAGGAAACTTCCTTTACAATATTTTCAGGGTTTTAACTGTCACTTGGTTGTTTTAGATCAAGGAATAAATGCTGACTTTTTGACGGCAAAGATTGTTCTTTGCAATATAATTATACAACAATAACACAGCCTAGCAAAGAAGTTTCCAAATTTAATCATTATTGGTATATCATCTGAAATAAATGAGATTCACAATGAATCCAAGTATTTATTTTTGAATTTATATATTAAGAAATAAACATTGTCACTTGTGTGTTTTGGAAGGAGACAATGATAAGTTAGTTGGATTTTTCAGCAACTATACCATTTATTGTTATAGTGGTATTTCTGTATGAAGAGTTTCTAAATTCGACCCCTCCTCTTATCACATTGATAAAAGAAATTTTTTTTATTTTATATTTCTCGCGATTTAGTACTGTAATTTTTTAAAAAATGAAAAATAAACTTCAATATTACAATCAAAGACATTAATATGACATCTAAAGTATGAAGTCCACCACAATTATCCACTAGCCTCTCTACACGCGTTTTCGCACTTGCGAGAGGTTTTTTTTATAAAAAAAATTAAATTTATTTTAGAATTAAAAATAATAATGGGTAGTTGTGTTCCATAAAAATATGATCTATTATTTGAATTTTCTTTTAATTTTAATTTTTTTTAAATATGAAAAAGTGTGAATTTACCATATTATCCTTATTTAATTAATAATTTCAATTCTTAATGCTTGCATTAACTAAGGACATTTTATGGTATTTTTAATGTTTTACCATTCCCCGCATTTTGTTTTATATATATAGATGACTCGCATTTTAGTATTGTATTTGTTCATACATGAGCTTATAATGTCCAACATCTCGATTGTTTCCAACAACAAAAAAATGTATTGTTTTTGTTAAATAATTCATAATTCATAGTTATCAATAGTGAAACATGGTAATGGTTCTTGTTCTAGTAAAGAGTGACCTCGATATTTCAGTTGGCAAATTACCATCTTGGCATAGTAAAATGTTATTGTTCTTGTAAATAAGTAAATGGCAATCCTTTTCCAATTAAAAAAGAAAGAAGAAGAAGAATCAAAAAGTTAAGGTCTTAATATTGATACCAAATAGATACCTTTCAATACAACAAATAATATATACATATTTTTAATACAATTATCGTTTTTCTCTATATAAAAATTTCTTTTATGATCCTCTGCAATAAAATTTTTCTTTTTCTCACAATCAAAATATAATAATCTTTCTAATTAAGTCAATTAAAAATTTAGTAATAAAAGTCAATTAGCCCAAGTTGCTAAATTCTTTGGTCCAATTTGCTGGCATATTCTCTTCATTGTGGTCACAAGAAATTTATTAGGTCGAAAGCCTTCATGTGAATTGATGGAGGAATGACAGCGTAAGAGGTTGGTAAGAGAAAAAGGGGTTGGGAGAAAGCCACGTTAGATACGGTGACGTATTGTGAGTTGGACTTTTGGCAAGAATAAGAATCGACGCCAATCGTCGGTGGACGTGTGCGGTTGAGGGTTTAGGGTGGGCCCCACGCAATTCAAGTATGAAAGAAGGATCGGTAACCCGTATCGTTACACGTGGCATATGGATATCCGTTGTACTAAATTAAAGTTTGACATATACCTGTATGCCACTTTTTAAGATTTTTTTAAATTTCACTTTACTTTACTTTATTTTATTTTTTTCAGATTTTTTAAAATGAAAACGTGATCTCTGTCATGTATTGTCACGTGGTGAGCTTTCACGTTCCTACGTTTCTCTCCTAACATTTCTCGGTGTCAAAGCAGTTGGGCACTTTTGCTTTTTTCTTTTTCTTTTAGGTGATAAGTACTACTCCAGTTACTGCGTTTTGAACGGAATGGCATGCATGCCTTCCACAAATTATAAACTTTTTAAATAAATAAAAACTTGTAGATATAACAAAACATTATTTTTTTCTTTTCAAAGTGACTTCTTTTTTGGGTGACTCTATTCATTATGAATATGAGGCATTATAAAAGTTGGAAAATCCAAGCAAACCAACACATCCCCAACAAGTAGGAACAAATGGGCTAAGAAATAAACCACTGCCCACAAGCACACTAGTGGCGCCACCACCGCAGATCAACCACCACCACCAAGGAGGAGTAACCAATAACAAGAAAATTCAAAGATTTGAACAGAGAATGGGGGTGAACAAGCCACCCGCGCATAAGTGTTCAGCATTCCCATGCCACCAAGGAAGATCAACGGAAGTGGCACCTGTGTGATAGATAACTATACTCAGTTAGTTATTGTGTCATGTGTTAGGTACGTGTTTTGTTAGAGTAGTTATTGTGCTGTGTATTAGGCACGTGTTCTGTTAGAGAGGCACGTGTTCTGTTAGATTAGTTATTGTGTTGTGTATTAGGCACGTGTTCTGTTAGAGTTTGTTAATCTTGATAGTTACGCTCTCTGATATAAAGAGCATTACACTTAGGGGCGGAGCTAGAATTATAAAGTTAGGGGGGCCGAAGTAGAAAATACAAGTATATAAAACACCTAAGTATTCAATAATTACATGTTTAGAGCTAAAAAGTTATAATTTAGTCATGTCTAATTTGTTTTAGAGGGAACTATAACTTAAATTATAAGTTGTTTATTACAAATTTTATATGTTATATATAATATAATAGAAGAGAGATAAAAATATGAGGGGGGCAGGGCCACTCCAGGTCTAGGAGTGGCTCCGCCACTGATTACACTGTAATCTTCATCATTAAGCAATATATAGAAAATCTAAGATCTTTCATGATCCTCTCTCTATCTCTCTATGTTCTTATTTGTTCCTCAATCCTCTTCATTCTTCTTCACTATTCTGGTATTGTTAACATGGTATCAAGAGCCAATCTTGCTTACGCATTCTGATTTTGCTTCCGAATGTTTTGTGCTATCTTGTTCCATCTTCAAATTGTCTTTCTTCTTCACTCAATCTAGGTTTTCTTAGCCCCACTTTCTTCGATTTCCTTAGCCCCAAATTTCTTTAATTCGACTTCTTCTTCTTGATTTCTTCTCAAATTAGGTATTTTCCAGTTTTGTATTTGCATATATGGCGTCTTCGATCAAAGTTGAAGGTCGTTTGGGGATGATTACCATTCGTCTTGGACATGCTAATTTCTTGAAATGGAGCTTTTAGATTGAATCAGCGCTTCAAGACTATGATCTTTTTGGCTATTTCGATGGGTCCACTGTTCCTCCTCCCAAATTTGCAATTGTCAATGAAGAATGGGTCACTTCTGAGATCACTGCAGCCTATAAGGAATGCCATCGTATTGACAAGGCATTGTTGAGTCTTCTTATTGCAACTCTATCCAATGAAGCTCTCGAGTATGTCATCGGCAGCGAGACTGCTCAAGAGGCATGGCTTAATATGGTGGATTGATATGCGTATGTGTTGCGAGCTTGCATTAATCATTTAAAAACAAAGATGCAGATAGCTCAAAAAGGGTTTGATTATGTTGAACGTTTTCTCAAGCGTCTAAAACATATTCATGATCAATTGACGTCTGATGGCGTCAAGATTTCAAATGACGATTTCATGATTGCGATTCTCAATGGTCTTCCTCTAGAGTATGATATAATAAAGACTGTTTTGATTGCTTGAGACTCTGAAATTCTTTGAAAGATTTGCGTGCATAATTATTGGCTGCTGAGCAAACTATGAAGCTAGAATCTTGCCTCATTATGCTACTCATGATGCTATGGTTGCTGCACATTCCACATTTGGTTGTGGTTTGCTTCCTACCCTTTCTATGCCTCATGTTGGATATGAGGCTAATCGTTGTTTCTCTGGTGGTCAAGGCTCTAATTCCACCTATGGCAGAGGTAAATCTTACTCCTACAAGGTTCAAGGTTTGACATTTTTTCCTCAAGATTCGACTTCATTTGGTTTTCAATCTTGGTCATATTATGCTCCAAAGTCCTTTGTGGTGCCTGAGTGCCAACTCTGTGGAAAACGGGGCCACACAGCTACGAATTGTTATCATAGACATGACAATGGTTCTTCTCGTCAATCTGGTTTTATGACTGCATGTTAAATTTGTGGCATATGCGGTCATAATGCCTTGGACTGTTTTCACAGAGGTAACTATACGTATCAAGGTCAAGCACCTCCTCCACAGCTCTTTGCTATGACTGCTCACACTAACTATTCTCCAGTGTTTCTCATCTGGACACCATTATTAGCCTTGAGTTGAGGCACATGGAAGACAATAGGAAGTTGAAGAGAGGAAGAAGCTGGGGAAATAGTAGTATGGCCCATATGATTAATTGCCAAACCTTCCCCATTACCAACTGTCACTTGATCATTAGAAGCACATGGAGTAACATCACTTAGAAGTGGTCAAGCAGATGCTTCATTCCTCAGGCATCTCATACTCGGATGATTCTAAGATAGATTTATGTGCTTCTTGTCTTCAAGGGAAAATGCACACATTACCATTTTCTCAGACTCATAAGATTGTCATACCTTTCCATAGAGTACATGCTCATGCTTGGGCCCCTTCTCATTTCAAGTCAATCAATGGCTTTAGATATTTTGTCACTTTTATTGATGAGTGTACTGGTTACATATGGGTTTATCTCCTTTATAATAAAGCAGAAGTGTTGACCAAATTTCTTCACTTTCATGCTTTTATACAGAATCAGTTTGATGCTTCAATTAAGTGTTTGCAAACTGATGGTGGTGGAGAATACTGCAGTAAAGTGTTTGGTGATTTTTTGGCATCTAAAGGAATTATTCATTAGCTTTCATGTCTATACACACCCCAGCAAAATGGCTTAACTGAAAGGAAGAATAGACACCTCATTGAAACAACAATCACTCTTTTAACTGCAACTTCATTGCATGGGAAATTTTGGTATCATTCTACTGCCCATGTTGCTTACCTCATCAATCGTATGCCCAACGCTCAATTAGACAATGAGTCACCTTATTTTAGGTTATTGGGAAAATTACCAGAGCTTCAACATTTGAGAGTTTTTGGTATTGCTATTTACTCTTACACCAGACCATATAATGTTCACAAACTTCAACCTAGAACAGTTCAGTGTATCTTCTTAGGTTATGCCCTAGGCTATAAAGGGGTGTTTTCTTATGATCTTCTCTAAGATAAGTGTTTTATACCTCGACATGTTGTTCATACTGAGCAATTATATCCATTTAAACAGTTATCACCAGTTCCAAAGTCATCATATGTTTCTCCATCTTCCAGTTGTGCATCTTATGTTGCGCCCATTATGACATCTTTGCCCTTAGCATCACTTGATATGGCTGATCGTGTGTCTCATACTAATAGCACTATAGTGAAGGGAATATTTTGGGAAGGGTGTAGAGATTTCTCAAAAACTTTATAGCCTAATTTTGAGAGAATAAATCACCTAGCATGCCATATCTAATATGAAATCAAACTGAAAAGCGGAAGCATTAAATAACTAGGGATTCATGCAAGTCTCATTAAGTCCCAATCTTTATAAGTTTATGAAAATGTGCACCATGACTCTCTAACATCCTATTCAAGAGGGGGATGAGATATTCTTACCCTTGGAGCGAATCTTGAATCGTGTAGGAATTGGTTGATCGAGAATCGGAGTCTCGGATACTCTGAATCAACGATTCTAGGGTTAGGTAAACTAGTCGCCGTCCGATCGTGCGATTGAGAGCAATCCGACCGCTCGATCGAGACTAAACCCTCGAGACTTTTTTAGTAGACCTTGTTGGACCTATAGGAACTTTCGGATTGTGAATCAGATGTCGTGGGCCCGGTTGACCAAAATGGGAAGTTTGACCAACCCGTTGACCATGGATCTTTCGAGACCGTATCATCCGTTGAAGAGTACTAGGACGGCCACAGAACCTTTCTAAACCAAATACAAACTTTAAATTATGGGAATTATGGTTTTCAATTTAAAGTTCGTGGTTGAATACAATTATTAATTTAATCTCGGTATTCTTTCAAATAGGTGCTCAAGTTTTGCGTAGCCAGCAAGAGGGACCCTCATAGGGTCGAACTAGCTTGGACTTTTTGTGAGTGGACGTTGGTTTTTTAAATAAGCATTTATTTTTTCAAGTAAGAATTGCATGCATGAAAGAGATTTTTGTTTTAATACTTGTTTTACTTGGGCTATGGGAATATCTAAAATTGATGCATGTTTGGATGTGGGTTTTATAGTATTCATATGGCATTTCTAGCATTGAACGTGAATAATAAGGGATATTGATCTTGAATGTGAATGTGGTATATGTTGATGGTGGTATTAATAGGAATATATATTTTACCATGATATGTACCTCCCCCATTACTGGTTACTTTAGACACATGGTAACTCTTTGGAGGTGTGTCAGGAACCGGACACTCCTGATCGGGTGTACCGAAGGCCTTAATGGGCAGTCTGGGCGTGTAAAACTTATTTCTGCAGTGCGTGTTTGGGAAGCAATAGTCCCCCGATTGGACTGCTCATCCCTAGCTACATGTGTATAGAGGATTCTGCTATGTAGTCTAGTTAAAACAATCCCCGTGTTGGTTGTTTTCCCCTGGTACATAGCGATGGTATGTGTGTGTGTTTATATATTATATAAATGGGGTTTATGGGATTCAAAGGAAATGAATTCAAGTACGTATAATAAAGGTTTTAAATGCATGGTTTTTGGCAATAGTTTTCAAAAAGGCGGGGTTAGTATGTTCCATTATAATTATGTTTAAACTTTCTTTTTGTCCACTTTGATTTTCTGTTTTGCGCACCCCAGGCCTTGAATTGAAGTGACTAGCAAACCCAAGACAAGAAATTCTCTCCGCACATCAGACCTCATCGTAGGATTTCCTTTTTATGTCATGTTGAATGTTTATGACGTTGTAAACTAAATAAATTCTTAGATTGATCTGATTTCGCCCTTGTAGGTTTGGATTTGAGGCCGGAGGCCCATTTTGTAAATTGTGTGTGCTGCTGTTGAGAATTTTAAACTGTGTTTTTACAGGTGGATAAAATGGGTAAACGTTCATTTTTCAGGGGAGACTCTGCCGAAATTTCGCTAGAAGTCTTGACCTATTTTAGTTAATTAGGCAAGGAAAACGGTTTAATCAGTAAGTGGGCCCATATCGTTTGGATGTCGAGGGAATTCGGGTCGGGTCTTGTCAAGAATAAAGGATAATGTGGAGATCCGACACTGAGATGAAGTTGTAGACTAAAGGAGAGAGTGTTGTGAAGGAGACAACAACCTTATATCTAAGTCATAGCTCCGAGAGAACTTACCCATGTAGGGACCGTGTGGAGAAGCTAATCACAAACCACAAGAAAAACAAAAGAAACTCTCACAAAGGAGAGAATGAGCTCTCACAAGGGAAGCCCTGGCCACAAGCAGGTAAGGCGGTCGCCTAGGGCCCCCAAATTGAGAGAGCCCCCAATTTGTAATACGCTAAATATACATACCATTTTATATAAATATCATGTTAGGTCCAAACCAATTATTGTAAATAAAGAAACAAACCTAATCATTTAATTCAAAATTAAAAAGAGAAACTCAATAAAGGCCCACTCATTGTAAAAAATAAAAAAAAAATAAAAAAAAAACTTGCCCAATTACTCAATTCAAAAGAGGAAACTCAATAAAGACCCAATTATTTTTTAAACTTATAGCTTAAATCAATTAACCTAGTTGAATCAATTAGGAAACTGAAAAAGACATGGTAGAAAACTTGATTATGTAAAGTTAATTGATACTTTTAAATTGAAAAATGCAAGACCAGTGATATTTAAGTGATGTTTTGATGCATTTTATAAAGTTGTTATGCAAATTACAAATTGATTGTTTCTATTATGTTATAATTGTGAATTTGAGTTCATATAATATTTCTTGAACTTAGTGAGAAAAAAAAATCACATAAATATACATATAGGGTAGAAGGCCCCATTCAGGATGTTCACCTAAGGCCTCCAAAAAGTAGGACCGCCAAGAGATCAAAAGTGAAAGCAACATTGCAGGAAATAAAGGGGATGGGAGGAAGAGAGTACGTAGAGGAGAAGAGTCTTGCGGTGCTGAAAGTTGTTTTTGGGGAAGGGGCTAGGGTTGCCGAAGAGACAACCTTAAACGGATTGTAATAATTATTTTCTTGCCTTTTGCCTTTCCTTTTCAATGATAAAACATTATATTGATTGTTAATATTTGGAAAAGTTTTCTATTCACAATTGTTGTGTTTTTTTTTTGGTCAAAATGATGGAAATTTTATTAAAGCTGTACGACAACGTTTGTGTCCTACGCAATTACATTGAACAACCAGTCAGGCCATATGAGACCCCAGTTGTGCACACCCCCTATTCGAGTTATGAAACCCACCACCTCATGAGCGGCTTTGTTACAATTTCTTGGAATGAAAGAAAAACAAATGAACTCAAAATTCTAAGCCAAACTTCTAATATCAAAAATAATACTTTCCACCATTGCATCAATCAACCCAACCCCTTGTACCATTTGAATAACCAGCTGGGAATCAGTTTCAACCTCCACCCTTGCATACTGGCGCTCCAAGCACGCTTTGTGTGAAAACAAATTTTTCTTTACAATAATTGCTCAAAAGTTTCTTCACCTCCAAAATCAAGCGAAATAATCAAAATTTAATTTAATTTTTAAATTTGTGTAAGTGTATCATCATTGGCATTGGAAAAAAACTAATAGATTGAATGAAAATTGAAATAGATTGTGCATCAAGAAATTAACTTCTAACCAAAATATTGTGCATCAAGTGGGGAGCTAGCTTGATAAAGGTTTTAATCTATATCTTATTTGATTAAGGGTTTCAAATTTTCTTAAATCACAATATGACAAGAAAGCATAAATTGCCTTAAAATTGAGAGAAATGAGAAGCAAAAGCGTGTCACAAAGTAAAATCGCATGAAAAGAAAATCAATTGCACACTAACAGTATCGGGTTTGAGTGAAACAAACTTTAGAATCTAAAATTTGACAGTATTGGGTTTGAGTTAAACAAAATTTAGAATCTAAAATTTGAGAGAATTTGATAGAATATAAAAGACTTTGGTAGAATATAAAAGACTTTGGTAGAATATAAAAATTCAGGTGTACTTAATGTAGACTATTGAAAATTAGTACTAGTCTCATTAACAATTATGTACTTAAAGGACAAGCCCATGGCTTGTGAGATGAGGAAAGTGATCTAAGGAAGTTAGGTACAAAAGACCTTTCCTTATAGCTCACACCATAAATAGTTCCAAGTCATAGAATTATGTAATTGGGCGTTGAAGATCTGTAAAAACTGGCATACACTATATCTTCGCAATTAGAGGGATGACTTGTCTTAAGTCATTCGTGTGGGGACACTATAGGTGCTCACTAGAGAGTGAGTACAACGTGATCCATAAATAGATGTTGTATGGAAGTCTACCTATATGTCAATCCTTAGACCTAAGGCACTATGGTTGCCTTGTGGATACGTTGTTGATGTTAGATTTTGTTGTATAATCAAACTCAATCCAAGACTTGACTTAAGACAATGTCAGGGTCCTTGATTCACTCATGGAGGCATGTGAGTGTATAATAAGGCTAAGGAATCTCTGTACATAGAATTGAGTTTGATTGAGAAAGATGTTTCTAATCACATTCGAGTGAAACCTATAAGTGTAATATCCCGCCCCTAAAAGTTTATTTAATTTCCTAATTTTAAAGCAAATGACAATTTTACCCTTAGAGTTTCTTAGTGGTTTAGGATTGATTATTGTCTGGAAAGGAATTTGGGGAATTGAGCTGTACCGTTGAGTAGAACTCGTCGATACGAGTTCATAGACAGGCGGCATGCTCGATTCCGAGTTGTAACGAGGGAGGAAATATCTGAAAACAAAAAGGGCATAAATTTCATTTTGAAAATTGTGAGAAAATGTCTTGGTTCCTTTCTCTCCCCTGCGTATTCTCTCTCTCCTCCGATCCTTTCTCTCTCCCTAGCGATCGCATAACAGGCCGGGGTTTCGTAGGCCATTTCTCTAATGTCCGGCCACCTCAGGCCACGAGACAAGTCCCAAAATCTTCCTTTCGTCCTCCTCTACCTAGCCCAACCCTTTTCTAGGCATGAAAACCAGACGAATAGCGGCTGGAACGAGGGAAAAATTTGCCAGTTCCCTACGCCGTGTTTGGCGATTCCGGCGGCCAAATTCATCGAGTGAGGCAAAGTTTTTCATCCTCTCAACTTCCTCTAGCTATTTATGCAAGTGGTTAGGATCGATTTTGTGACGACCCTGACCCAAAAATTAAAAGAAAATGAATGAATTAATTGAGTTAATTAATTATGGAATTTAAAATGGATTAAAAGGAATTAAAATAATAAAGGTTGGAATTTAATTAAATAAATAATAATGAAGGGCATTTTGGTCAACTATAATTTTGGGACGGAATTTGACGAAACAGGTTGTGCCATTCCGTCCGGCACGTCGAAACAAGTTCGGGGACGTGCGGCACGTTTGATTCGGAGATGTAACGTTTAAAAAAGATATTTTGGTAAAATTAAATTTGATAAAAACACTTGGACCAATCAAAAAATCAGAAAATCTCTCTCTCTCTCTCTCCCCTGCGTGTGACCCTTGACTCCCCAACCCTCCCATTTGAAACGACCGTGGCGCCTGTTTGGCCTTACACACAGCCCACCATCGGCCACGGGCCGGTACCAAAACAACCGCCAACTCACCCCAGACGCATCCACGACTCGCCACCGCCGAACCACCAAATGCTCGTCCGAAAATTGCAAAAAAGTTGTTGGTTTTGATTGGAACTTGAGGAGCTCGTGACGGCCGTCAGGCCACCATCTCCGGCGTGTGAGGTATGGAAATTTATCTACTCTTGAGCCTTAGCTATCTCGCATAGTTGGTTTCCATCAATTTAGCCTCTAGGATATCGGATCTACGAACCCAAATCTGGCCGATTTTCAAAATGAATTTCTGGCCAGTTGCCGTCACTTTTTTAGGTTGTTGTAGTTGAGGAAGATGCTCAGGAGGTCGAGTTTAGCTACCCCGGGAAGGATGGCCGTTTGTTTGAAGATTTTCCGACCAGCGGTATCGCTTTGGGCACCCAATGCGCTCGCAAGTATGGGTGGCTGTGCGAGAACCCACTTGTAGTTGTCAATCTTCATTCCTAAATTACCCTTATGTCGTCACAGTGCGTAGGTGCGCTCGGATTCCAATTTGGAGTTCGTATGACGGTCAAGCAGTTACGCCTGTGCGTTATCAGGGTTCGATGTGTTCGGACCGTCGGATAGGTCCCAATTCTTAGTATGTCGCTTTCCCGTATTTTTAGGATCGTGTGGGATTTGTGGATCGTGAATCGGAGTCACAGATACTCAGAAATCACGAGCCCTAGGGTTAGGTTAAGCATGCTTAGTTCAATCGTGCGATCGTGAAGCGATCCGGCCGTCCGTCGAGACCAAACTTTGGGGGCGTGTTCTATAAATCGTAGTGAACTTGTAGGAACTTTCGGATGTAAGTTTTGAGGTCATGGGACCTCACGGGCCCGGTTTGACCTAGTAGGGTTAGTTTGACCAAGTTTGACCGGGGTTGACCGAGGGTCTTCCGAGGTCGCCCTTGCACGAGTTGACTTTGTTGGACTTCTAGGAATGTCCGAGGATCCATTTGGAGGTCGTGGGCTCCGCGAACCGGGTTAAGCAGCGAGGTGTTTGACCGCCGGTTGGCCGTGTGTCTTAAGGCGGTCCCACTAGTTAAAAGACGTGGTTTGACCCTAGAAACTCTCCGTACGATGTGCGTGGTTACTTTAAGTCTCGGAAGTGTTAGGGTTTCATTTTGAAGTTATCGTTCGGTTCACGGTACTAATCCAATCCTCGTATCTATCGCTTTAGGTACTGTTTCTACGCTACGCTTGTGCAAGTGACCCTTTATGGTTATGCAAAATGGCGTAGGACCAAGCGGTGAGTGGACTTCGTTTTCAAAAGAACATGATTTGATTGATGGAATGACATGCATATAAATGAGATTTAAATATTGTTTTAAATCTTGATTTGACCGTTGTTAGGTTTATTATGGTTGAATTGATATATGAGTTTTATACTTGATTTGGGTTGCCGATTTGTTTATGGAGCCCTGTTGACTATATTTGATTATATATAAATATATTTAAGTATTGATTTTGGGATGAGTCAAGCGTCAGTAGTATTTACGCACGGATTTGGGTATCAGTGGGAATTTGATGGATTTTCCTTGGGTTTATATTTAATAATTGAGTTTATGGTTTGTTGGGTTTTGGACTTTAATATTTTATCGTTACGAGATATCGTGGGTTCTTTATATCTTTTTGAGAAACTTATACCTATACTTTGAAATGAGTATTTGGCGGTAAGATTTGGACGTTAGTATAGTCCGGTTGAGTACGTATTCGGTTTTGATGTTTAAACCTTATGAATTTTAATTACTTATACTTTGATTATATATATATATATGTATATATACATATAGATCAACTTGGAAGGAATATGTCAAATTAATGGGAATAACGAGAATATAGGTCGGATAAATAGGAATTGATCATATGTATATATATATATATATATATATATATATATATCTACTTTGATATGAAGTTTTGGGATATATATGTATATGGTATGGGACTATCGGTTATATTTTAATGAATCACTATTTATATTATTTTAATCATGAATTTAAGGGATATCGGTGATACGTGGGAATTTCGAATGCTTCGGCTTGAGTTTTGGTATTTTAATGGATCTTCATGTTTATATATATGTGTGTGTGTATATTTTGAATAAACGTTTGAGGGTTTTGGACCTTATATTTTTGAAGGGATAGTACCTAAACTATGTTTTGGAGTATATGTTTTACTTGGGGTTTGATTTGATGTTTTCTTGACTTGGGTTTTGAATATGGCTTGATTATGACATTTTAAATGGTGTATGGATTATTTACGCCGTCATTTGACGCTTATGTCTATTTTAACTATAGAGTTATTTGTTTGGACGGTGATGTCCTTATCTTGAGTATATATGATGTTATTGGATTGTTGGACTTTTATATGTTACGGTGTCGATGATTTGGGGTTTGGGTACATGTGATTGATTATGTGAGTCTTGTATATTGAGTTGTGTTGAGTGGAGTGATGTGGGCACCCTTGTATGTACCTTCCCTGTTCTTATGATACGGTTACAGATTAGGTATGATATGATCAGGTGCATACCTTAAGCAGGTGTAGTAGACCCTTGATTGGGCTTGTGCGCGTAGGACAGATTTCGAGTTATGGTTGGGAAGTTTTACCATATAGGCTGTGAGTTTAGTCCCACATTGGAGCGGCTTGACCCTGGGCACGAGGCCATTGTGATCTTGACCGGTGTTCGAGTTAAATACTCGGGGCACGAGTCACATCGGGGAATCTTTGTCTCGGTGTCGATCAAATGATCCCCGTTGGATTGTTTTCCCCGCACTTGTGTTCGGTGTTATGGTTATACTATACCTATACTGGCGTGTGTTAGTACCTTCGTATTCGTATTTCTGTTAGTAAGGATCCTTCCTTGCTTGTATTGCCCTCGGGCATGGGGTTGTCTCAGTGAGTGGGAAAGAGTGAAACTTACTATGAGTATGGTGTTATTATATTGCAATGATTGGGATTTGAATGACTACGTATATAAGCGGTTTCATATGCATGGTTTGCATTGTTTTGAAGCGGTGAGGTTAGTACGTTGATTTTAAACTACGAAACTTTGTTTTTGTCCACTCACACTCTTTCTGTTTTGCGCCCCTCAGGCCGTAGTTGTCGCATCGTTCCTATTCGGCCAAATTTCGTTGTTTAAGGGTTCGATTTGGAACCCATGTAGTCTGCGGCTTTGGCCGTGATTTCGCCTAGCTCCGGCCACCTTTTGGCCGGGGTCCAAGAACTCAAAATACTCCTTTGACTGCACTTGATATGTTGGTATGAGAGTTGACTCAAGCCACCCACTATCGGTCACGGCGTGTTGTGGCGCATTAGCCTGATGCCTCGACTTGTTTTCGACCTAGAATAGTTCCCTTGTCATCACGAGCACAACAATATGCTCGGATTAGCTAAATTTGATCGTTTGAGTATTATACCAAAACTTACCTATTAGGCGTTTTCGGGTTTGATACATTCGGACCATCGGATCATGATGAAACTCTTGGAACATGTTAAATGGATTATGTTGAACCTATAGAAACTTTCGGATTGATAAATGGAGGTTGTGGGCCCCGCTGGGCTGGTTGACCAATATGGGAATTTGATCGGATTATTGACCATGGGTCTTCTTAGACCATTTCATTTTTAGAAAGTGATAAAATGGGCTTAGGAACTTTCTTAAGTTGTACACACGCACTTTAAATTCAGGGGATTAGGTTTTTAAATAAATGTTTGTAGTGAAGCATATTTATTAACCAAATTTGGTAATCGCTCAAATAGGTACCCAGGTTCCACGTACTCCACATGAGGGACACTCGAAAGGTCAAGCAAGCTAGGACTTATTGTGAGTGGACATTTGTTTTATAAATGGTTTTTATGAAATGATGCTTTTGTGAGATGTTTTGTGAATGATTTATATATGGTTTTTACTTTCCAAGCATTCTGTTTTGATTGAGATTAGTTTTTATGATTATGCATATTGTTAAATTCGATTAGCTTGGAAAGTTGGGAAATGATTTTACAACTTATCCAGGAAAGGTTTTCAAAACCACCATAGGTACCCTAGTTTTTGCATTCGGAAAATAGTTGCCTTCAAATATAATGATGTCCATGGACATCCAAGTTGCCTTCTGATATTAAATGTCTTCAGATAGTTTGTTGCCTTCGGATGAGTCTGCGTGCGCATGACAATACGCCCCATGTGTCTCGAGGACATCCGAATGGTGTGGAGCGAGGATGCATCTCAGGTCGACCATGTGTCCCCTGAGTTCTGCGAGGAACGCATCTCAGGCCGACCTCGTGTCCCTCGAGTTCTGCGAGAATGTATCACACATGTGTGGTATTTGGAATTGACGGTATATTATTGGAATTGACGGATTTCTTTGGGGTTCACCTAGGTGGATGATATTTCAGCTTTTGGATGTTTTATAATGAATTTTGTGATGTGTCTCCTTGCATGGAAACGTATGTATATATATATATATATATTGATATGAAATTCATTTTCTTGTACGAATATAGAGCAAAAGTCTGTATGGTTTCAAAATGGTTTTTAAATGGTGGGGTTAGTATGTTCATATTACGTTAATAACCTTTATTTTTGTCCACTCACGCTTTTATTGTTTTGCGCCCCCCATGCCGTAGATGAGTATCGGACACCACTTGAGGGCATCCCATCTTCCGCTACTCTTCCAATTTTCCTTGTATAGGATTTTCTTGCTTGTGAACGTAACTTTCCTTGTTATAAACTAAATCTGACTAGATATGCTCTGATATAAATCTGAATGTCTATAAGGCCTGAGGCCATTCCGATTAAATATTTTGATATGTGTGATATCTTGTGCATGCTGAACGATTGATGATTATAAACTGCGCATTATACATGTGTAAATTTGTCGGAAAAGGCCATTTTCCTGTAGAAGTCAAACTTTTTAGAAATTTTTAGGATTTAGGCAAAAAGGGTATTTTGGTCATTCGTGCGGCACCTGCTACGTGTTCGACATGCACGGTTTGACATGGATTCCAAAGTGGAATTTGGATCAGTCCTGTCAATAAGTCATAGAAATTTATATTACAGATTTGACATGAATTCCTTATCATATTAATGTGATTAAAGACTATTGGGAAAAAAAGAGATGAGGATTGTATTGCATTGTAATTATAACTGAATACTTTCTCAATCTTTTCTATTTGACATACTACTAGGTATCACTTATGACTTTGTGAAAAGCCATAAGGATATATCGTAATTAGGTCATTAGAAAGGCGAGAATTGAAAAGATTTTTAATTCACAAATCAGTTTAAATCCATTTTTGTTGTATGTCCTCATTTTACTCTTCAAACTCTCAAATTAATCAATGTGATTGGTCTACACAACAATTTGGTCATTGATGTCACATTTAGACACAACTTTTGTTAAAATTGGTCACTTTTCATCGAGTGGCCAGCTTTACAAATATATTATAATCAAAATATAACTCATTCATTTTAGTCCTAAAACCCACGTTTTTGCTCAATAATGTGATGTGCTCTCCAATTAGGGTTTCACATTGGTCCATCAAGAAAAGCGGATAGCAAATTGCAACTGACGTGTGGATCAAACGATTAAGGACCAAATTGATTTATTTGAAAGTAATTTGAAAATTAAAGGACTGAAATGAAGACGTTTGAAAATTTAAGGATCATTCGTGTAAAAACCGGTTTTTCAAAGCAGTAAAGTAAAACCTTGGCTAGTAAAGTAAAAAATTTCGTTTAAATGAATAACAGATTAGGGCTCAGATAATCCTACACAGAAGTCGAACTCCAAGTACCCAGCAACAATGGCGGAATGGGTTTGCAGAGCCCTTCGAGACGGTGCGTTGGAGGGAGAGCATGCACCCGCTCTCACAATCAAGGACTCCATAGCAACAGCTCTTGGCTTCGACGCCTTCTGCCACGTTCTCTCCCAGCTCTCCACCAACATTTCAGCCGAAAAATCTCAGTCGCGGTCAGTTTGCCTCTCCCGAAACAACTCCATTTCGTAGATTAAAATGTGTAATTCTCCGTTTGTAGATTATTCTAATTAAATTCTCTTTGCTATTTCTTTAATTTGTAGAGCTCTGGTGCTCGTCGCGTTTTCTCGGAGTCCGTCATATTATGTAGACTTGTTGAAGAGGAGAGGACTCGATATTTCTTCTTCTCAGCAGTGGTAAAGATAGCCTTCTTTTAAATTTCGGTGCTTTCCACTCTGTTTGGTTGTTGAGAAAATTGGAAAAGAAAAACAAAATCAGAAGGTAAAGGAATTATAAATAAGTAAATAAAAATTCCTCCACCAAACTTGACCAAACTTTGGTTTTATTGTTTAATCTGAGAAACCGGAACTAAACATTCATTTGTTGCTGTTTGAGAAATTTGGCAGTGCTTTAAGCTGAAAGTAATACACGTAACACAATGAATAAACACACACGGATAATGTATATATAATTCATGGGGACCTCTGGACTGAACTAGCATTACAGGATTCGGATTTTGGATTGTTACACGGATCCTCTTGGTTGGAGAGAGATGCTCATGGAGTGTGGAAGTGCTAAAAATCTCTCTCATGAAGCTTCCAACGTAGCTAGCACTTGCAGGAATTTGAAAGATGTGGAAAAGTTGTTCTCTTCAGTTATTTCACTTGGAAAAGGTATTATTGGTTCTACTTGTACTGACTTACATGCATTGGCAGATTTTGTTTTCGTAGTAAGATGCCTGTTTGACCATGTAAGCATTCTCATAATTCGAGTATTATTGTAATTGTGGATTTCTTTTTGGTCTTATGCTCGCAGGATTGGTTGGACAAGGGAAAGTTCGTTTCAGTGTTGCAATAGACTCGGTAATTATGCATCCTGTGATTGTATATATATGATATTTGAAATATTCATTTTGAGGTTGAAGGAGGGTTTAAGTTTTCTTGCTGGTGCAGTGTGGCGAGGAAGTACTATGATTTCTGCTATAGTTTGATTTGTTTGTGTGTGATGTGTGGAAACTTCCTATTGAGTTAAAACACTTGCCATAGACAAGAAATTTGCATTGTAACTCTCTAAGTGTCCTGTCTATGGTTGGGGCTTGGAAACTTCCTTCAAGGTTTCAAAAATTTCAGCAGAAATTTTGATGGATGCGCTCAGCTCAGCCATAGAGATTGAACACCTTATGAGACTTAGTATTGAGGTTGAAGGAGGGTTTAAGTTTATCTGCTGGTGCAGTGTGGCAAGGCTGTACTGTAATTTTGTACTGTAGTTTGATTTGTTTGTGTGTGATGTTTGGAAACTTCCTATTGAGTTAAAGGACTTGCCAGAGACAAGAAATTTGCAACCCTGTAAGAATCCTGTCTATGTTTGGGGCTTAGAAACTTCCTTCTGGGTTTCAACAAATATTTCAGCACAAATTTCGATGGTGTGCTCAGCTGAGCCGTAGAGATTAAACACCTTATGGAACTTAGTATGTTTGTTGTTTTTCTAGAAAACTATTGAATATGCAAGCTGCTTTTATTGGCGCCATTTTCCGAAATGGCTAACCACAATTTCTTTTGACTGCCTTAGTTTACCGAGGAGGAAGTCAATTGCTTTCGATGTCACAGTAGAAAGTATGCACTTCTATGGTACTCTTTTGTCTCATCTTTAGACAAGCAGGCAACTGTGGTGCCTTCTTGATGCACTGCTTTCAGTTCTTATCCAGAAGATGTCTTCACAAAGCATGCTTAGTGTTTGAAAAAGATTTGACAGGACACTGGGTTTCATCTTAGCATGGCATAGATGTTCCATAGAGTATTTGAACTTAGTCTGAAAACTAAGTATAGTAATTCTTTTAGTGATAAAGCTAAAAATGGAAACTGCAATGATCTCAAATTGTTCGAATTTGTTGAAGGTTCAAATATAACAAAGACGGAAAAAGGAAATTTTTTGTTTTATGTTGTTATATTTGTTTGAATATTGCAAGCTATGAATAAATTTGTCATAAAATATTCTTTTTACATATAAAAATCATGAACAATTTGATTTAATCATTTGTGATAGTTCAATACCTGTTTTCTTGTTGTTGTTGATGATAAGAAGTTGTTATAAATTTTTAATTTACATTACTACCAGATTTGGGGTGATTAATGCACTTACGCAGTCCCATTTTCATTTTCCCTTCTTTTTTTTGGGCAAAGAATGCAGCTCAAGTCAACAATTTTATTTGAAAAAGGTGTTTAGTTTAGAATAGCCAGTCTTACAACCGTTCAACCATACAAATGTTGGATGATTATTGATGTAATGTATGGTTTCCTCTCTTGAACTACACTTTCCTGAACTGGGAAACAAAACCCTTTCCTTATATAACTGATGTGCATTAGCACGTTGTTCCATTTGCATGAGTAAAAGCCTGCTAATGCCCTAAAGTTTATTCATACTAACTATTTCTCAATTGGATAAGGAGATGTTTTGTTTTTTGTTTTGCTTAATGTCTATGTTGGAAAGTGAGGATATGTTTGTTTTTGCCCACCTTTGGAAATTCCGTTTATGGTTACTTCTGGTGTTTCTCTGTCTCTGTCTCCCTTTCTCACTCATTTCTTTTCAAAATTTTCAGGTAAATGAAATGTTAAGACATGCATCTTTGTCATCAGTTGCTGGCCTTTTGAGCAACCTTCGTTGCTGTGGTATATAAACTTTACTAGCTCCTCAATCTTTTTCCAATAAAATTGATTGTTTTCGTCTGTGCTTTCAATATATATGTTTTCTAGTCATTTGCTATTTCTATAAATTTAGTCTACACTTAATCTCTTTTGCCCTGAGCTTTTAGCTGCTATCATAAAAAGCGTGTAATATAAACGTTTTGGATGATGTAATTTATACTTTTGGCAATTGAATGTAAAATGGTACATGCCTCATTTTGGAAGTTAATGAAGTGTATGGTTTACTTACTGCACATATTCCACTTTTGGAGGCTGCAAATTCACTTTTATCTTATGGTTGCAGATCAAATTTCAAGTATCTTTTGGTTGCTTCATGCGGATCTTTGTGAAGAAAAGGTCACTGCTGCTATTGAATATATGTCCTCTATGGTGGCCAGCATAGAGCCACTAATCCCATTTGCAAATCAACAAAGAGGTAACTCAGAGAATCTTTCTTTAGTTGAACGGAATTTTACAGAAGGGAAATTTCATGTCCGATGCAAACGTAGAAATGGACGTGTCCGAGTGATGGTGATCTCTCTCTCTCTCTCCCTCTCAGTGAAATTCTTTTACTGATCTGGAAAGTTGGTAAACTAATACAAGTCCCTGAAACTTGTATTCAGTTTGAAGAGATTCACATTGGGCAGTCAGGCATCAACTTCACTTCCCCTTCATCTGAAGATGGATTAGTCAATCAAGTCAATCAAGGCCTTTTGCCGAAGGTCACCTGTTTAGCCTTATCTTAAACTCAATTTATCCAGGAGAAGACACTTTCTTATTTGGAATTAAGCCTCTTTTTTAATTGATTCTTTTCAGTTTTATTACATGGTGACATTCTAAATTGCTGACTGAGTCAATTCTGATACAATTGGATGATTACTGAATCATTAATGACTTCCATGTAACACATATAACTACACGTTATGCAGACACACGGACAAAAACAAATGTACACTAGTGAATAAGTTTTATTGTGCACACAGATAATAAAGTTGTCCAAACTCTGTATGAGTTTTATTTTTATTTTTAAAACTGTTCTTCTCTACAGGTGCAATTCAATCTACAACTGTCAGAGAAAGAGCGAAATGATAGGGCCAAAGTTGTACTTCCATTTGAACACCAAGGTATGAAACCATGGGTGGATATGTGGTTGGTCTTATACCTTATATTAAAAATTAAAAAAGGTTACATTATTTGATCTCTTCCCTTTTATCTGCATGATTGTGATGCTCCAAAAACAAACTTTTTGACTTTTTCTTTCAGGAAATGGTAAACCTGTACAAATTTATGATGGTCGAAAATCTCTGATGGATAGCAAATATGAGGCAGCACTTGTTTCAACTGGGAATTCAAAAATTAATGATGAGTCTAGCAAGGGTGAAATAATATATTTCCGTGATTCAGACGATGAGATGCCAGATTCTGATGAGGATCCTGATGATGATTTAGACATATAGTGGTTTTCCTCCTTCAGAGTACTGGAAAATGGTAATTTATTTTCTGCATGCCAGTCAATTGAACATACCTTCTACATGCACTGACGTATAACTGACAATTAAGACAAACTTTATTCACTTTCAGTCTGACAGTATTTCTAATGAAACTGATAAGTCTATATGAGTTGGATCTGATATTTCATAGTAAATAGTGATAATAATAATTATTGCAACTTTTCTGAAATTAGGAAGATGCCCTCTTTTCTTTATTATCTGCCCTTATTCAGTTGTTTGTGTGTGTTCTGTGCTCATCTGAGCTTCGGTTATTGATTTTTGATTCAATATAGATTCTTGCAGGTTTGGTTGCCTGTTGGTCATTCCAGGTATCGTATATGTTCAATCAAGTGGGAGGACAAATGGTATAAACTTTCCTTGATTGAATGATGGTAATGAGAGTAAGTCTGAGATCCAGAAAGCTGGACAGAGTCCACTGACAAATATTAGAACTTAGCAGAAGTAAAAAGCATTTGTAGTACGAAAAAGATGGAAGCTTGTAAATTTTTTAGCGTGCACTCACTTCTGATTCTGTCCTATATCTGTGCTTGGAACAATATACAACAGGGATTTGGGCTGGAGGTCTCGCTCGTTCTCTCCAACTCGGATTTCAACCTTAAGACAGTTTCATCCTGTCATTCCCTTGTATATTTTGGAAGGAATTGTTCAATTAATTGACTAGCGCTAGAGTAATATTTTGAGAGGGAGAAAATGTGCCCCTGGTGTATCTTGTCCTCAAAATCTGAAGTTGGTGTATTGTGTGCTCTAATGTTTCATTAACTTCTTCGGTACTGTGATTCCTCTCCTGGCATTTTGAAAATCTTGCATTCTGCTATTTGCTTTGTCTATTATTCTGGTTGTTAGTCTCATACTGAGGCTGAGGGCTTCTCTGGCCGATCCGAACTTTTTCTTCCAGTAGTTTGCTCTTTGGGTTTGATGTGAGAAGGATGTATCAGTTCCCTCAATGACGGCCATGCACCTGTTGGGGGCTGGTTAACTGGTAGATCAATGCATCACGTATGTCCGAGTACTAAAATAATGATAATATTAACGAAATATTGCCGATATTATCAGTTTTTCGGGTTTAGGATATTTTAGAACATATCAATATACATATCGTATAATTATCGATAATATCGGGAAATATCAACGCCGATAATTTCTCACACGCTACAATAATATTTGGCCAAAATATCGCGATAATATGTGGTACTAAGTCATTCATGTATGCCATGAAATGTATAAAGTGTAAAATATTGTAGTATTTCATTATAAATAAATAATTATGGTGTGTTTAATTTTCTTTCATTAATTAATTATATATTTTCTACACTAATAGTGTTTGTCAATAAAACCCATCATGCAATGCATTCCTTTCCAATATTTTTTTGTGATAAACTACTAGATAATTGACTAAATAAACATCCTCCAAAGTTTCAATAAATTTTTTTTTTTCAAGTTTTTCTTACAATTTTTGTGGTTTTTATTCAATTTTTACAGATATCGATAATTTCCCGATATTTCCATTGAAATTTCAATGTTTTTGGACCACCGATATTTTGAAACCATCGATATTTTAGACCTTGCGTATGACACTTCTCACTAGGGCTGGGCATCAAAACCGAAATACCGAAATCGAACCGAAACCACACTACTACAAAAATCGAAATAGACGTCGGTAAAACGACGACACGGACAAAATAAATACCGTCGTTAAATTTTAAACGACGACGGTAATATAAAAACCGACGTGGATTAGAAACTAAAACACCTAAAAATTGGAAATTCATTTGGGTATTTTTTAAACACGACGCATAAAACTTTAAAAGCGTCGTCTTATGAAACATGTCATTCCGATCGAAAAAGATAACAAATAAACAACGACGGTATGTGTAAATATACCACGAGTAATTATAGACGACGTTTTACATATAATACCGCCGTTTTGAACATCCAATAAACACGACGGTAATTGTATTATTAACACGTATCAAGTACTATTTAATACGATCGTAATTTGATAATTACCGACATGTAAAGTTAATTAACCACGCCTGCCTTTTATTATTTTAAATGTATTACACATTGCACTACTTACAGTTCTTATAAATAAAAGGTAAGTGATAGAATCACACGTCGTCAGCAATATAATAAAACGACGTGGTTTTTGCCAGATAATAATGACGCTCTATTAATTATATTGCCGTTGTAAATCATTTTCACGTCGCTTCTATTAATTATACCGCTGCCGTTGCTTAAAACAAGTCACACAACAAAAGTCGAAATAAACGTCTGAAAACGGATTTACACGGAAAACATAAATACCGCCGTTGTAGGTTTCAACTTCAAACTTTCGAATCGAAACGCCATGCTTTATCTCACAAATCGGGACTCAAACGCGGCTTTTAGGTTTCCAAGTCAAAGCCCTTTTCGGTTTCCAAGTCGTAATAAAGTCACTTTTAGTTTTCCAATTCTAAATAATTCCTTTAAATTGAGTTTTTAGTCCAAACGCTCAAGATATCTCAATTCTTCTCCAATGGTTTCTTACTATGCAAGAATGTCTTTCTTTGGAACTCAACATGTGTTTTTACACTCCAACCAATCTAAGAACTTCTGGTTTGGTGTAAAACAACAACCGAGTTCTTAAAGATTGCATATTTAGTTTCTTGTTTAACACAAAGTTCTATTTCTCTCGTAGTTATTTTTATTTAAGACGTCGGTTTTATGCCGAGGGTTGTGAAAATATTTTACGACGACTTTGTTTGTAACTAACTGACGTAGTATATATTTATGACGCCCCTATTATTGAAAACAGTCGTGGTATATTTTAATATGTACGACGCTTTAATTTTACTTTCCGTCATCTTTAAAAACGCGGTCATTTGAAAAATTTGACTGCGAATTGTAATTTTTCGAATTTGCCCTAAACCCTATATATATAACATTTCGCTATCTTTCTTCAACTCATATTCTAACCTTAAAGTTTTCTCGTTCTCCATCGATTGCTCCTAAGTCGAGGTACATTTCATTCCTACAACAGTTATAGTTGTAAATGTTACCTCTTTCATTCCGGTTTTTAGTTTCTCAAATTATTGAAGTTAATTTGTTTGAACATTTGCAGTTTCAATATGGAAATCCAAATAAGTTATGCTCCCTCTTCTGGCTTTTGTTTCTTATTTCTTTTTTTTTAATCTTGTTATAGTTGCAAAAGCTTTATAAATGTATCTCTCGACTAAAACTTGCTTTTTTTTTTTAATCCTGGTTTTGCAAAGGCAAGAAGGCAACGCTAACTCATACACACAAGAACGCATTGGATGAAATTAGGATCGAATTTCATATGTAGCCTCTTTTTCTAATTATAGTTTAATATTATGGATATGATATTTTGTATGGATATATAGTAGGAATGAAGATTGGTAAACTATGTAATTATTATTGAATCTTCAAGTTTTATGAAACAAATTATTCTTGAGTATATTTATTGTATGGTGTGGATTATTTGGAGCTGAATTTATTGTTCACAAAGCATTATGGTTGTTTTTTTAGCTAAAATCGTTGTAGAGAACCATTGGAAGCAAGAAAAAAGATAAATGTAAAATTACTACGTCTTTGGATATAATAAACGACGCTTCTTTTCAAAAAACCGCTGCCTTTACATTAATAGACGATAATTCTATCACAAAACCATCTTCTTTACATATAATAGACGACATTTCTTTCATAAAATTGTTGTCTTTATATATAATAGACTACAGTTTTTCATAAAACCGTCTGCCTTTACATATAATAGACGACTTTTATTTTCATAATAGACGCGCTTACAAACCGCTGTCTTTACATATAATAGACGCTATGTATTTCATAAAAACCGTCGTTTCTAATTAATAGACGACGGGATTTTACCGTCAGTGGTTTTATGCGTAAAAGATGTCGGTCGATTCTCGACGGTTGAAAAACTAAATTTACGACGGTAAATTACCGGCCAAGCCTATTGCGATTTTTGTAGTAGTGCCATGCCAAACCATGTCAATCTCGTGCCGTCCCGTTTGATGTTGAAGTGTAAACGAGATGATACCATGTCATCCCATTACTGTTTGACATGACACCGGTTCTAGATTTTTGATCCCGTTTGGTGCCATGCCGTATCAATAGTTCTAGGTAAATAATAATCCCAATTTCAGTTCCTCCTCTCCCACAAACATTCGAGCTTTGTTTCCTCCGTCCTTTCCTTCCCTCTATTCTTCTCTTCTCTTCTCATTTCTCAATCATTGATTCGAAGCCGTAATTTCCAAATCCTCCACCATTGATCGATCTCATCTTCTCATCATCCTCCTCTCTGTCTCTGTCTCTCTCTCTGTCTGTCTGTCTGTCTATCTGTCTCTCTCTGTCTCTCTCTCTGTCTCTCTCTCTCTCTCTCTCTCTTTCTCTCTCTTTGTCGAACTCTAATTCCCAATCCTCCATCAATTCGAACTCTTCTTCTCAATCTTTATCTCTCTCTGTTTTAGATCGGTTGAACCTTCTTCTCCTCTCTCTGCCTGTCATCTGGAGCTCCACCCTAGCCCGAAGCCCCAATTGGGAATTTGGAATGGTAAGAGGCCCCGAAAATTGATTTCATTTCCATATGCTGCTGTCTTTGGAATGGAATTAGCTAATTCCATTTTTGTCTTTGTTTGTTGGTGTGCATGCAATTTGGATATATTGCTTCTTCAATAGGAACCTCACCATCACCTGAGATGGCACCACCACCAACACAATTTGCACCAGAGCGAACCTAATTTGTAGAAGGAGCACAAGTGCCAGTGCCACCTCAAACTAAAGGTGATGATGACTTTGTAAGTGAAATAAACTCAAATACTAAACCTAGAGGTGTTAAACGTAGTTGGGTTTGGGATCATTTTATTGCATATGAGGAAAAGAATAAGATGCAACAGGGAAGATGATAGAAGTTGAAGTGGTTCATAAGAGAGTAAAATGTGTCTACTGTTCTAAAGGTCCTTTAGGACATTATGCTGTGGATAGTGGGAAAAATGGGACAAATGGAATGCTTAACCACATTAGAAAGTATTGCAGATATTACCCTGCAAATGTTGACAAAAACCAGAAGATAATTAGTGGCGATAAGAGTCAAGGTAACAAGCTTGTAGCCAAGGGGTTTGTGCAAAATGATGTTTTGGAAGCTTGTGCTGAGACGATTATTATAGATGAGCTTCTATTTAGTTTTGTAGCGAAGAAGGGCTTTAGGAAATTTTGCAGTGTTGCTTGCCCTTTGTTCAATGTTCCTAGCAGGAGAACAATTGTAAGACAATTTCTGAAAATGTGACACATCTGTTTAAGAAGGAGAAGTTTGATGACGCAGAAGTTGAAAAAAAAACCAAAGAGATAAAGGGGGTGTTGATGTCTATGTATGAAGAGTATGCACCTAGATTGGATGGTGGAATTCACATGAGAAGTGGAAATGTGAATTTTGATCCGTAGACAGTGAATGCATATTCAGAAGATGTTGATGATATAATGGATGATTGGATAAAGGTGGTGGAAGAGAGTGAAGTGGTGGCACATGAAGTGGATACCTACTTGCATGATCCTTTGGAATTAACAACCAAATAGGTCTTTTTTGACATCTTGTTGTGGTGGAAGCTCAATGGTCCTAGGTACCCTGTGTTGGCATCTATTGCAAAGGATGTTCTTGCCATTCAAGTATCAATAGTGGCATCTGAGAGCTATTTTATCACTGGGGGAAGAGTAATTGATGCATTTAGGAGTTCATTAACTCCTAGATTAGTGGAGGCATTGATATGTATGCAAAATTGGTTGAAGGGAGATGACATTTCCATAAATTTAGAAGATGAACCTACTCCTGAAGAATATGAGTTCCATGAGAGTGTTGAATTAGGCATGTTTACTCTGTTTATTACTTTATAATGTTCCATTTGTTTTTAATTTGATTAGGCTTTATATGTTTAGGCTTTTTAATTTGATCTTAAACAGAAATTGAGTTCTATATAATGTTTAGGGTTTAAATGTTGGATCATAAATGTTTATTACTTTATAATGTTGCATTTGTTTATAAGAACATGTGTGGATTTATTTTATGTAGAATATGCAAGTATTGAAGCTGCTGCCACCAGTACAAACATAGTAGGTTCAGATCCAAAGGGAAAGGGACATGCCAAGTAGCCTTGATTGATCTGTTTTTTTCTTCTTCTTTTCTTGGTTTGTAATTTAATTTGCAACCATTAAGGGTTGTTAAGTTACTTTCATTTGTAAATTGTAAGTTGTAACTCTATGTGAGATTTGCATTTATTGCTTTGTAATTAATTTGTCACGTCTTGAACTCTTGATTGTTTTGTATTAGGCTTGATTTGTAAAAGCCTATGTGAGATTTCCATTTCTTGCTTTGTACTTAATTTGACAGGTTTTGAACTTGAACTCTTGATTGTTTGTTTGTATTAGGCTTGATTTGTAAAAGCATATGTGAGATGTCCATTTCACTTGAACTTTGTAAAACTCTTGATTGTTTGTTTGTATTATGCTTAATTTCTATTAGGCTTGATTTGTAAAAGTCTTGATTTGTATTAGGCTCCATTTGTAAAAATTGCAGATTTTGTGTTATGCAAACATGATTTTTACGGTATAAAAAATGGTACCGAATCATACCAGTCCCGTTTGGGGCCGGTATGGTTCGAACGTATTTTGAAAACCCTTCATCCTGTCCCGTCCCGTCCCGTCCTGTCCTGATGCTTCTATCCGGGATTGACATTGGGATGTCATCCATCCCATATCGTGCCCGGCCCTACTTCTCACACTTGCATTGTGTTGCACTTCTTTGCCATACCTTTCAGAAACATCTTCTACAAAAAGAACTAGAACTTTGTTTAGGAATCGCATCTTCGATCCAAAATGCCATTGTTGAGATAAAAAAAAAATCATCATATTAAATTAAATATATATATACAAATTAGCATGTTTTCCCAAAATTTCTGGATATGTGTTGTGGTGGAAAGAACATGCCTAAAATGGGGGGAACACGATCAGCACTTATTCAAACGTGCTGACTGCCCAAGAAAGGTGGATTCAATTGACTTATAAAAGGGCTGCAGCAAAAAAAAAGATGGGGGGATCAGTTAAGAGATAAAAAAAAGACACTGGCGTAATTACAAGAAAAAGAAGAAAAAAACTGCAGGTATGCTGTGATCTCTAACTCCTTTTCTGTAGATTTGGCTGCAAGGCCATGGGTGAGTAACCCTTCAAATCATTTTGGCTGCAAGGTCATGGGTGAGTAACCCTTCAAATCATTTTGGCTGCAAAGCCATGGGTGAGTAACCCTTCAAATCAAACATATGGATGGCAAATCCATGGGTTCATGTTCTGCCGAGCAAGTAGAAAACCATGGGAAAGCAAACAAAAAAATAAAATCAACTTTGGGTTTATACCTGTTTGTACCCAAATTTGCACTTTTGGCCAAATTACTTATTCTAGCCAAAATACATGGTTTTTTTTTGGGCCTAATTTTTGCTCACTAGCCCATTTGGCTATTTTGGCTCTAGTTTCCAAAAGTAGGAAAAAATAAAGCCTAGATAATTTCAAGAGATAAAATAAGCCAAAAAGAAAGTTACACAAGTTTCCAAAAAGTCATATTTCGAAACTTGAAGATTGACATGCACAACTCAAAACTGGACCAGCATAAAGGTGAAAAGAAGAAAGTATCTCCCACATACAGATATTTTAGCACAAGTTACAAGAGTATGCAAAAAGCATTCAAAGGGATTTCTTCAGATTAAGTCTCTGCAAACACCCATGTGGCTTCAACAGTGAGATATTCTTTCACAAGTTACAAAGAAGTAGACTAAAGATATTTACCACATCCAATTCTTGATATTTTTCTACTTCTTATCAAAAGCCAACCGCCCCCTTGTTACTAAAGCAAGACACTTCCCAGAAGATATATATATATATATATATAGGAAATATCATCTTGCAAAATTCTCTATAAATATAGGGATCTGAACTGAGATACAATCATCCAATCAACAAAACCGAGATACAATCATCCAATCAACAAAAAAACAAACTCTCACCAAATCAACAGAAAGATCTCTCGATCCCGGACTCAAACAAAGCAATTGTTGCAAAAGCCAGGATACGACTACTGTATTATTTTACAAAGCCAAATAGGCGAGAACTGAGTTCATACTATCATATGAAAACCTCAACAAATTTTCAAAAGCCTTTATAGCCTTCAAAGCATCCCAAAAAGCTATCCTTAAGGCAATCCAGTCAGTAACAGGAGGAATCTTCCAAGAAAGTCGACGAGGAACTCGTGTTTCTACGTGCTGAATAGAACAAGCGGCTGCAAGCGATTCAACCCAAATGCTACCAAACTTTGGGAGAAACGGGTAATTACTTGGTTCGAATCAATCCGTGAAGGTAGTTCGTCCGAAGCCAACAGTGCAGACTCTCGATTGCAGTGCGTTAGCCTCCCCGGCTCAATTGATGAAAAGCTCCGCCAATCACCGTTGGTATCGATTCCCACTAACTCCTTAGTTGAAATTGTTGCTACATGAATTCCCGCAGATCAAGCTGTTCTGCGCAAATTTGTTATCTTTATGTAAGAATATTTTGCTGGACTTCCCAATTTATTAGCTGTGAAAATTATGTCACCTGTTTGAGGCATGAAAAGAACTTACTTGGGAGATATTATCACCCAAATGCACAATCGACTTTTATTAAAATGACTTTGCAAGTTATTTCGTTTTCAAGCCTCTGTTAGGAGTTTGTTAACTTTGCTAATGTGGCGACGCTCGACACACAAAGAAGTTGACTTATTGACCAACCATAGTCTTTGAATTAATGGGGAACTTTGCCCTGCCATTTCACAGGTACCAAAACAAAAGGGGTGAACAATACCTCTGCCGTTGAGTTCGTTGATCAAACTTTCAATTTCTTCCCTGCCTAGGCAAGTTGTTCAGGCCCCTCTTTGCTCAACAGTACCAAAAAAGATGGAAATTAGTTCCTGCAATTGCAAAACAGAAAAGGGGACTGATTATATGTTCAGAAATGAAACCCATGTTGGCATCTGTACAAATCGTAAAGCCTTGATAGGCTGTGCAGAGACAAAAAAATTAAAGAGGAAGGAGGACAGCCACAGAATCTGGGGAAGTCAACACAAAAGTTTGGAAGAGGGCTCTTGCATACAGGGACAACGAAAAAAGTTAAATGAAGAAAAGGAGGCAACTGCTCTATATTTCTTTTTGTTTGGTTTTCAATTCAATGAAGTTATTGGCTTTAACCCAAAAAAAAAGAGAAGTTGTTATGACTTTAAAGAAACCAAGTCGTTGTGCAGAGAAAAAAAGAGCAAGAAAAGATGGTTTTGTGACAGAACAAAGTCAGAACAAAGAAAAAAAAGAAAGACAAGCCACGATTAGATGCCTAGGCTTGGTGCTCTTGCATACAGAGACAAGACAAACAAAAAAAGTAAATGAAGAAAGAAAGTGGCAGCCGCCTCTTTCTTTGGTTTTCAATTGAATGAAGTCATTTGCTTTAGAAAGTGAAGTTTGTGGCATTAAAGAAACCCAAGATTGTACAAAGGAAAAAGCAAGAAAAATAAATAGAAGAAAAAGTAGCAAATACAAGCTCTGTACTTTTCTTTGACCAACAGACGATGCCTCTTTCAGTTCCAAGACTTTCAATTAATAGTTTAATGGACTACATGGTTTAACTCTGACAGAAAGAAGCAAAGGAAAAGACTAACCTTCTTGTGATTTTTTCTTGGGTTCTGGCGTCTCAAACTCACGGTTCCGTATCGATTTTGGCTAACGGGCAACGGAAGATATATGGTTTGGTCAAGTTTGAATTAATTTGAACTACTCCAAATAGATATGAGAGTGACTCAGTTTGAATTGGTCTCTACTACTCCAAATAGATAAATTTTTTGATTCAATTGGCATCTGGCTTTTAAAAGGAGGCTTTCTGTCGTGGACCTTCGCTCTTGGGCCAATTGATGAGAGAATGTCAAGGCCCGGATTGATGAGTTATCTAAACAAATTACCTATTAATTCTCAAGAGTCCAAAATATCCAATCGGGTGATCAGAAATCGCCCATTAAATTTACAGTACCAAATATCAATTATATGGTTAATGGATCAATTCTAAAATCCTCAAAATCATATTTGGGTCCAAATAAAAAATGTCAATCAAATTAAATTAGTGGGTTCATAAATTAATTCTTGCATTAGTTTCCTTTGACATTGAGAATAAAAAAATGGTACAAAACCTTCAAATTCTTCCATGGGTCATCTACCCATGCAAATTTCAATGAGATTAAATTGAAATCTCTCAAACACAAATCCTCAATTAGTGGGCCATACTTACCCATTAATTTCCAATTTTTCTCATAGATCATCTTACCTATGAAAATCTCCAAATTGTCACAAAGACACAAATTCTTAATTAGTGGGCCACACTTACCCATTAATTCCCAAATTTTGGAACTACGCCTATTGATCCGTTAAGTACGTACAGTATGCAGCCTAACATACCAATGGACGCAACCTCCGCCAAATTCAAATCCACCAAATACAAATTCTCAATTAGTGGGCCACACTTACCCATTAATTTCAAATTTCCATTCACAAATCATCAAATCTCTCAAAACAAACTCTTAATTAGTGACACACTTACCCATTAATTTCCAAATTTTTGGAACTACGCTGGTTTGATCCCGCTAAGGCACGTAGGCGATCTAAGCATACCAATAGACGCAACCGCCACAAATTCAAATCTCTTAAACACAAATTCTCAATTAGTGGGCCACACTTACCCATTAATTTCAAATTTTGAACTACGTTGGTTTGATCATGAAAGTGCGTAGCGCCTAACATACCAATAGACGCAACCTCCACCAAATTCAAATCCATCAAACACAAATCCTTAATTAGTGGGCCACACTTACCCATTAATTTCCAAATTTTCCGAACTACGTTGGTTTGATCCATCAGTCAAGTAATGAGGCCTAATATACCAATAGACGCAACCACAACCAAATTTGAATCCCTAGTTTATTCTTAACCAAATTATTCGCCCCCAAACACAATTCCATATCGAATCCTGGTTTATTCAGCCAAATTCACTCAAACACTTTTCAATCAAATTCCCCTTTGCAATGAGTCATTTATTCATTGCAATTCTTTTGAACTACGAGTGACTTGATTCCCGCATGGGATACGTAGGCACCACGAGGTTGGACTTGGGAGCAAGTCGCAAAACCAAACAAAAGTTCTGTTTCTTTATGGTGGAATCAAAGGGTGTTCCCTTGAAACAAGGGATTGTAATTAAGAGACACCACGTCTCGAATGGGTCGAACCTAAAATAATAAAACCCCATTATTTAATTAGCGGTGTTGAAATTATGTTGGGAAGTTACCATTTTTCTTTAACAGCCATTCTAGTTACAACCCTAACATGTTTGTTCTAGAACATCCATTTGCAATGTGTACATTATACGTGTACCAAGAAGCCATGTGCCCTTGTTGAGCTACGCATAAAATAAAAGCACCTAATATTGGCACTTGGGGTTTTTTTGGTTTGTTTGTGATTGTCCGAGAACAATAAGAAAACAATTTAATAATAGTAACAAAAATGAAATGGAATTAAAATTAAAGCTGTATAACATATTAAACATAAAATAAGGTCGATTAAATTGACTTGAAAGGGTGATAATTGCTTGTAAAGTTGTAATATCTTTTAGATAATATTTACCTTCCAGATGTGTATGTGGTTATACAGACGATACAGTATGTGGTCTAGCACGTTTGAGATTTTCAACTCGCCCATCCTACCGGTTGGTTTTTTTAAAACATCGGTAATCCAACAGCTGGGATTTGAGCAAAACAATGGGTTTAAAGTGACCAATGACATAATTTTATTTTATGTTTTTAAAATTTTGCAAGCCAAGGTATAGTTTTCCTAAGGATTAGTTAGGGGACAAAGTTTGGGTGAATTGATGGTTAGAGATTGTGTAAATCTTGCATGTGTTTGATTAGGGTGAGTCATTGCAGTAGATACTTTCATTGAATTTTAGCTAATATAAAGATTCTTTTTATTTCTTTTAATAAATAATGAAAGGGCATTTTGGTAATTTCACATAAAAAGTTTCAAAAATAATATGTACATGAAATGAATGTCCACATTCACAAATAAATGAGAAATATGTTTTATGGACATCTGAACATGAAATTATTTTATTTGGGAAGAAAAATAATCATATTCATTGGGGCATTTTTGAAATTTTCAATCAAAATTTTTTTAAAGGATAGTATATAAAAATGACTTTCTATATTCAACAAAATATATGAGAATCATGTTATATTAACATTTATAACACATACACATGTTAATAGTGTAAAATGACATCTCTTACACTCACTGTTAGTGCACTGCAATAATAATTTGTGTGACACTCACAGTTATTGTAATGCACTATAATTTCATAAAGTATACAATAAAAATAATACCACTAAAATCACAAATTTAAATATCAAATGTACATGTTAAATTAAGCTTGAAACTAAAATCTTTTTCCTATGTAGTTCTATATATAGGGACATTTCAATGTGAGATCTTATCTTATTAAATAAGATAGAGATCCAAAGCCATAATGATCAGGACGCAACTCTAGCTACCTTTATTATTATCTCACAAATATAAATTGTTAGTAGTATGCTTTTAAAACCAACTAATTATATGATAATCAATGTTAAGGAAATCTTTTGTAATGATTTATTAAGTTATTCATGGATAAGACCAGTTGTTTTCAACAATGATATTTGGTTTATTATCATAACAGTAAAACAACTATGGTCATATGAATATAAAAGTGGACATGAGAACTATGTAATGAGATTACATACATGGAGACTTGTCATGATCCCTAATTCTAAATATGTTCCTGGTCATAGGAGTATCAATTGGATGTTGATATTCCGCAAATACCAGTACACACAGTATCACCTCTATATGTAGAGAATGACGAGGTCTCAAGTTATTGAGTGTGGCGACACCTAGATATGTGTGTAGGTGCTTGTAGGAGAACAAGTACAGTGAACGAGATCAAATACGTACATGAGATCTAGTATGGAAGTCTTTACTCACATGTCAAACTAGAACTCATAGATTGCAATGGTGCAAACTAATCTTTAGACCTGAAACATCATAGATGTCTTGTTGGCTATGTTGTTAGTCTTTGAGGGCACTATTGTGTTCAAGCAAACATGACTTAAAGGTGTTTATCAGGATTCTCAATAAAATCATGGAGGCAAATGAATGTACAACAAGGGATTTCTACTCTTAGTAACGAGAGAGAATGCTCCAGGATATGATTGGTCAAATCTCTGTGCAGAGTAGTTGATAAGATTTGAAAGAAGAGTTCTTCAAAATCTTACCAGGATAATCATATAAAGGAACAATTCACATTAGGATATTTGACATTAGATTCCATTATCTAAGAATGTGAATAAGGAGCATTATTATAAGAGAAAGATTCAATTGCACGGTCATTCCAATTTGAATAGGTTCTTTTACAATGTCTTATTTATCTTAGATAACCATGACTCGATGTTACGTATCAACCATACTTTGTGGATGTCCTAAAAGGTTTCAATTAACCCTTATTAATACCAAGAATTAAATTGTGAAATTTAATTCATATGTCAACTTTGAGGAGTTGAGTCAACTCACTACCTTGCTAAAGGGAACCTACGGATCGCACACCGAAAGAATGTGATTAGAGATACAAATGAAGAGAAATAAAAAGAGGAGACACATGTCCATGTTCAATGATCAAATGTCAAAGTCAATGGTCAAAAGTCAACATGTTGACTGAAGCAATTGACCAAAGTCAAATAGTTTGATCGGGTCAATTAAGTGAGACTATAATGATGATTTAATAGTTAAATTATAATTCATAATTAAAAGTTAATTATGGAATTAACTTTGACATATATATTGGATTGAACTTTTAAATATGATTTAAAAGGAAAGGGATAAAATAGCCCAGAAGGAAATTGGGCCAAAAGGATAAGTGTTATGAGATAACACTATCCAAGGACCCAAAATGGAGCCCCATAACCCACCAAATTTCCGCACTTATAGGGGGAGGTCTCTCTCTTACTTTGTGTTGTCCTATAAATACTAAAGTTAGGAGAAAACCTAGCTACGGTTTTGGTTTTTCACTTTGGTTGATGTGTGAGTGCATCATCTTTGCCTCTCATCTTCCATAAGCCAAAATTAGTCCAACCAAGAGGTAGTCTAGCATTTAAGGCCTCTTAGTTGTCTTCTCTTCATCTCTAAGAGCATTTGGTGTAGTGAGGTAGAGAGCTTCTACTTTGGAACCTTGAGGTTAAAGAGTTTTAAATCAAAGAGGAAGAAGAAGAAGACATTTCCAAAAGGTCATCATTCTTGGATTTCCAAGAAAAGTCTTCAATGGTAAATTCTATGTCTTTCCTCTATTTTTCTTTTGGTACTCAAAGAGACTAGATTTTAAAGATACTTGAATATGCAAAATTAATCCGCCATTTAGAATGTTTTTGTTGTTTAAGTTGTGGCTAAATTCATTTCCGTTGTATGAGATGCAAAATGTTTCCTTCAAGTGGTATCAAGAGCCAATATCTAGTCTATTTGTGCCTTTTATTTTGGTTATTGGTTTTAATATGGGTTTATTTCAAACATATGTGATATATGTGCTAGATTTTATTTTTCATGTTACTTATTCATGGGATATGAGATATAGGTTGAATGAGTTGGAATATGAAAAGAAAAATCAAGAGAGAGCACTAAGGGGGGTGGCGGCATCTAGGGGTTTTTGGTGCTTGTGTGTGTCTATGTGTGAAATGTTTGCATGGTTGTGTTGGTCTTGAAATTCTAAGCATGAATATGATTTTTGCAAGAATTTAGGATTTTTGTTTGATTTACGAAGTGTCATAAAAATATTGAAAAGTTCATGAGATGTTCTTGGTGTTCTTGATATGTTCATAGGATTTCTTATCAACATGCTTTTTGATCTTATTTGATACTTGAAATTTGTATGTTGAATGTTAGTAAAAAACATCTTATGACATCCTAATGACATTTTCACATAGCATATAGTTTTTGCCCCTTAAAGTTTTAAAAGAAACCCATAATATTGAAGATACTTTTTAGGTACAAAAGATGGTACCAACATGTGGTCCCAAAATCACACCATTTTTTCACATAACAACACACACAACTAGGGGTGGGCATCAAAACCTGAATACCAAAATCGTGCCAATCTCGTGCCATCCCGTTTGGTGTTGAAGTGTAAACGGGATGATATCGTGTCATCCCGTTACTGTTTGGCATGACACTAGTTTCATATTTCTCATCTCGTTTGGTGTCATACCGTACCGAATAGTATCTTCTTTATTTCTTTATTATTTTTCCTCTTCTCTCTCTCTCTCTCTCTCTTTATTATTTTTCATTCTTCTTCCTCTCTTCCTTTTTCTTTCTTCTCTCATTGTCTGCTTCATCTCTCATTTCCTTTCTTTTTTTCCTCTTTTTCTTCTTCCGAGTTCACTCTTCTTCTCTTGCTCTCTTCCTTTCCTTTTTCCTCTTTTTATTCTTCTTCGCTCATCTCTCTCTGTCTCGAGAAGAATCGGAGACTTTTATGTGGAAGCCCTGCATGGGCTTGAGGCTCTTCTCATCAATGTCCGTAGGGACAATGTCTTTGACCTGCAAAAGTGAGTTGCGGTGCTCGCTATGGGCTTGACTCATGTGTTCATTCCATTCACAAGCTTCAATAGAATTCCTAGTGCCAAAGCTGCCATGTCTGGTCTTTTCAATGTTGAAGAATTAGGCAAAACGACGATCGAACTTGGAAATTGAATACCCAGGTGACGATTTTGGCAGACTACCCCCCAATTCGACCAAGATCTCAATCAAGATTGTTGAAAATAGTTCTTAGTTTTGATGGAGGAGGGTTGATGATGGTGTTTGGTCTCCCATGGTGTTAACACCGGTACTAAAATTGGTACCGAATCATACCGGTTTGGGTTCGGTATGGTTTGAATATGTTTTCAAAAACTCCCATTCCATGTCATCCCGTCTTGATTCCTCTATCTGGGATTGACACCGGATGACCTCCATCCAGTGTCATCCTGTACCGTGCCCAACCCTACACACACACACACACACACCATCTCAAAACTGGCCACCCTAGGGGTTCTCATGCAATTTTAAAATTTTTGGGGCTGTTTTTGAAATTTTTGAAAATTATAGTTTTGCCCAAAACTTTAATTAATTGCGGTTTTGCCCCATTTCACTAAATGACATAGTGTTTCTTCATTTTGTGAAAAATGTTTATTTGTTTGAAATAAATGTTTTATCGAAATTAAGTCCATATTATCCAATAACAAGTTTTAGAATTGGATTCTAAGTTAATTATCTAATGAGATTAAATAATTAAAAAGATGATTATGAACTTATGAACGCAAATGCATAACACTATGTGATTGGCCGATTATTCATTAGATGAATGAAATAGGATTGATTTATTGGTTTGTAAATTAAATAGGGGCTTGCATGCCTCTCCTCTCTTAAATCTTAAATGTAATTCCCTTAAAGTCCATTGGGATTTAAGTTCTCTCAATTAGTTGTGAAGAAGGAGGCTCGTTGAAGAAGACAAGAGGAGGAATAATCAAGTCCAATGACTTGTATTGTTCATGGGTTCAACGCCCAAAACAACCATGAATATTTTAAGTAGTTAAGACACGTAATAAAATTAACCTCCTTCCAAATGCCTTAGATCCGAGATCTTGGCTAGATGTTAGATCGAAATCAAGTCCATAATCATCCATAAGCCCATAGATAACTATTTATCTAAACTTAAAGAATGCAAAGGCTTTCTGTTAGTAGTGGTGCATATTCCCAATTTCAAATAAAAGAGTTTTATGAAATTGATTTGATTTTCAAAACAAATAGTGGGAGTATCGTGCAACTACTAATATGATTTAGAATAATAGTTGTCCTAGGCCAAGTTGTTTAATTGGATTAAGCATGTTTATGATGAGACCTTAAAACCCTCAATTAACCCTTAAATTAAGTAGAGAAACGATAGACTTTTTGAAAGCCTAGTCATGGCTTTCCACCATGGTGGATTCTAAATAAGCTTGACCCTTGTGAAGGCTAATAGCAAAGTACTCTTGCTTAGGAGGAATTCATTTATACATTAGATGTTGTAAGGGTAGGAACAAGCATCACCAACATTATATTATAATGAGGTTTATGTTTGTATCTCTATACTAAGCATGCATGGTGGGCTAATACTTAACTAGTACAATGGTGCTTCACGATAATATTCGGGGCTACACATTTGCTAGATGCCATTATATGAGAACTCACATCAAGATGTGAATGAGTAGAATGACTCTCTCTTTAATATTTGTAATATCCTTATATCCTATTATGGTGCGGTGATCCAAGTAATAGGGAGCCTCCTATTCCACTAAGAGTTTTTAAGATAGAATACTCTCGAGTTTTGCTTTTAAGGGATTGCGGAATTAGTCGAATCAATGGCCTTTATAAAATCAATCTAGTTTAAATATGTTATGTTATATTTATTTCGATATATCTGCAAACACGCATTCCAACACTTGACAAAAGAAAGCCCTCAAGGCCTAGGTTTCTTGGCTAAGTACCTCGATGTACTAGAGCTAGCCCACTTCTCATACTATTTTATGTAAATGTTACGTGTTGAGAAGGACATTCAGACAAGGTGCTTCCTCTCTGTTGAGGAGCATTAGATGGACACTACTGGTGCCATAATTCTTAATTTAAACATGTTATGAAGAAGATAAGACGTTATTGACACCTCTAAGATCTAAATGGTCAAAAGGGCATCAGTTCACAGTAGATTAAGAATGATTGAGATCATTGAAAAGTAGGAGAGCTTATGCACTCTACTACATAGGAAACTTGTGCAAGATTTTTTCTTGTGTCACTCACCAAGGTGAATCACACTCTTTCCAATTGTTGCACATGTGAATCAAATGAAACAAAGTCTCAAGAGAGAATGTGGGAGTAGGACCATGATTATTGAAGTCAAAGGAGTAGTCAAGAAGAAGAAGGTAAAGAACTCCAAAGGAACATACTTTCATTACAAAAGCATGGACAATGGAAGGGAAATTTCTAATAGTCAGAACTTCTACTTGGATAGTAGGATCCATACACTAGTTTGCAAATGTTGCAAAGGGACTAGTAAGAAGTAGAAGACTCCTTAAGGAAGATTAGTGCTTCATGTTTAGATTTAGAACACATCGATGATCTCTACAAAGAATATTTGGAAGCTACTTCCTTAAATGTTCTATATTAGAGGTATGGATTTAAAATAGTCTTTATATTCCTAAAGGAACTTAATTTCATCTTTAAGATGGAGAAGTTGTTTTGTTTGACAAAACTATATTGTTCTTTATTCGTAAGTAATTAGATTGCTAGAATTCGATTAATGACCTCTTTTCATTTAAAAAATGAATGATAGAATGACTGTTTAGAAACAATGATGCCTTAAAGACCCAAAAGGTTTAAGAGAGGGTTTACCTTACTAGAAGGGTAACACCTCAAGAGGCTTTTCTCATTTTATAGCATTCATCGATGATCACTCTCAGTTGGACTATGTGTTACCTTCATATTTTATAACATCTCAAGATAGAAACTTCTAATAGAAAGGTTACCTTCATATAGGATATACAAGTTAACTTTCAAAAGGTATATACCGTTAAATCCCAAAAGAGCACAACAAATGAATAGATATTTCGTAGTGTGCAAGTAGCTATGATATCATTTATGATAGGAGCATTATAGTAGATATCAATTAAGCCTAGGATCAGAGCCATGGCAACTGTCAAGTGCATCCTTCAATATGTAAGAGAAACTGAGGATATGTTCCAAGATAAAAAGAAAGAATATCAAAGTACAAAACGGAAGCAAGAAATAACTCAGATTTGGAATATGAGGTTAACACCAGAAAATCCTTTTGGATAAGGTTAGTTGACAAAGATATAAGTAAAGTACTATGTCAAGCTCAATAGCAAAAGTAGACAATATCACCCCTTTAGAAGTCAGCACGACAAGAATAGTTCAAACCATAAGGTTAGTAGTGTACCCATACTCCAACAATAATGAGGCAATAGCTCAAGCCAAAGAACCAATGTCTCATAAGGAGTCCAAAACACATTAAGAGACATAACCACATGACTAGGGAATCATGAGTGGGGATAAAGTCAGAAATCTCAAGTATCTTCTGCAGATAACATATCAGATCCACTACATGAGCCTACAATGCCTAGTAGAATAGTTGTATTCGATACACATCTAATTGGCTTTGGTGCAAGTGTGAGATTGTTAGTACTATGCCCTTAAAACCAGCTAATTATATGATAATTAATGTTAAGGACATCTTTTGTAATGACTTATTAAGTTATTCACGGGCAACACTAGTTGTTTTCAACCATGATATTTGGTCTATTATCATAACAGTAAAACAACTATAGTCCTAGGAATATAAAAGTGGACATGAGAACTATGTAATGAGATTACATACATGGAGACTTATAATGATCCCTAATCCTAAATATTCATGGTCATAGGAATATCAATTGGGCGTTGATATTCCACAAAGACCGATATACACAGCATCATCTCTATATGTAGAGAATGTCGAGGTCTCAAGTCATTGAGTGTGGTGAACCTAGATATGTGTGTAGGTGCTTGTAGGAGAACAAGTATACTGAACTCAATCAAATACATGAGATCTAGTATGGAAGTCTTTACTCACATGTCAAATTAGAACTCATAGATTGCAATGGTCAATGATCAAATGTCAAAGTGAACGGTCAAAAGTCAACATGTTGACCGCAGTAACTGACCAAAGTCAAATAGTTTGACTGGATCAATTAAGTAAGACTATAATTATGATTTAAGAGTTAAATTATAATTCATAATTAAAAGTTAATTATGGAATTAACTTTGACATATATATTGGATTGAGCTTTTAAATATGATTTAAAAGGAAAGTGATGAAATAGCCCAAAAGACAATTTGGTCAATGGGATAAGTGTTATGAGATAACACTATCCATGGACCCAAAATGGAGCCCCATAACCTACCAAATTTTGGCACCTAATAGGGGGAGGTCTGTAACATCCCGGTCCGAAATTAATATTCAAATCTTAAAGTATTCAAGTAAAATACATTTTTACCCTCGGAAGTATACTAAACTAAATAATTATGTTGTGTTGACTAAATAAAGAAAAATAAATCGAAAGGTTTAAAACTAAATTAAATAAAATAATTTGAATTAATATAACTAATTAAGGAGAATTTAGAAATTTAAAATAATATTTTATTATTCGGGAGAGAATTTGGGAAAGTGAGCCACATCGTTATGTCGGGCCCGTCGTACGAGTTCGTGGGTATATTGTGGGCTCGAATCGGAGTTGTAACGGCGAAGGAAATACGATTAAAAATGCGTTAGGGGGGCAAAACGTAATTTTGCAGGCCAAAAATTTTAAAATCAAAAACCTCTCTTCTCTCCCCGCCTGCCGGACTGCCAAGACTTGACCGGCGTCATCCCGCAACCAACCCCCGGACATCAGCCGCCTCGGCCGTCGTGCACATGCCCACCGAAACTCGGAGATTTGGCCGGATTCTCTTGAATTTTCAAACCTTCGTTCTCCCTCCTCCGGCCACCGATCGGGACAAGTAAGGTATGCTTTTCCACCTATTTTTCGTGCTCTAGCTGATGGTTGGGTAGGTGCAGATCGAATTGTAGCGTAGGTAATTCAAATTTCGAATGTTAGTTTCAGCCGACTTTGAGCTTGGGTTTTGACCCATTTAGGGTTCGAAATTGACTTTCCCGTAGTTGAGAATTGTGTTAGGGAGGTCGAGAACTAGCGGTAGGTGGAAGGAAGCTCCTGGTTTGAGTTGGCCCGACACGAAAATTATCGCTTTTGGCCCTTGGATCCGCCAAATGTGTTCTCATGCACCAGCCCACTTTTAATTGTCAAACTTTCTGCTACTATTATCTTTACGCTCGTCACGAGCGCTTAGGCGTGCTCGGAGTTCAATTTGGAGTTCGTATGACTTTAACGGATTTACGCCTTATTGCGTGTTATCCCGGTTCGGTGTGTTCGGACCGTTGGATCGGTTCCAATTCTTAGCATGTTGTTCCCCTATATTTTTAGGACTGTATAGGAGCTGAAGGATTGTGGATCGGAGCCGGATGCTCGGATCAATGACTTATAGTTTAGTTTCACGAAAACCGTCCGATCGTGTGATCGTAGAAATCCGACCGCTTCGATCGAGACTAAACCTTCTGAATGTGATTAGTTGACCTCGTTGGACTTTTAGAGAGTTCAAACTGAATTTGGAGGTCGTGGGCCTGCGGCCCGGTTGACCAAAATGGAGAGTTTGACCACTAAGTTTCGAGGTTTCAAGGCCATTTAATCTTTCGGAAAATACTAAAAATGGTCCAAGGACTTGGGGATGTTTGTTTATTGAGTTTTATTACGAGATTCTTATTATTGTCTTTATGTGATTTTATTTGCTATATTAATACCTTGAGGTTATACTTTACTTATTCAATGATTAGTATATGTTATTAATTGTCTTAATCCTTATTATAATTATTATTGGGTGATTGTTCTCATGATTCAATTATATTGTGTTAGTGGGTTGGAATTAGTGAAATGTTAATTTTACATGGATATATGAGTAAGTGTAAGGATGAATTAAATGGGTAAGGATATGCTACTTAAGTTATGCTCGATGTTTAGTTGGGATTTCGAATAGTCTTTGAGAATTAGATTTGGTGTAATTCTTGGATAATTATTTTAGCGGGCGTGGTCTCCTAAATAATGATTTGTACATGCTTTGTATGTCAATATTGGGCGAATGATATTATGACTTAATTACGGAATAAATGGATTTTATGCAATAAATGATTTAGTGAAGGTTTTCTGAAGCTGTTACTTCTGAAGTTTATTTATAAATCACATAATTGAATTTAATTGAACTTCATGAATAAGTTGATTTATTTATATGTTAAGCTATTGTATTTGAACGGGTTGCCTCGGATTAAATGGTTGCCTTCGGAATCAATTATTGCTTACGGATTATATAAATATTGATATTGGTGATTACCCGATCTACGACCTAGTTGCCTTCGGAATAAGTCACAAGCGCATGACTTTACGCCCACGAGTCTGGGGACGCCCGAACCGTGCAGAGCGAGGACGCGACTCGAGAGAGACTTTGTGGTTCCTGAGTTCAGCGAGGACGCGGCTCAGAAACTTTGTGGTTCTGAGTTCAGCGAGGACGCGACTCGGTTAACTCGTAGCTCCGAGGTTTCGCGAGGAAAAGGGAATTGACTAAAGGATCATAATGGATGGATAATGTATGAGACACAATGATGTGGGAATCGTGCACTACAGATATACTGCAGTTACAAAATATAGCATGCCACCACCGCTTCTATTTTCTGCACGGGTTGGCTCAGATCCCCAACCACTTGCCCGATTTCACCTGCCAACGGTGGTTAGACAATTTTCCCCCTCCCCGTTGCCTTCGGTTTATGGCATATACCCCTTAGGGGGGCCGACATAATACATATGGATTAAGCGAAAAGGCTTCAGGTATGGTTTTCTGAAAATATTCTAGTATGGAAGAGCTACGTGTGGCTTGATCCCTCACGGGTACGTGAGGCAGCCTAGATTAACTGGGTGCGACCACGGCAAGAATATCATGTAATTTGGTTTTGAACTTGAATTGGAAATCTAGTAAAGTTATTAGTTAACTTGATATGAAGAATTAATGGCTCTTTTGGGAATATTTGTTTGTGACTATAATTGTGCATATCAAAGCTTGGGGATTTTACAATTGTGACTTTATGTGCGAGGTAATTAATTTGGGATTTGTTCGAATTACAGGGAGACTGCCGAATTTTCGGCAGAAGTCAAACGTGTTAAAACTTGTTTTTCTTTCGAGCTTTCTTAAAAAGGGCAAATTGGTCAAGCGTTCCCGGCCACAGAAGCGGTGTCGGTGAGCTTCAGTGGTCACCTGGATTCCAAAGCGGAATTAGGGTCGGGTCCTGTCAAGGTCTCTCCCTTGATTTGTGTTGTCCTATAAATACTAAAGTTAGGAGAAAACCTAGCTAGGGTTTTGGTTTTTCACTTTGGTTGATGTGTGAGTGCATCATCTTTGTCTCTCATCTTCCATAAGCCAAAATTGGTCCAACCAAGAGAGAGTCTAGCATCTAAGGCTTCTTAGTTGGAGCCTTGAGGTGAAAGAGTATTAAATCAAAGAGGAAGAAAGAAGGGCTTTCCAAAAGGTGATCATTCTTGGATTTCCAAAAAAAGTCTTCAAGGGTAAATTCTATGCCTTTCCTTTCTTTTTATTTTGGCATTCAAGAGACTAGATTTTAAAGATACTTGGGTGAAATGAAATAGGCTTTGCTCAACTTGAATAAGCAAAATTAATCTGCAATTTAGAATGTTTTTGTTGTATAAGTTGTGGCTAAATTCATTTCCATTGTATGAGATGCAAAATGTTTCCTTCATAGATGAGATATGGATCCAAAGCCATAAATAAGAAGACCAGCTCTAGCTACTTCCATTATTATCTGAAAAATGTAGATGAGATATGAATCCAAAGCCATAAAGAAGAAGACACCGCTCCAACTACCTCCATTATGATCTTACAGATTTTTATGACATTGGTATCAAAAGCCATAAAGAACATAACCCAGCTCCATCTACCTTCATTATTATCTAACAAATGTTGTTTCGGAATCTTGTCCAAATTTTAATTTTAGTTTTTGTTGAAAATTTCAATTAGAGAAAACCTAACATAAAATAAACATACATTAACACAAAAATAAGGTAACTAGAAAAAAATTGCACATAAATCATATTGCATCATGAAAAATATGTAGAGCCCCCCATTACGGAAAAGATACGTTTAAAGTTCAGACTACTCTATCGGAGCTCTAAACGTGGCTCCAAATACCAATTTTAGAGCCCCAAGTAGAGCCTAAATGGAGAGTGCTCTTAGAAGTTTGATGCATCTTCAAATTAAGACAGATATGGAATAACTGATAGGCATCAACAATCATATCTTATAAAAATTAATTTTGAATGTTAAATGATATAATTATCTAATTTTTTTTTATAAAAAATATATAAAGGTAAATTCAGAATTTCCTAGAAACCTAATGTCTTTTTATTTATTTATATTCCTTAAGCTTTATGAGGTTGAGAAGTGTCCTTTGGTCATGCTCATCTCTTTTTTGGGTCTTTGGGCTCTAAAAACCCTAAACTCTAAAATATTATAACTAGTTAATGTCTTGTAATGCATCTCTAGTTAATGCATGCTTTAAGGGTATATTTATTGATGTCGGAAGAAGTATCATCTTACCTTATGCATGCTTAATCAAGGGCGTAACTAAGTGTAGGCTCTACTGGGTTCTAGCCCAGTGCTATTTTCCTGCTTTCAACATATAGGCTTAGTTTTACAAGCCACACTAGGGTAAATCAAATACTAGCCCACCACTTCAAGTAGAAATAAGCCCATCAAGGCAACCAATCTCTTCACCACATACACACCTATGCAAACAAACTCTAACATGTGTTGGTTCATGATTTAATGGGAAAACATTTTGTGATTTGTGCCAACGTTTTCTGCACCTAAGAAACCAAATAATAATTAAAAAAAACTATAACATCTAGAAAGCTTATATAATAAAAAATTCTAACAACTTCCTCTTTTCTTTCAACTTTTTTAAAATGTTTCTCATTTTCTCTCTTTTTTTAATCTCCTCTCCCCTCTCTCCGATCATTTCCTTCTCTTTCTGTTTCTCCCTCTGTTAATTTTGTCTTATGTTTTTTCTCCTTCTATGTACACTATCAGCTGAGAAGTTCTTTGGCCATAGATGCAGAGAAAGATTCATAAATATTATCAACAGGGAGGTCTTTGGGCATGGATAGCCATTACATAATGTAATTTACATAATAGGTTTGATTATTTATCTATTTATATAAACTTTGTTGGAAAACCATCAGTATGTGAGTCTTTGAGCTGTCATGAATTCGCAGGTGTTGACAAAAAACTTAGGAAATACGTTCTTTTGGGGTCGATTTCATCATGGTTTGGATTATGAGTATTGAGGTTTTACGATCAAGCCAAGATGGGTGATGGTGAGGCATAATTGCCACGACAAAAAAAAAATTTAGCCCACCCCACAAAAATTCCTGGTTCCGTCATTGTGCTTAATCCACATGTGACTCAAACGTCTACATTAAAGGTTTATAATGATTTTGGTAGAAATGTTTACGTATAATTTTGGTAGAAATGTTTGTGTATATAAACTTTCACATTGATAAATGTAAATGTACACCAATGGGGTGTTAGGCCATCTCCAGTAGGGGCCTAAACATGGCAAGTTACTAGGTCAAACCCAATCAGTAGGTCAAAGAAGCCAAGTGCTGGGCCAAGCTTGTCCTGATTCATGGATAGGCTATTTCAGGCATGTTGACGTCAGCTGGCCGTTATTATAGTTGATTTTTTTTTTCATTAAAAAAATTCTAAAAAATTCATAATTTTTTTAATATATAAATATCAACCTCATAATTTTCAACATTCTTTTCATCCTTCTATCTAATTTGTTACATTCTCTTCATTCTTCCTTTTACATACTATCCTTACTCTTTTCATCCTTCTACATAATTTCCCACAAAATTTTCATCATTTACATATTATCCTTCCTCTTTTTTCATACAAAATTGTCCCACCTCATCTAAAATGTATTTTAAATAGGGTCTAAGTAGTACTTTAATTAAATTAACAAAAATATTTAAAGAATATACTAAACACTAATAAAATATTGAGCGGCCTATGATTTAGCCATGCACTACTGGAGAAAGTAAAAATATAGCCCATCACTATGCCTTAAAAGACTATGGTGGGCTATGTTTAGCCCTACATTGCTGGAGATGACCTTAGTTGGATTGGCCTATACTTTTTTTTTTGCTCCCAAGTGGTCCTTAGTTCAAACCTCCATGATAACCATGTGTTAGAGTTTCCCTCTCCTAACTTTGGCAAAAAACAAAAACAAAAAAAAAAAAGATAAATGTAAATGTATAAGTTAAGTATCAATGGATCCCGAGCCTCTGTATTTAGCATAAGTACATTTACATGCATTTAAAAGAATGCAAACCATTAAATTAATCTAATGATTTTAATAAGCCCACGTCATCAAAATTGTATTAAACTAAAAACTAATTATTTACACCTTATTATTTCCCCAGCAACCCTCCCCGTCCTCTCTCTCTCTCTCCCCCTCTATCTCTCTCCCTCTCATTGCCAGCCATAGCTGCCACGTCCGTCTCCCTTCCACTTCCTTCCTCCCTCATTCTTGAGTAATTTTTGGGTGTTCCCAGTACACCACGTGGCTGGTGTACTATCCACTAGACGTAGGACATGTGGAATATTTCCAATGCAGCTCGTCCATATGTCATAAAAAATAATGAAGTAAGTTGGAGAGTTATTCCACATGTCTTAGGTTTATTGGATGGTATACCAGCCACGTGGTGTACCCGGAATCAAGGTCTAAAATATCGATGATATCAGAAATATCGGTAGTCCAAAAACACGAAAATTTCGATGGAAATATCGGGATTTTATCGATATCGATAAAAATTGAATAAAAACCACGGAAATTGTAAGAAAAACTTGGAAATTTTTATTGAAACTTTAGAGAATGTTTATTTAGTCAATTATCTATTAGTTTATCACAAAAAATTGGAAGGAAATGCATTGTATGATGGATTTAACTAATTTAAGTTGATTATATAGCGAGTTGACAAACACTATGAGTGTAGAAAATATGTTGTAATTAATTAAAGAATATTAAACACACCATAATCATTATGATTTACTACAATATTTTACATTTTATACATTGCATGGTAAGATACATGAGTTACTTAGAACCACATAGAGTTCCTATGAGATTCAAATTTTTCACTACCTTCATCTCTATGTGTAGAGTAAGTGTATTGTGAAGAGTATTCATCAAATGATAAATCCCCAAAGACGCAAAATAGCAATATGCACTGCCATTGCTACTTTAGCACAACCCAAAGACCAATACTTGATTGTCAAGCTCAGCAAGAAAAAATGAAACACCAAAGAGCAGGGAGAACATAAACATATTAAAAAGAAAAAACTAATTATTATTTAACAATGAAACTAAGCATACTAAGTTTAATGCAAGAATATACAGTCGGTATAAATATGCGATGATGCCATGCCAATGTTATTGAATGTAATATATGCGGTAAATTGCAATATCATTTTTTACTATGGCCAACTGACCTGTATTCCTCCAACAAGCATCTCTAATGAAGGATTCATTATCAAATTCTCAATAGTTACACCATGAGCAGTGGCAACAAGCTGAATTCCACGTTGCGCAATTGTGCTTGCAGCCATTGCTTCAAGTTTAGTGCCAATTTCATCAATTACAATCACTTGTGGCATATGATTTTTAATTCAGTTAATGAATTTTAAGTCTTGGTATTTCAATCCTTTTGATGAATTCTAAAGTGTAAATCAATAGTTTTAATTTACATCTTTACAAAATTGAAGTTAAAAACATAAAAATACTTTTGGGGTCGGTTTCATTTTCGTGGCTTTCTCTCCCTTCTGAATTACCTTCCTGAGAATTCACTAGCCATAGAAAACAGAAAAAAGCTTGATTTGGAGAGAAAGAGAGAGACTTAATTAAAAAGGCAGGGGGGGACTGATTCAGACCAAAAAAAGAGGGTTGAAAGCAAGAGAGAGAGAGAACGGAAGGGACTTGGAATAAATTTCAAACAAGATGGGAATGGGAAACAATGATGCTTTGAAATTTGTATATACTTACATTGCCAGAACATGTGAAGACTTCAAGTGAGCTATATGTTAAGAGATAAAGTACCGCACTTTATCATATCATGTCTCCGCTGGGCCAAGCCATCTGTGCTTTGGTCTTTGCTAATCACTCTGGATGTTACCTGCCCCTCTGTTTAAGTCAAGCATGGACCGATAAAGACATCCAATAGCTATTGGTTTTCGACACACCCAAGACCACATCTCCTTGGACATAAGTACGATACAAGGCAGCCATTTGGTTTTCGACATCACCTTTCCATTTAATCTACTATCTGGTGTGTTGTTGGTTGCACTTTGTTCTCGTTATTGTCAAACAGTAAAAGTACTTTAAGAAACGAGAGATATGAGCATGAGTAGATGGCTGTGGATGCAGCAAAAGTACTTTAAGAAAGAGAGTTTGCAATCCCACATCGACAAGCACTGTTACATATTACTATTTGCGCGACGGAGACAATTTGGTCGCGCAAAACATAATATAGTCGCACAAAATTTTGCGCGACAGTAGATTCGTCGCGCATAATCGGTCGCGCGAAAGTCGTGAAGAAAGACTTTGCGCGACGAAATAAATTATTGGTCGCACAAAGATGAGCGACGCTTACATTCGTCGCAAAGATTCTGTGTCAAAATATTTTGCGCGACGGAATTATATTCGTCCCGCTACTATAGCGCGACGCTAGCCTTCGTCGCATAGAGTTTTTGGGACGACATCAGTCTTCGTGTCGCAAAAATTTGCGCGACAAAATGCGCGACGAAAATTCAAAGTCGCATTTATCTTCGCGAGACGATATCAAGATTCGTGTCTCAAATTTTCGTGCGACGAATTATGTCTTTAAATCGCGCAAAAATAAAATATTTTTTATTTTTTTAATTTTTTTAATTTTTTAATTTTTTAATTTTTTAATTTTTTAATTTTTTTAATTTTTTTGTAAAATAAATAAATTTGGTATTTTATTTGGTAAAAAAAATGGAATAAAGAGAAAATAAATTTTAAAAATAAAATAAATGTATATAGTACAAGAGAAATGTTTAAAATGTAAGAAAATACAAAACTAATCAAATAATGGTCCAAAATCTAAATTGTCTTGCAAATGCGGCTCCGAGGTCTGGACATTATCGACAGGGTCAGATATGTGGTGGCCATGCTCGGGTTGGAAGGGCTGGGAGGTGGACGAGGCACCAAATATTGGCGGGATCGAATGCCGGACCTTGTGAGGGACTCTACAAGTCGTGACATTTGGGTACAATACGAGGCCATTTGGGTATCATACGAGGCGAGTTTCGTCTTAAGCTCGGCCACCTCTGCTGTCAAAGCAATCACCTGACTATTTGGCTGCGACGATGAAGGGGTTCTAGGTTCCCGCCGTCGGGCATTCCCCATCCCTCGACAATATGTCCCGACCTCCTCCCGAGAGTCTCGATCCAAGGTCTCCGTCAGATTTGAAACCCCGCATCGTGTGGAGGATCCACAGACTCGAGCGGAGTATCGGGAGGAAGGCTGCGAGGTGGACTCGAAGAACCAACTGACTCTTCTCCACCATCGCCGCCTAGTTAACATAACATAAAATATTAATTAAAACATTCATATAATAACCATGAAAATTGAATGGGTAAGACAATATTCTAAATTAAAGAATACTTACATGAAGGGACGGCCAGCTCATTCCTGTGTCGAACATAAACGTCGCCAAAGACGTCGATCTCCTGGAATTTTGACCCCTCTGAATTGAACAAGAGAAGAAAAATGTTAGTATGAAAAAACAAATTAATATTAATGACATATTAAAAATTGAATAAAAGCGACTTTATTATTACCTGCCGCTCCTCCATCTTATATGAGAATGGCCTGGAACCGAACGGTGGAGAAGAGTCTTCTTGTCCCTATTGCCCTTATTTGCTTTCGTAGATGTACATTATACAAAAAATAAATTTATTAGTTGAAATTGAAATGAAATAAAAAAAATTAAATAAACAATAAGTAAGGCACATGTAATAATTTACAACTTAATATTTAAAACATACCAAAAAATCGGGGTCCTGAAAATGAGCGCAGAGCCACGCCCAACTATCCTCCCGCCCCTCAAGCTCCTTCGGGCAACCCTCCTGAAGAAGCGACTGCGGATCATCAAATTGCTGAAAGTGGTGGTGTAGGTCGCTCTTCCACCGCTTGTACCTCTCAAAGAAAGAGTCTCGTTGACGTACGCCAACGACTCGTCGTCCAGGTCCTCTAGGTTGTAGTTCGTCTGCAATAAATGAATTACATACATTAACTAATAGAAATATATAAAGTTTGAGGGGAGAACAATTTAAAGGTAGTATACATACCGACAAGTGTCCGCGAACCACCATCTTTGTCTCCTCGGGCATCACCTTCCAAGACTTCCATTGCATCGGGCAATGGATCCGAATGACGTGACCAATGTCGTGGGCCAATAAACTATGCCGTCCGCCCGTTCTGCGCAGCGATGCCGCTTCGTCGTATATAATGTTGATACGATCGTTGGTCACCCGAGTGACCTTCGTCGTCTTCAACTGGCGACAAGGTCCTCGAGTGTTCTTCTTTGCTGCAAAGAAATATAAACTTAACGTTACATAACAAATCATATTAACATCTTTATCCAAAACAGCTGGAAATGAAGGAAATATTTACCTGGTTGTGACCCCGACGCACCAGTAGCGGATGTCGAGGTTGTGTCGGTCGTGCTGGGGGGACGATGACGACGCCTGGCGCTAACAGGTTGCGCCACTGATGACGATGACGACGCCGGTGCATGGGAGACCCCGGGACCAACCGACATGTCCATATGTCTTTGGGCGATGCTGCTCCCAACGAAGCGTGGATAGGCGAACTCTCGGCGATCGTCACCGCCTTACGACGGCTAATAAGTTTTGACATCTGCACAATTGAACAAATAATCCATGTGTGAAAAAACTATTACAACTTAACAAATCATCAAGTAATTAAAATTATATACACAGATACCAAAACTTTAAATTAAAAGGAATTCAACAAATATTATTACATAAGGTATTGAGTTCATATGTATATTTGTTTTGAAAAATTATAGGATAGTATTCATAATTTAACCGAAAAAGTCATTAAGCACAAAGAATGAATTAAACAAAGTAATGCAATTGTAAATTATTTTAACATTTTCATAACTTTCCCCTGTTTTTTCCAGATTTTTACCCAGACTTTGTGAGACATTTTGACCAATCTAGAGTTAACTAAATTGGGGAAACTTATAGTGGTTTTGAAGCTTGTTCTCTCTAGTTTCTAACTCAACAAACGACACTCAAAACAAACCTATAACGAAGGAGAAAACTAGCTCCAAAGCCTGACTCGTAACAGTTTTTCTGCAGAAACAGATTTTATTCCAAACTTTGCACAAGCTTTTAACGTATCAAAACTCAACCAAATTCAACAAAACCAATTGTGTTTGTTCCTTGCCAAGTCTATTTTAAAACCCAACAAATGGATTCCTCAAAAACTCAACGGATTGGGAGAAAACGAGAGCCAAAGTGAGGCTCACAGACTGAAATTTCCCAAAAATGAACTTTTTTCCAGATTTGTACCCAGATTTTGTAAGACATTTTGACCAACCTAGAGTTAACTAAATTGTGGGAACTTATAGTGGTTTTGAAGCGTGTTGTGTCTAGTTTCTAACCCAACAAACGACACTGAAAACAGACCTATAACGAAGGAGAAAACTAGCTCCAAAGTTGGACTCGTAACTGTTTTTTCTGCAGAAACAGATTTTTTTCCAAACATTGCACAAGCATTTAACGTATCAAAACTCAACCAAATTCAACGAAACCAATTGTGTTTTGTTCCTTGCCAAGTCTATTTGAAAACCCAACAAACGGATTCCTCAAACAGTGAACGGATTGGGAGAACACTAGAGCCAAAGTGAGGCTGACAGACTGAAATTTCCCAAAAAATGAATTTTTTTCCAGATTTTTACCCAGAATTTGTGAGACATTTTGACCAACCTACAGTTAACTAAATTGGGGAAACTTATAGTGGTTTTCAAGCCTGTTCTGTCTACTTTCTAACCCAACAAACGACACTCAAAACAGACGTATAACGAAGGAGAAAACTATCTCCAAAGTTGGACTTGTAACTTTTTTTTCTGCAGAAACAGATTTTTTTCCAAACATTGCACACGCATTTAACGTATCAAAACTCAACCAAATTCAACGAAACCAATTGTGTTTTTTTCCTTGCCAAGTCTATTTCAAAACCCAACAAACGGATTCCTCAAACCGTGAACGGATTGGGAGAACACGATAGCCAAAGTGAGGCTGACAGACTGAACTTTCAAAAAAAATGAATTTTTTCCAGATTTTTACGCAGAATTTGTGAGACATTTTGACCAACCTACAGTTAACTAAATTGGGGAAACTTATAGTGGTTTTCAAGCCTGTTCTTTCTACGTTCTAACCCAACAAACGACACTCAAAACAGACCTATAACGAAGGAGAAAACTATCTCCAAAGTTGGACTCGTAACTGTTTTTTCTGCAGAAACAGATTTTTTTCAAAAATTTGCACAAGCTTTTGACCTATGAAAACTCAACCAAATTCAACCAAACCAATTGTGTTTTGTTCCTTGCCAAGTCTATTTTAAAAGCCAACAAATGGATTCCTCCAACACTCAACAGATTGGGAGAAAACGAGAGCCAAAGTGAGGCTCACGGACTGAAATTTCACAAAAACTTTCACGTTTTTTCCAGATTTTGTTCTAAGTTGTTTTCAAACATTTTAACCCACCCAATCATTCCTATAGCTTAAAAAATCAATCCAAACATCACACCTATAACTGAAAACTAAACTTGCACCTAACCAACCAATCATTCCATTTCAACAAAAATCAATTCAATACATAATTAAACCTAACCAACCATCAGACTAGATAATTAAAATTCAACTACACATATACAAATAAATTATTCCTCAATGCCCAATGTCTGTCCAAAAGTCCCAGCTAAGCAAAACCTTGCTAAATGTCTGTCCAAAATTAGAAAACACAACATCAATGGAAAAGCACATCTAATTCAACAAAACGAAATAAAACCCACCAAATTCCTTACCAACGACTTGGAGAGGGATGAGAGGGACGAGAGAGAGGGTGTGAGAGGGACGAGAGAGAGGGTCTGAGCGGGATGAGAGAGAGGGTTTGAGAGGGATGAGAGAGAGGGTCTGAGCGGGATGAGAGGGACAGGATAGAGAGGATGCAAGGATGGGGCGGAACAGATTACAGAGAGAGGAGAGAGGTTGGAAGGAGAGAGGTTGGAAGGAGAGGGTGAAGGTTTCGGCAATGGAGGTGAGACTGGGTTCGATGGTTTTCTGGTTATAATCACAACTTGCGCGACGAACACTAAGGTCGCATTAATAATTGCGCGACCAAAAACACTACTTCGCGCGACGACACAACATAAATACGTCGCGCAACATGTTGAAAATGCGCCAATATTATACATAATTGCGCGACGCTAAAATTATACGTCGCGCAAAATTAAACAAATCTTCGCGCGACGCCTAATTTCATCATCCCGTCGCGCAAGGTGCAAAATAAAAAAATGCGGCAAAGTAAATATATTTGCGCGACGGTAATTTCCGTTATTTTGTCGCGCAAAGTGTGAAAAATTAAAAAAATACGCGTAATTTTTCATTATTGGCCGCCAAAATTAAACTTCTTTGCGCGACGAATAAACTATTTTGTCGCGCAAACTTAAATAACTTTGCGCGACGATACATTTCAGGTTAATCGTCGCGCAAAAAATATCGCGCAACCCTAATGTGAACCCTAAACCCTAATTTGCCACATATTGCGCGACGGAAGTCGTTAGCGTGGCGCAAAATTTATTTGCGCGACGAAAATGTTCGTCGCGCAAGATTTTTAAAACTCATGATCAGACCTAGGGGTGGCCTCGGGGAACGTTGGTTCGGTTTTGGTCTCAACCCGAAACCGATCCGAACCCCTCAGTTTGGCTTTTTGGAAAACCGAAACCAAATCCATAAGTGATAAAAACCTACCACAATGGTTAACCGGACTTGTTGGTTTGATTTGGTTCCGTTTCGGTTTTTGGCTTTTTAGAGAGAGAGAGAGAGAATAAATAAAAGCAATGAAGAGAGGGAGAGATGGAGAAGAAGAAGAAGAATAGAAAAAGAGACAGAGAGAGAGAGGAAGAGATGGAGAAGAAGACGAAGAATAGAAAAATAAGAGAGAGAGAAGAAGAAGGAAAAAATGTATTTTATATTTATATATATATATATAGAAATTTCTTTAAACTATATAATATATATATATATATATATATAAACTATGTATTATATATATATATTTAAACTGTATTATATATATACATATAATTTTCTTTAAACTATGTATTATATATATATTTTTTATTATAATATGTTTTCAATTACTTGGATTGGTTTGGTTAAACCGTGGGTTTGGATATTGCAAATCGTAAACTGAACCATAGACCTCGATTTGGTTTGGGTTCAAACCGATAACAAAAAAGTTTGAAAAACCAAACCAACCCGACCCGATCGGTTTGGTTTGGGCGGGTTGGTCGGGTTTCGGTTCCAAATGCCCAGCCCTAATCATACCTTTAATTTGTGAGTAGTCAAAGTGTTTTGTAAATTTTTATCAAAAGTGCATTTAGTGTGTATAATTACCAAAAAAACATGATGATGAAACTTTTTCATTCTTTTTCTACTTAAAAAAACCAACTTCACTACATAAATTTTTTTCTTTTTATTTTCTAAAATGCATAAACATAATGAGCTTGGATGATAATGAACTTAGTTTTCCTATTTATTTTTTAAAGAGAATAGGGATTGAAAATTCATTTCACGTGTTTGGTAATGCTATAAAAATAATTAGAAAATATTGTTTTATTTATTTTCTCATGATGTAAATAATGCTTGACTTGGTCTTCCATATGGGAAGAGAAAATAGATGTAACACGACGAAAATAGAAATAAAATACAGAATCTGCGGAGTTAATTAAAGATCAGCTACATCAATTTAATATAAGAGTTATTTATAATGATGGAAGCATCGGATAATTAAATTACAAAATTATAATTAATTTTCATTTATACATCAGATAATTTAATTACAAAAATTTCATTTACAATGCTATACATGGGAAGTCGCATCTATTCATCATCCGAACTATAATAACCTTCGTCATTGTCGCTATCATCACTTTCGGTCTCCCAATCCTCCTCTCGATCCATTATCGTCGTCATTCGGGTCCACTACAACATCGTATCGCGGAAGATCACCGAGGTCAATTGTAATTGATCAATCGGTATTTCGATTGAAGCCACTCCTTGTATCTCAAACGGTTCTTGTATAACATTTGTATCTCGTAGTGTTTCCGCATCATTTTCCATTGAAGATTCTAAACGTTGGTCGCTGGCGTTGTCGACGCTGCCTTCAATTGGGTCTTGTTCTGAATAGCATACACGTTCCGCTGATCCATCTTCGAACAACTTTCCAATCTCTCCGGCTTTAGGGTCATCTAGATACACAATCTGTTTTGCCATGTTTGCCAAAATGTAAGGGTCGTCATCATACCAAGTTCGGTTAATGTTCACAGATAGTAAGCCATGGTCGATTTTAACACTTCCCAACCTATTTGGGTTGGTATCAAACCATCGACACTTAAACATGATTACTTGGTATCGGTCTTTGTAAAGCAATTGCACGACAGTTGTGAGTTTGCCATAGAAATCAATGTCCGTACTTTCCCCTCCACCAGGACATGGACACCGCTGTTTTTGCGTACACAACTTGTCATCTCGTGCAGTCCCCAAAAACTTGATGCCGTTAACATGACATCCCGAGAACAATTCAGCGAATCGGGCCAAACGCCAAGTTATATAACTCGTCACAAGAAGTGGGAGAATTTGATGCTTTCAACTTATTCACCTAATATTACACAAAAACATTCACATGTTAGTTTCAGAAAATTAAATACTACAAAATATATGTGAAACACAAAACACTTATAACTTACATATTCGAGAAACCATTGTGGAAACAATTCTCGGTGTTTCTTGGCATACAAATGTGATGGATGTTCTCGCTTCATCATCTCTTCATGTTCATCTAAGTATGCTATTATCTCATCACAATTGTTCAAGACGAACCAATGCGCTACCTCCATGTCAATTCTGGAAAACGACTCTCCTCGTCAGGATCTCCAAAGGGTCGTGCGCTTTGGGCAAAAACAGAGAGTTTCTCCTTTCTCACACCTCCATCATTATTGCGCTGAGGACGATTGAAAGCCGTCTCCACATCTTTCAAATACATTCCACAAAAAGTAAGCGACTCATATTGAACCCAAGCCTCTATAATTGATCCTTCGGGCTTCGCTCTGCTTCGTACACTTTTTTAGCTCACCAAGAAGTCTGCCAACATAAAACAATACGATACATATTAGCAAGCGTGAGATAATGATGCATAAACAAATGATGATGATTATATACCTTTCTATTGGATACATCCAGCGATAGTTGACAGGACCAGCAAGCAAAGCCTCTTCGGGCAAGTGCACCATCACGTGGATCATACTTGTGAAGAAAGCAGGAGGGAATATCATCTCAAACTTGCATAGGACTTGGACAATGTCATGGCGCAACTGATTCATGTCTGTCTTTCTCAAGGTTTTTGCCGTTAGTTGGGAAAAAAATCTGGACAATAACATGATTGGCTTCACTACATCTTCCGGCAATAGGTGTCGAATACCCACAGGAAGTAGGCGTTGCATAAACACATGGCAGTCATGGCTCTTTAATCCGGCAAATTTACCCCCGTCAACATTCACGCAACGCGCGATATTAGAAGCATACCCGTCGGGAAACTTTACAGACGATACAAACTGTAGAAACTCTTTTTTGTCCGTCGGTTTCAAGGAAAAAAATGCAAGATCCCTTCTAACTTTATCATTATCCCTATTCATCCATAAACCCCTTCGTATGCCCATTCTTTCCAAATCAAGACGAGCTTTGATCGTGTCCTTTGTCTTGCCCTCTATATCTAGAATCGTGCCCATCAATGTGTCAAACACATTTTTCTCAACATGCATAACGTCGAGATTATGCCTCAATTTTAGTTTCGACCAATATGGGAGCTCAAAAAACATAGATTTGTGAGTCCAGTTCATATGTGTAGAAGGTCTTGTCCGACTCACTGTTTTCCCGAACGGAGCAAAATCCAAACGGTTAATGTGTTCCAAAATCTGATCACCGGACCATTCTCTAGGTCTTGCGCGAAGCTCTTTGTTCCGTCGAACTCTCTATCCTTTTCCCGCCACTCGTGGTCCCATGGCAACCATCTTCGATGACCAAGGTAACAAACTTTCCCAGCGTGCCACCCAGAAGTTACATCTTCCTTGCATACAGGCATGCTATATAACCCTTTGTTCTCCACCCGAAACCATTGCATATGCGGGAAAATCATTCACAGTCCACATAATCGCTGCCCGCAAAGTGAATATCTTCCCAGTGGATTTATCGTGCGTGCGCACACCGTTTGTCCATAAATCCTTGAGCTCATCAATCAACGGCCTTAAGTACACATCAATTGACCTCCCAGGATCCTCGATTATCAAAACAGTCATCATCATGTACTCTTTCTTCATGCATTTCCAAGGCGGCAAGTTATACGGGAATACAAAAATCGGCCAAGTGCTGTGGTGTTGGTTTAGAACACCGAACGGATTGAATCCGTCGGTGGCAAGTCCCAATCTAACATTTCGGGATCAGCAGCAAACTCGGGAACGCTCGATCGAACTCTTTCCATGCCTCCCAATCTGCAGGATGCCGCATCACATCGTCGTCTACCCGTTTTCCTTATGCCATCTCATGTCCGTGGCGGTATGCGTCGACATATACAATCGTTGCAACCTTGGTTTCAAGGGCGGATAACGAATGACTTTTTGTGGAATCTTAGTCATTCTATTCCGAGATGTCTGTTTGAACCTCGACTCATTGCATATAGGGCATGTATCCAATGTTTCATACTCTTTGTAGAATAACATGCAATTTTTTTGCAAGCGTGGATTTTTCATACCCCAATCCAAGACCACTCAACACCTTTTGCGCTGTCTGTGGTCTTTCGGCAAACTATTGTCCGTCGGAAGCATTCTCTTGAAAACCCCCAAAAGTAATCGAAACACAAGTTCGACATACGGTACTTTATTTTTCCGTGCATTAGCTCCACAATGGCCGTCGAACGGAAAAGCTCGCACCGGGTATAACTCTTGGTTGGCATTTTTAGCAGCTTTTCATCTTGCTCGAACTCTGCACCGGTCCATTGGTGTAGGCACATCATCTTCCCCTTCACGATTGCTACTGGTCGATGCAAATGGAAAAGCATCATGTATAATATCCATGACTTTGTCATTAGGATCCACAATAGGTTCAACATTGTCCCCTCTTGTGGCCCTTGAAGACGAAGCAATGTCGATTGTTCCCCGTGATAGTTCCAAGTGTCGTATGTCTCAATCATTCCATTCCTTACTAAATGAAATCGAACAATTTCAATTGTCTCCCACAGATCGTTGTTACACCTCCTACAAGGACACCGGATTCTCATTGCACCCGGGTTGTGTGTACGTGCAAAGTCAATAAAATCATCGATTCCATCCAAGTACTCGTCACGCATCTATTCGGGTTACGTATCCACCTTCCGCTCATAATTCCCGGAACCACACTAACAGTACAACAATCACAACAACTTCATACTTTATCTTAATGTCACCTTATGCCTCCGGTAAGGGCCCTATCCCATTCAAATGCATAGTTATGTCACGTAATGTACGGCTACATGAGATTAGATTTCGACGTGGATGAATTTGGCAGCATCTCGACACAGTTCTTGAGGTGTACGGTAGGTATAAATACCTACGTACCACCCGAAGAACGTCAGAGATAACACCGAAATCTCCACAATCGAAACCTAATCCTGTAGCCGTACATTACGTGACATAACTATGCATTCCCAAACTGTCCAAATAATGGGACAATTCAAGAATTAATTGGACCGCAGTCATGCTTTACGCATCCATGCACGAAATCCAACTAATCTCGAACGGGAAACTAAGTGTTACTCAAAATAAAAACAAAATTACGAAGTTAATTAACTTCGCAAATCACAACACATTGTGTGACATCACGCAAAAATTTAACAACACAATATAAATATAATTTTACAAAACAATATAAACATAACAAACTAAGTCTAACATAACCCTTATATTTTTAAAATATAAAACGAAGAAATACCTTCTCAAACGTTCTCCACCAATTGCTAATAACATGTAATATCCCTATAGACAACGAAATTAGTGTCGTTAGTATGAGTTTATATTAATACTTTCACACTAACGACAAAAATACTTACCCAATGAACACAGAAACACGAGAAGCGGGCGGAGGCAAATAGCAAATTTTGAGCAATTTACCTCTACAATGGCAGAATTGGGATTATATAGGGAAACATGATTTTGCGCGACGAAGGGTTTTTCGTCGCGCAAAAAACATTTTTTGTCGCCAAAAAATCAAAATTCCTCGCGCAAAAACCTGTCGACATCAAACTTTATGCGACGACAAATTTTGTCGCGCTAAATCTAAGTTCCGTCGCGCAAAAGGCCGTGCCGACATCCAACTTTACGCGACGATCAAGTATTTCGTCGCGCAATATTTTGCCGCCACATTTTGCACGATTTAATATATTATCGTCGCGCGAGTTTATATTGTGCGACGAAAATTTCGTCGCGCCACTATTTGGCGCCAAATAAATTAACCCGCGCTTTTTTCCTAAAGTTTGCGCGACGAATATATTTTCCGTCGCGCAAAGTTGTTTTGTGCGACGAATATTTTGTCGCGCAAGTATTTGGCACCAAATATAAAAACACCCGCTTTATTCTCGGTACATTTGCGCCACGGTATAGTTTTTGTCGCGCAAATAATTTTAGCGCGACCATAATTTTCGTCGCGCAAATTTTAAAATATAAAATTATTATCGTTTTATTTTTGCGCGACGAGTAAAGTTTTTCGTCGAGCAAATATGTTTAGTGCGACAAATTTTCCTTCGTCGCGCAAAATTTTGTCGCGCAAATGTTAAAACGTAGTAGTGAAGTTGAAGAAAGGAGGAGAGTGGAGCTGTGTATAAAACAATGAGCCCAAGACAAGTTAAACCATATCTTTCTCGGCCCTTTGGTTAAGAGAATCTGGTCAATATTCCGAGGTTTGTTACTTTGATACTACTTTATTACAAATATTAACAATATATTTATTCGCACTTCAAATATGAATACTACCTCCGGAGTTTTTTGATTTATGAAAAAATCAAAGCCCCTTATCGGATTTGAACCGATGACTTACGCCTTACCATGGCGTTACTCTACCACCAGTATCGATAATATTGCAATATTTTGACTATTTTATTTTGAATTTAAACGAAAATATCGCTTTTTATATTTCGGTGGTATTATTGAGGATATTTTCGATAAATTGGCGAAATACAAATGGAATGTTGTGAAAATATCGGGACCCCAAAAAAATGATATTTTAGTCCTTGCCCGGAATATTTAAAAATCTCCCTCCCCCACTCCCTTCCTCCCTCGATTTTCAATACAGAGAGAAATCATATTGTACAATCATGGAGATAGAGGAAAAGATGAGTTTTCATTTATGATTTTGCAGGTTTAATTTTGATGTTGAGAAAATAGTATTAAAGTTTGGGAAAAAAAAAGAAAAAAAAAGAGAAAATAGTATTAAAGATAAGAATTAGATATTATCTCAGTTCCTAGGGCTTTGTTGAGAGCCACTTTCCCAAAGAGGGAGGGAAGGGAGAGAGAGAGGAGGGAGGGAGGGAGGGAGAGAGAGAGGAGGGATGGAGGAAGGGAGGGAGACTGAGGTGGCAACCATGGCTGGCAGTGTGTGGTGCTGTGTGGTTGCGGCTTGGGATCCAGTATCAATATATGAAATTAGAGAGAAGTTGCTAATATTGCAACATTGAAAACATAAAAACACTCCAAAAATATCAGATATCGGGTTCTGTTTGCACTTACACAGAAGGAAAAGGGCATAATGTTTATCTCATGAATGCTAATTACATTTATGTTTCCTAATTTGCATATTTTGAGTGTATGAGTGTTACTATTCCAATTTCCACCATGACCCACATAAGATCTCTACTTACAATGCAAACCACCACTTGTTAGGAATTGTTGTTCAAATTTAATTGTCTTATATCGGAAAATTCTGCATTGAGGCCGCCTGTTGAGATAAATTGCACATCTGGATGGATCGATGGGCCTGATTAATCTTGATGAATTGCGTTTAACCTTGTATTAGTTTGAGTGACACAAAATTTAAATTTGATAATCCTCATTCATCAAGCAAAAAGTCAATGTGTTAAAACCTATAAGAAATAGGTTTTTTTGGTCGGGAACCTATTAGAAATAGATACGGGGTGAGATTTTTCGTTGAAAATGCCATTTTGAGCTCTCCATATGTGTCTTCTTCACCTCCATTATTTCACCCGCTTTAGACTCCACCACCAAACCACCAGAGCTCTCAAATATTCCCACTACGGAGAGAGAGAGAGAGAGAGAGAGAGATTATTACAAACAAAAGGAGTTGTATGAATCACAAACGATGAACAAAGGATCTCCCATGCTTAAAGGGTTCATCATCACAAGAGATGAAGAGAGTTTATTTGAAAAAGAAAAGCACAAAGGAATGTAAACCAAGCCATAACCAAGGAGCAAGGGCTTCAATGTCCCAGAAGAGCCCCCAACATTCCCATACTTGATGTTGATATCGGAGTATTAACGTGGAATATTGGGAGCCCTTGAGGGAAGTCGAAACCTTCTCCTTACAAATCTCAAGAAAAACTTCCCAATTGTCTCCACCTAGTTTACACCAAGCTCACTAGGGTTTATATAGAGAAGTTTGAAGTTGCTTTTGAAAATATAAAAGCTGATCGAATCCTATCTTACACGAATATATGGATATATAGGTTTGTTGTATATATTGTCTCAATCACAAATTGTTGAAGCTTAATTAACTCAAATATGAAACATGCAAAAACTTTTACACCTTTGACTTTGCGACAAATCATGGACATTGACTTTTTAGATCACCACTGTAGTCAAAATTCTTTGTTTTTGGAGAATAAAAGGACTGATTAATATCATGGATCGACTAATTCCCTCTCCCAAGGGTCAAGGAATTTTCTTTTACAACACACACATATATTCTAATTACAGGGAATGTCTACTGTTTAATTTGCCCATGTGAATTCAATCCTAATCAAATAATTCAAAATCAAAACAAAGGAAAGCATGAACTAATTTTGTTAAGAATCTAAACACACATACTGCTTTCTCATCTTCCTATACATCAATCGAATCCATGAACTATTTTTTTTTTGGTACAGCCAGGAACACCAAATATGTGCTCCAAATATGTATCCCAAATGATGTGGCATATTTCATATTATTCATACTAAACTAATAAAATAGTGACATCTATTTAGAGTATTTCATATCGAGGTTAAATATAGATTTAGAAACACCAAGGTTTATTTATCGAAGTTAAATATATATATATAAAAAACAGTGAAGATCTCAAGGGCATGCCTTAACATTATTCATGTAAGGTCAAGGTCCAGTTGTAGTAGCAATGCAGAAAGTAGTGAAGTGCGGAGGCCTGGTTGCAAGTATATGCACCTGCATAAAAAGCACCTTAAATATTGTATTAAGCTGAGAGGACGATGATGAAAAAGAAAGAAAGATCGTTGGATTGCAATTTGCAGGGATGAAGTACACGATTTACTTACTTCCTTATCCAGAAGGCAGTCTGCTGTCCCACTTCTCCCTTTAACGTGGAATATTGGGAGCCCTTGAGTATGACTCTATGACGATTGGGCATTGTATTCTCAAGTTTTCTCGAGGCACGTGCCGCTGTCACGTGACCGGATTTCCGGGGCGTGACATGAAGTGTCCTTTGGTCATGCTCATCTCTTCTTTGGGTCTTTGGGCTCTGAAAACCTTAAACCCTAAAATATTATAACTAGTTAATGTCTTGTAATGCATCCCTAGTTAATGCATGCTTTAAGGGTATATTTATGGAGGTCGGAAGAAGTTTCATCTTACCTCATGCATGCTTAATCCACATGTGACTCAAACGTCTAAATTAAAGGTTTATAATGATTTTGGTAGAAATGTTTGTGTATATAAGCTTTCTCGTTGATAAATGTAAATGTACACCAATGGGGGTGTTAGGCCATCTACAACAGTGGGCTAAACATGTCATGTCACTAGGCCAAACCCAGTCAGCAGGTCAAAGAGGCCAAGTGCTGGGCCAAAACTTGGCATGATTCATGGATGGGCTATTTTAGGCCCGTTGACGTTAGCTATCTGTTATTATAGTTTATTTTTTTAAATAAAAAGATTTCTAAAAAATTCCTAATTATTATTATTTTTATATAAATACCAAACTCATTTCTACATAATTTTCCACATTCTTTTCATCCATCTATCTAATTTTTGACATTCTTTTCATTCTTCCTTTTACTTAATATACTTACTCTTTTCATCCTTCTACATAATTTTCCATAATGTTTTCATCATTTACATATTATCCTTCCTATTGCTCCCCCCATCTAAAATGTATTTTAAATAGGGTCTAAGTAGTACTTTAATTAAATTAACCAATATATTTAAAGAATATACTAAACAATAATAAAATATTGAGGGGCCTATAACTTAGCCATGCACTGCTGGACACAGTAAAAATATAGCCCATCAATATTCGTTAAAAAACTATGGTGGGCTAAATTTTATGGGTGGGCTATGTTTAGCCATGCACTATTGAAGATGACCTTAGTTGGATTGGCCCAGACTTTTGATTTGCTCCCAAGTGGTCCTTAGTTCAAACCCTCATGATGCTCGTGTGTTAGAGTTTCCCTCCCCCAACTTTGGCGAAAAAAAGAAAAGATAAATGTAAATGTACAAGTTAGTATCAATGGATCCCGAGCCTCTGCAACGCATTTAATATGGATGCATTTACAAGCATTTAAAAGAATACAAACCATTAAATTAATCTACTGCTTTTAATAAGCCAACGTCATCAAACTTGTATTAAACTAACAACTATATATAAGCCTCCCCGCCTCCCTCCCTCCCTCTCTCCCCGCCCTCCCTCCCTCCTTGCCCTCCCTCCCTCCCTCTCTCCTTCCCTCCCTCTCTCTAACCCACACTGCCAGTCATGGCTACCACCTCCGTCTCCCTCCCACTTCCTTCCTCCCTCATTCTCACCCTCTCTTTCTCCCTGCCCCACTCCCTCCCTCCGTCGATTTTCAATACAGAGAGAAATCATATTGTACAATCATGGAGAGAGAGAGCGAGAGGAAAAGATGAGTTTTTCATGTATGATTTTGCAGGTTTAATTTTGATGTTGAGACAATAGTATTAAAGATAAGAATTTGATATAATTAGTTCCTAGGGCTTTGTTGAGAGCCACTTATCCCAAAGAGTGAGGGAGGGTGGGAGAGAGAGAGGAGGGATGGAGGAAGGGAGGGAGACCGAGGTGGTAGCCATGGCTGGCAGTGTGTGGTGCTATGTGGTTGTGGCTTGCTGGGGAAATAATTAGGTGCAACTAATTAGTTTTTAGTTTAATACAAGTTTGCTAACGTGGCCTTATTAAAATCATTAAATTAATCCAATGGTTTGTATTCTTTTAAATATGTGTAAATACACTAATGCAAAATGCATAGCCTTGAAATCCAGTATCAATGTATGAAATTAGAGAGAAGTTGCTAATATTACAACATTGAAAACACAAAAACACTCCAAAAATATCAGGTATCGGGTTCTGTTTGCACTTACACAGAAGGAAAAGGGCATAAAGTCTATCTCATGAATGCTAATTACATTTATGTTTCCTAATTTGCATATTTTGAGTGTATGAGTGTTACTATTCCAATTTCCACCATGACCCACATAAGATCTCTACTTACAATGCAAACCACCACTTGAAAGGAATTGTTGATCAAATACAATTGTCTCATATCGGAAAATTCTGCATTCAGGCCGCCTTTTGAGATAAAATTGCACATCTGGATGGATCGATGGGCCTGATTAATCTTGATGAATTGCGTTTAACCTTGTATTAGTTTGAGTGACACAAATTTTAAATATGATAATCCTTATTCATCAAGCAAAAAGTCAATGTGTTAAAACCTTTAATAAATAGATATGGGGTGAGATTTTTCGTTGAAAATGCCATTTTGAGCTCTCCATATGTGTCTTCTTCACCTCCATTATTTCACACACTTAAGACTCCACCACCAAAGCACCGGAGCTCTCAAATATTCCCACTACGGTTAGAGAGAGAGAGAGAGAGAGAGAGAGAGAGATTATTACAAACAAAAGGAGTTGTATGAATCAAAAACGATGAACAAAGGATCTCCCATGCTTATCACCACAAGAGATGAAGAGAGTTTATTTGAAAAAGAAAATGTAAACCAAGCCATAACCAAGGAGCAAGGGCTTCAACGTCCCAAAAGAGCCCCCAACATTCCTATACTCGATGTTGATATCGGAGTATTAACGTGGAATATTGGGAGCCCTTGAGGGAAGTTGGAACCTTCTCCTTACAAATCTCATGAAAAACTTCCCAATTATCTCCACCTAGTTTACACCAAGCTTCACTAGGGTTTATATAGAGAAGTTTGAAGTTGCTTTTGAAAATATAAAAGCTGATCGAATCCTATCTTACACGAATATATGGATATTTAGGTTTGTTGTATATATTGTCTCAATCACAAATTGTTGAAGCTTAATAAACTCAAATATGAAACATGCAAAAACGTTTACACCTTTGACTTTGCGACAAATCATGGACATTGACTTTTTAGATCACAACTGTAGTCAAAATTCTTTGTTGTTGGAGAATAACTGGACTGATTAATATCATGGATCGACTAATTCGCTCTCCCAAGGGTCAAGGAATTTTCTTTTACAACTTACACACATATTCTAATTACAGGGAATGTCTACTGTTTAATTTGCCCATGTGAATTCTAATTACAAGGAATGTCTACGGCTTTCTCATCTGCCTATGTGAATTCAATCCAAAAAAAAAAAACAATCGAATCCATGAAATAATTTTTTTATAGAGTTTATATAAAAATCTGTGAAGAATAACACTTAATTTGTGAAGAATAAAATCTTTAAGCTAGGAAGAAACATTATGAAAAGCTGACAAAAGACATTTGTTAATATTATAATAACATAAATATTCCCTCCAAATTACGCAAGATTATTGGTCGTTTGGTTGAATAAAAATGGCAATTTTGAGTTACCATTTTAGGGTTAATTGGGATATGTGGAAAGATAAATCTAAGCTTCAGTACTTGCTTCATAATTGACTTTGCTGTTCAGAAAGAAACGTTTGTTCTATTTAAATCGGTAAGGAGATTGAATGTAATCCAGCTCATGTCTCTTGTAATTATGCATGAGAATATTACTTGAATTATCAGAGCGTGGTCCTTTGGATTCAAACTTTCTTTGTCGAGCATATTGAATACTTTGCTTTATATGCTAGGCGAGAAGGTATAATTATGAACACTTTGCTTCAAATTCTTTTGCTCCCTATAATTAAGGTGGATTAGATTCGCCGTCTACTTTCATTGATGCCTCATTGTGTTGTCCAGTTTATTCCTCCCGTGGCTAGGCTAATGGAGTTGCTCATCGGATCACACTGTTTAGTCTTCGGGGCCTCAAGTTTTGGATGGATATGATGGGCCTCCCCCTAGCTCAAGGATTGTATTCAGGATGACTGTTCTGATTTGCATTTGGTTTCTTGATTGTTTTGTTAGTCAATCGTATGTGTGGTACTCTTTCCTCCACCAGAGTTTTGTCCTACGTGGTCTTCGGGAAGGTTTTAATGAGGTCACCTTAAACATGCCGGTTTTCCTTTGTATATTGGTTTTGAGTTTAATGGAAATTATTTCGCCCTTGAAAAATTAATGTGCACATGTAAGGGAGTCACCCAAATACCTACATATACCTACATATATAATACATTTACTTATTTGAAATGTAGCCCATTTCCAACTGAACCTTGCTAGTATATTTTTGCTCATCACTTTAACTCAATGTGTATTCTCACCACCATTCTCAACACTTGACATGTATCTATATGCATAATCATAGTTAACTTTGGCTTTGTATTTATGGAACCATGGTTATGTATATTGACACGTGTCAAGTGTTAAGAACACATTAGATTAAAGTGGTGAGCAAAAATGCTTCCATCCCACATATATGTAGCCTGATTTTTACTTCTTCTTTGTCGTACATATATATATTTGTATCAAACTTGTCAATGTGTTTTAATATGTATTTATCTTTGGTGAAGTTTGTTCAGAAAGAAGTAACGGACTGGTTTGGTTTAGACGATTTGAATTAGATTTTCATTTTCAGTGGGTAATTAAGTTGCAAAGATGGCAGCCAATTTCTCAACAAGAAGCAGATTATAATTAAGTTGCTGTAAGTTAACCTGTAAGTTGCCAAAATTGTTATTTTGTTTCCCTTTTACTTTTTGTTTATTTATCGAAGTTAAATATATATATAAAAAAAAAAAACAGTACTAGTGAAGATCTCAAGGGCATGCATTAGCATTATTCATGTAAGGTCAAGGTCCAGTTGTAGTAGCAATGCCGAAAGTAGTGAAGTGAGGAGGCCTGGTTGCAAGTATGCACCTGCATAAAGCTGAGAGGACGATGATGAAAAAGAAAGAAAGATCGTGAGATTGCAATTTGCAGGGATGAAGTACAATAATGCTTGTGCAAAGCCACTAAAAAATCATTAATAATTGTTTGATTCCAAACAATAAGTTTGTTATTAATTTTACAAGCTATTTTGTTTATAATATTCTGTTATTTCTGTTGGAAATAAAAAGGTCGCTGCTTGTGCAAAGCCTTTTGTGGGTGACGGTGGAACAACCAAAGGCATCAATGAGAATAACACTGTGATTAACAGACCCGGCTTGCTCATCATGCACATGCCAGGGTATACTATAACTCAATTATCAAGGGTGTGGCAACCATTATGATCTTGTCACTGGCTTCCTTAAGAATACGCTACGTTTCAGGGTAAAATCATATTTCTGTTTTTATTTCCGTTCTTCGTCCGTTTCACAAATATCAATTTCAAAACTAAAGCATTATTGTACAACCTTGTGGATTGTTTCAGGGTTTTGTAATTTGCTTACTTCCTTATCCAGAAGGCAGTATGCTGTCCCACTTCTCCCTTTAAATCCAAATGGTATTCATTCGACTAGTGAAGAAGATATGATAAATGCACCAAAATATTCGTAATGCAGGCTAGTTGGAGACCGTGTGCTTAATTGTAATCCATAAAGAAGGGATACATATAGAGATAGAGATCACAAACTAGGATTTTGATTATCAAGTTTGAAAAATGAAAGACTTGATGATTGTTTGATTATCAATCTATTTTCGTAATCCATCTCGAATCCGATGCTCGTTAAATCCAAAACGATGAAGAGAAAAAGAAAAGAAGAAGACAAAAGAAAATAGAGATGGGAAAAAGAAAAACACGCATAATAAAATGAAGTGACAATTATAAATTGTATTGGATCTAATATTTTATTTTATTTTTAAAGGTGAAATGTAATAACTATTTACCTAAAATAAACATAAAATCAAATAATAATTAAAGGGTTGACAGTATAAAAAGTTATTGAGGGCAAAAAAGACATTAAAAATGTTGAAAATTGGGAACCATAAATATTAGCACACTCATCAACTTGCTATGGTAAGTTTATAGTCATGTCAGAATATGTGTAGTGCGAGGGGCTTAATCATACATTTTGAATATCATGTCACATTCTTGTCCGTTAATCATACTTTTTAATTTCAAAATGCATCTAAAGTATTTAGAATTCATTATTTTATTGAGGTGATCAATAAATTATTTAGTAAATGTGTCTTTCCCCTCGAAACTAATTTTCTCTTACCTACAATCCATCGTCTTATTTTTCTATGAAGAAAACCCGATTTTTTATAAGTAAAACACGATTACTAGGATCCACTCAGCAAGTTACCTAATTAAGCTTAAAATCTGATTATTGTACTTTTCATATTCCAAAAGTACCCATAATTAGAGTTTACGCTATTATGTTGGTGCATTAATGCTGATTTCCTCAATTTATTGTGTTGATTTCTTTCCTCCTAAATTTGGAATTTATTGCAAATTTGACTACTCACACACTAATTGTTTTAAATTTCAAAATGTTGGGCACATACCATTCCATGAGTATTAAACGTTAGTATTGTCTATATATTATTAATATACAAACTATTTATTTATCATCTAATTAACCCTCCTAGTTGTTTTTTCTATGAAAATTGTACCTATTATGAAAAAAAGAGGATAATGTATCTAATATTCTCTAAAAAAAAAGAGGAGGATAATGTACCTAATACATTATTATAATTTCTTCAAATTATTTATCTAATAGGATAACATAATAATGTACCTATTTTCTCTTATAAATAATGTACCTATAGTTTTCTTAGATATAATGTATGCAACTTAATAAATAATACCTATATTTTTGTTATAAATAATGTACCTATATTTTTCTTATAAATAATGTATCTATATTTTTCTTATAAAAATATAGGTAACTTAATCATTTATCTATAACAACTACATGTAAATAATGTACCTATACAATCATAATATTGAAATCCTAAAATTAAGGGATTTTTTATGGAAAAAAAGGTCCAACAACAAAGAGGGGATTAATGACATGATTTGTAAATATGTCATAATACATGAACACTTTGGCATCCAATTCAAAAATGGGTTTTATTTACATGTAATAAAATAGGTGGATTATTTTTTAGAGTATTGTAATTGTATGGGTCTATTTTGGTCAGTTATTCAAAATGCAACCACACTAAATTATTGCGATCACTTGGGGAGCAATTCTCTCTCTCTCTCTCTCTCTCTCTCTCTCAGATGAATGCATGAAGGTGACCAAGAATTAGTTTTCAGTTCTAGTGTAACAGATTTATCAATGGAACTACACGTAAACTTCTAAAGACCTGACTTGATATTCAGTTGGGCAATGCTACATGGACTATTGTACACCATTTTTATGACATATATAGTTTACTAGTTTATAATGTGATCCATACAAATGGTCTAAGCATTTTCTTCTACTTTGTTCACTTATCTTTCCACTAGCTACCCAGAGTATTTCATGTGATGTGCTTACTTATACCTGTGATGAGTGCACCATGTGCCTTGCAATTTGCAAGTATAAGGAGTGTATAATTAATAGTTTTATTTAAGCTGAATGTATTTTTAATTTAGTAAATTTAGCTTAACCCCTTCAAAGTCATTTTTCCTCAACTAAAACACATCTCTTTATTTTTGTTTGAATAAAATCATGTTTCTAAATAAAACCCGATGACTATGATTCAACTCAGCAAGTTACCTAATCAAGCGCAAAATCGAATTTATTGTACTTTTTTGGATTCCTAAAATTCCCTCAACTAAACCATTATTGTATTTTATATATTAATGTAGTAACCAATATGGAAATAATTTTTTAATTGGATTGTAACTAATGACACAAGTTAAATTTGGAAAGATCTCCAATTGGATGTAGGAATTAATTTGGAAATGTTTTTAAATATAAAAATAAATTCATATTTAACATACCTAATCGGTTTATTTAATAAAATATTTTATTTATTTATTTATAAAGTATACTTGATTAATTATCTATTATATTATTTTTTTTATGTTGAAAAATAACGTACCTATTACTTCTTTTATGAAAATAACGTACATATTACTTCTTTTACGAAAAATAATGTACCTAGTAGGTAAATTATTTATTATTCAAATAATACACCCAACTTTTATAAACGCATTTATGTTAATTTTATGCTTTTTAAGTTTTTCTTTTGGCTTCCCTTGACAATATTGTAATAGGACATACATTGTAATTACCCAAGCTCAAGTTTAGATTAAGATTAGTTGCTCTAAGTGTTCTTATCTGGCTGCTATCTTATGAAGGATCAATTAAATTGACAAAGGTAATTTGTGCATTTCATTCATTAGAATTCTTAAGATTATGACTAGTCATCTTGTTTTCGTATGGCTAGTCATCCTTTGCATTAGTAGGATTTCCAGCTAGATCATAACAAACCTTTTTGTCCTATTCTACGAATTTTCTGAGCTACCATGTGCACTATTCTGACCTAGGAATTTTTGGGTAAAGGCCCAGTGATTCCTCATTTGGCAGTCGTCACTTGGAGAATAGATTTTGAAAAGGTTTTTGCTAACTTTTTGCTCTTCTTCTTCCTCAAGTGTAAACCACCATTTTCATCAATGAGTTTTCTAAATTGATTTTTGAAAACTGCGGTTGAAATATGATATTTGGATCTAGGTAGATCAAACACATTCATATATATACTAGGTCAGATTCAAGATTGGTTTCTTCAAGAGTACTGTTTCTTGAAGAAATTGATCATTTTTCCTTGAATCCAAATTTTTGGTTTATGTTCGAGTTTGAGCTGGGTAGTTGGTGCCATGGGATGAAAGAGCTGCCATTGCCATGAAGGACTAAGCTGCTAGCATTGCTAAGTTGGAAAAGAAGATTGCACAAAGGAGGTATAGCTTATCTTCCTAAATAGATCTAGGATTTCTTGAGCTTGCTTGAGTTTCTTTGTAAGAATCTTCTTTTCTTAGTGGATTGCCTGGTCGGTGGATGACCACCAGTTTTTCTCAATAGTTGGTTTATGGGTGAACAATTTTCTGATTTGCAGTTCCCTTATTTTTTGGGTTTGTGTTCTTGACAGTTGACTAGTCATCACATGATGTTCATGTATTTCTAGGTTTGTGTTCTTGCGGTTGACTAGTCATCATTATATGACATTTGTAGTTATTTCCTGGAATAGACGTCGTGTTTTGAAAAGAGTAGGATGACACACGAACTGCGTCATTGAAACCACATTCCATGACGCAGAACAGACGTCATGTTTTGAAAAAAGTTTCCATGACTCCCCCTTTCGACGACGCGAGTTACGACGTCTGATTCGCTTTATTAAATGCCTTCCATGACGCAAATCAGATGTCATAGAAGGGATTATGTGTTGTAGTGATACTTGTTGCTTGCACCCTAGATTGACAAGTCCTTCTGAGTGCCTATGTCGTCACTATTAATCTTCTAAGCTTGCAGGTGTAGATTGATATTATCAGTTCCTAGGGCTTTGTTGAGAGCCACTTATCCCGAGAGAGAGAGAGAGAGAGAGAGAGAGAGAGAGACAGACAGACAGATGAGGGATGGAGGAAGGGAGGTAGACGAAGGTGGTGTTGGTTCTGCAAAATCTCGCAGCATGGCAATCCGGGCCGAGGGGATTTCGCGTCAACACAAGTCGTCCTTCTTAGTGTTGGATATGTGTGCGGGCGTGCCAGCATGGTCTACCGTGCATTCAGAGATGATGTGTGCGGCGAGCAAATTGGTTCGGTGCGCTTGCTTGAGTCTGACTTCGCTCAAAACGATTGTGGTCGATAAAGGAACACATCTTGACCGTTAGGTTCACGGCCTGAGCTACAAGGCCGTTGGCGGTGGTGTCAATAGTGGAAACAATAGGTGGATTTGGATGGTGCTCCAGCGCTCTGCCGACTGGCGGAGGCTGTATGATATATGGAATGAACGGGAAAGTAACAAAGGATAGTGCTCCAGCGCCTTGAAAACTCAAGGGTCGTGTGATATATTGATGAATGGAGTTTCTTATAATCTGCCACTACTCCTAGAAAGGCACATAAACATATAGAAATAGCACTACTTGGAAAGTAAATGACAAGAAAATGTAATTTGCTCCGAGGGAGGCTGGTATGGTTTTTGGGAACCCTTTGAATGTAGTTGGAGCATGATATTTATAGAGAGAGCTTTGGAAAAGAAGGTGGGCCCATGACCTCGTAAAGTGTGGCTTGATGGGAGACATTGGGTGGCTTGGAACCAAGAAGCATGGTGGTGTGACTGCCATGATGTTCAGTTCACCGTCATGAGAGCTGGCCCGGATCTTGTGCTTGGAGAAGCATTTAATTCCCCAATTTGGTGGTTGAGGGAGCATTTAATTCCCCTGGCAGTTAGTCACTTTTCCATGATTTAAGGTACTTAGCCTTACCTAACGGGATCTACCCATCACATGTTTATTTTTAAAATATGTCAGTGCCGTCATTTCCTTCTCTCCATGTGCTTCTTTGAGTGAGACTGTCGACTCAGACTTGCGTGTTCACATCCTAAGTCATTACCCATTTAATGAATCGTGGGGACCATCCTCAGCAAGTGGTAATGGATATTTTTAACCCCGGTCGTGGATAAGAAATGGTTCATCCTCGGCCGAATCACACCGTGGTTTAGACCATGGTCGTGGCCGTGCATACCTCTGCAAAGGTCGTGACCCAGGACTTTGACTCCTTTCCCTTATGTTAAAAGATCGACTGGAGAGAACACCTAAGACTGGTCAATTTCGGCTATACGAAGTCGTAACCAGATCGGTCCCTTGGGCCGAGAATTTCAGGCACAAACAGGTGGCAGTCATGGCTGACAGTGTGTGATGCTGTGCGGTTGTGGCTTGATGGGGAAATAATTAGGTGCAACTAATTAGTTTTTAGTTTAATACAAGTTTGCTAACGTGGCCTTATTAAAATCATTAGATTAATCTAATGGTTTGCATTCTTTTAAATGTGTGTAAATACACTAATGCAAAATACAGAGCCTTGAAATCCAGTATCAATGTATGAAGTTAGAGAGAAGTTGCTAATATTACACCATTGAAAACACAAAAACTCTCCAAAAATATCAGGTATCGGGTTCTGTTTGCACTTACACAGAAGGAAAATGGCATAAAGTCTATCTCATGAATGCTAATTACATTTATGTTTCCTAATTTGCATATTTTGAGCGTGTGAGTGTTACTATTCCAATTTCCACCATGACCCACATAAGATCTCTACTTACAATGCAAACCACTTGTTAGGAATTGTTGATCAAATACAATTGTCTCAAATCGAAAAATTCCACATTGAGGCCGCCTTTTGAGATAAAATTCTAAAAAAGTCCTAATTTTTTATATTTATAAATATCAACCTCATTTCTACATAATTTTCCACATTCTTTTCATCCTTGTATCTAATTTCTAACATTCACTTCCTTCTTCCTTTTACATACTATCCTTACTCTTTTTATCCTTCTACATAATTTCCCAGAATTTTTTCATCATTTACATATTATCCTTCCTCTTTTTTCATACAAAATTGTCCCACCTCATCTAAAATGTATTTTAAATAGGGTAAGTAGTACTTAAATTAAACTAACAAATATGTGTTTAAAGAATGAGTAATGCTACACTTACCACATTTTTATCCCACATTTCTATACCACATGATGTGGCATGTCCATATCATATGCCACATCAATTAAATCAATGAAGTGTATTTTAATAAAGAAAGTTTAATTAACAGTTTTTTTAAAGTGTTAATAAATCATAAAAGAAAAGAAAATGTTAAATAATTTTAATTGATGTGACTGTCCACCTCATATGCCACATAAGGTGGTATAAGAATGTGATATACAAATGTGGTAAGAGTGGCATTATTCTTAAAGAATATACTAAACACTAATAAAATATTGCGTGGCCAATGATTTAGTCATGCACTGCTGGAGACAGTAAAAATATAGCCCATCACTATTCCTTAAAAAATTATGGTGGGCTAAATTTTATGGGTGGGCTATGTTTATCCCTGCACTGCTGGAGATGACCTTAGTTGGATTGGTCCAGACTTTTGATTTGCTCCAAGTGGTCCTTAATTCAAACCTCCATGATACCCGTGCGTCCCCTAGCTTTGGCAAAAAAAAAAGGATAAATGTAAATGTACAAGTTAAGTTTCAATGGATCACGAGCCTCTACATTTAATATTGGTGCATTTACATGCATTTAAAAGAATGCAAACCATTAAATTAATCTAATAATTTTAATAAGCCCACGTCATCAAACTTGTATTAAACTAAAAACTAATCATTTGACACCTTATTATTTCCCCAGCAACCCTCTCTCTCTCTCTCTCTCTCCCACACTGCCAGCCATGACTGCCACCTCCGTCTCCCTCCCACTTCCTTCCTCCCTCATTCTCACCCTCTCTCTTCCTTCCCTACTCCCTCTCTCCCACGATTTTCAATACAAAGAGAAATCATTTTGTACAATCATGGAGAGAGAAAAAGATGAGTTTTTCATTTATGATTTTGGAGGTTTAATTTTGATGTTGAGACAATAGTATTAAAGATAAGAATTAGATATTACCAGTTCCTAGGCTTTGTTGAGAGCCACTTATCCCAAAGAGGGAGTGGGAGAGAGAGAGAGGAGGGATGGAGGAAGGGAAGGAGACCGAGGTGGCAACCATGGCTGGCAGTGTGTGGTGCTGTGTAGTTGCGGCTCGGGATCCAGTATCAATATATGAAATTAGAGAGAACTTGCTAATATTACAACATTGAAAACACAAAAACACTCCAAAAATATCAGATATCGGGTTCTGTTTGCATTTACACAGAAGGAAAAGGGCATAAAGTCTATCTCATGAATGCTAATTACATTTATGCTCCTAATTTGCATATTTTGAGTGTATGAGTGTTACTATTCCAATTTCCACCATGACCCACATAAGATCTCTACTTACAATGCAAACCACCACTTGAAAGGAATTGTTGATCAAATACTATTGTCTCATATCGGAAAATTCTGCATTGAGGCCGCCTTTTGAGATAAAATTGCACATCTGGATCGATGGGCCTGATTAATGTTGATGAATTGTGTTTAACCTTGTATTAGTTTGAGTGACACAAATTTTAAATTTGATAATCCTCATTCATCAAGCAAAAAGTCAATGTGTTAAAACCTATAAGAAATAGATATGGGGTGAGATTTTTCGTTGAAAATGCCATTTTGAGCTCTCCATATGTGTCTTCTTCACCTCCATTATTTCACACACTTAAGACTCCATCACCAAAGCACCAGAGCTCTCAAATATTCCCACTAGGTTAGAGAGAGAGAGAGAGAGAGAGAGAGAGAGATTATTACAAACAAAAGGAGTTGTATGAATCATAAACGACGAACAAAGGATCTCCCATGCTTAAGGGGTTCATCACCACAAGAGATGAAGAGAGTTTATTTGAAAAAGAAAATGTAAACCAGGCCATAACCAAGAAGCAAGGGCTTCAATGTCCCGCAAGAGCCCCCAACATTCCCATACCTTGATGTTGATATCGGAGTATTAACGTGGAATATTGGGAGCCCTTGAGGGAAGTTGGAACCTTCTCCTTACAAATCTCATGAAAAACTTCCCAATTATCTCCACCTAGTTTACACCAAGCTTCAATAGGGTTTATATAGAGAAGTTTGAAGTTGCTATTGAAAATATAAAAGCTGATCGAATCCTATCTTTCACGAATATATGGATATTTAGGTTTGCTGTATATATTGTCTCAATCACAAATTGTTGAAGCTTAATTAACTCAAATATGAAAAAAAAAAATTAACTCAAATATGAAAGATGCAAAAACTTTTACACCCTTGACTTTGCGACAAATCATGGACATTGACTTTTTAGATCACAATTGTAGTCAGAATTATTCTTTGTCGTTGGAGAATAACTGGACTCATTAATATCATGGATCGACTAATTCCCTCTCCCAAGGGTCAAGGAATTTTCTTTTACAACGCACACACATAATCAAATAATTACGGGGAATGTCTACTGTTTAATTTGCCCATGTGAATTTAATCCTAATCAAATAATTCAAAAACATAACAAAGGAGAGCATTACGGCGTCTACTTTCATTGATGCCTCATTGTGTTGTCCATTAGCATTGGCTAGGCTAATGGAGTTGCTCATCGGATCACACGGTTTAGTCCTCGTGATCGGGGCCTCAAGTTTTGGATGGATATGATGGGCCTCCCCGAGCTCAAGGATTGTATTCAAGATGACTGCTCTGATTTGCATTTGTTTTCTTGATCGTTTTGTTAGTCATTCGTATGTGTGGTACTCTTTCCTCCACCAGAATTTTGTCCTACGCGGTTTTCTTTGGGAATATTTTAATGAGGTCACCTTAAACATGCCGGTTTTCCTTTGTATATTGGTTTTGAGTTTAATGGAAATTATTTCGCCCTTAAAAAATTAATTTACACATGTAAGGGAGTCACCCAAATACCTACATATATAATACATTTTTACTTATTCGAAATGTAGCCCATCTCCAACTGAATCTAGCTGGTATATTTTTGCTCACCACTTTAACCTAAGGTGGTATTCTCACTACCATTCTCAATACTTGACATGTGTCTATATCCATAACCATAGTTAACTTTGGCTTTGTATTTATGGAACCATAGTTATGCATATTGACACGTGTCAAGTGTTAAGAATGGTGGTGAGGATACATTGAGTTAAAATGGTGAGCAAAAATGCTTCCATCCCACATATATGTAGCCTGATTTTTACTTCTTCTTTGTCGTACATATATATTTGTATCAAACTTGTCAATGTGTTTTAATATGTATTTATCTTTGGTGAAGTTTGTTCAGAAAGAAGTAACGGACTGGTTTGGTTTAGACGATTTGAATTAGATTTTCATTTTCAGTGGGTAATTAAGTTGCAAAGATGGCAGCCAATTTCTCAACAAGAAGCAGATTATAATTAAGTTGCTGTAAGTTAACCTGTAAGTTGCCAAAATTGTTATTTTGTTTCCCTTTTACTTTTTGTTTATTTATCGAAGTTAAATATATATAGAACAAACAGTACTAGTGAAGATCTCAAGGGCATGCATGCATGCAAGCATGCATTTACATTATTATATTCATGTAAGGTCAAGGTCCAGTTGTAGTAGCAATGCAGTAAGTAGTGCAGTGAGGAGGCCTGGTTGCAAGTATGCACCTGCATAAAAAGCACCGTAAATATTGCATTAAGCTGAGAGGACGATGATGAAAAAAGAAAGAAAGATCGTTAGATTGCAATTTGCAGGGATGAAGTACACTATTTGCTTACTTCCGTATCCAGAAGGCAGTATGTCCCACTTCCCCCTTTAAATCCAAATGGTATTCATTCGACTAGTGAAGAAGATACGATAAAATGCACCAAAATATTCGTAATGCAGGCTAGTTGGAGACCATTTGCTTAATTGTAATCCATAAAGAAGGGATCCGTATAGAGATAGAGATCACAAAGTAGGATTTTGATCATCCAGTTTGAAAAACGAAAGATTTGATTGTTCGATTATCAATCTATTTTCGTAATCTATCTCGAATCCGATGCTAGTCGAATCCAAAACGATGAAGAGAAAAAGAAAAGAAGAAGAAGACAAAAGAAAATGGAGATAAGAAAAAGAAAAACACGTATAATAAAATGAATAGACAATTATAGATGGTATTAGATCTAATATTTTATTTTATTTTTAAAGTTGAAATGTAATAACAATTGACCTGAAATAAACATAAAATCAAATAATAATTGAAGGGTTGACAGTATAAAAAGTTATTGAGGGCAAAAAAGACATTAAAAATGTTGAAACCATAAATATTAGCTTACTCATCAACTTGCAATGGTAAGTTTGCTAACCTAGAAAAATAGTGAATGGGCTTACATCAAAAAACCAAAATCATGTGAGTTATTCATAATAAATCCTAATACTTTTGGGTTTATATCTAATTCTCTACCCAAAACAAAGCTAACAAGCTGCAAAGGGAAGACTGATTCTATTCACAATACATCTCTTAACAAGAATATGTAGTGCACGAGGCTTGTTTGGCATAAGAGTGCTTAATCATACATTTTGAATATCTTGTCACTTTCTTGTCCGTTAATCATACATTTTAATGTCAAAATGCATCTAAAGTATTTAGAATTCATTCTTTTATTGAGGTGATCAACATATACAAAAGCAACCACAACAGTGCGAATCACTTAGAGAGCAATTCTCTCTCTCTCTCTCTCTCTCTCTCTCTCTCTCTCTCTCTCTCTCTCTCTCTCTCTCTCTCTCTCTCTCTCTCTCTCTCTCTCTCTCTCTCTCTCTCTCTCTGACACAGAGATGAATGCATGAAGGTGACCAAGAATTAGTTTTCAGTTCTAGTGTAACAGATTTATCAATGGAACTATACGTAAACTTCTAAAGACCTGACTTGATATTCAGTTGGGCAATGCTACCAGGGACGGACCTAGGATTTCAAAATGGCATGGGCTAAATTTACCTTAATCTATAGAAAACTCAACGGTAGAAGTGAATTTCATTGATAACAAAAAAAATACATGGGGGGACATAATGAGCCTTACCCCTCAAAATGCATCTATTACATGCAATTCTTTGAGGTTGAGAAGGAGGTTGCTCCTCACAAATTGGAGGAGATGGAGAAGAACCGGAAGGCATGCTAGTTGATGATTCACCAATGTTTCTCTTAAAAAAATCTCTAAGAGTCTTTGATCTCTTAACTTTTCGATGTTGATCCGACATTATAAAGTATAACCTATTGAATAATATATAGAAGATGTAAACATATAGACCAATAAAATAATTGATAATTCATAAGTCTCAATTGTAAATCCCTAATTGATACTTCATAAACCCTAAATCTCCAAAATTTCAACATCAACAAATTTAGAGAAGAAAATTAAAGAAGATGAAGAATAGAAGATTACCTCCTTTAATTAAGTCTTCAAGAATGACATGGGTGATTGTGAATGGCTACTTCCGCTGCGCCTGCATCACGTGAGAGGGAGGGATGATTTTCTCTTTTTTTCGAAGAACAGGGGTTGGCAATGGGAGCAAACAGAGAATGAATAAGTGGTGTGGCCCCGTTTGGTTTTTTGCATTAGTTTTAATTTTTTATTGTTATTACTTTATTGGTTTTTTGCATAAGTGGTGTGGTCCCGTGTGGGTTTTTGCATTAGTTTTAATTTTTTATTGTTATTACTTTATTGGTGTGATTTTGGCTGGGATGGGAAATGACAGGCGAGCTGTAGTATTATTTTAGTCTATAAGAAATGAACTCACTTAGCGTTCTTGACCCGTGTCGGAATGAGAATAAGGAATTCGATTAGATTATGGATTATACCCTTGTTTATTAAAATCGGGATGAATCTAAAGTGCGTGGGGCCCACACGAAAATGGAATTCAATTCCAAGATTTGGGTGATTTGGATTCCCTACATTGATGAGGTATTTGGATTCCCGGTTTAGGGAGGAATCGGAATGCTAATTTTTTTCCCTTTATGCCCTCACTTACTTTCATTATTTCCAAAATTATCCTTAACCCTAGAAATAAAAACAAAATCATTTTAAGTGTTAAGAATTAACTAATAGAAATACTTACATTTATATAATAATAAAAACTTAATAGAAATACTTAAATTTATATATAAAAAAATACTTAATAGAAATACTTAAATTTATAAATAAATAAAAAATAAACAAAATCATTTTAGTGTGTTTATGAAATAAAAAAGCAATTTAATTTTTTCTTACTATTATATACTATATCAAATTTTATTTAAAAAAAGTATATAAAATATTTGATTTGGGACAAGGGCATTTTAGTAATCATACTGATTTATATTCCGATTATGCTAAATTAGAAAACAACTTTATGGAATTCTATTCCGATTCTAGACAATTTTAGTAAACAACTTCAACAGGAATATGATTCTGATTCCAACTCATTTCAATTCCTCCTCAATTCAATTCCTCTCAATTTGATTACAGCTTAGTAAACACGTCATAGGCTAAAGCCCGGGCATAGGACCTTGCCTGAATGCTATATGAACTATTGTACACATATTTATGACATATATAATTTACTAGTTTATAATGTGATCCATACCAATGGCCTAAGCATTGTTTTTCTACTTTGTTCGCTTATATATCTTTCCACTAGCTACCTAGAGTATTTCATGGGATGTGATTACTTATACCTGTGATAAGTGCACCATGTGTCTTGTAATTTGCAAGTATAAGGAGTGTATAATTAATAGTTTTATTTAAGCTGGATGTATTTTTAATTAGACATGATAGTTAAACTTAATATTCATTGTTGATTCATTTTTTAACAGCTTAAACTTTTGAGGACAGTAATAATTACACGGGATAAATAATCAAAAGATAACTGCGCGGGAAGAAAAGTGGATAAAACCTATTATGAATAGTAAAGCATCCTCTTTACACTTTCACTTTGGGTATATTATGTTAGTGAAAGAGAAATTTGTGGGCCTAGTTAATCTTAATCCATATTCATGTTGCCTACGAAGTCAACTTGCTACTTGTAGTATAGTCTCATGGGGGTCAATTTAATTGTAAGAATTTACTTATGCTCCACTTGCAGGGGCAGCAACAATGCATTTCATAAAACTGAATATTAGGGGTTGTTTGCATGAGATTTCAAATTTTATATTAGGACTATTGTACACGCATTTCATGAGCATCTCGGAGTCTTCAAGCTTTGCATGAGATTTCAAATTGTTGGAATTGTCTAATAACCATTTCATTTTCAGTTTTCATTTTTCATTTTCATTTTTTTTAAAACTGAAAACATGTTTGGTAACATATTTTGTTTTCAGTTTTTGAAAAAGTGAAATCTAGTATTCAGAATCACCCTTATTATTGAAAACAACTTGAAAGTGTTTTCAGTTTTCAGATTTTGTTTAAGTTTTTCTATTTAAACCCTACACTTTTATTTGTTCACCACAATACTTAAATCGTTAAGCTCTTAAGTTTTATTATTATGTAAAAAGACAAAAAAAGTCATCCAACTTAATACTTAACCGTAGTACATCTGTACACACATCCCACTACTCTTCATATTAAGTTGTAGAAAAACGCAAAATCCTCTACACCCTATTGTCATATTACTCTTTTCTTTCAATCTACAAGTTTTTGTTCATAATGATAATAATAATAATAACAAAATAATGCTGCTACACATTTGACAATAGTGTTTTTATCTCTTTAAGTAATGTGAGGTTGAGGTTGTCACGTCCCGAATTTCCAACAACAATTAACTTGCTTAGTTAATATAAACAAACTAATCCGGGCACGCGAAGCTCGGAACCTTCGACAAATATACATGGATTTTTTTCTTTTTCCATAATACAATATCACATGTTCCAAGCCCCAATGTCAATAAAGACTCAACTCTTCTAAGTCAAATATTACATTCAACAGTTACATAATAAATTAAAACATCAACCTATTACATATTTGTTCCTCAGAGTTTATTACACACATCGGAAGTCTAAACTCACAAACACTCTCACACCACACTTTGTACACTGCAAGTACACCTCGTTATTTATGTTCTTGACGAAGTCCAGCGTTCACTACTACAAAAATCGAAATAGACGTCGGTAAAACGACGACGGACAAAATAAATACCGTCGTTAAATTTTAAACGACGACGGTAATATAAAAACCGACGTGGATCAGAAACTAAAACACCTAAAAATTGGAAATTCATTTGGGCATTTTTAAAACACGATGCATAAAACTTTAAAAGCGTCGTCTTATGAAACATGCCATTCCGATCAAAAAAAAGATAACAAATAAACAACGACGGTATGTGTAAATATACCGATGTAGTAATTATAGACGACGTTTTACATATAATACCGCCGTTTTGAACATCCAATAAACACGACGGTAATTGTATTATTAACAGACGTATCAAGTACTATTTAATACGACCGTAATTTGATAATTACCATAATATAATATAACGTCGTGGTTTTTCAGATAATACGACAGTTCTATTAATTATATCGTCGTTGTAAATCATTTTCACGTCGTTTCTATTGACTATACCGTCGTTGTTGTTTAAAACAAGCGCGACAACAAAAGTCAAAATAAACGTCAGTACAACGACGACGGAAAACATAAATACCGTCGTTGTAGGTTTCAACTTCGAAACTTTCGAACTGAAACGTCACGTTTTATCTACGAAATTGGGGACTGAAACGGCGGCTTTTAGGTTTCCAAGTCGAAATAAAGGCCCCTTTCGGTTTCCAAGTCGTAATAAAGTCACTTTAATTTTCCAATTCTAAATAATTCCTTTAAATTGGAGTTTTTAGTCCAAACGTTCAGTATATCTCAAAACACCTAAAAATTGGAATATTTTTAAAACACGACGCATAAAACTTTAAAAGCGTCGTCTTATGAAACATGTCATTCCGATCAGAAAAAGATAACAAATAAACAACGACGGTATGTGTAAATATACCGACGTAGTAATTATAGACGACGTTTTACATATAATACAGCCGTTTTGAACATCCAATAAACACGACGGTAATTGTATTATTAACAGACGTATCAAGTACTATTTAATACGACCGTAATTTGATAATTACCATAATATAATATAACGTCGTGGTTTTTCAGATAATACGACAGTTCTATTAATTATATCGCCGTTGTAAATCATTTTCAAGTCGTTTCTATTCATTATACTGTCGTTGTTATTTAAAACAAGCGCGACAACAAAAGTTGAAATAAACGTCAGTCAAACGACGACGGAAAACATAAATACCGTCGTTGTAGGTTTCAACTTCGAAACTTTCGAACTGAAACGTCACGCTTTATCTGCGAAATTGGGCACTGAAACGGCGGCTTTTAGGTTTCCAAGTCGAAATAAAGGCCCTTTTCAGTTTCCAAGTCGTAATAAAGTCACTTTTAGTTTTCCAATTCTAAATAATTCCTTTAAATTGGAGTTTTTATTCCAAACGTTCAGTATATCTCAATTCTCACATCTCTGAATGGTTTCAGTCATGCAAGATGTCTTTCTTTGGAACTCAGTTGTGTTTTTACACTCAACCAATCTAAGAACTATGGTTTGGTGTAAAACAACAACTGAGTTCCCCAGAAAGATTGCATATTTAGTTTCTTATTTAACACAAATTTCTATTTCTCTGTAGTTATTTTATTTAAGACGTCGGTTTTGTAACTAACTGACGTAGTATATATTTATAACGTCCCTATTATTTAAAAATCGTCGTGTATATTTTAATTTATACAACGTTTTAATTTTACGTTCCGTCGTCTTTAAAAACGCGTTCTTTTGAAAAATTTGACAGCGAATTGTAATTTTTCGAATTTGCCCTAAACCCTATATATATAACATTTCGCTATCTTTCTTCAACTCATATTCTAACCTTAAAGTTTTCTGTCTCCATCAGATTGCTCCAAGTCAGAGGTACATTTCATTCCGGCTGCTCATATTCTAATCTTTCATTCCGGTTTTCAGTTTCTCAAATTATTTGAAGTTAATTTGCTCCAAGTCAGAGGAAATCCAAATAAGTTATGCTCCCCTCTTCTGGCTTTTGTTTCTTGTTTCTTTTTTTTTTAATCCTGTTATAGTTGCAAAAGGTTTATAAATGTATATCTAACTAAAACTTGCTTCTTCTTTTTTAATCTTGGTTTTGGAGTGCAAGAAGGCAACGCTAACTCATACACACAAGAACAAATTGATGAAATTCGGATCGAATTTCATATGTAGCCCCTCTTTTTCTAATTATAGTTTAATATTATGGATATGATATTTTGTATGGATATATAGGAATGAAGATTGGTAAACTATGTAATTATTATTGAATCTTCAAGTTTTATGAAACAAATTATTCTTGAGTATATTTATTGTATGGTGTGGATTATTTGGAGTTGAATTTATTGTTCACAAAGCATTATGGTTGTTTTTTTAGCTAAAATCGTTGTAGAGAACCATTGGAAGCAAGAAAAAAAAAGATAAAATGTAAAATTACTACAACTTTGGATATAATAAACGACAGTTCTTTCAAAAAACCGTCGTCTTTACATTAATAGACGACAATTCTATCACAAAACCGTCTTCTTTACACATAATAGACGACATTTCTTTCATAAAAATTGTCGTCTTTATATATAATAGACGACAGTTTTTCATAAAAACCGTCGTCTTTACATATAATAGACGACTGTTATTTCATAATAGACGACAGTTCTTACAAACCGTCGTCTTTACATATAATAGACGTCATGTATTTCATAAAAACTGCCGTCTTTAAATTAATAGACGACGGTTTTGAGTAAAAGCGTCGTCTGTATAATAATAGACGACGGGATTTTACCGTCGTGGTTTTATGCGTAAAAGATGTCGGTCGATTCCTCGACGGTTGAAAAACTAAATTTACGACGGTAAATTACCATTGTCTATTGCGATTTTTGTAGTAGTGGCTCCTATTACCTGCATGATTAGCTCATACACCGTTGAATAGTATACCAGGTTCATCACCAACAAACCCGGTAAGCTTTCTAAAGCTCGTATGAGTAAACCACAACCAACAGTATAAATATGTCATTTACAAACACATGCACTTCATTAGCATACCACAATCCTTGTATAATAAAGGTACTCATAATCAATCAACTCATCACAATCACAATTCTTTTATTTTTTTAAAGAATTTTCCAGTCATCAACTGACCCAAAACCTGTTTCAAAATTCATTAGAAACACAACTCATCAATGTCACTTTTGGACAATAGAAGTGAGAATATGCTTGACTCTCTCAACGCACAAGCACCTACACCGTCCGAAATGGTACGATGCACATTTACAACTCCACGAAAATATAAAGTAACTATGTGTTACCCATATATACACCATAATGGTGGCAACTAGAGCTTTAACTGGTTTGGGGCCTCGCACCTCAGGGTTACAATCCCTAATTACTTGCCACGGTCAAATCCTCTCAAAGATTATCTTCCCATTGAAGGAATCAGTGCATTTTCACATCTATCCTCCAATCACAACACCACAAACTCAAAAACAATATAAATGTCATTTTCACATTAAATACTGTTTTCTACCAAGATACATCCATCACAACAATATATATTTAATTATATATATCTACATGGTAATTTACTTATGAACACCATAATACAATTATAAAATAACATTGTTGTTCTCCAGAAATACCATACATTTCTCAAAACCCTGCAAAAAATTCATTTATAATCAAAACATATTTATTTGATTTTAAACTCACATCAAAACAGTTTCTCAAAAACCACCACAGCATGTTAATTACATCCATTAACATTATCCAACCACATTATAATAAATCCATATGGTTTTACTCACCTCTCGTCCTTGCTGCAACTTTACTAGCTTATGAGTCCACAACAAGCCCTTTCGCTCCGCATAACCTAAGCAAAGCACGTAACTCAACTTAGCATCCAAAATCCAAGATTCATCTCCCAAATGACGAAAATGCCTTTCAGACCAACCCGAGGTCCAAAACGATCAATTATCGTCCAAACTGTGACGTACACTCTGTCGACGTCAAAACAGGACCAATGACACCTATTGTCCAAAAAGTCACTATTTGGGTCCCACACGTCCAACCGGCACTAAAAAGTCCACCTCGGGCCGACGACCTCAGATTTCACATCCTGTCATACCAATGGACTCTAAATAGTCCCAACATCACCCTACATCAATTTGGGCTTGAGCCAATGGTAGGATCATTCTTGATCGCACGATTGAATAGCGATCGCTCACCCTAAACTTTGAAATACCACAACTTAAGATTGGGACTTCTAACCACCAATCCTTCAATACCTACAGCCTCCTCACAACACCAGCTACAACATATATGAAATTAGAGACAATCGAACGATCTGATCATCTCCGATCTAACGGTCCAGATTTTGCGAGGCTCCGATCTTTGGTCAAACGATGAAATGTCACAAAATGTAGCACACCACTGCGCTCAGGACCTCGAGGACTACAAATTGTCTCAAGGACTCAGTCACAAAAACGACGTCACACACCGCCACCTCACGTGGCGGTTCAGTTCGTTTTCCAGCGACGGAAAAATAGTCGAATAGCCGGACCAAACCTAGGCTACCCCAAGGAACTCGATGAGATAAACTATTTTAAAACTTGGAATTACCTCAAAATCGACGCGGAAATAGATCAAAATCACATTTGAAGTTTCGGATTCGAAACCGCAAGTTTGGATCGTTGCTGGGATTCACACGGCAGTTTTTGGTTTCGATTGATCCCGGAAATGGAACGGCACTGTCAAGAGCTTTCCAACGCCACCAGTATTATTGCCTGAAATAGCTGAAATCTTCGGTTCGAGTCGGATCTTGTAACCGGGTTGCGATCCGGGTCCAGGGTTTGATCCAGGTCATGGGCCTTTCTCCAATTTTCCCTTTTTTCTTCTGATTTTGCACAGTGGTCCTCCTATTTGTATAATTCCTAAAATAACCACTGTTCACTATTCACTGTTTAGTCCTCAAAACTTAAAATTTGAATTTCTTCTTCGTTATGGCTCCGATTCACGAACCGTTTGCCCCCACGCGTTCGTGAGATCGAGCTCTATTTTGCTAGTCCAAAATTATAATTTTCTCACTTCAATTTCTTGAGCGTCCATTGAAAAATCATTAAATTAAACCTAATGGCATTTTAGTCCAATTTGATATTAAACACTTGTAAATCCATTATTTTCATACCAAACCACTTCATAAATTGCCCATATATTTAATTAACCTTGTATGATTTTTCGGAATATTAATAACAACAAAAATCCATTTTTGAGGTTATTACAGAGGTGAACTTTGAGTGGTGCGGGGCAAGATAGCGGGGTGTGGGGTGTGGAATGTGAGATTGATGAGTTTTTTTTTTTTGTTCTTCTTCTACTCGGTGTGTATTTATGAGTAGTGTGGGAAGATAGTGGGGTTTTCTTAGAAAGTGTGAAATTTTGAATTAGAAGTTGTGGTGAACTTAAAATATGGGGTGAACAAAGAGAAGTGCGCGGTTTAAATAGAAAAACTCTTTTGTTTTCATATTTTTTGTGCTCCTATTTAATTCATTAATTTTATATCACGACACATGAAATGAATTCCAGTTATCAAAATTTGGTAATTGGGACTTCCCAACTTGGACTCGGTTTCTCGATTCTTTCGTCTGGCCACAGACCAAATCCAAACCTCTGGAACTCCATTTTCAAAATTCACCAAAATATCATCCTAATTCCAAAAATTTCACCGAAAAATACTACGAACTCTTTGTAACATGCACTTCCATTCTGTGATATCAAATTCACAATTGGACCCCCAAAACTTTCATTTCCAAGTTTCACATAAAACTGAAAACTGAAAATTAAAATCAATTACCAAACATCTTGTGTTCATATTTCAGTTTTCACTTTTATTGAAAATTGAAATTAGTTACCAAACAAGTTTTCAATTTTCGGTTTATAAAAATTAAAATAGAAAAAAGAAAAATGAAAACCAAAAGTTGAAAACTGAAAACTGAAATGGTTATCAAACGGCCTAGTCATTGACTTAAATGGCTCAGTTTAAACCCACAACCACAAAAACACATCACTTTCGCAAAAAAAAAAAAAAAAAAAAAACCACAAAAACACATCAATGAACAAGAGTGAGGACGTTCTCCATAAATAAATAAAAAATAATAAGCGAGTGCCGGGAATTTATAATCTTGAATCTTGAAGCGAACCAAAAAATAAAAGCCAACTGAGTCAGCTTAATTTCAAATTTGTCATCAAAACTTTGCACATTCAGATGCATTTCAAAAGAGGACATTTCAAATTTTAAAGAGAAGAAAATCTTGCACAAGAAAGAAATCAACCTGGACAAAAGAAAGCTTGGATTGCTCTGAAGTCCCCATAAATCAGTTTGAGGCTCGGGTTTACACTTGTGGAAAATTCACATCAAATTCTTTAAACACCTTTAAGGCTTTGTTATGAGTATAATACACCAGTACAAACTTTCCTATACAAGAACTATCACAAGGTGTAACCCAGAATCAAAGGGGTCGAAAGAATGCAGTATTCTGTGAAACTAACTAACTACTCATCAATGGAGAGACTGAAAAGAATAAATGATAGCTGAAACTTCCTGTCGCAACGAGATGACTAGAATAAAAAATCGCTTGAACCTGAAAATAACAGAACACATAAGTATTAGAGATAATCTTATTAGGGATCTAATATTTATAAGTTTCATTTCATGATTTCTATAAGCCTATAACCAAGAATAAAGCTAATAAAACTTGAAAGCTTTCCTAAAGCAAGCCCGAAATTTTTTTAAACCAAATATTTTATAATAAAGGGAATGTCAAAGCAAGATAAACATCAAACTGCTAGAGGTCTAGCGTGAGGTTTCATTTCAATATTTTAAATCATACCTTTAGGCTGAAAATTTAGTTTTCAGTAAAAAGAACAATAATTTCGAAATTAACAATTTACGCAAGCGTTTCACATAAAGAGGGACAATTACTACTGTGCTTTTTAGGACACCTTACTAACAGTTTGAGGGCATCTGCTTCACTAATAAATAAAATCATGACCATTTCCAAATCAGAGAACATAGTAAATCCTTGAATAATAATTCCCATGTAGATATATTTCACCGTTTCCAGAAGGGAGGAGGTTCTAAGTACATTATCTACAGAAACTAATAATATTCTTCCCCTTACGAATGTTCCCTTTGAAAGTTACGCATGATTGGAATACTATTGCACAATTTGAGGCCAGAGGGTATCTATTTTACTAACAAATAGAAGAATAATCATTTCCAAATCTGAGAGCGGAGCAAATCCTTGAATAATTCAAGAAAATATAAAATTAAATCCTTGAATGATAAATCGCTTGTCTATAAATTTCACTATATTTGTCGATGGGAGGAGGATCTAGGCACATCATGTATACAAGTTAGAAAAAGGGAGGAATATATTGTACAAAGTATTAAGGTGACCACAATTGGTTCATGGAAATAATTTTCTAGCTTTACTTTCACAATCAGGATTTTTTAGAACCTAAAAACATTCAAGAAAAATCAACTCTTCCAAAAAAGATGATTCAGAAAATAACCATGATCATTAGTTAAGCAGAGTAATCTTTTTCAGATACAATTGGATAACAAATTCCAGATATTCTTCTAAAACAGAGTGAAGCAGCAGATAGTACCTTAGGATAAAATGACAAGCCCTAGGTACACCGACGCAGAAAGAAAGATAAATGATATCAGTCCCCTGCGTATAGAGATTATTAGGTTATGCACGAAAGGAAACTTCAAGAGTTAATCATTAGTACAAATCTCTGAAAATTACAGCTAAAATCTTAAATAAATAATTTTTTTGGTTTTCTTTTTGTCACAATTCTTATGAATATTGTTATTTGTGCTCTTGTCATGCTACAAAGCTCACCATATCACTCCCCATCCAACTCCATTACAGGGGCAAGGGCAAACTTCTGCAAACTTTTCAGCATCACTGGAGTTGACTCTTCTAGATATCAAATCATCATAAATATCTGTGAAAATAATCACAAGTTAAAACATCTGTAATTTGGAAGTTCAGAATAGGTAATTTAGATGTTAAGAAGGAACGTTGAGGATACCATAAACTGAAAACAAACTGTTCATCACACCTGCAATTTCAAATGAAAAATAAGCAACTTTTCATTTCCCAAACAAGGGATGTGACAATGATGCACTACTAGGAAGAAGTTCATCTCAGAAAGTAAAGGTTTGAAAAGATAAGAATGTACCAATAAAGAGAATAACGTAGCGAAGAATACGGACTTTTGTTGTTTCTTGCAGAACCCAAATTAGAGCTAGGAATAAAAGGAATCCTGAAAACAATGATCAATCATGTATGGAGGAATGTGGATAGTATAAAACCAATATGTATTAAACAAATGTAAAAGTACTCACCAATACAAAGTCCTCGAAGTGTCCACTGTATAAAACAATAGAATTTAGAACGCAAGAATGAGGAAATTAATATCTTGAAAGCTCTAACTATGAAAATGGAGCTAAAACATAATTGTCTGCATATGTTTATTAAATGCGAATAGGAATATGTATTCATAACTCTCTTACATTTTTTGCCACAAAAAGCACAACAAGCAGAGCAACAACCAAACAACCAGCAGCAATTCGAGCAGTTAGGAGATTTGTGGACGCAAGTATCAAAGCCATTCCCCAAAACGATGAGCCTAGATCTGGATGCAGAAAGCACTTTAGACCAGGTATACCATTGAAAATCAGATTACATTAAATTGAATATGACACAGTAGAAAGAGTTTAAAGAACACAAAACTATTTAGTTTAACAAAAAAGATAACTTTAATTAGGACAAAAATAAAAATAAAATGAATTCAAAGCTGCAAGGTTTTCATACAACACCAGCATGCATGAAATAAAAAACCATGAGAACTTCTAAAGAGTCCTGTTTTAGCATCAGAAGCCACGTTCGTGCCAACACAGACTATTTGGGCCCTATCAGATACTCAGACACATCTTAGACATGCACTGAAGATGAAGTATAACAAATTGAGGAGAAAACTCAGCTTGTGCACATCAAATGCAAGTGTGATAAATTGAGAAACTTAATATGGTTAACTATGTATGCAGATATCCAGTAAGACAATAATATCATGCTCAAAACTTCCAAAATTGCTTTTCAAAGTCAATGCCAAATGCCAATAAATAATGTCTCATAACAAAGGACAAAAATAAAGATACATTGAAACGAAAAATAAAGATTAGGGACAAAAGTGTATTACATCCTGCAGGTAAGATCAAACAATATATACCGCCACGTGTTTGTGTGACCCCACCCTCGTTTGCGTGAACCTGGATACCTTCCACCTGAAAATGAATTAAAATTAGAAATCCATGATTGAGGATACTACTTACTAGAAACTAAAGAAGTTTAACAAACTGGCATGTGTTAGCAAGTTAGAAATATCGGTACTAATGTAAGTCGGCCTTCAAAACCGAAACACTGGGTACAACATGCTTACATTCACCATTGATAAGCTTCAATCATTCTAAATTTGGAACATTTAGAAAAATTATGAGATCCCAAGATTACATAACATTTACAAAAAAGAATACAATAAGAACAACGATAATAATGAGAATAGTTAATAATTATGATGATAACAATAATAACCATAAAAATAATAATACTATTAGAAATAATTATAAAATCTTATCAAAGATATGCAACTGTTCAACTACCAACAAGCTTTGAAAGTGAAAAGTTACAGTTGGACTTTCCCAAGTGTAGAGTAGCATAAAATATATCATCCTCATCTATAATTTAGAGCAGCTAATTTTCTGTTTGACTATTTAAGCTAGCCCATTATCTGAGGTCATATACTATAAAAAAATTGCTCAAAAATTGCCCCTGACCAAAACAGAATGGACCAAAGCAAAGGAAGTTCTAGTCCTTCTTTAACGAAAGCTTGCAAGTTAAGTGGCCTATAAGCTTGCGTAGCAAAGTAAAATGTGAGTGTGTTGATCTAACTTCTAAAATGAACATTGTTAGGCAAGTGAGGAACAACATTGCCGGCTAAGGTTTCTGATGCGGACATCTATGACAAACCTTTTAAGGTATACCAAAGAAGGAAGAAACGATCAGCCAATCCAACATTATCATTATGGTTGGGGTGAAATCTTAGTTTCCAGATTTCAATAGGAAAACTAGTTTTCCAGATTCCAGATTTCACTAGGATTTCTAGATTTTCCAGATTTCACTAAGTTTTAGTTTCCAGTGTTTTGTAGGATTTGATTTAAGTATCCTAGTTTATTTGGATTGGTTCCTTTGTGGATTAGGATTTCTTTTTAGTAAGGGATTTTTATCCTATTATCTCTAGGTTTTAGTTTGCTATAAATACTCCCTATGTAGTTCTTTAAAATTCAGATTTGAGATATTAAGAAAAGTTTACTTTCCAGAGATTGGAGACTCCTTCGTGTGAAGCCAAGGCGTCTTTTACCACCTATTTTCTGTTTTTCCATTGTTCTCGCTTCCGCTAAATTACCCAAATACTCAATTCACCCATATCCTACATCAGTTTCTTTCAATGCCTCAATTTATCAGAACTCGGTGTATTAGTGATCATATGTGTAAACTCAAACTTGTGTGAAAAGAGAGGTGAATTCTCGCACAACAAGCAAACAACTTTGGAAATAAAAGACCAAATTATGATCAACTGAAGTCTTCGAATAGAGATATCTATTTAAGAAAGTAACCATTGTTTCCTCTATCCATCTGATCACATCATTTAAGCATCAAAGATAACAGAAAACAAAAAATAACTTCTTCTTACCTTGCCACATGTGAGTATGCAAGCAATTGCATGGCTTGCTTCATGCAAGAACACCGTGATGAGCTTAAAAGGTGTGAGTATTATTGTCCTCCACAGCTTTAACAACCAAAAAAAATGTTTAGATCAAAAGGCCAACTTGATAAAGTAAATGCTAGACCATTAATGAGATTGATTAAAAACTTTATAAAAAAAGGATTTTAAAAAGTTGCAATTTGACCTGCAAGATACATAGATAGGCAAACTAAAGCTAGGCAACATAACAAGCGCCGCCCCCTCCACCCCCACCCAAATCATGTGACATTAACCAAATGAGGTGTTCTTTACTACTCTTCTATATTCATATGCTTGATCCATATTCATTAAATCTCTTCTCACGACCTCAAACAGCACCCTGAACTTTCCAAGTGCAATGTCAATAGTCTTATCAACCAGAGTCACTAGTTACACATGACCAAACCATCTTGGTTGCATGTTTTCATCTTCCCTCATTGCTAATCCCTCTTTTTTACATGTTGGTTCTAAGATGAAGTTGGAACTTTTGCACTCTTGTTTGACATTAAAAGGAAAAAAGAAAATAAATACTTGGAATAGCTCCTCACACACGAAACCGTATAAAACGTTACACATTACCTTAAAGCTAATAAAGTTTTATTTTGGTAGCCACTAACCCTCTTCCTAAATTCTAATGTACCACATAGCCTCATTGTGTATTTAGCTAATTAGCAAACTTCCCCACAACAATCAGGTAACAAGAAAAAACCATTAAAATCAACAAGAAACTTCTATTTAAAATCTTGAAGAAGAAGTACAAGAATTATGATATCTTGGGCCTCAGATTTTCCCTTATTTAAACCCAATGGAACTATCTGGTCAACAACTCGACTAAACCCGCTTAAGCTTCAAGAAAGCAGAACAAATACATCTGAGAGACCACTCTTAAATTTCTTCTCTTTTTTTCTCCGGAAACAAACAGAGTCAAATCGTTTATAATGAAAGCAAAAAGGCAAAAGTTGACATACCGCGAGGATCACAACGGTGAAGACTCCAATAGTCGCTAAGAATACGACCTGGTCATGCTTGCAACAATTCTTCAGCTCCCAATTGGGCATTGTTTATACTCTTTTTGCTACAGAACAAGCTTAAATCCAAGACTTCTGAGGTACCCAGAAATCTCATATAAGCGTTGGCTCCGAGGAGTTGGGTGTTTGGGCAAAACGCAAGAGAAAGTGCAGGAAAGATAGAGAAAAGTCGTTGTTCTTTTGTCTCACCTTTTTTTTTTCTTTTGGTCAATTATTTTGATATTAACAATTGGTAATTTTCTCACCAATTGATATTAACATTTTCTTTTTTAATTTTTCTTTCTCCTTGTTTTTTCTAGTTTCTCATTCTTCTTGTTTTTTTTTCTAGTTTTTCTTTGGAGGAAGACTGAGTCATGATTGGCTGACTTTGCTCATTCTTTACTCCTCGTGTTTGGCTGTCATTGAAGTTATAAAACAGCACCTTCTCTTTTCACCTTACTCTTCTTATCACAAATGTATTTGTATATTTCTTTTACAAGCGATATTAGGGATGATGAATCCAACGTAGGACCTTTTAGATGATTTAGCTGATTTAGTTCCTAATAAAAGCGAACCTAATAATAAGAGGCCAAGAAAAACATGCTATCAAACATGATATAAATATTTCCAGAGGTATAATCATAATGCATGCACGTGGAATCTCTACTATTACATAAATAAATGGGATAAACAATAGATTAGAAACTTTTTATTAAAAAAAAAGAAAAAGAATTTGAAAATATATTATTAACAAAGAGAAAACTAAAGGAAAACTCTAGCAGTCGGGCGTTTTGAATAAAAGGCTTATCGTGGTGATTTCTTCTGAGCTATATTTAGATTGAAGTTCTCCATCACCCTTTTTGTCTATGTTCTTAATCAAATTCTTTTTCCAAAACCCGCTCCCTAATGCCATTCATGTTCTCTAAATTTGATTTTATATCGTTTTGATGGAGGTTGCTACAACGATGTAGGCAGGGACGGTCCTATGTCCAGGCTAACATGGACTGTAGCCTAGGTGAGTTGATATTTTGTAGACTAAAATAATACCACAGCCCACGTGACATCCCCATCCCAGCTAATTAAAATCCCATGAACAAACAAACCTACCCCACAAGTCTAACCAATAAGTTAATCACAATAAAAAATAAAAATAAAACTAACCCTACACACAAACTAAAATCTCATTAACAAACCTACACCACATGTCTGACTAATAAAAAATACAAACTAACCCCACATAGGACCACTTATGCAAAAAACATTCATTATCTCTTTGCTTATTTACCAACCCCTGTTCTTTGAAAAAAGAAGAAGAAAATCATCCCTCCCTATCACACAGCACGCGGCACGCCATAGCCAATCACCCATGTCATTCTTGAAGACTTAATTAAAGGAGGTAATTTTCAATTCTTCATCTTCTTTAATTTTCTTAAATTTGTTGATGTTGAAATTTTGGAGATTTAGGGTTTATGAAGTATCAATTAGGGATTTACAATTGAGACTTAGGAATTATCAATTGGGGATTTTGTTGGTCTACATGTTTACATCTTCTATATATTATTCAATACGTTCTATTTTATAATGTCGGATCAACATCGAAATATTAAGAGATCAAAGACTCTTAGAGATTTTTTTAAAGAGAAACAATGGTGAATCTGAAGAAAACAATATGCATCTCATACAATGGAAATGAATTTAGCCACAACTTATAAAACAAAAACTTTCTAAATGGCGGATTAATTTTGATTATTCAAGTTGAGTTAAGCCTATTTCATTTCACCCAAGTATCTTTAAAATCTAGTCTATTTGAGTGCCAAAAGAAAAAGAGAGGAAAGGCACAGAATTTACCCTTGAAGCCTTTTCTTGGAAATCCAAGAATGATCACCTTTTGGAAAAGCCTTCTTCTTCCTGTTTGATTTAAAACTCTTTCACCTCAAGGCTCCAAAGTAGAAGCCCTCTACCTCACCACACCAAATGCTTCTAGAGATGAAGGGAAGACAACCAAGAGGTATGGATGCTAATCTACCTCTTGGTTAGACCAATTTTGGCTTATGGAAGATGAGAGGCAAAGATGATACACTCACACATCAACCAAAGTGAAAAACCAAAACCCTAGCTAGATTTTCTCCTAACTTTAGGTTTTATAGGACAACACGTAGCAAGGGAAGAGCTCCCCTTGCTTTGGCAAAAATTTTGGTGGGTTAGGGGCTCCATTTTTTGGGTCCATGGATAGTGTTATCTCATACCACTTATCCCTTTGGTCCAATTGCCTTTTGGGCTATTTTGTCCATTTCCTTAATTAACTCTTAATTATGAATTATAATTTAACTCATAAATCATAATTATAGTCTCACTTAATTGACCCGGTTGAACTTTTTGACTTTGGTCAATTGCTCCGGTCAACATATTGACTTGTGACCGTTGACTTTGATCATTGACTTGTGTCTCCTCATTTCATTTCTCTTCATTTGTACCTCTAATCACATTCTTTGGGTGTGTAGATCTGTAGGTTCCCTTTAGTAAGGTAGTGTGTTGACCGAACTCCTCTAAGATGATGTGCGAATTAAATTCCACAATTAAATTCTTCTTATTAATAATGGTTCATTGAAACCTTTTAAGACTTCCACACACCATGATTGTCGCCTAGCAGCGATTCACGGTTATCAGAGCTAAATAAGACGTTGTGAAAGAACCCATTCAAATTGGAATGATCGTGCAATTAAATCCTTCTCTTCTAACAATACTCCTTATTCACATTATTAGATAATGGAATCTAATGTCAAATATCTTAATGTGAATAATTCCTTTATATGATTATCCTGATAAGATATGAAGACCTGTTCTTTCAAATCTTATCCACTACTCTGCGCAGAGATTTGACTAATCATATCCTGGAGTATTCTCTCTCCTTACTGAGAGTAGAGATCCCTTGTTGTACATTCATTTGCCTCCGTGACTATATTCAGAGTCCCAATGAACACTTTTAAATTATGCCCACTTTAGGACAACTGTATAGTGCCATCTAAGACTAACAACATAGCCACAAGACCTTTATGATGTCTCAGGTCTAAGGATTAGTTTGCACCATTGCAATTTATGAGTTCTAGTTTGACATGTGAGTAAAGACTTCCATACTAGAACTCATGCATTGGATTGCGTTCAATGTACTTGTTCTCTTACAAGCACTTACACACATATCTAGGTGTCACCACACTAAATGACTTGAGACCTCACCATTCTCTACATATAGAGATGATACTGTGTGTACCGATCTTTGCGGAATGTCAACGCCCAATTGACATTCCTATGACCATGAACATATTTAGGATTAGGGATCATGATAAGTCTCCGTGTATGCAATCTCATTACATAGTTCTCATGTCCATTTATGTATTCCTAGGACTATGGTTGTTTTACTGTTGTGATAATAAACCAAACATCATTATTGAAAACTACTAGTCTTGCTCATGAATAACTTAATAAGTCATTACAAAAGATGTCATTAACATTAATTATCATATAATTAGTTGGCTTTAAGAGCATACTACTAGAATCATCAACTAGCATGCCTTCCGGTTCTTCTTCATCTCCTCCAATTTGTGAGGAGCAACCTACTTCTCAACCTCAAAGAATTGACTCTGAAAATGTAGGAGTGGAGCCTTGTGATCAAGAAGTTAATACCAATTCTCTTGAGCATGATCCGAGATTACGTCCTCAAATAGACAAAACGAGCATTTTTAGGTATTAGACTTATTAAAAATCGACTTCATAACAAGATAGGTGATGAGTTTATTGCTGATTGAATGTTACTTCATATTGAAAGTGAATTTGCTGATAATATAAATAATGAATAATTAGTGATTTTAACTTTGTGAAGACTCGAAGGGTTCAACTTACATAAGTGTCATTTTTATTTTTATTTGCATTGCATTTACTAGATGCATTTTGAGGGGTAAGGCTCATTATGTCCCTCCATCTCTTTTTTGTGTTGTGTGATTTTTTTATCCCCCCCAAATTGTAATTTTTTGTTATCAATGAAATTCAATCGTATCGTCGAGTTTTCTATAGGTCTGTACATAAGGTAAAATTAGCCCACGCCATTTTGAAATCCTGGGTTCGTCCCTGGATGGAGATTGCTGCAAATCACCCAATTATTCTTTGGCAAGTTTGTTGTTTTGGTTTATTTCTTTGCTTTTATGGAAAGGTAGATCATTGGAAATCATACTTTCCCCAGATCTGTTACGGATGTGGTGGTGGGTGTGGCCGTGGCGACGCTTCTTAAGGTGGTGGTGGTAGGGTTTGTTTAGGCTCATGGGTTGTTTTGGGGTTTGGTTATGTTGGGTTTGTGAGGCTTTGTTTGGGCTTATTGTTAATTGTGGTGATGTGGGCTAGTAGTTTTAGTGTGGCTTTTGTCCACATTAGTTTTGCTTCTAGCACGTTAGTTTGTTGCCCTCTTGGGATTTGTACTTTAGATATCTTGTTGATGTCTCTGATTGTACCTTTGAAGTTTATCTAATGATACAACGTCGCTTCATAGAAACAACAAGGGTTGGGCATTTCTACTGAAAATTTTTAAAAACCAAACTAGTCTGATTCATTGTTCCACTATTACAAACCGCTGGTACAAATCAAACATGCCTAAGGGGACTTGAACACCAAACCTCAAGGTTGCAAAGAAGGTTAGATACCACTAAAGTAGTTAGTCTTCTTGTATAATGTATGTATTAGGATGTTATTTATTCACTCTCCTTTCGAATTAAAAAATATTATAAGTGCCAACGGGGTCTAGCCTAGTGGAAAAGGACCTTAACTTGCAGACTAGAGGTCTCAGGTTCGAATCCACACGACATCATAGTTGTGTGTGTGTGTTTGAGAAATCCCACTCCTCTGTATTTTAGAGTATCGCTTGTACTAAAAAAAAATTTAAGTATGTTAGGGTAACACTAACTGTAATACCCCGAAAATTTAAAGATAGACTTTCCTATTTCGGTGAAAAATAATTTTATAATGAAAAATGATTATGAGTATTTTATCAAGTGATTTTGGATTGAGACCATTATGATTCTAAGCTAGTACCGATAGTAGTCGACTCAATGAACACGTAGGAAATCGTTTCTGAATTTTGAGCCAAAATGACCAAAATACCCTAAGTGTGAAAATTACAAAATATGGATAAATAAAATTTTAAATTAAATTAAATTAAATAAAATTATTCATTTATGTTACCTTAATGATGAGATTGTTAAAAAAAACATATATAAATAATAATAATAATTGATTAATTAATTAGCTTAGCAACGTGTAAGCCAATCTTCCACTTCTCCCTTCATTCTTCCCCCTTCCCCTATACTTTATCTTCCAAAATCTGATCTTAATCTTTATTAGAGGTGAGTTGTCCACCCAATGACGTGAATCACCTAGTCTAAGCCTTAGGAATGATGATTACTCTTGGATGATATCTTAGGAGGGAGAAAGGGAGTCGGGTGAGGGAGAGAAGAAGCTTAGGAGGAAGAAAGAAAATCTTCTAAGGTGTTCTTAGGTCGTGATTCGAGGTGAGATTTTTCAACTCATGTTTCCAAGAATCTTGTAAGTTGATAGATTTAATTCAATTTTCGTTTTTGGGTGTGTTGGTTCTTTCAAAGTTTGAGTTTTTTTTCAAGTACTAATGAGTTTTAAGTCATAGGTGTGAAGCTATAGGAACAATTGGGTGAGTTAAAATGGATGAAAACAACTTAGAACCAAATCTGGAAAGTTCATTTTCTGGAAAATTGCATTCCGTGATCCTCACTTTGGCTCTCTTTTTCTCCCAATCCGTTGAGTTTTTGAGGAATCCATTTCTTGGGTTTTAAACTAGACTTGGCAATGAACAAAACAAAATTAGTTTCATTGAATTTGGTTGAGCTTTAATACGTGAAACACATGTGCAAAATTTGGAAAAAAACTGATTTATATGCAGAAAAACTAGTCACGAGTCCGACTTTGGAGCTAGTTTTCTCCTTTTTTTAACTCCGTTTTGAGTGTCGTTTATTGGGTTAGAAACTAGAGGAAACAAGCTTCAAAACCACTACAAGTTTTCTCAATTTTGTTAACTTTAGGTTGGTCAAAACGTCTCACAAAGTCTGGGTATAGGGTTAAATATGGAAAAACAGGGGAATATGCAGGATTTTGGGGGAAGATGAACAGTAACCGTAGAACCAAGCCCATTCGCTACTCCGGCTAGTGGCGGCGCGTGGCAGCTGTTCCGGCAGTCTCCAGCGCCATATTTTTAGTCCATCCGACTCGATTTTTCGATCCGAGTCCGATGGTATAGGTTTCGGGATGTTTCGAGGGTTGTAACTTAGAGAGTGTACCACACTCTCCATGTTAAGAGAAAAGTATTTTTATTAAATAAGAATTTCTAACCTTATTGATGTTATATTTTTTCAAATCTAGGAATGGGAGCGAACCCGGCAACCTCCAAAGGGCAATTTCATCATTTTTAGCTTTTTGGATACGAGGTTGGGTTTCCTGATTTCCCAATGATTGGACTATGTCACTTTTAATCTTGGTGATTATATATAGTACTATAAATATAAATATTATTGTTGCTTTGCTCGGTGTATATTATTTGATATTTGATGAAATACTATTTGATATTATTTTATGTGAATATTATTTGATGTTAGGTGAATACTAATTGTTATTGTTTATTGAATATTATATGATGTTTGGTAAATATTATTATTGATATTGCTTCGTGGATATTATTTGACGTTGGATGAATAATACTATACATGCGATTAAACTTGAAATATTATTGTTATCATATGTATTACTATTCCGCAGAGATAAATGATGTTTGAGCTCCGTTACATATGCATCATGAATATAGTGGTGTTTGGGGTGTGTGTCGGTTGAGGTATATCTAAGGGGTGGGAGAAGGCCTTAGATATATCTGAGTAAAAATGTGGAATATATTCAAGTAGGTGGGAGTAGGGCTTGAATATATTGAGGTAGGTGGGAGCAGGGACTCTAATGAAAAGTGAAAGTTGAGAAATTCGTAAACAAAAGAAAAATGGGGTTAAGGGACGGATGGGTGCTAGTTCATATTTTAGGATATTCAGAGCCATAGTGGTAAAATGCATGGTATTGGACATGTAGGCTAGTTGCCCTAAGGTATGAATTAGTGGGATTAGAAGGGAGTGAGTTCATGGCATCACCGCATATGCAAATTTATTTATCTGATCTGGTTACTTAATATATGTATCTTGGGTTGTTTGATGCATGACACTTTGATTAACTAGGATAGCTGACCTTGAGGGGTTTTACGGTACTCTACTGGGCATTAGAATGCTCATACCCCAATAGATTGTGCAGGATTCAAGGCGAAGTTTGAGGAAGCGGGTTTCAACCAAGCTACTAAGCTTTTGTTGTTGATTTGTGAAATTTAGGATTTGTAAGTAGTCAACCGTTTGATAAAGATCTTAGTCTGTATTTAATTACGAGCTGTTGCGACTCTAATTTTGTATTATTAAGAAAATTTGTATTATTTGTGGCTCATTTTCTCATCATACCATGATTGTAGGATTTTATTCTTATGACTATGGTATGACTCACACCCAGATTTGGGAATATTCCGTACTATCAAATCGGGGCATGACACTAACACCCTAACACCTCTCTCTCTCTCTTTTCTTTTTTCTTCCAAACTGTTTCTCTCTTCTTTTCTTTTTTTCTTCTTCTCCACCTCTCTTCGTCTTATTTTATTTTATCCTCTCTCCTTTTCCATTTATTTTTGTTTCCTTTTTTCTTTTGTTGAAAATTTTATCCATGCTTCTCTCTACCTTTCCTTTTCTTCTTTGTCTTCTCATTCTCCTTTTTTTTCCCTTTGCTCGCTTAGTCGTCGTCGTCTACAACCCAAAGTCCAAGTTGCGAAGTGGTCATGGAGCCCAAATCTCGTAGCCTCTCAGTCTCAGTCCTTTGTCATCGGTGCTGGCCAAGCTGGCCAGAACTGCACCAATTTCTAAGCGAACCGACTGTAGTCGGTCTCTCGTCTCATCAGCTCGGCGTCGGTATTCAAAAAAGAAACACCGACGACCCTTGGTTCGGTGGTTGGTAACTCTCTGATGGCACGATTACTTAATTGTGCCCAGCCTTAGTATCATGGGTGATTTCTCTCATTTTGTGTTACTTGAAATGTTATTTATGGGAAGGCACTCACCAAATTCCCTTTTATTTTCAAGATTTTTCTAATTATTAATTCGTTCTTAACAAATAATATATGGAAATTGAGTCACTACATCCAACTTCTGATTTATCTTTATGCATACTAATAAGATTTTTGGGTGCATTTAGAATCCCTTAACCCTAATAAAAAAATGTCAAAACTCAAACGCCTGAACACCAACCATATTTGTCCTAAGCTATGCATGGGTACAAGATACATCAAATCTCCAAAAACTAGGATATAGGTACGACACCTATACAACCACTAAAAAAATATATATTTAAAAAATAAAATGAATAGCAAAATTGATATTTCATCTATCAAGTCATAATCATCAAAATACAAGTCTCCATATGATTGTTCAAATCATAAAACAAGCAACACAAAAATAAATTAAAACATTGAGAAACCACTTCCCAATGTCTAACTTCATTCATCATTATTTCTAAATGCGGATAGTCGCTCGAGTGTGTTATGACTTGGTTTTCCTATTATTTTGGGGCTTTCTAGCCTAATTTAATAGGGTTTTAGTTTCCTATTCCTAGTTAACTTGTAAATAAAGTCATATGCATTATAAATAGGATTTTTAGGGTTAGGTTAATTTAAGAAGAGATAGGAAAATTCAAGAGAGAATTTTCAAGGGAGAAACACAAGAGAATTCAAGGGGGAATTCTAGTGTGTTTTTCAAGGGCATCAAAGGGTTTGAGCAATGGTGAGAGAAAAGAGAGCCAGGGGACTTGTGAGAGCTAAGGGGGTTCAAGTTGTAACCAAAGGTGTTGTTACATACTAGTGAATTTCTCAAGAGGATCACCAAAAGGATGTAGGCAAGAGGCCGAACCCTTATAAATCTTTGTGTCTTGTTTGTTTGCTTTCTCTCTTCGGTGTGTGTGTTTTATTCTCAAGGGGTTTGTGTGTGTGCCTTCTCATAGTCCATCAACAATAAGGTCTTAGAGTGTTTTTGCACAACAAGTGGTATCAGTAGCCTAGGTCGGCAGCTGGTATTTGTTTATGCCCAACATCTCTTATAGTTTTAAGAGTGTTTGCAAGTGTTGATGATGGTGGGTGATAAGAAGGTGGTGGGAGAAAGCTCCCAAACGAAGACACCACAAGCGAATAGCATGAAGCTTGAGGTGAAAACATTCACAAGGTAGGAGAACTTCACACTACGGAGAATTAAACATGACCTAGCCCAGCAAGGTCCAACCGTTATCTTAACAGGCGAGGAGACAAGACCAGAAACCATGACAACAGAGGAGAGGGACGTGCTCGACGAGTTGGCTAGGGGTCGATCATGGCCATAGAAGACACCACAATGCAAACATGAAAAAGCTCAAACGGATGTTTTATGGAAGTCCCTATCAAACAAAATCTTCATGAAGGAAGAGCTCCTAAATCTTCGGATGAAGGAGGGTGGAAATCCCACAAAGCATCTTAACACCTTTAATAGGTGTATTACATGTTTGCAAAAGGTGGACGTGGTTTATAACACAGAAGATGAGGCGTTGATGTTGTTGGCATCATTGCCTTCGCCCTATGAACACTTATGGAAGACGCTAATGATTGATAAGAGTACTCTAAATTTTGAGGAAGTGGTGCAAGACTTGGTGCATCACGAGTTGGCTCAAAATTATGGAGATAGCTCTCAAGGTGCGAGTTTATTAACATGGACCAGAGAGCGGGGTCATTCAAGCAAGCGCAATGGAAAGAAAGGGAATTGGAGGAATCCAAAATTCAAAGACAATAAAGGGACCTTCAAGTGTGGGTCTATTGACCATTGGAAGCGGGATTGTCTCGGTATGGAAAGAGAAGCGGAACAAGATGAAGAATGTCGAAAGTTCAAGCGCAGCCAATGAGAAACTTTAGACTCCGGATGCTCTTATCATGTGTGTTCAAATAGGAGTGTATTTGATACATATGAGGAAATGAAGGGTAGCAAGATTCTGTTGGGAGACAAAACAAGTTGTGATGTTTTGGGCGTAGAAATAGTGAAGATTAAGATGCAAGATGATGTTGTTAGGAGCCTTAGTGAGGTAAGGCATGTACTGTTACTAAGAAGGAATCTTATTTCCCTTGGCGCTTTAGATAAAGAAGGGTATTTGTATAAGGCCAAAGAAGTGAAGCTATTAATCACACAAGGTTCGGTGGTGATTATGAGGGGGGAGGTTCAACCAAACAACGTTTATCAGATTTTGAGGGGTACAATTGCAAGTGGAGCAGAAAATTCTATCAAGGAGGAATTTTGTACCAAAGAAAAACGGGCATGAGATCTTACTATCAAGGAGCCGGTGCAACGGAATGAAACTACATGTTCGCTTAAGGCTTGTTGGGCAAGGAAGGTTAGTCAAGGTTGTATGACTAATAATTCATCATCAAGGGTGCTTGATCTCAAAGGTGTAGAAGTGGCGGAGTCAGAGTGACAAGACCCGACCCGAATTCCACCCCAAAATTCGCGCCGAATCCTGCGATATGCCCGACATCAACCCATGTCGGGCCCACAAACTACACAGTTATCCTTATCCAGAAATTTAACCTACAAGGGGCCAAGACTTCTGCTGAAAACGGGCAGAGTCTCCCCTAAAACAAGGACTATCCCAAAACTTCAACATGTCAAACAAGCAACAGATAAAGAACCCAAGTGCCAGCATGCATACAACATATACATAACAGGCCTCTGGCCAAACTAATTCAACCCTAATGGGTGATACAGAGCCATCTAAGAGTAAGCGGAAATAGAAATAATAGAAAACAAAGTTTCGAGTTCAAGGTCTACAAATCCTACCCTTCAGTAAAAGCTCGAGAAGAGGAGCGCACGGCCAAACGGTGTCGACGCAACAACTACGGTCTGGGGGGCGCAAAATAGAAAGAGTGTGAGTGGACAAAAATAAGGTTTTACATACTTAAATCAAAGTACTAACCCCACCGCTAAAAACAATGCGAACCATGCATATGAAACCATTTATATACTTGATTGATTTAAAAACCATACTACCTCAAAGTACGTGAGAGCAACCCAGCTTAAAACCCTTTTTCCGAACAAACTAACCTTTTTACCTTTCCCGAGGTATAACCTCCCAAAACACGAACTCATATACGTATGTATAAGTATAACTGAAATAATATGTAAAATATCAAACATTTCGTTCATGCCAAGAAAACCAAACTTGACAACAATATAGAAATCATTTGTAGTTCAAATCATATATAAATATGTAAGAAACCATTCTCAAGATTCAAAATCCAATACACATAAAACATCAAGTACTGCAACTGAAACAGGTAAACAGTTTCCCAAACTTCCCCACTTTCACAACCACGTGCTCACAAGCACGACAAGCGAGGAACGATCCTCACTAAAAGAAATATGAATACGAAGGTACTAACACACGCGTATAGGTATAATATAATCACAAACCAAACACAAGTACCAGGGGAAAACAATCCAACAGGGGATCATTTGACTAGACACCGGTACAGTCTCATCGAGACACCGTGCCCAGGGTTGAGCAGTCCAAAGTGGGACTAAACTCACAGGCCTATATGGTAAAAACTTACCAACCATAACTCCGAAATCTATCCTACACGCGCAGACTACCCAATCAAGGGTCTACAGCTACACCCCGTTAAGGTATGCACTGGATCGAACCATACCAAATCCAGGTAACCGTATCATATCAATTGCTATGCGATCATCAATATCAGAACAGGGGGAGGTACAATACAAGGTACTAATAGCACTCAAATCAATCGCCACGCGATAACAGTATATATATATACAATCACAATGTACCCAACCCCAAAACAACCGACACCAGGACATATGCAAGTCCATCACCAACTAACCAATATAAATATATTCAAAATCAGGACATCACCGTCCCACACATATTATTTACTACTTAAAATAATCACAAGGGTCAAACGACCGCATAACAGACCCTAATCAATTCATAAACAATTAAAACATCATATTCCTTTAAAACCATATTCAAGCCCAAATAACATATGACCCCAAATCATAATATGGGTAACTATCCTTTAAAAATATAAAGTCCAAACCCCGAAATGTTCATTCAAAATATACATATATATATATAAACATATATATATATATATATATATATATATATATAATACATAACGATCGTTTAAAATACATACCCAAAGTCCAATTCCGTATACATATACGTCCGGACGTTTAAACGTACCAAAACCCCATATTCAAAATATCTAGTCAAAGTATACATATATATATATATATATAACCAAAGTATAGACAACCTTTTCTTAAAGTAGATATACACACACACATATATATATATATATATATATATTCAAAGTAAAGATATATAAATATCAAAGAGCTTCCATTGAGGGATCCCTCAAATAAGCTTATTTGAGGGACACCCCTTGTAGAGCCCACTCCGGATTGCATTTCAGTAATCTAAACCGTCCATTTTGTAGATACTCATTTAAAGATCATTTCTACAAAAAATCACTTGAATCCGATATCATTTGACCACTCAATTGAGTTATTTAAATTTTAGTACTTTCTTGAAGCACCGTGTTCATTGATTTTGTATGACACAATTAGATGTTGAAACGATTTTCGATTTGTCCAATTTTTGTAAGGATGATCTATGAATGAAGACCTAAAAATAGATGGTTTGGATCATTGGAAAAAATTTGTAGGGTACCTAAAGGGCGTCCCTTAAATAAAATTATTTAAGGGATCCCTCAATAGAAGGGGACTGATATAAATATATATGTATATATAACCAAAGTACATATATATATATATATATATATATATATAACCATTTCCCATTAATCCAAGTATTTACTCAAAGTAGCCATATATATATAAATACTTATATATATATATATATATATATAATCAAAGTATACTTATTATAAATCATAGGGTTTTAATGCCAAAATCGAGTATGAAATCAAACGGACTATACTAACGTCCAAATATTCAATTATATAATTAAAATATAATATAACGGTTCCAAGCTTAATATAGCTCATTTATATAATCAAAATCCAATACGAAAAACCACCGGGCGTTCACCACATCCCGTTCAATACCCCAAAGGTATAAATACTAATAAAATATAACATCGTGGCCCCACATAAAACCCGGCAACCCAAATCATGCATAAACCTCAAATGCAAATCCTTTTAAATATATTTCAATTCAAAGTCAAGGCAAGACTTAAACCATTATCAAATTCATTTCATTCATATCATGCAATTCATCCAATTCATGCTCATTTGAAAACAAAGTCCACTCACCATTGGTCCTATGCTGCACAACCCTCAAAGGGTCTCGCTTACAGAGTACGCAGAGTTAAGGTACCTAAAGCGTTAAATACGAGGATTGGATTAATATCGTGAACCGTACGAGAACCTTAAACTCAAACCTTAACAAAACCCGACTTAACGTGCACGTACGTCGTACGAAAGATTCTAAGGTCAAACTACCTCTTTTAGCCAGTGGGACAACCCAGGAAGACTCATGGTCAACTGGCGGTCAAACACCCCATTTCGGTCACCCGGGCCGCGGAGCCCACTACCTCCAAAAGGTTCCGGACATTACTAGAAGTCCAACAAAGTCAACTACATTGCAAGGCGACCTCGGAGAGCCTCGGTCAAACCCGGTCAAACTTGGTCAAACTGACCCGAATAGGTCAAAGCGGACCCGTCGGTCCCATAACCTCCAAACTTACATCCGAAAGTTCCTACAGGTTCAACACGACCTAAACAACGTGTCCTGAAAGTTTGGTCTCAATCAGACTGTCGGATCGCTCACGATCGCAAGATCGGACGGTTACGGTTTAATTCACACTTTAAGTCATTGATCCGGAGTATCCGGGACTCCGATCCACGATCCGTCAATTCCTATATGCTCCTAGAAATACGAGGAACCACATACGTGAATTTGGACTCGATCCAACAGTCCGAACACATCGAACCCATGAAACGCGCAATAGGAGTATGTTGGTTCGATCGTCAAACGACGTCCGAATCAGAATCCGTGCACACATATGCGTTCGTAGTGACATGAGGATCGTGTAGGAACCAAGAACCACCACCACACCGCCGCCACACGCGCCGGCCGACTGGTGGGTGTCTAGATCAATTTCCGACGATTGTAAAATCGTCGAATCGAAGGGCAAGAACTATACCAAATTGATCCTGAGCTCGAGGGGAGTCCAGGACCGGTGGAACCCGACCAAGAACCACAGGCCACTGGCCAGAAAATCCATTCGAAAATTCGGCCATATCAAGGGTTTCAGATCTGATACACTAGAGGCCAAAACGATCCTAGATCAACCCAAAAACAGCTTAAGGAGGAAGAGGAGATTCGATTTCATACCTGGATTGACGACCAAACTCGCCGGAATGCCGAAAATCACGCCGGCCAAAAACCGGCTTGAAATAGTCGCTCTAGTCGCCGGGATTCGAGGTTTCAGGCGGCCAAAGGCGGTGGGTCTTGACCGGCTCCTCATGCCGGTTCGATTGCCCATCATAAATCTTAATCTTCGTTTAGTAAATAATGAACAAACACATGAATGTATTTAACAGACGGGGTAGTGCTTGTTTTTTGGATAAAATGCAACGTTTATTGGGTAAAATACCCAAAGAATGTGAAAGTATCCAATGAACACTTTCTTGGGTAATGAGGAGTCCAAATACCCATTTCCCAACAACCGTTAAGATTTACAAGTAAAACAACATGTTCACAAGAATGACCAATTTTTTTCAAGTGTTTCCTCAAAACTATTTTTTATTTTGCCTCCTTCATAGAAGAAGTTTTGCAAGGGAACCAATATTGGACTTTTGACATCCTCTGGAGCAAAACATAATCAAATGGACGAATTTTGGAGTAATTCCAGTTGGAGGACATGCGTGAGTCACTTAGCTTGATTGTATCAAAATCTCAGATTTTTCTACCAAGCGTTTATTTTCTGGCAGTCAATTAAAGGAGCAGTGCGCGGTGCTGGAATAGTGACGTTTTGGGCCTTACTGCGTTTTTGAAGCCCAAGATGACCTCGGATGGGTTCGTGACCTTCTGGAGATGTGTTCATAATATTTTTATCTTCAAAACAAGCTATCTTGGGCCTGATTTGGAGCAGATTTGAGCCCAAAACGTGGCTGGGCAGATTTTGAGCAAATTTCCCTAATCCTATTTGGATTTTACTTCCTAGTATTACTTTATTTTAATTAGTTTCCTTGTGGGAAAAGAAAAGCTGTATTGGGCATCTAGGTTTTAGAAAGTATTTAAGTTCTTTTTCACAACAATTTTAGGGATTCTATTCTTTTTTTTTTTTGGCTTCTTGAACGGGAGAGCTATTGCTAGGGTTTTGGAGATCTGCGACTTGCAGGTGTTTTCATTCTTTTTCTATGACTTCAATTATGAATATGCATAACTAATTTCCTTTTGCTAGGGTGAAACCTTAGCCTTAGCATGAATATGTGATTTTTATTTAATTGCTTATGGTTGATTGCATGCATACTCTTTGAATTGTTAATCACTGGTTTAAACTATCTAATTGTCTTGATGCACGATCACCATTAGGATATTTAGAAAAGTAATTTGATGCAATTTTGGTCGGAAGGTTCCCTGGAATTGACACTGGCTTCTTGTGATTAATAATTGTAAGTTCACTTAAGGCGAACATCACGCTCTTAAGGGTTGCATGGTTTTTCAAAGGGTTTTCACAAAACGTAATGAGTCTTTCATGTTCAGATTTGATCCGAACGTCCGGACGGGTTGCATGTTAGATATACGTTCTATGTTGGAGGTTCCAAGTAGAATATACATTAGGAAAACCTAACCTTCAAAGAGGCATGCATTGATCATAAGTAATTGGTAAAAATTCATAGGATTGCTAGGTGACGGTGAATCCCTAGTGCTTTTATAAATTGATATCTAAAACTCTTTTCATTTAATTGTGTTTTTAATTAAATTCGTTTTTAGCTTTAACAAATCAAAAATCACCTTTCTCAACCTTTAATTTTAGTTAATTGGAAATCATTTATACATTAATTGCTAAATAGTCATTGAGGAGAACGACCTTGTATGAGCATCTATACTACAATAGCCTTGTATTCTTGCAAGTATTTTAAGTGATTTTAACTTTGTTTGCACAGGGCAGAGATAAATAAAGGACTCTTGAGTTTAAAAAAAAAAAAAGAAATGCAGTAGAAAGAGGCTTAGGTTTCGCACCACTGTATTAGTATGTTTCTACAGGGCATATGGATCATGAAGAGCCGTTTGGCGTGATATGCAGGAGCTGTGGGTCTGAAAAGCAATACTTGAGGAGGCTGTGTGCGTTGAGAGAAAGAAACTGCAAAGAGAAGTGGCTTTGTGAATTTTGAAAGAACTAATGGAGCAAAGAGAGGTTTGAGTTTTGAGCAACGTGACAGGATAAAAGTGAGTGTGAATGGAGCCATGGTGGTTTCGGTTTTGACTAAAAACAATGGGCATTTTGTATTTTGATAAAATGGCTAGGTCGCTTCCATACGTGTGACATCGTAGCTGGTCACTTATGTGGACAGAAGAAAGCCGTTGGGCTCTGAGCTGTGAATGAGCTGCTAAACAACTCGTACACATCCCATTATCTTATAATGGTGACCAGTGCTGCTATACCAATTGCGTGTTGTTAGAGACAAATAAATGGGAATGGGCACGCTGACAATGCATGTGGGTTCTAATGAGCACAAGGACAAAGAGAGTCATTGGCTCACGGCTAGTCAATTCAGCTAGCATCCGTTCCATTGCATTTGGGAACCCCACAGCTGCCACCTATCTCCACAATGGCTAGTCAATCAACTGGTGTACATTTCAAAACAAAAGGAGGTCAATTACCTTGAATTGGATTTTAGTGGTATCAAATGGACGAGCCAAGGCATTGGATTTTAGTGGCCCATCCATTTCAGGTCGCATCAATTCAAAAATTTATCCAAGTGGGCTGATGTGCCAATTTCATCCAAACCTTGGGAGCAATCGGGCCAGCGTTCTACGCATTCTTTAGAAAGTGGGCTGCGCTTGCAGTTCAACTTTAGATCTCAACGTTCACTGGGAAATTGGAACTTGGACTCCTCATTACAAATTGAACACGGGTAAAAATGTTCGTTGGATAAAGGAGGGCATTTGTTGGATAATTCCTACAATTGTTCAGTAAACCCCAATAAAATTGAATTTTACCCAACAAACAAACACTATCTCATTCGTTGCATAAATCAGCATGTTTTATTTTGTTATATACCAAACAAATGAGTAGTTCATGGTTTAGGGTTTACTTAACGAACGAGCACTACTCCCACGCTTTTTAGGTATTCGATCCAACGAACGCTTAGTTTTACCTAATAAATTTGCTCTACCTTATTCGTTGGGCAAATCAGCAGGTTTGTTGCGTAATGGCACTTTGACTCCTCATTTCACATCGAATGACGGTCCCATCATTCGTTGCGTAAAATAAGGCGTTCGTTGGGTATTTTATCCAACAAAAGCACTACCACGTTTGTTAGGTAAATTATCCAACTTACGAGCACTTCTACGTTTGTTGGGTAAATCTTAGCGTTCATTTGGTCATGGGCATTTGAACTTTTCATTACCCACCGATAGATGGTCCCAACGTTTGTTGGATAAAGAATGGTGTTCGTTGGGTAATTCCCATGTTCGTTGGATAATTCCCATTGTGTTGGGATCAGGGTGGGAAGAGCTTAACCCTGGACAAAATTTTACCCGAATCCTTCTATGACAGGCTTCATCATGGGGGTTACATACAAGAGACATTTAAGACTTTGCACCACCGGATGACAGCCTTGGGGTTTGGGTGGACGCAAGTTTAGAAATACAAGAGACAGTAAATGCAAAAGTTTTTCATCAAGGGAGAGACTGATGGCTTGATGAAAATAAAAGAACATGCCAAAAAAGTAAACCCTGGCCTAGACATGGTTTCGGTGGATGAGAAGTTAGACATGATGGAAGAGTTAAAGGCAGTCGAGGAAAGAATGATCAGTAAGATGGACAAGATGGAGGGCAATATATTAGATGCCTTGAAAACTGTACCAATAGAAAAAGATTAAAAAGCTATTAAGTCAACGCCACAAGCTTACTCTTTTCTAACTCAATTAGGTCAACGCCACAATCATTTGACAGCGATGACGAAACCAGAGAGATCGAGAGAAGTGAGAGAGTCTCTCGAGTAATGATGAAACCAATGTTGTGAATTAGAACCAACTCACTCCCTTTTAGACCTTGTTGTTGATGGACTTTGGACAAGCTCAAGGATGAACTTGTTGCACACACACACACACACTCAGAAAATAACCAAGAACAATGAACACAAGTATTTATAGAGGTTCAGCAATTTGCCTACGTCCTCTTTGGTGATCCCCTTGAGAAATATCAATAATGAAGATGGAGTTACAGATTTGGTTTCAATGGAAACCCCCTTAGAACCCAAGCTCAATATCTGTTTTTCTCTCTCACCCCTTAGCTCACTCACTTGATACAAGATGCTCTCACTCTCTCTCTTGGCTTCCCAAATCTGAATGCAACACTTACTTCTTGCTCCAGCTCCTTTGTCTCTATAAAAGATAGAGAAAAGAAGCCACCCACATGCATCTGACCACCCTCCCTAAAACAAGATCCATAAAACCTGGAAAGTATAAAGTGGGCTATCATAGCAACCCACTAATCTACTTAAACAATGTTTAAGGCTTTTAGGTGGCTTCCAACTGTCCTAGGGCTTTTAGCATCTTTGGAGTTGCATGTGAATTGGTAGGGACCAATTTGCATCTCAAGAAATGACAAAACGTGCTGAAAAATCTGCACAAAGACGAAGCTGCGACGGCCGCCAGGAATCGGCGACCGGCCGCTTATACCGAGAGGAACGTTAAGAATCTGCCAGAAGCGACCGGTCGCTCAAAACCTGCGACCGGTCGCTTATACCGTAGCTTCAACTTCAACCCGAGATGAAAACGACCCGGTCGCCCAAAACCTGCGACCGGCCGCTCCTCGATTCTTGTAACCTTAGGTGAGCCATTTTTCCAACAATCTCCACCATGGCGAGCCTAAGCTCCTTGAGAGGATTATTGCCTTCCAGGACATCTTTACCTTCTTGAGAATTGTCCTGATAACTCCCAAGAACTCCACCTCAATCTCTAACATGGAACAAGATTGAGCAAGCTCAAGCAATGCTTGAACTTTGCATTGTGGATCGGCTTTGTGAGACAATCGGAAGCATTCTCGATGTATGAACCTTCATTACCGTGATGTCTCCATCATTCACCCAATCCCTTATCCGGTGGTATCGGACATCAATGTGTTTGGACCTTCCATGATACACTTGATTCTTGACCAAGCAAATTGCACTTTGACTGTCACTTTGAATCACCACCATGTCTTGGGCTATTCAATTCCTTTGCCAATCTCTTCAGCCATACCGCTTCTTTTGAAGCTTCCGTGAGCGCCATATACTCCGCTTTTGGTAGACAAGGCACTAACCGATTGTAACACTGCTCTCCAACTAATCGGTCCTCCACCACAAGTGAAAACATATCCTGTGGTGGATCTCCTCTTGTCTAGATCCCCTGCATAATCGTAGTCTACATATCCTCGACACACATGCCTTTCCTTGTTGTCTTGCAAACAATATCCCAAGCCTCTTAGTCCCCTTCAAGTACCGAGAATCCACTTCGCTGCTGTCCAATGAAGTTTGCCCGGATTCGCCATGTATCTTGACACCACACTCACGGCTTGAGCTAGGTCGGGCGTGTGCAAACCATTGCATACATGAGACACCCTACCAAGCTTGCATATGGAACTTTGCTCATTTATTCCTTCTCTCTATCCGTAGAAGGACATTCCTTTGCACTTAACTTAAAATGCTCGCTAGAGGAGTAGACACGGGTTTGCAATCCAACATATTGAATTTTTCAAGTACTTTGGTAATGTACTTACTTTGTGACAGCCATAGCTTGCCTCCAACTCTGTCTCTCCTTATTTCCATCCCTAGGATCTTTTGTGCAGAACCAAGATCCTTCATGTCAAACTCCTTTCCAAGCAATGACTTCAATTCCTGGATTTTTGACATGTCTTTACATGCAATTAGCATGTCATCAACATAAAGAAGCAAAAGGATGAGATTACCATCCTTGAATACATGAGTGTATACACAGCAATCAGATTCACATCTTCTATATCCAATCTTCATCATGAAAGAGTCGAAGCGCTTGTTCCATTGCCTTGGAGATTGCTTCAACCCATAGAGAGACTTTTTCAGCTTGCAAACCAGATTTTCTTTGTTTGCTTCAATGAACCCTTGAGGTTGGCTCATGTAGATGTCTTCCTCCAAATCACCATGGAGGAAAGCAGTCTTCACATCCATTTGCTCCACCTCCATGTTCTCTTGTGCTACTATGGATAGTAGTAGCCTTATAGAAGTGTGTTTCACTACCGGAGAGAAGATTTCATCATAATCAACTCCCTCCTTTTGCAAGTACCCTTTGGCCACCAATCGAGCTTTGAATATGGTGGCTCCCTTCTCATGCATTTCTTCTTTCTTCCTAAACACCCATTTGCTGCCAATAAGCTTGCGATCCTTGGGTTTAGGAACTAACTCCCAAACTGAGTTTTGGTGTAGAGATTCCATCTCTTGCATCATAGCTTCCATCCAACTTTCTCGCTCCTCATTCTCAACAGCCTCTTGGAACGTGGTTGGTTCTTCTTCACTAGCATTCAAAGCATAGTGAACTGCATCCTTGTCCCATCCAAACCTTTGAGGTGGTTTGATGGTTCTCTTGGGCCTGGACCGAGCTATAGATGATGGCTCCACCTGCGCTTGAGCCTCTTCTTCTTCTTGAGTTTGTTGTTGTTGTTGCCCTGCATCTTCCTCCTCAATGTCGACTCCACCTCCTCCCTGAACGTCTTCGGTTGGCTGTTCTTGTGAAGCTTTCTTGAACATCTTCTTGAGTGGAACTTCAATGGTTGTTTCTTTTCCAACAACATCCTCCTTTGCCTCTGAGTTCTTGACTTTGTTCATAGGCATGGTCTTCTCATCAAACACAACATCCTCACGAGTATCTTTTTAGGTTCACATGATCCCATAGCTTGTAGCCCTTCACACCGCTCTCAAATCCGATGAAAATGCATTCAAGAGACTTTGGCTTCAACTTGGATCTTTCATCACTTGGAATAAGTGCATATGCACTCGCATCCAAACACCTTAAGATTAGTATAATCAATTGACTTATTAGACCATACCTCCTCTGCACATTTGAACTCAAGATTTTTGGAAGGAGATCGGTTAACCAAATAGGCTGCATGGTTAACGGACTCCGCCCAAAATGACTCGGGCAATCCCGCATGAATCCTCATGCATCTCTCACGCTCCATGAGAGTTCTATTCATCCTCTCCGCAGCTCCATTTTGTTGGGGCGTCTTCTTCACGGTAAAGTGCCTCTTGATGCCTTCATTCCTGCAAAACTCAAGAAACTTGTTGTCTTTATATTCACCACCATTGTCACTCCTTAGGATCTTGATCTTCCTTCCGGTTAGGTTCTCTACTTCCGCCTTCCACTCCTTGAATTTGGTGAAGACCTCAGATTTCTCCTTCATGAAGTAGACCCAAACCTTCCTGGAAAAATCATCCAAGAAAGTCACGAAGTAACGAGCTCCACCCTTTGATTTAACCGGTGATGGCCCCCATACATCCGTGTGAATATAATCTAGCACCCCTGTGCTTCCTTCCTCTTTGTTTCGCTGCTTGAAAGCCACCTTAGATTGCTTTCCCATGGTACAATATTTGCAGAACTCAAGCTTGCAACTTTGAACACCTTTCAACAACTTTCGGTTGTGTAGCTCCTGCATGCCCCTCTCACTCATGTGCCCTAGCCTCAAATGCCAAAGCTGAGTTTCATCCTCCGAGTCCTTGCTTGTGGATACAGCTGCTCCACCTGTTATTGTAGTACCACACAATCTATATAGACAATTAGGTTGAATCTCTCCTTTCATAATCACAAGTGAACCTTTTGAGATTATGAGTTTCCCTCCATTTGCTTTAAATGAATAACCATTCTTATCAAGAGTTCCAAGGGAAATGAGATTCTTACGCAACTTTGGAATGTGCCTTACCATTCCAAGCGTCCTAACAGCCCCATCATGCATCTTCACCTTGATTGTACCTGTGCCTTTGACTCTACAAACCGAGCCATCCCCCATTATAACTTCACCACCTTCTTCCTTTTCATAAGTGTCAAACCACTCCTTGTTTGAGCACATATGGTATGAGCATCCGGAATCCAAAATCCAATCGGAAGAGGAACACCTTGAAGAATTAGCAAATGCATTAGTTTTAACATTGCTATTAACACATAAAAGCTCACCATCACTTTCTGTGACTTCTTCCACTGTGTTGGCTGCATTCTTCCCTTTGTTCTTCTTCTCCTTCCATATGGGGCAATTTCTTTTCCAATGCTCCTTTGACCCACATTCGAAACAACCTTCTTTTGCCTTGGATTTGGACCTTCCTCTGTTGCCTTTCTTGCCCTCTTGCTTCTTTGAACGACCTCTCTCTCCGGTCTTTGCAACTAGACCTTCGCCTTGAGAGTTCTCTCCCGAACGTTGAGCCATCATATGGTGTGTCATGATGTCTTGCACCACAGGCTCAAAATCCAGAGTGACCTTCCCGAACATAAGAGTGGTTCGAAAGTGTTTATAGGACGGAGGTAAGGATGTGAGCAACATAAGAGCCTTATCCTCCGAACTATAGTTAACTTCCATTCTCTGCAAGTCAGCAACACATCTATTGAAACTACTTAAATGTTCCATTAGATTACCTCCCTCCTCCATCTTGAGATTTAGGAGTTCTTCCTTAAGGAAGAGCTTGTTGGATAGTGACTTCCCTGCAAACATCTCTTCGAGCTTCTCCCATGTTTGCTTTGCCGTATCCTTCATCACGTTGATGAGCACCTCATCGGAGAGGTAGTTTTCGATAGCTCCTCTAGCTAACTCATCAAGTACACTCCACTCCTCATCTGTCATGCTCGTTGGCTTCCTTTCCTTTCCAACTAACACAACGTGGAGGTGTTGTTGTGTGAGGGCTGATTTCATCCTTCGTTGCCAAAGAGTGAAGTTCTCCTTCCCTGTGAAAGGCTTTAGCTCCACCTTCATGCTTGTTGCTTGTGGTTGCTTCAGCTGCTGTGAACTGCTACCACTCTCAACTTCCTTGTCACTTGCCATCTTCAACACACTAGCACTCCAAAAGAAGAACTAGCACAGCTGCAAAACACAGCTCTGATACCACTTGTTGTGAATTAGAACCAACTCACTCCCTTTTAGACCTTGTTGTTGATGGACTTTGGACAAGCTCAAGGATGAACTTGTTGCACACACACACACACACTCAGAAAATAACCAAGAACAATGAACACAAGTATTTATAGAGGTTCAGCAATTTGCCTACGTCCTCTTTGGTGATCCCCTTGAGAAATATCAATAATGAAGATGGAGTTACAGATTTGGTTTCAATGGAAACCCCCTTAGAACCCAAGCTCAATATCTGTTTTTCTCTCTCACCCCTTAGCTCACTCACTTGATACAAGATGCTCTCACTCTCTCTCTTGGCTTCCCAAATCTGAATGCAACACTTACTTCTTGCTCCAGCTCCTTTGTCTCTATAAAAGATAGAGAAAAGAAGCCACCCACATGCATCTGACCACCCTCCCCTAAAACAAGATCCATAAAACCTGGAAAGTATAAAGTGGGCTATCATAGCAACCCACTAATCTACTTAAACAATGTTTAAGGCTTTTAGGGGTGGCTTCCAACTGTCCTAGGGCTTTTAGCATCTTTGGAGTTGCATGTGAATTGGTAGGGACCAATTTGCATCTGAAGAAATGACAGAAAACGTGCTGAAAAATCTGCACAGCACGAAGCTTGCGACCGGTCGCCAGGAACTGGCGACCGGTCGCTTTTATACCGAGAGGAACGTTAAGAATCTGCCAGAAAGCGACCGGTCGCTCAAAACCTGCGACCGGTCGCTTTTATACCGTAGCTTCAACTTCAACCCAGCATGAAAACGACCGGTCGCCCAAAACCTGCGACCGGTCGCTCCCTCTGATTCTTGTAACCTTAGGTGAGCCATTTTTCCAACAACCAACGCGTAAGCAACTGCCGGAATCCTGCGACGACAACGATGGTGCGGCCTCTAACCTTAAGCTCAATGTGAAGGTGAGCACAAAAAAAGAGGAAGCAGTGAGGGAGAACCTTTTTTATCCTCAAAAGTTCAAGCTGAAAATGGAGGAGGCCCTAATGAATGTTGGAGTGAACCCGAAGGAGACAAATGTACTTGTGAGAGTACTCTATGGGCTGTTGTCTCTGGATGGGCATAAGGATGTTGCGATGAGGGTGGGAAGCTTCACCCTTGACAACATTGGATACTTCCACATTCTTTGAGTATTTTACCTAAAAACGTTACGATTTATCCAAAGAACGAGCACTACCCCGTCCATTAAATACATTCATGTGTTTGTTCGTTATTTACCAAATGAATGTTGGGATTTACCCAACAAAAGGGTTGTGTTTGTTGGTTAGATCTCAACGTTCACTGGGAAATTGGAACTTGGACTCCTCATTACAAATTGAACGAGGGTAAAAACATTCGTTGGGTAAAGGAGGGCGTTTGTTGGATAATTCCTACAAATGTTCGGTAAACCCCAATAAGATTGAATTTTACCCAACAAACAAACACTACCAAACAAACGAGCAGTTCATGGTTTAGGGTTTACCTAACGAACAAGGACTACTCCCACGCTCTTTGGGCATTTGACCCAACAAATGCTTAGTTTTAACTAATAAATTTGCTCTACCTCATTCGTTGGGCAAATCAGTAGGTTTGTTGCATAATGGCACTTTGACCCCTCATTTCCCATCGAACGAGGGTACCATCATTCACTGCGGAAAATAGGGCGTTCGTTGGGTATTTTATTCAACAAACGCATATTTTTATACAATAAATGAGCACTACCAGGTTCGTTGGGTAAATTACCGAACTTACAAGCACTTCTACATTTGTTGGGTAAATCTTACCGTTCATTCAATCTTGGGCACTTGAACTTTTCATTATCCACCGAAAGATGGTCCCAACGTTTGTTGGATAAAGAAGGGCGTTCATTGGGTAATTCCCATGTTCGTTGGATATTTTACCCAACTAACGTTGAGTTTTACCCAACGAATGAGCACTACTCCGTTTGTTGGATAAATTTGCGCATTTCTTTGACAATTATCCCCGTTGAGTTTTACCCAATTGGTGGCCCTAACTCTTCTAGTTGTCCCCTTACAACCTCTTATCGAGTTTCTTAGCCAGAGATGTATCGAATTTCTTTCTGGTTTGCAAATACCTTTTGGAGAAATTTGAAGAGCTTTTTGGGGAGATTTGACCTGTTTGCGTTACAGGTGAGGAAAATTCGCATGTTTGCTTAGCCACTATATTCTATAGTATTTCTAAACACATAATCATATTACTTAGTGTTATTTTTCGAGTATAATTTCATAAAATGTTGACCAAGAAAAATAAAAAATATAATTTTATTTATTTATTTATTTGGTACTTAAAAATAAATAAATTTAGTTGATGAATATGTGTTTGTTTTATTATATAATTGGAATACTTTGAAAACATATCCTCCAATATCTCTTTATGTTGTTGTGTAAGGTTTAAAATATATGTGTATTATTTAGATACTTAGTTTTTTTAAAAAAAAATTATGTACACAATAATATAAGTTTTTTTTTTCTTTTTTGCTCGATAGATTGCACATGTACAATCAAACCCCAGATAGTCAATTTAGGTGGTAGTGTATGTTGGTTAGGTTTATATAAACAATACTTAATTGACTTAAATAGTCCTGTCACAGAGAGAAATAAGCTATCTTTCCCATAAAGTTTAGGAATACTATTCTGTAAAGGAGTGTATTTGTGTGTATAAATAGACTTGTTCGGCAGCGTTATTTATAAAAACACTCGAATTGAAATTAAACTTAGCTAAGAAATTTAGTGGCTTCTTCTATTTAATTAAACCCTTAGATTTGTTAGAGCCCCAACCTACTATTACACCGAACAATCCTCCAGAAACTGCACATTTAGAATTATTTGTGAAGTGATTTCAAAGGTGTAGTTATGAGACAAAGAGACATGTTACTTTGAACTTACAAGAGATTATGAATCCCAAATCTACCACGCTTACCCCCAAGTGAAGATTAAAACCAAACTTCTTCCAAAAGCTGACACATCTATTGGATGTTTGCCTTCTGCTTTTGAGGTTGTCTTATCTAGTCAAGATAGTGCACCACTCGACTAACAATGTTGTTACAAGACTGCCATGCACGAAGCAAAAGACTAGATGGTTTCAAATAGTAAGTCACAACCATTGACGTCTGTGGAGCCAAGAAAATCATCTCCCAATGAACTAGTATGCAATACCTTTCACCTTACATATATATGATGAAGATGATTGTGTTAATGTAACTTGTGTCCTTTATTTTACAAGTTGTTCCCAATAGTCAGTCACAACCATTGTCGTCTAATATTAAATTTGTATATGGCGACGACAGCGATGACGAAACCAGAGAGATTGAGAGAAGTGAGAGAGTATCTTGAGTAATGACGAAACCAAAGCGTAAGCCACTGCCGGGTCGGCGACGAAAGCGATGGATCGGCCTCCGATCCGCACTTGAGGTTGGAGCTTGCTCTGTCAACATCCCAGATGATGGGGAAACCTTTGGAGCCCAATGTGGAATCCAATGACAATGCCTCGAACCTTAAGCTCAAGGAGAAGGGGAAGAAGATGATGGAACCTGTGGAATCCAATGCCTCGAACCTTAAGCTTAAAGTGAAGGTGATTACAGAAAAAGAGGAAGCGATGGGGGAAGAACCTGTCTGATCCTCAAAAGTTCAAGCTGAAAGTGGAAGATGCCCTAATGAATGCTGGAGTGAACCCAAATGAGACAAATGTGCTTGTGAAAGTACTCTACGAGGGTACTCTATGGGATGTTGTCTCTAGATGGGCAAAAGGATGTTGCAGAGACATTGTGCTGGGATGAGAGTGGGAAGAGCTTCACCCTGGACAACATTTTAGTCGAACCCTTCTATGACAGGCTTCATCATGGGGGTTACATACATGGGACATTTAAGACTTTGCACCACCGGATGACAGACTTGGGGTTTGGGTGGACGCAAGTTTCGAAATACAAGAGACAGTACATGCACAAGTTTTTCATCAAGGAAGAGACTGATGGCTTGATGAAAATAAAAGAACGTGCCGAGAAAGTGAACCCTGGCCCAAACGTGGTTTCAATGGATGAGAAGTTAGATATGATGGAAATTGGTCTGAAGGAAGAGTTAAATGCAATCGAGGGAAGAATGATCGACAAGATAGACAAGATAGAGGGCAATATATTGGATGTCTTGAAGATTGTACCAACAGAAAAAGATTAAAAGGCTATTGGGTCAACGCCACAAGCTTGCTATTTTCTAACTCAATTTGTATTTAGCCATATATTTGAAAATCCTCCTCACACTAATGTAATATTTGGAGGAGTTATCACGAAAGGCTACTATATTGATTAAAAATCACTTCGTGGAACAGCTTCAAATGTGCCATCATCCTGTCATGATTGCAAACATAGTGTGAATTCACTTCACAACATAGTTATCTTGAGGAAAAAAATAAAAAATAAAATTGTGTACTACCGTTTATATCGTAATTTGAGCTTATGTAATTGTAATATGCAGAGTTTAACAAGTGGTTTAACACCACTTGTAGATGACTCTTGCTTAACACTAGAGTTTAACAAGTGGTTTCCTAAACATATGTTGATACATATTAGAGGGGCACAAGATGTTAAGAATGATGGTAACTGTGGTTTTAGAGTCATTGGATCATTGATGGGGTTTGGTGACAATGCTTGATGCAAAGTACATAGAGACTTGTTGAAGGAGTTAAGGAAAAACTCTGCCATATATGAGTTAATATTAAATGGTAAAGAATGGGTACAACATATTGAGTACATGTTGGACTATTTTGAGGACTTCCCACTTCAAGATAGGTGGATGACTATATCAGGTATGGGACACCTCATTGCATCTTGTTATAATGTAATCCTCTTTTTTTGGTCGATGTTATAATGTAATCCTCTTGACTTGGGGAGTGCATTAGTCACTTACATTTTTGCCATATGAGAGTACTACATTGGATTCGATATATCGTCGTAAGATTTCTATTGAATTTGTTAACCACAACGACCAAGAATTATTGAATTATTTCTTTTTATAAGGTAAAACAATTATGATGTTGATGCATATATATATGTTTGCTTACTATTCTTTTCACATAACTAGATTACTTAAAGTTCTTTGATTTTACAATGTTATTTGGAAGGTCAACACCCTATACCACCAGTTGATGAGTGATCGGTGCATAATTACATATCATTTTGTACCCTTCTAACTTATGATTTGGTTATGTTTTTGAGTTAAACTTGTGCTTTTAATCTATTTTGTGTTTGTTTCAGTGTAATAAGCTTGGGACTCACTTAATGCATTTTGGAGTGAAGTTAGCTCAAAACGGTGTCTGCAGATCAGTCAACTTCACGGATTGGACTGTACTTGCTCAAGAAGAACCAGATAATGAACCATACATCATTGGAAAGATACGGAAGTCTAGTTTCTGTATCATTTTACGGTTCATGATTCCGAGTCTTCTAGATGAAGTTATGCAAGTTTGGGCAACTTAAGGTCAAATTCGGCAGCATCTGCGTTACTGGGCCAAAAATGACTTTTGAAGGCCTTCCCGATTTTTCCTTGAGTTGGGCTGCATATGCTTGGAAAGATAAGACAAAGAGCTTCAAGATCCATATTTTTCCAGATTTGTTAGAGTGAAGGAGCAAGCCCAAATCGAGCCCACAAGCTGACTGCAATGCATTGTCATGCATGAGCTAATCATTTTAGTGGTGAATTGAGTGGTGTAAGTTGGTGAAGTGAGTGTGGTTATTAAATTCAATTGTATAATCAGATTTATACTTCCCCTAGGCCTATAAATAGTGAGTTCTCCAAGCATGTAAACACACCCCAAGGGGGGGAGCTCTCAAACATCTCTCTAGAGCTCCTCTCCCTTCTCTCCCTCAAATTCTCTTAGTTTTCTTTTAGTTCTCAATTGTTTCCTTTAAGTTTTTCTTAGTTGTAATTTATTTTCCATTGTAATGTAATTTCTTTTCTTAAGTTTTCAAGTTTAATTAGTTTTCAAGTTTCAATTATAGTTCTTGTTCTTATTCATTATGCTTATAAGTTAATATGCTTGTTTGAATGATTGATCACCATTAAAACTTGTATGTTAGCTATCTTGGTTTGAATTAAGAGTAGACACCATGCATTAATTCAAATTGAACTATGAATAGGAAGAGTATGTATGGACATTCGACAATAGGGATTAGATACATACTTGGTTGTTTAAAACATTCTTCTATGCTTAATGGATTTCTAATGCTTAATTTAGGTTCGACAACAAGGATCTAATTAGGGAATTAGAAATACAAGGTTAGGACCAGACACCATGGCTTAATCATACTTTAGCTAGAATCAATCTAAGAATATGAATTGAACTTGGTAACTAATTTGCTTGAGTTAATTTCTTTTCTTTCTTTCTTATTTTATTTATTTTCTTTTAATTTCTGTTTTGTGCAGGGAATCAAATTGAATCAATCTATCATCAATCCTCGTGGGATCGACCTCGTACTTACACAAGCTATACTATCCAATGGCCCGTGCACTTGCGAGTTAACAAAATTTTGGCGCCGTTGCCGGGGATTGACGGCATAGTTTGGTTCTATTTTCTTTCCCTACTTGTTTTACTTTCCTTTTTCCTTTTCAATTCAGTTTTTATTCCTAATTATTTGAATTCTGTTTCAAGTTTTCTGTATTTGTTTTAGCAATATAAGATAGCTCAATAAAAAGAGAGAGAAGGAAACTTCAATCATAAGGATAAAAAGTATGGAGTAGTGGGAGGAGTAGCTACCTCCAAATGCATCCATGCTCGACCTAATCGCTTCAAGGGGGAGTATCCAATCCTTTCTCTTTTACTTGTATTGTTTTTATTTTAGTAATTTTAATTTTCTGTTTCTTTTTTTTTTTTAATTAAAAAAAATTAAAAAGATTTTTCATATGAGCTAACTTTTGGTAACTCCAGTAAGCAACCTTCGTCTATGCAGTGTCTAGGAGTTCTTTAGGCGACACCTTCGGTGTCTAAGAAGTTTGGGTTTTAAGCGGGACCATTGTGACCCCTCCAACCTTCCCTAACCCCCGTCGTGTTTTCGAGGCCCTTAACTCGGTCATCCTTGAGTTGCTTGTATAATTGTGTGTTCTTAAAATAATTTTTTTTTACAATAATGGTTTAGTTTAAATAAAAATTTAAGTTTGGGTATTGTATTCATGCTTAAATAATAATTACAAAAAAAATATATATAAAAAAAATTGCAATTTGGAACTTCTTTGTTTTCTTTTCTGTTTAGTTGTTTTATAGTCTTTGATTTTTTATTATTTTAATTTTTATGTGGTGTGGTTAGTTAGTTTGTTTCTGTGTGTTAAAAATTTTTTTAAAAAAATTTACTCTAAATAAAGCTGCATCACTAAAAACTTTAAAAAAACAAAAAAAATTAAAAAAACAAAAAAACAAAAAAATGCATAAAATACAAATAAATAAAACATCTTCTTCTTCTTCTTCTTCTTCTTCTTCTTCTTCATCTTCTTCTTCCTCTTCATCGTCATCAAAGATCGCATCATCATGGCACGCTCCTGATTCCAAAATTGGAAACTTTAGTTTAGCCTTCTCGACGTCGTCTTTTGGGTCTTCACGCACACCTCTTGGGGCCCATCACTTGAGCTCCCAAATATCGCACTTATGGCTGCACTCTTGGCTTGAGCACCACTTGTCTCGTGCTCTGGCTGCTTGCGCTACCCGGTCGCCCAATAGACTCCAAACGTGCGCATGTCTTTGGCGTACAAATCTACCATCGATGATAGCCGCTTATTCTCCGCCCGCAAACCTTCTAGCCGACGTCGATTAAACTCCACCATCCTTGTCCTCTCCTTTTTCAAGTCCCTTATAATGCCTTGACAATCCTCAACCACATTCTCGCGATGCCGCCAACCGAGCCTTTACTAGCTCCAACTCACGGGATTTTGCAATTAGGCGATAACCCACAGTTGCGATAGTGGTCGTGTTTTGTGCGGCCGTGCCATGGCATCACCGACGATTCGATTGTCACACTTTGCGCCGAGCACTCGTGCATCTCCTGGGAGTCACTAAACTCCTTGCGACTCCAAGGGCAACTTCGTTGTCCATGAGTATTGTGTCATTCATCATCACGGGCCCTCTTGTTGAGCCAAAATAGGGCATCCACGTTGGTGCCGCTCCTTGACTCGACGTCTGAATTGGTTGAGCTAGGTTAAGATCGAGCGAAAATGGGAAAGGAGACGACATTTTCTTTCTCGCTTTCTTTTTCTTTTTCTCTCTTCTCTCTTCTTTTTTTCTTTTCTTTTCTCTCTTCTTCTTTCCTTTCTCTCTTCCGTGTGGCTGTAATTTTTGTTTTTCTCCTTAGTTTCCTTTTATAGACTTCAAACCCTAGCACCACTCGAGCTCCACAGCCTTCCGGCTTTCCCCGTCCCCAAAAATAATTTGTCGCGGCGTAACCTTTCTCGAACGAACGCGTTCAACAAAGTCGCCACGACTTTTCATGCCCCGTAATTTTCGCGCTTGAGCTCGCGGCGCCTATGTGTCGACACGTGGCTATTTGCTTCGTTGTTCGAGACGACATACGGACCCTCGTTTCAGAATCCACCAATTCACGTTTCAAAAAATAAATAAATAAAAGAAAGAAAAATTTAAAATTTAAAATGAAAAATAATAATAATAACAAAAAAAAAAATTAAACGTGTGGGCTTCGAATTCATTGTGGGTCGGGTTTCACCGTGGTTTGGGTTTCAAAATTGTGGGCTTTGGGCTTCAAATTTTTGGGTTTCATTATGTAAGTCGGTGTGTTTAGGGCTTATTGTTTCGTTTTATTTTATTTTATTTTATTTTATTTTATTTTTTTATTTGTTTGGTTGTTTTGCATTTTTTTTTAATTTTTTTTTTGTATTTTAATTATTGTATTTTGTGATATTTATTTGCTTTAATACCTTTCATTTTTTTGTTATGACATTGCTTGTGCCTAATTTTTAAACATTGAGGACAATGTTCATTTATAAGTTTGGGGGTATTAGAGTTTAGCAAGAAAATTTGGTTTTTCTTAAAATAAAATTTTAAAAAAAAAATTTGTTTTTTTTGGTTTTATTTTAGTCTTGCTTTGTTTTTATTTTGAGTCACTTTCCGAACACATATGATGAGATTGTGATAAATGTTTGCATGACTTAAATAAAAATTGGATTTCTTTTTATTTCAAAAAAAAAAATTTAAAAAAATTTAAAACTTTTGGCATCGTTCTAGCATGATATGTTCGAAACCCTCTTTACACTTGCCATTTGTTTCATAATTTTCCAATTAAAGGATTTGCATGATCCAAAGAATTGTATCAAGCATAAATTAAACTTGTATAACCATATAATGTGAGCTTTTGAGCCTTGTGCTTCATTTCATGAGTGTTATACACATACTCTTATTTTCTTGTCATCTAAGTTGTTGTTTGATCTCATTATTCATTGATTTGGTTGAACACTTAAAAGTCATTCATTCATATTCAATTTAATTACATGACATTTAAGAAATGATATTAAGGCCTTCTTTGGATCGTTTGTGCCTTTCAAGCTAACCTCATGCATGCTTAAGCATGATTTTTCCATTGTTAACCATTTTGAGCCTACATGTAAACCTTTTCTTTCATTTAACCAATTATATTTCCTCGCCTTAGCCTGAAAAACAAGTATTTACCTTTTCTAATGAACTCATGAGCTTTAATTATGATGTGTTTTTCATACTAAGTTTGGGAAGGGGTATTATATATTGAAAATAAAAAAATAAAAATCACCCAATTGGTGGAAGAAAAGAGAATGTTGTGATTGTGGTTGATTGAAAATTCATTTTTGGGTTTCTTTATTGGCCTCAAAATAAATTGGTTGTTGTTCAATTAAAAGAAAGGAGTGTGAATTCTTATAAATGGAGGTATAAGGAGTTTTCAAAAAAAAAAAAAAAAAAAATCCTCATTGTGATGATTCAAGTCTTGGAAACAATTGTTTTATGCTCTTACATTATGAGTTCTTTGGACTTTGTGTTATCCATACCTTTCATTTCTCACTCACCTTACACCCTTAGCCCCATTACAACCTATGATAAAGACCTAAATTGATCTTAAATGTCATGTGATTGAATTGCATCCATTTTCCTACTTTTAAGTGTTTAGCATCCTTCTTGAGATCATATAATGCAAGTTCTTCATCTTTCTATTGTGAGTTAATTCCCTTATGGTTTAACTCTAATCTCATATTTATAACTGAGTGATGCATTGTAGCCCTCTTCTGAGTGATTCATTTGTGAGAGGACAACTTTGGTGAGATTTGAAGTTGAATTTGTGCTTTGTATGATTTTTGAAATTGTGTGAAAACTAAGATTGGAGAATTTGTTGCATTTGGCTATCACACTACTACACTTTGAGCATGTTATGTTTTGAACTTTGCCACATTGTGAATAATGTCTAAAAAAGAGTTTTTATTGTTAAAACTTTTGAGTCATGTGCATGAGTCATTTCTCTTCAGAAAATGTTCGGAAATATTGTTTTGTATTTGCTTTTGTATTTGTTTTTGTTTTGTTTTTGTTTTCTAACTACTTTGTTTTGTAGAGTCAAGAAAACGTTTGTGGGTATCGATTCTGTTAAACCCTCAGGAGACACAACTCCTCCTACTAGGGATGCCTAGAGGTTTAAAGGCTTGTTGCATATGCTCAATGCAATCGAGTTACCTGCGAAAGTGGTCTAATAAATTTATTTACTTATTTTGTTTTTATTTTTTTGTTTTCCTTTTGTTTTGCTCGAGGACTAGCAAAATCTAGGTTTGGGGTATTTGATCGGTGCATAATTACATATCATTTTGTACCCTTCTAACTTATGATTTGGTTATGTTTTTGAGTTAAACTTGTGCTTTTAATCTATTTTGTGTTTGTTTCAGTGTAATAAGCTTGGGACTCACTTAATGCATTTTGGAGTGAAGTTAGCTCAAACGGTGTCTGCAGATCAGTCAACTTCACGGATTGGACTGTACTTGCTCAAGAAGAACCAGATAATGAACCATACATCATTGGAAAGATACGGAAGTCTAGTTTCTGTATCATTTTACGGTTCATGATTCCGAGTCTTCTAGATGAAGTTATGCAAGTTTGGGCAACTTAAGGTCAAATTCGGCAGCATCTGCGTTACTGGGCCAAAAATGACTTTTGAAGGCCTTCCCGATTTTTCCTTGAGTTGGGCTGCATATGCTTGGAAAGATAAGACAAAGAGCTTCAAGATCCATATTTTTCCAGATTTGTTAGAGTGAAGGAGCAAGCCCAAATCGAGCCCACAAGCTGACTGCAATGCATTGTCATGCATGAGCTAATCATTTTAGTGGTGAATTGAGTGGTGTAAGTTGGTGAAGTGAGTGTGGTTATTAAATTCAATTGTATAATCAGATTTATACTTCCCCTAGGCCTATAAATAGTGAGTTCTCCAAGCATGTAAACACACCCCAAGGGGGGGAGCTCTCAAACATCTCTCTAGAGCTCCTCTCCCTTCTCTCCCTCAAATTCTCTTAGTTTTCTTTTAGTTCTCAATTGTTTCCTTTAAGTTTTTCTTAGTTGTAATTTATTTTCCATTGTAATGTAATTTCTTTTCTTAAGTTTTCAAGTTTAATTAGTTTTCAAGTTTCAATTATAGTTCTTGTTCTTATTCATTATGCTTATAAGTTAATATGCTTGTTTGAATGATTGATCACCATTAAAACTTGTATGTTAGCTATCTTGGTTTGAATTAAGAGTAGACACCATGCATTAATTCAAATTGAACTATGAATAGGAAGAGTATGTATGGACATTCGACAATAGGGATTAGATACATGCTTGGTTGTTTAAAACATTCTTCTATGCTTAATGGATTTCTAATGCTTAATTTAGGTTCGACAACAAGGATCTAATTAGGGAATTAGAAATACAAGGTTAGGACCAGACACCATGGCTTAATCATACTTTAGCTAGAATCAATCTAAGAATATGAATTGAACTTGGTAACTAATTTGCTTGAGTTAATTTCTTTTCTTTCTTTCTTATTTTATTTATTTTCTTTTAATTTCTGTTTTGTGCAGGGAATCAAATTGAATCAATCTATCATCAATCCTCGTGGGATCGACCTCGTACTTACACAAGCTATACTATCCAATGGCCCGTGCACTTGCGAGTTAACAATGAGCATTGGTTGAGATGTGAAACCATAACTGCATCAAATTGGCTTACGCCATATAAGGATTGTATACGTCAGTTTAGATATGAAGTTGGTGTAGTCCCTTATGATAATGACCCTATATTTTTTGATTGGTTTTGTGAGGCATCATATTGGTGACATTAATTATTATTTTCATTTTGATTATACCATTAGTAATTCTTGTTCTGTAAAAGAAGTGTGGGACACTTGCATTTTACCCATAAAAAGAAAAGGAACCCATAAAACTTTCATAAGATAATAGAACAAATTTGGAGAGCAACAACTTCAATCCAAAAATAAGAAATAAATAAAGAAAATCACAAGAATTTACAAGAATCATGCTTTGAATTGAACGAGCTAGCAAATCTACTCTCACAACAACTTATGAAATTAAAGATTTTGATGCAAACCCAAAATCTGAAAAGATGGCACAATTCATGTAAAAAGAGAAGACTGGTTTAGGATTGGTATTAGGATGTTGTGTCATAGAGTGTATTATGGTATACTAATGATATTTTTGGTATTTAAATATGGTGTACTTAATTAATTTCACATTTTGATTTAAATATTAGGGTGTACTAAGATTATATGGTGTACTCAATTAATTTTAGAGTTCGTTTAACAAAACTCTTACATTTACCACATGTCATCCATATGTTTCTAAATCCAAATAATATAACTGAGAGAATTATGTTCAATTAATACTCTATTGTACTTTGACAAACAAGACAACATCTCTTGCTGTTTTCCCATAAATTTTAACAAAAATTAGGTATTAGTGATAAAAAAAAATCAATAGTGTATTTTAGTTTTGGGCTTGGTAAATGGGTTTTGAAATTTCTTTGTACTAGGTCAATGAGGTGGCCCAAATTGGATGGGCCTATTTAAGTTTAAAGAGAAAAAAAAACTATTTTGGCCCCTTTTAGTTTAAGGGCGCACTACCAGCATTGCCACTGGATTATCGTCGGACCACCACCAGCTGCCACATAGACCACCGCAGGCCTCCACACTGACCACCGGAAGCAGCCACCGCCCATGGTCGACCACTGGAAGCCACCGCAGGTGTTCCACCCACCACCGTTGCCGTTTGTCCAACGGCAGGATCACTGTAATGGGACACCATGGTAGATCACATTCAATTACATTAATTAAAAAATAAGTGTCACGCCATTTACAGGTTTTGAACCTTTGACTTCCAATTTAAACTACGTGTCTCTATACCAACCAAGCTAAGCCACAATTGATGCTGACTCTTTCTATATTATTTGTAGATAATCTTAAATATCAAATAAAAGTTTTTTTTTACTACCACAAATTATCATTTTCTCTTATGAAATTAGAAAATAGTTGTTCACTAATTATCAATTTTCTTATTAAAGTAAAAAAAAAAAAGTTGAACCACACTATATTATTATTTAAACTAAAATTACAAATATTGTTTTACTTAAATTATTAGAGATTTTCATATTAATATTGGATTTTCTTTGGATAGTATTAGTGTCACTTTCACCATGTCCAGTTTCAAATTTATTTCTGCTTTCATAAATTGTTCAACCTCAAAGCAATAACACAAGAAAATAGAAGAAAAAACAAAAAGGCCACGGAAAAGATAGTCTGAAAATCGGAAAATCTCCATGGAAGAGATGGTAATGACCCCTTCGAGATGTTAGTTCTGGGTTCCAAGATTTGACCTTTTCCAATGTTCTTTCACATGTGGGAAATAAAGTAACCCAATATAACCAACCAGTTTTCCAGTTGTTTTAGGAGATTTTATATTTTTGTCTTCACAACTTATTCTGGACAATTAGATCAAATCATTTAAATCTAGCCGTTGAAAAAGTGGATGTACCGATACAATGGCTGCAAAGCAGAATTTTCGATATAGAGGTGTTGGCAAAACAAGTATGCGGAACCAAATGCTGAACAAAATTTTCTGGAAGAAACAGAAATGCTTACAGAGACCAAAAATCCAGTTGCCTGTGACTTGATGCCTCATAAAACAAGAGCTACTTTATCTCTACATAGTTTCAGAAACCTGTTTGTCCAAAAATGCCTTGGCTAGATTACTGAAACTGACACTCACTTCTTCAGCTGCAGCATATCTCTCCATGACATCAACCACCTCTGGCTTCATAATCTCCTCCTTGTTAGATGCGTTGCATAGATAATAAAGTGATCCAATTGCATAATTCACCTAACAATCAATTAGCTTGTCAAATATTCTATATCGTCGTTAAAACATAAATCGGTTTTCATTACAAAGCATCAAGAATCATGTTGATCAATCAAAATGTTAGTGGTGTATAAATAGTTTGAAATGCACACATTATTTTAAACTAGGTATATCGGCTCAGTTCAGAATTCCTCCTCTTTTATAAGACTTGATCAGGTCCAACTTTTGAATCCACATCCCCAGGAAACAATTAGGAAAACTAATGAGAATTATGAGGCAGTAAAACACACATGAACTACTCCTTCAACCAAAAAAGAAAAGGAACAAACACGGCATGTGCACACCGACACAAACAAGTTCCTACTTACAGTGTTTCTAACTGGGCTTGATAAACATTGAATAACAAGAGGGATCCCACCACACTGAGTGATAATTGCGGCATTTGCCGGATCTGCAACTTAAAACATTAAAGTTAAAACTTAAAATAAATACACAACTCACACACTAGTGCTAGCTCCTTACTAGATGGTGTCTTTAGAAACTAGGAGTAGCAGAGTCAGTATAAGGATTAAATAGGTAGACTTACCGGCGCAGCAATTGCAGATCCCTCCTACACCAAATTCCACCAGCTTCTCATTCGGTTCTGTTATGCAGTCCACAAAAAGTTCCAACACGTTGAGCTGTTTGTAATCTTAAAATGCTTATCAGGCCCAAATGGTCATGGAACTTTTATAGCAAAATAGAAAACTGAATATCAAAATACATTTTTTACCTGCCGCAAGAAGGTATAGTTGTAAGGATCATAAGCAAAGTTGGCCAAATTAGCAACAATTTTCTCTTTTGTCTCTGTACAGAAAGAAAGCAACAAATAACTAATCAAATGACCTTGAGATGAATCAGTTGTCATTGACTCATTGGAGGAATTCTAAAACCGGATACCCTTGTTAAAATTACTGACACTCCGTGGAAACAAAGACAAATAATAATCAAAATCACCACACATTATAAGCATATAATCTGAAGCAAGCAACAAATCATGTCTAGTCCATACTTTCCTTTCCTAAGTGCAAATGATGCGCACGAAAGACGAAAGACGAAAGACGACGCTTATGAACAAAATCACAACAAATTTTTCACTGCTAAGGTTGAAACTAGTGCTGCAAGTGCTAGGTTATCACTTGTAATCATGAAAATGCACAAATATAAGAAAGGGTCTAGGCACCAACATGAGCAATGAATCCAAACTGCAGAGAGATAGAGAGATATAAAATGCAATGAAAAAGGTTGAAAGTATAGGCAAAGGGCAAGGCCATACCTTCATCATCGGTTGTATTCTGAAATTGAGAAACCAATTCCTGGAACAAAAGGGAAGTACATAGGCAGGCCTTAGCTGAATAATAATAATTTTTCAGTTAACAAAAAGGGAGATAGATTTTCATGGTGCAGGGCCAGTTACCTGAAGGTATTGCAGCCTTGGAGTTCCAGATCTTCCAGTTCGCTCTTCTTGCCTCCGTTCATTCGTAAACATTATATGCCTCCGAGCGCGAGGAAGAAGAAGAGAGCAGAGCACGCGTGTTTTTCTTTTTTCCTGCGATTTCTAAAAGAGTAAGAAAAACGTTAAACAAATACGACGTCGGTTTGGCTAGGTCGGTAAAAAACCAAAATAAAGACGGGCGCTGCCTTTGCCGCGTTTCAGTGAGGAATTTTGTCGAGCAGTTGGTGGACACTCTTTCCCAGCCACACCGAAACCTCTGGGGGTCAACAATCTCGCCTCCTCCTATGGAGTTTTCCGGCCTTACGGGGTCCAAGTGACCACCTTTGCCCCAACGCTCCTGCTGAGTGGTTCCTTCCACTCGCAAGGCGTCGTTTTGAGACCGCTCAAGCTCAGGTCTGTTTTGTGATTCATATACATTTGAATTCCTGCAATTTTTTGCCTATTTGGTTGTATTTGGATTTTCAGCTCTCTGTCTGTGTATATATGTAGCTCTACCTCTAATAGTTCCATTGTTTCGAGCATGCCTTATTATAGTTCTGAGTTGGCTCAAGGAACTTGGTAGAGTTACTTATTAGGGTGGTCATTGATTCTTTGCAATCTTTGTATGACCGAAGCAAGACATGATTTCCAAACATGAGTAGAATTTGCATAATTCATTGCCAGTTGGGATTAATTCTTTTGATGTTATGATGCTGATTCTGCTGAAGCAGTAAAATGAAAATAACAAAGGATTAAATATAGTCCACAAGAACCACAACCTTGCAAAGCCTCAACAGCCAGCACTGGCACGGCTGCGTGGTTTGGGAAAGTGAGGAGAAATAACAAAGAATGATAATTAACTAGTTAGGCTACTGCATAAGAAAATTATTTCAACCTTCTCAACTACTTCATCATGCTTTAGTTTTAATTTAATTTGTACAATCTCTTTTATTGCAGTACGACACGTAGTGAATTGAGATGATACCAATAATTACAGCATTAGCCATAGATTTCACATAATCCCCACTGCTAATCATATATTCTCTTTCTCTGAGTTGATTGTATTCTGAAGTTCCAACTAAAATCAACATTTTATGTAAAAATTAAGAAAGAAAGAAAAAAAGATTGATAATGAGTAGCATTGGAATAGAGAAGATTCTTGTATATAGAACTGCAAAGCCAAACAATAATTGAACCCATTAGACCCTCAAAAACTTCTGAATCCAACACACTTCATTACAAGTAGAATTATAATGTGATATACATGCCCTTGATCAAGAAATAGTATCTCTGCCTTTTCATCTATACTCAAATCCTGAACTCGAAGTCCTAAATACGGTATAGCTGCTGTCTCTACCAATCCTGTCAAAACAACACTGTCTGGGAAAAAAAATTAATCTTATTCTTCTGAATTGTGAAATATCATCCAGTATCAAACATAATTATACAAGCATTGGCAGACTAAATACTAAGAACCCACCTGAGTCCACAAGCAAGTGATGTTAAGGACACTGTTTGCCATTCCCAGGGCACCTCCCATCGCTTCAAAATCTGCCTCTCCGTTCCATTTTCCTGCTAATTTCACCCAAAAAATGTTTACTTTTAACCTTTGTTATCAGAGTCGTTCTGTTTGAGTCAACTGAAAGCTAGTTGGAGCTGAAAATTGATAACCTTTTCTTGTAAATCGTCTTTGGGCTTTCCTCCGCCATAGAAAACGCAAATGTAAGGCGACCTTCTGACACTTCTGAGCCTTGAAAGCTGAGTTGATTGACGTGGAGAAAACTTGGCATTGAAGGTTCTGTTGGCATTGAGAAAAAGAGCATGGCTTTAGTTTTTGGAGGAACTTAGCTTGGGTGAGTCTGAGTAACTTGAAAAGGAAGATTGAGCTAGAGATGTGAATAGCGCGTAAACCATTTCTGGTTTTAGTAATGTATTTGAATTTTATTTCTGAAACTTGGGTGCTTAATTCTTAATGAATTATCCAAATTATTTGTAATAACCGTAATGAAAAAGTCAGAAATAGTTATAAGTGGTCGTCCTAAACTCCTAATTCCTTTTGAGGGCCCCTTGTTTGTGTAGAACTGGTACCAACATTGTCATTTGTTACTGTGCATTGTCTATATCTTTCACCCAATGAGTCAGTGGCTTTTTCCGTTCAGTGAATGTTTGTATTGCTATGGTGGGTCTGGCTTTAATCTAACATGTGATGTTTTTCTTCATTTTGTTATGTGGGAAACTTGCAGGATGGGCAATATCTCCGACCTTCTGACCCTGCTTATGAGCAAGTACTGGATTCCTTAGCTTTGGTAGCTCGACAGACACGCATACCTCTTTTAGAAGCTCTTCTAAGATGGAGAGAAAGGTGGGTTTCCCCCTTTTCCACAGATATGTGGGAGGCATTGTTGTTGATCTGAGTTATTCATTGTTTTCTGTCTAACCATCTCATTTTGTAACTGGGAATCTTTTTGTTGCAGTGAATCCCCAAAAGGTGCAAATGAGGCATCTACATTCCAAAGAAAGGTTTGTATGGAGATTAGTTTGTCAAAAGCTTGTTTCTTTGACCAGATGCGTTTGTTCTTTATTGTATATGGTGGAGGTCAAGAAAATTCGGCCTCTAACATCAATGCAGTTCATAGCGCTTTATTGCATAGTATAGCATCTAAAAATATTGAGTTTATGAGTTTTTCATTATTTCCAATGTATGTCAATATATATATTTATATTATATATTTGTATTTGTGATTGGGGAGTCTGCTTCATTAGTTATAACTTTCATACTATGTTTACTGAAGCTCAGCTTGTGGTGGAGTGCATTTTATGTTCAGCATGTATTTGCTTTGTCGAGTGCTGTCCACAAGAAGGACTTACAGGTTAGTTTATTGCGTTGGTATTTTATTTTACCTTGAGGCTTGTGAAGTTGTGCTATTCAATGAAATAAATAAAAAACTTTGTTCTTACTGCAGAGAAACTTTGGTCTGGGCTTGAAATGTCTTTACCAACAAACACAACAACCCATTTACTCATTCTCTACTCTCGCACACAACCAAACAACACCCACCAAGAATTTCAAAACATTCTCCCACATTTTCCAGCAATGCTCCCATGGCAGAGCTCTGAATCCAGGAAAACAAGCCCATGCTCGCATGATAGTTTCTGGGTTTGAGCCCACTGTCTTTGTTACAAATTGTTTGATCCAATTGTATGTCAAGTGTGGTGTTTTGGAATATGCAAGTAAGGTGTTTGATGGAATGCCGCAGTGGGACACGGTCTCATGGAACACCATGATTTTTGGGTACGCTGAGAGTGGAAACATGGGGTTTGCGCAGTCTTGTTTAGATGTTATGCCTGAGAGAGATGTGGTCTCTTGGAATTCTTTGATTTCAGGGTACTTGCGGAATGGTGACTATCATAACTTCATAAGTCTATTGAAGTTTATGTGAAAATGGGGAATGTGGGTGTGGAATTCGACTGTACTACTACTGCTATTGTTCTGAAAGCATGTTCTGTTATGGAAGAGATTGGTTTGGGGATTCAAATTCATGGTGTTTCAGTCAAGATGGGTTTTAACATTGATGTGGTCACTGGAAGTGCTTTAGTAGATATGTATGGGAAGTGTAAAGAACTGGATAGTTCACTTCGGGTTTTCCATGAATTGCCTAAAAAGAATTGGGTTTCTTGGAGCGCTGTGATTGCAGTTTCTGTTCAGAATGACCAGTTTGTCAAGGGTATAGAACTGTTTAAGGAGATGCAGACAGCAGGAGTCGGGGTAAGCCAATCTATCTATTATCTATGCTAGTGTCTTCAGGTCCTGTGCAGGATTATCTGCATATAGATTAGGCACTCAGTTTCATGTACATGCTATGAAGTCAGACTTGATATGATGTGATAGTTGGAACTGCCACATTGGACATGTATGCAAAATGTGGCAGTATGTCTGATGCTAGAAAGATATTCAACTTGATGCCAAATCGTAGTTTGCAGTCATATAATGCAATTATTGTTGGCTATGCTCGAAGCGAGCATGGTTTTGAAGCTCTTAAGTTATTTCTGCTTTTGCTGAAGTCTGGTCTTGGTTTTGATGAGATAACATTATCTGGTGCACTCAGTGCTTGTGCAGTGATCAAGGGGCACTTGGAGGGGCTTCAACTGCATGTATTAGTGGTTAAGAGTGGCTTGAGATCAAATATATGTGTAGCAAATGCCATTTTGGACATGTATGGTAAATGTGGAGATCTGTTTGGGGCTTGTCGCGTGTTTGATGAGATGGTAAGTAGAGATGCTGTGTCTTGGAATGCAATTATTGCAGCTCATGGACAGAATGAAAATGAAACGGAGACACTTTCATTCTTCGTTTCCATGCTCCGCTCAAGGATGGAGCCGGATGAGTTCACCTTTGGCAGTGTTCTAAAAGCATGTGCGGCTCAACATTCTTTAAATTATAGGATGGAAATCCATTGCAGAATTATTAAATCTGGAATGGGCATGAACTTGTTTATTGGAGGTGCCCTTGTCGATATGTACTGCAAGTGCGGAATGATGAAAGTGGCAGAAAAGATACATGACAGAACAGAAGAACAAACCATGGTTTCATGGAATGCAGTCATATCTGGTTTCTCACTGCATATGCAAAATGAGGATGCACAGAGATTTTTTCCCACATGTTGGAAATGGGCGCAGAACCTGATAACTTCACATACGCAACGATTCTTGATACCTGTGCGAATTTGGCTACTATTGGACTTGGGAGGCAGATCCATGCTCAGATTATCAAGCATGAATTGCAATCAGATGTATACATAACCAGCACTCTTGTCGATATGTACTCAAAGTGTGGAAACATGCAAGATTCATATCTAATGTTCAAAAAAGCACCTAAACGAGATGCAGTTACATGGAATGCCATGATTTCTGGCTATGCAAACTTCGGCCTTGGAGAAGATGCCCTTAGAATTTTTGAGAACATGCAGCTTGAGAATGTTAAGCCAAACCACTCAACTTTTGTTTCAATACTCCGAGCCTGTGGACATATAGGACAAGTTGAAAAGGGGTTACATTATTTCTGCACGATGCGTAATGACTATGGTTTACATCCTCAGTTGGAGCATTACTCGTGTATGGTGGATATCATAGGGAGGTCTGGCCAAGTTCATGAGGCCCTGAGGCTTATTCAAGATATGCCTTTCGAAGCTGACGACATTATATGGAGGACTCTGCTTAGCATTTGCAAGCTCCATGGAAATGTAGAAGTGGCTGAAAAAGCAGCCAGCTCTATTTTGCAACTGGATCCTCAAGATTCTTCTACCTATGTTCTGCTATCGAATATATATGCTGAAGCTGGAATGTGGGGTGAGGCCTCGAAGATGAGGAAAACAATGAGGCGTAGCAAATTGAAGAAAGAGCCTGGTTGCAGCTGGATTGAGGTGAAAGATGAGTTACATGCATTCCTTGTTGGGGACAAGGCTCATCCAAGATGTAACGAGGTGTACGAGAAGCTCGATTTGCTAGTTGCTGAGATGATGAGAGTTGGATATAGGCCGGAAATTGTTTTCCTACTTGATGAGATGGAAGAACAGGAGCTTGAAGATGAGCTCAAAATTAGTATGCATAATGAGTAGTTTAGAATCCATTTTTGTTGTCAGAATTTAGAATACGGAATGAGCTGGGAAATGAATATGAACGAGTTGGAAAACAAGTCAAACAAGATGTTCAAAAGAATGATGCAAGTGCATTTGCAAAATATTTCATTAGGATTTCTTTCCTAGAATAAGTTTAATTTTCCTTTCACTCTAGAGTTAGATTATTATAAATACCCCTTCATGTAAATTATTTTCCAGAGATTGGAGACTACTTGGTGTGAAGCCAAACCCCTAGAGTGATTCCAGACCTATCCCTTTTGTTCTATTTTCTGTTTTTCATTGTTTTCGCTTCCGCTGAACTACCTAAATACTCATTCACCCATATCCTACATCAAAATTGGCATCAGAACCTGGTTTTCATTTTCCTTGGGTTCGAAATTTTCAAATCTCTTTTTTTGAACGTTGCATGTCGAGTGTATGGCTCCAACTACGGTTGGTAAGACAAACATGCCAGCAATGGTCTATGAATGGATTGTTCATATGCTGGAAACTCTAACAAAGCAAGTGGCAGATTCCGAAGAACGATACAGACTCATGGATCATCGTCTTGCAAAACTAGAAGCATCCAAGCCCCGTTATGTGGATAAATTTAACGCTATCAACGTTTGTTCAAAGAAGAAAGAATCTCAAGAACGTCAATTCATTGATGATTCGATAAGTGCTAAACAAGGAGAAAATTTTCAAGACAATACCTTGGAGATTCAAGCAGAAGATGCTGGTCAAGGTGAGTTTAAGGAAGAAGTGTGTAAGCCTGAACTTCTTGCTAGTGTTGTCGACGTTAAGGTTGAATCTGTTGAGATTTTTCATCCTATGATGAGGCTAGTAAGTTGCCCGTTGATCGAATCACCATTCAGCAAAGCAGGGAAATGTGTAACTGATCAATTGGCATTCCTACAACTCATTGATTTTATCAAATTCGAGAGAGAGGCAGGGGATGAGTCTATATGTTTGCACGCTAATTCGACTTCCAGAATGTTACTACAATTCTAACTCGCCGAGTCGAGTTCTTCTCACCAGGAGAATTGATGAGGACATCTTTGTCGAGCTCATTAGGGTTTACAAACGAAAGAGATGGAAGAGGGAATTATTAATTAGTTTCCTAATTTATTTGTTAGTTCCTAGATTCTCTAAGTTTTCCAGATTTCATTAGGATTGTTAGTTTTTCCGCAGTTTCAATACGATTTCTAAGTTTCCTATTTTATTTGGATTAGGATTTCTTTCCTAGAATAAGTTTAATTTTCCTTTTCACTCTAGGGTTAGATTATTTTAAATACCCCTTCATGTAATTCATTATGTAGTTGAGTTGTTGAGATATAAAGAAAAGTTTATTTTCCAAAGATTGGAGACTACTTGGTGTGAAGCCAAACCCCTAGAGTGATTCCAGACCTATCCCTTTTGTTCTATTTTCTGTTTTCCATTATTTTCGCTTCACGCTGAACTACCTAAATACTCATTCACCCATATCCTACATCACTTAGGTACCTTATCTGGCATCAAGTGACTGAATATCAAGTTATCATATTTGGAATTGATGGAATTTGCTATCATTATCCTCCACTCCTAAGAATTTGATACCTTTTACAGCGATAAATAGTTTATTTACCTGTACAAATCATTATGGTGGCCCTGGAATTGCCTTGTTTATTTTGTGAATATTCTCAATTTCAAATTTCTTGTACTTGCCACTAATGGGGTAGTTGGTGCATGATAAATTCATGTGCCACAGTTACAGAGGCATCTTTTGGTATTTGGATTTTAACTCTAATTATATGCTAGAATTACAAGTATTTCTTCCAAAAGGGTTCTTCTCATATTGTGTGGTTGTGGTGTTTCTCTTGAAGACAGCTTTTAAATGTTTTCTTTTGGATGGTATGGTTGGTGTTTGGTGTTTGGTGTTTTATTTCCTTTTACATTGTTAGGTCAACTGTTATTTTTCCACCCCTTGTAATTATTGTTAAATATGACGTTTCTATCAAGCTAGTGCTGTCTATTACATCCTCCACTAGCATGTTTGTATGTTTCATTTAATTTCATGTAGACAATTTTTGTGTCAGGTTGGTTACCCTTCGGTAACTCTTCTTCTCTGTCTTGGTGCTGGTACAATATTCATCAACAACTTAAGCTCTCACATGGATCAACTCTACAAGCTTCTTAGAGTGAGTCCAAGAACAAATTTGCATAGAGGACAAAAAAGCGTGCATTTGTTTAATTGGTTGTTGTGTCCCTGGTCCAATCATGTTGTCTTATCATGTAATTTGTTGGGGGGTAGTAGCCTATCCTTATAGTCTTTCATTCAGGTGTAAGTTGTATGATATTATGTGGTTTATTCATTTAGGACAAGACCCATCGTTTCATGGCCTTGGACTGTCTTCACCAAGTTTTGAGCTTTTACTTGAGAGTCCACACAGAAGATCAGCCACCTAATCGCAAATGAATTTACTTAAGAGATTGTAACCTCACAACTCTTGACAGTTCTGAAGAAAGAAATGCTTACTCAGGACGTCCAACATGATAAACTTGTGGAGTTCTGTCAGAGTATAACCTTGATTTTGCCATGAACCATATGATACTCAAATTGCAGAAGCAAGATAGTACTAGTGAAGCAAAGGTTATTGGTCTCCGTTCTTTGCTTGCCATTGTCATGTCACCTTCAAGTCAGCATCTCGGCTTGGACATATTCATAGGTTCAGTCATGTGCCAAAAATATATTATTATAACTGTATTGAAGTAGCTGAAGTTTTCAACTGATCTTCATTTGAGTCCTCATATGCCAAAAATGTGAACCTGAACCAATATTAAAATTGATGTCTTGGAAGAGCATGAGGTGTGTTATCTTCCTATCTTTAACCATTCTCTATTCAATTCCCCCTGTCCTGTTTTTCATTTGAGTTGCAATGTTGCAAATGTGTATCTTATTGTGTTTCATTCATGAATCTTTTTCTAATGTTTCAGGGATGACATCGCACAGAGCTACTATTGGGATTCTGGCGTCCATTTGATTTGAGACGAGAATCTAAAGCAACCCCTCCTGACATGACACTTCAATCTGTAATATTTGAGAGCCTTGATAAGAACAGGTGGGCTCGTTGTCTTAGTGAGCTTGTCAAATACGCAGCTGAACTTTGCCCAAGATCTGGCCATGCGGCAAAGTGAGTATATTGTTGTTTACGTGTAGTTATTTTAACACATGTTTCTTTTGATTTCAAAAAAAGATGTATGTTCCTTTCCAGTATTGGTGTGCTCTTCTCTTCGTTTGAACTTATGGTATTTAAGAGTGTCTCAACTGAAGAAGGAATTACTGCCTGTATGTAGAGTTTGCGAAAAAAATAAAAAATAAAAAATCTTAGGTTGCACATACACGTTAAATGTTCTTGTTAGGCACGATTTCGGTGCATTTGTGCGGGGAACATGATTTTGCTTGTATGGCTATATTGCTCTTATCTTTTACATGCTTTATAAGGATCAGTATTTCCAAGTCAACCCAAATTTAAGACTGAAATTCCACGATCTTTATTTGTAGGGCAGAGGTTATGCAACATCTGGCTTATATCACATTTGTTGAGTTGGGTGGGAAGGCTCATCAGTCACAAGATGCAGACAACAAATTGGATTAGTGGCTTATGTGTGCAATGTTCGTATGTTCGTCCGCCAAATAATAGAGAAGCGGTAGTATAGTGGCAACCAAAGATCTTTACCATCTAATTTTTTCCGTCTCTAAAATCTTGATCTGAGGCACATATAGTAGGTACGGTTAGAGGTTTGTTTAATTTCAATATAACCTTTCTCCATTTTCTTTTTCTTGTTTCTGTGAGTACGATAAATTTGTCGAGGTGTTAGAATCGGGTCAGTTCTAAATCCCATACCATAGGGTGCTATTATGTTACTACTAGTTTGAGGTTTGTTGTGTCTGTAAGGGTTTGCTCTAATTAGAGAATTTATAATCTTTTTCTTTGATAACTATTCCATGCTTCTTGATTCTTTTCAACTGGTTAGACTAAATTTCGTCTCTAAATTTAGCATGCAGCCACAATGACTTTTGGCCGCTTGCATCTGGAAGCATGTGAAATCATGTTTACTGAGCTTGCTGCATCTTTCATTGATGAGGTTTCTTCTTCGGTGACACAGGGAAAACCAAAGTGGAAGGTGCTATATGGTTAAACTCCCCAAATTTTCTTTTATTTGATGCTTTGACGTTTGAAGAAGACACTGAGCATTATGGCATTATCTATGTTCTGAATATGTTTAGTACTGGAGAGTGCGTGGATTTGCAGTACTTTATAGTTTTGTTATTTAATATTGAACTCTGGAGGACTTATGATATGCTTATTGACTTTAATAGTACTTCTACAATATTTTTTTAACCATGTGATTACATATCATAAATAAATGGGTAAACTTCGTATCTAATATAACAACTTCCATAATAAGCACGGCCACCTCTCATTCCATGACTTTGATTTAGAAGTTCACTTATAGTAACATCAAGGCACTCCTTGCACTGCAAGTCATAAAGGTCCCAAGTGCATTGAGCTGCACCGTAAACTAAATCTGGGCGCAATACCCCAAACTTTAGGTTCCCAAGAAGCATACACCAATTGACCAACATAAGCTTGAAAACCTAATTGGTATAACAACTCATTAACTTTTTTATCAAACAAGGGAGCATCAACGAATTCTGTATTCGTCATAAGAACACCATTAGCACAACTATTGCAAACTGAGGCGGATTTAAAATCCCAACATTGCAATAGGCCATATACATTATTAGAAAAATGCGGTTCGATATTGTTGAGATGTTGGTTTAGATAATTGTGTCAATAAACGATCCAAGTTAGTTTCATAAATCCCCTTTGCCGGAAATTGTTGTGGACTAGGACTAGAACATTTATCGCCTATAGCACGAGCACGTGAGTCTCCAAAGCATGGATTAAAAAAGGACAAACAAAAGAGACTTAAAAGGATCATTAATGTTTTTGAGCAGCAAAACATTGATTTTTTTTTAGTAAAACATTGTTTCTGTTTTTCATTATATTGTTGTCTGCTTAATTACCAAAGCACAAATGAATAAAATAATATTGTGAAAATTGTTACCCTAGGTTATTACAAATTTTGGCCCCAACCCATTAGAGAAAGAGCAATGCTTCTTTTGTGTATATATAAAAGAAATTTTATTGTAAAAAATGCTGAATATATATATGACACAATTTTCAACCCAAAGTATAGGACAACTTTTAAATCATATTAAAGGAATATTGTTATAAAAGCACCTTTTCAACTCTTCTAAATTGTTCTTATTTCTATTGGTTCTTCCAATTCATAGATTTTCATTCGGTTGACGGCGGCCAAGGAAAGGTTAACGATTCTGCTTCCTAATTGTTATGTTCATATCTTTTCTTAATTTTTCTTTAATTGATTATTGCTAAAATATGATACTTTGTTAGAATACTTCAGGTTAATTGTATTCTTCTTCGTAAGAAGGAATATATAGGAGTTTACAAGTGTGCTTTACAATGAAATAGATACATGAATTAATTAGGAGAATATCTCATAATTATACAAGGATTGTCAACTATATGAAAAAAAGAAAATAAATCTCATTAATTTGTTAGGTTAACTCACGTCAACACTCCTCCTCAAGTTGGTGCATACACGTCACCAATACCCAACTTGTAAGTGAGTCATGAAACACTCGCCCAGGGACAACCTTTGTCAAGATATCTGCTAACTAATCTTCTGATTTTACAAAGAGTAGGCATATGATCTTGTTCTCAATTTTTTCGTTGATGAAATGTCTATCCACCTCAACATATTTTGTTCAATCATGTTGAACTGGATTGTGAGTAATATCAATTGCTGACTTGTTGTCACAATGTAACTACATGGGCTTCTCTGATTTAAAACCCAATTCTGTCAAGAAGCTTTTGATCCACAATAATTCACAAACTCCTTGAGCCATACCTCTATATTCTGCTTCTGCACTCAATCGAGCACCCATTTTGTTTTTTACTCCGCCAAGTGGCAAGGTTACCTCCAACAAATGTAAAGTAACCCAATGTAGAGCATCTATTTGAAATGGATCCAGCCCAATCCACATCTGTATATCCAATAACTTCGAGATTTCCATTCTTTGAGAACATTAATCCCTTCACAGGGCTGACTTCAAGTACCTTAAGATTTGATCAACTGCATTCTTATGAGAAATAGTGGGTGAATGCATAAACTAACAAACCACACTCACAACATATGCAATATCTAGTCTTATGTGTGCCAAGTATATCAACTTTCCAACAAGGCGCTGGTATTGTTTCTTATTGATTGGCAAGTGGTCCATGTCTTCACACAACTTGTGATTCATTTCAATGGGTGGGTGGGTAGGCAGGCTTACATCCTAACATTTCTATTTCAGTCAGCAAATCCATCACATACTTCATTTGAGACAGAAAAATATTTAGTCCTTGACATTGCTACTTCAATTCAAAGGAAGTATTTTTGAGAACCTAGATCCTTCATCTCAAATTCTTGAGACAAATACTATTGTAGCTTATGCTTCTCTCATTCGTCATTTCCAGTTACGATCATGTCATCCATATAGACAATTAATGCGGTGATTTTTCCTCCATCATGCTTTAAGAACAGGGTGTGGTTTGAATTACTATGAGTGTATCCAAAATTCTTCATGGACTTAGTAAATCTTCCAAACCACGCCTTGGGGAACTATTTTAACCCATAAAATGACTTTATGAGCTTGCAAAATTGATTTTTCTTGTCATGAGCTAAATTACACCATGGTGGTAAATCTATGTATACTTCTTCTTACAAAGTCTTCATGTGAAAAGACATTTTTAACATCGAACTGATGTAGTGACCAATCTAGATATGCTGCTAGAGACAGTAGGACTCTAATATTGTTGATCTTGGCTACTGGGGTAAAGGTCTTCCAGTAGTCCACCCTATACTTTGTGTATATCTCTTCTCCACCAATCTAGCTTTATATTTTTCAATGGATCCATCTACTTTGAGTTTCATAGTATAGATCCACATGCATCCCACCATCTTCTTTCCGTGAGGTAAAGGCACGAGCTCCAATATGGCATTCTTCTGAAGAGCTCGCATTTCTTCATTCATAGCTTCTTTCCATTTTGAGTCTTCTAGTGCTTCAGTCACACTACTTGGGACAGATATATCAGCCAACTGCTTCACAAAGTGTACATGTGACTCTGTTAATCTACTTAGAGATATATAATTATTGATGGGGTATTTTCCTTTGGCTTTAGGATCTGCTTCGTACTGTACTCAAGGTTTACCACAGTTCTTCCTTTCTGGAAGTTAGTATATAGGGGTATCTGTATCCTTTATGCTTTCTGAAATCAAATCATCATGATATATTTCATTAGTGTTATCAGTTTCAGGGGGAGATGTTACTAGAATTACATCCTCAGCTGGCGATTAGTGTCGTACTATGGATGAAGACCGGTACATAGTGGGTAAAATCTCATAAAATAAGTCAATTTCCTCCTTCGAATTTGGCCAGCGTGGAGTGGACCGGTCGTTTGGCACTGGCAACTGGTCTTTTTGTGTCAGAGGCTCAGGTGCAGGCAAAACCAAATGGAGGCAACCAGTTGTTTCGGGAGGGCGACCTGTCATTTTGAGGCAAAGGCGGTGCATGAATAAGTAGAGGCGACCAGTCGTTTGGTAGAGGCGATTGGTCCCTTTGACTCTGAGACTCACCCATTGTGAAAAAATCCAGAAACAACAAGGTGTTTGGTTCAAGATTCTCCTCCTTTGCTTCTGAAAAATATATGTCGTGTTCCCAGAACACTACATTCATGGAGGTATATACCTTTTGACTTGTGGGGTGATAACAACGGTAGCCCTTCTAATGAGGGGCATAGCCAATGAAAACACACTTTTGTGTGCGGGGATCCAATATGTTTCATTGGTGATCATGTAAGTGTACAAATACAACACAACCGAAAATTTGTGGTTCAAGGTTTGGGGTATGAGGTATTTGGATATAGTGGTGAAGTGCTTGAAGAGGAGTTTGGAAATTCAAGATACTTGAGGGAATCCTATTGATAAGGTAAGCTACGGAGGGACGACTTCTCCCCAAAAGGACCAAGGCATATTGGCACCAAAGAGAGAGGTACAAACTACTTCTAGTAAATGTTGGTTCTTTCGCTCAGTCACCCTATTTTGTTGGGGAGTATAGGGACACGAGCGTTGATTTATGATGCCATGATCTTGTAAAAATTTGTTGAGATCATGATAAAGAAATTATTCGCCATTGTCAGAACAGAGAACCTGGATTTGGGCATGAAACTGAGTCTCCACCATTTTATGGAACTATTGAAACTTTAAATTGACTTCCCCTTTAATTTTGAGAAAGGAAACCCAAGTCATTCGAGTGCAGTCATCAATGAAAGTGACAAACAATCAAGCTCCAGCCGGAGTAGCTATTTGAGCAGACCCTCAAACATCAAAATGAATAAGTGAGAAGAGAACCAAACTTTTATGTGTACTTAATGGAAGCTAGAACATGATGACTCTTAGCCAATTCACAAGTATCACAATGGAAGCTGGAAACATCAAAATTGGAAAACAATGATGGAAATAACTTCTTCAAATAACCGAATGAGGCATGCCCAAGACGTTTATGCCATAACCAAACTTTGTCTCTTTGCTCTCAGAACTAGCTCCACTTGGTGTGAAAGCTTGACCAACCTTGGTCTCACTATTTGCCACCCAGTCCAAGTATTAGAGTTTTCCCCTCATAGTACCACAAACAATTGTCTTCCCCGTGAGGATGTCCTTAAAAACACAATGATTCGGTCAAAATGCTACAATACACCCCAAAGTAATAGTAAGTTGTGCAACAGTAAACAAGTTATAGTCCAAGGATGGAACAATCAATACATAATCCAGATGTATGTAGAGAGAGATAGAGAGCCCTTCCCAACCATAGGGGAGGGTTACCATTAGCATTAGACACCACTGACTACGTGGATGGTTTGCGAGTAATAAGGTGGCTAGGATCAAATGTTATGTGATTCGTAGCACCCGAGTTAATAATCCATGTGTGCTTTGGAGATGACGTATTGAAAGCAGAACCTTTGGTGGTGGCTATAGAAGCACGAGCCCTTGTAGCCTGTTCAGCAAGATTGACCGCATGCTTCTTTGAGTCTTCAAGGAGGGAGAGAATCGCAGTGGGGCCTAACATCGCAGCAAAAGTAAGATTTGATATGAGTTTGTGTTTATGAAATGTGGGAAGGGTTTGATTTGAGAATTTGATTTGAGGAATTTGATTTGAGTGTGAGGATATGATTTTAGGGCTTAGAGATGACCTAGGATCAGCCGCTCTGATACCATGCTAAAATATGATACTTGGTTAGAATACTTCAAGTTAATTGTATTCTTCTCCGTAAGGAGGAATATATAGGAGTTTACAAGTGTGCTTTACAAGGAAATAGATACATGAATTAATTAGGAGAATATCTCCTAATTATACAAGGATTGTCAACTATATGAAAAAAGGAAATCAATCACCTAATTAACTTAGGAAATAAATCTCCTTGATTTGTTAGGTTGACTCATGCCAACAATTAGGAATGGCAAAATTGAATTTCATGGTGTTAAAGAAATTGATGGGTCACTTAGACTTTTAAGTATGAATATTGAACCTTGTAATACTAGATTTGGACCTTGACCTCAACGTCAGACTCATACACCTAGACCGGGACCTTAGAGCCTTAACAACGGATCACAAACCTCGAACTTGGAGTTTAAATTGGGGCACTTGGTTAGAACCTCAAACCTCGAACCATGGACCCCAAACTCTAAGAATGTCCCTAAGGCCACGTTTGGTGTCTAGGATTGGATTAGATTAAGTAACTCACTAGATTTAAGGTATAGTAAAGGAAAAAATGAAGGTTAAAATCTAAGTCTTGTCCAAATTAAAGATAGAGGATGAATTAGTTATGATGAAAACTTAGCATTTCTAAGGTATATCAATATTGTTTGGTCAAGGAAAATTTCATATTAAAATTGGGTCGAATGATGGGTCCAAGTTTTAACAACTGTAGATTTTGGGCTTTTGAAGTTAGAAACAGTCCACTTGGTTGAGATGCCTCTGGCCCAAGGGATTGACCTAGCATGTCGAGAAGTATGTTTCAATAGCAGATACGGTCTTTATGTTTCCTTGGATTTCAAGGTAAGCAATAGGGTTGAAAGAAAGTGCTTTTTGAATAAGGTTGCTTGGATTTAAAGATAAGCAATATCTAATTAGGAGATCATTTTTTGAGGAAACAAATTGATGCCTTAACCTATCTCAAGATGCCTAACATCCCTATAAATACATGGGATTAGAGCACCAGAAGACACACATAAAGTCATCAAACACACTAGTGGTTCTCGACATCTTTGCAAAATTATTGATTTCATCGTCACCTTCATGTGCGATTCATAAAACGGTTCAACACACTGGAACTTTCAAGTTTGGGTTAAGTTTTACTATTTGGATCCAATCGATTTAGCCCCTGGAAAGCACACTGCACCTTGTTGTCAAGGTAGGAAAACCTACGACAGAGAGGTGTTCCTTCCTCGACCACAATTGTTTGACAACTTCCAGATCTAGCGCATCACTAACACAAGTTGTACGTTTGGCCTTTTGCGGCATTCTAGCACATCCACATCTATTTCAACCAAGGACGTTACAAAATAGGTTGTACATTATTTTTAGGTTGCCATTTTTTGCATGCCTAGTGGGACACTATAGTGCTAAATCCATCATATTTTCTTACAAGTTGAAACCCACGCACAATTTAAGAAGCAATCCGAGGTATAGAAACCCAGATAGGAACACCAATCACATCTGGCCAACCGGGACCGAACATAAGTGGTTTGATGACAACCACTATTTTTGAAACAAAAATAAAAACCATATTAGATTAAGTGGTTTGATGACCGATTAGATTAATTTAAGTCCATTGAATTTTTATTTTTATTTTTTAACAAAAACAAATACCAACTAAGGTCATTGAATTCCAAGCAAAACCTACACTTAAGGAGGGACATTGAACCCAACAATTAAAACAGAAGACATGATTCTAAGAAGGGTATGAATATTGGATGGGAAAATAAGACTGGTATGTGTGAATAACAACACTTTTTTATTTTTGTTATTGAGTTTTGACAGATCAAAATAAAAGATACTATTAAGAAGGTATTCCATAAATAAAATGAAAGAGTTATTTATGCTAAGATTTTTGGTATTTTCACAAAATCCCAAGAGGTTTCGAAAATTACACGAACACCACCTCAAATTTTTATTTTTATTTTTACAAAACCCGTTATCGTTATCATTTGCATAAGTTATTTTGTATGAAATCATCAATTTTTGGACTAACAATAACCGAAAATGGATCTGTGAAAACAATGTGAACCCTCAAGGGGTGTTCATAAAATTTTTAAACTCTCAGGAGGTTTTGTGAAAATACTGAAAACCTTAGGGGATGTTAGTGTAAATTGAATGAAACATATACATATTCAGCTAATGTCTATCCAATTTTTAAAAAATCTCAGGAGGTTTTGTGAAAATACTGAAAACCTTAGGGGGTGTTAGTGTAAATTGAAAGAAACATATACAAATTCAGCTAATGTCTATCCAATTTTAGCCAAGTATCTTGAGGCCTAATCTCTTATATGCACAAATCAAAAAGGGGAGGAAATGGTGAAGCTTTCTTACACTTGAAGCTCTCTTGGATGGTCTCCAAGTTTTCACCTTTGGAAAGGCCTTCTTCCATATCTTGTAGAGATTCTTCACAAGGTACCAAAGTAGCTACCCTCTAGTTCACCACACCGAATGTTTAGAGGATGAAGAAGGAAGTAACCAAGAGAGTGGAGATGCTAGATTCCTTCTCTTGGTGACCGATTTTAGCCAAGGTGGAGGAGAGGATTTCTCCTTCTTCTCAACACCACAACCTAATTTCTTAGGAGGCTCAAACCCTAAAGAGAAATGGTCTAAAGTGTCGCTTATAAAGCCAACACAAAAGATGAGGAGAAATTTCCAATAGGGAATTTCGGCCATGGTAGTGTTTGGGCTCACTTGAATTGTGTTGTCATACAACACTTGTTCCTAGGCCCAATGGGTCCTTGGGTATTTTCCATTTAGGCCCGAAGTCAAGCCCAAAATGACTTTAAAGCCCAAACCGAGTCCACCGTCAAACTAATTTCATAATTAACAACTTAATTATGATTTGTGACTTAACCATTAAGTCATATCCTTAGTCTAAATAGTTTGACTTGGTCAACTGTTTTGGTAAAACGTATTGACTTTAACTTTGACCATTGACTTTCAACGTCTTATCTCCTTGTTTGTTTCTCAAGTTTCTTCTTCTTCTTCATTTGTTCCTCTAACTACATTTTTCAATGTGCGATCCGTATGTTTCTTTTAGCGAGGCAATGGGTTGTCTCAACTTCTCTAAGTTGATTGTGAATTAAATCCCACCATTTAATTCTTTCTATTAGCGAAGGCGAATTATAATTGAACCTTACAGGACTTCCACAAGCCATGGTTGACGCCTAGCAGCATGTGATGACTACACAAGCTAAATAGAAAGGGTGAAGGACCTATTCAAGTTGGAATTACTGTGCAATTGAGTCATTCTCTATTACAGTGCTCCTAATTCATATTATTAGGGTATGGATACTTTTGTCAAAACTCTAATATGAATTTTCCACTTATATGATTACATTGGTTATGTTTAGAAACTTCTTTTCTAATCATATCCAATACTTTGCAAAGATTTGCCAGTCATATCTTTGGAGCACTCTCTCTCCTTACTGAGACGCAATGACTTGAGACTAGTCATTCTCCCAATTGAGCGGATATAGTGTGTACCAGTCTTTGTGGATGATCAACGCCCAATTGATAATCCTACAACCGGGAACGTTTAGGAAATGATGTGGAAGTATGAAAGGTCTCATTATATCCAATCTCATTGCATAGCTCTCATACTATTTTATATTCTAAGGACTTGTTGTTTTACTGTTATGATAATAGACCAAGTATCATGGTTGAAAACAACAATCTTGTCCAATATTGATGGTCAAATATCCAAAAACCAACATCACATGCTTGGCTTTAGGGTATATTTGTAACATAAATAACTCAAATAAAAAAATGTATCATTAAAATACATTAATGTTATTTACCTAAATATTCTTAATTCTTATACGAGTTATTTACACTAACACCCCTTGAGTTTTTTTCGTGTTTTCACAAAACGCCTTGAGGTTTTGAAAATTACTAAAACACCCCCTAAGGTCTTAAATTGTTTTCACAAAACCCCTTTTTCCTAAAATTCCTGCAAAAAAAAAAATGATGATTTCATAAAAACAAAATATCAAAATGACAAATATGCCCTTAAATTTATAACTAAAAAAAAGTAAACCCACCACTAGCATATGTACTCCCCTTCTCCCCTCTCCCCTCTTGACAAACACCCACCCACCTAAGGATGGGGATTGAGAGTCGATGGGCGATATTTTAGTTTGGGGACATTGTTCCACCGGTGCCAAGAAATTTAGGTGGGGTTTTGGGCTACGGGTGGGACTTTGGGTGGAGGAGGGTTGTGGGGTTGTGGGTTTCTGAGAGAGAGAAGAATAGGGGTGGGCATTGAGACTGGAAAACTAGAACACCGAGCCGCACCGGCTGGAAAAATCCCAAAAAAATTCGATTCCGGTGCCGATTTCACACCTTATAAAACCGGACCGGACCTAACCAGCTGCGTATTTTGTATTTTGTAAAAAAATGTATTTAAGTCCAATGCTAAATTTCTAATCCCATAACTAATATTTTCCCAAACCCAACTTCAAAGCACCTTTTTTTTCTAGGCCCAATTATCTTTCTTTACATGAAATTGGGTTATTTGGGAATTTTGAAGCCCAAAAAATAAAATTTTTGTTGGAATTTGTTAAAAAAATTAATTTGAAATATATATATATATATAAATCTGATGCAAAACCAGAAAAACCAAAAACCGCACCGGAACCGGTTTCATAAATTTTTTTCACCAAAACCGGTTTCATGCATAGTAGCGGTTCTGGTTCTGATGTAAGGTGAAAATCGGACCGCGCCCACCCCTAGAGAGGAATAGGAAGAGAAGATAGAGAGAATGGCCATGGGTGGAGCGGGTGGGGTGTTTGTTGAGTGGGGAGTAGTGTGTTGGCGGGTTTAATTTTAATTTTTTTTAGTTATAAATTTGTGGCCAAATTTGTAATTTTGTTATTTTCTTTTTATGAAATCAAACATTTTTTTAAGGAATTTTATGTAAACAGGGTTTTGTGAAACCAATTTAAGACCTTAGGGAGTGTTTGAGTAATTTTTAAAAATTCAGGGGGTCTTATGAAAACATCAAAAAACTCAGGGAGTGTTAATGTAAATAACTCTTCTTATATGTGTAATTGCTGTCCTAACTGCGGAAAAAGGTATGTGCCTAACTTTTAACTTCGGTGGTCCTTGCCTATGACAAAAATTTCCACCGTCCAGAGAACTTATAAATAAATCATAGAAATATAAAAACCGACTTCTTATCCTCTCTGTGTTGGTTCATGGTCCAGCAAGGTAGGGTCAATCAAGTTAGTTAGCTCAACAACGACTTCATACTTTTCAATTGCTTCGATATTCAAAGAAACATCAAGAAAAAGGAAGAAGAAAATGCATTTGCTTTGTCAAAAGATAGAAAATGCCTTTAATAATTTGTTTATATCTTACTTTACTTTTGTTTTTCTTTTTCAAGTTTTAGCCACTTGCCATGTGAGCCAATGCTAAAAGAAACAACAAAAGAAAAGACATCTAGGCATGGAATAGTACACTCTAACTAAACCCTAATGGACCAATAATTCGCAATTTCTACCCCACCTTAGGGATGTTGTCACTAGGGCTGGGCATTTGGAACCAAACCCGACCAAGCCGCCCAAACCAAACCGATCGAATTGGGTTGGTTTGGTTTTCAAATTTTTTGGTTATCGGTTTGAACCCAAACCAAACCGAAGTCTATGGTTCGGTTTACGGTTTGCAATATCAAAACACACGCAGTTTAACCAAACCAAACCGAAGATTTAAAAAAATATTATAATAAAAATATAATACATATTTTAAAGAAATTTATATATATATATATATATATAATATAGTTTAAAGAAATTTATATATATATATATATATTACATAGTTTAAAGAAATTTATATATATATATATATATATATATATGTAATACATTTTTTCCTTCTCTCTCTCTCTCTTCTTTTTCTCTTCTTTTTCTTCTTCTCCATCTCTTCCTCTCTTTCTCTCTTTTTCTTCCTCTCCTCTCCATCTCTCTCTCTCTCTCTCTCTCTCTCTCTCTCTCTCTCTCTCTCTCTCTCTCTCTCTCTCTCTCTCTCTCTCTCTCTCTCTCTCTCTCTCTCTCTCTCTCTCTCTCTCTCTCTCTAAGAAAGCCAAAAAGAAACCGAACCAAACCAAACCACAAGTCCGGTTAACCAGTGGTCGGTTTTCATCACTTATGGTTTGGTTTCGGTTTCCAAAATAGCCAAACCGAGACGGTTCGGTTTGGTTTGGGTTGAGCCCAAAACCGAACCAACCCAAACCGAGCCCACCTAGTTGTCACCGTCGCCAACTAGTTTGGGCATGCACAGTCTACAAACATAAAGCACTCTTTTGAGAGTCGGTGTTTTGGTGGTTGTGCTGTATGTGCTTATATGTCTACAACGTCCTAGAGTTTTCATTTAATTACTTTTTATAAGATAAATTATAAATACTAAGTGCTAAATCCAAAGCACTTAATTCTTAAAATATTTTTTTTAGAGTGCTTATGTAAGTGTTATAAGCGCTTTCTGACAACCAAAAGCGGTTTGGACAACGTTTGACAAAAAATTTAAAAGTGTTTATGAGTTATAGAAGCACTTTGTAAAGAAACAGTTACTATGTGCTTCTTCAGGAAACACTTTCAAATACTTTTCCAGAAAGCACTTCAATTTCTTATTAATTACCAGTGAAAAATGACATTGACTTGCGGAAAAGTGGTCTCAAATTTGAACTCCCATATCACTTTGGTAGTATGTGTGTGTAAGAAACCCACCTCTCCATTTGTAGTTTAGACTATCGCTTGTATTTATAAAAATAGGACTTTATTTTGGACATAAGCACAATACAAGCACCAAACTTAATTAATATAAATAGTATCGTTTATGCATGTTTTCAATGATTTTATTCTACTTATAATTGTTATTTCTAAAATTTCGTTTAGTGTCTTAAACGTTTTAAGCAATTGTCTATTTGCCTAAGACAAAAATTTTTGGTCAAATTTGTCCAAGACTAATAGACAGCAATAATGTCATTTTGTACAAGTTTTAAGCATTTGTCTAGCGACATCAAAACATACGTCCTTGTCCGCGGGGTTGGATAAGGAAAGGGTTTGAATTATAATAGGTCATGAATTTGATCCCACCTAGTGTATAGGAGAAAAGAAGAAGACGGGAGTTTATATGTTATAATGTTATACTTTTTACTTTGTGGCATGCACAAACTTATCATATTCTACCAACTCTACTCCTCCTTTCCTTCCATAGGCATTTCTTAAAAATCGTCAATATAGCAAGGAGTTCCTTGTCCCATATTTTGAACAAGGACGGACTTCCTTGTCCCCCAAGTGTTTAACGAAATTGCTCTAAGCTGGGAGGAATGGACGTTGTTTGCTTTTGTGTCTTTGGATTTGTATTTCCTTCAGTTTGCTTTCTTTAATTATCGTGTATGTCGTTCTCTAGTTTTGTTGACCTGGGTACCCAACTAGTCCTTATTGTGGCTGGGGCCCTTGATTTGTAGCTTTGTTAGCTGCTTTCCACTGTCTAATGAATGCAACATCTTCGTTAAAAAAAAGTAAGGAGTTTATAGTTCAAGTGATTGCAAGTTACCCTTCATTGGAGGCCACAACAAATTTTATTTTATTTTCTCAACAAAAAAAAAGGTGATAATAGAAAAGGGGCTAGGTAAATGGGTAATGAGGTTTAAATGTCAATTGTGAGGGCCGAAGGTTGCCCTCGGCTACAACCCAGAGGAGCCATAGTGTATTTGATAACAAAGATGTCTATGGGCACTCGCATGCATGCATCTAATTTCAGTTAGCATATAAAAAATGATGTGGAACATACGGCTGAAGCAATAAAAGAGGAGTTGGAACGTCGCTCACTCAAAGGTAAAATCGGCAAGCTACAAGTTTGGGTCCCGAGCTCGGATTTGGGACCTATGATCCGTCGTTTTAAAGAGAATAGTGTCACAAGTAAAAATCATCGCTTCATCATGAGGTAAGGGCCTTTTCGGACGTTCGAGATCGTTTAGTAGCTCAAAAAGACGTAATATTTTGCTAGTTTTTGGAAATTTTTGTTAATTAAAATTTCCTTTTTTATTTCCTTTTGGATTCCTATGATTTCTAGGGTGGCTAGGGCATTATGTTATCATTATGAAGTTCAATCAACTTGAGGTTTTCTCATATTGGGTCTCTTTGGCTAATAGTTTGATTGCCTCCGTATTGTCACACTACGTCGAAAAACCTCTCACCTGCATAGGGCGCAATTATTGTAGGATGAGCTTGTTTGGAAGTGCTTATGTAAGAAGCATGTTTGCTCATAGGCGCTTTCGTTAAAAGTATGTAAAAGTTTTTCTAAAAAAGAATCAAGTGCTACCTGGAAAAAATCACATGCTAAGTTCTTCACAAGCCATCACTTTTCAATGTTTTTATAATTCAGAAACACTCATGTATGGGAGTGCTTTTGCAAAGGTTACAAGTGTTTTCTGACAACCAAAACTGCTTCTAACAGGATTTGGCAAAAACGTTAGGAAGTGCTTCTAGAGAAGCACCTGCTATGTGCTTCTCCAAAAGCACTCCCAAAAAGCAGTTGAATTTCTTATGAAAATTTCAACATCTTTATAATAAAAGCGCTTTGAGTAGAAGTGTTTTCTAGAGAATCAGTCCCAAACTATGTCATAAGTTGAAAGTCAAGACCTTTTTTCACTAGGCTAAACCTTGTTGGCTATTAAAAACAAATTTTTTTGAGGGTATCTTTCTTCTTCAGTTTGAGGAAGCAGGGTCACATTGTGTGTACAGTAAAGCAATTTATCCTAATTACATCATAATAAGTTACCTACACAAAATAAGGAAAGAAATCATAATGAAAAACAACGAAGGAAATGTTAAACTCATTCAATTATTTTTGTCAAATCGTTTTAACCTATTTGGCTAGTTATGACTACTACTTGAAAAAACTCAAATACTTCTCAAATGTTAAACTCATTAATTGTGAACTTTTAAGAGATGCATTTGAGATGTATTTACACATTACAAATTGTAGGAGAACGTCGGTACATAAGAGGTGTTTAATCAACTGCCAACTATAACTAGTATAACATTTATGCAAAAGGTTGATGATCAAGTCCATGAATACATCAGATCCATCACATGGATGAACTTATGTAAGGGTTTCAACTTAAAACGAATATTAAGTGCCCATAATGCTTTTTGTTGCACCAACTGGTCTATAAAGTTGTTCAAGTGCATGTACCTAAAAACTTCATTCCCGTTAATGGTAATTTTAACCTTTTTTTTAATTAATGAAAGATGAGATATTTTTTTTTGGTCTGAACCACGAGGTGGTCCTGGATGGGCCCCAACTATGGGTGGCACCTTTAAGCCTTAACCACAACCCAGACTAATCCCCGCTCACACCGGGTCGGCCCGTAAGGGGTAAAGTGCTGACCAAAGTGATGACTCCATACGAGAGCAGGGATCGAACCCCTGACCTCCCTTAAGGATGAGATATTCAAACTTGAAACATCAGTAAGCCAAGAGTGGTAATTTCAAACCTTATAATGCTTTGGTGTGACGTCCCTGACCTTAAAATAAGATAAATAAATTAAAAGAAACTAAAATAATTAAATTGGATAATTTGAGTAATTAAAAGGAATTAAAAGAATTAAAAATAATTTAATAATTGAAGGGTCAATTTGGTCAACTTTATTTTCGGGACAGAATTTGGCGAAACGAGTTGCGCCATTGCGTCCGGCACGTTGAAACGAGTCCGTTAACCGGCGGCACGTTTCGATATGAGGTCGGGAGCTTGAGGGGCATTTTGGTAATTTGAGAATCGATTAAAATATTATAAAAATGACAAGTGGCCCAATCAGAAACCAAGATCGGTTTCTCTCTCCTCGCTTCTCTCTCCTCCACGTGAACCGCCACTCTCGCTCTTCGATTCAGGCCGCACAGTGCACGGCTGAGGTTGAGACCGGTCGCGTTTGACTCCTCTCCTCCATGTGGTCCTAACCCACCCTTTCTCGGAAGCTGACTCGACGACGATGACAGACGCGAACGTCTGTAATTTTCGGCCGGTGCTGCGTCTTCGTTCCGGCTTTTCAGGCGGTTGTTTCCGTTGCGTAAGGTATGTAACCTCTTCCTCTCGACGTGCTGATGATGTTTTTGAGGTTAGTTGCCGTCGATTTGTAGCCTAGGGTATCGGATCTGGAAACCCAGATTTGGCCATATTTCACTTTGATTTTTCGACTAGTTCACTGCCGGTTCTGCGGCGGTTCGTGGCGGTTCTGAACTCCTCAGAGCACACTGGTTCTATTGCTATAGGGTTTTTAGGTTGGTTTGAAGATTTGTGGTTGGCCGGAATTGCTCAACACACCCAACCCTCACAGTGGCCCGTGTGGCGGCGCGTGGGCTGGGGTGTGGCGGCGGTTCACTGTTCTGTTGCATCCCTCGTGTCGTCGTGAGAGCGTACGTGTGCTCGGATCCCAATTCGGATGTCGTTTGGACCTCAAACCAATGTACGCATATCACGCGTTGTTTGGGTTCGATGGGTTCGGATCGTTGGATTGAATCCGAATTCACGTATGATATTTCTCGTATTTCTAGGATCGTATAGGATTTACCAGATCGTGATTTGGAGTCCCGGATGCTCCGGATCAATGACTTAAAGTTTGAATTAAACCAAAATCGTCTGATCGTGCGATCGTGAGGGATCCGACCGTTCGATCGAGACCAAATTTTCAAGACAAGTTGTTTAGGCCGTGTTAAACTGTAGGAACTTTCGGATCTAAGTTTGGGAGTCATGGGACCCATGGGCCCCTGTTGACCAAGTTTGACCGATGGTTTCCCGAGGTCGCTTTGCAATTCTTCAAACGTAGTTGACCTTGTTGGACTTCTAGGAAGGTCCGGATCCATTTGTAGGTCGTGGGCCCCACGGGCCCAGGTTGACCGAAACGGGATGTTTGACCGCCGGTTGACCGTGAGTCTTCCGAGGTGGTCCCACATGTTGAAAGGAGTAGTTTGACTCTAAATCTCTCTGGTGAGTGTGCATGTACACTTTGAATCCGGGGAACTAGGGTTTGAGATTAACTCTCGGTTGAGGTCGAGTTTCGATTTATATTGGTGAGTGGACTTTCTTTGGGTTTTATATTTTATAATTGGTTCTTTATACTTTAATTATATATATTTGGGGTTTTGAATGTCATATGTCGGGACGTGAGATCCCTGGTATAATTATATTGTTATATATGTATATTGGGTCTTTGATATAGAATTGCGGGATATTTGACTATGGTCGATTATGAAAGCGGGTCTTTGGGACTCAGCTTTGGTTTGAGGTACAATATTGTTGGATGTTATATTTTTAGAATCATTGTTTATATTGGTAGATAAAAGTGGATAGCATGGAAAGTTTGAGAGAATGTTTGTGATTGAATATATGTGTTTAATAGTGGTAAGTATGCGAGTTGACGACTTGATTATATAAATGGTTAGTTGGGCAGTAGGCCACACGTGGCGTTGGATTATCCAGCGTGTGTGTCTACTTTGATGATTGGTACGAGACCTACACGTGGCGCTGGATTTACAAGCGTGTGGGGGCTTGTTTGGTTATTCTCACTTGCTACACATGGCGTTGGATTATCCGCCGTGTAGTAAAGGACCGGGCACCTTTGATCGGGTGTGCCAAAGACCCTTAACTGGGTAGTCAGCTTGCGTAAGACTTGTCACGGATGTATTGGTATTGAGGTTCCTGCCATACGTGCGGGTTTCCTTTTGGACGATTCTTGTGGATACGATTACGTTGATACGGTTTGATTATGTCGGATACTCGGTGCATTCCTTAATAGGGTGTGACTGTAGACCCTTAACGGGGTTGTCTGCGCACGTAGGACTTGTCATGGACGTATTGGTATTGAGGTTTCTGCCATACGTGGCGGCGAGCCCAGTCCCATTTGTACGGCTCAACCCAGGGCACGGGGCCACTATTGGTGCTGTCCTGGTGTGAGGTATGGTATTGAGGTTCCTGTCTTCCCCAGGTACACGATGATGGTATGAGGTATGGATATATTTATATATATTTACATTGCATTTTATAGATATATATATATATATATATATGTGGATTCGTTTTCTGCTGAGATTCTTGAACTTGTGCTTCTTGAGTACCCTGCATAAGTATGAATGTTTAAGTCATGAATTGGGAAGCGTTGTTCGGCAACATACGCCTCGGATAAGGTATGGTTACGGGAAAAGAACTGGTAAAAGAAAAGGGACTCAAAAAGTATTCAAGGGTTGCCTTGTTGAATTTGATGTTGCAATGAACCTAAATTTAATAGTTGGTATTACTTAAAATAATTGTATGTCATCTGAAATCGTGATTGTTGATGGAAAGAGCTACGTGTGGCTTGATCTCTCACGGAGGGTACGTAGGCAGCCTAGGATAGCCTAGGTGCAGCTACAAAATAAACTGTTGAGTTTTGTCTGACTTGTTCTAGTAAGTTGTTAAGGGATTGAATTGAAGGCCGGAGGCCTATTTTGTAAACTGTGTGCCTTTACCTTGTGCGTGCTGCTGTTGGTGTTCATTTTCTATTGTTTTTAAGCATGTTGAAAATTTGGTAAAGTCCATATTTCGGGAGACTGTAGAAATTTCGTGAAGTCTTGATCTCTTTTTCTTTGTTTCAAAGAAAAGGATGTCGTTCTGAGTAAGTGGGCTCGGCTTCGGTTGGTTGCCTGATGGGGATTCTAGATTCGTCATGAATTTTGAAGAGCAATTCGGGGAGGGTCTTGTCCAATGGGGTTCGGCACGGATTCCGAAGAGGAATTCGGGTCGGGTCCTGTCATTTGGGATGCTGCATATACTCATAGGTAAAGAATTTTCGAGCATATCCTTATAAAATTAATTTTTGTTTTTTTATTTATCTTTTTTTTTAATGATAGAAAACCCTTTCTCTTGTAGGCTCATGCTCATCACATCAAAGGAAGTTGATGTTGAAAAATGAATAATGAAAACGTGAAAAAATTTGGTAAACACACAATGTGGTAATGGACCCGTTTCCCACGTCGCCAGAAACATGGCCTACCTGTTTGAAGACAGCAGCAGAATAATTTTACTCCCTCAACTAACTCCTTCCACCGAGGCCGGCCTTAGCTTAACTGCCTGCTTGCTTTTATCTCCCTCTAAAACTCAAACACACCAAACATCTCTCAACCAACGAGACTTAGTCCTTCCATTCACTTTTGCCCTCTTGTCCAAATCAAATCATCACTTACATATTCCATAATCTCCAAAGTTGGCATCTGCAACTTCCCATTAAACCCAGAATTGAATCTTCCTCCTAACCTTTTAGGACCACATATATCCATTATTTTTGCGTGTGGTGGTTGATTTGAATTCCTTATTTATTCTAAAATTCAAACCCCGTTTCTTATCATTTCCTATGTGGGATGTGGAGATTTTTTTAGATGCCTACGGTCTTTGTTAGGTTTGAAGTTCTTTAGAATCTAGACTTGTCCATGTTTGCACATCAAAAGTGACATGTTATGTTGGTTTCTGCTAAATCTGATTTCTGTGGTCTGAGTGTGTTTTTCTGGATTTCTTGAGATTAAAGTCTTAACAAGGAGAATGGGAGTTGAGCTTTGTTCAGATAACTCTATCATGGGCGTGAGCCCAAGAATTTCATTCTCTTATGATCTTTGCCAATCTGATGTTGCAGCTGTGGAACAACAACACCACCATCATCCTCTCAGATCCAATTCATCATCCTCATCATCAAGGATCATGAATTCAAGCATGGAGTTTGATTTCTGCGTCGTCCGCGAGAGTGTCGAGCAGGAGTCTTCCTCTGCAGATGAGCTTTTCTCTGATGGGAAAATGATTCCAAGTGAGATCAAGAAAAAGTCTGCTCAGCCAAAACAGGTGGATCAAATTATTGTGCCACATCAACATACTCCATTGCCAAAAGCAGCAGCAGCTGATCCACGTGACGAAAACACAACTAGGGCGAAAGAGAGCGGTAAAGAAAGCAAGAACATGAGCTGCAATGAAGCAGATGAGAAGCAGAGTTCCAAGTATTTTTGGGGGTTCAAGAGAAGCAGCAGTTGTGGTAGTGGTTATGGCAGAAGCTTATGTCCTTTGCCACTTTTATCAAGAAGCAACTCAGCTGGTTCTTCATCATCATCAAGTGTAAAAAGATCACAATTTTCCAAAGAGGGTCAAAATCAGAAGCAGACTTCACAGCAGAAACCTGCATCCAAGAAGCTCCACTCATCATCACAATCTTCTTCAACTTCAATGAATTATCAAAAGCCTCCATTGAAGAAGGGCCAATATGGATCATATGGCAATGCTGCTCCATTTAATCCTGTGTTAAATGTTCCTACAGCTAATCTATTTGGTTTTGGATTAATCTTTTCAAATGGAAAAGATAAGACCAACAAGAAGAAGTGATATGTGTATTGGCATTAATATCACTTCAAGGATCATCAGTTCATCTTATATGGGAAAATAAAGTTTTTTTTAAAAAAAATTCTACTTTTAATTTGTTGAATTTTATGTGATTGTAAATTAAGAGAAAAGGGCTTTGAAGAAAGAAGACAAAGAGATAAAACGATGGATCAATTCAAGGGAGGGACAGGGGCATATCTATAATTCAAGCCACATGCTTTGGAAGGGCTAAAAGACAAGGTAACCATAGTTTTTCTTGGTCATCCCCACATGCTGTTTTCCCTTTTTCTGCATTATTTGGTCTCACATTTGGTTATATTCTATGGTTTGGTTTTTTTATTTTATTTTCTATTTTCCTGCTTGCTCTGTTATAGCAAAAGAGTAGAATTATTAAGAGGCTGATCTTTTGACTTTGAGGAGCGTTTGGCATGTTCTTTGAACTATTGGTTTGGAATCTTATTTGTTTTAGCTGGTTCTTAATTTTGACCCTGATGGATTTTACAATATTGTGCGCACAATGTACACACGACACTGTACACTGTAACAAGTCAATACCCAAATTTAACCTCATTTAACCTTGTAAATTGTAATCATAAACATAACTAACTAAACTGTTACAATAAGGCCAAGACGGCGTTACAACGAGGACATCTGCCGCATTATCGGTTGTATTCAACTATTTATCTATGTTTCTCATCACGTATATACAACTGTATACATAAGAACCTCTCATACCTAAGATCTATCAGGAGCATTGCCCCACTAAATTGATTTTAAAGAAGAAAGAAAATTGTAGGTTCAATTGTACATGAGCTATTATCCAACTGCGTTTTTGTCCATAGCCTTTGTAATTCACAATTTTTTGCGATAGTTTATCCATAGCCTCGGTTTAAAAGAAAAACAAAAAAAAGACTTGAAAATGCCTCGAGAACGATTGTAAATGGGTTGCATGGAAAATACTCTCAATCAAGATATTAACTTCTTGTGTTAGCTATTGTGTTGAATTTTTTTTAACCTTTTATTGTTATTCGAAGTCATAAGCTATCCTGGGCATCAGTTCAAAGTTTCTTCAAAAGCCAGGGTATATAAGAACAAGTAATTCCAATAATTTCCTAGCCAAGAAAAAAGGAAATAATTAAGAAAAATAAAAATAAAATCGATGAATTGTCAATGCATATATGGAAATACTATGAATTCAAGCCATTCACCATCATGTCCCATGACAAGCCATGTGAATAAAAATCTTTATGCTTAGTTAAGAAGTGACATTTGCAGAAAGAGACTGGATGAAAATTAAAGGCTTAAGTCTTCTGACCTCATGAAACATTGGTAAAATCTCACTTTATCTCCTTGAAGTTAAAGTGCCTCACTTTGCATTATTGACCATGGTTTGATCTCCACATCGCTTCTTACCGTCAACTCCATCCAAAAGGCCGTTAAATTTGATGACGTGGCATGGGTGTTTTAATAATTTTGTGCAACTAGGTCATTTACTCACCAATTTGAGTGAGTGATATGGCAAAGTGGAGCCCACCTCCAATATGGATAAAAATTAATAAAACATTATTTTTTAGAAACAATTGGAGAAAAAGAGAACAAAAAAACTTGGGACGACCCACTGACCCAAACCAAGCCTCCCATTTCTTCTCCAACATCCCCCATGACCCCGCCCTGCGTAGAACCCAGAAACCTATTGCCTCTCTCTCCCTAGAAACCCAACAACAACCCCCCCCACCCCACAATCTTCTATGCTCCCCCATTTCCCCATCAAGACCCATCGCCCCCTCCCTCTGGTTTTTTCTACCCCACTCCCACAAAACCCCAACCCCACACCCATTCTCCTTCTCGTCGACCAATGCCCATCTCACCCCTTGATAAGCCTATATTTTATATATATTTTGTACCTCTTTTACCTAATTATTTATTGTTATCCTTGATTTAAATTGTTTGTTTTAATATGTTTTGTGAGATTTATGAAATATGAGAAATTGAGCTAAAAGGGGCAAGAAGATGAAGATTGGAGATTAATTGGGCAATAGCGGAATCATTCCTGTCATCACAAGGAGTATTGTCAAATTTCCTAGCTTAAGATGGTTCAAGTCTTAACAAGTCAAACAAGAGAAATCAAGAAGGCCCTGGATTAGTAGGAGTCCTATTTTTATAATAATTGTAATTATACCTTAGATATGTAGGATTTCTAGGAGTACTATAAATAGGGAGTTTCGGCCATTTAGAGAGAAGAACCCTATGCCATCAAATTCCTACACACTCATACTCATAGCCGAAAACCCTAAGGAGAACAAGAAGAGAGCTCGCGCAACCTTGGCGTTCAGCTTGGAGAATTCGGTGTCTTCCCTGTCTTCATCAACCATCATGACAATAAGTCCTTCTTGAACTAATTTCTTTTGATAGGGCTACGAAGTTGCCTAGCTGTGAATACTCAAATTCTTTGATATTGTTAATTTTATTTATCTATACATGTTGAGTGCTTGTTACCGTTCTTAATGCTTTCAATTAATTGGCCACTAATTGCATAATTGGAAGAATTAGGTTGAGACTGGAGGAGATTCCTAGTAAATAGCTTCTTATAACAAGTACCATAAATTACATAGCCAACTTGGAAGATTAGGTTATGGTTTGTGTAGTCTTTAATGTTTTCCACAAATCTTAATGGGTTCTTAGCCATCTAAATCCATAACTAGGAATAGAGTGGGTTGATGGTAAGGAACACAACTAATATAACTTGTACGAGAGTATTGGTGAGTTAAGGGAAAACAATTATCAACATGTTAGGTAAATTAGGATTAACAAGCTAGAAGGATTTGACTGGGATTAGCTAGGTGAAATCGATGTCCTAGTGCTTTGTCATCTTTATTTTCATACGTTACGTTATTTACTTATTCTTAATTTACTTACTTTATTATACTTTTGTCATCACAATACTTTAATTGTTTAATTCAAATATAATTGGGAAAAATTCACTCCAATATTTAATAGATTAACTTGATCCCTGTTGGAATGATACGTTACCTACTACTATATTAATTTAAGTAATATTGTCCACTTACAATTAATTACATCTCCCCCTTTCCCCATCGTAACCCACCCAGACCCATCCCGCTAGCCCACCCACATAACCTAGCTGCTTCCCCCTTCTCCCCGCAATGCTGGATGTGGGCTCCACTTTGCCACATCACTCACTCAAATTGGTGAGTAAATGACCTAAGTGCACAAAATTATTAAAACACTAATGCCACGTCATCAAACTTAACGGACTTTTGGATGAAGTTCACGGTATGGGGCAATGTGGAACATCAAACCTTGGTCAATGGGCCAAAGTGGGTCACTTTGACTTCAAAGGGGTAAAGTGAGATTTGACCAATGTTTCAGGGGGCACTATAGCACTTAAGCCAAAATTAAATATCAGTGGGTGGACTTATTCACTTCATGGTTGATAGTGAAGATGAATAAATTTCAGTGGCGACCATCACAAATTAAAGACATTTTCATTTTAATATGTTTATAAACAATAAAATTAAAATACAAAAACATGAAGGCTAATCCTAATTTCAGACTAGAATGTATCATTTATAAATAGCTTATTAGTGACCAATCATGCCCCCAGAGCATAGCTCAGAGCATGAGGCAAGGCTTTTAAATTGATATTGTATGGATTAATTAATGTATCACATGGTTCCAAAAAAACTGCGGTAAAAGATTTCAAAGTAGTTTGCAGTTTGTTTCGTGGCCTTCATAATGTAGTCTCAAGCTTACGATGCCTGAGTTTGTTAGAACCAAATTTGATATATCTTTTCTCCCCATGTCCTTATTGATGTAGAACATCTAGGATAAGGGAGATCGAGGAGAAGAATTATAGGTCAAAGGGATGAAGGGAAAGGGAAGGAATCAGAGAGTTTAAAGTAAGGAAATTTATCATTAATAAAGTCTCCCCTTAAAAGATTACAAATTGCTCTATTTATAGAGACGCAACCCTTTTTACTCTAGGAAAAGGAAAAGTAACCCTTAAGAAATAGGAAAACAAATTAACTAATAAGAGATCTTTCAACAACAAGTAATGCTTAACTGAAATAATAACTAATCCAAAAAGAATTAGGAAAACTAGTTACATTCATTCTGCATCATTCTCCCCCACCTAAAAAGAACTTGATACCGGCGAGTAAACCAAGCTTAAGGATGACGACGATGTTGGTAAGTATGGATGATAGGAGGATGGGATGCAGCCAAGTCAAGATCATGAAGAGCATCCTGATATCTGTTCAGAAGAGTGGAATCCAACTTGCGCAACTCATCTTATGTAATCCAAGTATCCTCACTAGCATGCTTTCCAACCCGATGAACTAGATAACGGGTAGAACCTCTAGTAGACGAGGCCACAATTTCATGATCTAAGACGTCAGCAATATGATCTGTAGGGGCAGAACGAGTAGAAGGACACGCGACACCGGAGATGAAATGGAACCTTGAACAACATCCATAGAGATATGCGGAGAAAAGCTTCCCCAATAAGGAAATAAATCAGCAACATTGAAAATGAGACTAATGTGCATATTTGTTGGCAACTCAATCAAGTAAGCATTTAGACCCAAGCTTGTGAATGATACTATAAGGACCCATCGAAAGAGCATGAAGCTTCTTAAAAGATTTCTTAGGAAAATGCTTAGGACAAATCTGCACCATAAAAAAAAAATCCTCTTCCTTAATCTCCTTGTGACGACGAGGAGCATTGGCCGCCAACTAATAAGTGTCGGTGTGCATGGACATTTACTGACGGGCGTCATCATTCAGTTGCCTAATATGTTCAACAAATGAAGTAGCAGAATCTGATGTGTAGGTAGCCGCAGGAAGAGCAACCAAATCAACATGTGAGTGGGGAGAAAATCCATGAACAACCTCAAAAATACTTTTCCCAGTACTTCGATTAACAGTGCTATTGAAGGGTGTTTCATTGACTGATACCCTTTGGAGTTGTTCGAAGAGATCACTGATACCTGGATCTGTTAAGTTAAAACTTTTAGCCAACCCACCCATTGAAATATTCTTGGTGCCGTCCTTGGCCGTAGATAACAATAATAGAAGTTGTGTATTAAGGACACTTTAAAAAGGTCCACCACAACAAAGTTCATGTGGCCACTTAAAAGACCACACATGAAGCTATCAATAAGAAGATCCCTTCCTTCTTTTCTTCTTGGATTGCTCACCAAATGTGTCATGCACACTTCTAATATCAAGGACATCCTATTGCCAAAGTGGCTTCTCCAATAAGCCAAAACAAATTGATGTTAATAGCTCATCTCTTCATGGTGACTTAGCCCCAAGTCAACAAGAACACCTTCATTCGGATGCCCTAATTGATAGTAACTGTTGATGCCGATTTAAGATTAGCCACCAACTTATGTGTTCGTCCTTGCTTAGGCACACTTGATTGCTCGATCACCTACACAATTGAATAGCTCAAAGGTCTAAGGATACCGGTGTGGTGGGTGCTAAACTTGATTTGTGTCGAGTGGTCAGGACCAGACATTGGGGTTGCAAGCTCGATGTTATGAGTGGCCTCGACTTTGTTCTTCTGGTTGGCGAGGATGGGTAACACATAAACATAAGTCCCCCAAGTCTTCAAGCGAAGGAAATCCTTGGTTGGGGACTTCAATTGGTATAGCAACATGGCCGAGCTGAGGAAGATGAGGTTGGGTGAATTCTTTGATAGAAAATTCGGGATAAGTCCAATTTTTATGACAGAAGTTTGGTGCAATCCACACACTTGTTGCTATTAATCCAAGTCCTCTAACTTTTGTGCCATGTAGGATTAGTTGCTTTTTAAAGGTGGGGTAGAAAAGTACATTGCATGAATTCTCGTTGTCAATTAAGACACGTGACACTATGTGGTTGGCAATGATGGTGTCTACGACGATAGGGGTCATCATTGGGGAATATCACTTCGTAAGATTGTGCTACTGGTTTTGGCGTAACACTTTCTTGCATTGTTCAAGTCTCATGCTTGGGTAAGTCCTCCTGATAAGGTAAGGACCTTCTCTTTATCTGGTCAGTTCTCAATAGGTCCCGAATGGGATGATCCCCTTCTTGACCATCAACGAATCTAGTGGCCCTTGGGTTCACGTCTTTGATGAGTTTTTCCATTGTGTTCTTTAAGTTCCAACAAAGGTCCAAGGTGTGCCCATCATCCCTGTGGTACTTGTAATATTTAGTGGTATCGCAGCTAACTCCCTTTCGCAGTGCCTTGGTTCAGTAAGTTCAGCTTTCAACACCGAATATCACTTCCATGGAAGTGTTCAACGGGGTATTTGTTTGGCCCCGATTTGGACCTAACCTGGGCTTTCTCTCCCAATAATTGCTGACTCATAGTTAGGCTTCTCAGCTTCCTCTCTTTCTTGGTCCTCCTGAGGCATGCCAATGAGGTTGAACCTGACCGTCCTTTAAGCATATCTTTCTTAGTTGTTCAAAAAACCCAATGGAATCCTGGGTGAGGCTTCTAAACCAATCCCTAGCAACTCCCTTTAAGGTGGTTGGGAAGGTCATGCACTTTACAGCATTATTGGCCTTCTTTCCACTTAAACTGAAGGCATAATTGTCTAGGTGGTTCAAGGGATCAATGGTTCCTAGGAGTCTTCCATCTGAAGCCGTCTCTCTAGCCACAAAGACCTCGATAATGAAAGTCCAAAAGAGGGGTGAATCCCCTTTCTTCATGCTACTCATCTATTCGCGGAGCTCCTTCATCTTAATAGACCTTTTCTGGTAACGATCGCCTTCCACTTGTTATTCAACTCCTTTTGGGGGAGTATGCATCCTCTTTGTTTAAGCATCCTGGTCTTGGTGCATGCTCGGTTTAGGGTCATGGCCCTGATCCTCATGCCTCTTCACATATTTCTTCTTTTGGGCGATCAACTGTTCCCTGAGGTCATGGCATATTTCTCGACTTTCGTTTGACATTCTCGAATAGCCCTTGAAAGATATCTCATCGAGTTCTTTATGGATCCGTCTCTAGTTGTTACACCTATCGAATGACCCGAGCGATCGTTCTTTACCTCAGTATCTAGCCTCGAGGTATTGGTAGTCATTGTGCAACTTGACATTGGCCTCCTTGGTTTCTCGCAACTCCTCCACCATGTGACTTTGTTTGTTTTTCTTGTTGCCTTGAGATGAGTATGGGGTGTCATGTTGGGTACCCGTACTATGCTCCTCATCATAGAAGAGTGCTCCAATCATGATTTCGTTCTAAGTGGAGCAATTCGTGAGTGTTAGGGCTACTTGACAGGACCCAACCCGAATTCCACCCTGGAAATCGAGCCAGACCTTGCTGGTTTGCCAACATTAACCCATGTCGGGCCCACAAACTAAACAAGTTCCCTCTTCTCGAAATTTAAAAGGAAAGGGGTTAAGACTTCTGCCGAAAATCGGGCAGAGTCTCCCCTGAAATAAGGACAAACCCAAAAGTTTCAACCTGTCAGAACACAACAGATAAGAATATCCCAATTGCCAACATGCATACAAAAAGACATAACAGGCATCCGGCCATTCAATTCAACCCTAATGGGAGATACAGAGCATTCTAAGAGTCAGCGTAAAAAAACAACGGAATACAAAGTTAAAGATCAGGGACAACAAGCCCTACAATTCAGTCGAAGCTCGGGAAGAGAAGCCCTCGGCCGAACAGAAACGACGCAACAACTAGGGCCTGGGGGGGCAAAACAGAAAGCGTGTGAGTGGACAAAAACCAAGTTTAGTAGTTCAAAACAACATACTAACCCCACCGTTTCAAAACAATGCAAACCATGCGTATGAAACCGTTTACATACTTGAAGTCACACCCAATTCAAAACCTTTTCCGAATAAACCAACCTTTTACTTTTCCCGAGGCATAACCTCCCAAAACACGAACTCATAAGTATGTATAAGTATAACTGAAATAACTTGAAGAACGTAAGCACGAGAATATAATAAAATCCTCTTATACCCAAAACAACATTTGAAATACCAAACATTCCGTTCATGCCAAGAAAACCAAACTTGACAACAATATAGAAATCAATTATTCATATAAATAAGAAATCAGTTTCAGGATTCAAAATCCAATAAACTCAACACATCAAATACTGTAGTCAAATCAAGCACATTGCTTCCCAATCTTCCCCACTCTCACAACCACGTGCTCACAAGCACGAAAAGCGAGGAACGATCCTCACTAAAAGAAATATGAATACGAAGGTACTAACACACGAGTATAGGTATAATATAACCTCAACACCACACACAAGTACCAAGGGAAAACAATCCAACAGGGGATCATTTGACTGGACACAGGTACAGCCTCCTCGAGACCCCGTGCCCAGGGTTAAGCCGTCCAAATGGGACTAAGCTCACATATCTATATGGTAGAAACTTCCAAACCATACCTCCGAAACATGTGCTACGAACGCAGACTACCCCGTTAAGGGTCTACAGCTACACCCCATTAAGGTATGCACCGGATCGAACCATATTCAAGTAACCGTATCAAATCAATCGCCACGCGATAATCAATATAAGAACAGGGGGAGGTACATAACAAGGTGCCAACCACACTCAAATCAATCGCCACGTGATAATCAATATATACATATTCAATCACAATGTACCCAACCCCAAAACATCAGACACCAGGACATAAACAAGTCCATCAGTCAACTACCCAATATATATACTCAAAATCAGGACATCACCGTCCAAACATATATTTCCATAGTTAAAATAGACACAAGCGTCAAATGACGGCATATCAATCCATAAATCATTAAAATGTCATAATCACCGAAAATGCATATTTAAGACCATGTTCAAATCTCAATCAATGCTCAAGTCAAGCATGTCAAATCAAATTAGGATCCCAAGTCCCGAAACATAAAGTCAAGACTCAATTTCAAGATAAGTCCCAAATATTAATATAATCCCATTGTAACTAACCCTTCTTTGAAAACATCAAATCCGAGACCCAAAATATTTATTCAAAGTGTATAAATATATATATATATATATATATCTAACCCAAGTATAGTTAACTATTTCTTGAAACATCAAAATCCCTTTTTCCAAAACCTTTAGGGCCCGTTCGGTAACGTTTTCGGAGAATGTTTTTGGAGAAAACGTTTTCCACAAGAATGAAAACAACTTTTTTCTGTTTTCTACACGAGAATGAAAACATGCTACCGAACGTGTTTTTACTCATTTTTGTAATGTTTTATGAGAAAACATTTTCCACGAGAATGAAAACAACTTTTTTCTGTTTTCTACAAGTATACATGAAGTTGTTTTCATTTTACGAAAACGTTTTTCACGAGAATGAAAACATGCTACTGGACGTGTTTTTGACTCATTTTTATTTTCTGAAAATGAAAACAACCTCCGAAAACGTTACCGAACACCACCTTATTTAACGTATAAGTATATATGCCAAAACCGAGTATGAAATCGAACGGACTAAACCAACGTCCAAATTAACCCAATTATATAGTTAAAAATATAATATCCAAGAAAATCATTAAATTCTCATTTATGTATAATAATCCATTAAATCTATATTTTATAAAGTATAACGATTTCAAGCTTAAAATAGCTCAATTATATAATCTAATTTCAATACGAAAACCATCAGGCGTTCACCATGTCCCGTTCAATACCCAAAGGTATAAATAATGATAAAATATAGCCATCAGGGCCCCACATAAAAACCAGCAACCCAAACCATGCATAAACCTCAATGCAAATCCTTTTAATATATTTCAACCAAAGTCAAAACCAAGACTTAAACCATTATCAAATAAATCCCATTTTATAAGCATTTGCATTCAGTCAATCAAATCATGCTCATTTGAAAACAAGGTCCACTCACCGTTGGTCCTACGCTGTATAACCCTAAAAGGGTCCCGCCGGCTACGTATGCAGTGCTAGAGTACCTAAACAAGGATAAGAGAATCGGATTAACAAGCGTGCCGTGAGCGTAACTTTAAAACGACACCCTAACTTTTCCACACACAAAGTGTGCGTACGTCGTACGAAGAGTTTCTAGGGTCGCACTACGTCTTTTAACAAGTGGGACCGCCCCGGAAGACTCACGGTCAACCGACGGTCAAACATCCCGTTTCGGTCAACCCAGGCCCGCAGAGCCGACGACCTCCAAATCGATCCGGACATTCCTAGAAGTCCAATAAAGTCAACTACGTGGCAAGGCGACCTTGGGAGACTCTCGGTCAACCCTGGTCAAACTTGGTCAAATTAACCCGATTAGGTCAAACCGGGCCCTTAGGTCCCATGACCTCCAAACTTAGATCCGAAAGTTCTTATAGATTCAACACGGCCTAAACAACATGTCTTGAAAGTTTGGTCTTGATAGACGGTCGGATTGCTCACGATCGCACGATCGGACGATTACGGTTTAATTCAAACTTTAAGTCATTGATCCGGAGCATCCGGGACTCTGAATCACGATCCGTCAATTCCTATATGATCGTAGAAATACGAGGAACAACATACGTGAATTCGGATTCGATCCAACGGTCCGAACCCATACAACGCATAATAGGCGTACATTAGTTCGATAGTCAAACGACGTCCGAATCGAGATCCGAGCACACGTACGCGTTCACGACAACACGAGGGTCGTAACGGAACGAAGAGACCACCACACCCCGGCCCACGCATGCGCCGCCGTGAGTTGGGTTCCTTAATCAAATTTCGGTCACCCGGAAACCTTCGACTCAATCATCAAGCCATATACCAAAACGATCACCATAATCCCAGGAGTCCAAAATCGGTCTGAACCGGTCAAGAACCGCCTGTTAACTGGCCAAAAAACCAATTTGAAATCCGCCAAAAACCTAGGTTTAGATCGGACGTTCTAGGCTACAAATTGATGGTAACCAACCCCACAGATAGCTAGATCACGTTGAGAGGGTAAGGAAACATACCTGGTGCGACAATTTTGGTGGCCAGAATTGCCTCCACGATTGTCTGAAAATTCGAGGGTAAACCAGCCAGTTTTCTAGCTTTTCTAGCGGCAGACGGAGGCGGTGACAGTGGGGCTGTGGCGGGGTTGGAAGGCGAGGAGGTGGCGGTCCTTTTGGGACCGGTGCCAACCCAGGTGGTGGCCGGATTAGAAAACTGCCGACCAAACAATGGCCGGCAATGGGGGTTGTCACGCGAGAGGAGAGAGGTCGGGAGGAGAGAGAGGAGAGAGAGGAGAGAGACGAGAGAGAGAGAGAGAGAGAGAGAGAGAGAGAGAGAGAGAGAGAATCTCAATTCTGATTGGTTCAAGGGTTTTTAACAAATTCGAAATGACCAATACGTCCCTCTTTCTCGCTATAACCCCGATACGAGCGTGCCGCACGTCTACGAACTTGTTTCTACATGTCGGACGAAATGGCGCAGTCCATTTTGCCAAATTCCCTCCCAAAAATATCGTTGACCAAAATGTCCCTTAATTATTAAATTCTTATTTAATTCCAATTTTATTTATTTAAATCCTTTTAATTCCTTTTTAATTCCATATTTATTTAACTCAATTATTTAATTTATTTTCATTTTATTTTATTTTATTTTTAGGTCAGGGACGTCACACTACTGGATTCAAAAGTTGGAGATTGATCATCTATGGTCAACCCTTGTTTCTCGCTGCATTTACGCCAACCGTTGATGCAGTTATTTCTCGGCTCACTAACTTATACATCCATCCTTACTTGGGCAAACCTGATTGCTCGATCACCTACACAAAGGAATAGCTCAAAGTGAAGGGAAAATTATGTGTTGGGTATTTCTCAAAACCCATTATATATATAGAAAAATGAATTATCTAGTATTAACATATCTCATATTAAATTAGCATAAGCAAAATAAAAAACTAGAAACTCATACAAGTCCTATTAGTCCCAATCTTTTTAAGTTTATCAAAAATTGCACCTTTGACTCTTTAATATACTTTAAAGAAAATGGATATATAAAAAAATGGTTACCCTTGGTGCGAATCTTGAACCGTATTAAGGTGTTCAAGTAATGGAGTTGATCTCTTGCTTGTTGATGCTCCACTATGGCTCTTCAAATAGGTACAAAGGATGTGCACCTCCTGAAAGCTCTTCACCAATGATTATTGGGATGAGAGAACAAGAACTTGGGAGAGAAGAGAGTGCTAGCCCTCACTCCACCTACTTGCCGCCCAATGGAGTATTGAGAGAGAGAAGTGATATTTCCTCTCTTCCAAATTTCTAACTTGAAACCCTAAAATCAGATGGTGCTATGGCTTCCAATATATAGAGCCATATGTGTGACACATGTGTTGCACCTCCCCTTTAGTTGCCTTATGTTGGGCCATATTGGTCCTTCACATTATTCCTACAATGTGTCACATGTGTCTAAAGCTATATGGTCCAATTCTTCCCTTCTTTAAGTCATGTGGGACCCAATTAAAGTTTTATAATTTTAATTGAATAATTAAACTATTCTAATTAGTTTAATTAGTTTAATGACTTAATAAATTAAGTTACTAACTTGTCTAACAAGTATTGGTCCCAGTCAACCTTTGTTGACCGTGTCAAGTGTCGGGTCAACAATTGACCTTTGACTATGACCTTGACTTTCACTTTCACTTTGACCAAGCCACAAAATCTTTTATTCTCTTCTAATTCTCAATTCACTCGTTTTTGGTGTGTGATCTTCTAAGTTCTAATTAGCGAGAATGTGGATAAGTATGACTTCTTCTAAATCGAATATGAATTGTATCCCTCCATACAATTCTCCCCATTGGCGAATACTAATTATAATTAGTCCTTACAAGGCTTCCATAAACTATGGTTGACACCTAGCAGTATGTCATGGTTACCCAAGCTAAATAGAAATTTTTGGAGCACCTAGTCCATTTGTGATTTCAATGCAGTTTAGTCATTCTCTAACACAATACTCTATTTCGTATTGTTGGGATATGGATAACTAGTGTCAAATCCCTAATGCGACATTTCTAGGCTATATGATTCACTTAGATTAGATTGCAAACATTATTCTTTCAATTCTCATCCTATACTTTGGCCAAATATTCAACGAATCATATCTCTAAAGTATTCTCTCTTCTTACTAAGAGTAGACATTCCTTGTTGTACATTCACATGCCTCTGTGGACTTGCTGGATATCCCGAGAAGCACCTTTAAGTCACATCTTTTGATATGACTGTATAGTGTTCTCAAACACAAACAACTCATACACAAGACAACTGTGATGTCTTAGGTCTGAGGACTAATTTGCATAATCGCAACTTAGAATTACTTGTGTTGACCCTTGTAAGTAAAACTTCCACACAAGAATTCTTAGTTTGATCGCCTTAAGTGAACTCCATCTCTAGGGCATATATCTAACACAAAGGTCTAAGGACACTAATGTGGTGTGTGCCAAAGATCCTCTAATGCCTAAGACAAGATGAGTATCAATTTTAGCAGAGTATTAGCAAGGGAGAGGAGTCGATACCTCTACAGTGAAGAAATCTTCCCCTCTTATAGAGCTCCAAAAGTGTCATATTTGTGCAATCTTCCAATGTTGGACTAGTGAACATGAGCCAGGTTTGGGACACATGTAAGTTGCAGGGACAATTGGTACTACAACACGTGAGAGCTCGTGGAGTGGTTGTAGTTGACCCAAGGACCGTGAGAACCATGCACCCTGATCCTCAGAGATTCCTTGTGGTTGGTTGGTCAACATGGACCACGATCCCGACCAAGTTAGTAATCCAAACCTTCTTTGGGTCTCGAGGCGCTGATCATGGTCGGGATGGAATAGATCCTGATAAGGTTAATCGCTCTCGGTGTCGTTCGATCTTTGGGGATCATACTTCAGCTGGGTGATCCCGACCAGGTAGTGGGTAATTGCATGCTAGTGACTTGCAACATTATGCTTGGTGAACCTGAACGGTGTCGAGTGGCCGAGACCAAACATTGGGGATGCAAGCTTGATGTTATGAGTGGCCTTGACTTCATTCTTCTGGTCGTCGAGGACAAGTACCACATAAACTGTAATGCTTCCATGTACACTATGGAAGTTGGGGTTGCAACATGTCGTTATTGGAAGCCCTGGATCTAAAACTAGCTCTAACACCACTACGGAAAACACGATTGATATTTTGATGATGAATACAATTATGTGAGAACTAATTGACAAGGGAAGAAACTTGTTCATTTCTCTTGTGATTATTAAAAGAAAGAAAAAAAAACCCGTTAATAAATACTATAAAAGAGGGTACGCTTTCTACATAAAAAAAGGAAAAATAAAACTTTTATTGATGATGTTGATATTCATAGATATACTAATACCAACCATAGTTAATTTCACTAATCAACTAATTTTTAACACATAATTAATCCAACAACCAACTAATACCATGGTGTTAGTCTATATTATTCTTAACACTTTCTTAGTGTTTCTTTTTAAAAGTCTTAAACTTAAAAGACCGTTGGCAGACTTTGATTTTATAGCAAACCTGGTGGAATTACATGTTAGAATTGCGAAAATCTTCTTGTCGAGACAATTGTAAAATATAATAGGTATAGATTCATGTGGAAAAGAAAAACTTATATGCATGTAGTCGACATTGAAGACATCACATATTACAATTGAGTTCCATCAATCTCATAAAAGAGTAAAATATATAATCGAAAAGATTTGCAGATGCTCATCTATTCCTTAAGAAAACAACATGAACGGAACAAATGACAAAATCTCGCAAAACGGAGCACACCACCGCTCAGGACCTCGAGGACATTATCCTAACCTCGAATTATGAACTTGAAACTCATAAAAAATTCACTATTGAAGCAATTTCGAAATTTACCTTAAATTATAGGCATCGTTCTCACGATCACGTAAGGAAAACGGTTTAACAAGTCAACAATCCAAGCTCTAGAACTTAAGATATGAATTTCCAAAGTTTTAAGGAAATTTATTTTTTTCTTCTCTCATTTGCAGAAGAATGAAGGTGATGAAGGAATGCGGAAAAAGAAGGAAGAAATCAACGGCAGCCCCCGCCCCGATGTGAACATCAACTGTTTTGGTCTTTTTTATTTATTTATTTATTTAATGCCATTTAATGCCACATGTCACCCTATGATTGGTCCAACTTCCATAATTCATTAAAAATTCATCCGAACTCCGAAAAATACCACATGCCGTAGCGACGTAAGCTATTTTTCCATTCAAATATTATATTTTTCTCACTTCAATTTCTTGAATGTCTTTTGAAAAATCATTAAATTAAACGTAAGGGCATTTTAGTCCAAATTGAGATTAAACACACCAATCATTTCCACACCAAACCAACTTCATAAATTGCCCACACATTTAATTAATCTTGTATAATTTTTGGAATATTAATAACTACAAAATTCCAATTTTTGAGGTTATTACATTGTTCATGACAGAAAGGAAAGAGGCAAGAGAAATTGGTGACTTAAAAATCTTTTTGTAATGATCAGTGGGGGTTAAGAGGATTCGAACATTGAGAAGAGAGGATAAATTGATGACCATTAATTTATGGTATCGTTTCAAACTAATTCTAGTTGTGTCGTATAGACCAACATAGTGGGTTTAGGGTATTTTAAGCGTGCTTGGTTGAAAATATGAATAGAGGTTTTAGTACCCTAGTTAGCATTTTCCCGTTTACTATTTGTATCATATACGTACATACGTATTTTTCAATAATACTTTCGTTTTTCATACACGTCTTAAAAACTCGATAAAATATACATTAAAAACATACAATACACATAATAAACACATACATACGCATTTTTCACATTTAATACACTTATGTTTTACAAAATTTTGAATAATATAGACAAAATTCACGTATTATATATGTATTTTTTACATATTATTGAAAATAAAAAATATATATTTAAATATTTAAATATTATATAGTACCTGAAATTTTCAATTATATCTTGTTAAGATTTTGCCGAATAAATTGCGTAATATTCGTACTATTCAAGTTCCTTATTTTCTAACTATGTTTAGTACGCACAAGTCGTATCTTTTCAGTCTTTCAGACACTATTTCGACATTATCCTGCGGCGAGTACGACTTGACATCTTGGGTGAGTATCGATATTTGAAAAGTTGAAAACACGGGCTCCCCAGTCTTAGCTAGAGTGCAAGATTAGCAGCAGACAGACGTAGACCCAACGACATCTCTGATTTTCTATTTCCAATTTGGTCCCTATTCCCCAACAACCCTCCAAACAATGACAATATTTTATTCTGACCCCCAAAACTAGAGCAATATTTTATTATTCGCGCTCTCTGTGGTATTGTTGACCACCACTACACTCTGGGGTGTACACTGTTGTCGTCCTCTGGTTATCCTACGCACACGGCACTGGCACTGACCAGCCAAAGCGTCTTTTGCAGAGAAGAGACTGAGCAGAAATAGAAAGGCTTTTGGAATCCTTTGAAGAATGGCAGAGGAGGAGCCTTCTCGAGCTCCATGTTGCTTTCGATCTCTCGGGCTTCACAACAGACGACTTGTCGTATGTATGGTTTTTTTTCTCTCGGCGCTTTTCATGGTCGCTATTACATCTTCAGCATCATCATCATCACCGTCAATCTGAATTTCTTCAGATTTAGCTGCTTTTCTCGGCTCATTGCGTGCAGAGGTGTAGAAAAAGAGATATATTTTTATTGTACGTCGTCGTCTTGTGGTGAAACGTTGCTTTCGTGCCTCTGCATTTTTATTTTTCTGACACTTGTGGCTGTGCCTTTTTGTTCTTTACTCGCTTAATTATTGTACGGACAGTAAGTCCTCTTCTGGGTTTCTTGTTTTTCTTATGTGTTTTTGGTATTTCTGGAATGAAAATTTGGGGGTTTGGAGGAAATGTGATTGCTTTCTGGTGAAATGGGGTTTAAGAAAATGGGTTTTTTGGCTTGCATTTTGACAATGGGGAACTGGGTTTGGTAGAGTTCATGGAGATTTGAGTTTCTGGGTTCACAAGCTCTCGACTTTGGCTGGAGGTGGGAGTATTTGGTTTGAAAGAAAGATTTTGAGGTGTTCTTTTGTGGTGGAGAAGAAAATGAATGATAGTACAGGGAAAACAGCGTCGTCTTTGGCGATAGCAGAGAAGAAGACGCATAGGCCTGGTGGTTGTGTTGGCATTTTCTTCCAGCTCTTCGATTGGAACCGCAGGTTCGCCAAGAAGAAGCTCTTCTCCAAGAAATTGCTTCCTCCATGTTAGTCTTTTTCCATCACATAAAACTGCATTTATCTTCTTTAGAAGCTTCTCCTTAATTCCTGTCTAATAAAAAAGGAAAAGAAAAATATGTTTGATGACGTTTTTGTTTTATTTTGATATGTATCAGCTCGTGCAAAACAAGTTTCTAAGAAGTTTAGAGATGAGAAGATGCCCAATTCCAAGCTTCATTTGGTATGCCTATATGTTAACTTGTAGATTTAGATTCTTGCATTTCTTGTACTTTTCTTGGTTGGTTTGATTGTTTTAACTCTATTTGTTGTTCGGCATGCTGGGTGTGTTTGAATGATAGATTGCTGATGAAAACAGTGGGGGTTTCCCAAATGTGAAGAAAAATGTGAATCGCAGCGTTGATTTTGAGCACAAGCATGAACTGCGAGCTCCAAGTTTGGTTGCTAGGCTAATGGGTCTTGAATCCATGCCTGCCACACGTGAGAAGCCCAAGAAAGCTTCATTTACTGATGTTTGTGACAGTGGAGAGACGACATTTTTGAATAATCATAGTGGTTCTGATAGAGAAGAATTGAATTTGGCGACAGGAAATGCAAAGTCTGAGTCAAGGCCTCAGAAGCTGCAGAAAATGGGGCCGTATGATAATAGGGCAGTGACTAGGTTTGGAGCTGAGGCACTTCAAATTAAGAGTGTTTTGTCACGCTCAAGAAAACATCACCCAAAGCTTGCTTCCCCAGTGAAGAGTCCGAGGATTCCCTCTGGGAAGAATGCTTCCCGAACCGCTCGGTTGATTGATGCTGCTACTAGAATGTTGGAACCTGGACTGCAGTCTACAAGCAGAGCAAAATGTGCCATCACTTACTCAAGTTCTTTTGATTATCCTTCTGTGGATGAGGTTTTGGCAGATGGAACAACAATTCAATCACCAGAGATTTCTAGCCAAGCATGTTATAATGCTGGTGCATCCAATTCTCTGATGAGCCAGACTTCTTGCAAAAGCTGTGGTAATTTCGTAGATGTTGTGGATTTAAGATCAAAAGTGGAGGAACAACAACCTGCTTTCCCATCCTTCGCTTCAAATATTGTCAATGGCTCTTCGCTGGTAGCGGAACAAAATAAGCCCAGGTCATCCATATCCTCCTTTGGGCAGGAAAAGGATGCAATTTTTCAGGGAACTCAGAACCAACAAGTATCAGTTTCTGGTCAAAAGGCAATGCGATCCCTTGGTGAACCTGTTACAGGAAGGAAGTCTATGCCTCCAGAAGGTCAAGCTTCATGGCAGTTGTTGTCAAGTCAACCATGCAGGCCTCAGAGTGAAGAGGCATCTTCTATTACCTTAAAGAACAGGTCTCAGATGCAGCATCGTATGTCACTAGGAAGGGAAAGAATTCCATCCAGATCAAAACTAAATAATCTTGATAGCAGAAGAGCCTCATCGGCTGCAAATGCTGTCAGAGGGACCAAAGACTTCGTTGCCTTGAACCGGAATCTGAGCGGCCGGGCCCAACCAAGGGTGCCTACCAAAGCAAACGATTCTAAGTTTGACACAGAGAGGAAAGCTTTTACTGGGAAAGATGATTACCCATCACAGCTTAGGACCACAATACGGAAGAGGAGGATGACCAATGTTAGTGGCCAAGTTGAAAGTAGTGGTTTTGTTAGTTCAACTTCCACAAGACAAGTGAATTATCAGTTTGATGTGCCAACTCGAAAAGGATTAGGAAATGGTGCTCACTTGATGAACACCACTTCTTCTAAGAGTAAATTACCCGGTCAGAGAGAAGGTAACAGAGCTAATGGAAATAAGGACACTGATGTTATTTCATTCACATTTAATTCCCCTATCAAGAACAAGACTGGAATCCCCACACAAATGGAGGGTCCAAGCATGGACAATGGCATAAAGCCATCTTTCCAAAACCCATTGTCCTTGAGTGGAGATGCTATTGGTGCCTTTCTGGAACAAAAATTTAGGGAACTTGCTTGTCAAGAAGATGGTGACTTGGCAGCGGGTGATGCTTCATCCAAGAGGTCCACTGCTATGATTCTCCAAGAGCTAATATCTGCCTTGACTGCAGATCATTCTCTTTCTCACGATGGACACATGGCCAATGCAGATGTAGCATCACCTGTAAGTTCTCTTTGTTTTTGTTTATTGACATAATCCCACCTGTAACAACTGTTTATACCAAGAATCGTATGTTGAAAGTGTGACTATTGAACTGCTTAGAATATATTTGACTGTTTTCAGAGAACTTTTCAAAATTTCAGGGTTTACTGACATAATGATACCTGAGGACCTTAAATAGAAAATAACTTCACTATTATAGTTTTAGATTTTACTGTTTCTGTATTTGATAACTGTTTTGTTGGCTTATTTCTCATATTATGATTAAAACCATTTGGTTTTATTATTTTTCTAATATGATGATGAGTTTTAGGAATTGCGTCTTAGATATATGATTGTAGCTCTCAATATAGAACATGCAGTACTAGGTTAATTATAGTAATATCTGATGTGACACATTACCTGTCTATCAGAGTTGGCCAATACATCTCTCATGGATATCTTTGTTTTTTTCTTTAAAAAAGTTATTATAAAATAACCCCTCCATATCTATTCTGTATTCTTGTGTATCCACGCCATCTTCCTTGTATATGCATGTTGTATCCAAAAGTCAAACTTTGCAACAAGTCAGATAGATACATATCTGGAATGTCTGTTATGTATCGAGGTGTTTAGGGGCGTATTAGTATTGGCTACTCCATTCCTGAAACTTTTGGAGTCTCTGTGCTTCATAGCTGATCAACTCAATTCTCCAATCAAAACTAACGATCTTATCATTTCCCATAAGGTTATTAGAGTGAGATGGACGACATAGAGACTCTTTTTTGAGTATTTTGCTAAAATCAAGTTTCTATCAGAATAAAATAAAGGATGGATTGAGTCTGTCATGGAAAAAGAACAGAAAGTGACTTGTTTATTGGAGGTGTGATGTTAGAGGTAAGACCAATCAATGCGAAAATGAGGAAAATTAATGTTAAGTGGCCTTGTGATAGAGGTTAATGGACTGTGGGACTCCAAACCCCGGCTGGAGTTTGAGGGTCTGCAACTGTGTTGTTGATCAACTTGTAAGGGTGAAAAACGTTCAACATGTTATTTGCTTCGCCTGAAGCTATATCTCTTAAAGTATCTGCTTAAATGTCTTAGAAGTTAATGCTCGATTAGCGTTGTCATGCAAATTTAGTTGTTTATATTGTCCTTTTCCCCATCATTACGTTCTATTGGAAAATGGGAATTATTGTCAATCTCTGTTAACTTGCCTGTGTTGTGGCTAACTTGCACATATTACTTTTGTTCTTTTTATGAACTTCAGATTTGTCTTGTGTTTGACAAATGGTACTCCGGTACACATTTCTGGACTCATTTCTTGACACGTCTTGTGTTCCTACTCAGGCTCAAAGAAAGAAATATAGGTCTGTTGGAATCTTTCATCATGGTGATAGTCTGAGCCCTGGGTCTGTTCTTGAAGCTTCATTTTCTTCTAGTAGTCTGGATGAAAGCTCAGGTAGAGTACTTGAATAATAGTAGAAATTGCAAGGCTTTACATAATTTACGTTGCTAAAATCTGCTACATAATTTCTACTGTCTAGATGTCCTTTTAACCCTCTAAATGTGATTTCTTTTTTTAATCTGATAAGATCCTCCAAATGTGGTTTACATCTTTTTCTTGCTTCTGGTTCCAGGGCATAGGTCCTTCTACCCTCACTCTGTGGATTACTATGATGATCAGTTGCAACTGGGACATGATGGTGATCTAATAGACTCTGCCACTTCAGTGGACAGAAAGAAGACTGGTAGTGAGATGATGATTGCTCTTGTCAATAATGTATCTAGGATATTACATAGTATCAATGCTGGTGGGGAAAGATTGAGAGGAGACAAGCTCACTCATGCAAATGAAGTTATCTTGAAAGCTGAACTATTGTTTGGAAATGTGACTCTCCATAAAATGGATGTAATGAAAGGTCTTTTCATCAGTCCCTTGCTTCTTGATTTGGAAACTATTGCCAGAAGCATGATGGAAAATTTCGATGTGTTAAGTGGTTTGGGGGACACCAAAGAGGGGACTAAACTTAGCGAGTTCCTTTTTGACTGTGTCATAGAGCATTTAGACTCAAAATATGGTCGATACTGTAACTCCGGATTCAGATTTTGGGAAAAACTGTCTTTATGCATGAATCGTAAGTTGATGATTCAAGAGGTTGAAGACGAGATGCAAAAGTGGACAGATTTGGCTGGAATGATTCCTGATGAGATGATAGAATGGGATATGAATCATGCCTTGGGGAAGTGGACTGATTTCAATATTGAAGCATTTGAGGCCGGTTTTGAAATTTGTGGGGACATTCTTCAAAGTCTGGTTAACGAAGTTGTGATAGATCTCTGTGAGTTCAGGCTGGGTTCCTTGTGAATTTCATGTAGCCCTACCCTTTTTGAGTTCCTAATATCAGCCATGCCACATGCATGCTGTCTGTTAAACCAAGCAAAAATTATATTCTTTGTACAAATCAATGGAAGGTTTAGGTATATTTTGTTTCTTGAATGTGATTTGTCTTAAAATATGCAAAACAGTATGAAACAAAAATTATGTGTTCTGGCCTCAGGTCAGCCTCCTTTGGGGTTGCTGTTGTGTGTTCTGGGTAGTCTTTTTATTTTTATTTTTTCAATTGGTGTAATATGGAAAGATAATCAAATTTGTACCACTCTGAGTTGATTTGTAGTACTAGTCAAAGAATGCTACACTTGACAATTTTTTTCTCAACCAATGGCTCATTGGCTAAAAGAATGAAAGATTTATTTTATAACATATGATTCCAAATTCATCCAAAGAGTTGAAACAATTTTATAGCATATTCCTTTTAAATTCTCAAACCCAAATACTAGTTACATCCAGAGCTTTACAATCCAACCAATTCTCAGGCAAACAAAAGAATTTGCACCCAGTCTGACTCGATGATGATCTTCAGTTGGAACAGAACTTGCAGAATTAGTAAAATAATCACTAAGAAAATCAAATTTGAGCATATTCCACTAAAACTCTCAAACTCAAATACTAGTTACATCAAAAGCGCTTTACAAACTATCAAAAAAAGCCAAAAGAATTCTCAGTGGTAATCAATCACTCAGGCAAACCATGAACCAAAAGAATTCATATTATGAAAAAATAAGAATGAACTCAAAGAAGAAGACGGGGCAGCAAAGCACCAAACTTTGAAAATCAAAACTGCCTGTACCCCAAAACAGTCTTGGGAATTGCTCTGCCATTCCCATTCCTCCCTCCCCTGTTTTCGCCGCTAATAGCATTAGCAGCAGCCGAAGACAAACCCTTCAATTCCTCCATACTCGCATAGCTCTTCCTTGCCATCAACCCTCCACCATTGTTGTACCTCTTCTCCCCTGCGCTCGCCGACTTACTCCCTCTCGAATTCGACAAAACCCCATTCACTTTCGACCAGGACTTCGCGGGCGGGGTCATCTCAAGCGTCGACGGAAGCCTTGTTGGTGGCTTGCGGTTCTCTTTCCTCAACACAGCGGAGAAATCAGGCACTGACTGAGCCACAGCAGACGACCCTTTACGCGATTTGGTCGTATTGGTCTGAAATTTAACTTGTTTCTTCAACGGGCTCTGTTTCAATTCGGGTTCTTCAGCCTCTTCCGGCCTCAGATACTTCCTTCGCAGCTTTGCTTCTCTGAGATCCGCGTAGGCTTTGTATCTGGGTCCTCTCTCCATGATGTCCTCTGTGATGAGCCGCAGTGGGACTGGCTCTTGGTCTGGTTTTGGGTTCTGGGAGAGAATGAGGGAGATGGGGTCGAGGGCTTGGAAGAGATATTGGAAAGCAGGGTTTGGTTGATGATGGGTTTGTTGCAGAGAGCCGTTAGTCGCTGCCATTGTTGATGAATTTGAGGTCGCGCTGTGTGCAGATATCTTGGATTTTGGTTTGATTTAATAATCGCTTCTGTAGTTTCCTCTTGTGCTTTTACTTACTTTGCAATTAAAGATCAAATATTTTGGATTTCCAACGGTCGAAAATAGGAAAGAGACGGAGACTACTTAGCCTTTTTGCTCCCTTGTTACCCTTTTTCCTGCTTCCAAGTCCAACGTTCTGATTTTAAGTCGGTCCCTTTTTAAAAATATAGAAGGATATTGAATCACTCTGGATTCCATATCAACTGCCTCGTTTGACTGATATTTTCATGATGGTTCTTGAGAGCCGTCCGATCTCCCTTTTTTTGGGGTCAAATAGAGCCTCGGATCACTTGTTTTTTTTTCCTTTACTTCTCCCCTTCTCCCTTCCTCTTCTTGCCTTCTACCCTTTTTTAATTCTTAAAGAATGCTAATTACCTTCCATCCCTTGCCTTCCTCTTTTTGCCTTCTACATTCAGTTTATATCACGTGTATTCTACTCACACATAAATTTATGTCTTTCTCTGTTTACATTTTAGATTCAGTTTATGTCACATATATTCTACTCACACATAAATATTATGCATTTAACACATTAAAAAATTCTTTATTCGCTTTATAAGTAAAATATTAATGCTTTATATTAAATACATAAATGTACGCGTGAGTAGAATGCATGCGGCACAAAACTGAATAGGAAAGGTAGCTAGCATTTGTTTATAAAGACTTTTCGGAAAATTCGTCAAAAAATTACTTTTCGAAAGGTGTCATGACTCAACATAGTGTACCCTAGGAGAAAAAGAGGTATTTATATTGACACAATATGTAACCTCAAAGAGATCTATTGAATTGACAATGCCATTTCAAAGCCTTCCACTTTGAGGTCTGCCTCCATGTGACAAAATTAGGAGTAAAGGAAGGAGCACCTCGGGTAAAATTAATCATAAATTAAACCCATTGTCTCAAATTTCACTCTTCACACTACACAAGTTTCACAAAAATAAAATAAAAAACTGTTTTTCTTGTGAGTATAATGCTGTGCTTTAAAGATGAGCTTATTTGGGTAGTTTAAATTTGGTAGTAACATCTTCACATGGGGATTTCATTATATGGGATTGATAGCATTGAGGGAAATTTTTCGAAGTCTGATATGGGATAATCAAATTTCTATAAATTTTCAACTTAATTAGCAGCTTCATTCTTTAGTCTGATCCGCATTATCAGTCCGATTATTATATCTTACCATTTGTTATGTAAATGCCAACGGATCTAGCCGAGTTGAAAAGGGCCTTGACTTCGGATTCGCACCCCCCATTGCACCATGGTAGTGTGTGTGAGAAACCCTCCTCCCCTATAGTTTGGACTATCGCTTGTACTAAAAAAAACATTTGATATGTAGATCATGAAGCAAAGTATAGAGATGAAGATATCCCGCTTGTTATAAATCAGCTTTGTTTTTGGTAATAGTAGCTTCGTTCAAAAGGAAGACTAGTACAAAGGAAGAGAGACAATAATAGATACATCAGAAATGCTCTATGAGCAACTATACTCATTTGTCCAAATTACACTTTGTGATATTTGTATTTCTGCTTCAAATTAAAACTAGTGATACTCTGGTCAAATCCATTCAGCACCAAGGTCTTTACAGCCTCAACCCCTTGATCCAGTGCTGCATCAATCTGTCCAGATAGCAGACAACAGTAACAATTCAGATATTACGGGTTCAAATTCACACCCATTAAAATGAACAGGCACCGTATTTGTGTGTGTATGACGTGCGCGCAATTGATTCTTTTGGGACCAATGCAGTGATCAAAGAATTTCCAGATAGAACAGGGGTCAGAACCATTTTGAATGACTAACAACCTGAACTCTTTTAGTTTTGTTTTACAAGGTTTTAGTTTTAGTTTTGTTTTACAAGTCTTTCAAAAGTTTAGCATGCATCACTAAAAGTTGAGTATTCAAGATTTTAGAGGAATTTCATATTCATACAACAGAGCTCAGGCAACACAGACCTCGTGATTATACATGATATCGATAAGTAGGGCCCAACCAAATGTTTGTTTTACTCAGCACCAAGGCAAATGTGTAATGGCATGTCAGAAATAGAGCTCAGGCAACACACCATAACTCAGCTAATCATGTGCAACCACATCAAAAATGTTGAGACCTCACATACCTGATGTCTTTCTACTGTACTGAACCTCTGTAGAAGATAGGCTTTCATGTCCATAGTTCCAGGCGGATTTCCAATACCTGCAAACACATTTTTTTCTCCTTTTATTTTCCAGTTAAGGCAAGTATAGTTGGGTTGAGACAAACCTAATTACTGCAAAAAATAGTACTCAAGAAACAAACCTACACACAACCGAGGAAATTCGCGGCAACTGTCCAGATGGCTCATTACACTCTTCACACTGTAACAAGAAAACAATTATAAACAATTTGAGATGAGAGAAGTGAGGAAAAGCAGGCAATTTTTTCAACCAATTTCGTATTGCCTGATATGGAGTTAAGGTAGCAGAATTTTACACGAATATGTTAAAAGGAAATGACATTGTGACTGTTTACAATATTTTTCCTTTTGTTTCCCCAAATGTTGGGCCACACAAGGGGTAGCAATCAACCCTTCCATGAAACCCCTCCCTCTCTGTAGGGGTTCAACTAGAGGTCAAAGCTAATACCTTTTCAATAATGTACAGATAGAATTAATTTTTGTTGGGGTTTCTGGATTATAAAAAAGAGTTGGAACTCATTTTTGTTGAGTGTTATGGTATTGAAACTTATAGGTCAAAGTCAATATCTCTCTTTGTTTTGCTTCTCTTCAACCTTCTCAATTGTCTTGGTTTCTTCTTATTGCATTTATGAGCTTTTGTACATTTACTTCAAATGATAACCATCTGCATTCACCACTCTTCTCAACAAACAAACATGTACATTGATAACTATACGAATAAACCCTTCCAAACCAAACTCACAAACTAGCCAAAACAATATTTCTTGACGTACCTTTCACAGCCCTATACCAATCATAAGTAGTTCTATTTATAGCTTTTTTGCCTCCTCAAACCATACCCTTACCCTGCACCCACCAACATTGATTCTCCACACTAACACTTCAGAAAGTTTTAATAGGTTATACAGTCAAGTCGGATTGATGTGCTCGAGCCGAAAAACAGTGAAGTTGCAACAAATCCTAAAAAAATTGGGCTTTTACTATAAACCAATACAAACTGAATGTGATTGACAAAACCCAGTCATATTGGGTAGGATTGGCTGGGTTGTTCGATTTGACAGTATAATGCCCACCCCTACTTTTGGTAACTTTAATCTCTGTGAGTCAACTTCATTTTCAAATCTCACCTATTTGGTAGACAAATTTTAAGAGAAACAAACATCTAGAGTTATTTTCTCTTATTTTCTTCTCTTTCCACTCTTATTGTTAAACCATGTACTGGAAAGTAATAGAATTCAACCATTTTCTTTTCTTTTCCTTTCTTCCTGGGTAAACCAAACATTGAGAATCCGGGAAAGAAAACATAATTCAAAATTTTCATTCAAGAATCAGTATAGTGTTTCTTTAAGTTATAGGTCAGAATCTTTAGATAAGAAAAAAAATATACGAAAAGTAGTTTCTTCTCCAACTTGCTCTCTACTCAGCCAACACTAAGAACCCCAAACCCCTTGTTCATGGCATCACCACTAATACAACTCTAATTGAAGGCATAGAACCAGAGGGCTATACAGAAAGGATCACACATGTAAATGTGTCTTCAAGGGTACAGATTGCAAAAAAAAAAAAAAAAAGAGAGAGAGAAACAATATGACTTTACGACTTTAGGAAGGAAAACATGCAGTTAATTTAGCAGCCCTTGACAGACATCAATTAGAACATACTGTGAAAATAAACTTGCTAAAGAAGCCACCTCATTTGGTAGATTGTTAAGTTTAGAATGCTCAAATCTAAGTCAGAGATTAGTTAGATAAACAAAATTAGTATTAAAGCATATTTCTTCAAGAACATACGAAAGTGATTAATAAATGTTCACATGAATTCTGTTCAAAAGTAATATTCAAACATACCCATTGTGATATCCATGTCCTCCTTTTGGCTGAATCCTCAGAACACCATTTGGTAAGCTCATCTCATCATAAACCTACAAAAACGTCCATGTCTCCGATAAATGTAATGTGACAGAACTTGATGGTTATTATGAAGAAAGGCATTTATTATCTTGTAAAGCCTACATCAAGAATCAAAAATACATACCAGTAAAATATGACGTAGGGGTACTTGATAATATGCTGCAAGTGGTCCAACCTTAAGAATAACAAAAGGAGAATAAGTGACAGAAAATTCCGTCTCAAGGTAGCAAAATTACATTCACACCCTTTATTCAACTAAAGGAAAGGAGAGATATACGATAATGCTCATGGATTATGTAAGAGCATCCATTAACAAAAAAATAAAGCAGAGTATTGATGGAAATTAGCAAATCACGTTGTCACATTATTCCACTTTGGCAACTATCAATTGATCACAATGTTAACTTATACATAAGGTTTATTCAGCCAGAAAATTCAATCAATCATCTGACTATGCACCACAAGTTGTCCACAACTAAAGATATGATTTGAAAATTTCAAACATGGAAAGATTTGTAATTGTTGCATAAAATGAGCATCACTTAGTTCATAGCCAGGTTAAAGTCTGTGAGAAGATGCGAACACAATTGTAATCATTTTCAGAATAGAACACTATGGAGCTAATTAGTCATTATTACTTTTACATATCCCTGGGAATTAAATGGTATTTCTTGAGTATACGGTTCTTACATCAAAGACCTATTATGGCTTTGAGGAAACTAGGAAGAATAATACTAAATGAGGGATCATTTTCAAGTTTGCTTGAACACTTTCATCAAGTGTAACAGAAATTCAAATAATAGATTCTCACTCTAATGGTATGCCATGTAATCACTAACAGGAAATTATCATAGGTATTATGTTGAGAACATTTATGCGAGCCTAAATTGACAGAAAAAAGCAAACAGATATGATGAGAACAAACCGATTCCCCACTGTAATTCATGTAGGCTTGAGGCTTTGCCAACAAAATCGGTACCTCTCCAATGGAACCTGTACTGATCACACAAAGAAGTCTGAATGAACACCAAAACCCATGAGAACATGGAAATAGAAAACAAGGATGCAAGCAATAAAAATACAACTGAAGACCCACCTATTCCAACCAAGGCCTTTGACTGAATGGTATTCATCACAACACCTTGCGTTTTAGCAATACTGTCAATCATCTCAAAACCAATCTGGTATGAAAAGAAAAACCACATGAAAAATAGACATTGTAAAAAATTCCAACCGAAAGAATTAACTTAGTGCAATAATATTACATTGTGCCTAGTGCCATGGTACTTATTGCCGGGGTTACCCAATCCAACAATCAGCCAAGGAGTGTACTCCACTTTAGCACCATTGTTATTCTCCGGCAAGGAAGCTTGCACACGAAAACTCGTCGGAACTGAACACTTTCTTAGAAAACGAGGGCTACAAGGTCTTCTTGGATATGATATGCAACAGTTTGGGGCAGCGACAGCATACCACATTGACCTACACGAACAAAAACACAAATTCATATATCAGATAAGAATGAATAACCATTTGAGTCTTCATTAACTGGCCAAGTTTCCACCTTTCTAGTATTTCAGTTGGCTAAACTCTGATTTTATCTGTTTTCTTCCCTCTAATTGTTGTATCTTTCATATGACAAACTGATATAATTTTAAGGGAAAAAGAAGGACCAAAAAACAAAGATAAGCTGGGCTAGAATAAGCTGATATATCTCTGTGTATCATGATAAACTGTAATTGACAACTTAAAAAGAATATCTTGAAATTCTACTCTCCTCCTCAGCCACCAAACGGTTTTTAATGGGGGAAACAAACTTGTACAGATAGAGGAAGGAACGAGAAAATAATAAATGCAACAAAAAGGAGAAAAACAATAATGAAATTACGAAAAGATAGATAACGAAGAGCTAAGCGAACCTGGCTGCAAATTTTTGAGCTAGAATTTGATTGTGAGAAAGTTGCAGGATGAGAGAGCTTGTGTTTTCTTTTGCACACAGCAATAAGAGCTTTAAAGAGACGGAGTCTAAAATCTTGGGATTTATCCAATGTTTTTATCAGCAGAAACGCTAACAACTGCACAGTGCCCAAAGAAACTCTTTATATTACTTATTTCTCTTCGTATTACCAGCAATCCGCTGTAGCAATACTCACAAATGGATAATTGTGTTCCGGGTTCGAATCCCGGCAGCGGAATACTTTTTTATTTTCAATTTTTTTGTGTCGAGTTGTTTACCTGGGCCTTAGCATATGGGCTTGCTCACACTAAAAACTAAAAAGAATTCTCAATTATCTATTAACACCTTTAAATTTACCAATCAAAGAAATACAAAATGACAGAAAGAAATTGCAGGAATACTTTCTCTTGACCAAACAAAGGAACATACAGGAGTAAAAGTGAAAATTTTGACATTCTTTTTGGTGTTTCGGTCCTACTGATCAAATTATACAGGGCATTTATAAAAAGGTGAAATGATTTTTGGTTCATGTGTTTTGCCTCGATTTCAATTTTTATCACTATCTTTTTGTTTTGTGTTTTTGTCAAAGTTAGGAAAGGGGGATGAGAGGGGAGGATGGTAGGAATGGGTAACAAAAGTGAAAATAAAAACTTGAAAGTGAAATAGTTTCAAATAGATTTCACTTTTTAGTTTTTGTTTTCACTTTTTTTTACTCATCCCTCTCATGCTCTCCTCTCATCTTCCCTCTCAATCTCATCTCCACTCTCATTCTCACTTCCATTCTCCATCTTTTTCCTCTATACTCTAGCACAAAAAATGAAAAATGAAAAATGAAAAATAAAAAATAAAAACTAAAAACTAAAAACTAAATTTGAAATGGTTATCAAACGGGATTAATGCGGCCATTTGAGTCTCTAATAATAAAACCAACAACAATGTCCCATCTTAACGAAATGAAATTTTCGCTTCATCTTAGATTTAGTCTTCCAAGACCTATTGATTTGCAAAATTCATAAAGAAAATTATTAACAATATAAATGTTAGATTCCTTGTCAGAATGAGGGGCTTGTAGCTTAAATGGTTAAGAACATTTATCCTTGTACTTGAGGTCTTAGGTTCGATTCTCCTCTCCCCCAATCTCGCTTGTATAAAAAATACAAAAATAAAAATCCTTACGAGTAGAAGCATCCTTTTTTTTTGGGCAAAATTCTAGCAATGTTCCCTTAAATAAGACCCTACTATACTTTTCGTCCCTCAATAAAAATTGTTATGATCATCCTTCAATTAGATATCATGTTGCATCATTGGTCTTTCTGTCAATTTTGATATATTTTCTGCCAAAATTAAAGACAAATTAGGAAATTCATTCTTCTCTCCATTCTTTGCAAACTTCTTCCCAAATTCTTAACATCGCGCATCAATCAACATCACCACACCAAAATCATGTGTTACGGTTAGCAACGACCCTTCTCCAAAGACAACCTGACCCCAATGCGTGTTGACGCGGTTGTGGTCGCAGATCTGCTCGGCCGCCTGGCTGAGAAGGAGGCACGGCTAGCGCGAGCCATGGCTCGGGAAGTAAAGCTCAGCTGTCGCCTCAATGAGATGAAATGATTCATTTTGGTCATGGAGATCCTCGAAACCTACCTCAAACGACGCTTCCGCAAGCAGCAAGAATATGTATATGGCATCTTCTCTACCTCTCCCTTGTGTAGTGTGTGTGTTTTTGTGTCGGGGGGTTGAGTGATATAGATAGAAGAATAGGAAGGTTTGTGACGATTTCTCTTTTGCATTCTTGAATTGTTGTTGTTTGACTGCATTGGTGAGGTAATGGGAGAGGGGTGGTGTGCAGCTGAGCTGAGAAATGGCGAGGGTAGTAGCTAAGTAAAAGTCTTATTTTCCCCTAAAAAAATATCACATGTGATCAATTTTGATGGAGAAACTAAAAGAATTGACGGAAAGGGCGAGTGATGCAACACGATATCTAATTGAAGAACGACTATAACATTTTTTGGGGTTGAGGGATGAAAAGTAAAGTTTGGTCTTATTTGAGGGACCACTGCTATAATTTTGCCTTTTTTTTGCAACAATTATTGGATGAGAACAGTAAGATTTTTGTAATTTAGTGTCAACAGCTCAATTAGTAGAAGGACATTTATGTAATCTCAGCACCTTTTCCAGTTTATAATATGCAGGAGCACACAATTTATATGCAAGTTGAGAAGAATATCGGTGCATCAAACGGAAGTATCCTCCTTCAGTTTATTTAAGCACGCAACTTGTCTTTATTTTAAATTTTATTTATTAATGTATATAATTTGTCAAGCTGCGCTAGGCAAAAATGGTTGTCCAAAGTCGTGTCGTGTTATTGATCAACAGAGGATTTGAAATGCATACTAACAGAATTATGAAAAGTGGTTTGTAAAAGCTGAAACTAATAGGTCAAGCACTTGAAGAAGTCTAATAGATTGAGACAATAAATAAATAAAAACTTGCGCCTTAAGAAACCTGACTCCCAATCAAATCACTATGCTCCGAGTGGAAAACTAGCACAAATTATAGTTCTTTTTTTAAATTCTTGATGTATTAGGGACTTCACATTTTATCTGGTGCAGATAAGAGACAAATGAATGAATTGAATTAGAAATATTCTCATAGAAGAATAACAAGACTAACCTAGTTGCGGGCATACAACTGAGTCCAAATCACTACTATAAAAATAACAGCAAAAAATCTTGTTATGGAATGGCTAAAGAACATTGAAATGAATAGAATGAAGTTAAAATAAAGCAATAAAAACTTGATTTGGGCTGGGGAGTTGTGGTTGTGGTAGACAAACAAAAAATTCTGTGGTGATTCATAATCAATTGGATACCAATGCACGCATGTGATAGAACAATCTCCAAAGAACAATGGTGAAATATCTCAGGAGGGGTGAACTTGAAATCTCTATATTGAAATATGTTGGGAATCCGTTATATGTAAATGCGATCCATTTGATACAGTTATAATAGTTGTGGTGATGAGCTTCTTTTTAAGTCTCTGTTTCTAATAGCATATAGATAATTGACACTTAATATTTAAATCCTTCTAACTCTGTGTCAAAGGAAATTAGTGCTAAAATATGAATATAGTTTGAATATTTTAGGTTTATTGTATTTTTCTCAGCAAAGAGGTATATATAGGAGTTTACAAGTAGTGCTTTATAAGGAAATAGATACATGAAGTAAATAGGAGAATATCTCCTAATTATACAAGGATTGTCAACTATATTAAAAAAAGAAATAAATCACATAATTAACTTAGGAAATAAATCTCCTTGATTTGTTAGGTTAACTCATGTCCACACTCCTCCTCAAGTTGATGCATACACGTCACCAATACCCAACTTGGTAAGTGAGTCATGAAACACTTGCGCAGAGACAGCCTTCATCAAGATATCCGCTAACTGATCTTCTGATTTTACAAAGGGTAGGTAGATGATCTTGTTCTCAATCTTTTCTTTGATGAAATGTCTATCCACCTCAACATGGATTGTGAGCAATATCGATCACTCACTTGTTGTCACAATGTAACTGCATGAGCTTCTCTGGTTTAAAACTCAATTCTGTTAAGAGGCCTTTGATCTACAATAATTCACAAACTCATTGAGCCATACCTCGATACTCTGTTTCTACACTAGACCGAGCAACTACATTTTATTTTTTACTCAGTCAAATGACTAGGTTACCTCCAACAAATGTAAAGTAACATGATGTAGAGCATCTATATGTAATGGAACCAGCCCAATCAACATTTGTGTATCCAACAATTTCAAGATTTCCATTCTTTGAGAACATTAATCCTTTCTCAGGGGCTGACTTTAAGTATCTTAAGATCCGATCAACTGCAACACTAGCTAAACACATAAATTGACGAACCATATTCACATCATATGCAATCTAGTCTTGTGTGTGCCAAATATATCAACCTTCCAACAAGGAGTTGGTATTGTTCCTTATTGGTTGACAAACGGCCCATGTCTTCGCACAATTTGTGATTCATCTCAATGGATGTGTTAGCAAGCTTACATCATAACATTCCTGTTTCAGTGAGTAGATCCATCACATATTTCCTTTGAGACAAAAAAAAATACCAGTCTTTGACATTGCTACTTCAATTTCGAGGAAGTATTTTAGATGACCTAGATCTGTCATCTCAAATTCATGAGACAAATACTTTTGCAGCTTCTGTTTCTCTCCTTCATTGTTTCCAATTACAATCATGTCATCTACATAGACAATTAATGCAGTGATTTTTCCTCAATTATGCTTTAAGAATAAGGTGTGGTTAGTTACTTTGAGTGTATCCAAAATTCTTCATAGACTTAGTAAATCTTCCAAACCACGTCCTGGGAGACTGTTTTAACCCATATAATGACTTTCTGAGCTTCCAAACTCGATTTCTCTTGTCATGAGCTAAATTACATCATGGTGGTAAATCCATTTATACTTCTTCTTCCAAGTCTCCGTGTAAGAAGGCATTTTTAAATCGAATTGATGAAGTGGCCAATCTAGATTTGCTGCTAGCGATAATAGGACTATAATAGTGTTGATCGTGGCTACTAGGGCAGAAGTCTTTTGGTAGTCCACCCCATACTTTTGTGTATACCCATTCGCCACCAATTTGGCTTTATATCTTTTAATGAATCCATATGCTTTGAGTTTCACAGTATAGATCCACCGTCTTCTTTCTGTGAGGTAAAGGCACGAGCTCCCATGTGAGATTCTTCTAGAGAGCTCGCATTTCTTCATTCATGGCTTTTTTCCATTTTGAGCCTTCTAGTGCTTCATTCACACTACTTAGGACAGATATATCAGCCAACTGCTTCACAAAGTGTATATATGAATTTGATAATTTGCTTAGAGATATATAATTATTGATGAGGTGTTTTCTTTTGGCTTTAAGATCTATTTCATACTGTACTTGAGATTTACCACGGTTCTTCCATTCTAGAAGTTGGTATATAAGGGTATCTGTATTCTTTATGCTTTCTGAAATCAAATCATCAAGATATATTTCATTAGTGTTATCAGTTTCAAGGGGAGATGTTACCTGAATGACATCATTAACAGGCGTTTAGTGTGGTACTAGAGCTGAAGACAGGTTCAAAGCGGGCAAAATCTCATAAAACAGATCAATTATCTCCTCTTGAGTTTGGCAACTAGGAGGCGACTGGTCGTGTGGTTCGGGCGACCGATCATTTTGTGGTAGAGTCGAGGGATGTGAAAAACTAAAGGGAGACAATCGGTCGTTTTGGGAGGACGACCGGTCTTTTGGAGGTAGAGACGCCTCATGTGCACTGATAAGGAGTGGCGACTGGTCGTTTTGGAGGGACGACCGGTTGCTTTGATGTTGAGCCTCATCCTTTGTGAAAAAATCGAGAAAAGTTGGGGTGTTTGATTCTAGATTCTCCTCATGTGCTTCTAAAAAATATATTTCGTGTTCCTGGAACACTACATCCATGGAAGTATATACCTTCTGACTTTGAGGGTGATAACTTCAATAGCCATTCTAATTAGGGGCATAGCTAATGAAAACACACTTTTTTGCTTGGGGATCCAATTTGTTTCGTTGGTGGTCATGTTAGTGTACAAATACAACACATCCAAAAATCCATGGTTCAAGGTTTGGGCGGGAGGTATTTGGATATGGTGGTGAAGTGTTTGAAGAGGAGTTTGGAACAACCAATACAGAATCAAGATGTATGGAGTTAGAGAGAGATAGATAGCCCTCCCTAACCATAGGGGAGTGAGTACCATTAGCATTAAACACCACCGACTGCGTGAGTAATAAGTTGGCCATGATCAAATGTCATGAGATCTGTAGCACCCGAGTTAATAATTCATGTGTGCTTTGGAGATAATGTATGGAAAACAGAACTTTTGGTGGTTGCTATAGAAGCACGAGCCTACCGTATGCTTCTTTGAGTTTGCAAGGGGGGAGAGAATCATAGTGGGGCTTGACATCACAGCAGAAAGAAGATTTTATATGAGTTTGTGTTTATGGGAAATTATTTGATTTGAGAATTTGAGGAATTTGGATTGGAGGAATTTGATGTGAAGAATGTGATTTAGGAATTTAATTTGAGAGTTATGTGTTTAAGAAGTTTGATAAGAGGATTTAATTTGAGAGGTAAGGAATTTGATTTAGGGTTTAGGTTTGAATTTGTGGATGTGATTTGAAGTCTTAGAGACGACCTAGGATCGGCCTCTTTGATGCCATGTTAAAATATGAATATGGTTTAAATATTTTTGGTTTATTGTATTCTTCTCTGTAGTGAGGTATATATATAGGAGTTTATAAGGAAATAGATACTAGAATAAATAGGAGAATATCTCCTAATTATACAAGGATTGTCAACTATATTAAAAAAGGAAATACATCACCTAATTAACTTAGGAAATAAATCTCCTTGATTTGTTAGGTTAACTATGTCAACACTCCTCCTCAAGTTGGTGCATACACGTCACAAATGCCCAACTTGGTAGGTGAGTCATGAAACACTCACCCAGAGATAGCATTTGTCAAGATAACCGCTAACTAATCCTCTGATTTTACAAAGGGTAGGCAGATGATCTTGTTCTCAATTTTTTCTTTGATGAAATGTCTATCCACCTCAACATGTTTTGTTAAAAAACAATTTTAAAAGCCAATAAAGAAAAAGAAAAATGGGAAATTTACAATCCGAACGCAAGCTGATCCTAGAATGAAGCCCAAATCATTGCGAAGCAGGCCCAAGGCTGAGATGCAAATTCAATCCCAACCCTTTATCAAGCTTAATCCCACCCTCATCTTCCCCACAACTGCTTAAACCCTGCAAAAAACTAGCATGATTTCCAACCCCCTCTTGAGACGAAGCCCTCATCATCAAACATTCCCCTATCCCAGCCTTGCGGTAGACATGCCTCCCTAATGGCGAGGGGCCAGTCCCGGAGAGATATGGGTCGTGGTCGGGTACATTTAAAGGAGCATGTGCCATGTAAAGCCATGAAGGGGATTGTGGAGATGCCGCTGTCGGAACCAGCATAGAGGCTAAGAGGTGTGATGGCGAAATGAATGCCGATATGATCCGGTTTTGGACGTGTGAAGTTCCCAAGTTTGGGCTACTAGCTTGCATTTGAGTACGCTTTATGATCTGTCTTTCTTTCTTATGAGCATTTTGGTGACCTCCCAAGGCCTGGGAATTGGTAAACTCACGGCAGCAGTATGGACACTCGTATTTACGGAGGCCTGATTCTTGTGACGCAGATGAAGAAGATTTGGTTATATTTGAGTTGTAATGATCTTCTGATATGTTGAAGCCAAATAGCTTAAGAGGTGTGGAAGTGGAAGTTATTGTGGTAACTGTATTTAACTTTGTATCATAATCAAAATTATCAGCCATATCAAAGGTTGGTTTTGGAGATAAGAGAGATTAGGGTACTTAGGAGGATACAAATAGAATTAATGGGTGACCTTATAATTAGTGGCAATAACATGCATGTGTGTGAGGTATTTAAAAACTGTGGATCGATGAAGTAATAGAGAGAGTAATGACTTGAGAGTCAAAAGAAGTAGAGCAACAAGGAAAAAGAGAGGTAGTAGTTGTGAAAATTCCCATGACAAAGATAGAGTTAGAAGCAACAACATGGAGCAAGAAAACCAACGCCTAAAAGTGCCTTTAGATTATACTTGTAGCATTTTCTTGTGGAGGTGGTTTTTTTTTTCTTTCTTTTTTGGGTACAATTCTCAAAATGCAAAGTTACTTAAATGTGGATGATTTAGGTAATGAGGCATTTGTTCTTGGTACACTTCAAATCTAGCAGAGTGTTTTAGTTTGCCTACAATTGACCATGACCACACGGGTCGCAGCTGAGGGTGGTTGAGAATAATTGCACCTAACATGGCTTATTTACATGAAAAAAAAAATAAAAAACTTTTTTTATCTGAAGCTGAGGAGGGTCCAGACCATGAGGTATATTTGGAAATCATTTTGAAGGTCGTCTTTCTTAGAATCTTGCAATCACCATGCGCGATTTGGGCTCAAAATATTCAGGGTTTAGGGTTTAGGCTATTTTTGCTCAGTTAAATAGTTTTTGTAATCACATCTTTATACACAACCAAGCTACAATTCATCCATAACTAATCCTATAGCCAGGCTAACTCTAACTACAATGAATCTTATTTATGTTGAGAGTTTTTTATCCTATATTGAAAAATTAAGGGCCTACTAGCATTATAAGAGGTTGGGTATTCCTTCCATTCCCAATTAGTATGTATTTGGTGCAACCTCAACTTGGTATTAGAGCAAGGCCTATGCACGCGTTGGGCAAAACGAAGACCTGTAACTTTTTCTTCAAGAGAAATCCATTTGACAAGAAGTCAAACTTTTGTCAGCATATACCCGTCCACTGTGTAGCTCTGCTACCTTTTTAGCCTCTGTGAAAAATGCAACTGGGGATTCAATATATATATAAAGTTTAGATCTCATTAAGTGACATGGTAATGGTACAGTGAATTCTGGAATCAATGAAGTAAAAGTTTAAGGGGCAACAAAGAGACTAAAGAGGCACACAAAAAGACACTACAGGGACAACAAAGAGACATCGTGTGACAGAGCTATAATAGAATAAAAGTTGTGGAAAATGGCTATTTTACAATAAACCCACTTACAAGGAGAGGGGCCATATGTTTATCGGAACAACAAAGCCCCAGGAGATTTCTGTCTATTCTAGGAGAAACTAAGGCACATAGAGAGATGTTCAGAAGATGTGGTGAATAAAAACCAAAAGACACATGCATGCACAAAATACAATGAGATTCCTTGCCAAAAAAAAGTACTATCGCGATTGGATAAAGAAAAACTTACAGAAAACTGACTTCTCTTTGAGTTTTTCATTTCTGCATTTCCGCTGCTGCTAGGGCCACCACTTGAAGACCCACCTCCAATTCTAACTCCACCATTCCCAGCAGCTTTGAACTGCTGCTGCTTAGAAGTTGGTCTGATCAGAAGTGCTTGGGTTCCAAATCCCTGTAATAAAATGGGGGTGTCCTTTGGTAACTATTGGCAGTTAAGCCTGTACTTCTGGAGAACACATGGACAATATATTTCCCATCAGCACCAGATAATCATCATCAAGTCTAGCATATTACTCATAATATTAGTGTTTAAATGATCAGTATGACAATACAAATTAGATGTGATCATTGTTGATGAGGACACATATATGCAATCAGAAATTTGGTTCGTTTGCACAAACGACGTTTGATGAGGCCTATAAAGGAAAACCTAGGGAAAATGGCGATCGATTGTAAGCTGATTCTTACATATAAATCCATAATGTAACATAAATCTTAAACTGGAGTGCAAAAGTGACTTGAGTAGAGAATAGTGTGTATGTTTATATGAATATCCTTTCTTGACCTTGAATTAGTGGTGATGAAACACATGCATGTCAATATATTCATCAAACGAAGAGTAACAAACAAAACTAAATTACCATCAGAAAACTTAATTACGTACGTATGTGTTTAAGCACAAATCCATATGAAAATCAGAATGTAAGTTTAGGGGCATATGATCCAGTTAACATCGTGAACAAAGAAAATTGCGTCACATATATATATTAGTGTCATCAGAAAGATGAGGAAGAAGTGTGACATATTCTTGGTTCAAAATATACATCCCCAAACAAGGAAAATTGTAAAACTAAACTTAAGAAATTACCTCTATTCTGGTCAGCATGAGTGGATATGTCCAAACAAATTTTAATCCAAACCAAGAAAAATCAGAGGAGAAGGTTTAGGGTTTAACAAACAGATCTACCAGATTTATCACCATAATTAATAACCAAGTAATAAAGGAATTGACATATGGGCATAATAAAGAAATGAGAACAAGATAAATATACCTCTGGAAAATCATCGATGCGATGTTTTCGAACTCTAGATCAGGCTCTACTCTAGAAAGAACACCGTCATCATCATCCTCTTCATCTTGGGCTTTAGAAGCCTCAGAAATCCTCACCATTCGTTCTGGGGGATTAAGCTAATCTAGCCAAAACCCTAATGAATGATTAGATGATGAGATGACCAAGTACCCCTTCAGTTCTCTTCTAGATGTGAACTAGGGTTCTAGAATAGTGGTTTGGCAAAACGAAGAGGCTTCAATATGAAAGGATGGGACGAGGAAAATTGAAGCCGACAATAAAGGTTACTTTGGATGTATCCAAAAGAAAAAAAATGAAAGCCGACTACTTTTCCTTCTTTGTTTTACTTTTCTCCCTCATTATTCTAATTAGCTCCATGCATCTCCTTCACGGCAGCCTGGCGGCCCATCAATCACGCTATGAACATGGTTACGTGGAGCGCGCCTAGCTGTGCATGGACTATTTCTCAAAATCACACTGTTTTTAATCAACGTTTTAATTTGATATGGTTGGCATTTCTCCAATTCCCCTCCCAGTCTTGGCGTCATTCATGTACTGATTTGACATTTCTTGGGTTTCATTATCTAAATTAATATTCAAAGTACCAGCTGTTACAAAGAAACCTCTGAATTATAGCTTTACACTAATCTCGTTGTAATCCAAATCTCAGTTTTTGTTTTTGTTTTTTTCTTTTTGTCAAAGTTAGGAAAGGAAGAGGGGGGAGACACAGCTGATATGCAACATTTTCTACTTGACTAAACTCCATTGGCCTCTAAAAGATTTTTTAGTAATTTCTTGGGAGGGGAGAGGGAGGAGACACCATTGGTATGCAAGTCAATGTCATTTTATACTCGACTAGATTCCATTGGCCTCTAAAAGATCTTTTCGTAACTTCTTTATTTATGTGTATATGTGACTAGATTAACCTTTATAATTACGTATACATCAATATAGCATACATAAGACCATAGTTAATTTTTATTTATTTATCACATTTCTTGTTTACATGTGACTAACTTAACCCTTGTAACTATATATTCATTATATATATGTACCAATAAGATCATCCAATTCACTTTTTCTACACTTAATTAGAGGCCTATGAGATGACTTTAATTTTTCTGGATTGAATTTGAATTTTCGATAATATATATTTTGGATACAATGTATGTAAGCAGGCACTTCATTGCAGGTCAATGACGATATCTAGACCACACAAAGAGTCCCACCCAGGACTAGATATTATGAGTAATTTGTTAGTTTCTTCAGGGTCCTGTTTACTTGTAACCATGGCAACTTAGACCCGTTATTGAAGTAGCAAGAAAAGATCAAAAGTTAGGCACGCTACAAGCCCTATATAAAGCACTCCTTGGCACCCAAGTTTATCATCCTCCTCCTCACCAAATTACAAGTTAATTAAGTTTATCAGCAACAGCAAGCCAATTAAGATATTTCCATGATGATGGTGAAGAGCCAAGCAGCTCTCCTCGGCCTCACCACCTTGGCGATCCTCTTCTTCTCAGGTATAATATTAGACAAACTTTGTTAGGTGATCAGATATATCGATCAAAAGTTTATTTTTACAATTGTTTCTGTAATCTGTATTCTTATGATCAAGGTTTTATGTACGTTGAATCTGCAGGTGCACATGCAGCTAAAATCACCTTCACAAACAAATGTTCCTACACTGTCTGGCCAGGAACCCTAACCGGTGACCAAAAACCTCAATTATCACTCACCGGGTTCGAGTTAGCAACCGGAGTTAGCCAGTCCGTGGATGCTCCATCCCCATGGTCCGGTCGCTTCTGGGGCCGAACCAAGTGCTCCACGGATGCGTCAGGAAAGTTCTCTTGTGCCACAGCAGATTGTGGCTCTGGCCAAGTCTCATGCAACGGTAACGGCGCAGCTCCCCCAGCTACGTTAGTAGAAATCACTATTGCAGATAATGGGGGTCAAGATTTCTACGACGTTAGTCTTGTTGACGGCTTCAACTTGCCCATGGCCGTGGCTCCACAAGGCGGCACCGGCGAGTGCAAGGCCTCAACTTGCCCTGCCGATGTTAACGCGGCATGCCCGGCTCCATTGCAAGTGAAGGGTTCTGATGGAACCGTAATTGCGTGTAAGAGCGCTTGCCTAGCGTTCAACGAGCCAAAATACTGTTGCACTCCGCCTAACGATAAGCCAGAGACATGCCCCGCCTCTGAGTACGCTAAGTTCTTTAAGAGCCAGTGCCCTCAAGCTTATAGCTATGCTTATGATGACAAAAGCAGCACATTTACATGCAATGCTAGACCTGACTACGTCATCACATTCTGCCCATGAGCATATACATATAGTTCCTAATAATAGAGAAGAATAAATAAATTTCATGGATCTTGACACATTGTTGATGTCAAGAATTTGTAACATGAAGACGATCGAATAAAGGAATAAATGTTTTGAATTTCATTTTCGTTCATGGCTTTCAAATGTTTATTTCCAGCAACAAGCATGAGCATAATATAAAGAGAGTTAACTGTAATATTTTGGCTGTTAACAAATTAAGGTATGCATTTCGAGTAACTATATCATTAATTTGGTGCCCATGAGTTATCATATCCCAGTTCTAATTGATTCCTACTTTTCGATTCTCTTCCTTCCAACCAAACCTTACATATCTAATCTTGTTTTAATCCTAGCAAAAATGTGTGCTTAAATCCCACATTGAAAAGTTAAGTGAATATTGTAAAAATTTGATATATCTATCAATGAAAAAAGAAAAGAAAAAACTTCAATATATCTATCTATATATATAAAGCAAAAGGCAAAGAATGGTGAAACATTCAAAATACCAGAAAATGCCCTTGGTTAATCCAAACATTAAGAATTGAAATTATTAATTAAATGAGAATAGTATGGTAAATTCACACTTTTTCATATTAAAAAATTAAAAATAAAACAAAATCAGATAATGGATCATATTTTAATGAAAAAAACTACCCATTTTTTCTTTTCATAATACTACAAACTAAAACTAAAAACTAAAAATTAAAAAAAGAAAACCAATTGGTACACGCGTGAGCGTGTGACAAGGGGCTAGTATATATAAAGACACATATTTTAATAAAAGGAGGCCAAAAATGTAAAACAGCACTCAATTTTTTTTAAAAAGGAAGAAGATGAGCAGTTAACAAAATAAATTAAACAAAAAGAAAAAAGAAGAAGAAGACGTGATGAAGAAGAGCAGTTAAATACTTAAACACATTCCTTTAAAAAATTAAAACAATTATAAAAAAAGAAGAGCATTAAAATATTTAAATTAAAAAATAGAAAAAGAAAAAGAAGGAAAACGTACTGAGCAAGAAGAGTAGTTAAATAGTACAACACTCAAGAAGAAGAGCAGTTAAAAAAATTAAATAAGCAAAAGGAAAAAAAGAAGTGCAGTGAAAAAGAAAAGAAAAAAAAAGAACAAGAGTGCAGTTAAAAAACCTTTACAAACCCACGCACATCTAGAAAAATATGTGTAATTAATCATACATGCCATTAATATTTGGTCAATCATTCTAATTATGTAATACTAGTTAGCCTCTCTGCAGCGCATAACAGCCTGCGAGGGACTTTTTTAATTATGCGTGACTTCAAATATTTTTAGTTTTTTGTAATTGTATTTTTCCAAGTAACTATCTTCAAAGTTTTTTTTATCACCCGTATTTTTCTAGATGTCCGTCTCAACAGTTTATGCTCAATAAAAGAAAAAGAAAAAACTCTTGAGATGGACTTCTAGAAAAGTACGGGTGATAAAGAAAAACTTTGAAAATGAGTATTTGGAAAAATACAATTACAAACAACTAAAAATATTTGAAGTCGCGCTTAGCGCGCATGAGTAAACAAAAACCTCTTTCACAGCAAAATATCTATTAAAACTCTAACAAACATGGTTCGACCAAAAAAAAATTCTAACAAACGTGGTGTTTTTTCTAATAAACATCATCATGGTTTGTTAGAACAATTTTCAAAGAAACATGATCATGCTTGTTGGAATGGTTCCCAAAAGTCTTCCCTTACCAAGCAGGTACCATTGCAAAAATGGTTCCAAAGTCAATAATGCCAAGACTTGCAAGGTTGTAAAAGTCTCCTCTTCAAAGTAGGAAAGCACGGTTTTGCAAAGTGAACATTGTACAAAATTGATATATCTATCCATGAAAAAAAAAAAACAACTCTCAAGTACATCAATATCAGAATTGTGACATGCCATATGTCGATTGATATCTCTTAAGATGGTTTCATTAGCCTTTTCCACTGAAAATGGAAACACCATATATATGGATGATCTCGAATTTATATGCATGTTTTGCTTTTCCAATTATGTGGGCATCTCATCTATTCTTCTAGTCATAAGACAGTTGTACTTTCCGCAATGTTTCAATGTGGAAAACAAATACAAGTGTTTTAATTTCATGGGCCCTCTCTCTCCCAATTTCCAAAACCCATAACCAAGACCACTCAAGAATCAATCCAACAATTGGCTCTTCTATTGTGTTTGCTATTGCTCTTCATTTGAGTTTGAGACAGTCTGTATGCTATTAAGAGATTGAATTTTACACCCACAAATTGCAAATAGTCAACCCCCTTTCAACGCCCTGCCCTCTCTAATTGCTCTTCAATTTCATTGTATTCAAATAGCCTCTATTTGATTTCATAGCCATTTTGATTTCAAACTTTTTTTTTTCTTCCTCTTTTTCGTTTATAAGGGTTTGGTTGTTGAGAAATTGTAGGAAATAAGACCACATATATGCATTGTTGGAGAACAATCAGAATATTACCAAATAACAAAATAAAAACAACACGAAAATGTATTATATATAAATAATCAAATCATGTGTATGCATTGTTGGAGAATCAACTAGAAATTACTGACTTGAATAGGTGATAGGGTCCTGCAGACTTGCAGTGCCCTTCAGACAATATTTCTCCTCTACCCCTTGTGCTTGTAGTTCGATAGGAGTTTGCCCACCAGGATTAAACTATCACAAATGAAAGCTGTGGCTTTGATTTCTGGCGAACAATGATATGCTCTCTCATGAAGTGTTTATGTGTAGAGAATGATAAATGTAATTCCAAAAAAATTATATATCTGACTAGTTTGGACGAATTGTCAATATATAGAGGTATGTTACCTCTTCATCCAGCAGTTGCAATAACTGTTAAAAAAGAATTAGAATTTTAGATATTTTTATTATCTATAAAACGAATTTGTTAATTAATAAAAAATAATATTCATTAAATCAACAGAGTCCAAGGCCCATCTTTTGACAATTATATATATATCAAGCTCAAACCAAGATGAGGCCTAACTTTGCCTCCACTAGGCCCATATCCTATTCAGTGTTTTTAAAAGTGTTAGTACTTATAAATCATTATAGGAAACCCGTAAGAACAAGCCCTAGGCTCTAAAAGCCTACAGAGGGGGGTAAGTAGGCGAGAAGAAAAAGACTACCCTTTTAAATTTTTAAGTTCTTTAAAAACACACAAGCACAAACACAAACAATTTCGTGGTTAATAAATTAAAACTAGTAAACAATGAATGTAAATAACACACGATAATTGTTGACCCGCAAAACCAACAGGTGAAAAACCTGGGGCACCAAGCCAGGAGAGATCCAATCAAGCCAATTAAGAAATACAAGAAAACGAAGAAGACTTAGCTCATCTATCACCTATAGGCAGCTACAATCCAATCTTTCAAAGCAAGCACCTTTTCTTTATCTCTTAGCAAAGCAAATTCTCTCAAGAGCACCAAGCTCAAGTTGCATGTAATTTGATGTATGAAGTGAGTTATGGTTTCACAGATTCATCTATCTCAATCACAAAGTATGATTGAGCAAGACAAATGAAACCTAAGTGTTGTGATGATTAAACTAGAAGTAATGAACTTGAAGCATAGTTTAATTCAAAATAACAACCATGAAACAAAAACATTCAGCCACAATAAATATGAATCAAACTTGGAGACAATCCATGTGTATGCAATCATATACATACTCCTCAAGTGTTCAAGAGTGGCTGAACCAATAAATGGGTTTTTGAATGCTCAAAGGCACATAAGAAGTTTTTCAAAACCTTTGGAAACGATTCTGCAAAGAATGTATATTTGTGATGCGTAATAGTGTTTATGAAAATATAAGTTCCATCCTTACCACGGACCAAGGAGAAAATATATATAGAAGAGAGAGGTTTCTCCTAGGATATAGAAGCAAAGCTTCGTGGACTGCTCAAGAAGAGATTGGGAAGGAAACGTTTTGAAAAAGAAAACAGCCCATGCTTGCACATGTGTTGCACAAAAGAAAATAAGAGAGACAATTGAAACTACCAAAGAGCAACTTGATGAAAAGAGCGGCTCAACAAAACAAAGGAAGATAAAAGAGTTTTAAACTCTTTTAAGGGACCAAGTGTATTGACAAACATCTATAGAAAAGGATATAAAATTAGCATGAGTGTTTTGGAGCCAAGAGGTGCCAAAAGAGAAAGAGAAAGCTTTCTTACATGCTTTTAATAAAATAAGTCATCAACTTGAGAGTTTTGGAACAAAGAGCCGTTGATGGGTTTTCTCAAAAGGGATATGTCCAAAGCAAGATGTATTAAATATAATATGCCAAACACATTGAATGAAAGAGAAAGGGCAAGGTCCATAATCTGAAAAGTGGACTTTAATAAAGAGACCCATAACCCATCTCTTCTAAAGGTGGGAGACAACATAATTTAAGGGACAAGGGAATGGGTCTTTTAAAAAACAAAAGACAAGCTCCCTACAATATATTATAAAATAATATATTATGTTTCCACACAGATTTACCAATCTCCACACACACCCGTTGGGCCAAGGAGAAAACATTCAAAAAGGAATGAAGAAAAATGAATAAAGAAATCGCAACAACTTGAAAATCGACGTAGATGGATTAATACTTTCATAGAAAGTATTAATACAACTGAAAATGTGTACAGCAGCATGCATGAATGTACGTTGGATCAATCCAAGTGGAGTGTGGATTAATCCATGTGAACAATGCAAATGTTTTACCTTTTGACCTGCAACGAGGAGACTTGGAAGCCCTTCAACCCACACCGATTCTAACCTAGAATCTAATTAATATTACAAGGGTTTTGTTGGTTTAAGAGAAGAGCCAAAATACAATAAAGGTTCAAATAAAAACCTTAATCTCCCCCTTTGGCCTTTTCTTAAACAAAAAACCAAAATGAAATTCAAAGACTAACTCATCTAAAGTCATTAAGAGACATTTAGAATATAGAACCTGCACAAGCTTCACAAGAAGGATTAAAAGATTTCAACTATAAGGTTCCAAAAATAAACAAAGTTTAGTCTATAGAATTGCAATTTTCTACCCTTTTGTCTTAGAAAAGACAAAGGGTTCTACAACCAAGATAATTTTGAGCTTGTCCGCTTAAAAATAGCATTTTGCTCCCCCCACAAACCAAGCGCAAAGACAAGCTCCCCACAACCAACGCAGTACAAGCTCCCCATAAACAAAACACAAGTAGTTGCTTGTATGAAACACAAAAATTGGTACAAACAGAAACGTAAAGAAAAAAACTAAGACCAAAACAATGACCGTTGCACCCCAAAACAAGGCAAGAAGAAACAAAAAACATGCAATCAGTATAGGCAAATAGAACTTGTTTCTTCAACAATGTTGTCTTCTTGTTTTAACTCTAGCATGAGGATTGCCAATGATGAGATCACTAGGATGATTCTTACTAACCCAAGGAGCAGGAATAGGTTCCACGTAGAATTTGTGTGAACACCTTCATGAGTGATAAGCTCAATAGATTTAGATGAAGGTGGTTCGTGCTGACAACTGACACAGTGGTTTTCCTTTTCCACATCATACAAGATGATACCATTATCATACATATGGTTAGAATTATCCAAAGAGTCATTAATAACAACTTTAATAGATTTCATGACATTCTTGGTCTGCTTGTTATAGATTCTATATGCTCTACTATTTGAAGAGTAACCAAGGAAAATACCTTCATCACTTCTTGGAGGAAATTTTGATAGATGATCTCTATCTTCAAAATATAACACACTTCCAAAGACTCTAAAGAATTCCAAATTAGGTTTCTTGTCATTCCATAACTCATATGGAGTTTTGCAAGAGTTTGGCATGAAGTAAACTCTATTTATCACATAACATGCAGTGTTTATAGCCTCCGCCCAAAACATTTTGGCACTGCCTTACTAGACATCATTACTCTAGCCATTTCAATTAGAAACCTATTCTTTCTTTCAACCACACCATTTTGTTGTGGTGTGATAGGGGATGAGAAATTTTGTCTAATTCCCAACACATCACAATATTCAATGAAAGGTGAGTTGGCAAACTCATTTTCATGATTACTCCTTATTCTAGACAAATGTTTCACTTTCTTTCCCTTTTCATTTTGCATTTTATTCATAATGGATTTAAAGTGATTAAAAGTTTCTTTTGTCTCTTAGAAAAGCAACCAAAGTAAATCTAGAATAATCATCAACAAATATTAAGATGTACGTCGTCCTCCAAGGCTAATGGTTTGGAAAGGACCAACCAAATCTATATGAACAAGGTCAAGAAGTTTAGTGGTGGTTATGGAGTTCAAAGTCCCATGAACAGACTTTGTTTGTTTTCCTATATGGCACACGTGAAACAAATTTAGTAGTATTTCCAAACTTGGGAACACCACTTGCTATTTCTTTCTTAGATAGGTTCTCAAGATCTTTGATACTTATATGACCTAATCTTTGATGCCACAACACTATAGAGTTGTCAATTGAGAGTTTGCAAGCAACAATATTAGAAAACAATTTAGTCTCCACACAATAACAATGATTACTTGTTTTAGACCTGCCAAGATAGTTTCTCCTTCTTTGTTGGAGACAATACATCTTTCTTTAGTGAAATTAACATTGCAAGAGTCTTGATCACATAGTTGACTTATACTTATTAAATTTGATTTTAGATTTTCAACATACAAGACATTTTCAAGCTTATTAATTCCTGGAGCAAAGATGGTTCTTTTCCTAATATACTTGACTTTACCAATATCACTAAAAGTTACACTCCCAAGATTAGACATGGGAGAGTAATTAAGAAACAAGCTCTGTCACCAAATATGTGACTTGAGCAACCACTATCAAAATACCAAGCATTAGAATTTTTCACAGATAAAGCATTCAAGACAACAAGACAAGTCCATTAGTTTTTCTTACTCCAAACTTTTTAGTTGGCATTTTAATTTCTTGATTAGGTCTTAACATGCTTGAAATAATTGCAACTTCACTTAACAGATTTTGAACTTGTTTTTCTAAACTTAGAGAAGAATTCTTTCCTTTTAATTTGAAGCAATTAGGTCTAATGTGTCCTCTTTATTACAAAAATGACAAATAGGGATGAAGACATTTTTTCTGAAATACCGAACTTGAACCATTACTTTTAGTTCTGAAATTTTTTGAAGTTGGGATTCTGACGCTTTGGATTGATACTTGCCGACACTGTGATTGATCCATAACTCGATACGGATTGAGCTATAAGTTTCGGATTGATCCACGCTTGCACAGATCTACAAGATTTACTTAATTTTACTTCCTCATTCAATTTGACAATATCGGGGTAAAGCCAAGACTAGATTTATCACTACATGATTTTCCCATTTTAATCATGTTATCTATGTTTTGAGCACCACTAGTAGAATCAATTTCCTCTTTCTAGACAAGTCTAAGTCAAATTTTAACTTCTCATTTTCTTGTTTAAGTTGACTTACAAGGTTAGACAAATCTGTATTTTCTTGTTGTAGCATGACAACTTTACTAGAAAGATGCACACTTTGTCTCTTTATGTTGTAAGACACATTTACAAGTTCTTCGTATCTTTGGATTAGCTCCTCTTGACTATCAATAAGTTCTACCTCATTTTCACTTTCTTCACAACTTTAGTGGATAATTTACCAAAGAAAAGCAACACTATTTTCATCATCACTTGAGTCAATCATAGACTCATCTTCACTATCACCCAAGTGGTTTTTAACACTTTATCTTTTGACTCGCTTTTCTTGTTTTAGAGTGTTTGCACACTCAAAGGAAAAATGACCTATTCCACCACAATCATAACAATTTATTGACCTTTTATTTTCAGTAGAAACCGAAAGCAACAACTAGAGTAATCATCATTAAATAATGATGGGTGAGCCACGTAGCTATGAGCTCTATCTCCTTCCATAGAGATGACTTAGAGTCGGATCTACACTAATTAAAATGTAGTGCCCGCCTGATACCAATTGTAAGAACAAGCCCTAGGCTCTAAAAGCCTACAGAGGGGGGGTGAAGTAGGCGAGAAGAAAAAGACTACCCTTTTAAATTTTTAAGTTCTTTAAAAACACACAGCACAAACACAAACAATTTCGTGGTTAATAAATTAAAACTAGTAACAGCGGAATGTAAATAACACACGATAATTGTTGACCTTAAAACCCAACAGGGTGAAAACCTGGGGCACCAAGCCGTGAGAGATCCAATCTGCTCAATTAAGAAATACAAGAAAAACGAAGAAGACTTAGCTCATCTATCACCTATAGGCAGCTACAATCCAATCTTTCAAATAGCACCTTTTCTTTATCTCTTAGCAGCAAATTCTCTCAAGAGCACCAAGCTCAAGTTGCATGTAATTTGATGTATGAAGTGGAGTTATGGTTTCACGATTCATCTATCTCAATCACAAAGTATGATTGAGCAAGACAATGAAACCTAAGTGTTGTGATGATTAAACTAGAAGTAATGAACTTGAAGCATATAGTTTAATTCAAAAATAACAACCATGAAACAAAACATTCAGCCACAATAAATATGAATCAAACTTGGAGACAATCCATGTGTATGCAATCATATACATACTCTCAAGTGTTCAAGAGTGGCTGAACCAATAAATGGGTTTTTGAATGCTCAAAGGCACATAAGAAGTTTTTCAAAACCTTTGGAAACGATTCTGCAAAGAATGTATATTTGTGATGCAGAATAGTGTTTATGAAAATATAAGTTCCATCCTTACCACAGACCAAGGAGAAAATATATATAGAAGAGAGAGGTTTCTCCTAGGATATAGAAGCACTATGCAGGACCGCTCAAGAAGAGATTGGGAAGGAAACGTTTTGAAAAAGAAAACAGCCCATGCTTGCACATGTGTTGCACAAAAGAAAATAAGAGAGACAATTGAAACTACCAGCAGCAACTTGATGAAAAGAGTGCTCAACAAAAACAAAGGAAGATAAAAGAGTTTTTTAAACTCTTTTAAGGGACCAAGTGTATTGACAAACATCTATAGAAAAGGATATAAAATTAGCATGAGTGTTTTGGAGCCAAGAGGTGCCAAAAGAGAAAGAGAAAGCTTTACATGCTTTTAATAAAATAAGTCATCAACTTGAGAGTTTTGGAACAAAGAGCCGTTGATGGGTTTTCTCAAAAGGGATATGTCCAAAGCAAGATGTATTAAATATAATATGCCAAACACATTGAATGAAAGAGAAAGGGCAAGGTCCATAATCTGAAAAGTGGACTTTAATAAAGAGACCCATAACCCATCTCTTCTAAAGGTGGGAGACAACATAATTTAAGGGACAAGGGAATGGGTCTTTTAAAAAACAAAAGACAAGCTCCTTTACAATATATTATAAAATAATATATTATGTTTCCACACACAGATTTACCAATCTCCACACACACACCGTGGGCCAAGGAGAAAACATTCAAAAAGGAATGAAGAAAAAAATGAATAAAGAAATCTGCCAACAACTTGAAAAAACTGACGCAAAGATGGATTAATACTTTCATAGAAAGTGCATTAATACAACTGAAAACAGACAAAGCATGCATGAATGTACGTTGGATCAATCCAAGTGGAGTGTGGATTAATCCATGTGAACAATGCAAATGTTTTACCTTTTGACCTGCAACGAGGAGACTTGGAAGCCCTTCAACCCACACCGATTCTAACCTAGAATCTAATTAATATTACAAGGGTTTTGTTGGTTTAAGAGAAGAGCCAAAATACAATAAAGGTTCAAATAAAAACCTTACAAAACCACTCCCTTCATATGTGGGACTAAGTGAATGTGTATTTTCCTATACAAACTCTAACATGCATATGCATCCCTTTTGCCTTTTTATTTTGCAAGTAAATGAAGAACAAAGTATGAGAGAGAGTTAGGGCATAGAAGAAAGGTAAGAAAGAAGGAGGAAAAAGAAAAAAAAATGTAAGATATAAAAATTTACAAAAATACCCCTACTCTTAACGGATAATTCGCGAATGATATTGACATGACTAGTTAGTTTAATGGGTGGCTAAGGGCCCCACCCATTTTCCCTTTTAGTCCAACCTGAATACATATTTTTTGTTGCGAATTCATGTTGTGTTAGCGAATCGTGGACCATATTGCCAGGTCTACCGACATATATGCATTGTGAACAAATTGCAACTAAAATATTGGGATATCTTTCTTTTTAATTTTTTTGTTTAAACAAGGAATAATATTTTTATGAATTAATCCTAATCTATGCAAGGAGCTTGGAGAGCATTTGGCCCTACACCCCGAGGTCCTAACTTCAATTCCCCCTTCTCCAATATCATTTGTACCCAACACATAAGACAAGTATGCGCTTCCAAGCAGAGTTTCACTGTCACTAAGTGCCACTAGAAAAATTGATCATGTGCTAAGAGAAACCTCTTTGTAAACCATAGAGTTGAAATGCCACAAAAAAAAAACCTCATTTTTAAAAGGGTTCAAAACATCTATTTTTCACATCTTCATTCATAGAGGTATCTAGAAAGTACTTAAATTCATGCAAATTGAAATGCCTTGCAAAAATTCATGCAAATTGAAAATCATTAAGGCATCTAATTGAGACCAACAAAATCAATAAACATGGTGCTTCAAGAAAGTACTTAAATTTTAATAATTTAATCAAGTAGTCAAATTATATTGGATTCAAGTGATTTTTTTTTTTTGTAGAGATGATCTTTGAATGAATATCTACAAAATATACAGTTTGGATTAGTGAAATACAATGCGAAGTGGGCTCTACAACGGTGTCCCTCAAATAAGCTTATTTGAGGGATCCCGTAATGGAAGTTATAAGATCGGGAGACACATTTTTGACACACATTATGACATACATTTTAAAGCATTAGATTACAGTAATTTCAACGGTTGAGATTGCACTTATTAGTTTTTTTAAAAAAACAATTAATATGCATTGGAATCAACAAAATGATTTAAACTTCTACAAATTTTTTTTTCTCTCCTCGCTCTTCAATCTACATCATCTTCCCCGAGCCACCTGGTCCAACACCCCCACACATCTTCTATGGGTGGTATACTCTCTTCGCCATATCTTTGTGGGGAAGTGCTCTAGAAAAATATGAAGAATCATCATAAAGACTCCCCTCGAATTTCAATATGGGAGTTCTCACTGTGGTGATTTACCATGGTTAACAACTCTATGATGTTAACATTTCAAACAAGACAAAGAGAGAGAAACCTTGAAATCTTTGTTTATGTAGTGGAACTTTGCATATTAAGTTTCTCTATTTTTTTTTCCTTTTAGCTTTACTTGTTAAGACTTAATAAATCCCATTCATCTAAATAATATTAGAATTTGGATTTGAATATATATTGATTTACGACATAAAACTTTCCTCATTATTAGTTGACATAAAAAGAAAAGTTTTCTTCCTCAGTCTCTCTCTACCCTTTGCAATATATGTCTTTTTTTTAACAGTTTATGGAAAATATATCCATGGAGTAGATTTTAAGGTCTAACTCCAGCTCCAGAACATTACCAAATAATTTGAACCTTTGAACACTATTTTACTGAATCAGTTTGTGTTGTGGCACTTCATAAAAAGGGTCGATAATCAATTCTCAAATTCAAGATCTGCCACAACACCAAAGGATAGACCAAACTGTAGGTAATGATTCCTACATCAATTTGTGGCAATTCATTCTCATGGTTAGTCTGTTGGAAGTTCAAATCAATACATGCATATCGCTGCCAAAATGCCACAAGAACAATTTTTACAGGAAAAAAAAGGGAAGAAGAAGAATTTTAACACGGGAGAGAGAGAGAGAGAGAGAGAGAGAGAGAAGAAGAAGAAGAAGAAGAAGAAAATGATATTCCCAATGCGTAACCTATATTTGATGGGAGGAAAAGAACCAAAAATGAGGTAGAGGAGATGAACGATAGTGTTGAGGAAGAGAGAATCTTGTACATTGTGTGGAATTATATTTATTATTTATTTTATTGGTCCAAATGAGTTATGTTTTCAAAAAGTAATAATTGAATATCATTTATAAATAATAAGAAATCATGTTATATGCATTTCAAACCTTTGGATGACTCACCATCTTATGGTTGAGAAAGTGTGTCAAAATGTATGGTTTTTTGTGTGTCCCCCGATATATATATATATTATATTTGTACCAAAAATAATTTATTTATTTATATTTTTAGATTCAAAGTGTTAAAATAAGACATAACGATAAGAGAGTGAGAGTTGAATAATTGGAGGCGTGAAGCTAAATACTTTATCATTGGAGTTATAAGCATAAAATCCTGAAATAAAATCTTGACATAAGAGAAAAGAAAATGATAAGAGAGTGAGAGTTTGTAACACCCCGTCCCAAATAATTATTTATTTACTTAATTTTTGTGAATTTTATGTTTTTGCCGTTGAGGGTGGGTGTATTTTAGTCACCTTTTGTTTCGAATGGATTTTGGGGAATTGAGTGGCACAATTGCGTAGAGCTTGTTGATACGAGTCCATAGACTGGCAGCATGCTCAATTCCGAGTTGTAACGATTGAGAAAAGATTTGAAAATATAAAGGACGTAAAGGGAATTTGGAAATTTATTAAAAACCTTAAAAGCCCAGTGCGTCTCTCTCTCTCTCCCTCTCCCTCTCCCGACCTTCTCTCTCCTATCTCTCTCTCTCTCTCTCTCTCTTCTAGCGACACCTTCGCTTTAGACGGAGATTTCGTCACCGTCCGGCAACCAAATTCGACAAGACTGGTCCCAAAAGAACCCTATCTTCCTCCTCTATCTAATCTACTCAATTTCCCTACTTGAAAACTAGAGGATTGACGGCTGTGTCGACTGGAAGTTTCAACAGAAACTGTCACCGTTGCCATCGATTGTTCCTGCCACTCCAGGCTGCGCCTCCACTTGGAAAAGGTGCTCAGACTCCACATACTCCACAGGAGGGACCCTCTAAGGGTTGATTTTGCTTTGGACTAGAGTGAGTGGACTTTGATTTCAAAAGCATTATTTTTCCAATTGCCAAGTGCATGCATAGCCACGGTTTGATCGGATTTGACTTGTGGTTAAATGGATTTGAATGTGGTGGAGTTTGTAATGATTTATGTTGCATTATGGTTATGCATATGGGATTTATGTGGCTAAACACCACTTATTGTACCTCCCCCTGGTTCTATATGAAATGGATGATGAAATTATGGAAAATAATTAAAGTTGGTCTTTGGGACCCATCATGGCACACATATACTCTTTGGGAGGTGTGTCAGGATGTTAATCTGCGCGTATGACTAGATCAGCCACACGTGTATTGAGGATTCTACCGTGCATGTCTATGAAGCAATAGTCCCTCGGTTGGACTGCTTGTCCCTAGCCACATGTTATTGAGGATTCTGCCATGTGGTCTAGTTTAAATAGTCCCTGAGTTGGATTGTTTCCCCTGTTACATATTTAATGGGGTGCATGTGGGTGGGTGTGTGTATGTACATGGTGTTTTTCTGGTATGGCATGTTTGATGGAATATGTCATGGAAAAATGTTGATTTGATGTAATGTGGATTGAAGGAATACAATGTTCAAATGTCGAACTATATATAGACAAAAATGGTTTTCATTGCATGGTTTACATCGTTTTTCTAAAACGGTGGGGTTAGTATGTTCGGTTATGAAGTATGTTTAAAACTTTATTTTTGTCCACTCATAATTTCCTGTTTTGCACCCCCCATGCTATTGCTTGACGAGATTCACCAGTTCACGTCGACCAACTATTACAGCACACGCTCTTACTTGTAGTATATCAGTTGTAAATATCTCCTATCGAATTTACTAGTTTGTATAAACTGAAGAATCTTAGTATTGCTCTGATATTGCCCTTGTAGGGTTGAATTTAAGACTGGAGGCTATTTTGGTAAATTGTGTGCTTCTTGCATTGTGTGTGCTGCCGTTTGAAAATTTAAATGTGTTTCTTATACAGGTGGAAAATTTGGGAATGTCCATTTTTCAGGGAAGAATCTGCCGGAATTTCGGTAGAAGTCTTGACCGAAATTGTGTTTAACACGGGGGTGAAAAGGTTATGTTAGGATGTGGACCAGACATAGATTAAACGCCGAATAGCAGTAGAGTTCGTCACATATTCCAATGAGGGAATCCGTGATGGATCCTATCAGAGTTGAATAATTGTCGATATTTGGCAAGTCGTTCATCCTTTTATAGTGCTTTTGTCGAGATAAAATGTACATTAATCTTGAAATAAAATATTAATCAATTATTTACAAATTTGCATTAAATATTACAAAATAGTGAAAAATAAACGTCAAAACATTGAAATAAAACATTAAAATCAGCATATAAATGGAGATAGTAAAATCATGACTGATTGTATTGTTCACATTCTTAGAGGATTTCGTTCATATTCTTGGATTTAATTAAGGAAAATGCTAGGGAGACTATTTTTAGAGACTAACTTGTGTAACGTCTCTCTAATAGAGGTGTGACCCATTGTATTGGTGGGCTCCACCTCTATTAGAGAGATCGTACATAAGTTGGTCTCTAAACATGGTCTCCCCCAAACATGAGTAAAGACCCCTTAATTAATTAATTGCATAAATCTTTCCAATTAAAAAAAAAATTGTATATATGTTCTAGTGAATTTCGTTCCTACTTAAAGGTGGACCCTTTTCTCCAAGTGGATTACCACTACAAAAAAAGAAAAGGTCATTACCGACCAACATTTTTCAAGGGCCCCGAAATTCCCTCGGTAAGTGTTTTTTCTGACCAAAAAATGTTGTCCGTTAGAAATATGTCATGGGACTGAAATTTGTTTCCGACAAAGGAAATACCTTCGGAAAGAGTCTATATGATCGTCTGTAAGGAGAGAAATAAACTTACCCTTGCACATACTTGAAACCTCCTTCCAGGATGAGAAACCGTCCATGATGTATGAGTTTTGACAACGTTCCCACAGTAGCAGAGCCGTGAACATACTGAACTCACCTCTTCCATTTCCCATCGAGATCTTGAAGTCGACTCTTGAGCGTGCAAGCGAGACCTGACTGACTTAGCTGCACCGCTACGGAGGCTCCTCCTACTCATCTCCTTGTTTTGTCTATACGAACTCCTGTTGAGGTTGTGCGCTATTTAGGGTGTTAAAGAGGGTCAGCTTGTATTCAATGGGTTTCACTTGCATGTGCACAAATTGGAGGGAAAACCGTTTCAGCGCACAAACATGAATACTGGAGTTAATGGGGTAGTTTGGTATAAAAAATATCATTGTTGCGCCCTTTATAAAAAAAACATGCCACCTCAAACTTACATAATACAAAATTACAAAAGAGGTCACCTCAAACTGACATAATACAATCTTAAAAACCATGGCACCTCAAACTTACATGATACATAACTACAAAAGAGGCCCCCTCAAACTTACATAATACAAAATAAATAAGCAGGGCACCTCCTACTTTCCATTGTACACAGTGTGTCCAGAACATTTGAGAGGGTAATATTAGAAGTCAAACATTATGTCTGGACACATTTGGAGTTGCATACCCTTCAATTGCGGCGACCGCGACCCATAAAATTCATGACCCCTCCCACAGTGATGTCCTACTTTCCTTCTGCATCCACAATTTTTGCAAACTTCCTAAATAGTTCAAAACCGGTTTCCAATTGTTTTTTCTTAAGCTGAGCCATTTCGTCAGATTCTTTGAAGATAATAACTGCAGTGGCAGGGGCATTTAAAATTTTAGCTCTCACAACCTTTATATGTAGGAGATGCATCCGGGCTTGATAACACGACCAAATTGTGCGCTTTTTTATTACACCCCACCTAGCTTGGCCCTTCATAATTTTTGGAACTATGTCTGCATGGAGATTTTTCCAAAACATGGTATTGGTTCGACATTGCTGCAGTCCATGGACCCAGTCTGCAGTGCCTTCAGTTGCTGATTTGGCAGGTGTTTCAGTGTCCCCTCCTTCAGTAATGGCAAGGGTTGGGTTTGGTGTGGGGTTTGGGTCAATGGGTGTTGGGTATTTACTACGGGTTGGTGTCAGTATTAGTTTGCCCAAAGTGGAAGTCATTGTGATGTGATTGAAATTGATGCGCAAGCAGGGGGGTTTGACGGAGTAAATGTGATGAAAATATTTGGTGGATGCAGGTGCAGCTGGGTTACAATTAAATAGTGGGAGGTAATAATGACCAGGAGTAAATGACAGAGAGCAAGTGGCGGGAGTTATTGGCAGGAGTTGTTGAGTCCAATTTTTGGCGGGAGTTATTGGGCGGGCCGTCAGACTTGGGGTTTGTGTAATTGGGTATATCACTATTATTTACCTTTGTTTGGTGTTTCTTGTATGGGACCCTTGCTGAATTTCCAATTTATTCCTTTTGTCCTCTTTGACCAATTTCCTTCTTGTAGCAAAAGTATAAAATCTCCCTCAATGTTGACATGTGTTACGTATTTGGTCCGGCTGTAATGGGCATATTACAATGCTCTAACTGAGGGAGAGGAGTAATGGGTGTAGAATGACCTCTAATGTACTATTTGAAATCAATATAAAATGGACAACTTCCTCTATATAGGAAGGACCCTCTTACTCATTCAATTCAATATAAAACAGCGTACTTCGTATATATAAGAGAGCAAAGCTATACTAAACCTCACCCTATTGTTGTTTAACAAATCAAAACTGTAGACTCAACCTAACGTTAACTGTTTTGCAGGGTGCATGTGTGCATTTTCCCCATCCATACTTGAAGATGTCAGACGTAGTTCCTCTAAACGACCATGGCAGTTACCCGGGAGACCAGCCATGGCATGTGCCATTCTCATCTCCACATGGGACTCCAAATAACGATCCCACGTCATCTGGAAGTGAGGCTGACAATAATGATATACTTGTCCAGGGCTACGGATTGGTGGGAAACAAAATGTGCTATTCATGGCCAGGTGATGGGAAACTTGACGAACAAGGTGAACAAAGCATATACTAGAGAAGTGAAGCAAACTATGAAAGCAGAAAGTCGGAGAGCAAAGTTACACTCGTTGAAGTTAAAATTGGAAGAAACAAAGAAATATGCTGTCCAAAAATTCACCAAATCTGAAGAATTTAGCCATGAAATGGTTGAATGTTTCAACAATGGGTTCAAGATGTTTCGAGATTATGCTTCGGTAGTCTCACCAGCCTACAATTGGATCGAAATAGATGTTGCTGGTGTCTGGGAGGTGCTGCATAGGTGTGGACAAGGAATGGCTGATCATAGGCTTGTGCATGCAGCGAGGAAGAAGACCAAGGACATGAATCTATTGATGGATCTGTAAACGTTTGGATTTTAATAGGGTTGGTGTAGCTGGGTAAGGGTAAGTGCGGGTTCGAATCATTTTGTGGATAGGGAATGGCTTTTGTCTAAACGTGTTGCCTTGTTTACGCCTTCCTCTTATTCTGGCCGTTCAGTGGCAAATTAGTAATTAACTTTGTATAAATTAGAAGTCCTGTAAAGTCGATGTGAGCTTATTGTATGTTTATTGCCCTAATATTGGCACCTTAATGTACTTATATTGTGGTTTTATTGCTGCTTTATTGTGTGGGAGCCATTGCTTTTACAAAACAATTGAAGAGATTCACAACTTTGACAACAGCATTATCATTATTTCACAAAGCTGTCCGTTTCCTTATTCCCGGTTATCCGAACATACCTACGTATGAAAGGCGATGGTTGTATCAAATCCATACATGACCTTAGGTATAAATAAAGTAATGAACATGAATACAATCTCGGATGCAAGGATGAAACTGTTGTTACCATGTTGCATTAACAAGGATGGATCACTTTTGTACATCCATAATATATAACCTCTACATCTGATTAATGGTAAAGCTGTACTGTACCAAAGGTCTTAAATATGGAGGGTTTCGGAAAGATCGGTAGTTCTAAAGCTCGGAAATATCCATGGAAATATTGCAAATATATCGATACCGATAACAATTGGATACAAACCACGGACATAGTGATAAATACATGCAAATTTTTACCAAAAACATAAATAAAGTTATCAAGGGAATAATTAAATAGGAAATAAAGAAAAGGATTATCGAGATTTAAGTAATTAAGCAACAATTGAAGGGATATTTAGTAATTTCAGTACTTTTAATGAACCTTTGAATTAAATAAGCAATAACATTAAATGGATTAAATAGGAAAGAAATGAATGAAATTAAGTAATGAAATATTTGAGCAACAATATAAAACAATGAGTAATTATTTTATATTTTGCAAAACAACTTAGAAGAGTTATAAATACCAAAGTCCAAAGGCACTAATCAGAAAGCGATGACTGCCGTTGTGGTTAAGTGGCTCGTAACCTGGAAAAGGGGCGGGGGGTTTCATCCCCTATGTGTGTGACTTTAAGTGAATTATTTATTTTTTGAAAGTTCATATTGCGATAGTATCGATGTTATAGCTAATATCGCGATCTGTTGACCATGTGTAGCTGCATGGATAATTTCCCCAAAATTTTTGATATTTTGTTCTATGGAAATGAGAAATCATGAAGTACTACCAGTATCACGGTAATTGCATAAGGTTTGCATTTGAAGGAGTTTTATGTACGGGATGCAATTTTAGTTAGCATTCTAGGCCCTTTCATTTTGGACACAAACATTTCACATTACACTACAAATAGCATTACAAAAAAGGTACAATAGAATACCAATACGATGGCAACAAAAGGACAACATCATGGCAATAGTATCAATATAAAGACTCATGACGTTGTGTAGGAAAGGAGGATAATTTATGGCAATGTGACTACAATCACAATACACAACACCAAATCTAATACAATTGAAATTCAGATGAACGGTAAATAACAAACCAACACAAATGATAATCTGTAAGACACATTGGCTAGTGGAACATTGTTCTTACAGCTGGTTTCATTATGACCGATGGCACCGTATGTTCACCAATTTGTACTAATACTAGGCTGTCATTGCAAAGGACTTGTTACCTTGTTCCTTATGCCTGACATGACCGTTGAGTTGACCGACTTTCATACCTGCAGCATCACCGAAGCTATTCATCAACTTCGCAGTTGATGAAAATTGAGGTAGAAAGTAAACAATTGTAACTTCTACGCAACATGCTGCTTGTTGGTGACGGGGACAGATTGTTTGCATGTATTTTGGTAGTGGCCCTTCATTCCACACCTTGAGCATTTTTTTTCATGGGACTCCTCTCCTTTAGAAGCTATTCTTTGCGTTTTGCGACGCCCGACATAACCTTAGAAATTGGAGGGAGGATTTTGACGTTCTTCAAATTTTGGGGAATAACCCACTTCAGGTGGTACATGATAAATAGATTCAGCATATGCAGCTGCTCATGTAGCTCGTGTATAATACGAAGAGGCAAAGGAGTAGGGGTTCAATTTCAAGTGCCGACATACCGCAATAGCATGCTTCACTACAACAAATATGTCTTTTTATGACTTGGATTTAATGACGCATCGAAAATACACGTCATTAAATATTATAAACTATGATGTGTTTTTAAAATGCGCCATTGAAGTGAGTTTATGACACCGTTATCACGACATTCATTGGACGCGTCATTGATTCTAGTACATTTAGACGGCGCATATCATACGTCGTTAACATTGTGAATTTAACGATGTCTACTACATGTCATGAATTACTTATACGGTGACGCATGATCCGCGTCATAGATGTACCCTATACGACGACGCAAGACCTGCGTCATAGATATATCCAAATTTTTTCTTAAATTAATGACGTCTTCTACACGTCATGAAAGACTTATACAACGACGCATCACATGCGTCATAGGTGTAAAAAAAAATTTAACGACGTCTATGCTGCGTCATAGATTTTTATTTTTATTTTCCCACAATTTTTTGGTGTGCCGCGCTTTTTTCACCAAATTTTAGTTTGGTGCGTGTTATCTCTCCGACCCCTAAACCCAAATCCTCTCTCATTTCTCTTCCATCTCATACTGCAAGCCTCTCTCTCAAATCACTCTGAAAAATTCCAAACCTAAATTTAGAAAGCTCTCAACACTCTACACCAGCTTACCTTTCAAATCTTCTCTCTCTTCCCGATCACTCTCTCCCCCTCTGTGTCGCGCGATAGTGCAGCCGGCACTTTGGCCGGCAATTTCTCTCGATTCCGGCAACGGCTGGCGGCTATCCACTACTCAAAACGACGACCTCGATCTCCTCTTTCCATCCTTCCCCATTTCCCGGCGAGCCCAGCTGCGACGGCGATGATGCGAGAAAGCTTCGGTTTCGTTGAAATTTTCAAACGACGGATTCCGTCGATTGAGATTGGATTAGGGTCGGCTTCATTTGGACTCTGATTGGGATTTGCTTATTCAAGAGCAACCAGGTGTGCTCAAAGTTCAAGCTTTCGATATTGGGTTTTTACCATTTTTTTAATATATATTTTTTTTAGATTTTAGTTATTGGGCTTGTGAATAAATGTTTCATTTTGCTGAACTCAATGCAATAATCCCATTAACATGCTTATTAGGAAAGTGTTGATTTTTGGGTATCTTGCTCTGCTCTTTACTGTTGAATTTGGCTGATTTATCACCTAGGTCTTGTTCAATTTGTGAAATTTTGGTGTCATTTGTCAAGTGGTTCGGCTATTGTTTTGGGTCTGCTGAAATTTTGTGGTTGTGATATAATTTATGAAGTTAATCAGTTCATCTTTACTGAGCTTTGTTGATTTACTATTTGGGGTGTTCTTGCAAGTGAAAATTTTGTTATAGTTTATGGTGGAGTTTAGCTCTTGATTGTTTAATTTTGATTGATTCAAACAGCTTACCTCATCTCAATTGTAAATTTCTGGACTCTTTTTGTTTCGTTCTCCTGTGAGTGTACAAGTACATTAGTTGGTAAACTTATTTTAACTACAAATTACTTGGATAAAGTGTTAACAAGTACACCAATTTTGCTTAGATGTTAAAAATTGAATCAGTATAGGGAAGTAGAGGAAGTACTTTAATGAAATTTGGTATACGGGAGCAAGAGAAATGCAAGTGGGGGTTCAAAACATATGAAAATAAAACAGATTAGAAGAGGTTATTAATTACAAGATAAAGCTGCATTTAGGATTGAAAGGTAACTAGCTGTATTAGGGGATTGCATTATACAAGATGTTGATATGAAGCTTTAATCATGAACATGTGACATGCTGGTGCATTTTAGTGCGAGCTAGAATCTTATTTGGTTAGGATGAGAAAGAAAACTAAGTCGGTACTGAACATGACTGTATAATCACAAGCAACCGTTAAATCTTTTGAGTATTTGATTTTTATTTTTGTGAGAACTTGCTTATTCTTTAGTTTTCCATTTCATTATTGTTTTTATCTCGCTTGATTGATCGTGCTCTCTGCATGATCGCAAAATTTGTTCATTTTAATAAAATGCTCTTAGCACATAACAAAAACATTTAACTAAGCTTGACTAAAGATGCTTTTGTTTAGAGGTTTTGAAGCAACCCCCTCCCAAATTTTGAATGTCAAATAAACTGTTTTGTGTTCTTTTTATTGGAGTTTGGAGCACAGCGTCGCATCTATGTTTAATTAATATTGATCACTATATGCCTTGTGTTAGTTGGACAATGCATTATGAGGTCTGTAGATAAATGTTTGAGGACTCTCCTTTTCTAGTGCGATGGATATGCTTTTACAAAAGAAAATGTCATGAATTTAAGATAACAATTTTTTGTTAATATGGACCATTGGAATGTAAAATCTGTTATAGTCTGAATTTGGAGTGGAGAAAAGAAGCAAGTTATGAAAATCCTTCATATCTTTTTATTAAGTCAACACTGGTTATGTATGTTCCCCAGATGATCCTTTGGAATTTTGTTTTTATTTCTCTAGTTTGGCTCTGCTTATTTGGTAAACAGGTTCTAGTTTCATCGATAATGAAGATTTGGTAATTTTGTTGAATCATGTGTTGCTGCTATTAATAGATGGTTGAATTGATACCCCATGTTATGCCATTTCACGATATGGTCTTATAATTACAAGGGGACTCTCGAAATACTCCAAAGGTTGTTCTTCATCAATTATGTCAAAGATTAGGGTGGGAAGCCCCAAATTTAATAAAATGCGTGGAAAGGAAAATAATTTCTCTTATACTCGTTAGTGTTTTGCGTAAAGCTAGTGGGAGGGGTAAAAGCAGAAAGGTCAGCTTAGTGACCCTTCACTTCTTGATCGTGATGGAACTTTCGATTCGGTGAGGTAATCACATGCTCCTTTTATATTTTATAATTATGCTCTTTCTTGAATAGAATTAGTAGATGTTGAGGTGGATAGTTATGAAAAAATATGTACAGAAACAGAGGACAAGAAATCTACTGCACTACGTAAATCCTAACAAAAGCTAGAAAACGAAAAAGCAGAAAACAAATCTAGAATAACAGAAAAATCACTAGGAAGCAAGCAACTCTCAAATAAATAAAGATAGCAAAGAAAAACTGCCCCTAAATCCTAACTCATTTATCTGATGATTCTGTTGTAGTTAACATTTTCCATAACGTCTAAACTCGGTGAGAATCATCAATGACTGTAGAAGATAGACAGAAGATCGAAGGGCTACTTTTGTGGACTCTCTATTGAGTGCCGATGGTTCCGCTTCAACTTCTGCTGCTAATGTTATGCATGATATTCTCCCAGAAGAGGTTCAAGAACTCCATGTTGAAGAGCCTATAAGTTCAAGTGTTGCTCGCACTGATCCAGGAGCTCAAAGTATGTACTTTCACTACTGCTTTATTTGTTGCATTGTTGAACAAACCTTGAAAAAAGTGTAATTCTATCTACTGTTTGATTTTCCCCCTGAACTTTTTTCATTTCTATATTGTAGGAGTACATCATTTCAAAGAAGTGGAGAGCTCTTATTTGAGAGAAGGACTTGAGAACAAATTGAAAAATCCGAAATTCAAGGTTAGTATATTTTTGTTGCATTTTATTTCTTTTAAAAGAGACTGGCATTCATTTATTAATTTATGTATGTCGCCTGGGAATGGGTGGTCACTGGTGTCGGTATATCACTCGTTAGAAATAACTGAGGTTCAGAGTGGGCCCTCATTTGAATAAATACAACTGTTCTTTAAGTACTTGACTGCTATATCACAGACCCATCAACGGATGAACAAATTTGATGACCCTATTGTTTCTTTTTTGGTTCTGGTAGAACTGTTGTTTAAGTACTTAACTGCAGGTTTACCTGTTCTAGGACATGTTGAAAACTAGAGCTGCACTTCCCATTGCTGGTCTGAAGGGTGATATATTGCGATTGCTCCATGAAAATAATGTTCTAGTTGTTTGTGGTGAAACAAGTTCTGGAAAAACAACTCAGGTGGAAATTTATCTTTCATTGGTTTTTTGAAAACTTTTTAGTTATTGTTTACATACGTTCTAATTACTTTTGAATTTCTAAGGCTGTGTATTTCCTCCTTTTTTGATATTCTTTTAGGTTCCGCAATTTATATTGGATGACATGATCAAATCAGGACATGGTGGACACTTTGACACTAGGCTGCGCTGCAAATATATCTTTCTTGTTATCCTAGGATATTTCTAAAACAAATGAGGTATTATTCTAGTAGTTTGTCCAGAATAAACATTTGTAAATGAGCATATAGATCTTTAGAATAAAATGCCCACAAATATGGACATTTTTGCTGATAATGTCCATCGAGATTCCTAAGTTTCCATTGAAGATTCCGTTTTTTTAAGCCACGGATATTGATTATAGGTGGAAGGATTTCACCGAGGAATTGATGGACTTTTGTGTTGAATATTATTCCTTGTTTATAAGATTTTAATTTATCCATTTAGGATGAATGTCAATGTTTCATGAAATTAACAAATACAAGTTACGTTTTCATAGAGGAAAAAATTGTTAGAGCTTGAAAATCAAGTTCAGTAAAAACATGAATTTCCTTCATACAGTTCGTTTGTAAAAGTGGATCCAGCTGATACCATGTTGTGGAGTTGTTGTGGCAAAATTTCGAAGATATAATGGTTACTACTTGCTAATGTGAGTATGCTTTGGTTCTTTGTATTGTAGGCTATTTCCGTGGCTGAAAGAGTTTCTGACGAGCGCTGTGAACCTTCACCTGGTTCAAGAGTTTCTTTGGTTGGTTATCAAGTTCGTCTTGATAGTGCAAGGTGTTCATTTTTGTGACTTGTTGCTTTCAAATCCTCTGCTTGTATGCCAAAATTTCCATTTACTTTAATGTGGGCTTGGATAAAAATACCAAAACGCCTTGTGGTTTTTGTTTTGTCCTGTAAGCTTCATTCTTCATAATTTTAACTTCTTGAAAGGGAAACGGTTTAGTGGGATTCGTTAAAGACAATTTTAATGTACTAGAATTATTTTGAATAATAGAAATATAGTTTTGAGTACTTTACCTTTGTGTCTATATTTTTGTTTTTATATATTAATTTCTTTTTGCATAATTAAAATGATGGGATATATATATTAAAAAAATTAAAGAATTTCAATGACGTCTAAACCGTGTCATGAAAAATATTTCAATGACGTCTCAGCAACGTCGTTAAGTTCAATGGCGCTTAGTCCATGACGTGAAATAGACGTCTTGTTTTGAAAAAGTTTCCACGACACGTTATCCACATCATTGAAATCTCATTCCATGACGCGGAACAGACGTCGTGTTTTGAAAAAATTTCGACGACACACTATCCGTGTCATTGAAAACCCATTCAATGATGCGGAATAGACGTCATGCTTTGAAAAAAATTTCCACAACCCACTATCTGCATCATTGAAGCCCCATTCCATGACGCGAAATAGACGTCGTGTTTTGAAAAAGTTTCCACGACACACTATCCGCGTCATTGAAACCCCATTCCATGATGCGGACTAGACGTCATGCTTTGAAAAAGTTTCCACGACACGCTATCTGCGTCATTGAAACCCCATTTCATGACGCGGAATAGACGTCGTGCTTTGAAAAAGTTCCCATGACCCCCCCTTTCGATGATGTGGGTTATGACGCCTGATCCGCGTCATTAAATGCCTTTCATGACGCAAATTAGACGTCATTGAAGGGTTTTTGTGTTGTAGTGCTTGCACGGGAGTTGCTCCAAGTCAAACTTCCTGCACGTACAACTATGGTTTTGCAAGTGCACCAGACCTTTCAAATCACCATCGAGAACATTATACTCCACATCATTGATTTTGACCACATTCATCCTTGAAGCAGCGTCTAACCTCTTCCTTAACTTCTTTTCGCCTAAATCAGGGCACAACGTAGAATGACATTTCATTGCTAAATCTCGACGTTGACTAAACCAATAGAGAAGCAGATTTGTAATTTCGTCGATCAAGTGTACCACCGGAAGCATCCTTGCAAAATGAAGAATTGAATTAATGGACTCCACAATATTCATTGTCATCACATTATATCGTCATCCATCACAATGGGCTCGAGACCACTTATGGAGGCCTGCACGTAGTAGATAAGTTCGCACTCGCTCATTGTTTATGATGGAGAAGTGACGATTGAACTCCGCTAGACGATAAGACTTAGCTGCCCTTACAAAATTCCCCGATATCGGATCTCGCTGCTTCAAGTGAAATGAGGCTTTCATATTGCCCTTCAAGTGATAAAAGCAAATACCATGGGTTGCCCCAGGAAAAACTCTGTGCAACCCATTTTGTATGCTAACATTGCGATCAGATATGACAACAAGATTCGAGCAATCACCAATTGCACAATGTAGTTTTCTCAAAAACCACTCCCAAGCTGCATCCGTCTCCAAATCTCCAATCCCAAAGGCAATAGGATATATGTTACGATTTCTGTCAAATGCGGTGGCAACAAACAAAACACCTTTATACTTGCACTTCAAATGGGTAGCATCAACGCTAATCACGGGCTGCATTGACGACTTAAATCCTCTTATGCATGCACCAATTGACATAAAAAAATATAAGAAGTGGTCGGCTGCATCAGTCTCAATGTATGTCAAAGTTCCAGGATTTGTATGCTCCAATTCATAACAATAGGAAGGGAGAAGGGAATATGACTGTTCTGCAGACCCTCTAATTGTTTTGAAAGCTAACTCTCGGCTTCTCCACGCTGTAGCGTAGCTTATGCTAACACCGAAATTTTTTTTCACATCTTTCTTGATATCAGCTGGAGTACAAATGGTGCGTGAATCCTTAAATCTCCAATTCACACAGTCCGACAGCAATCCAGTCATAGCTTGAGGATGGTGACTAGTTACATACCTTAGATCACATTCATCAACTGGATCGTATTTAACAACCCTAAACTCATGTAATCCAACTTTATATGCCCGAACTTTCCAAGGGCAAGGAAGCTACCAACAGCGAACACACAACCGACGCTTCCCAGATTGGACTGTTCTCAATCGAAAGTGGCCTCTAATTGCTGCTAAACTTATGGTTTTTAAACGGGCAATCTTATTTCGATAAATTCGGCCAACCTTAAAATTTGCTTCCCAATTTATGCATGCAAGGCCTCCACCATAACAAATATGTTGCAAATTCTGACCATTCTTCAAATCAACTTGGCTTGTATGCATTTCAGTCCAACTTGATTGTCGGGGAGGTTCAGCTTGCACCTCTCTACACTGCACAGTTGAGGGTTCGAAATTGCTGTCATCATGGGGATGCACAATTGGCGCAGAGTACGGTTCCTCTTCATTGCTAGGTTCACATAAATCAGAAACTATGTTTTCCCAACTTTCAAATTCAACATCTTCAACCCAATCACTCCAATTCAAACCATTTCCACCATTTTCAGTTTCGTTGTCCCCAATTACCTCATTTCTTTGTTCCACAACAATTTTAGCAGGCGCATTGCTACACTCAACGCTTACAATGCCATTGCACCCTTCAATACCATGCCCTTCGATATTTTTCAAGCTTGCTATTAAAGGGTTTACTTTAGAAGCCATAACATCTGTGTTGTACTTTAGAAAATATTGAACATCATCATTGTCTTCAACCCTTATGTGCTTACAGACGGATGAGGATAGAGGAACTGAATACTTCAATGTGACAATATATTTCGTGGGATCTGCATCCATGATCTTATAAATGCGCTCAACAAGTTCAGAAAACATTACGTTCTGTGACACTATTATGCCTTTAGCCTCCCCGCCATCATAACTGTCAATGTTATCCTTCTGAACCCAACTTCCATTGTAGCATACCAATATTCCAACAGTATCCATTTATGCAAATAACATAAATAATTACTACACCGATTAATAACATTGAACCACAAAAATTCGATCAAATAATAACATACATAACTATCATTCTACTACACGTATCATCTTATCATTCCTCAAATCTTCAAACTCAAATTGTAGCTGCTTCAACAAGGAACTTTTATTCCTTTTTGTATTATCTCTGATTTTGTACATATCTGTGGGTTCCAAGTTATTAACAAACTCACATAAACATATCATGGCAGCAATATGAACCCTCTAACCTATAAGGGTTTTGAACAAATTTAAACACCTTCAACAAAAGGATCAGGTTGTCATACAAAACGAATTATGTAGTATAAGCTCAATTACCAAATTGGAAACCGAAACACACAAACTAAACTTCTTACCAAAACAAACCCAAAATGCCAATAAATTCCCCACTTAAGCATGTAAATTGAGGCTAAAACTAACCTAACAAACCTATTTTTAGGGCAGACAAAGTTAACATATGATTTTTCTATGTGCTATGACAGGACCCGACCCAGATTCCACCTCGGAACCCGTGCCGAATCCTGCTGACAACCGACATCATCCCATGTCGGGCCCACATACTAAAAGAATCCCTCTTCCCGAGACAAACAGACAAAGGGGGGTCAAGACTTCTGCCAAAAAACGGGTAAAGTCTCCCCAGAAAAACAAACAAACCCAAAGTTCCAACCTGTTCAAAAACAGTAGAATATGTATAACCAACTGCCACCATGCAATAAATACATAACAGGCCTCCGGCCAACAAGTTCGATCCTAATGGGCAATAACAGAGCAACTAAGAGTATGCAAGTTTAACAGCGGAAATTTAAAGTTAAGATAAGGGACACGAGGTCCTACAATTAAGTCGACGCTCGAGAAGAGAAGTGCTTGGCCGGACGATCAAGCACGACTAGGGCACTGGGGCGCAAAAGCAGAAAGAGTGTGAGTGGACAAAAACAAAGTTTAGTAGTTCAAAACAACGTACTAACCCCGCCGTTTCAAAACCATGCAAACCATGCAATTAAAATCCGTTGTACACATAATTGATTCAAAAACCAATATCTCAAAATAATCAAAGAATAAAACCAAACAAAACCTTTTTCTTTCCACGAGGCAAAACCTCCCAAAACTAAACCGCGTAGACATAAATATAATTAAAAACCGAAACAACTTGAAAATCATAAGCATGAGAATATAATAAAGTTTCCAAATGACAAAACAACGTAAAATGTCCAAAGACCAAGATAAATCCAAGAAGTCCAAAACCACCACAAAGTAATATAAAAACACTTTAAAAGACTTTAACCCTTTCTTTCCCACACTCAAATAACTGCATGCTCGTAGGCACTGCAAGCGAGGAAGTATCCTCACCGAAAGAAAATAAGAATACGAAGGTACTAACACACGCGTATAGATATAATATAACCTCGACACCAAAACAAGTACCAGGGGAAAACAATCCAACAGGGGATTGTTTAACTGGACACCAGGACAACATTCACGATGGTCTCATGCCCAGGATAATCGACATCGGACGGCATCGCAATGGCCTCGTGCCCGTGGTCGAGCCGTCTAACCGGGACTAAGCTCCCGGCCCGCATGGCGAGTCCTCAATAACCATGCGTTCGAAACCGGTCATACGCGCAGACTACCCAATCAAGGGTCTACGGCTACACCCGTTAAGGTATGCACCGGATCGAACCATACTCCAAATCACAGTCACCATATCAAGAACAGGGGGAGGTACATAACACAGTGCCACTGCACTCAAATCAACACCACACGATAAACCACATATACACACGTATTTAACCACATGTACCCAACCCCAAAATATCACACACCATAACATATATACGTAACAAATCCAATAACACCAAAAAATACTCAAAATGAGGACATCACCGTCCCAAACATACAATTCTATAGTCAAAATAGACACAAGCGTCAAACGATGGTATAATAATCCAAAAACCATTAAAATGTCATAATCACAGAAATTGCACAATTAAACCGAAATCAAAACCCAAGTCAAGAAAACATCAAGTCAAACCCCAAGTAAAACATATGCTTCAAAATATAGTAGGTACTACTCTTTAAAAATATAAAGTCAAACCCTCAAACGTATTATTCAAAATATACACGTATATATATATATATATATATATATATATATATACAAAACATAATTATCCTTTAAAATACAATACTCAAACTCAAGCATTCAAATTCCCACGTATAATCGACATCCCTTAAATTCATATTTTGAAACAACATAAATAGTAATTCCTTAAAATATAACCGAAAGTCCAAACCCGTATACATATATGTTCCAAAACTCCATATCAAAGTAGATATACATATATTCAAAGTAAATATATATTTATATATTCAAAGTGGATATACATACTTATTTTCAAAGTAGATATATATATATATATATATATATATATATATACAATGTGTATTCAAAGTAGATATGTATAATTATTTTCAAGTAGAGAATTATATATATATAATATACATTCAAAGTAGATATATATATATATATACATATGATCAATTTCCGATAATCCGACATATATTCTCGATAGCCTCATTAATCCGACATGTATTCTCGATAGCCTCATTTAATCCGACATGATCCTTCCGAGTTGATCTATATGTATATATATATACATATATATATATATATAAAATCAAAGTATTAGCATGAGCATAATTAATAAGGTTTGAATATCAAACCAAATACGTAATCAACCGGACTATACTAGCGTCCAAAACTTACCGCTCAAATACTCAATTCAAAGTAGGTATATTTATATAGTCAAAGTATATATATATAAGTTTCCCAAAAATATAAAGTATAAATTCCAAAGGCTTAAAGTATAATCTACGACACTCGTAACAATAAAATAATAAAGTCCGAAACCCAACACAACCATAAACTCAAATATTAAATAACATTCATAAGAAAAATCCAATAAATTCCACCATACTCAAATCCATACATCAAGACTACCGGACGCTTGACTCGTCCCAAAATCAATACTTAAAGGTAAGCATAAAAATGAAATATAGCCAACAGGGCATCACAAACAAACCGGCAACCCAAATCAAATATAAAACTCAAACACCAAATCAATCACAATAAACCCAACAAAGGTCAAATCAAGATTTAAAACAATTATTAAATCTCATTTATATGCATCGCATTCAAATCTTTAAAATCATGCTTGTTTGAAAACAAAGTCCACTCACCGTTGGTCCCTCGCTGCCCAACCCGGAAAGGATTCCACACGAGGATCACGAAGAGCTTGAGAACCTAATTCAAGAACACGAGGATTACGATTAACAACCGGACCGAAGCGATAACCGTAAAAGTCAACCTTAACCAAACTCAACTCAAGTGTACCAAAACATCGTACGAGGAATTCTAAGGTCAATGAGGTTCGTTAGGAGACGAGACGACCTCGGGAGACGCTCGGTCAACCCTGGTCAAACTTGGTCAAACTTACCCGAATAGGTCAAACCGTGCCCGTGGGTCCCATGACCTCCAAACTTAGATCCGAAAGTTCCTACAGGCTCACTACAGCTTAAAGAACATGTCCAGAAAGTTTGGTCACGATCGGACGGTCGGATATCTCACGATCGCACGATCGGATGATTACGGTTTAACTCAAACTTAAAGTCATTGATCCGAAGCATCCGGGGCTCCGAATCACGATCCGTCAAATCCTATACGTTTCTAGAAATACGGGAAACAACACACTAAGAATTGGGACCAAACCAACGGTCCGAACACATCGAACCCGGATAACGCGCAAAAGGCGTAAATCCGTTCGACTACCATCCGAACTCCAAATTGAAATCCGAGCATGCCTACGCGCTCGTGACGATGTAAGGATAATTTAGGAATGAAGAGAAACGTGAGCCACGCGTGGGTACACGCTGGCAGATTCGGTGGGTGTCTAAAGCGATAAATTTGGCTTCCGAACAAACTCCAAACCAAGAGCCATCCTTCCACCTACACACTCTACTCGATGAGTGGAACAACTTATTCAACTACGGGAACTTGTATAGACGTCGGCAAGTGGCCGGAAATGCAACCTCAAAATCGGACAAAACTTAGGTTATAGATCCGATCACTTAGGCTCAAAATTGATCAACAATACCTATGGAAATAGATAGAGCACGAAGAGTAGATGAAGTTCCATACCTCACTCGACAGAAATGGTGGCCGGAGTCGCCGGAAAACTCGTCGGAAACTTCAAAAACCAACGGACTTTCAGTCGTTCCAGTTTAAAATCAGTGGGCTTTCGAGCTAGGAACTTGGACAGGTTAGGTAGAGGACGAAGAGACGAAACCTTTGGGACTGGAATCACCCAAATCGGACTTGGGATGAGGGAGAAATCGCAATTCAAAGTGGAGAGGGAAGAAAATGAAAGAAATTTGGAGAAAAAGAAGAAACGTCGATATTGTAGCGATTTACTGTAGCGGCACTGTAGCAGCTACAGTAAAATCCGAATTTTCTTTTTTATTTTTATTTTTTATTTTATTTTTTAATTATCGCTACGCGTTCGTTACAACTCGGAATTGGACGTTCCGCATCTCCACGAACTCGTTTCGACGCGCCGGACGCAATGGCGCAACTCGTTTCGCCAAATTCCGTCCCAAAAATTAAGTTGACCAAAATGGCCTTTTAATTATTAAATTCTTAATTAATTCCAATTTCATTATTTTAATCCCTTTTTAATTCCTTTTAATTCTTTATTTGTTTAACTCAATTATTTTATTTATTTTTCTTAAATTTTGGGTCAGGGTCGTTATTTTGGCCATTATCAAACACATTGCACTAGATTATACAAGCATTCAGTCAATTTTAAACAAAATTCAAGTTGACCAGACAAATCCCACTGCAAATAAGAACAAAAACTATGAATTTTAACATATTAGAACGCCTTCAAATTGAAAATTTAAGCTTTTTTTGCCCATCTGTGGCGATAAGGGGATGAATTATTTTATACAAAACCAATATCACAACTCACATCCGTTCACAACGACGCCGGAAGTCGCCACTTTCGCTTCTCTGTGGAGTCGCGACAGTCACTTCGATCTGGAGGTCAACAATGGAGGCCATGCGTTCTGCCGGCTTTGTTATGGTCAAACTAGGGTTCCAAATTTTAGGACATCTGGGTTATGACCATGGATGGGTTGCGAACTGGATTGCTCAGTTACAACATGCCTCGCATCCTGGAGTTCACCCAATATTTGGCAAACTGCGAAAACAGAGATGAGAGGACTTGAGAGAAGTTGCCTTTCAGAAAAGAGGTGCTAAAGGGTTGATACATCTTCTTTTATATGGAGGGCACTTACGTAATTTCAAGTTCACAAGTGATTATATCATAATAAGATTTGTAACGTGATCATTTGAGAATACAATTTGTGAAACGTGATTATATCAGCAAGGGCAGAAAGGGTATTTCGATGTGCAGGTAGGAAAATGGCTTTGCAAAACAGTGGAAAGGAAGGGCATTTTCGTCAGCACACTGCCACTAAGCACAGTGCTTTCGGATTGGCTTTTAGTATATATAATATAATTTTGTCAGTTGTACGCCATGAGAGGTAGTGATATCAAAAGGAGGTATGGTGCAAAACTCGACCATCATCATACTTTGAATCCGATATTCGATGATCTCCCTGATGTTGTACTGGTGGAGATTCTTTGTCGACTCCCTTGCTATAAGTTGGTTTATCAATGCAAGTGCGTGTCCAAGCGTTGGTGCGCTCTCATATCCGATCAGCAAACGCCAATCATTCTAATAAACAGAAAAGCAGAATTTCTTAATAGAATGTCCAATCCCATAAAGTAATTTTTCAAAATATGGATGAAGTTTCATGGTTTGATCCACCAGCCAATGGTAGCAGGTACGTATAATGACTTACTTTTGTGTTACACAGGCAAGAACTATGATCGTGATTACTACATATTGTCACGGCCCGCATGTTGGAGGCTCAACCCTATAACTATTGGGCCAACCTAGAGGATCCATTTGTGAAGGTCAAGCCCCACAAGAGAAGCACAAGGCCCGGCCCGTCGGATGGATCATTCTAGATCTCTTAGCCCACATGTCTAGATTCAATGTACAATAGTTGGTGGATGTTCTCTTAGCCCACATGTCTGGATTCAATGTACAGTAGTTGGTAGATTCCGGATCATTAGATTGTATCGATCCTAGCCATCCATTGTGGTGGTAGGTGAGCTAGGATCTCTATATAAGGAGGATGTCTCATTGTATATCCTCACCTCACAACTTGTAAAGCATTGAGTAGCAATACAAGCATATATTCTCCCAAACTCTCTTGAGTGTGTTCTTGAGCGTTCTTATCGTTCTTGCTCTTGTTCTTGTGTTCTTGCTTGGTTCGATCTTATTTTGTAGGAAGAAGGCTGACTTAGCTTGTTCGAGAGAGGCGATCAAGTCTAAGGCCGCACGGAAGAAAGACTCCAAAAAGTCATCCCATGACAATATGCAATCCATACAGTCAACAATGGATTGCTCTTCCGCCCACACCTCCTTGTGGCAAAGAGACAAAACCAATAACAGAGGGGTTCATGTGCGATCTTCCCTACTATAATAATAATAATAAGAATGCTGCAGCAAAAGATGATGACCCGAAAGGTTGTGAGATTAATTGCAATTACAGGTGCAAGGTTGTGAGATTAATTTGTCCCTGTTCTGGGATAAAATGCAACAAATTCAAAGTGCACATCTTCTCCTCAGAGACTGGTGAATGGAAAGAGACAATTGTGTCATCCCCACAAGATATTAGGCTCCGTTCCCTCCAATTTCATATTTGCTTTGCTAATGCTTACAACAGAATGTTGTATTGGATGGGTGGTTTTGAGTTTCTCCTGGAGTTGGATCCCTTCATAATCAACAACCGTACCAGTACTAGCGATGGTGATTATAAATGTCGTCTCATTGATCTGGAGGATGATGATTTGGACAGCAACAGAGTACTTTGTTGCCTGGGTGTGCATGGGGGGCGTCTCAAGATGTTTGACCATGAATTTGCTACTAATACTTTTTTAGTTTGGGACGTGAATGTGAATAAAGAAGAGTATCATGGAGGATTTGAAAAGGTGTGCTTGGAGAACATCACAAGTTATATACTGGAGGAAGATATGGTTACGAAGAGTGAAGAATGGCTACATATTGAATGTCTAGCTGTGGACCCAAACAACGAGGAAATTATCTATCTAGTTATAGATGGTGAGATTGTCATGTTCAACATTCCTACCAGAATCCAGTCGAAACTGGATAAAAAGATTTCTATTCATTCTGAGTTGAACTGCCACTTCTTCCAAGTTGTGGTACCATGGTGGCCGACACCCCTTCCTAGACTACCACAACATGCTCATGCTCATGCTCAGTCCACCACTAAAAACCAAAGCCAGTGGGAGGAAAAAAATGGGGAAGGTCATGGAGTCGGCGCCAAGCGCATAACTGCAGTGGATCATCAAGAGAGAGTTGTGAAGGAGTTGCGCCTGATGAGGAGGATGTCAGCTATGTAGTTGAATTACTTTGTTGTTTTAATTCAGATGTTGTTGATTATGCAAAACTTAACCACTTTGTGATCTAGCTGATTATTCTATCATCTGATTGCAGGCATTTATGATTTTCTGTATCATTTGTATTACCTTTTTGGTTTACAACATCTGTTTTGTGTGAAATCTGTCTGCGTCAAAATAAATTATTTGGAGGACTCCCAGTCTGAAATTAGTTATGATTAAAGTGAAAATTTGTTTATTCACATATAACACAAACACACACATATTTCAAAGTTAATTATAGTACCATGTGAGCAGAATGTGTATGTTATGCTAATAGAGCAGGATGTGTGATTGAAGCTCAATGTGACAACACACTTTGGGGGAATTCTAGTATATTGGAGGAATCTGTTTCCAAAGTAGCCACTACTGTGCAAGCTGTGTGCCTGGTGTTGTTCATGTTTGCGATTTATTAGAAACCTGGTTGTATTTTATTAATTAAATTCCATGCTTCAAAGATTTGCTGTTTTTGGCAATTTTTGGTCGACTCAGAATAAGTGCAAATTTCCTTGAAGTTATGCTTCCGGCAGTATTGTTTGTGTTCAGGTAAGTTCTTGATTAACTTGGAGTCGTTGCAATCCCACAGTGATTAGAAGATCACTTTAATGAGTTTAAAATGTATTGCAATCTTACATTCTCCCACTTGATCAATAATCACTAGAGACTCAAAGTTAACCTCTTAATGGCCATGTAGAACTCATCACTTCTCTATTCCAAAATCAAGCCGCTGTCATTATCAAAGTTTCACATGGAATTGTCGAAGTTCATTGGATATATAACATCCAAGACTTTTACAATCACACATATGAACCTTTGAAAACACATAAGGCTTCCAACTGGATTGAGATTGAGAAACTGTTATGATTGAACTGTAAGAATGTTAGAAAATCACAACTGTTCTTTGCTCACCCTTACAAGACTGCTAAGGTCTTTTATCAAACGATACTTGATTAACTCATTCATAGATTCAAACTGCAAAAACCAAAAGCTAGCACTTTTGCAGTTCGAACTTTAAACCATTTGTTAAAACATAATGACAATATATGCAGAATGAAAAATCTCCAGACTTGTATTATCAAACTGTCTTACTAATTAAAATAACAAAAGAAATTGTAAACTCTAGCTCCCATTGACTCCCACTTACTTTAAGCATCAAAATTCACTAACAGACCCATGCTATTAACATGCCTATGAAACACATGGTTAGGCAGAGCTTTATTCAAAGGGTCTGCAATCATAAAGTCTGTACCAATGTGATTCAAAGATGTTTGACCATCTCGGATCTTTTCCTTCGCTGATAGAAACTTCAACTGCATATGCCTCATTCCTGATGACTTTTTGTTTCCTTTTGCAAAATACACTGCTACACTATTGTCATTCCACAGCTGTCTAGGTCTCTACACAAAATCTACAACTCTCAACATAGACATGAATTTCTTAAGCCACATCGCCATAGAGGTGGCTTCATAAATTGCCAAAAATTCTGCTCGCATGGTTGAAATCAACACATATTGTGGCTTAACACTTTTCCAAGCTATTGCTTCTCCTGCAAACATGAAGACAACTCCTGATGTGCTCCTTTTAGTGTCTAAACAACCAGCAAAATCAGCATTTCCATATCCTTCTAGTCTCAAATCCTCAACTCTCCTATAAACCAATTTGTATTCTTTAGTTCTCAGCAAATATCTCAACACCTTCTTACCTGCAACCCAATCAACTTGCCCTGGATTCGATTGAAACCTTCCAAGGACCACCCTTTCCTTAATAATCTAAGGGATATCATTTCTATTGTAAATTACAATATTACAAGTTTATGGATACACTTTATAAGTTTATGGAACTTTGATGTCCAAGTAATTGTAAATGGGGTCCTTAATACTGTAAACCCTTGTGTTTACAAGAACAAGCTCCACAATTACTTCTCTAAGGTCCACATTTACCTTAATGTTGTAAGGGGGATCATTTTCTTTGAAAATGAGTATTACAATGTTATGGATTAGGATTCACCTTAACGTTGTAACGGAGGTGCAAGGTGTCACATCCCAGAATCACTCCGCCGTAGCACGATATTGTCCGCTTTGGGCCGGGGTCCTCACGGTTTTGTTTCTGGGAACTCACGAGCAACTTTCCAGTAGGTCACCCATCCTGGGATTGCTCTAAGCCACAACTCGCTTAACTTCGGAGTTCCCACAACTCCGAAGCCAGTGAGCTCCCAAAAGGCCTCGTGCTATTTGGAGGTGGGCATGTACATATAAGGCACATCACCCCCTCTCCGTTGACCGATGTGGGATCTCACACAAGGTCTCGTAAATGTGAACCCAAATATTGTAATGTACAAACTTAAGGATATGGAACACATCTCTCCATGATAGTGTAAAAGTGATCCTTAATGATGTAAACTCGTGTGTTTACAAGCCTAAGGACCCAATTTTACTTCTTCAATACACTCTTACCTTAGGTAAAATGCCTAATCCATAACATTATTGTAGGTAAAATACAAGTACTAAGGGGTTTGAAGAAAGTTGAATATACACACCCACATTATTGTAGGTAAAATCACTACACTACTACAAAAATCGCAATAGATGACGGTAATTCACCGTCGTGTATTCGGTTTTTCAACCGTCGTGAAATCGACCGACATCTTTTGATGCATAAAACCATGACGGTAAATTACCGTCGTCTATTATTTGTAAAGATGACGCTTTTTACTCAAAACCGTCGTTGTTTTTATGTAAAGACGACGGTTTTTTACAAAAACCATCGTGGATTCTTTGTAAAGACGAAGGTTTTTTTATAAAAACCGTCATTGTTTAGAGGTAAAAATCGCTAATTATAGGAATAAAGACGACAGTTTTTTTTTAAAACCGTCGTGGATTGTTTGTTAACTAATCTTTATTCTACAACAAACATACTTCTTACCAATTAAATATAAATATTCAATTGATACATGGTAATTAGTAATACAATCTTTTCCTAACAAGACCGATGTACTCCTAATCCAAGCCTTCCTCTCATCCAAACATACAAATGATGCACAATTGAAGTATCCTCCATCATCCCTGCAAATAAATCAAAATGACAGAAAGATAAAAAAGTTAAGATTATAAACAAATAAAATTAGGTGATAGAGAAATTTTATAATTGGACTATATTTCCATAGAACTACATGGTTATATGCCAATGGTATAACTATGGGCAACAGAAAGTATTCAGAAGGTGCAACTGTTAGTCTAGCACCAGCACGCTTAACTTCCTGAAGAAAGAGGCAACTGAACATCATCAACCTCAACCTTGAAGAGAAGACAAAACCAAAATAAAGTAGGACAAGCATATGAGATTAGGGTTTGTACTTACAGTAGACTGAGCTCAGAGTATATCACCAATGCTTTGGGAGGGAAAGCTCAATATGATATGATGGAGAATGGAGAGCGAAAACTAAAAGGTTAGAATTTGAATTCAAGAGAGATAGCGAAATGTTATATAGGGTTGAGCGCAAATTTTAAAAATTGAGGATGGCGCTCGAATTTTTCAAATGACCGCGTTTTTTAAAGACGACGGAAAGTAAAATACAACCGACGTATAATTTGACAATATAAACGACGGTGTTTAAATAATAGGGCCGTTGTAAAACTTTACTACGTCCGTCTGTTAAAGAAAATGTCGTTGTAAATACTTTTTACGGCGCTCACCATAAAACCTTCATTTTAAATAAAAAATAAATAAGAGGGCTATGGTTTTCCTGGCATTCGAACACGCGTTACCAAGGCCGTAATTGACCAAAAGCAGTTGAGAGGAAACCGGCGTCGTTTTAATAAAATCTAAAACCTAAACCCTAAACCCTAAATCCTAAACCATAAATTTTACAAAAATTATATAAAAAAACACAAGTATGCAAAAAATAAACTAAAAATTGCAACGGACTCCTTACGACAATGCCTTCTATATTAAAAGGCTAAAATCAGGATTTCATACTGTAGGGGTGTTTTTGTTCCAGCAGCCTGACGAATGGGCTTGGGCTGCTGTAAGAAGAAGATGAACAAAAATCCCCCGATGCCTGAGTTCGAAAACCAGACTCCCAAAGAATTTTTTAAAGACTTGCTGAAGCCTTAGAAAGATACGTTTGGGTTCTTTTCACTAATAACCGTAAGAATGCATTAAACTTGTTAGGGACTTAGCATGAGGAGCTTGTGGCATGGGAGCCGAGCTTTTCACAGGTTTAGCAATTTGAGAGAGAGAGACCAAAGCATGAGTTTCCTTCAGAAAAAGCATGTTCTAAAGTGGAGAGGGGAGAACTAGGAGGATTTCTATCTTAGGGAGAAGAGAGAACCGATGGAAGAGGAAGATGGTGAAAATTCCAGTTTGCTTGACAAAGCTTGGTCTTGCTCTGGAATGGTGTGTTCTTTGGGTAGGGAAGCTCCTTTTATAGGCATTTTGGAATTCTAATTATATGATCTTCCACCCTCATATTTTCCTTTGCTTCTTTCAATTCACTCATTTTGGTGAAAACTCTTTGACCAAAGCATCTGAATCAATGGTTTCTTATGGTTCCAAGGTCTTATGCGGCAGAGCCTCCCCATGGGGGTGAGGCGCCACTTGCTTTTTTCTCTTGGTTTTCAAACTAAGCTTGCAGAGGAAAGGGGAGAAGAGAGGAAATCGTTTGTCCAGTGGATATTCCTCATACACCCGTAAGTTTCCTTTGGCTTTTTCATGGTGGCTTTGTGGCTGACTGTTTATGGAGTTTGGACAGGGGTGGAACACGATGCCAGCGTTTTAGCAAGGATTTGGGTTGGGCTTTGTGTATTGCATCTGGGTTGTTGATGCTCTCCTTCCAGCCGCCCGCATGCTTTTGTCAAGGCCTGGAAGTGGCTCATTGGTTTTGTGGGCATTCTAACTATCATGGATTTTCCTAAATGCTACCATAGCCTATGGGATATTCTCCTAAGGCATTGGACCCATTTTTCTCTCTCATGCTAACCCATGTATTTGGGCCCGAGGAATGGGCCTGAGTTTTAGTGCTCCCAAGTGGCCTAAAACTTCCATTCCTTGGTCCCTCAATGGGCCCTGTGAGTACTGCACCCATCCACACCACAACCTTCTCGGCCAAGCCCCGGGTGATTACGTGGCTTGGGCCCACTTAAGCTTGTAGCACGGCTTGGCATCGAGTGCGTGTCTATATGTCATGCTTGCGCTTGAGTTTTAATGTGACATAATAAGCCATGGTTTGGGCCAAGTAGCATCGGATAAGTCGATGAGCGTGAACTTATACCGACGATGCATTTTGGGCCATTTTGAGCATGCTTGCTTGGCGTGGCGTGTGGCCTATAGCTTATGTAGGAGCGCCCTACAATTTCTCGCATGTCCCGATCGTGCTTCTTTTGTGATTAATTATTTGCGCTGGGCCGAGAATAGACTTGGGCCTGCCCCTTGGATTTTTGGGCCTCAACATTAGCCCCCTTGATTATTGGGGCCATGAGCAAATTCTGAGATGGGCCGAATAATCAAACTTAGCCCAAAAGTCAAATCCATGTCAAGTGATATGACCTTCTTGCTTCCGCGTGCGTGTTAGCATGATTACCTTCCAGCAGTCTTTACGTTCCCAGTGCAAGCGCTTCCATCCAAGTCTGTCTTATTTTATTCATATGTTATTTCTTTTCCTTTCTCTTTGCTTCTCATTCTTGATTTCTTCTTCCCGTACGTGTGCAACCAAGATCTCTTGCTTTCTTCTCTTGATTTTGCCAACTCTTCATCACACCCAGGCTTAGAGAACCTCTCAAACAGGAAATCGTCGAGGGGCATTCTCCATAACCGCTAGTTGGTTAAGCGCAGAGAAACCGTTCGCAATCTCCGGGAGGGGCTACCATCCTCCTTTTAAAAACCCCAAATTTCTTGAACTTCTCCTTCAATTCATCAAAGGTTCGACTTAGCAAGGTCCCTTCGCCAAGCATGGAACGATTTGGAGAGGAGATTGCAAGGCAGTTCCCTGTCATCTCAGTTGTCGACAAGCTGCTGGAAAAACACAGTCGAGGGCAGTGGTAAGTCTTATTCCTTTATTTCTCCTCTTGTTTCTTCATCTTGGCACATCATACGAGTGCGTCTATGCATATGCATACACATGCACACATATGGGTGCGCACATGAGGGCATTCACGCATAAAAATTTCTTAGAATCCTTCGTGAAAAGAGTGTTTCCCCCCTTTTTTTCCTTTTTCTTTTTCTTATACCCAAGTTTGCATGTTGGATATGCACCACCGATTCCAAACACCCTTCAAGTGACAATTTGCCCTGATGAAACCTCAAGATGTTGTCAAAGCAAGGTAGGAAAAGCATAAGCATGCACTGTGTTGAATAGTCAATCCATAGCCCCTTTAAATGATTAACTCCTATAGTCTTAAGTTTCTCCTCATACTTGCATCAGATAGCTTTCTTCTCCTTTGCCGAATATTCTTGTACTATGGCATTGGCTTGACTCTTCTATAAGCATGGCATTGGCTTGATTCTTCTATAAGCATGGCATTGGCTTGATTCTTCTATAAGCATGGCATTGGCTCGATTCTTCTATAAGCATGGCATTGGCATGGTATCGCAAGAATGTTTGGAGACGTGCAAATGCGTGCGTGCGTGCATCCCCCCCTTTTTTTTTGCTTTTGCAATGATGAGATTCTGAGTCTTCTAAGTCCACAATCGTGAAGGTGCCGAACTTATGCATTTTGTCCCTTGTTTTCGCAGACATCTCGTGACTCGGTTTACTATGGCATCCGCCGATCTTCCACCGATTATGATGGACCACCTCTATTCCATGGATGACAACCTTAGAGCGGGAGGACCTCTTTTGTTGCTTGAAGAAGCTTGCGAGAATCCTATTGTTGGTGATGAGCCATCACCTGAAATTGCTCCCATAATTGATCCTGCTTCCATATCTCGGTGTTGCATTGAGAAAGGCTTGTTTCCGGCCGTCCCCTATTCTTTCAGTACCCTTCGGCATCGGTAAAAGTTGGTCGGAATGGGTTGATCACGAGTTGCGGGACCCGTCTACTTGTGATATTTTGCGCAGGGCTCAAGTCCTTGATGCCGTCTTTCTTTCTAAGTCGTGGGACATTCATGTTGAAGCCAAAATGCTCCGCCATGTGGTCGGGAGGTGGAGTACTGCTACCCACACCTTTGTATGTTCATGGGGGAATTTACCCCTACTCTTGAGGACGTGGCAAATATCTCTCGCCTCCTGTTTGTGGTGATCGAAGCCCCTTTGATATAGCTCTTACTCCTGAGGAGACGAATAAGCTTGCAGTCTTGCGAAAAGGTGCTCCAAACTCCCAGCACTTCACTTCGATTCAGCAATTGGATACAATATTTTGGTGACGCGAATAGGCACGGATCTTGTCGGCTGGCTGCATTTATATCTCTGTTGCTCGGGCGGTTCGTGCTTTGTGACTTTTCACAGGACTGCCTACATGAGCGAGTATTTCCCTTGGCTTTGGCTATTGCTCGGGGCGACGTGATTCCCTTAGCCCCCATGTTCTTGGGGCACCTATACAGTCGCTTAATCGGTGTCAAATTACGGAGAAAATGCAGCGGGAACCATGGGTATAGAGACCTGCTGAATTCTCGCTTCCTGCAGATGTTTTTGTGGGAACATTTCAAGGGATTGGACGTATGCCCACTGCCCTATCCACGCGCTATGCAGCTTGCTGATTTTGGCCATGGTTCCTTCATGCCGGATGGTCTCCCCTTAGTTTGTAGATGGTTTAAAAGAATGCAGAGGAAGGGCCAGGACTTTTTAAAGTTGCTGGATAACATTGGGAGCTTCGTCTTTCGTCCCTATGGCACTTCGGCAGAGGCTTACACTTTCGTGCCTTTTTATGCTGACATTGGTGATATTGTTGAGGTTCCAGCCGTGATGCCGCAAGGCTGTCGCTTCAGAAGATACTCTCTGTTGAATGCTGCTTGCCTCTCGCTGCCCACTTTAGGTGAGAACCACTCAGAGATCTCTATGGTCTATTCTCCCCATCGGGTTAGACGGCAACATGGACTTGACCAGGGCGTGCCCAGCCACGACCTTGGTGATCCCTTCCTACTCCATAGGGTTTTTGGAGTAATCGCAACGTGCTTGGGATAACGTAAGACCCACTGTCTTAGCCGGCAAGAGAAGAGTTGGTGGCTTCTCACCGAGTTATCAAATCTACTGGAACCGTTGCCTTGCTTCCCTTCGTGAGTTCCAGTCTTCCCATTGTGACAGACTGCCTCCATCCACCATTCGCCATGCAGGTTTTGTGTCGAAGAGAAGGCGATCCCCTAAGCGTCAAACGTAACCTACCCTTTATCTCCAAAGATGGTAACATTGTCGGAGTCACCTAAGAAGGGACAGAGGCAGGAGCACAGAGTCCCTGTAGTTCTGGAAAAAGCGCAACACCATCTTTGACCAAACAAAAGCAAGAGGAGGAGCAAAGCACAAGGACAGAGAGAGCTGCCGGTAAACCTAGAAGGTTTATTCCAAAGGTGGCATCGAGTGGCCCTCCTCGAGTTAAAGAATCAACTCCCCAAAGACGTTCACAACCTCCGAAGCCTGCCACATCCGAGAGCCAGGGCCGTGCTGGCAAGGCGCCGGAGACTACTTCTCTTCGCAGTAAGTACTGACTACTTTCCTCTGCCTGTCTTGCCTTTCCTTTTTTTTTTCTTATTTATTTATCTAACCATCTTTCTTCTCTTTCTAAGGAAAAGTGGGCACCACCCCGAAGAGGAAGAGGAGTGATGCAGCTCCTGTGAGTCCCGATGTGGTGCCGAAACGTCGTAGCATGCGTATTCTGCATGCACGGTTTACCAGGCTCGCCACGAGCGATAGTAGGGCTTCCGAGACGAGGATGTAGTGACCATTGACGATGATAGTGATGATGATGATACCGCCGAGATCGAGGCTAACATTCCCGAGCAGGCGGATATTCATGACATGGGTAGTGCGCATGAGGATTCCGATGAGGGTGATTACTGTGGTCATGATGAGGATGCATTTGTGCCTTCCAGCAGCTACCCGGAAGAACAGGGTGACTCAGATGCTCCTCCCGGATTTGTTGATAGCAATGTGCCCTCCATTAGTGTTGAACCGGTACTTGACATGTCTTTTGTACAGCTCCTCTTCTATTTTATTTTTTTCTTTCTTGCAAGTGGGCTGCCTATTTACCCTGTGCTCATTCTTACCTTGCAGGTTACCAACATCACGAGGGCACGAACCTTGCTGCTGCGGTTGTTGACTCTGCACAGAGTGCCCAGAAGGTACCCATTGTTTGCTCCTCTCACATATTCTTTTCTTACTTCCGCTTCTTTTGCTTAGTTAGGCAGTCGCCTTTCTCCTACCCAGCAGCTTGTTAATTACCTCATATATCGCATATATTTTTTTTTAGGTTGAGCATGTCACTGATAATATGGGAATTGTGCCTGTGGTACCTTCCTTCTCCGGCACATTCGATGCGCTAGTTGAAGCAGCACTCACCGAGTCATCCCCAACCATGGCATCAGCAGGTCCCCAGGATAAGGCATTCGTGTCTCGATCCACAAGCCCGCTGCTGCCTATCATTTAACACCTTCTCCGAAGGGACCTTGAGCCCACCATTTCACCAACTCTTCCAGCAGCTCTCCCGGAGTAAAATCTTCACTTTTGATGGAGCATTGCCTGCCTCATCTTGCATTCAACCCCTTCTCCGGATACCGGAACAGAGCTCCCAGCCTCCTCTATTGATCACATTTGGTGACACAACGACCGACGAGGAGACCTTGGTTAATGACATCATTGCCGAGAAGATTCCTCTTGTGCATTCACCTAGCATGTCCTGGATGGAGTGGGAGCAGTCCTTTATTGCATTGAGCTTTCTTTGATGGTTGAGTCTCGGTCCTTCGATCTGCAGATGAGCTCTTGCCACTTTGTCATCGGTTTAATGGTTATGCAACATTTCGGGAGCCCTTGTTTATCCCTGAGACGATTGCGGCTTTGAAGAAATTTATGGATAAATATGGAGACTTTATGGATGTTACCAGCATCACATCCTCCTTCTCGCGGTATGCTGCTTTTCGGACTCTTGGCTTAGTGCTCCATGGAATGGATACTATGCAATCTGTTGGATATTACGGATCATCGACTCCTTTCTTTGGCGGATGCAATTTGTGAAGCCATGACCTTGGGTTTTCGGGTGGATTTTCTTCTGAACTTGGTGAGGGATCTAGCACGCGCTGTGTTCGGGCACGGGCTATTCATAGTATGGCATCATCCTCCTGGCCCCCGATGAAATAAGGGTAGCGGCGGAGGCCTTGAATCTTAAGCAGCGTGAACTGGAGAACCAGCATGGTGAATTGCGTGCCCTCCTTCTTGCCCAAGGTGTTTCTGCTGATGGCGCTGGCTGTGTGGCGAAGGCAGCAACTAGATCTTCTCATAAGGCCTCCTCTGTCCTTTTTTAGACACATCTTTGTTTTGCGGGTTGTCTTTCTTTTTTGCTTAGTATGAGACTCACCGGCTCCACATATCCTAGGATCCCTTTTGAAACCGAAGAACACATTGACTTTTGGCTTGTATAACTTAGTTCTTTATTCAGCCGTATTTTCCTTCGGATGTCCTAACACCCGTCTTGTGGCAACCTTGCCTTTGTAATGCCGTTGTGCTTAAGCTGCAGGAACCTTCGTTTTTCTTTGGATGCTTGAGACACATTGTAACCTCTGTTTGGTATATATGTATATATATGCTGCTTGGTTGGTGGAATACGCTCTTGTGAATCGCTTGAGATCTTTTGAGATTTTCTCGACGGTTGGGATATCTTCAAGAACAAAGCATATGTTGCCAAACTTTTGGTAGAATTCCTAAATTTTCTTTGCATGGCTTGCCTAACTACTAAGCTCAAGGACACCTTCTTGTCATGCCTCGAAGGGATCGAGACTATTGCACATGATTTTCACCATGATTTTGTAAAATTTCCAGCTATTTTGCATGTTTTGATTGTTTATCAAAAGAGAATAATAGCTTTGTTGTTCCAAAGCATCTTAAGAATGCATGTCTTTTTGTAACGGCTTGGCTTTGCTTGCTCCATGTTATTTTGCTTGAGCCTGGTGCTTGTTGACGATTCGGGACCCCATCCAAGTGGCTTTGCTTGGCATGTTTCTTGCTAAGTAGCATGTTTTTTTTTTTAATCGTTTTTGCATATACGTACATATATAATATTTGGTGCAAATTAAGTTTGGGATACATAAAGGATAAGTAACATTTTAGAGACAGATTTTTTTTTTTCAAAATACTCCTTCATTTTCATTGCAAAGCTCATGTTACCATAGTGGTACATCATGCACGAATTTTCAAAATACCGAGTAAGAACACAAAAGGAGTTCATATCCGAAATGAAAAGAGATGCAATAACGAAAATGCAAAACATAAAATTAACTTAGCAAGTAGTACGGTTTGAGCCACTTTCTGTTGATAGGGTCCGTTAGCATGCCTTCTTTGATAGAGACCAAGCGATAATAGCCGCTGCCGTAAACTTCCTTGACTGCAAATGGTCCTTCCCATTGCGGGGCAAACTTGGAAGGTCCTGATACTTGTCTTCTCACGTGCTCGACAACTTTTAGCACGAGGTCTCCTTGCTTAAAGGCTTGATGCTTGACTGTCTGTTGTAGGCTTGGGCAATGGTCTTATGGTAAAGTCTTTGTGCTTCCGCTCTTTTCTCATCCAAGGCTTCGAGGTCTAACAAGCGCCAACCTTTCGAGCATGTCTTTGCATCCCATTCAAGGTCATTAATAATTGACACTCTGGCAGTGGGGATAGTGATCTCAACAGGTGAGATGGCGTCGGACCCGTACACAAGGGAATAAGGTGAGAAGCCTGTAGCACTTCTTGGAGAGGTGCGGTAAGCCCATAAGGCATCCGGCAAGTGGACACTCCAGCCACCTTCATACTCGTATACCATTTTGCTCAAAATCCTCAGTATGGTTTTGTTTGTAGCCTCTGCCTGACCGTTTCCTTGTGGATAATAAGGTGTAGAGCGTCGGTGCTTGATGCCGTAGCCACTAAGCGTCGAACTTACTTGCTTGTTAACAAAAGGCGTGCCATTGTCAAGAACTATTTTGTATGGGATTCCAAACCTGCACACAATGTATTCTCGGATAAAATTTGAGATAGCAACTCCTGTGGCCTTTCAAGAGGGATTGCCTCAACCCACTTTGTGAAATACTCCGTAGCGGTGAGAATCCATATGTAACCATCAGAAGGAGGATGGATTGTCCCGATTAAATCAAGCCCCCAAGTATGAAAAGGCCAAGGAGTGCGCATGTCTTGTAACAGCGTGGGAGGCTTGTGGCTCAAATTGGCATGAACTTGGCACGTGTGGCATCTTTTGACGAAGTCATGCGCATCCTTCTTCATAGTATGCCAATAATACCCAACACTCGGTAGGCTGCGGTGAAGCCTCTTCATTCCCTGGTGCTCTCCACACTCTACAACATGTATTTCTTGCATGCCCTGATGCGCCTCTGGTTCGCCCAAGCATCTCAATGGTTCACCATTAAACCCTTTACGATAGAGCGTCGACCCATCCACGAAGTACCTCTTTACCATCTTCTTGAGCTTGTAGGCAAGTTTGGCATCGATGGGTAGAGTCCCTTCAATAAAGAATGCTAGGTATGGGGCCCTCCAATCCTCTGCGAATGAGATGGTGAAAGATTCTTGATTGACGGCATTGTAAAACACGTGGGGCAATCGGATCGAGCTCACCGCTTGCTTCTTCATCTACGGCCGATAATAACCCTTGCGTTGCGGTAGCCGATATAAACTAATCACCGGCTCCAAGCTGCAAGTGGCGTTGTGTACTTCTTGCAACCTCTTTTGCGCTCTGTCATTCCTATACATCGGGTCGAATGCCCCTGGAAGTCGTCTGTAGAGTTCTCCAAACATAATTGCATAGTCTTTCGTGTCTTTAATGCTACCCTTCGCCAGCTTTTCTTTGACTGGCCCTCTCCAATCATCTTCTTCTTCCAGCAGCCTCCCCATGGGACATTGCTTCAACTACCGCATATCCCTCTTTATCACGGTGATGTTAGGCTGCTCTTGACGAGCGAGAGCTTTGACCCCAACGTGGCCAAAGCATCAGCATACCTATTGGTGACCCTGGATGTGCTCCATCACGACTTGCTTGAAAGAATTAATGATTCTTTCGGCAGTATGCGATATGGGGCCAAAGTTGCTTCCTTTACGGCAAAACTTCCTTGCAGGTGACTTAGTACCAGATTTGAATCTCCGATAATCTTTATCCTTTCTACACCCATTTCTCTTCTTTGTAGATAACCCCATAACGAAAGCTTCATACTCCGCTACATTATTTGTGCATGGAAAATTTAGTTTGAATGAGAGGGCTGTGGCTTGTCCTTCGGGGTTGATAAGTACTACGCCCGCTCCTCCGCAGCCTAGTCGTAGAAGATCCGTCAAAGTAAAGAGTCCATGGCGTCTCTTCCGTAACGGTGGCCACTATTTCCGGCAGCTCCCCAAAACTTCTTCATAGAGAGTAGAATCTTCCACTTCGTGAATAGGGCCAGCATATCAATCACAACCTGTCCCTTAATTGCTTTAGGCATTGTGCATGTGATATCAAATTCAGATAATCAGTAGCAACCAGCGTGCGAGACGCCCTGGATAGCACTGGCCTTGTGAGCAAGTACCTTCTTTGGATCGACTTTACCACGAGCCGTAGCTTGTGGGCAAGGAAGTAGTGTCGCAAGCGTTGTGCGGCATAGACGAGGGCAAGGCATAAAAGTTCCATCTTTGGGTATCTTGTCTCAGCCCCTCTTAGTTGCCTACTCACGTAATAAATAGGACTCACTTCCCCATCATGACCATCTTGGGCAAGCAAAGCCCCAACCGCAGCGTTTGTTGCGGCCAAATAAAGCTTGAGCGGAAGCCCTGGAATAGGTGCTCTCATTGTAGGTAGCTTGGTGATTATTTGTTGTATTTGCGAATAGGCTTCTTGGCATTCTTTGCTCCACACATACAGTTTGCCCTTCTTGATCAAAGGAGTAAAAATACTCATTGTGGCAGCGAGGCCTGGGATAAAGCGTCGGATATATGAAAGTCTCCCCATGAAACTTTTCAATTCCTTTGCATTCCTTGGTGGTGCAAGTGAGTTGATAGCCCTAGTCTTTTCAGGATCGACATCTATGCCGCGCTGATGCACTTGAAACCCAAGGAACTTCCCAGATGAAACTCCAAACGCGCACTTCTTCGGATTCATTTTCAATCCATAGAGCCGACACCTTTCCAGCACCTTCCTCAGGACCTCTTGGTGACTTTCTCTGTTTTTTGACTTTACCACAAGATCATCCACATAGTCTTCCACCTCTTTTCCCATCATGTCGTGGAACACCGCCGTCATGGCTCTTTGATAGGTGGCACCAGCATTTTTAAGCCCAAATGGCATGACCGTGTAGTAGAAATTTCCGTATGGCGTCCGAAAGGCTGTCTTCTCGGCATCCTTGGGAGACATCTTTATCTAATTGTAGCAGCTAAATCCATCCATGAATGAAAGCAAACCTTGCCCTGAGGTTGAGTCAATCAAAATGTCCATATTAGGCAATGGAAATTCGTCCTTTGGGCAAGCTCGGTTGAGATCTCGGTAGTCCGTTCATATCCTTATCACACCAGTCTTTTTCTTTACGGGGACAATGTTCGCTAGCCATGTTGGATGCTTGATTGGCTTGATGAACCCAGCAACTAATAGCTTTTCAATTTCCACCTTGATTTGCATTTCAATGTCAGGATGGAAATTCCTCCTTGGCTGCACAACAGGTTTCGTACCCAGCTCAATATTCAAAGTATGACTCACTAAGTTTGGATTTAGGCCAGGCATTTCCTCGTAGCTCCAAGCGAATATGTCTTTGAATTCTTTTAATAGTGACACCAACACTTCCTTTTCTTCCTTTGCCAAGTGAATGCTGATGGAGATGGGCCTTTGAACAGAGGGGTCATCACTCAAATCAATTGTTTCCAGCTGCTCGTATACCGCAATCGAACCATCTTGCATATGCCTAGGTGCCGTCATAGGTTCCTGAAAAGCGCAAAGCATGGGTGCTTCCTTCTCTGGACCCTCCTGGCCGCTTGCACCGCATCACTTTTTTCCATACTCGGGGCTTTCCCGTAGAACTCGGTTGAGCCCCCAAACTTGTCATAAGCGGTATCTTGTGCGTCCATCCGCAGCGTCACTTTCGAGCATTGAGGCTGATCATAAGCATGGTTGTTGACTTGAATGCCTCTTCCTTTCCCGATCAACAATGGTTATGAGCTCCTCATTGCTCGTATCACGAATCTCAGTCCATGAAGGTAGGTAGGTCCCAAAGTTCTTGGATGGGTTACTTCAAAGACCGGTGCATTCGGTGTAGAATTCTGCCTACGAGTAATGAGCTTCATTTTGGTTGAATGGCGCTTGATTTCCCGGTATGCGGAGTGGTCTCAACCCGATCCTCCCTTTACGCATTGGTGGTAAGTAGAAACCACAAGTTTGTGCTTGTTGAGCCATGGCCTTCCAAGTAAAGCATGGTAAGCCACGTCCACATCCACCACACGTAACTTAGTGAGTGACCGAATAGGCCCTACCTTCAAGTTTATTTGCATGTGCCCAACCGTGACCTCGCTCTTATTCCCAAAACCACCGATGCTTGTTTGAGATCGCACGATTTTAGACAATGGAATGCCACTGCCGTAGTAAGCACGACAGAGGCAATATGTTGTGACAAGAACCTGTGTCTACCAAAGCCCTTCTTATAAACACATCATTGATTTGTCCCTCCAAGTAAAGTGGCCGCCTATGATCCGGTATGGGACCTCCATATCTTCATCCGTGAAAACGATAGCATTGTCATTCTCCAAAAATGACCTTTGTGGTTGAGCAAGAAAGCAATGAGGATTTGAATCTACTGAGATGTGCATGAGTGCTACAGCAATGCTTCCCTTGCTTGTGGCCCGAAACCTAGTTGGTTGAAGAGGGACTTGAATTTTGGGTTCCTCTCAAGGACTCGCTGTCAGGCCCCTGTTTCAGACCTAGATAACGCTCCATCACAAGATTTTCAGCATCCGTAAGAGTATGGAATGTTACAAAGAAGCTGTTCCTGTTGGCCAGGCAAGCCCCCAAGCATCGCTCTTCCGCATATCCAACATAAATACTTCATTATCTGTATTGCCATCCCATCCGTCGACAAGTGGCCATGGTGCATTGTAACTTGCGGGTTTCGAATATTTACACCAAGATGCTTTTTCCATATTCCCGCAAGGTTCCCAAATAGCCTCCGCGGCTTTGGGTCGTTCTTCCATGGATGACACAACTCATCGTCAGCCCAGCAAGTCATCGTGAGCATGTGATAACAACAGCTATCTCTTTTCCCCTCTGTTTAGGCAAGGGATCTTCGTCAATGGCTTGCTTCCTAGAGGGAAGCTCAAGAACTCCTTCATGTATCTTAGCATGCAAGATCCTCCTTAAGCTCGACAAGCTATGGTTGGATGCCCTACAAATTGGTGATAACGGCAGTACCTAGGATCATTTTTCTCCTCTCGAGTGGGAATTTTGTAGGGTTCGAGAGGCTTGATTGCACCGTCGGCAATCATCGTATCAAGGATGGCATGGAATTCTTCGTCTTTGCATGGTAGTGGCGGGTATGTCTCCCTATCCTTCCGTTTGCGTGAGTTGTAGTCACCGGATGATTTATCATCCACAACCAATGTTTGATGTGCTTCCTTCTTCTCACTCTTCCAGCCTTCTTTGCCGGTTGGTTTGACAGACATACTGTCTTCCTTATCGCTTCCAGAATGAGAAAATTGACTGATGCCAAGGTTCTCCAAATAAACTCTATAATCTGCCACGATGTTGCTGATGCAAATTTCAACCATCGCCTCCTCATCTTTCTCGTCATAACAGTCTAAGGCTAGGTCCCGGAACCTGCGTACAAAGTCCACGGGATCTTCCCCATGTTTTTGGCGAGTATTGTTGAGTTGAGTAGTTGTAACTCTCTCCTCATGTTGGAAATACTTCTTGTAGAACCCGCTTGCCAAATCCTCCCACGAACGAATAGAGCCTGGTGCTAGTGTCGTGTACCATGTATAAGCACGATCGGTAAGGCTCTTTGAGAACTCACGGAGCCGGAGATTATGGTTGCCAGCATGTGGTCCCAAGGCATCAAGGAAGCGATTAACGTGCTCCTTCGGGCTTCCTTTCCTCCCATCAAAAAGGACAAAGCTTGGCGGCTCGTAGCTTTTAGGATATGGCTGCTGGAGCAAGCTTGCTGGATACGGCGGTTGAGGAACATACTTCCAATCCTCCTGGCTTCGACTTAGTTCTTTCTCCAAAGATAGCGATGACATCCTCTTGGGTGACAAAAGATGGTCCCTTTTGTTCGGACCCTTTCCAAAGCGGCAGACTCTTCCTGTGGGTGTCTCTCGTTTTCTTCGCTTAGCTTGGATACCGAGCTTTTCGGTTCCTTGATCGTGTCCGCCATCTCCTTCGAAGTTTCTCCCATGGCATGGATGGCAGCGATGAGATCTCGAGAGGGTGAAAGCTCCATCACTTGCACGTCCTTCTTCCCTAGAAGAGGCATTTTGCCTTGATTCCGAATCATCATGGTCTAGCCCATCTTGGGAGGTCATGTTGTTGCTTCTAGTCTTCTTCTTTGGAGGCATTAGTGAAAATGGCAGCCTGATCCCCAGCAGAGTCGCCAATTTATGTAGGGTGTTTTTGTTCCAGTCTGACGAATGGGCTTGGGCTTTGTAAGAAGAAGATGAACAAAAATCCCCGATGCCCGAGTTCGAAAACCAGACTCCCAAAGAATTTTTAAAGACTTGCTGAAGCCTTAGAAAGATACGTTTGGGTTCTTTTCACTAATAACCGTAAGAATGCATTAAACTTGTTAGGGACTTAGCATGAGGAGCTTGTGGCATGAGGAGCTTGTGGCATGGGAGCTGAGCTTTTCACAGGTTTAGCAATTTGAGAGAGAGAGACCAAAGCATGAGTTTCCTTCAGAAAAAGCATGTTCTAAAGTGGAGAGGGGAGAACTAGGAGGATTTCTATCTTAGGGAGAAGAGAGAACCGATGGAAGAGGATGATGGTGAAAATTCCAGTTTGCTTGACAAAGCTTGGTCTTGCTCTGGAATGGTGTGTTGCTGGGTAGGGGAAGCTCCCCTTTTATAGGCATTTTGGAATTCTAATTATATGATCTTCCACCCTCATATTTTCCTTTGCTTCTTTCAATTCACTCATTTTGGTGAAAACTCTTTGACCAAAGCATCTGAATCAATGGTTTCTTATGGTTCCAAGGTCTTATGCGGCAGAGCCTCCCCATGGGGGTGAGGCGCCACTTGCTTTTTTCTCTTGGTTTTCAAACTAAGCTTGCAGAGGAAAGGGGAGAAGAGAGGAAATCGTTTGTCCAGTGGATATTCCTCATACACCCGTAAGTTTCCTTTGGCTTTTTCATGGTGGCTTTGTGGCTGACTGTTTATGGAGTTTGGACAGGGGTGGAACACGATGCCAGCGTTTTAGCAAGGATTTGGGTTGGGCTTTGTGTATTGCATCTGGGTTGTTGATGCTCTCCCTTCCAGCGGCCCGCATGCTTTTGTCAAGCTGCTGGAAGTGGCTCATTGGTTTTGTGGGCATTCTAACTATCATGGATTTTCCTAAATGCTACCATAGCCTATGGGATATTCTCCTAAGGCATTGGACCCATTTTTCTCTCTCATGCTAACCCATGTATTTGGGCCCGAGGAATGGGCCTGAGTTTTAGTGCTCCCAAGTGGCCTAAAACTTCCATTCCTTGGTCCCTCAATGGGCCCTGTGAGTACTCGTACCCATCCACACCACAACCTTCTCAGCAAGCCCTGGGTGATTACGTGGCTTGGGCCCACTTAAGCTTGTAGCACGGCTTGGCATCAGAATTGCGTGTCTATATGTCATGCTTGCGCTTGAGTTTTAATGTGACATAATAAGCCATGGTTTGGGCCAAGTAGCATCGGATAAGTCGATGAGCGTGAACTTATACCGACGATGCATTTTGGGCCATTTTGTGCATGCTTGCTTGGCGTGGCGTGTGGCCTATAGCTTATGTAGGAGCGCCCTACAATTTCTCGCATGTCCCGATCGTGCTTCTTTTGTGATTAATTATTTGCGCTGGGCCGAGAATAGACTTGGGCCTGCCCCTTGGATTTTTGGGCCTCAACACATACATTTTTGCTGACGTGGTATAATATAATAATACATCTCTCATTACAAAAAAAAAAAAAAAAGCGCCTTTTATTTTATAACATTCGACGTCGTAATTATTAAATAAACCATCGTGGATTGTTTGTAAAGACGACGGTTTGTTTACAAAAATCGTCGTGGATTTTTTGTAAAGACGACGGTTTTTTTACAAAAACCGTCGTGGTTTGTATGTAAAGACGATGGTTATTTATAAAAACCGTCGTGGATTGTTTGTAAAGACGATGATTTTTTTATAAAAACCGTCGTGGATTTTTTTTGTAAAGACGATGGTTTTTTTACAAAAACCGTCGTGGATTATATGTAAAGACGACGGTTATTTATAAAAACCGTCGTGGATTGTATGTAAAGACGACGGTTATTTTACAAAAAACAGTCGTGGATTTTTTTGTAAAGATGACGGTTTTTTTACAAAACCCATTTTGCTTGGGCTTCCCTGAACACATGAAATCGTGCGAAAATAAGGAGAAAGAAGAGGTGGTTGAGAGGGATATGGTGAAAACCACAAAGAGAGTGAGATTTTTACCCATTTGTTCAATTTGATGAAAGCATAGAGCAGGATCTTCAATTTGCTAGACAGGGAGAGAAGGAGGCTCAGAGATGTGATAGAGAGGGAGAGAGAGGGTTTGAACGCAGATAGGGAGAGAAGGCTTCATCGAGAAGGAAGGAGACTTTTCATCAAGAGGGAAACTTAAGAACATTGAGCGGGGCGTGAAAAATTAGGTTGAGAGATGACTTAAGTTTAGCGTGTTTTGCAAACACGACCCTTCTTTTTAAAACCGACGTCCTTGAGATCACTTAAGTTTAGCGTGTTTTGCAAAGACGACGCTTTTTAAGTTTCATGTGTCGTGTTTTAAAAATACCCCAACGAAACTACGTTTTTTAGGTGTTTAAGCTACTAATCCACGTCGGTTTTATTTTACCATCGTCTTTCTAAATACAACGACGGTATTTATTTTTTCTGTCGTGGTTTTACCGTCGTCTATTTCGTTTTTTGTAGTAGTGCTATGAGAAAAATGTCTATTTGCGACAGAGGATGCGGCCGACGCAAATAAAAGACGATTTGTGCGCTAGTTATTGGATCCACAATAATTATGACAACATGATAAGTAATGTCGCAAATAGGTTTGAAAGAGCTACTTATGCGACACCATTTAATTGCCGTCGTATCTTCCATGACCTAAGCCCAAAATTTTCACGAGTGCGCCTCAGTTTTTCATTTTCCCACTGGTAACCCTTGGCCCCAAAACTTATACCCAAATCCTATCTCTCCCTCTCTGTCACATCTTTGCAACTCACCATCTCCTTCGTGTTCACTGCCTGCTGCCGTCAATTTTGAGTTCTCTGGACCGCACAAAATTTCTGAGTTCTCTAAACCTTAGTCTCGTGAAAATCCTCTCTCCCCCTATGTTCAAACCCTTGGCGGTCATCACCAGCGAGATCACTTTCGGTCCATCTTCTCTCTCTTGGTTCCTTCTTCTTCACTCTCTCTTGAGATCAATCGATTCACCTTCCTCCTGTCCTCAATTGGAACCCATGGCGAAAGAACCAGTTCGCGGCTTCGTCTCCTCCTCTCCTCCTCCATGGCATCAACTTCGACTCCTCCTCCGTGGTTGTGGCTTTGTCTCCTCTTCCATCGCGACAGCTTCATCTCCACGTCCATCCAAATGTGAGATCTATTTCATGACGAACTTGTTACTTTTGATTCTGCGTTTCTTTGTGAAATTGAGTATTGAGCTTGTTGCTGAAAACTATAACATCACGAAATTGTTACTTTTGATTCTGTTTGTGGTGTTTTTTGTCTGAAACTTTTTGATTTACCATTTTGTGGATTTAGTTAATCTAGCTTGAAAAACTTAAAGACTTGGATATCAACTGTGTTTTGGGTATTTCATTTCTATATGATTTATCTCTTTCTTTGTTTTTATGTTTTGAATTTGGTGGACTCTGTTACTAAGATGGTTGCTTATTTTTTATGAAATGGGTTAAATTGGGAATCGTTGAAGTTTAACTGTTTTGATAATATTGTTCTTTTGATATTAGTTTAAAAGAATAAGATTAATGCAATTGTTTTGATATTGTTGTTGTTGATTATCGTGAAAAATCCTTTGCATTACAATATAGATTTTCTAGACTGTACACAATTAGAAATATTGATGAATGTGATTCCCACGAATGATTGCACCAAAATTGCAAAGTAGGATGCAGGAGCACGAATGTAGAGTGTCTATAAGTTTTTGAATTAGTTTTCATGGATCTGCTGCTGAGTTTCCTGTATTTGATTAACTTCATGCTACAATTTTTGCCTACATGGCGGATAATTTTAGGCATTAGATGTATGAGCTAGAAATTTTTACTAGTTCTTAACTTATCATCTGAAACCAAAAACTGATGTATGGGCTAGCATTTCAAACTTTATTTAAACCTGGTTTGATGTTCTTGCTTTGTATATTCCCCTCTCCCTTGCTAAAGTTTATAGCATTGTGGACAATGGACATGCAGTCACCTATGATCCTCATGGGATGTGTTGTTTTTCACAGATATGCCTTGCTTAAGGCAATAGAGCCCAAGTCTCCTACGTACTGATGGTGAACGGTGGTTCTATTTCTTTTTCTTCTTTTTTTTCCTTTTCTTTTGAGACTATTTATTTTTGTGCAGCCAAATTATCTCTTTTATTTCCATTTGTTTTTATTTTTTAAGTTGTGGCAGGGTAGGTGGAATATGATTAGTGGCTTTCCCTAATTTTTCTATTATGGGTTTCTTTTACTTTTGTAGGAGTTTATTATTTAAAGATGGTGTATCTACACCTATTGCAATGTAAACACATGGGCTGGTGTCTTTGCATTCTTTGTTGCAGACCATCAAAACAAAAGACTTAACGATACAAATGACACAAAGGTATGTATTGACCCCTTACTACAAATGTATTAATGACCAAATGTCTTTGCATTCTCTTTTGCAAGGTATAGTATGATGTTCTTCCATTCTCCATGTCTTGGTCACCAAATATGAGTAAACATTTCTCTCCCCTCTTATTTTATCTCCTTTTGATCTCAAAGTTACAAAACTTGTGTATTTTGCACCATGGTTCTTGTGAAATTGGAAGTTTGACAATGATTTGTAGCCCTACTTTATCATTTGTATTGCAGGAAGTTTTTCGTTCCCTTGTTAGTTTACACAAAAATACCATGAATCATAACCCCAAAAATACCATGAATCATACCAAGAAGTTCCCTTGGTAATTAACGCTATTGACATGCTTGGGTTTTAGATATGTATTTAGAGATTCTGATCTTGATGTCTAATTTAGGGAATAGAAATTCAACTTGGTTTAGCTGTTAACTATTATAAGGCCACTTCTTAATATTTTTGTAGTTTTTTTCTTCACGTTCTTCAATGTTTTAAGCTCTTTTTCAGTGCAGTGACTATTCTCATCCTTAATTTTGTTTCAGGAATCTCTTATAATGTGGTATGACACTTGATTGATAGATAAATGTGGTTGGCTTTTTAAAGCCTCTTTGTTTGATTAGTGAATTGGTTTTGCTAATAACACTACATGCGGCATAGTCTTGGAAGCACTTGACATGCATTCTAGAAATAAAAATCTTACGAATAAAATTAAAATATATTTTCTTCATTCATTTTATTGAGGGTTGTGCAACTTTTTTACAAGTTGGGGGTGAAGAGTTTGGCAAAGTACAAGATAATGATGATTCTTTCACTACTAGACAATTTTAAACTCTATTAGTTTAGGTACTTCACTAGAGATTGGTTTTGTTTGATGAATGTATTGAAACATACTTTCAAGTACATGATGAAGCTTGTTTTCGCTTTGATCAATATGTAACACCATTGGGAATACGTTTTATAGTCAAGTTCAATTTTAAAAATAGTTTATATGTTGATTCAAACTGGCATTTAGTAGCATTGCAAAATATTAAATTAGAAATTTTTTCTCCCCAAAAAAAAACCTTCACATGCTTATGCAACGGAAACTACAATGGTCACAATAATCATATTTGCGACATGAGCTCGCGTTGTAAATATTGTTGTAAAATGCCAGTTTAAATCCAACGCCCAATTGATTGCGACAGTACCTTGCGAGGTACTGTCGCAAGGCCGACGCAAATAGTTATTATGACGGCTACAAAGCGTCGTGAAAAAGGCCAAAACATTTACGACGCCTTTTATTGCAACGCGTCAAAAAACGTCACAATGCCGTCACAAATGGTCATTTACGACGCTTTTTTACGCTTTTGCAACGGATATTCAGTGTCGCCAAATGCCTTTTTTCTTGTAGTGAATGCAATTACCAAGTCTGGATGTAATAATTCATACGAGTAATGCACTTGTAATTTAATAAGCACCTCGACAATGCAATTACTAGCTCCCTGTCTGGAAATTGTAATGTAAAAATCTTTACGTATAATTTACAATGGAACATGTTGTTGAATGTTCATAAAATTGAGTAGATGTTGGTGCTTAACAAACTAATTTGCAGTACTACTTTGAAGTTTCCCAAAAAAAAAACCGTATATAAATGATACTATGCTTGTGTATGATAATATTATCTTGCTGAGCAATAATATGTTATATTATTATATGAATATATATATATAATATTTTTAAACTGAAAATCAACTTAAGAAAAATCCATATTCTTAGATTTTAAATTATTTGTCGACAGCCGACAAGGCAAGGAGAAAAAGTTGATGTGTATTATATTATATTAATATATATTTTTTTATGAATGTATATCCTGCTGGGCATGGGTTGATTTTTTTGTTTTTTGTTTTTTTCGATAAGCTGCTGGGTTGATGATTATGTACATGAATAGTAGGCCATAATTTTTATTTACAACTCAATTTTTTTGGTTTTCTTTTTTCTGGCTCTTTTTTCCTTGACTGGTTGTATCGGTTGCTGGGCTTGTGTTGTAGTGATTATTGACAGCCTTAGATTTCAAGTGATCCAATGGCTTAGATTTGGGCGCATCCATACACCGGTGCACCGTAGAATTTTCGTTGCAGTCTTTTTGACTGTCTATAAATGCCATTGTATCAATCATTTGGTGGTTTGTTAATAGTTATAGTTATTTACTTACAATTTTCACCACATATTATGTTTCAACATCATTTTTTTAAGATCCTTTTCTGATTTTAATTCGCTACTAACTGACCACAATCTTTGGACTATTGCACTATGATAAAGAATCTCAGTCTTGGTTCATATTTAAATCAAAGTGTTGCTACCATACATATCTTTCTTTTCAATAGTTGTCTAAGGAGAAAATCACATGTTGTGCATGCTAACTCAGATATCTTAATTTTTTTATACAATATTTTTACATGATCCGATTTGATTTTAGTAGTTTCGACAAATATTTAATTTTATCAATGGGGTGTTATTAGTTGAATTGGCCGATGTCCTTGGTGTACTCTTAAGGGGTCCTGGGTTCAAGTCCCTATCATAATACCCGTGTATGTGAGAGTTTTTCCCATAACTTTTTCAAACTTTTTGGCAACAACAAAAACATGTATATTTAATTTTAAGCTCGTTTTTATTTGCCAAAAACCCTTAAATTGGTCTATTGACAGAGTACACATGCAAAAAATAAATTAAATGTGTGTACGGGATTTAGACAGTAAGGATGAATTTGACGTGAAGTTGAGTGGAAAGTGGTTGTTGAGAAAAGTGGGTCTAAGTGGAAATGCGTGGCTAGCCAACGGGATGCGTATTATGACCAAGTTCCATCCATATCAACATGGGGCCGTTCCGGCGGCCTATGTGAATCATATTTTCTTAGCCAACGGCATGCATATTATGACAAAGTTCCATCCATATCAATGTTGAGCAACAAGGAAATCATGTCGTCATCCAAGCCAAGATGCCCACAAAATTTAGAGACTCAATTCAATTGAAGCAACAAGGAAATCATCGAAGACAAAAAAAAATATCTCAATCACAATAATACTAAAGTGACACCAAATTTTTAATTAACCAATGTCCACAAAATCATGTAAGCCAAGATGCCCACTAAATTTAAAGACCCAATCCAATTGAAGCAACAACGAAATCATAGAAGACAAAAAATTATCTCAAGTAGGTAGAATGACCAATCACAATAATGCTAAGTGGCACCAAATAAATTTGAGTTTTGATTATGATTTAATGAATTTATTAGGAAGAAGATTAAAACCCTAAATGAATTAATCATTTTTGCGATTTCTTCATATTTGGAATAAGTTGCAGAGACTTTTTCGGTAATCCGTGTAGTTTTCATATTTCTTTTGTGAGAGCATTCCATCTTTCTTTTGTGAGAGTTTTATTTGTTTTGTTATGTTATGACTTGATTTTTTCAAGCTTTATCTATTTGTTTTGATCATTTGTGGCTAATGGCTTTTTTGGCTGAATTATGAATGTAATTCCAGAATTTCTTAAAAAAATGAATTAATGAAAAGTTTTGCGAAATCCTTGAGCCATTAAAAAAACGGATCTCAATACAAGAAACAAGAACTACGTACTATATATTGATTTGTATCTGTAACAATTTTACAATATAGAAAAGTGAAAGCCAGGGATTTGATGGAGTTTCTGATCACGGTGAATGATCATTGGCTGGCGGAGAAACACCATTATTATTGATTGTTGAAAGGAAGGGAAGAGAAGGAGAAGGGGATTTAGGGTATCTGATTCCCTTTCTAATTGTTCTTGCTGGCCCTGATAAAAATATTGCCATGAAAGGTGCTCTATTCCAATCTCAAGTTAGAATATCTGTGGTTGTTATAGAGATGTCTTGTTTTCCTTCAAATATAGGGTTCTTGAAGTCAAGTCTCAAATTGTAGTCTGAATTTGAAAGCTCAGTATATATCTACAAATTCCGACCTTTTGGTTGGCAACCCTAGCTGAGGTGTTGTACTCCAATCGAAGCTAAAATTGTTACAAATATAAATGAACACGAATACAAGTTGGGTTTTGATGAATTAAATATTAAGTTTTTTTTATTTTCTTTTTGTAATAAATTAACTAAATCATAATTCACGTTGAAATTGATTAATTAAATGTTTATGATGCAGCAATTTGGGACTCAATTAAAATATAATAAATCAGATTTTAAGTTATATTAGGTAATTTGTTTAGTTGGATCCTAGTTATTGGGTATTATTTTAAAGAATTGGGTATTCTAAATTAAATTTTTTTAAAAAGGACTATAAGTGATTTAAAGTGAATTTTATGGGTCAAACCTCAATTTACTATAGAAAGAGACATGAACCAATGACTTGGCGTTTGCCATTTGGGACTTCCTTCGGTTTTGGTCAATTGACTTTCTCTCTTCCTTCCATGTGAATTTTGTTTATTTTTTATACTTCATTTTTGTATTTATTTGTTTATAATTATTAGATAATTATAACGAAAAAAGAATGAAGCCAAATTGGCAACTGTGGCCGACGAGGATCAACATCAAGCATCAAGCAACTGCCACAGGCTTGGTTGTTGCCTCTCTAATTTCCCTTAAAAGGGACGGAACTTGTTGGTTCACCGATTCACGGGCACCCGTAACTCCCACCGTGCTCACAAGGTATACAAATCCTTCTGAAGCTTCAACAATATCCTTCATTCGATCTGTGGGCGCAGTGGGTGTAGTTAGTAATGCCATTTCAACTGTACAAGCCAATACTTTTTTTTTATTTATTTATCAAAAAGCCAATACTTATTTATAAGAGCATCACCAATGGAGAGGTGTAAAGGGGGATGTAAAGCTCTTTTACATCTTTTGTTGCCGGAAATGGGTGCAATGGAGGGATGTAAAGAGATGTAAAAGTAGAGCACCACCGGCAAATGTAAAAAAAATGCTACATTTGCATCCATTTTTACATCTTCATATGTGGGGTCCACTGGTGCAAAAGGAGGATAGAGAGGGTTGTTTGGCACGGTTTGAGAGGGCCACACTCTTAAATATCAATTTATGCTTTTTTATTTAAATAAAAAATGTACGAAATCACTCTAAAGACCAATGCCCAGTAAAATGGTGCTTTCCAAATTTTGTTGGAATTTTAAAATTTTTAGGTCGATATGTATGGAAAAAAAATTAAATTAAATTAAACACAAAAAAATTAATGCAAAAAAATTTAACACAATAAAAAGTTAACATAAAGTAGAATTAACATAAGAAAATCAAATTTACATATTTGGATTTATATTTTTCCCATTGGAGCAAAAACATGATTTACATATCCACCGGAGGTGTAAATGGGATGTAAAAGTGGCTTTACACTTCGAAAATACACCCCCATTGGTGATGCTCTAAGAGTTCCTAGGATATAGAAAAGTAGCACATACAAGGATGTATCTGGACACGGTTTCTGAGACCACCCAGTCCAGCCGCCACGTGTGAAAAAACAGGGTCAAAAGTAGCAAGGAAAATATGTGGCCAAGTTCGAATATCTTTCAAACAGAAGAAAAACTTTATTAATTGGAAAGAAGTTTAGGGTTGTTATCCAAGTACCACTCATAAACATTGGACCATGCACTGGGTTATTATTACATAGGCTCTTGCAACTCTAATAGTCTATATAAACATTCATCTGACATATTTACTTTCAACTAAAATCTAACTTTGAAAACGGATGCCATGAAGGATAAAAGTTGACAATTTCTTATTACTTATTTACAAAACTCTGCCATTTTTGTTATCCAACGATTTTTTTTCTAAATAATCCCTAATATCTAGCCTTTCCATTATTATGGTGTTGTTGAACTAAAAAAATCAAAACATTCTCATAATACATATAATATATGTTCGTTCATAAATAATATGTATATATAGCTATATATATAAACCATAATTACATATAATAATTTACCTATACATATTTCGTAGTAGGTATATTATTCAAATGGTAGGTATATTGGATGCCATATAATACATGAATCCTAATCGTAAGTACATTAAACTTAATGTAGGTATATTGGATGTCATATAATGTAGGTATATTGGAATAGATAATTATGTACACTTTTTATAAATTATAAATAGGTACACTTTTCATACTAGGTAAATTATTTTTCATAAAACAAACAATAAAAATATTATTAGTTATTTTTCATAGAACAAGTAATTGGTACATTATTTTTTCAGCATAATTAGTATGTACAGTATTATTCATAAACAATTATAAAGTAGATTATTAGTCATGTATAATTCATAAAAAGAAAATAACATAAACATTTTTATTAAGCAAACCGATTACCTGAATATGAATTTATTGTTAAAAATTGGGTATTATTTATAAGACCAAAAAGTGAAGGGTTGTAGGTAAGGCAAATTGAATTTGAAGGATGTAAGCCAAATTTACTATAAAGAAGAATTTTAGTTTTTGTTCCATATGGTTGTCTTAGGCATCCTAAAAATCGTATTTATTGGCTTTAACAGTTACCAATTCTATATTGATCATAGGTTAAATATGCATTTTTTTTATACTACAAGGGGTGGTCTAAACTATACAAGGAAGGGGGATTTTCTCACACAAACACTACTATGATGCCATTGGCGGACCCATAGAGACACAAGGAGGTGCAACCTTAGAGTTATCGTAAGTTGCCCCTCTGCTCTGCCTTGGAGGTGCCCACCTGTTAGAGTAAATGCCTCAGTGACCTCTTCTTTTCTTTGCTGCGAGCATCATCGTGTTTCTTATAAAAAAAAAAAAGTTAGAAAGATTGCGTTCCTTTGGTTCCAAGCTTTTGCTTCTAAACTATGTAGGTTCTATATTGGGAGCAAGTTTCATGTCTCAAGTCAGCACGTATTGTAATATCTCGCTCCTAAATTTTAATTAAAATGTTTAAATATTAAAGAAAAAGACAATTTTACCCTTAGGATTTTTGGTGGTTTAGGATTTGACCTTTTGTTTGGGAGTGGTTTTAGAGAATTTATTGGCTCCATTGCGTAGTGCTTGAGCTCATGAACTCATAGACACATAGCGGGCCGAAATCGGAATTTAAACGAAGAAGATACGATTTGTGGAAGTGAAAAAAACGAGTTAAAAGAATCGAATCCCCCATTCAATTCTAGTGCAACACCCTCCCCCAAAACAGTTAGTGACTGTTCAACTTCTCGGCGACTTTTCGCGCCGTCCGTGGTTCCAAGGGCGCCACCACCCACAAAATACTCCTCTCCACCTCCTCTACGTAACCCACCCCCTCAATCGAACTCGAAACCCAGATATTAGCTGGAAAATTGGACTGAAACGTTGAACCCGAAACCCCTCATTGTCGGGCGCTTTCGAGGACGTTTCCGGCGACTCACCCACCAATTCCTGCAAGTGAGGTATGAATTTTCATCCTTTCTCCAAGCTCTATCCGTTTATGTAGGTAGTTCGGGTCGATTTTGAGGATTGAAGGGTTGTTCTAGACACCCAAAATTCTCCGACGGGTTTGGCCGTGTTCTACCTGTTTCCAGCCACTTTTTAGCCGTGGTTCGAGAACTAAAAATGTTTCCTTAAGTGTGCTTGACAATTTGGCATAGGTATTGATAGGTGATTTGGAGATTTTCCAGTGACTGGAAAATAAAGCCACCCAATCGGCGCGTGGCGGCGCTTTAGCCGGATACCGACGACTTGTTTTGGACCTATAATGATTCCCTTTCCGTCCCGAGCACGACGGTATGCTCGGATTACCATAATGTGATCATTTGAGTGTAATACCAATTTTACCTATTAGGCGCTTTGCGGGTTCAATACATTCGAACTATCAGATCTTGACAAAACTCATAGGATTTGTTAATTGAATTTTTGTGAACCTATAGGAACTTGTGGATCGAGAATCGGAATCCTGGATACTCCAAATCAAAGATTTTAAATTAGGCGAACCGGTTACCGCCTGATCGTGCGATCAAGAGTAATCCGACCGCTCGATCGAGGTCAAACTCTTGGGACATGTTAATAGGATGATGTTGAACCTATAGGAACTTTTGGATTAGAAATCTGAGGTTGTGGGCCCAGCGGGCCCCATTGACCAATATGACTAGTTTGACAGGACAGTTGACCAAGGGTCTTTTGAGACCGTCTCGTCTCTTGAAAAAAACTGAAATGGTTAGGATGACTTAGGAAAGTATGTGGGTCGGGAATGGTTGAATAGCCGGGTTTGGTTTTGGTAAGGATTTAATTTAATGTATGATTATATATTTATATTTGAATTTATGCTCGATGACTTGGAATTGATATTTTTGAGTATTAGTTCTAATTATTATATTATATATATTGTTGGAATGGATTTGAGAATAGTTGCTGGAAGTTATAGTTGGTTTAACGAAATTGTTGAGGTTTGGGATTTGACCTTGTTTCCAAAAAGGGATTTGGTTTAATTTATTTTGAATTGGTTTTGGAAAGTGGTTTAATACAAAAAGGAATTTGATGATCAGTTATGGATTTTGTTTTCAAACCCACCACGGGAGTACCCCCCATGTTGCCTTCGGAACAAATACACAATTATGATACGCCCTCAGGTCGACTATGTGTCTCGGGAACACTCGAACCGTGAGGAGCGAGGACGCGTCTCAGGTCGACTATGTGTCTCTTGAGTTATGTGAGGACGCGTTTTGGGCTGACTTCGTGTCCCTCGATTCTGCTAGGGGATTTGACAGATTGAAACTTGGAATTGACGGATTAATGATTGGGGGTACACCTTGACGGATCAAATTGTGTTATTTACAGGTATTTTAAAATGGGAAATGTTCTTTTTTTAGGGAAGACTCTGCCAGTTTTTCGACAGTGGTTTTACACTGAAATTATGGCAAAGGGTATTTTTGTCATTTGTGCCCAGCACCTGCCAGGTGTCGGACACGCACAGGGTTCGACACAGATTCCAAAGTGGAATTTAGGTCTTGTCCTGTTAACTTGGAATTTGGGTAGACTCGGTACCTCGGGGGCATCCCTATTATGGTCTGGTGTTTGACGTTTTAGTACGTTGTTTCGCCTTCTCGGCATTGCGGAGCTTAAGGCATCAATAAGTGTCGAAAAATTTGTAGCTTGATTGTAATGAATGACATTAGTATTGTTTAAATTTTAAGGGTATTTGGTTGTCTAATATTTTTTTTAGCTTTTCACCTTTTAAATATTACCCCTCCCCTAAAAAATTCATGAATCCGCCACTAGCCATGAGAGTTCGAACATAGGTTTTTTTAATTTTTATAGATCTCAGCCCCCTCTCTCTCGGCTATGCTATTTTTCTTCTCCCAACCCTAACCCTCTCTCTTCTTTGCGCCGCCAAGGGGGAAGTGGTCATTGACCCTCCTCCCCTACCCTCCTTTCACCCCCTCTTTCCCTCTCCCCCTTCCTCCCCAGATCCCCCCTTCCTCTCTTTTTATCTTCTCTTTTTTCTGGTTTTTTCCTCCTCTTCCTCTTTTCTTTCTTTTATGGTTCCTTCTCCCCCTTCCTCCCTCGTTCCCCACCTCACCTCCCTCTTTCTCTTTTTATGTTCTCTCCCTCCTCTTTTTTCTAGTTTTTCTTCTCTTTCTTTTTCTTGTTTTCTCCCACATCCCCATTTTCCTGTCATTTCCTTTCTCTTCCACCTCTTGGGGGGTTTTGCTCTGTTTTTGCAGAGTGATTCTCAGTTTTTTGGTTTTTACTTTTTTTTTTGTTGGTTTTTTTTTCGGTTTGAGCTTGTTTGGCTGTGCTCGTGGCTTTCTTTGAGAGTTGGGTGCTTCTCCCTATTGTGGTGATTGCTTGAGCCTTTGTGCTTTGTGCTGAGATTAAATGTCTCATGCCCTTGTGTCCCCCGTTTTTCGCCAATCTACCCCAACATCTCCTTCTCTTTTTGCCTGCTCTTCTGTTTGGATTTGGTCTCTCCATTTACAACAATTATATCTATAAGTGCTTTGTCGCGCTATTATCGGAGTGTATTTAGAGCTTTTGCTCCGGTTCTTGCTCTAGTGCTTGCACCAATGCTCTCCAGTCTCTTGGTGTCTGTATTTTGGTATATACCTTGGTGTTGTGATTGGTTGTTGTTTTCTCTTAGGTGCAATATCGGATTCGGGTGTGATGGAGAAGGCAGTCTATGGAGGAATGTTTTAGTGCTGATGTGCTTATGCTTTTTGGGGACTTTCTCTTCTTGGCGAAAGATCAGTGGGTCTCTATGTGCAGCAGTGTTGACCTGTGTGGTGGGTGTGTATCCTCTTATTTGTGGCCATGATGGTGCGGTTCTCGTCCCCTATGCGGTGAAGGTGGCTTTATGTTGTATTTTGTTTAGAATTTGTGATGGGGAAGATTATTATACTAGACTGTATTGGTTCTAGTCTAATTTTCTCTGTGTGTTGTGTTGCTTTGTTTGTTATTGGCCTTTTCGGCTTTTGTTTTCTCTATTTGTTTGCTGCCCTTTTTTGGGTTTTAAAGGAACTTGGATTGCTTATGACCACAAAAAAAATTGAGAGTTCGAACATAAGACCACTAATTTGCAAGTCATATTTAAATAACTGTGTTGCTACCGTATTTTTCTTTTCTATAGTTCTCTCAAGCAGAGTGGCAGCTTTGGGGTGTGCAAGGTGGGCTCTTGCACAGGGCCCCAATTTTGAGAGGGTCCCAATATTTTTTCTTCTTCTTGTTTTATCATATATATTGTTTTTTGAATTATATACATGCTTCTTTCCAGTGGCCATGCTAGGCATCGTTGATATGGAGCACACTTGTTGTCTCTACCCGACTGCATCCAGTGACGTACCCACTAGCACGCTAACCTGGGCTAAAGCCCAGGTAACTTGTTTCTTTTAAGCTAAATTAATACTCTAGCCTAGGTCATCTAAATAAATATTATTAACTATTCCCATTAGGATTAGGCTGCCCACCCAAATAAAATATTACTAATTCCACTAGGACTAGGCTGACCAACAAATAAATAAAAAGAACTAAACCCCACACCCTACGTGAAAAAACATTAGACTCCCACTAGGCATAGACATTCCCTCTCTCCTTTACCACAAAAGAAAGAAAGAAAAAGAATTCATTCTATTGCATCCGCTAGTGGCTCATTCCTGCTCTTCGACAAAAAGGAAAATTATGCATGTCCTCGGACTTAATTAAGGCAAACTAGGTAATTTTCCATTCTTCTTCTTCTTCTTCTTTTCTTTTGAAATTTTGGGGATTATTTAGGGTTTATGAAGTATCAATTAGGGATTTACAATTAAGGTTTATCAATTAGTTTTTTGATCTTTGTGTTCTTGCTTGCTTGTATGAATTGTCAATTAGGGATTTTAATTAGATATTTAACTATTTAAGTATGTAATATTTTTATTGAAATTTTTGTTGGTCTATATGTTTACATCTTCTATATATTATTCAATAGGTTATACTTTATAATGTCGGGTCAACATCGTAATGTTAAGAGATCAAGGACTATTCAAGATTTTTTTAAGAGAAACAATGATGAATCATCAACTAGCATGCCTTCGGGTCCTTCTCTGTCTCCTCGAATTTGTGAGGATCAACCTCCTTCTCAACCTCAAAGAATTGAAGATGAAAACGTAAGAGTCGAGTCTCATCAAGAAGTTAATACCAATTCTCTTGAGCGTGATGCCGGATTACGTCCTCAAATAGACACATATCCACCTAATGAACGTGATAATGTTCGAAGAGCATATATTCTCTTAGGACCATGTCAACCACAATTAAAGGAATTTCCATCACACTTAGAAGGGAAACAAAAGCGTCGATTTGTTGGTAGTTGGTATAAGCAATACCATTGGCTTGAGTATAGTGTTCATAAAGACAAAGTGTTTTGCTTTCCATGCTTTCTTTTTGACATTGATCACTTACATAAGGCATTCACTGTAGAGGGATTTAGAAGTTGGAGAAGAGTTGGTGGAAAAGAGTGTGTTTTCCTTATTCATATAGGCAATATAAATTCACCACATCATTTTGATGAATCTTATGACTCCTCTAATCGAGGCAATTTCATTGAGTTGGTGAAGGCTTTTGCAAGAATGAATGTAAACATTGAAAAAGTTGTGTTACAAAATGCTCCCTTGAATGCCTAATATATTGCAAATAAGATACAAAAGGAGATCCTAAGTATCTATTCTACCAAAGTGAGAAAAAGGATACGCGATGAAATTGGGGAAGATGGGAAATTTTGTATTCTTGTTGATGAAGCGCTAGACGACTCTAAGAAGGAACAAATGGCTATTATTATAAGGTTTGTTGGTTGTGATGGGCATATTCAAGAAAGGTTTTTTGATATTGTGAGTGTTCATGATACTAACTCCTCAACTCTTAAAAGTGATATTTGTAAAGTTCTTGGCAAGCATAATCTTTTAGTGAGCAATATGCGTGGTCAAGGATATGATGGTGCTAGCAATATGCATGGTGAATGGAGTGGCTTACAAGCGTTATTTCTCAATGATTGTCCATATGCATATTATATACACTGCTTTGCTCATCGTCTTCAATTAGCTTTAAATGGTGCAGCTAAAGAGGTAGGACTCGTTTGGAGATTTTTTTCAATGTTGAATAACATTGTGAATTTTGTTGGTGCTTCTGCCAAATGCCATTTTGAATTAAAATTAACCCGACAAGCTGAAATTGAAGAATTACTAGCTGCTGGAAGACTTGGGACAGCTAAAGGGGCTAATCAAATTCGTTGTTTGCAACGACCTGGAAGTACTCGTTAGGGGTCACATTTTAATTCTATTAGGAGTTTGATTGATTTATTTGGTGCAACCAAGACACTTCTAACGGATATCAGTCATAATGGACCTACCTCACAATTTCGTGGCGAAGTAGAAGGTATTAAAATATCGATGTTATCTTTTGACTTTGTTTTTGCCTTGAAATTGTTGGACAAAACTATGAGATTCACTGATTTTCTTTGTCAAGAACTTCAAAGAAAATCTCAAGACATTGTAAAGGCTTTGAATTTGGTTGCAAGTACTAAAATGGAGCTTGATGAGTTGAGAAATAATGGTTGGAATGATTTTATACATAATGTGCAATCATTTTGTGAAGAACATGATATTAATATGCCTGATATGGGTGCCCGTCATACAATAGGCACTCGCCGTTCTTGTCAACAAAGAGATTGTATCACAGTTGAGCATTATTATCATATTGATATATTCAATGAGGTAATAGATTATCAGTTGGGGGAGTTAAATACTAGATTTCCATATGAGACTGTGGAACTCCTTTCTCTTAGCTCAGCATTAGATCCTCGTGAAGCTTTCAAGCGATTCAACATTGATGATATATGCACTCTTGCTGAGAAATTTTACCCTTTAGATTTCACTACAATTGAGTTGCATGCTTTAAATCAGCAATTGGGATTTTATAAGATTGATATGGATTGCATTCAAGCCTTCAAGAATATTGATTCCATCCCTATATTACTTGAGCGCTTAATTGAGACAAAATTAGCAGAAACATACTACTTGGTTGACAGATTGATTCGTTTGGTGCTAACTCTTCCGTGTCTACAAAGAACAATGTAACGAACATTTTCATGTATGAGACTTATTAAAAATCGACTTGAATAAGATAGGTGATGAGTTTCTTGCTGATTGTATGCTACTTCATATTGAAAGAGAATTAGCTGATAATATAGATAATGAATCAATAATTGGTGATTTTAATCTTTGTGAAGACTCGAAGGTGCAACTTATATGAGTGTTATTTGAGGGGTAAGGCTCATTATGTCCCCCCGTGTATTTTTTATCAATGAAATTTCTTCGTCAGTTAAGTTTTCAATAGTTTTGTACGTAAGGTAAATTTAGCGCCATTTTGAAATTCTGGATCCGTCCCTGACTGCATCAATTCCAACAAGTTGGGCGAAGACTTTTTGGATATACTAAAAAGATATGTGTTATAGGTAGAAAGCCACGTACGTGTTGCACGAGCACACATTTAAAAAATAAATAAAACGTGTGTAGGGAATTTAAGAGTAAGGATGAATGTGATGTGAAGCGAAGTGGAAAGAGATTGTTGGGAAAAGTGGCTGAAGTGGAAATGAGTGGCTAGAATCCTAATACGAGCTTCGTTCAACATCGGGGTCAGTATCTCTCACTCTGAATTCCCTAATCATGTTTGTCGTCCAAGCCAAGATGACCACAAAAATTAGAGACCCAATCCAATAGAAGCAACAACGACAACATAGAAGAAACAAATTTATCTCCGGTAAGTAGGCCAACCATGTGGAAATCAATAATGCTGAATACACCAAACGTGTGCACCAAATTTGAGTTTCAGATAACATAGTACGTGTCATGTCATAAGTATTTGATTAACTAATTTCAAATTAGATTATTGATTTTGATTATAGTAAATTTAGCTTAACCCTTTAAAAGTCATTTTTCCTCAACTAAAACTCATCTATTTATTTTTGTTTGAATAAAATCCTGTTTTTTCTAAAACCCAATGACTAGGATTCAACTCGGCAAGTTACTTAATCAAGTGAAAAATTGAACTTATTGTACTTTTTTGATTCGTAAAATATCCCCACTAATCCATTATTGCATTTTGTATATTAATGTAGGAACCAATATAGAAACAAGTTTTAATTGGATTATAAGACACAAGTTGAATTTGGAGAGATCTCCAAATGGATATAGGAATTAATTTGGAAATGTTTTTAAATATAAACATAAATTCATATTTAACATACCTAATTGGTTTATTTAATAAAATATTTATTCATTTATTTATGAAGTATACGTGATTAATTATCTATAATATATATATTTATAAATATAATAGTGTACATACAATTTTATGTTGAAAAATAACGTACCTATTAATTTACTTAATAAATTCCTATTATGTAATAATATAGCTTGTAATTTACCTATTATGGGTATATTGTAGGTATACTAAAGTCAATGCATTTAGAGGTATATTGTAAAAATAATTTACCTATCCGTATTGGATATCTACAAGAAATATAGGTAAATTTGTAGGTACGTACATTATATTGTATTGATAAAAATTTACCTATCATATTTTATTCAGACGAAATTTGAGGGATTTTTTATTGGTCGAAAATTTAAGGATTTTTTTTTAATCTAAATTTTAGAGATTAGAGGAATTAAAAAAAAAAACGAAGCCATTGATATGCTACAAACGACTATGTGTACGGGATTTAGAGAGCCGGGATGAATTTGACGTGAAGTGGACAGTGGTTGTTCGTTCAACATGGGGCCCGTTCCGGCCTATGTGAATCGTATTTTCTTAGCCAACGGCATGCGTATTATGACAAAGATCCAAGATGCCCACAAAATTTATAGGACCCAATCCAATTGAAGCAACAACGAAATCATAGAAGTCAAAAAAATATCTCAAGTAGGTAGAACGGCCAATCACAATAATGCTAAGTGGCCCTGACTAAATTTGAGTTCCAAATGACTTGAGGTCATAAATATTTAATTAACAAATGTCAACTTAGATTATGATTTAGTGAATTTATTAGGAAGAAGAATAAAACCCCAAATGAATTAATCCTTTTGTGATTGCTTCATGTTTAAAATAATTCGCAGAGACTCTTTCAGTAATATGTGTAGTTTAACATATTCTTTGTGATAACCTTCCACCTTTTCTTTGTAAGAGTTTTATTTGTTTTGTTATATTATGGATTGGTTTTTTTCAAGCTTTATCTATTTATTATGGCCCTTTGTGGTTAGTGGTTTATTTGGCAGATTTATGAATGCAATTCCGTAATTTCTATAATAAAATAAACAATTAATCAAAAGTTTTGCGAAATCCTTGAGCCATTAAAAAAAATAGAATCATTACAAGAAACAAGTACTACGTACTATATATTGATTTGTATCTGTAACGATTTTACAATATAGAAAAGTGAAAGCCAGGGATTTGATGGAGTTTCTGATCATGGTGAAGGATCATTGGCTGGCGGAGAAACACCATTATTATTGATTGTTGAAAGGAAGGGAAGAGAAGGATAAGGGGATTTAGGGTATCTGATTCCCTTTCTAATTGTTCTTGCTGGCCCTGATAAAAATATCGCCATGAAAAGTGCTCTATTCCAATCTCAAGTTAGAATATCTGTGGTTGTTATAGAGATGTCTTGATTTCCTTCAAATATTGGGTTCTTGAAGTCAATCCTCAAATTGTAGTCTGAATTTGAAAGCTCAATATATATCTACAAATTCCGATCTTTTGGTTGGCAACCCTAGCTGAGGTTTTGTACTCCAATCGAAGCTAAAATTGTTACAAATATAAACGAACACGAATACAAGTTGGGTTTTGATTAATTAAATTTTAAGTTTTTTTTATTTTATTTTTGTAATCAATTAACTAAATCATAATTCACGTTGAAATTGATTAGTTAAATGTTTATGATGCAGCAATTTGGGACTCAAATTTGATTGCATCAATTTGGCGTGCCTAGCATTATTGGAAATCAATAACACAAATTTTCTTTTCTTATGAAATTAACACAAAATAATATCACAACTAAATCCAAACATACGTGGTACCTAGTACAGTCGAATACTGCTAATTAAGCATGCATGTTACGGTATAACACAGCTAATAGTTAGCTACTACACTCTAGTAGTAACTAAAAATTTCATAATTAAATGTCATCCAAGGAGTGCAGATGTGAACGACTTGGTGAAAGTTTCAAGTGCTTTCAACCCTTCTTTAGGAGACTTAGCTTCCCCCAAAACCTTCACAATGGCACTACCAACAATAACACCATCAGCTCCCCACTCTGCTACTTGTTTCACATGTTCAGGCTTTGATAGCCCAAAACCAACTGCCACAGGCTTGGTTGTTGCCTCTCTAATTTCCCTTAAAAGGGTCGGAACTTGTTCGTTCACCGATTCACGGGCACCGGTAACTCCCACAGTGCTCACAAGGTATACAAATCCTTCTGAAGCTTCAACAATGTCCTTCATTCGATCTATGGGCGTAGTGGGTGTAGTTAGTAATGCCATTTCAACATTATTCTTCATAGCCTCCTTCCTCAAGCTTTTTGTTTCTTCAAATGGAGCATCTGGAACCACAAGACCCTGTACGCCTACGTCGCTAATTGTGGACATGAAGTTTTCAACACCATGCTTTATAATTGGGTTATAGTACGAAAATAGAACAATTGGACAAGACAATTGTGGTATCACATCCTTTAACATTGACATAATAGACTTGAAATTTGTCCCTCTAGCTAAGGAACGACTGGCTGAAGCCTGAATAACTGGACCGTCTAGTATTGGATCGGAGTATGGCACACCTAACTCGATCAAGTCCGATCCACAAGAATCGAGCACCTTCAGCGCTTGCGCCGTGGTTGAAAGATTGGGATCACCGGCAGTGATGTAGGGGATAAATGCTGCTTTCCGTTGGTTCTTTAGTTTTGTGAAAGTTTGTGAGAGATTGATGGTAGAGGTCAAGGGGAGAGCAGCCATTGGTGTTACAGGGTTTTTCTTGATTGAAAGGGTTGATACTTGGGATGGAGAATGATGAAGAAATTGGTTTTGAGGTTTCTTAAGTTGAAGAAAGCCAGTAGCAGTGGATTTCAGAGAAGTAGCCATTGATTGAGAATATCTTAATGTTGTAGGACGATGAAGACTTTAGGGTTTAATAACTTGGTGATGCTTGCTACCAACTGTACAAGCCAATACTTAATTTTTTTTTCTTTATAAAAAAGCCAATACTTATTTATAAGAGTTCCTAGGACATAGAAAAGTAGCACAGACAAGGACGTATTTGGACACGGTTTCTGAGACCACCAAGTCCAGTCACCATGTGTGAAAAAACAGAGTCAAAAGTAGCAAGGAAAATATGTGGCCAAGTTCGAATGTCTTTCAAACAAAAGAAAAACGTTATAAATTGGAAAGAAGTTGAGGGTTGTTATCCTAGTAGGGACCCCATAAACTTTGGACCATGCACTATGATAAACAATTTTAGTTTCATAGGCAACCTAAAAATCGCATTTATTGGCTTTAATAGTTACCAACTCTATATTGATCGTAGGTTAAATATGCGTTTTTTTTATAGTACAAAGGGTAGTCTAAATTATGCAAGGGAGGGGAATTTTCTCACACAAACACTACTTTGATGCCACTGACAGACCTACAAAGGAGTAAGGCGGTACAACCTTAGAGTCGCCGTAAGTTGCCCCTCTACTCTGCCTTGGAGGTGCCCACCTGTAACCTGTTCGAGTAAATACCTTAGTCAGCTTTTCTTTTCTTTGCTGCGAGCATCATCGCGTTTCTATAATAATAATAAATAAAAAGAAGTTAGAAAGATTGCGTTCCTTTGGTTCCAAGCTTTCGCTTCTAAACTATGTAGGTTCTATATTGGCAGCAAGTTTCCTCAAGTCAGCACGTATCCCTTTGAAATTTGAAGTGTATTTCTATATGCTTGCATGGTTCATCCATTTAGACAAAAGCTAATGGCTTTGACTTATTGTGTTTGTGAAATTCTTTTTTACTTAATAAATTCAATTCATAGGGTAAATGATAGCTTGGTGATCCAAAACTTCTAGTCGATAGAACTATGAATTCTTAGCTTATAGGAATAAGGGAACGAGAGGAATTCTAAGACAATTAGAGAAACAAAAGGAAGAAGCTAAAAAAACTGCTTTGAGTTCTGCTTGGTTCATTTCATTGAGAATGCACGTACATATACATATTGAACTTGCTAAAAATAAGGGTTAACTATAGTAAACCCCCCAAACTATAGGGTCATTTTCAAGTTCATACATAACTTTAGAGACATTTACGAGTACATACTCAAACTCTCGGAAACCCTACAATTTACCCCCTCCGTTAGCCAAACCGTTAGTTAATCTGTTAAATGATGACGTGTCAAAAGTGGGACCCATTTTTTGATGATGTGTACTTACACGTGGACCAAAAATTAATAAAAAATTATTTTAGTGTTTAAATTATTTTAAAAATCTCTCTCTCTCTCTCTCTCTCTCTCTCTCTCTCTCTCTCTCTCTCAGAACCCAGAACCTTCCTAGGCATAACCCCACCCCTATCTCCAGGCTGGGATGGTTCTGGGTTCTGAGAGAGAGAGAGAGATTTTTTAAAATAATTTAAACAGTAAAATAATTTTTTTTTTAATTTCTGGTGCACATGGAAGTCCACATCATAAAAAAATCCCACTTTTGACACGTTATCATTTAACAAATTAACTAACGATTTGGCTAACGGAGGGGGTAAATTGTAGGGTTTCCGGGAGTTTGAGTATGTACTTGTAAATGTCTCTAAAGTTCAGTATGAACTTGAAAATGACCCTATAGTTTAGGGGGTTTATTGTAATTAACTCTAAAAATAACTACCTAAAAATGGAAGATACATTTTAAACCAAACAATTTATATGGCTTAAAATGGTCAAAAGAATAAGTAGAACCTTTAGTTTTGGTTTTGAATGGACAATGTCAAAACCTTAATTATTTAAAAGCTTTTAATTATGAATTAAATGAATTATTATCTTAATATTGATTTATTGAGATCCTCTTGGATCATGGCTCCCCCATTTAAAAACCTTGAGCTCCTGCTCAAGTTAAATAGTGAGATGTGGAAACTCTTGCACTATCTTGTCTCGAATATACCACTTTGATTTGTTAGGAAGTTGACTTTTTCTGCCAATACAGAAATACTCATACTTTCCATGTCTGTTCTCACGAACCTTTTGCTCCAAGATGCAATCCTCCTGCAAAGGGTCGTCTTGTTCAATCTTTAAGTCATCAACTGATGGAAGGCGAGTGTCTTCGTTGGGATCATCATCCAGTAGAGACGACTCAAAAAGCTTAAGATTCTCAGCAAGGTGTAACCATACTAGGTCACCTCCTTTGAAGTTACTTGGCACACGATGCTTATAATGGTGAGCTTTATATCGTGCTGAGAACGTTGCAGTTGTGCCTCCACTTTAGTATGAATCTTTTTGACTAGTTCGAGAAATTTTTGTGCTCGAATGTGTTCTTCTTCTTCTTTGCCACTTAATGGCTGGCCACTCATAGTGAATGCTAAATCAAAATGACTCTGGGGTAAATAACCCAAACAAACCTCAAATGGAGATTTAAGTGTGGAGCAATGAATTGCTCAGTTAAAAGCAAACTATAAGTAAGGGAGACTTTCATCCCAAGTCTTCGGATGCTTGAAATTGTAACCCCGCAACAAGTGTACCATAGTCCGGTTTACGACCTCCGTTTGTCCATCTGTCTGTGGATGAAATGCAGTGCTTCTTTTCAATCTGGTATTCATCATTCCCCATAACGACCTCCAGAAATAGCCTAAGAATCAACTGTCTCTGTCAGAAATAATCGATGTGGGTAAGCCAAAATGCTTCCAAACAGGTTAGAAAAATAACTTAGCAGCTCCTTCTCCAGTAACGGTCTTCTTGCATGGAATGAGAATCACCATATTACTGAAACGATCTACCAACACAAACAAGTAGTCGTTTCTAGACTTGGTTTTAGGAAATCCACCTAAGAAATCTATTGAGATACTCTCCCAAGGTCGGCTAGGTACTGACAATGGAAGACACAGTCCTAACTTTCTTTGGAAGACTTCGATGTGTTGCATAGAACACAACCTCGAATGTATCGTGAAACACCGAGATGCATCTTTGGCCAATAAACATAATGACGAAGATTCAATAAAGTCTTCTCAACCCCAAAATGTCCTGCGACTTTGGAAGTATGAGCCTCACGAATCCACTGTAATATGTTGCCATCTTTTGGAATGCACAATTGTGTTCCCTTGTACATTAGTCCATCCTTTAGTTGAAACTCACTAGTCTTTCCTTGTTGTAGCTTGGCATAGGCTGAGTTGAAATCAACATCTGTGTCGGACCCTTTGGCGTACTCAGAAGGAACAATAGGCTGGATTTGCATGGCCACCAACAATGCGGAACTAACTGGTGTAGGTGGTCTAGATAACATATCCGCCAACTTATTAGTTGCTCATTTTTTGTACTTTATCACAATATTGAATTGTTGTAGGTTCCATTTCATATGGCGAGTTTGTTGCAACTTAGACTATGTAGTCAAAAATTGAAGAGGTTTATGATCTGAGTGAACTACGACTTCTTTTCCCAACAAGTAAGCTCTCCAATGCTTCACTGCTTGATGCATTGCATACAACTCCTTGTCATAAGTCATATAGTTCAATATCAGTCCACTAAACATCTCAGAATGGTATGCAACTGGCTTCCCATCTTGAAATAATACGGCTCCTATGGCATAGTTCAATGCATCTGCTTCCACTTCAAATGGTCTCTGCAAATTTGGTACTGCTAATACTTGGGCCTCTGTAATCTTCAGTTTCAACAACTGGAAAGATTCCTCATGGTTTCTCGACCATTCAAACTTTTGATTGGCCTTTGTAAGAGAATGTAAGGGTGGTGCAATTTGTGAAAAGTGCCGAATAAACTTTCGCAAATACTAACATGCACCTATAAAGCTCTGAACTTCAGTCACTGTATGTGACGTAGGCCATTGAGAAATCACCTGCACTTTCTCTAGGTCCACTTTCAATTCTCCTACACCAACAATGAATCCCAGGCATACAAGGTATTGTTTCCCAAATTCACACTTGTTACCATTTAACTGTAGTTGATTTGTTCGAAGAACCTCCAAAACTTGAGTAATATGAGGAAGATGGTCCTCCCATGTGACACTGAATGTCACTATGTCATCCAAGTATACAATGACGAAGTTGTCAATGAAAGGGCGGAGTACCTCATTCATCAATCTCATGAGGGTAGCCGGAGCATTACATAATTCGAATGGCATGACTAACCACTTGAACAGTCCCTATTTCGTTTTGAATGCAGTCTTCCAAGTATCTTCTTCATGGATGTGGACTTGGAGATAGCCAGATTTGAGATCAAGCTTAGTGAAGTAGCGTGCACCATGTAGTTGATCTAGCAAGTCATCAATCCTAGGCAATTGATACCATATTTTTATGGTTATTTTGTTGAGTGTGTTGACGCTCAAAAATGGTTCAGCATTTTTGGGCTCAACTTAGAGATGGGGTGTAATGGATGAAGGTGAAGGTGAGGACCTTCAGGATGTGTGTGAAGATTTGGACAAGCGATAAATATACAGAAGACAAGATATACGTGGTTCATCCTTAATGAATGGGCTACGTCCACGGAGAAGTATATTCTCATTAGTACAATAATGTGTATTTTACATTTGTACAAGGGGCTGGGCCCAAAGATAAAGAGAAGAATGAGGAAGCCCATGACTAAAGATAAAGCCCAACTTGGGGATCCCTTTCTAAGTGGAGAGTGGTCTCCTTTTATAGGTGAGGGAGAGTCTTCACTTCTTGTAATATTCCAATGTGGGACTCTTTGCCTTGCTTGGATTTGCTCCTAGTTGCTTGGTTAGATACGGTATCAACAGAAGTCCCCTAAGTTCTCAAGTAAGAAAGTACTTCTTGGTTGGGAACTTGTAATTTTCAGTACATTGACCAAGCAACATCTTAGCCTTCTTTCAAGCCGTATAGTGCACCATCTCTAGTCACAAGCATGGACATTGCCGAAGATGATGATGACAAATATGATGATGGCGTTGCCGAGGATGATGGGTGCCGAAGGCATCGTACTCGTCGTATGGAGACGGGGGTGCCGAGGGCATCGAGCTCGTCGACTAATGACGGGGTACCGAGGGCATCGTGCTCGTCGTATGATGACGGGATGCCGAGGGCATCACAAGCGTCGTATGATGACGGGATACCGAGGGCATCGCACGCGTCGTATGGTGACGGGGTGCCGAGGGTATCGCGCTCGTCGTATGATGATGACGGGGATGCCGAGGGCATCGCAAGCGTCAGATGATGACGGAGTGCCGAGGGCATCTCACGCATCGTATGGTGACGGGGTGCCGAGGGCATCGCGCTTGCATTGCGCTCGTCGTATGATGATGATGGGGATGTCGAGGGCATCACACGCGTCGGATGATGACAAAGTGCCGAGGGCATCTCACGCATCGTATGGTGACGGGGTGCCGAGGGCATCGCGCTCGTCGTATGATCATGACGGGGATACCGAGGGCATTGCACGCGTCGGATGATGACGGAGTACCGAGGGCATCTCACGCATCGTATGATCATTACCAATGGTCAATGCCGATGGCTAACAGGCTTGGATTTTTGCTTTTTGGCGTATATGCCGATGATCATTACCAATGGCTATTGCCGATGGCTAATAGTCTTGGGTTTTTATTGTGTTGGCATGAATGCCAAGTGCCACAAGTGAGCCTCCACTAGATTAGTGGTTACTGCCGAAGACTTGAATAAGGCATGTAATGCTCATTTTGGATGAACCCATGCATGTGCCCTTTAAATAATGAAAATAAATAAAGTTGGGGTTTCTTATCTCTTGTAGTTGATGCACGTGGCATCGTTTTGGAGATGCTTCAGCTGAATGGTAAGAAGACGGTTGTATTTTGTTGTCGCCCAATAAGCTTTGATCATTGAGGCTTGTATGACTTGTGTTGAGCTTCATTGGGTGCCGTAGGCCCCCATATCCCCTTTTAGTGTTGGCAAGTTGCTGATTGGCACAAGTGGTGGATGCAAGGCTTCAGGGGTTATGTCAGCGCTTTTTTAAGTGCCGGCCCCATAAAGCCCTATAAGGTAACATGGGTTGCTGAAGCCCATAATACCCATGTGTGGTGTGCCGATTTGCCTTCTTTGAAAGTGAGTAATGGTGGGGGCCTCCAATCTTCAGATAAAATTTCATCCCAATATGAAGGCCGATTTGCCTTTTCTGGAGGGTGCTGAAGCTGACGATCAATCAGATGGAATTTTGGGGCCACCTCCTACCTTCAGCAAGACTCCTACCGAACGGTAGGTGACATCCGACGTTTGGTGTGGTCGTGCAGGGTAGGTTGCTGATCCATTTCGGAAGGTCTGGGCATGTCTCTTGGCTACGAGTAGATGGTTTGGAGGTTTTCTAACATTCGACAGGGTCTGTCTCATGCCTTCCAATAGTTTTGAAGATGGTTTGGGAGCTGTCATTTGTACTGATTAAAACAAACGAGTCTTCGTTCTCTGCAATTGCACAGCCAAATCGTGAAGAAGAATAAGCTGAGCGCTACGCCAGCTTTGGACCTGCGCAGGAGCTTTTTAGAAACAAGCGGAGCTCATCTTCTGTAACATCCATGGTTCTCGTGCCGAGCCCGTACATAGTGCTCACTTTTTGCAGAGCAAATCGGCGGCGACGAGAAGCAAGATTTGAGTTGGTTTGCCGATAGGAAGTGTCGTCGAACCTTCCGTTCGGCAAGGTCGTGTCTGATCAATTTTAGAAGGTTCGCCGGCTTACCGTTCGGCAATGGGAGATTTTGACAAGAGAGTTTTGAATTGCCGTACGGGATTTTGACAAGAAATTTTGGAATTTCCATTTGGCAATTGACTTGGTGGCTGTGATTGGGCCTGGGTGCCTTGAGAGGTTTTTATAGCCAGCTTACCGATCGGTGATGGAGCTGCCGTGTTGCCGAGGGAGGTCACCGTTGTGATGGTCTGAGATAGATTATGAAAATAGAGGAGAGGATTTGACATTGAAGTCCCCCGGTCGTTAGCTTTCCCGTTCAGCATGTATGGAGTTGGTAACTGGACACCGTGGGTGTCTAGAAAAATTCAGCTTTGGGTGCCGAACGATACTCTTGAATCTTCGATATGCATGTTGGGTTAGGTGCCGAACAGTCCACTGCATAACTGTTGAAGTTGCAGGTCAGCAATCGATGTGCACAAACGTTGAGCAGGATGATGACTCGCAAGCCTGTGCACCTAAATGGTCATATGATGATGTTGGTGAACGGTACTCCATATTTCAGGTGCCAACTGGGCCCATGGGTGCCGTAAGGAATATCAAGGTTCAGCAATAATGGGAGCAGGATAATGACTCGCAAGGTTCAGCAACATATTACCAACAATTGGATAAGGAACATCAACATTCAGCAAATTGGGTCCCAAACTTTCTCTTCAAAAGGGGTGCCGAACGGTAGCTCATGAGTAAGAAGCTAGCATTGTTGTCCACCGGTCTTTGAGCTTTTTGAAGCAGACAGTTCGGCCTATTGGTTTGGCTTGGAGCAGGGCAGCTAGGTGCCGTAAGAGATTTTTGGAGAGATGTCTTCTGCTGTGTATTTGCCTGTTAATTGCGCAATACAATAATGCCATCTCCCTTACAAGCACATGTGCTTTGGACTAAAGTTGACAACTGGGCTATATTGGCCAACGTCACCTGGGCCATAGATAAGGCTTTTACTTGGTCAATATTAATCTCAATTAGATATGCATTTTTTCAATAGAATAATGAAATGGAAAAAGACAAAGGATATTCCACTTATCTTTTTGAAAAGTGATGTTCCTGAGAAGGCATCACCACGTATGACCTTTTCTTCTTACTGTTCGGCAGTTTGGTTTGCCATGGCATAGTTGCTTCCCATCCCACCAATATTCACCAGGTACCGAACGGTAGTTTGAGGAGCTATTTGCTTCCGTCTCACCAATGGCACGCGCCGAATGATGAAGAGGGGTCAAAGGCATCTCATGCGTTGAATTATGGCGGGGATGCCGAAGGCATCTTTGCGCCAGCTTTGAAGTCCCCATATTTTACTCTTCAAAGGGGTGCCGAACGGTACTTTGAATGTTGTTGAGATGGCGGTTTCACTTTTGGTCATGCAAGCCATGCAAAGCAAGGTGACGAACGGTAGACTGCTTTGACAAATTTATGTCTTCTGTATTTGGTGCTTTGAGGACTCATGATCGCTTCAGCATCGGTATTGCCGAACGGCGATTATGAGATGCTAATTGAGAGAGTGCCGAAGGGCACTTAGGAGAGGAGAAACGACAGAAGCTTTTTGTGTCGATTCCCACAGACGGCGCCAAACTGTTGACGCTCAAAAATGGTTCAGCATTTTTGGGCTCAACTTAGAGATGAGGTGTAATGGATGAAGGTGAAGGTGAGGACCTTCAGGATGTGTGTGAAGATTTGGACAAGCGATAAATATACGAGAAGACAAGATATACGTGGTTCATCCTTAATGAATTCGCCACGCCCACGGAGAAGTATATTCTCATTAGTACAATAATGTGTATTTTACATTTGTATGCTACGCCAAAGATAAAGAGAAGAATGAGGAAGCGTGACTAAAGATAAAGCCCAACTTGGGGATCCCTTTCTAAGTGGAGAGTGGTCTCCTTTTATAGGTGAGGAGAGTCTTCACTTCTTGTAATATTCCAATGTGGGACTCTTTGCCTTGCTTGGATTTGCTCCTAGTTGCTTGGTTAGATACGGTATCAACAGAGTGCCCTATAATCAACACACATACGCCAGCCTCCTTGACAAGACCCAACTAGAATTCCCCATCGGAATCCGTGTCAAACCCTGTTACCCGTTCGACTTCCAACTGATGCCAGGCCCACTTACTATTTTAACACTCTTCCCCGCATAATTAATAAAAAGGATCCAGACTTCTACTGAAATTTATGCAGAGTCTCCCCTAAAAAACAGACATTTACCCATAATTTTCTCCTGCAATACAACATACATAACATTCCCAAACTTCGGCAAGCACAATGCTAAGCACACAATTTACAACATAGTCCTCCTGCCTTAATTTCAACCCTACATGGGCATATTAGAGCAAATCTAGGAGTTTTTCTTTAATTTACATATCCATAATATTTCGAAAAGGAAATGAACAAAGTATGTCCTACACTGATGCCGAATATAAGGAAAACGAGACTTTACGTGGGTTTACGAATCCTCGAGCTACGACCTGGGGGGCGCAAAACAGAAATGTGAGTGAATAAAAAGAAAGTTTTGAACATAATTATATTTGAACATACGAACCCCACCTTTTTTGAAACCAATGTCAAAACCATTCAGTAAAATCCTTTATTAGTATATACTTGATTTGAAATCCTTTGTAATCCCATATGCCCAATATATATAATATATATGCGCACACACACACACACACACTCTCTCTGTCTTTCTCCCACCCTTGTACCCATTTGACATATATATATATATATATATATATACATACACACCATCATTCTGTACAAGGGGAATACATTCCAACACGAGGATTGTTTTAACTAGCCCACATGGCAGAATCCTCAATACACATGTGGCTAAGGACGAGCAGTCCAACTAGGGGACTATTGCTCCCCAAACACGCACGGCAGAATCCTTAATGCTCGTGCAGCTAAAATAAACCTTCCACGCGCATCCTCATCACACTCGGCCAAAGGTGTCCGGATCCTCATCATCAACATCACCACCACACGCCGGCATCCCTCATCGCACGTGCGGTTATCACACAATCAAAATCGAAGAGGTACATATTATGGTAAACACAAGTATCACAACCATCAATACATACCATTCTCAAAACCCAATATCCAAATATCTAGTTTCCCACAATTATATTCGAACTCAATATTCTCAACACCCACACCATAACCTTCATAAACAAAATTTGCATTGATGTAAAGTGAATAATCACAGAAATTCCCTATAATTTATCAATAGACATCAGATCCAGTAATATCATACCATACTATAATACCACAGTCAAATCATGCGTGAAATCTCTTTAGTCCCATAACCCGATTTAAACCGTATTTCAACAAACCCCATTTATGCATACAGTTCAATATTTGGAAAACAATGCACGTTTAAAAACAAATGTCCACTCACAGAAAGTCCAAGCTGGCTTGACCCTGCGAGGGTCCCTCCTGTTGGTTATTCTGAGCTTGAGCACCTATTCGAGAGAATACAAAGATTTGATGTGACGACCCTAACCCAATTTATAAATAAAAATGAATTAATTAATTTAGTTAATTAATTTGGATAATTAATATGAATTAAAAATGAATTAAAAAAGGAATTAAAATGAATTAAATAAGAATTATTGGAATTATTTGGAAATTAATAGTTAAGGGGGGTATTTGAGGTCATTTAATGTTCGAGACGGAATTTGGCGAAACGGGTTGCGCCATTGCGTCCCAGACGTCAACGAGTTCGGGGGCGTCTTTGCACGCGTCTCGATCCGAGCGATAGATTGTTCGAAGGACGTATTGGTCATTTTGAAATTTGTTAAATACCCTTGGACCAATCAGATTTCAGAAAAACCGCACCTTCTCTCTCCTCCCTCCGGTTTCTCTCTCCTCACCCACGATCGCTACTCTCTCTCTCTTCGATTCTCTCTCAACCCGGCACGGCAAGGCTTGAGACCACCACCGATCGACTCGTCTCCTCCGTGCGGTCAAAACCCACCTGAGATCGTGGCCTGAGACGGCGTGGTTTGCCGGTGGTAACCTCTGCAAGTTCCGGCCCTATCCTTCATTTTTTCCCGGCGACTTTCCGGCAGCTCCGGCAACCTCTCGTATCGATCCAGGTATGGTTTCAACTCTCCTTGACGTGCTCTATCCATTTCTGGGGTGGGTGTCGATCGATAGGGTGGTTTTGTGACCGGATCTAGAACCCTAGATTTGGCCAGATCTTTGGATCAATTTTCCGGCCAGATCACGACGGTTCTGGGCTGGTTGTGAGCAGTTCTGAACTCCACTCATGGAGGTGAACATTTTGGTATAAGGGTTGCCGAAATTGAAGTTTTGTCGTTGCCCGGAATTACTCAAGGCACCCGCCACCCACGGTGGCACGTGTGGCGGCTCGTGGTGGCGGTTCTCGGGTCCGTTGCGACCCTCGTGTCGCTACGAACGCGTACGTATGCGCGGATTCTGATTCGGACGTCGTTTGACGATCGAACAACCTTACGCCTATTGCGCGTTTCGTGGGTTCGATGTGTTCGGACCGTTGGATCGAATCCGAATTCACGTATGTGGTTCCTCGTATTTCTAGGAGTCTATAGGATTTGACGGATCGTGATTCGGAGTCCCGGATACTCCGGATCAATGACTTGAAGCTTGAATTAAATCTTAACCGTCCGATCGTGCGATCTTGCGATCGTGAGCGATCCGATCGTCCGATCGAGACCAAACTTTCAGGACACGCTGTTTAGGTCGTGTTGAACCTGTAGGAACTTTCGGATGTAAGTTTGGAGGTCATGGGACCCACGGGCCCGGTTTGACCAAGTTTGACCAGGGTTGACCGAGTGTCTCCCGAGGTCGTCTTGCAGTGTAGTTGACTTTGTTGGACTTCTAGGAATGTCCGTATCGATTTGGAGGTCGTGGGCTCCGCGGGCCCGGGTTGATCGAAATGGGGTGTTTGACCGCCGGTTGACCGTGAGTCTTCCGGGGCGGTCCCACTAGTTAAAAGAGGTAGTTTGACCTTAGAATCTTTCGACGTACGTGCACGTTAAGTCGGGTTTTGTTAGGGTTTAAGTTTACGGTTCTTGTTCGGTTCACGGTACTAATCCAATCCTCGTATTTAACGCTTTAGGTACCTTGACTCTGCGTACTCTGTAAGCGGGACCCTTTGAGGGTTGTGCAGCATAGGACCAACGGTGAGTGGACATTATTTTCAACAAGCATGATTTGATTGAATTGCATGAAATGTATGAAAGGAGATTTAATAGTTTTAAATCTTGAATTTATTAATAGTATAAGTCTTGCTTTGACTTTGGTTGAAATACATTTAAAAGGAATTGCATTTGAGATTTATGCATGATTTGGGTTGCCGGGTTTTATATGGGGCCCTGATGTTATATTTTGTTCGTATTTATACCTTTGGGGTATTGAATGGGACGTGGTGAACGCCCGGTGGTTTTCGTATTGGATTTTGATTATATAAATGATCTATATTAAGCTTGGAACCGTTATATTATATTTTAATTATATAATTGAATATTTGGACGTTAGTATAGTCTGTTTGATTTCATATTCGGTTTGGCGTTAAAACCCTATGATTAATAATACGTATACTTTGATTATATATATATATAAGTATTTATATATATATAGCTACTTTGAGTAAATACTTGAATAATGGGAAATGGTTATATAACTATATATATATATACGTACTTTGGTTTTTTATATATATATATATATATGTATACTTTGATTAGATATTTTGAATATGGGGTTTTGGGGACGTTTAAACGTCCGGACTTATATGTATACGGAATTGGACTTTGGGTATGTATTTTAAAGGATAGTTACCCATATTATGATTTGGGGTCATATGTTTTATTTGGGCTTGACTATGAGGTTTTAATTGTTTATGAATTGATTTGGGTCTGTTATGCGGTCGTTTGACCCTTGTGATTATTTTAAGTAGTGATTATATGTGTGGGACGGTGATGTCCTGATTTTGAATATACATATATTTTGGGTAATTGACTGATGGACTTGTATATGTCCTGGTGTCTGTTGTTTTGGGGTTGGGTACATTGTGATTGTATATATATACTGTTATCGCGTAGCGATTGATGTGAGTGTTGTTAGCACCTTGTATTGTACCTCCCCCTGTTCGACATCGATGATCGCATGCCGATTGATATGATACGATTACCTGGTTTTGGTATGGTTCGATCCGATGCATACCTTAACGGGTGTAGTCAGAGACCCTTGATTGGGTAGTCTGCGCGTAGGACAGATTTCGAGTTACGGTTGGTAAGTTTTTACCATATAGTCCTCGTGAGTTTAGTCCCACTTTGGATGGCTTGACCACAGGCACGGTGTCTCGATGAGACTGCAGGTGTCGATCAAATGATCCTGTTGGATTGTTTTCCCTGGTACTTGTGTTCGGTGTTATGGTTATACTATACCTATACGCGTGTGTTAGTACCTTCGTATTCATATTTATTTTAGCGAGGATCGTTTCCTCGCTTGTCGTGCTTGTGAGCACTTGATTGTGAGAGTGGGGAAGTTTGGGAAGCTGTTTACCTGTTTCGGTTGCAGTGCATGATTGGATTTCAGTACTTGATAGGTTTTACTTATAGGATTGTAAATCCTGATTTTATATATGTTAATATATATGATTTGAACTACATTTGAGTTCTGTATTATTGTCGAGTTTGGTTTTCTCGGCGTGAGTGAGATCTTTGACATTTTAAATGTTGTTTTGGTAATTGAGGATTTTATTATATTCTCATGCTTACATTCTTCAAGTTATTTCAGTTATACTTATACATACGTATATGAGTTCGTGTTTTGGGAGGTTATGCCTCGGGAAAAGTAAAAGGTTAGTTTATTCGGAAAAAGGTTTTGAGCTGGTAGTTTTTTTTCCCTATTTTGAGATAGGGTAGGTTTTAAATCACTAAAGTATATAAATGGTTTCATATGCATGTTTAGCATGGTTTTAAACGGTGGGGTTAGTACTTTGATTTAAGTATGTAAAACCTTGTTTTTGTCCACTCACACTCTTTCTGTTTTGCGCCCCCCAGACCGTAGTCGTCACTTCGTTACTGTTCGGCTGTGCACTTCTCTTCTCGAGCTTCATTAGAAGGGTAGGATTGTCATCCTTGAACCCTAAACTTGTATTCTGTTATTTCTTTTCCGCTATTGAATTCATATACTCTTAGTTTGCTCTGTATCACCTTCAGGGTTGAATTGTATGGCCGGAGGCCTGTTATGTATTTGTATATGCATGCTGGCGCTTGGGTTGTTTTATCTGCTGCTTGTTTGACAAGTTGTAATTTTTGGGTTAGTCCTTGTTGTAGGGGAGACTCTGCCCGTTTTTCGGCAGAAGTCTTGGCCCCTTTCTTTGTAAATTTCGGGAAGAGGGAACTAGTTTAGTTTGTGGGCCTGACATGGGTTGATGTTGGGCATAATTGCAGGGTCCGTCTCGGGTTCCGGGGTGGAATTTGGGTCGGGTCCTGTCATTTGATTAATAAACGTACTCAACCATAAGTTTAATTCAAAAATTGAGTTCCTAGGGCCATTATAGTACTTTTCGAAAAGTGAAACGGTCTTAGAAGACCCATGGTCAACTGTGAGGTCAAACTTCCCATTTTGGTCAATCAGGCTAGTAGGGCCCACGACCTCCAATTTTAGATCCGAAAGTTCTAATAGGTCCAACAAGGTTTACTTAACAAGTCCCAAGGGTTGGTCTCGATCGAGCGGTCGGATCGCTCTTGATCACACGATCAGATGGTGACTGGCTCGCCTAACCCTAGAATCATTGATTCGGAGTATCTGGGACTCCAATTCTCGATCCACCAGTTCGTACACGTTCCTAGAAGTACCAGGAATGACATATTTGAAAGTGGGACCGATCGAAAGGTCCGAACCTATTGAACCCGAATATCGCATAATAAGCGAAATATCCGTTCGATAGTCAAACGGTAACGAATCCTTAATCCGAGAATACCGTCATGCTCGGGACAATGTGGGGAATATTTTAGAACTCAACGGGCCGCCACACACCGCCGACAGCTCGTGGGTGACTTGAGTAATTTCTGACGATCGAAAAACTCCAAATCGTCAGCCAACACTTATACCATTAGATCAATGGCCGCCGAAGTCGCCGGAAATGGCGACTAAAAACCCAGATACTGTCGGCCCTTCTTCAAGCTCATGCCGGGGCTAGGATGGTTGGGTTTGTCGGAGAAGGGGAGGGATGAGGTCGCCGGTCGAAGGCCGTTCTTTTCCGACCGGTCTCGCTTGCTGGGGTGGCCGGAGGAGAGATATCGCGCACCAAATTGGTAGGCCTAGTTCTGTCACGAAGGGAGAGAGAGAGAGAGAGAGAAAGTTTCAGGGGAGAGAGAGAGAAGGTGACGCGAGGGGGGTAAAACCGGGTTTTCTAAGGTTTCAATAATTTTGAAATGACCTTTACATCCTTTTCATTTTTAGACTTTTTCCCGATCGTTATAACTCGGAATTGAGCGTGCCGCTTGTCTACGAACTCGTATCAACGAACTCCACCTAACGTGCAACCCAATTCCCCAAATTCCTTTTCAAACAAAAAGTGACTAAAATACCCCTACCCCCAAGGGCAAAAATGTAATTTCATAATTAATAATTAAATTAGGTCGGGATATTACACTCCGTCTTTCTTAGGCACAAGTAACACTGCCGAACCACATGATGAGCTGCTAGGCTTAATGAGTCCTTGTTCAAGAAGTCCATGAATTTGCTTCTTGATCTCATCAGATTCCGTCAGAGAAGTATGATATAAACCCAGTTTTGGTAGAGGTGAATCTCCTACCAACTGGATCTCATGCTCCACAACTCTCCGCGGTGGCAAACCCTGCACATCATGAAATAAGTCCTTGAACTTCTCTTGTAATTTCCCTATGTTTGAGCATTGCGTAGGAGATAAAGACAATGTAGACAATGTCATAGCTCCAGAACTCTTATCTTGTAGTCGAATCATAAACATAATGAGTCGCCCACATGAATTGACTAACCTCTTTGCTTGGTTAGCGGTCAGCAAATTATTTGTAGCTTGAGGCTTGCAAGAATTTGATATGGAACTCATTCCCATCTTTCACAAGTCGACACTTGCGAAGCCTCCGATAGTGAATGGCATCTTGGTCCCATAAATATGGACTACCTAATATGACTTGGCAAACGTCCAACGAAACCACCTCACATGTCACTTCATCGATATATCGATTGGTGATAGCAAATTTGAAGGTACATTGCTTCGTGATTGTTGTGAATTTTAGACAACCTGCAAAATGGAGATTATAAAGATTAGTCTAAACACAAATTATACTCGCAAGTGCACAAGGTCAATCGTAATTTAGTATGGCAAATACGAGGTCATTCCCACGAGGACTGAGTTCAACTTCCAATTAGTCTAACCTAATTTACTTCACAAAATACTTTAACTAACTTAATTATATAAACAAGAAATTAAAATGGGCTACATCATGCCCTAGATTATCAAGACTTGAAATTTGAGCAGCAACCACGGTGTTGGTGTCGACTTCATAAACACCGCCTTCTTTGTCCGCTCACTACCCCATTGTTGATTATTATTGGCAAGCAAATCAAATTGATCAAAAGCTTCTTGAGGTGTCTTTTCCATCAAAGCACCTCCACATGCAGAGTCAACCATTCGCTTGTTAGCAGTTGTAAGTCCTTCATAAAAGAAGTGCATCTGCATCCAATCAATAATTCCATGATGAGGGCATTTTTGCAGCAACTCTTTAAATCTCTCCCAAGCATCATAAAATGGCTCTTGCTCTCCTTGAGTGAAATGCATGATATCTCTTCTAAGCTGAATCGTTTTCTGCGCAGGAAGAATTTCTGGAGAAATTTTTGAGCTAATCCCTCCCATGAATTAATGGATTCAACATGGCGAGTGAAGCCAAGCTTTGGCTCTATCCTTTAATGAAAACGGGAACAATTTCAGCCTAACCACTTCATCAGAGACATTGAGGATCTTGATGGTGCCACAAATGTCGAAAAAATCCCGAATATGCATGTTAGGATCTTCGTTCGACTTGCCGTAGAAAGATGGTAACAAGTGAATCATTCCGGACTTGAGTTCAAATGAATTTGCTTCGACTTCTGGTACTACAATACATGATGGAGTGTTGGTAAGAGTTGGGATGGAGTACTCCTTCATAGCTCGAGCAGGTTGTGCTCGTTCCATTGCTTCCTCTTGTGCTAATTGTTCTTCCCCAATGTTCTTGTCACTTTTCTCGTTTATATTTTCAACGGAACCTCCGTCTTCTTGATGTTCCAGTGAGTGAGTGAATTTGTCTTTCTGTTTCCTAACCGTTTTCTCAATCTCAGGATCAAACGGTATGAGGACTTGACCTTGAGAGCGTCTACCAGTCATACACTAAACCAAACCTAATAAACAAGACAAACAAGAAAAAAAATCAATTCCAATAATCAAAAAAAAATTCCAGTAAATTAAAAAAAACGAAATTAATAAATTAAAATTAAGGAAATAGAAATTAATAAAGTAAAAATGAAAAATGAAAAAAAAATAAAAACGAAAATAAAAATAAAAATAAATAAAAAACTGAAAAGCTAAATTAAGCTTGAACTAAATCGGAGTTGATGACGACAGTCCCCGGCAACGGCGCCAAAAACTTGTTGTGAATTAATTAATTCATGCTGATGTAAATTTTCGAACACCTGAAAAAGAGTATCCAAAAATCACAAATTAAATTACTCGCAAGCGCACGAATCAACAATAGTATAGAGATATGCAAGTACGAGGTCGAACCCACAAGGACTGATAAAAACAACTTAATTAATTAAATCGCACTAAACCCAATTAAAAGAACGATTGATTGATTTGAGTGATGAATTAAAGAAAACGTAAATTGCAAGAATTAAAAGAGAGAAAACTAAAACACTCAACAAAGATAGAGTTTAAAAGAAATCAAGTTATGAAGATCTAAGGTTATGAATCCACCAATGACAATCCTATTTCCTTTTCTTAGAGCCAATTACTATCCAATTATGATGCCAATGTTAAAGGTTGTTCTTTCTAAAGTATGAAGTAAGCCTGTCAAGGTCATAAATCGTGTATCCCTATATGCAATTCTACCCTGTCAAGGTGTTAAAATTTAACATATAAGAACCCGTTAAGATTAGAAGAATTCAATCAACCAAGTAGGACTAGTGGATGACGTTTCTCTCCTAGCTATCTACTCTTCTTAATCTTAGTTCCAATAAACCTAGTGGATGGCGTTTCTCTCCTAGATTTATCCAATTATCTAGATGCAAAGTTCCTAGTGGTGATCAAGCAATAGGATTTCAAACCTAGAATAAAATTCACACAAAGATTAAGAATTTAACAAGGCATATAATTGAATAGAAATTAACAAAATACTTCACAAATAATCATGTCATGGCTTCATCATAAACCTTAGAAAGAAATTTAGTTACACATAGTCATAATAATAATCACAAGAGAAGTCATGAAGAAATAAAACCTGGAAAATAATGGTGTTGCACACTCTTAAGCTCTTTGTTGTCTCTTGAATAGAAATTGTGTAGAAGGTCCTTAGAGAGAGCTTAAGGTGGCCTTATATAGTGCAAAATAACTAAACCCTAATCTCAAAAGGTCTGGAAAAACTCTCCTAAAAGAAAACAAAATCCTAAACAATTATGGAAACAAACTAGGAAAGAATCCTTCTTTGACTGGGAGACACGTCAGCTGACTTGCACGAAATCTTTGAGGTCGTTCCACTTCCTAGAAAAATCTGGAAAAATATGGGAAACGTAGCTTTATCTCTAAGATTTCCAGGGACGTATTACACGTCACTTAGAAAAATCAGGAAGGTCTTCAAATGTTCAATCTCCCATAGCAGCACAGTTTTGACGGGAATGCAGCTTTGACTGTGTTGACTTGCAGGTCTGGAACAATTGGCTTCATAGAAAATTATGAAAATTTGACACAATGATCTTCAATGTCTTAGCTTTCTTCTCCAATTGGCCTTGTACTAAAATTCCTTCGGAAAGTCGATTTTCCATCAAAAACCTTCTAAGAGCGCAGAAAAGCTGAAAATAAGGAAAGTAAAGTAATAAGGCTCTTTTTAATCAACTTTCCCTACAAAAACCAAATATAAAGGGTCTAAAAATATAAGAAATAAGGCACTTATCACCTGCCACACTCAATGTGAAGATTACCTTGCTTCTATGAGCATGCAACCTATTTGACCAAAATTACGTTATTGTCTGAAATTTCTAAAGAAAGAAGAAAATAATATTCTTAAAAAAGGCAAAAATTTTAGTCCCCAGAGTTATAAGTTGATGGGGACAACTAATCCAATAAGGATTCTAGAAAAAAAAAATGAAGTTTGTGTTATCCTTGATAGCGAACAAATGTCGGAAGAGGTACTAGTGCATCAGCATTTAAATTTGCATTTTGGTGATATTCATATTTTAAAGGCTAGCTTTTGGAATGTTTTGGAACCGAGTGAACCTCGGATCGAAGCTTCATCATGTGGAGGTTCGGAAAACGGGGAAGTTAAGTTCTGTCATGACAAGTCGTGGAGGATGCTACTTGGGAACTCGAGGAGCAGATGCGGGCCTAGTATCCTCATCTCTTTGAATAACAGGTACGAAATTTCGAGGACGGAATTTTGATAAGGGGGGTGGATTGTAATAACCCGTTCCTAAATAAATTTTAAATTATTAAATTATTCAAGTAAAAGACAATTTTACCCCGAGAGTATTTTAATGGGTTTGAAATTGACTTTTCGTTCGGGAAAGAATTTGGGAAATTGAGACTCATTGTTGTGTCGGGCTCGTCAATACGAGTTCGTGGATATGTTGTGCGCTCAATTCCGAGTTAGAACGAGAAAGAAACAGTCTAAAAACAGAAAACTTAAAATTTAAAAAAAAAAAAAAAAACGATTCAGCTTTAATTCCTCTTCCTCCCCGTAACTCTTTCCCTCTCCCTCTGGTGCAAACAAAACCCTCCCCCTTGTTGTTACTGTTCACTTGACCCGTTCTTGGGTCACCGCCGCCGCCTTTGGTGCAAAAATTCTTCACTTCATTCCAAAAATCTTTATCTTATGTTTCCTTATATGCTTGTATGTGCTCCCTTTTCAATCTCCCAGATGATAGCTACGTGAAGCCATGTGAATTCACGTGAAAGTGCTCTCTTTTTAACAGGAAGACAATTTGTACTTCATCTCGTGGTCGGGTTGACTGACAACGGAGATTTCAGCCATGGTTGGTTCGGAACTTGTCTTGGGACGAGGTCAGATGTTGGGTCGAGCTCAACTGTCAAGTTGATCCTGTTTGATGAAGGCTTAATCGAGGCAGAACTCGAGGACTCATCTTGGGACGAGGTTGATCACTTGACCGAGGACCGAGAATGAAGTTTGGACCGTGGGTGAGAATGAATCTTGACCGAGGGTCTAGAATGAAGCTTGGACCGAGGGTCGAGAATGAAGCTTGGACCGAGGGTCGAGAATGAAGCTTGACCGAGGGCCAAGAATGATGCTTGGATCGAGGGTCGAGAGTGAAGCTTGGATCGAGGGATCAAGCATGAAGCTTGACCGAGGTTAGGGCTTGGCTGAGGTCAGTTTGGTTGAGGTCAGCTTTGTCGAGGTCAGGTTTTGGCTGAGGAGAAGTTGGACTTAAGCTTGTGCCGAGGGTGAGATCAACCTTGAGCTTGTGCTAAGGCCGAGATCATATAGAGGTTTGGACTGAGGCCGAGATGAGCCTTGAGTTTTGACCGAAGGCCGAGAATGAAGCTTGGCTGAGGTAGTGCTTGGTCGAGGTCGGGCTTGGCCTCGGTCGTGCTGGGCCGAGGTCATGCTTGGCTAAGGTCGAAGCTGAGGTCGAGGCCGAAGTCGTGCTTGCCCTAGGTCTAGGCTTGGCCAAGGTCGTGAATGGCCGAGGCCGTGCTTGCTCGAGGTCTAGGCTTGCCTGAGGTCGTGCTTGCCCGAGGTTGAGGCTTGGGCGAGGTCATGCTTGGCTGAGGATGTGCTTGACGGAGGCCTTGCTTGGCCGAGGTCGGGCTTGGCTATGATGTGCTTGGCCAACGTCGGGGCTTGGCCATGGTCGAGACTTTCTGCTGGTTGGCCGAGAGCTAAGGCCGAGCTCAAATATTGGTTGGGCCACCTTGGGCTTAGTACCTCAACATTCCTCATCGTGCTCTGGGCCAAAAATTCCTAGTATAAACATTGCCCCCCATTCCTGGATTCTTCGGCCGAGGAGACTTTGATCGAGGTCGAATGGATCTTAAGGAATGGACACTCAACACACATGGTCTTTTTGTTTGAAGGGTCGCGCCAATTCAAGTACCCATCCATGCATCTTTAAAACCCCGCACCAACATTATAAACATGAGATTCTTTCTCTTTCTTCCTCACTTCGAATTTCCAGAACTTTTCAGAAATCAAAACCTCACGAAAAATTCTTTCTATCTCCACGATACTTTATGATCCGCGAAACTCCACACTTTGTCACATCAGCGAAGACAGGGCTCTTCACCTTGTTCTCTATTGGGTTTTCATAAATCCCGTGACTTCCTTAGTTCTACCCCTTTGTGCTCATTGACGAAACAGGGATTTGTTGGAATTTCGAATATAAACTGACCACACAATTCCTGATTTTCGATATGAGATTCTGAGTCTTTGTTTGCTCCTGGGCTCTCAGAATCTTCCGTGCCGTGATTGCCTAATTTTTCAAGCTTCAAATCTTGTGCATATGCACATAAACATTGAAATTTCTTGCGAATTCTGACTCATTCAGCTCCATCATCTCTGGGTTTCAGAAATCACATTGTGACTGTTCATCTTCCTCAGCTTCAAATTTCCCAGAACTTCTCGAACACTCAGACTTTGACTTTCAAAAATAAAAATAAAAATTATCGTGGCCCATTCGATTTCCAGATTCCAAGTCCATGAAGAACTTGGTAAGAATCTCCAGACCATGTGAATTCTCTGTTGATCAAGTTGGACTTCAGTTAGATTCGATTCTGGCATCTTGAGACCAAGCCTTGGCAGAGAGGCATGGGCAAAGATGCTTGGCCGAGAGGCATGGGCAAGGGAGCTTGGTCGAGAGGCCTGGGCAAAGGAACTTGGCCGAGAGGCACGGGCAAGGGAGCTTGGCCGAGAGGCCTTGGGCAAAGGAGGCTTTGGATTGAAACTAGGCCAAGAGAGGGTTAGGTCGTGAAGGGTTTTTTTTTGTTGTTGATATGGTAGAGACTGGCTTTGGGCCGAGAGGTTTGGCTGAGAAGGCTTGAGGCCGTGATGTTTGAGGACCTAAGGCTTGAGGCCGTGATGCTTGAGGCCGTGAGGCTTGAGGCCGTGACGCTTGAGGCCGTGATGCTTGAGGCCGTGATGCTTGAGGCCGTGAGGCTTGAGTCCGTGAGGCTTGAGTCCGTGAGGCTTGAGGCCGTGATGCTTGAGGCCGTGATGCTTGAGGCCGTGAGGCTTAAGGCCGTGATGCTTGAGGCCGTGATGCTTGAGGCCGTGATGCTTGAGGCCATGAGGCTTGAGGCCGTGAGGCTTGAGGTCGTGAGGCTTGAGGTCGTGATGCATGAGGCCGTGATGCTTGAGGCCGTGGGGCTTGAGGCCGTGAGGCTTGAGGCCATGATGCTTGAGGCTGTGATGTTGGACTCTTTTTTTTTGGTGTGATTTGAATCCCTTATGAATGTTTCTTGGCCGTCTCCCATATAGATGAAATATACCTTTTCAAGTATTGGTCGTTGATTGGCATGTTGTATTGTTCTCCATCCTTGTCTCTGAGTTGGAATGCCCTAGGCCGAGAATCTTGTCGATTATGAATGGCCCTTCCCAAGTTGGTGAGAACTTGCCAAACCTTGGGTCCTTTGTCCCAATAGGAAGAACAGCTCTCTAAACCAGATCTTCTTCAACAAAAGTCTTATGGCTGACGTGCTTGTTGTAGGCTCTTGCTGTGATCCGTTTATGAGTTTGCATTAGGCTGTAAAGGTCGATCCGAGAATACTCGGCCGACTTCCTCTTGTGCTCCTTCGGCTTTGATGGGTTGATTTCTGCTTGGCACCGGCACAGAGCTCATGTCTGGGCTTATTTCTTTTCTTCTCATCTGTCTGGACTCCTCTGGTTTTACTTCCTTCTCTTCTCTCCATCTGTGGCAACCGAGTCTGGAAGTGAGCGTCAACCATGTTGATGGTCGGCGGAGAAAAAACCTTCATGGCTGGCTTCTCACCAAACGCAAGCTTGTAGATGAGAAGAAGCTCTTTGGTACTATGAGCGCAAGATAACACAATTGTTAGTACTATGAGACCAAGAACTATGATACTTACAGAACATTTTTCACGTGAGTTCTTCGGCCTTGGGGATTTTGTGGCCGAATGATAGCTTGACTTTCTTCTCGGCCAAGAGCAAGTCAAAAATGCCTTCAGCCTTGGTCAGCTTGAAGGTGGTTCTCTAGCTGTGAAGTTGCTATCTGGAAGCTTAGTTTTGTTGTTGTCGGCTCGGACAAGTTCCTTGCACATGAAAGGTTTATCGATGTTGACTTCAACCGAATTGACTTCTACCAACGTGTCGGTGGCTGTGTCGTGGCTGTCCATCTCCGCATAACTACCGACAAGGTTTTTGTAGTACGTCCCTTTTGTGGCCATTTTCCTTTGAGTTTCTTCTCTCAAAAGGGATGCGTATCTATCAACTTTCTCGGTCAAGTCATGCATGTCGCGAAACTCAATACCTTGGAATTTCTTTCGATACTCAAACTCCAAGCCTTCTTCCGTCATCTTGACAAACTCTCTCTCAAGATGATTAGTTCGGCACCAATTCCTACATGTTCTAAATTGTTAGAGGTAGTTGCGAGGGGATTCTCCTGGCGTCTGGCTCATCCGAGCAAGTTCAGTGATGGTCATCTCTCGGTTTGTCTGGTAGAAGTGTTCGTGGAAGATCCTTTCCATGTCGAACCAATCTTGAACCGAGTTCGGTAGGAGATTGATGAACCAAGACAATGCCGCACCGATCAAGGAATGGACAAACAACCGAAGCTTTTGGACGTCGGAGTCTGCTTCACCACATTGGGCCTTGAAACTGCCAATATGCTCAATTAAAGAAGTATGCCTGTCCCCGAAAAATAACAAGAAGTCGAGCAAACGATAATTCCGCGAGCGGTGTATGATCAATCTCTGGAGGATAAGGTTTGACATATCTGGGTGCTTTTGGCCGTCGTTATGCTAGGACGTCTTCGATCATACGTAGTACATATTCAACCCGGAGTGCTTGATGAGCTGGTTCTGGTCTCGCAAGTAGAGGTTGTCGAACTTGCACCTCAGGTTGTTCGTCAAAAATTCACGGCCTTGGTGGTTGGACAGCCTATTTCACTAGCTCGACCATGGGGAAGGGACACCTGGTGCTTGGAGAACCACAGCTTGAGTTGGGCCGAGCTACACATGAGGCATAGCTATTTGGCTGGGCTGCACATGAGGCACATCTGTCTGGCCAAGCTGAGTCTAGGGTACAACTGTGTGAGAAGGACCAGCTTGAACTTGACCACCCGTGGAAGGTATTGATGTCTGTTGTGGTACAACCGAGTGGGCTTGGCCGAACTGCTGGACTGAAGGTACTTGGATGGAGCCGCGTTACTGCTGTGACATGTCTATTTAAGAAGAGCCCAAAGGCTGGTGTGGTTGCCTCATGAATGTGTAACCTGAGCCAATCTACGTTTGTACTGCAGCAGTGTGGACGGGACCAGATGGTGATTGTGATCCAAGTCCCTGGGCTGATCCAAGTTTGGCACTAACAAGAGGTGTCAATGCTTGTTGCCTTTGCAGTATGACCGAGTAGGTTCGGTCTAAGGCTTGTTTTACGGGCACAAGTGTTGAACCGAGCTGCTGTAGTGACGTGTCTATATACTCAGAGCCAGGCTGTTGTTGTTGCATCATGGCCGAGTAATTGGGCCGATTTGCACTTGTACTGCAGCAGTATGGACGGGGTCGACTTGTGGCCGTGACCTCGACGCAAAAGTTAGACTGTACTGTGCCTGGGATGTGGCCATTTGATATTGGCCATGCAATTCTTCGGCCGAATATGTTGGGCTGGGACTGAACCAAGTCTGCTAAGGTTGCCCCCAAGTGCTGAACGTTGGTTGAGTGTCTTAACCGAAACTCTGGGAAGACGTTTAGCCGAAGGTGCTATAACTACTGCCTTTTCCATAGGGCTCGGCCCTGGCTTCATGGGGTCTGCTCTGCTCGGTTGCAAAAGGTGCTGATGGTTGTGCTGGAGGCAATCTTTCTTGGAGAAGAGTCTGCAACTCTGAAGAGATCTCCTTCATCGCGGCCATGAAGGACGTTTCGATCCTATAGAACAGTTTAGCCATCAAGTCTTCCATTGGTGTGGCCAAATATTGTGATGCTTGGCCATATGTACCATAATCTCGTCACTCGTGGATCAATGATTAAGACACCGAGGACAACCCTCTTCCAAAGAAAGGTGATTGTGTGTGCACGAACTTGGCCGAATAGGTCGTTGTCTGAGGGATGAAGGCCGATGTTGAAACAACAGTAGCTTCGGCCTCGGTCGTCACAGTTGGTGAGCTTGGCTCTGGGGATTCTGAAGGCATATCTACCACTTTGTTCTTGAGCCTAGCTTGTGACCGAGTTTCCACCATGAACTTTTGACAAACATCCCACCGGGCGTGCCAAAAATGTTGGCTGCGCAAATCTCACGGCCTAGTGTTTGAGGTTGAGGGGATATGCGCCAACATAGGTCTTCTTACTTTGTATTGGATGGGAATGTGTGGGCATGCCAGCACGGTCTATCGTGCATTCGAAGAAGATCTAGATGGATGTATTGATTCATTGAGTGCGCCTATTTAGGTCTGACTTCGCTCAAAGCGATTGTGGCCGAGAGAGGAACAAGTCTCGGCCGGCAGGTTCACGGCCTGAGCTACAAGGCCATTGATGATGGTGTCAATGGTGGAATTCGGTTGGTGGATTTGGATGATGCTCCAGCACCTCACTAGATTGTGAAGGCAGTATGATATATGGGGTGGACGAAAAAGTAACAGGGATGGTGCTCCGGCGACCTCGTCCTAATCTGATTGGAGGACTTGGGAGTATCTTGGACATATGCCTTTGTCGTTTCGTTCATTATTGGTGATCCTCCATAGCTCCATTGACAAATTCCAAAATGTGTGCTTGGCCTGATGTAGAAATTCTTCACTTCATTCCAAAAATCTTTATCATATGTTTCCTTAAGTCCGTCGTTTGTCTCGTAAAATCACTCGGGCGACCTCGTCCTAATCTGATTGGAGGACTTGGGAGTATCTTGGACATATGCCTTTGTCGTTTCGTTCATTATTGGTGATCCTCCATAGCTCCATTGACAAATTCCAAAATGTGTGCTTGGCCTGATGTAGAAATTCTTCACTTCATTCCAAAAATCTTTATCATATGTTTCCTTAAGTCCGTCGTTTGTCTCAGAAAATCACTCAGACTTGACTTGTATGTTTCCCCTTTTTCAATCTCACAGATGATAGCCACGTGAAGCCATGTGAATTCACGTGAAAGTGCTCTCTTTGTAGCTGGAAGACAATTTATACTTCATCTCATGGTTGGGTTGACTGACAACGGAGGTTTCATCCATGGTTGGTTAGGAACTTGTCTTGGGACGAGGTTAGATGTTGGGTCAAGCTCAACTATCAAGTTGATCTTGTCTCATGAAGGCTTAGTCGAGGCAGAACTCGAGGACTCATCTTTGTACGAGGTTGATCACTTGATCGAGGCCCAATAATGAAGTTTGGACGGTGGGTCGAGAATAAAGCTTGACCAAGGGCCGAGAATGAAGCTTGGACCAAGGGGTCGAGCATGAAGCTTGACTGAGGTCAAGGCTTGGCTGAGGTCAGTTTGGCCGATGTCAGGTTGGTCGAGGTTTGGCCGAGGAGAGGTTGGACTTAAGCTTGTGTCGAGGGCGAGATCAACCTTGAGCTTGTGCCGAGGCCGAGATCATATGCAGGTTTGGACCAAGGCCGAGATCATATGGAGGTTTGAACCTAGGCCGAGATCAACCTTGAGTTTTGACTGAAGGCTGAGAATGAAGCTTGGCCGAGGTCATGCTTGGTTGAGGTCAAGGCTGAGGTCGTGCTTGGCTGAGGTCGAGGCTGAGGTTGTGCTTGGCCGAGGTCATGCTTGGGCGAGGTCGTGAATGGCCAAGGTCGTGGTTGCCCGAGGTCGAGGCTTAGGCGAGGTCGTGCTCGACCGAGGTTGTGCTTGGCCGAGGTGGTGCTTGGCCGAGGATGTGCTTGGCCGAGGTTGGGCTTGGCCGAGGTCAAGCTTGGCTATGATGTGCTTGGCAATGGTCGAGACTTTCTACTAGTTGGCCAAGACCTGGGTCAAGCTAAGGCCGAGCTCAAATGTTGGTTGGGCCACCTTGGGCTCAGTGCCTCGACATTCCTCATCGTGCTCTAGGCCAAAAATTCCTGGTATAAACAAATAGATTCCTCACATCCTCAGCTGGATTGCCTAGATTACTCCAACATTCACTAGAACCCGTAACAGGCGACACAGCCTCTTGAGAATCAGAAGCCAAAAGAAAATTCTGGTAACTTCTCCATAAAGCCATTAACAACCCTTCCCCATCGCAGCGAGTTCAGTTCCCTGAACATCAAGTCCAAAAGGTTCATCACATGCAAAACTGCAAAAAAACTCACCATCATGATCATGAAACAAACCCCCAATCCTTTAACGTTGCTCCCTATCACCGCACCGTCATAATTAAAGACTAATGATTGGTGTGGCTGTTTAATCCAGGGAACGTGGTGAGAAATCAAGGCTGGCCTACATCTCTTATTACACTGCTAGAAGCTTTGTATGAATTCGAAAGTCCTCTCAATAGCCTATCCCAAAATGCCCAGCTCCTTCTCATGTAGAGTATCATTTCGAAGTTGCCAAGAGCGCCAGACACAACCTGCAAAAAAATTTAATTCATGCTCCAATAAAACAGGAATGGCTGTCTTAAAAAAATCTACAAAGTGAAGGAAACATGCATCTAATGCTTAGGAAATGAACTTTAGCCACAACCTATAACACAAAATCATTTTAAATGGCGGATTCATTTTGTTTATACTAGTTGAGCTAAACCTTTTTCATTTTAACCCAAATATCTTTAGCCTAGTCTCTTTGAACACAAAACAAAAGGGGGAAAAAAGGAATAGATTTTTACACTTGATGACCCTTTCTTGATTTCTCAAGAATGAACACCTTTGTTGGAAAGACATTTTCTTTTTCTTGGAATGTTGATTCCTTTACCTCAGGGCTCCAATATTGGAGTCATCTACCTCACCACAGCAAATGTATCTTAGAGATGAAGAGAAGGCAACCAAGAGGTATGGATGCTAGTCTACCTCTTGATTGGACCAATTTGGCTTATGAAAGATGAGAGGCAAAGATGATGCACTCACTCATCAACCAAAGTAGGAAACCAAAAACCCTAGCTAGGTTTTCTCCTAACTTATGTATTTATAGGATGACACAAAGGCAAGGGAGAAAGCTCCCTAATAGTGCAGAAATTTTGGTGGGTTTGGAGCTCCATTTTTCGGTCCATGGGTCATGTCATCTTATGCCACTTATCCTTTTGTCCAAATTGCCCTTTGGGCCATTTTGTCCATTTCCTTTTAAATCATATTTAAAATTCCCAATCCAATATTTATCTATGTCAAAGTTAATTCCATAATTAACTTTTAATTATGAATTATAATTTAACTATTAAATCATAATTAAAGTCCAACTTTAATTGACCTGGTCGAACTATTTGACTTTGGTTAATTGCTCAGGTCAACATGTTGAATTTTGACCGTTGACTTTGACATTTGATTATCAACCATTGACTTGTGTCTCCTCATTTCATTTCTCTTTATTTGTACCTCTAATCACATTATTTGGGTGTGCAAATCCGTAAGTTCCCTTTGACTCAACTCCTTAGAGATGATATACGAATTAAATTCCACAATTTAATTCTTCCTATTAATAAAGGCTAATTGAAACCTTTTAGGACATCGACAAACTATGGTTGTCGCCTAGCAGCAAGTCACGGTTATCCGAGCTAAATGAGACGTTGTGAAAGAACCTATACAAATTGGAATGACCGTGCAATTGAATCTTTCTCTTATAACAATACTCCTTATTCACATTATTAGATTATGGAATCCAATTGTTAATATCATAATATGAATCATTCCTTTTATATGATTATCCTGGTAAGATTTGAAAACCTCTTCTTTCAAATCTTATCCACTACTCTGCGCAGAGATTTGACCAATCATATCTTAAAGTATTCTCTCTCCTTTATTGAGAGTAGAGATTCCTTGTTGTACATTCATTTGCCTTCATGACTCTATTGAGACTCCCGATGAACACATTTAAGTTATGGCCATTTTAACACAACTGTATAGTGTCACCAAAGACTAACAACATAGCCACAGGACATCTATGATGTCTCAGGTCTAAGGATTAGTTTGCACCATTGCAATTTATGAGTTCTAGCTTGACATGTGAGTATAGACTTCCATGTTGGAACTCATGCATTGGATCGAGTTCAATGTACTTGTTCTTCTACAAGCACCTACACACATATCTAGGTGTCTCCACACTTAATGACTTAAGACCTCGCTATTTTTTTCTTTATATATAGAGATGATATTGTGTGTATCAGTCTTTGTGGAATATCAACGCCCAATTGATATTCTTATGACCATGAACATATTCAGGATTTGTGGAATATCTCCATGTATGTAATCTCATTACATAGTTCTCATGTCCACTTTTATATTCCTAGGACTGTAGTTATTTTACTAGTATGATAATTGACCAAATATCATGGTTGAAAATAACTGGTCTTGCCCATGAATAACTTAATAAGTCATTACAAAAGATGTCCTTAACATTAATTATCAAGTAATTAGTTGGCTTTAAGGGCATACTACTAACACAAAGGGCCCATGGTAAGCATCGAGCCGACAGAAAAATGGGGTGAGAGTCCAAAATTTTCGACCCCTATTGCAATTCCATAGTGCATGAAGAACGGTCTCTTCTGATTTCCCACAACGAGAACACAAAAGAGATTAAAGTACATTCTTAAAATATAAATTGAGAGAGGTGGGTAGCACATTCTAACAGGCCCTCCACACCAACAGTTTGATCTTATTAGCAACCACCAAAGCCCACACCTTCCTCCAAAAAAGTTTATGAGGGCTCGTATCAGAGCTCCCTCCCTCCACAACAGCCCCCATGCATTGACGTAAGGTGACACGATAACCAGAATATACAGAATATTTTCCATCGTTAGCAAATAACCAATATTTACTGTCATGCAAACAACCAATATTTACTTTATCTTTCTTATTGGTCTTATTTCGTTCTTGTTTATTTATCGCTTTGATTTATTTTATTGCACTTTAAATTACGCACTCATCTTTTCAATTATTTACTTTACGCATTTTATTTTCCACACTTGTCTTTCAATTATATTTAAATTCAAGTACCTTTACTTTACGCACTTGTTCTTCGTTTCATTACGTTTCACCCACTCTGCATTATTTGGTTGCTCACATAAAGCCTTGACCACGAGGTAGTGAAAGAACCTACGCCTTGAGGAGGTTCCTTGCTCGGCCTAACAAATGTTTGATTTAAGTCAGATTTCGGACGCAACATCCACTCACATTCCATTCAAGCCAAATTCGTGGCTCGGCCAAACAATCGTTTGATTTAAGTCAGATTTATACTACAATTACCTTGTATTCTTGCAAATATTTTCAGTGATTTTAACCATATTTACGCAGGTACTAAAAATCCTATCAAGAATCTTGAACATCCATTAAATCTAGGGAAATAGCCATAAATGCCACTGTTTTTCTAATTTTATCTGGAAATACCACCTTTTCTCACAAATTTTGCAAATATCACCTATAAATACATATTTATTGTCCACTTATTGCACTCATAACACTTTTTCTCAATTTTTATTTTCTCTCTCAGCTCTCTCTCATATCTATCTCGTTGTTCTCTCTTCCTCTCTCAATGCTCTCTCTTTCTCCATCCACCACTCTCTCTCCGCTAGCTAACTATGCATCTTCTCACGAAGAAGAAGATCAAGAACAACCTACAAAACCAACATCTTTGCCCTCAAAATCCAGTTCTTCCTCTTCCTCTCTGATTTTCTTCTCTACCCAAATCCAAACCCCAACTTCGTCTCTCTTCGAATCCCTTCCGCAACCTAAACAAACCCAAACAAAACCATCTTTTCTGAATATGATAGCATGTCTTGGCATTAGGTGGCCATTGTTTGAGCATTTTGGTCCAATTTTGGGGGGTTTTGAAGTCAGGATTTACATGCCCTCTTCAAGAACAGCTTCTCCAGAAATTGAATTATTGGGAATATGTAAGTTTTGATGTTAAATTGAATTTGATTACTGAAATTGGAATTGTGATTGATTTCGTCTGTATTTTGTGTAAAAAGTGAAGTATTGGGATTGATTTTGTTTGTCTGAAACGACACATATGAACTTGTATCGTATTGTGGTTTTATTGCAGTTGTATTGTAGTGGTATTGTTTATGTATTGCTATGGTATTGCTGTTATATTGCTGTTATATTGATGTTATATTGATATGTTACTGTAATTTAATAGGAATATATATTGATATCATTTTTCTTTATGTGCTTGTGATTTGTGTAGGAGTTGAGATTATTCTTGGCTGAAGTATTATTTACGATCTCTCTCGCTCTACTCTTCGTATTTTTCTCAACATTTATGTGTTAATTTAAGCATGGTTCAGTTTTGGTTATGTTTGCAGGTTGTGAATTTAACTAGGAGGCTTGCTTGGTTTCATTTCAGATTATTGGGTTTGTTTTGGTTGCTTGAGCAGCTGCAAGAGTAAAAGGGATGATACTTCATGTAAATTCAACAATTAAATAGGAGATTTTTGTTTTCAAGTTGTTAATTCTTCAGATACTTGGTCATTTTTTAAGATTACGTGAAACAAAAAACATGTATTGAACATTATTGTATAGGAGACCTTGTAATTATTTTGATACCATTAAATGAAATTTTAGTTCAATTTACTTGAAAACTTTGGGATCTTGAGTAAGGGACGACAATCACATATACGACAGTTTTGAAACATACAAGACGACAATGTAAGAATGGTTAATTTGACGATATCCATAGTTGCTTCCACTCCATTATAATGTCATGTAGATTATAAAGTGGCAATAGACATGCAATAAAAAAGCAATATGAAAGCAATAAACAAGCAATAAGTGGCAATAGACAACCAATGCAAAAACAATAAAAAAATCAATAAAATGGCAATAATCAAGTACCTTATGGTTGTTTTTGTACTCTCTTTCCCAGATTATATAATGTTCTAATTGTTGAACTATTACAATATTCAGTTGCTACAGATAAGAAATAGTACATAAAAAATAATAACCATGTATGAAAATTTCATATCATTATAATAATGACCTCAAAAATAGTATCAAGCACATTACACAAATATTAGAAACATACGGCTCCACAAGAAGAATACATAATGTCTTAGATGTCCTTACTAATTCTTGGGACCTAATAATAACAAGCATAATCAATGATGTGTACAGTTTGCTACAAGTTTGCTTAGCATTTTCATAATAGAAGCTTTGCTTTTGTCTTCGTAAGGCATCTCAAAGAACTCATTGTCTACACATTACATTATGCACTAAATGGTCTCCAACGCCAGTGTATGACTTGTACATCAATACCTGCACAAACCAGCTAAAACACATTGTGCAACTGTTAACCTCAAATTTGTTATTGACAGGGAAACAAGTTGGGTGCTGCTTTTCTTTTCCTTGTGTAATTTGAAAAGAAAAAGAGAAAGAAACAGAAATTGTCATGACAAAACTGCAGCAAATTATAATTTGGTAAAGTACTTACCATCAGGAAACAATATGCTTTCAAAGAATAAATTATATATTAATTTCAACCAACACTACTTCCATACATAGTCATTAATTATTTTCATCAAATGCAGAATGACATGTCAACCATTGTGCTTTCATCTTACAATTTGCTAATTTGAAGCACAATGACATCTTTCTAGATATACATTCTAGTAAGCTTTTCATAATTTGTTATCATTTAAAAACTTTTGCTGGTATTGAACTCAAGAAACCAATGAAAACATTTTGTGGCAGTTTGAATACGTACAACAGAGCAAGCTATCACAATTGCGTAATACCTTACCCAAGATGTGTGACATAGATACACTGCTGGCATACAAGACTTTTCAGATTTTAGACTTAGCCAAAGTTCAAGTGCAAAAGTAGTAAACTAACATACATAAAGTTTGGATCTTGCATATCAAAAAACACTCACCAAGAGTACCTAGTCTTTTAGAGTCCAAAAATAGAGTTCTTTTTCAACAAACAAAAATATCTTAAAACAAAGGAAAGAAGAAAATGGAGTAACAATGTCACAACAATCTTTTAAAGAAACAATGAGATTGACAATGATTATGATTCCAAAATAATACCAGGCATTAAATTAAATCATAAATGTTGAGAAAAATACAAAGAGCAGAGCGAGAGAGATCATAAATAATACTTCAGCCAAGAATAATCTCAACTCCTACACAAATCACAAGCACATAAAGAAAAATGATATCAATATATATTCCTATTAAATTACAGTAACATATCAATATAACATCACTATAACAGCAATATAACATCAATACCATAGCAATATAGAAGCAATACCACTACAATACAACCGCAATAAAACCACAATACGATACAAGTTCATATGTGTCGTTTCGGACAAACAAAATCAATCCCAATACTTCACTTTTTACACAAAATACAAACGGAATCAATCACAATTCCAATTTTAGTAATCAAATTAAATTTAACATCAAAACTTACATATTCCCAACAATTCATTTTCTGGAGAAGTTGTTCTTGAAGAGGGCATGTAAACCCTGACTTCAAAACCCCCCAAAATTGGACCAAAATGCTCAAACAATGGCCACCTAATGCCAAGACATGTTGTCATATTCAAAAAAGATGGTTTTGTTTGGGTTTGTTTAGGTTGCGGAAGGGATTCGAAGAGAGACGAAGTTGGGGTTTGGATTTGGGTAGAGAAGAAAACAGAGAGGAAGAGGAAGAACTGGGTTTTGAGGGCAAAGATGTGGGTTTTGTAGGTTGTTCTTGATCTTCTTCTTCGTGAGAAGATGCATAGTTAGCTAGCGGAAAGAGAGTGGTGGATGGAGAAAGAGAGAGCATTGAGAGAGGAAGAGAGAACAACGAGATAGATATGAGAGAGAGAGAGAGCTAGTGAAAATAAAAATTGAGAAAAAGTGTTATGAGTGCAATAAGTGGACAATAAATATGTATAAGTGTTATGAGTGCAATAAGTGGACAATAAATATGTATTTATAGGTGATATTTGCAAAATTTGTGAGGAAGTGTGGTATTTCCAGATAAAATTAGAAAAGCAGTGGCATTTTTGGCTATTTCCCTTAAATCTAATAGGTATTTGCAAGCCACGTCACCGTGAGATCGTTTTCTCCCAAAACGCAGAAATTAAAGCTAACTCACACCGTCAGTTTTATATTTAGCCTTTTGTTTTCTGGGTTTCATTTGTCCGTTGATGAACAAAATCGAACATCTTTCCATCCCAAATGGTGGAACCCAGCAAAGCAACGCAGACACCCATTCTGTTTTCCCTTTTTTATTTATTTATTTATATTCTAAGATATTCTTTCTTAAAATCTAATTCCATGAATTCCATGTTTTTTTAATCATTTATAGCTCAATGAAAGGCCATCCCAAATTTCTTCATAAGAGATTTTCTCTTTCTGTATCAACCGGCACGCCACAATCTACCAAAATTAATTTGGTTCAAATACCTAATCTTCCTGAAAAACTCACATTTTCTTTGATCAACTATGGTCTGATGCTCAACTCACTGGAGGTTTCTTCTTTCATATTGAAGAACTCATAAGTATGAGTAACAATTGTGCTAATGCTTTTACGTGGTTGAATAAAAATTGTTCTTAGAATTTATTGTAAATTCTACTAAAAAAGAGAATTTATGGTAAATAAAAAAAGAACAACAAATGAAGAGAGAGAAAAAAAAATTTGGTAATGTTAGAGACAGCGTGTTACGAGAGAGGGAAGAATATAAATAAAATCCAGTGTCGATTACTAGTTTAAGATTTTTCCTAATGCATATAAATTCACAATATTTCACAATAGAGACTCAATTTTGTTCATCAGAGGAAGAATGAAATTTTGACCTAAAAAGAAGTTGGAAAACTAACGTCGTGAGTTGCTCCAACATTGTGTTTTACGAGAAATTTTTTTTATAATGTGACGTGGCTTGCAAATACCCGTTAGATTTAATAGATGTCCAAGATTCTCTCAAATACAGTAAATGCACGATCTCTAAATACAGACGCTCGTAATCCCATGATTTCATTTACTCTTGGTAACTTAAAAAGTATTTAACTTTAACCATCTTTTTAATTAAAAACAAAACCCTTAAAAGAATTAATTACCATATGCTAAGAGCACACTTGCAAAAATAAATAAAATGTGGGTCGGGAATTTAAGAGTAAGGATGCATGTGATGTGAAGCGAAGTGGAAAGAGATTGTTGAGAAAAGTGGTTGGAGTGGAAATGAGTGGCTAGAATCCTAATATGAGCTTCGTTCAATATGGGGGTCAGTTCGGATCCATTTTATTGCGCAGTATCTCTCACTCTGAATTCCCAAATCATGTTGGTCGTCCAAGCCAAGATGACGACAAAAATTAGAGACCCAATCCAATTGAAGCAACAACGACAACATAGAAGGCCATTGAATTGGCCAAGTAGTCCGTGAAAGTCAGTTGGCCTTTAGACAATTCGTGGTTTGATACTTGAATATTATATATAATATATTAAATAGATAAAAAATTAAGGCCATGGAGTTTCAATGAACAAACGTTCACAAAAACTCTCAGACTTAGTTCCAGTGGTGGGGCATTATCGGTGTCCTTTCCACTTGACTTTATAGATATAGGGTGAAGTACTAGCCTATTCCATCTATCAACTCGAAGACCCAGCCAAGTTAGAAAATCATACTTCAACCCACACTATCTCTCTGTCAATGTGAAGTACCAGCCAGCTCTAAAAGGCCATATCTTGGCCATATTGTACATATATATATGGCAATCGAATTGGCCAATTCAAAGGCCATTGATTATGACCAGGCCGTAAGGCCATTGATTATGACCAGGCCGTAAGGCCATTGATATGCAAACAGAATTCAAGGCAATGGTAAGGCCATGGTTTGGCCTTCTTAATTATATTATTTTCTCATATATATATATATATATATATATATATATATATAATATATTGACACGATCGAAATTGGCCAATTTGAATGAAAGGCCATTGAATTGGCCAGTTGAATTTGTGAAGGTCAATTCGTACTGGGCAAAGGCTGGTTTGATATTTAAATAGTAAATAATTCATACATAGCTAATGACCATTTTGATTTCCTATCCTTGTGGTCAGTTCTAAAAGCCTTTTGCTTAGTTCCAAAAAAAAACAAGATGAACCCACGTGGGTTTTGTCATGGCATCAACTCCTTTCAATATCCATCCAACCAAAAGCCCCAGCCACACAAAACAATTCCAGCTGTACCTCTATTCTTTGGCCAGCCCAAGACTTCAAACAACTCAAAGTCCCAAGCATCTCCAGCAAATTAAAAATCAGCCGCACTTCAACTCCATTCAACCAACTCAAAAGAAAAACCAGCCGCTTCTTCCTCAACTCAAAAAAGCCACCTGCAGCCAACCTTAGAAGTCCAACTTCCAGACCAACCGCCTCAAAACCAACCTCCTCAAGACCAGCCGCTTGCAGAAATTGGCTGAATGCCAAGCCCAAATTGAAGAGATCGGCTGGTGAGAAAATCCCCATTGGATTTTTCATTTGGCTTACTTTCTTCCAACTAGTTGGATTTTATTTATTCATTACTTTTCTTACTTGGCTAGGCCTTGTGGAGTTGAGTACCATTTGAATTGGTTCGGATTTTAGACCACACCCAAACACAATGAACGGCCATCCCAAATTTCGTCATAAGAGATTTTCTCTTTCTGTATCAACTGGCACGCCACAATCTACCAAAATTAATTTGGTTCAAATACCTAATCTTCCTGAAAAACTCACATTTTCTTTGATCAACTATGGTCTGATGCTCAACTCACTGGAGGTTTCTTCTTTCATATTGAAGAACTCATAAGTATGAGTAACAATTGTGCTAATGCTTTTTACGTGGTTGAATAAAAATTGTTCTTAGAATTTATTGTAAATTCTACTAAAAAAAAGAGAATTTATGGTAAATAAAAAAAGAACAACGAATGAAGAGAGAGAAAAAAAAAATTTGGTAATGTTAGAGACAGCGTGTTACGAGAGAGGGAAGAATATAAATAAAATCCAGTGTTGATTACTAGTTTAAGATTTTTCCTAATGCAAACAAATTTACAATATTTCACAATAAAGACTCAATTTTGTTCATCAGAGGAAGAATGAAATTTTGACCTAAAAAGAAGTTGGAAAACTAACGCCGTGAGTTGCTCCAACATTGTGTTTTACGAGAAATTTTTTTTATAATGTGACATGGCTTGTAAATACCCGTTAAATTTAATGGATGTCCAAGATTCTCTGAAATACAGGTAAATGTACAGTCTCTAAATATAGACGTTCAGAATCCCATGATTTCATTTACTTTTGGTAACTTAAAAAGTATTTAACTTTAACCATCTTTTTTATTAAAAACAAAACCCTTAAAAGAATTAATTACCATATGCTAAGAGCACACTTGCAAAAAATAAATAAAATTTGGGTCGGGAATTTAAGAGTAAGGATGCATGTGATGTGAAGCGAAGTGGAAAGAGATTGTTGAGAAAAGTGGTTGAAGTGGAAATGAGTGGCTAGAATCCTAATATGAGCTTCATTCAATATGGGGGTCAGTTCGGATCCATTTTATTGCGCAGTATCTCTCACTCTGAATTCCCAAATCATGTTGGTCGTCCAAGCCAAGATGACGACAAAAATTAGAGACCCAATCCAATTGAAGCAACAACGACAACATAGAAGAAAAAAAATTCGCTCCAGTAAGTAGGCCAACCATGCGGAAATCAATAATGCTGAGTGTACCAAATATATATGCACCAAATTTGAGTTATAGATGACAAAGCAGATGTCACGTCATAAGTTTTTGATTACTTAATTTCAAATTAAATTATAATTTAGTTAATACATGTTAGGAAGAAAATTAAAAAACAAACTTTATTAATCAAAAGTCCTGCAGCTGGCCCTAAATCAAGCTTCTTATTGTACCATCGTTCCAACAACAATCAGAAATAAACGACCCAACTAACGCAACGGAATTAAAATTATGTACTATTGATTTGTATATGTAACAATTTTACAGTTAGAAAAGTGAAACCCGGATTTGATGGAGTTTCTGATTATGGTGAAGGATCATTAGTTAGCTGGCGGAGAAACACCATTGATTTGTTGAAGGGGAGGGAAGAGAAGGAAAAGGGGATTTAAGATCGGATTATCTTTTTAATTGTTTTTGCTGGGACTTCTTGGAGTTAAGTCTCAAACTGTAGTCCGAATGTGAAAGCTCAGTGTATATTCTGACCTTTTCATTTTCAACTTGGAGATTATAGAATAGTACGGTATTATGATCTCATTGTACTCTAAATTGTGGCAAAAATGTTATTTTTTTCCTTTTCACCATTATATAGGTGAACATGGAAGTTGTTTTAACCTTCGGATTTTATTATAATGATGTAGAAGATCTATATTAAAATTCAAGCACATTCTCTAACAGACAATCAAAGCAAAGAATCTGGATTACACAAAATATTATCATAACTTCAATATTTCATAATTAAATGTTACCGAGGAGTGCAGATGTGAAAGACTTGGTGAAAGTTTCAAGTTGTTTCAACCCTTCCTCAGGAGACTTGGCTTCCCCCAACACCTTCACAATGGCACTACCAACAATAACACCATCAGCTCCCCATTCTGCTACCTGTTTCACATGTTCAGGCTTTGATAGCCCGAAACCAACTGCCACAGGCTTGGTTGTTGCCTCTTTAATTTCCCTTAAAAGGGTCCGAACTTGTTTGTTCACCGATTCACGGGCACCGGTAACTCCCACAGTGCTCACAAGGTATACAAATCCTTCTGAAGCTTCAACAATGTCCTTCATTCGATCTATGGGCGTAGTGGGTGTAGTTAGTAATGCCATTTCAACATTATTCTTCACAGCCTCCTTTCTCAAGCTTTTTGTCTCTTCAAATGGAGCATCTGGAACCACAAGACCACGTATGCCTACGTCGCTAATTGTGGACATGAAGTTTTCAAAACCATGCTTTATAATTGGGTTATAGTACGAAAATAGAACAATTGGACAAGACAATTGTGGCACCACCTCCCTTAACATTGACATAATAGACTTGAAATTGGCCCCTCCAGCTAAGGAACGACTGGCTGAAGCCTGAATAACTGGACCGTCTAGTTTTGGATCGGAGTACGGCAAGCCTAACTCGATCAAGTCCGATCCACAAGAATCGAGCACCTTCAGCGCTTGCGCCGTGGTTGAAAGATCGGGATCACCGGCAGTGATGTAGGGGATAAATGCCACTTTCCGTTGGTTCTTCAATTTTGTGAAAGTTTGTGAGAGATTGAAGGTAGGAGTCAAGGGGAGAGCAGCCATTGGTGTTACAGCTTGATTGAGAGGGTTGATACTTGGGATGGAGAATGATGAAGAAATGGGTTTTGAGGTTTCTTAAGTTGAAGAAAGCCAGTAGCAGTGGATTTCAGAGAACTAGCCATTGAGAATATTAATATCGTGTTTGCACCATATTTGGAAACTGGACCAAAGCCAAGGCCACTACTTTTTGAGCAAACCGCCAAGAAGGGCTTTTTTAGAGCTGGGCCACAACATGGCTTACGAATCCAAAAAAGCCCACGTCTAAGAAACATCTCAGTCTTGACTCACTAAAGTTAGAGAGTGAGTAGGCTTCACCAAGTTGACGCACATAACTGTTGGAAATGGGTTTTGGCCATTAAGAGCGACGTGACTGCTGTCTCTCTTAGCAAGGAAGCAAGCTGATTGTCTAACGCTGAAATCAAGACAAGTCAACTTCCAACTTACTTTTCAGCTACAAAGCTAAAGCAAATCCAAGGATCATCCCCTAAAGTCAAGATCTTCATCTAAATATATATTTTTTCCAACTTGTGGATCAACTTACGAGGGTAGGTCTGTAGATGTTGGCCAACAGTCAAGTTTTTATCGTCCCTCCACCACCGCCTTCGTTGAGATATTTGTCTATAAATATAGAAGCTCCATAGCAGCACATGATGACTCTCTCTCCAAAATCAGACTCGACATCTCTAAACACTTGAACAACCTTCAAGCCTTCAAACAACCAACCTGTTCTCCTCATATAACTAGTTGACAACTCCTACGTTTATCTTTTATTGCTTTGCCATCTTCTTGGTATGATTCTTAATAAACAACCAGGCTAGCTTCCTTGTAAAAAGCCAAAACTTGTAACATACTCGATAAAGAAATCTCCAGTCACTTTGTTACTAGTTTCTTTGTAACTGAAACTTGTTTCTTTTCAAAACTAAATAGAGAAATCTTTACTAATTGCTATAATTGTTTATCATGCCAGAGCTAGATAGAGAAATCTCTAATCTTTAAAGACTTTACATTCTTGTTATTTATCTTTTTTGTACTTTACTTTCCTGCTCTTTATATTTGAAGTCTTTACTTTATAGTATAATATAACTGTTTATTGCAGGACAGGCCCGGACAAGGGTTTTTAGGTCCGAATAGGGCTTTCTTAGCCTGAAAACAGGGATTATCTTAGGCCTGAATCATTACAATCGGGCCCGAATTGATTGAGTCTCAACCCAATCTAGGGTTGTCTTAGGCCCGAATGAGGGTTTTTGTACCCAATCAAGGGATCAATAACCGTAACTTTGGTTTTTCTGTTTGGCTAGGTACTATTCGTATCTTCCAAGCCATAGACACACAATTGAAAGAATATTGAAGTCCTCTTCATTTAGGCATAGAAAAGAACTCATTCGAGTCAGTACCCCCTCGAAGCAGAATGACTTGATTAGAGGTCCAGATCGAGCGCAAATCCATCAGACATGCCTACGCAAACAACACTTTCGGGCCAGAAAGAAGCAGCACTCCAGGGTCCAACTTGAGTAAGTCGACCATTTCAGCCTGATCCAACTTTCAATTTTGTTCAGAGATTGAAAAGTCATCTCACGAGCCAGAGATCCAAACGGGGCATTGTTGTCAAGGCAAACAGACGAAAAAACTTGTCAACATATTTTTGGCACGCCAGTGGGACTTTTATTTGTGCTTGGTACGAAAAACCAGACAAAAGTCTACATGGTAGATTCCATGTCAACTCAAGAAGATAGAAACAAAGGTATGGCTGGTGCAAGCTCGCCAGAATTTTCCTCTCAAAATCCTTTCGATTGCCTTGAAAGAACCATGAAGGAAGGATTTCAAGCAATAACTGAATGCATAACGCAGATGTCTCATAGTGTGACGCAAACTGTTGCGAACACAACCCTGCAAGAGAACGAGACAAGAACTTACTTCAAGGAATTTTAAGAGCAGGCCATCCAAGTTGCTCAAGAAGAAAAAACTCCCCAAAATAAAGATATGGAGTCAAAGACAACCAGGATACCCTCAGGAGGAGCAGAATATTCACAAGGGAAAACTATTGGTCAAGCGAATCCTTCATCCCTGAAGTTTTTGGAAAGAGGCCCATTTGAAGGGTTTCCTCCACCCATTCAGACAGCTATTATAGATCCAATCCCCACTCCAATTGCAATAGCAGTAACCAACACAATCGAAGAAGTTGGGAGCCAGCAACTTGTGCCTTTTAGGGCAACGACTGCTGAAACTATTCCTAAATATCAAGCGCCAAGAACTGGTGAACCAGCTATACCTCAAGAGCCGACGAGAAAGAATATGTATGATGAAAGATGGAGGCAACATGCAAGTCTCAATCTTCATATTGGCCACAACAATAGCAATAATACGAGTGTTGGGAGAGGTAGACGGATCAACATGCACCAACCTGAACACATTCAAGACTCAGAAGATGAGGAAGAGGCAAGACTAGATCCTCCACCAGCTGCGGTGGCTTCTGTCCCACTAGCAAATCCTAATCTTGCCATACAGAACGAGATTGAAGGGTTAAGGCAACTCGTACTCAATGGTTAGGCCAGGATAAGAAGGTTCATAAGGACCACTTATCAAAAGCCTTATCCTATTTACATTGATGACTTGCCTTTTCCCAGAGGTTTTAAAGTTCCTAGCTACAACTTGTTCAATGGAGAAGACTTATACGCATAAGCTTCAGAATACATAGGTCCCTTCGGCCCACTGTGTTGCCATTGAAACTCACTTTCGGGCCAAGCTTTCACAATGGTACTCCAACTTAAGTTCGAACTCAATCCAGGGGTGGAACAAAATGGAGGGAGCATTTATGGTTTAGTACCATTAGCCCAAGCCTAAGATTACTATCAATGATCTCACTGATATGAAGCAAGGTATTCAGAATAATTATGTAATTGCTTCCCACTTTTTACCCAAAAAAATAAATAAATAAATAAATATATATCTATTTGAAAATAAGTTTTAACCAAAAATACCTTTTTTCATATCAAAAAAATGTATTTGCTTCCTTCCCACATTTTAGAGTAAATATGTATTTCAAAACATGCATTTCAACTACCCTCTTAATAGGTTTTACAATTCATTCCAAACCCCACTTCTTTGCTTGTACAATTGCATCAACCACCATCCACTCCCTTCATTGCTTCTACATGTTTCTATTAAACAACCCCTCATATACACATCATCCCCACTCCAATTATCTATCTTCCGCAAATTCCTAGAAAAAAAAAGAGTGTGTTGTGAAGAAATGGTTTAGGGGTGAGGTACCTTGTGGTGTCGCTCCCCATATAATCAATGAACCAAGTGGTAATGTCAAAAGAACTACACGTGGTTCCTCAAGTGTTAAGAAGAAAACCATTACACATGGTTCCTCAAGTGAAAATTGCCCGCATTCTGTTCTCGTGGTACATATGGATATGTACAAGCAATTACACCTAATTCCTAAAATGTAATCCTCTGTGAGCAAATGTCAAACCGTTTATCTTTTTTGGGACCGTGTAATTCGCTTGTCTGTGATGGGACGATGGGGGATGAAGGAACTATGCTGGGCAAACTTGTCAGGTTCTTCGTCAACAACTTGTCGATTGGACTGGATTACTTCCTTTAAAGGCAAGTTTTTGGGTTCTTAACCAACGCTAGTGCAACACAAACCCACTCACTTATGAATTGGAACTGCAAATAGAAAACAACTTGTGTCAATCCCTATTAATATTGACATATAAGATGGAAATTTTAATTGATATACAGTCCCCTGTCTCGAAATTTAATTTAATTTTTGAAATTCTAAAGTAAAAGGACGATTTTACCCTTAGGGTTTCTTAATGGTTTAAGGTTGACTCTTTGTTTGGGAAGGAGGTTGGGAAGTTGAGCTGCATTGTTGCTTTGAGCTCATCGATATGAGTCTTTAAACAAGCGGCACGCTTAATTCCGAGTTGTAACGGAGGAGAAAAGGTCTGAAAATGGAAAGGATGTATTGGGGTTTATTGAAATTGTTCAAAATAAATACTTAGCTCTCTTTCTCTCTCTTTCCTGGCACATGCATGGACCCCCCAGCTTTCTCTCTCACGCGATTCTCTTCCTCTGCAAAACAACTGACGGCGGCTGGAGGAGTGATTGGTCCCGTCCAACCACCAACTCCGACGGGACTGGTCTGGAAATGCTCGGCAGCGACCTGCGATCACGTCTGGGCTAAGTTCCAGCGACCCTAGCTCTTCACGAAGGCGATGGGAGCTCCTAAAGCTCCGGTGATGTTTGAAATTTCAGACGCCGTTTTCCGACGATTCGGCAACCAAATTCGTCGATCCAGGTATGGTTCTTCATCTACTCAATGTGTTCTAGCTGATGGTAGGGTTGGATTGGATCAATTTTGGAGTTTTAGAAGTCAATCAAAATATCCTAGAATTGCCGATGGTTTGATAGTTTTTTCGGCCACTTCCCGACCAAATTAGAGGTCGAGCCAAGACAAAAATTGTTCCCCTTGTTAGTTTGAACATTTTGGTATAGGCATTGCCTGGCAAATTCGAAGATTTTCCGATTGCCGGAATTTACTCAAGACACACATGGCGGCGGCGCGTTGGCCATCTTATGGCAGCCTATTGAGTCCTTAAATATCACCCACTTTGTTTCAAGCATGATGGTATGCTCGGATATATGAAATTTGTTCGTTTGAGCATTGAATGGATTTTCACCTATTATGTGATGATTGGATCGTAGGTTCGGTCCCGTTTTGAGAAATGTTATTCCATGTACCTCTAGGATTGTGTAGGAACTTGTGGATCAAGAATCGGAGTCCCGGATACTCCGAGTCAATGATTTTAAGGTTAGGCGGTGCGATCGTGAGTGATCCAACCGCTCGATCGAGACCAAACCATCGGGACTTGGTTAGTAGACTTGTTGGACCTATATGAACTTTCGGATTGGAAATTTGAGGTCGTGGGCGCCGCGAGCCTAATTGACCAAATTCCGCGATCGAGGTCAAACTAGCAGTGGGATCGTGACAAAACTCCTGGAATGAGTTTACCTTTTTACTATGGGCCAATAGGAACTGTTGGATAGCAAACTGGAGGTCGTGGGCCCTGCAAGCCCAGTTGATTTAGATAGTGGGCCATGTTGGCTCGGTTGAGGTCGATTAGTAAGTTGTAATTGTGAGTGGGCATTGTTTTCAATTAGCATTGTGATTCAAATATGGAATTTCTTGCATAATGATGAATTGTTTGGAAATTATGTTTTTGGTTTAATGAAGTTATGAATTATGTTATCGGATTTGTTTCGGTTTTTTACAATGTGACATGGGAATTTCAGAGAATATTATTATTATTATCTTTATGTATAAAGGGTTGGATGTTGAGTTGGAGTTGGGTTATATATATATATGTGTGTGTGTGTGTGTGTGTGTGTGTGTGTGTGTGTGTGTGTGTGTGTGTGTGTGTGTATATATATGTATATATATGTATAGTTTCAGCATATTAATTATGGATTGCACCATTACATGTACCTCCCCTTGAATGAGCCAATTTAAATTTTAGTCCCCATCTTCCTCATTGCCTATCCCTTTCTAATTTTCGGGTCAACCCATGGTTCTTGACAATGATGTGCTGGGCACCATTTGCTTGTATGACGTGTTTTGATTCGACTTCGATCACCATGGGGCCACTTAATGACATTCCTCTTTTCCACGCCAATTTTCAACTGTGTGAAAAAGGGAATTCGAATATTACATACGGGAATAAACACATTTAAGTAATTTAGAGCATAAAAACAAATTTATTTCATTGCCATTTTAATTAAAAATTGTTCCATACAGTTGTAATCCATAAAAATGCATACTTAAAATATGTAAAGGACAACAAGAAACCAACTTATTTTCTATTTTTAAACTCCTAATCGTTCATCATACCTCAACTTGAATGCAACTTGGTCCCTCTAGTAATGGTGTTGATGGATCGTTCACGTCAACTGCACCTTTCTCATTTACTTTACTACATCCATCACCCTCCTTGGTCACAACATTCTCACCACCTAATTGTGATTTTTTCAATGCCTCATCCCCCTCATTTGCATTTACAGCTCCCTGTCCCACAAATAGATGATGTCTTGCGTCTTTCATAAAGGAACTCACTTCTCTCATTACCTTCTCATTTTAGGTTGTTGCTTCATTCATTAACTTCTCATGAAATGAAGTCACTTCACTCATTAACTTTGCACTGATTTTCAACACTGAACACTTCACCTTGGGTTGTATTATTGGCACAAAAGCGGATGCAATTTCTTCAACAATTCTTTCAATGTTCACTCCAACCAATTCACTCTTCTTAGTGCGTCTTGAAACAGCCCCAACAGTAGGACTATCAAACTCACCTTGCTTTCTGACCCATTTAGTCAATGTACATGCCAAATTATTATCCCATGACACAATGGGACACAAAGATTTATTAACATATACTCCACCATGGACAACTGAATAGAAGTAGAATAGTTGGAGGAAAAGCATTGACCCATTTAGATATGCACCTTTATTCTTTCCCAATGACCTAACACTCTTACGTAAAAAGCTGAATACATGGCCAATTGAGTTCTTGCCCTTTATTGCCGCCGAGATCCTAAACGAAGTTAAATAGTTCCCATTCATTGAAAATGAAGATGTGGGGCAATGCAGAGTTCCAAGTGCATACAACACAAATCGGACTTCGAAGTCATCATCCACATTTCTGCACTTTTCCAACTTCTCTGCTAAATCACTTTGTAATGCTCTTTTATCATTTCCACAGTAAATCTTCACTAACTCCGTCACCTCTTCATCTTGCACTGATTCATCAAGTTCAACATCCACACTTGTGTTCTTAAGGCCCATAACACGTCCAAAGTTGACGACACTTATTCCAAAGACATTGTCATGCAGTTCGATGGAGGAAGTATCATGATTGAACCTTTAAATGAAAAAATTGCAAAGTGGTCGATGCAAGCGAGTGCATAATATATATATATATATATATATATATATATATATATGACAATTTATTGAACGTAATATCAGTAATTGATGTCCGCTATTGCTCTGACAATTTTTCCACTGTATCATGGAATCTTTTCGAGCTGCATCTACGGAGAAAGTGAGGGTAAGTATTAACATTGATTTTTATGTAAAATGATCAAGTGCATTGTATATATAGTTTTTATTGTCTTGTTTCATAATTGTAACATGTTTGATCTTGTTACAGAGTTTTACATCTAAAAGTGATACATATCCATGCTTTCGGAGATTGTGGTTAGAAGCAGATATAATACTTGAGAGCAAGGAATGACGGATGAGTTAATTATACAAGGGAGACATAGAAGGTTATCCTGTTGCTCTTCAAGTTATGAGATTGGAGGACTATTGTGAGAATGGATATGATATTGCCAAGGAAGATAAAGGTAAGTGGATAATATATTCGACTCACAAGTGGGAAACTGATGGTTTTGTTTGCATCTTAGTACCAGAGATCGACTGCACCTTGGTACAATGGACATTAACAAACCCTTTGACTGATAGCGATGGTGTGCTAACGCATGCATTTATGAAGATAGTGAGGTAAATGAATTTTGTGTTCTTTTAGTTAATTATTCTATTTGTATTTGTTATCATCTTTTTTGGGTCATATATATAGAGACCTTTTAAAGGCAATAATCCATTTAAGAGAAAAATACAACTACATCTATTGAGATTTCTCACTAAATTCCATAGTCATGATCAATGGAGACATTGAATTACCAATACCTGATAAACTTCAAACCGGTGATTCTGAGGAAGGTGATTTGAACTGCTTCAAGTCTGTCATGAACGCCATTTATTGAATGTTTTCCTGATGACACTTGTTCCAAAGACATTGTCGTGCATTTCGATGCAGGAAGTATTGTGATTGAATCTTTCAATCAAAAAATTGCAAAGCGGATGACGCAAGCAAGTGCATAATACAAATGACAATGTATCCTATGTTGCACGGACACGATAGTGAGCTAAAGTGTCGGCGTGTCCGACACTTGAACACTCGGACACGCCACCGACATGGCACGAACACGCCTTGGACACGGGTCAACACCTTGGACACGGTCAAGATACTTTCCAGACACAATCAAAACACTCCTCGACACGGCAAACTCATTGTCAAGACATGGGAGACTGAATATATAACCCATATAACGAAATAAGGGAGAAATAGAGGAAATAAGAAGGAGTTGGTCGTGGGGAATTGAAAAGGTCTGTGGAATGGGAAGTGGAAGAGAGAAAGCAAAGAAAAAAGAGGGCGAGAGATGATTTTGAATAACAATTTCAAAATTAAAACAAAAGTTTTACCCATATCAGATTCTCCTGGGAGGTTGAAGGTGGCCGCTGGTAGGCTCAGTAATGGAATACTTGCAAATAAAAATTCAAAATTGAGACAATAAAGGCACACCCAAAACCGAATTCAAATCAAAACGCACAAACAAAGCAAATGAAACATTTTGGGTATCGATTGACTGTGATGGTCTCATGGGTGTGGGGGGTTTTTCGGAGTAGAATCTTGGGGGTTTTGGCTTAGATCTGGGGGGTTTGTGAAATTACCCAAGAAATTGAAACCCTAACTGAAATCATCTCACCTTAACATGATTTGTGGATGATGAAGAGGACGCTGACAAAGATTGAAATCCTAACTCTCACAAAGGAGAGGGTAGACTCGCATGAGATTTTTTTTCCCTCTCTCTAATTTTTTTTTGGTCTGAACCCTTTCTTTGCTTTTAGTCGAATGACTTGGTCCCCTTGTTTGTCAAAGAATGCCTTAAGTTGTTTTTTTTAAAAATGAAATTTTTTAAGTGAGCTTTGCATAGTAACAGTGTTTGTTAGATTTTGCATTTCATGCAAATAAGACACACGATGGTTTGTTAAAAACTGTCGTCTTTCAAACATTTTACACTCTTACTAGACAACGGTTTTATGACAAACTGTCGTATGATAAAATAAGATGACAGTATTTAGGACATTCGTCGTCTATTAAGTGTCGTCTATTACAATTATTGTTGTAGTGAGTTTAGATCATTTATGTTTTATTTTGTGGTGTATTAATTATTATGTATGGATGATGAAAATGAGTACTTTGTTTTTTGAGAGTATATATGCTATATACTATTATAATTTTATTATAATTTCCATTTCTTAGCCATGTCCGTGTCCTAGTTTTTTGAGATTTTCCGTGTCGCCGTGTCTCATGTCTGAGTCCCTGTGTCCGTGTTCGTGTAACATAGAATGTATTGAACCTAATATTAGTAATTGATGGCCGCTACTGCTCTGACAATTTTTCCACCATATGATGAATCTTTCCGGCTGCATCCTGTCATCAAACCTCTCACTTGGTTTTGCTAATGTACTTCCCCACTCCGACCTTAGAAGGGGGAACCATATGCCGCCTTGTCTTTAGGATTCAAGTTCCTCCACTTAGCAACAATCTCTTGTTGTACATGAAAATATAAATTATCATTAAAAAAACAATTTTAATAAATTATGACCTAATTCGTTACCATCTCGCACTTCAGTGTCGGACTTTGCACTGCCAATTTGAATCATTTATTTTTAATCAAAAAATCATCCTAATATTAGGCAACCACATTTCCATTTTTTAAATACATGTGTGTGTAACTTAACTGAACTGGAAAAATGCGTCTCGGCCAATTTTGTGTGTTATGCATTACTCTTGGCCTTGCGCTTCCATTTCACTTGAACAACTTTTTGGGCACCCATAACATGCGCTTCAACACCTTTTGAGCATCCATACCCTGCACAAATCCAGTACACAACACAATCATGCAATTGTCTCTAGTGACGGGAATCTCAATCCCAATCCAAATCCCAATAAACCCTAAACACTAAGCATTACACATTCAAAACACTTAATACTCCATCACAAAATATCCAAATTTAGTATTAAAAAACACAGTCAAACCTACCTACCACGAAACTACCTTACTTGCTTGATTAAAAAAATACTACATACTGCAATTGTATACAATGACCTGGATTTGTGCACATGAGATTAGTAATTGCATATAACGATATGCAATTGCATAACACTGCTTAAAATTACATGAACCCATTAACAACTGCATTACAACCATGCACAAATCACGTTCACAACCCAATCATGCATTTCTCTCTGGAACATGAATCTCAATCCTTCCAAATCCTAATCCAAATCTCAATCAATCCTAAACACTACACATTACTACAAATTACACATTCAAAACACTTTACATTCCATAAAAAAATCCAAAATTAGTATTAAAAACACAATCAAACCTACCACAAAACTACTTTAATTGCTTACTTGAAAAGCACAACTTCTGGTGTAATTGCATACAGTGACCAGGATTTGCGCACATGAGATTACTAATTGCATATACCGATATGCAATTGTATGACACTACTTAAAATAGTATGAACCCATTAACAACTCCATTACAACCATGAATGTGAGAAACCCAGTTCCCCTCACGACACTTTGAAATTGCCCATGCCTCACCCAAGTCATGACCGCAGTGTATTCAAATCAACTAAACCTAAAAGATAAGTGGCACTTACCTTCATAGAACGAGCGAAGACGAGGGTAGTACCGACTGCAGACAAAAGGTGTAGCAACCACCCACAAGCAATTGGTAGAACCCAATTCCAATTCCAATTAAAATCAACCCCAAATGCTAAACCCTAAAAATATATTTGAAATCCAATTACAAACAACTGCTAAACCCTAGAAAATAGGTTGTTTTTTTTTTTACAAAGATGAAGGAGATTGAGACGTTGTAGAGATGTTAAAGAAGAAGTGGTTGAAGACGATAGAGAGGTCGCACGTGAATTTGTTTTCCTAGTTTTAACAAGTTAATCGGGGTGGTTCTATGCATAAGGCAGGTTGGGTGCCCACCCATCCAAATTTTTTCCAAAAACAAAAACCTACATATGTTATAAGCCAGGCCCAAAATTTTAAAAATTTAAAACAAACCCTATACACATGCTACCCACCCATAACTTCTCTCTCATGCTCTCTTGGCTATGCAACAGCTTATTTCTTTACCTCTTGGCTACCCAACAACAAGAGCTTCTTTCTCTCTCTCTCTCTTGACTACATATTCTCCTTTCATCTTGGGTGGGCAACCACATCTTCTCATTCTCATTGTCAACAAAAAGTATTCTTCTCATTCTCTCCTCTTCTATATATCTTTAATTATAGTTTTAATTTAAAATTGAGTATTCTAGGGTTTAATTAGGGATGAATTATAATTTAGGGATTTTGTTGAAATTATTTAGGGCTTTCATTTTAGGAATTTTGTTGAGATGTTTAATTTGTTGTTGATATTGTTGGCATTGTTTATTTGGTATTGTTGACATGCTACTATGACAATTTGTTTGAAGTTTTGTTGGTATGTTTGATTAAAATTCTTTCTACATATTATTCATAGGTTATCTTTTATTATGTCGGATCACGATCTGAATCGCAAGAGAACAAAGAATTTGTTATCTTATTTTAAGAAAAAGAATGATGGGTCATCATCTCGTACATTTCTTTCTGACACTTTTTTATCTACTCCAATATGAGATGCATTTGAGGGTAAGGCTCATTACTTTCCACCTAAATAGGTGTATGTTTTTATGTTTATTAATGAAATTCACCCTTACCGTCAAGTTTAATATGTAAGTTTTGCTCATCCGACTTTCGAATCATGGATCTGCCACCACAATCTATTTTCCTTGTTTTTAAAACAGGCCACGTGATTGGCATGTGACCGGTGCAGCCACTGTACCACATAAGGACAATAATAGGATCAACCTTCACGTCTTTGGCTTTTGTCTTGGATCCCTTTTCTAATCATGTAATATTCTTTGAGTTTTTCCATTTAAATGCCACACTTTCTTTGTTTACCCCAATACTTAAATTATTAGGCTCTTAAGTTTTATTATTGTGTAAAAAAACAAAAAAGGTCATCTAACTTAATAACCCTATTACATCTATACACCCCACCACTCTTCGTATTAAGTTTTAGAAAAACACAAATTCCTCTACACCCTATTGCTAGATTACTCCTCTCTTTCAATCCAAGAAATTATTGACGATGTTGTCATCAAAGACTTGTTGTAATTATGTTTGTTATTAATACATCGTTTCTCTTTTATAAAAAAAACTGAATATGATAACATTGACTAATACCTGGGCGGCCTTTTTTTTTAGACTCAACGGAAAAGTTGCCACCCCCACTTTCTTCACTTTGCTTCTTTAATTAAAATTTTTGTACCTTCAATGCAAGAAAGAAAGAGAGGCAAGAAATGAAAAATGAATCAAATAGTTGGTACAGTCCCACACAGGCCACACCCATCTCACCGCCAACATATTCCTACCCACCCCCTAACCCAAAACAAAAACAATCAACTCTCTCTCTCTCTCTCACACACACTTTGGCCCCTCCTTTTTAAACAAATGACAGGACCTGACCCGAATCCCCCTTGGAATTCGTGTTGAATCCTGCTACCCTTCCGACATCCCTACGATGTCGGGCCCACTTACTAATTAAACCATTTTCCCCACTTATTAGATCAAAGGGGTCAAATCTTCTACCGAAATTTCAACAGAGTCCCCTCCTGAAAAATGACCATTTACCCAATTAATTCACCTATAAAATTCACATTTTATAATTTCCCAACAGCAACACACACAGAGTATAGCACACACAATTTACAAATGGCCACTGGCCTCAAATTCAACCCTAAAAGGGGGACATCAAGCATTCTAAGAATTTCTTTAGTTTACAAAGACATAAACATTTAATAGAACATAAAAGAAAATCCTACAAAGAAGTCTGTTGTGGGGAGAGGATTTCTTGTCTTGAGTTCGCTAGTCACTTCAACTTACGGCCTGGGGGGCACAAAACAGAAATGTGAGTGGACAAAAAGAAAGTTTAAACATAATTGTAAAGGAATGTACTAACCCCGCCTTTTGAAAACGATTTCCGAAAACCTTGCATTTAAAACCTTTATTATACGTACTTGAATTCAAAACCTTTTTAATCCCAATAAAACATACAATCCATTTAACCCACTATCAATACATACCAACCTTAATCCAAATTCACATACCTGATCCATATCCCTTATTATTAATACTCAATACCTGTAATGCCATAAGAAAATGGTAAATCCCACACCCAAACATGCATCCAGTTTCCATATTCCCATAACCCAAGTAAATTAAGTATTAAATCAAAAATCCCTTTCATGCATGCAATTCCATACTTGAAAAACAAATACCTATTGAAAACAACGTCCACAGTGCTCTCAGCCGACCCTGCTCGAGCTTGGCCTTCATCACGACCTTCTGCTTCTCAATATATTCCTGCAGGAGCTTCTTCCCTTCGTCCTTTGCAGCCAACGCCGAGGTTTTCTCAGCCTCATACTGCTTGACCAAGGCCGAGCGTAGCTTCTGGAATTCGGCTATTTGAGCATCGAGATCAGCGATCTTCTTCTGATTCTGCCTAGCAGTTTCCTTCTTTGTCTGAGCCTCCACCAGAATTGGCTAGGTCACGGCCCTCGCAAGCTCCATGAAGGCCGAGTAATCCTCTGCTTCGGCCAACTGTGACTTTGCATGGCTGAACAAGGGAATGGTCGTGGCTCCTAGCTCGAGGTCGCATTGAAGCTTGTCCAGCATCTCGGTTTTGAGAAGGCCATGAGAAGCAGCTTGATCAACGCACTTCTTGAAATCAGTGAACATCTGCAACACGTGCCACTTATACGGCCAAGAATTGCTTCAACTCCTCCAAGGCCGATTTTGCTTTGACCGAGAGAGGAACGGTCGAGGAAGAGAATCCAGTGTCCTCGGTCAAATTGGAAAAAAGCATGTTGAGCTCATCTGAAGAAGAGGCCGTAACCTAAATAAGAATGGGGGAGTTGGACCAAAGTTCATAACGAAAACAACAACTCTGAGCAAGCGATGATATGGATCACAATTTACCTCAGATCCTAGTTGCTGACTTTGGCTTGATGCTGAAGGAGCTGTGTGGACGACCGAGGCTAGATGCGGAGTTGGCTTGGCCTAAACTGTGGGCTCGACCCAAAGGAGATGACTAAGTCTGCGTCGAAGGTTGGAAAGTATACCAAGTGTTATAAAAATGCATGTTATAAGACAAAGGTTGAAAGCAAAAATATCTTACCATTTCAAGCGATGAAGTGACGACCAAGGCTGATGGGTCACGCATATAGCCAAAGTACAAGGTAAATGTTGTTGTATGGCCTGGTGCAACCGAAGTCGATGGAGATGTCGTCACACCAACATGCTAGAACAATTGGAGATCAAAACAAAATTCAAGTGCATAACGGACCGACCTAAGTTTGGGCCGAGGCGTCTTCATCATCGGACAAGGAGAACTCTGTGTGTATGACCCTCTTATGAGAAACGCGTTTGAATTGGAGCCGTCCCGGTGGGCTTCAACTGCGTAAGTCCATAACCATCTTTCTTGCCCTCTTGACCGCACTGGCTTCCACTGCCAATAGAGCCCCTTCGGCCTTGGCGTCTTCCTCAGCCTTCCTTTGCTCCTCGGCCTTCCTCATCTGCTCTGCCTTGATCTGGCTTACTTCGGCCACAGTTGGCCAAAGTCGTTTCTCTAAAAATTAACAATTCATAAATATAGGTTGGAAGAGAATGATAAGACAAGGAGAAGTTTTCAGGGAAGGAACCTACCTGGGGGCATGTCATGCTAAGAAAAATCAGGGTTTGGCACCATCTCCTCTTCATCATTAGACTCTTCATCCGTCTTGTCATAATCTGAATCGTTGGAGTTTGAGACAGGAGCCTTTTCTCTCGGCCTCTTTTGGCCTTGACCTAAACAAACAAGGAATGACTTAGAAAAAATTTCCAAGTTAATTAAGGTCGAAAATACTAGAATCGAAACTGGTTTACCATGAGGAGGCACGGGAGAGGTGGTCATGGTCAAGGCAGGTACGGTCGTAGCTGCTGGAGCCTCAGCCTCAGGCCAAGAGAAGGAGTCTTCTCGTTGCGGCTTCTTCTTTTGCTTCTTTTTGGGCTCGACCGTTGGTCCCCAAGATAAATTTTTCAAGGCCGATGCCTCGGCCACTCTATACTCTGCAGAGAGCTGTGGTGTGATGAAGGCACGCCATAAGCTAATAAAGCTATCATCAACAACGTTGGCCATTATCCAGCTTTTCAACTGAAATCAGCCGAGCGCTTCTTGGAACTTGTTTGAGACGGCCGAGCAGTCACGAGGGCGCTGGAAGGCATCTCTCTAGGAGGACAGCAGGTTCTTGGTTGAGGGGAATACAAGGACAACTTGGACAAGACCGAACTAATGGGACACCATGTTGGGCAAATATATCTCGGCCCGACCTTAGCATTTTTACCCAGCGTCAGACCCCAGTGAAGGTCCCTGGCAATCAGGACCGAGCCCCAATTCTCTCTCACTTCTTTCTTTTTCGCCTTGCTCAACTTGCTAAAATCTGCAGCCAGAAATGGAGGGAATGGTCTGTTTGTACATATCGTGAAGTCAACCTTGAAGTGACGGCTCATGGAGCAAAAGAACTCAAAGCACGAGCAATCTCATTGGCCATTGGCTCGACCTTGGCGAAATTGGCCAGATCTCTCAGTTTGGGGAAGTATGCTTGCAGCCATAATTGGAACACCCACAGAGGTCCACCATGCCTTGGACTAAGATCCATCACCACGATGTCATGAAGAACCTAGTATGTATTCACGAGCACAGTTGGGCCGAGCGCTAACTTTATTCCCGTGGCCAAGGATTCAGTTATGGCCGTATACTCCAAGGTCACTTTGTTGGATTGCACACAGAAGACAAACTTGCATAGTTAGTAGAGGAGGAAGGACGCATGTTCTTGTTCACCCACAGGACATCGTGGAGCATTTCTCTTGTCAACTCGGCCAAACTCCTTGTAAAACGAGGAGTAGGTAAGTTTATTTTTGTTTCTCTCGGCCTTAAGGAGAACATCCCAAAACTCCTTAAAGGTGCCCACATGCTCTAGAGCTGTCATGATAGCACTCATATCTCGGCTTGAAGCAGGAAGGCTGAAGAGCGCGGCCATATCAAGAATCGTAGGCATCATTGGATCGATGCTGAGGTTCATAGTATTGGTGGCCGAGGACCAGAAACACAAGGCCGAGACCAGCAGCGACTTGTCCATCTTCATCTGCTTCTCGAAGAGCTTGATGGCGTGGTAGATACCTAGCTCTTTCCACTGATCGCCAAAGAAGTGCTCCATCCTTGGCAACCACGCTTGTCATTCTTGAGTAATCATTGGCCAATGAGGTTGGGGCCTTGGTGCTTCACAATCCTTCAATCCCCATGGAAGATGCACAACTTATCTGACAGCCCGGCCTAGAACACCTCGGCCATACGTTCAGGCATCCCATTTTCGAAGTATGGGCCTAGGAAGCATCGGCCTGTGAATTATTCATTCTTGTTCAACGTCTCATCCAAGACATCGGGTTCAATCTCGCTCTCAGCCTCGGCCACGGTGGAAGTGATTTTCTCGTACGCCTCAATAGCTCGGTCATGGATGGTTTTTTCTTACTCGATCAAAGTTGCGGTAACAAGTGTCATCTCCTCGGTCGACATCGTCTTGGATCTACAAAGGGAATCTTTTCAAATTTTTTAAAAAGAACTTTTGACTTTCTTGAAGAACACAAAGAATGCAAGTTTCAGAAAATCCAAAAATTGACAAAAACTTCATATCTAAAACTCAAAACTCGACGAGGTGCACAAAAACACGAATGGATTTGAGAAAACTCACTTGTGTTTATTGATTCATGCGAAGATCTGGAGGTTGAGAAGCGAAGCCGGGAGAACACCAAAGTCTCTGAAACGGATGGAAGCGAACGAAAAGTCAGAATCTCATAATCAAACCCAAAGATGAAATCGACATGGGTATTCATGAAATCGAGATTTCTCACCTGTTCGAGTCAACTCATGCAAAGATCTGAGGTCTGGAGGAACTAGATAATCACAAAGACGCCGGATTTCTGAAGACACACGAATGAACAAAAATGTCAAAGTTGGAATCCGATGAGATTAACAAAAAATTCCCGAGGTCTAAGATTTCTTACGGTTTTTCGTTGAAGTTTGAAGATTGGAAGCAATCGCAAAGACGGAGAGAGTTTTTGAGAGTTTGAGTTTTTGAGTTTTCTGGAAATTTTGAGTGAAGAGGAAGAAGAAGATGCCTATTTATAGAAGTGGCGCAAGTTTAAAAAATGCACGAATGGGTTCCTGAACACGCACGACCTTTTGGACAAAAGACATCAATTGTCAGATGTGGTGTCTTTTCATCAGTCTTCATTACACCTTACAAGGAAAATAACAGCTCCAAAGATAAAATGATTAAGGTGCATTTATTGCCCACTTTCATTTTGCACTGAAGGCAGAAGAACATGTGTGGTGTCCATTCCCTAATATCCATTCGTCCTCGGTCTTCCTAGGCCGAGTTGCATCGCGAAGCTTACCTCGGCCGAAGAATTCAGGAATAGGGGGGCAATGTTTATACCTAGAATTTTCGACCAATGCACGATTGAGGATATCAACACATTTAGCTCAAAATAGCTGAAGTTTTGGTTCAGCTCTAAGCCCAAGCATCATTGAGCCCGTATCCTATGGCCATTCCTCGGCCTAGGAGCCTCGGCCCAACAGATGAATTCTACCTAATGACCAACCTCGACCGAAGGCCAGTTCTTTCTCGGCCTAGGGTCCATCTTGCCCCAAGGAGAGTCACTGAGTTTCATGTCAGCCACATCATCTTCAACCAAGTTCCACATCAAACAGGCTCAACCCGACTTATGAGCTTGGCCTAACATCCAACCTCATCACAAGACAAGCTATGTTTCGGCCGAACCAATCATGGCCGAAGACTCTATCAATCAACCAGACCACGAACTGAGTTACAATTTGTCTTCCATATAAAAAGAAGACACTTTCACATGGTTGCACATGATTTCACATGGTTGTCGTCTTGGAAGATGAAAAAGGGAAGACACACGTGTCAAATTTGGAGTAATCTTCTCGAAGAAGCGGCATACTGAATGAAACATAAGACATAATTTTTGGAAAATGGGAAGAATTTCTGCATTCAGACAAGCACATGCTTTGGAATTTGTCGAAGGAGCTGTAGAGGATCATCAATGATGAACGAAATGACAAAGGCATATGTCCAAAAGCTCTCAAGTCCTCCAATCAAATTAGGGCGAGAGACAAGGAGATCAGACTCGGCCAAGAGCCTGTTTTCCTTCCCTAATTTGTCCATATCTCCAGAAGTGAAGTAGTTGACAGCCGCCACAGCCACTAAGAATAAACAAATCAAAAGCAAGTTGTCCAAAAAGTCTTGTCAAATGAGAAAAGCAAATACAATCCATCCGTTTCTCATCTTCATCAATGCAAACTTCATCTTCTCCATTTGCAACTCCAACTCTCCTCCTATAAATATCAGACCTCCAGCAACGGAATAAGGGTCATCGACCAAACAAGCCTCCCACGAAGCAAATTATCATTTCTTGTCATTTATCTTCCAGTAATGAACTTTCAATGCTTTTAATTGCTTTGCTAGGAGTAGTGGCAAAGTTAGGATCTTCCATCCATCAATATATCATACGAACCTTGATTTTCAAGGCGATGGAGCACCATCCCTACTACTTTTCCGTCCACCCCATATATCATACAGTCTTCGCAATCTAGCGAGGTGCTGGAGCACTATCCAAATCCACTGACCGTTGTTTCCAACCACCATAATCAACGACCTTGTTCCACTCTCGACCACAATCGCTTTAAGCGAAGTCAAGTCAAGCAGGCGCACTCTATCAATCCATCCATCCTCATCATCCTCGAATGCATGGTAAACCGTGCTGGCACGCCCGTGCACACCCCATCCAACACAAAGTAGGACGACCTGTGTTGGCGCATATCCCCTCGACCCAATACAGCAGGCCGTGGGATTTGCGCAGCCAATAATTAAGTCAGGATGTTACAACCTACCCCCTTACAAAAATTTCATCCTCAAAATTACGTACATGATACTCGGAAAGGTAAGGATACTGGGCCCGCATCTGCTCCTCGGATTCCCATGTTGCTTCCTCAACGGTTTGACTCCTTCATAACACCTTTACTATAGGAATGGATCTAGAGTACAACACTTGCTCTTTTCTATCTAAACTCTAGACAGGTTGCTCTACATAGGTGAGATATCTAAACTCCACTGGTTGTTGTTCTAGAATATGGGAAAGGTCGGGTACATACTTCCGTAACATAGATACATGAACCACATCATGAATCCGAGATAGTTCAGGTGGCAAAGCAAGCCTGTAGGCTACGGGTCTGATTCGTTCTTTGATCTCATAAGGTTCAATGTAACGACGGCTTAACTTCCCAGGTTTTCTGAACCTCACCACACATTTCCATGGCGATAACTTCAAGAATACCTAATCCCCAACTACGAACTCAAGATCCTTGGCTCGATTGTCTGCATAACTCTTCTGTTGGTCTTGTGCCGTTTTGAGCTTTTCTCTAATCGCGCTCACATCCTCTGTTGTCCTCTACATGAGATATAGCTTTTCCAATTTCTTTTCCCCAACCTCAACCCAACATATAGGAATCCTACACTGCCTTCCATACAAAGCCTCTTAAGGAGCCATATGCTCGAATGATAACTATTGTTGTAGGCAAATTCCATCAACGTAGGTTGAGCATCCCAGTTCCCTTTAAACTGCATCACACAAGCTCTCAACATGTCTTCCAAAGTCTGAATTGTTCTTTATGACTATCCATCAGTTTGTGGATGAAAATCAATACTAAACCACAATTTAGTACCCATAACTTCCTATAAGGAATAGGTTTCCTTGATAGGCAAGAAGTGAGTGGATTTGGTGAGTCGGTCAACTATCACTCAAATCTCATCATGTCATTTCTGTGTGCGAGGAAGTTTGAAGACAAGTCCATTGTAATATGTTCCTACTTCCATTTAGGAAATAGAAGGGGTTGCATCAATCCAGATGGTTTATGTCTTTCCGCTTTAACCTGTTGGCATATTAAACATCTGCTCACATACTTTGCTATATCCTGCTTCATATAAGGCCATTTTGATACTACCCGGATGCATAGTATAAGGTGAACCATGAGCTTCCTCCAAAATTTCCCTTTTTAAAACCACATCATTCTTCGGAACACATAAACAAGTTCCCGCCACCAAAGCTCCGTCTTTCCTCACTGCATAATCAGTCCGTGTACCATTCTCCACTTCTAACCTTATCATGCACAATACAGGATCCTCCAATTGACTTGCAATCACCCGCACCAATAGTATAGGCCTCACATGAAAACCCTCCTTCTTGACCCATTTCCAACTCAATTCTTTCCTTTCTCATTTCCACTAACAATGGAAGATACTCCATTCGAAGGTGAGCTAGGGTTCTAGTAGACTTCCTACTAAGAGCATTCGCCACGACATTAGCTCGGCCAGGGTGGTGCTCAATGGTACAATCATAATCTTTGATTAACTCTAGCCAACGCCTTTGCCTCATATTTAACTCCTTCTGGGTGAAAAAGTACTAAAGACTTGTGATCAGTGAATATTTGACAAGTCTCCCCATACAGGTAGTGTCGCCAAATTTTAAGGGCAAACACAACCGCAGCAAGTTCCAAGTCGTGGGTAGGGTAATTCGGCTTATGCTTCTTGAGTTTCCTAGACGCATAAGCAATCACCCGACCATGTTGCATCAACACACATCCCAAGCCTTGCAATGACGCATCACTGTAAATCACAAAGTTTCCCTAGTCATCAGGAAGAGCTAGAATGGGTGCAGTAGTCAACCGCCTTTTGAGTTCCTAAAAACTCTACTCACATTCGTCCGTCCACACATACTTAACTCATTTCCTCATCAACCGAGTAAGGGGTGCAGCAATGGTAGAGAAACCTTCCACCAAACGGCAATAATAACCAGCAAACCCAAGAAAATTTCTTACTTCAGTCACACTGCTAGGTTGCACCCAATTTGCTACCGCTTCTACTTTCCTAGGATCTACATAGATTCCATCTGCTGAAATCACATGTCCGAGGAAATCCACTCTATCCAACTAGAACTAACATTTACTAAACTTGGCATACAACTGATTTCTTCTCAGGGTCTTCAATACAATCACAAAGCGATCTAAGCAAAGTCAGAACACTCTGTTCATGAGATCCATAAACGTTGTTGGGGCATTAATCAACCTGAAAGGCATCACCAAGAACTTGTAATGTCCATAACGGGTCCTAAATTCCATCTTGGGATGATCTTCTTCTCTAACTCTCAGTTGATGGTACCCCGATCTCAAATCAATCTTGGAAAAGAATTTGGCACCCTTTAATTGGTCGAACAAGTCATCAATACGAGGCAAAGGATACCAGTTATGCACAGTTACCTTGTTAAGTTGCCTATAATCGATACACAACCTCATAGTACCATCCTTTTTCTTCACAAACAACATCGGTAAGCCCCAAGGTGAAACACTAGGACGAATAAACCAATGAACAACCAATCTTGCAATTTAGTCTTCAACTCTTTCAACTCAGCTGGTGCCATCCTATAGGGTGCTTGAAAGATAGGTTTGGTGTAAGGAAGAAGTTCAATAGTGAACTCAGTCTCACTATGAGGAGGTAATCTAAGAAGATCATCAGGAAATACATCAGGAAACTCTCGCACAATAGGAATATCCTCCAAATTCAGGGTAATGTCACAAGTATCAATAACATGGGCAAGATATCTCACATCCCTTCTTGAGTAATCGTTTAGCCGTTAAGGCTGAAATCAAACAGGATGAGAGAACTTTATGCTCTCCATAGAAAGTTACTTCGGGTAGCCCCGGGCTTCTAAGTGTAACCTCCTTTCGTTCCCTAAACACCATATTAGCTAGAATGACATCCCCCGTGGGTAAAGCAATGCTAAATTCTCCGCCAATTGGTGTAGGTCTGACACTTGCATAAGGAACGAAACTATTTGCAATAAATGAGTGTGTGGCTTTGGGATCTATTAAAACACATGCAAGATATCCAAAAACAGGTAACATACCAATGATGACATCTGGAGTGGCATGTGCCTCTTGCAGGGTCATAAAGAACACACGGGCTTGAGTCACAAGACACCCTGCTTTACCTTTCTAATGCCTACCACCTCTATCTCTAAAGGAAGATTGAACTCCACTGTTGGAAGAAGAACTTGTATCTGAGGTTGATGCACCTCTCTGCTCCTTATTCTAACCACTACTACCTCTCCCCTGCTGGGCTCCAGATCCCTGCATTGCTGGCCCTTCAAGATAGCGATGAGGACACTCTCGCTTAAAACACCCAACTTCACCACAAAAGTAACAACCTAAGCCAGTTTCCTGACTCGACCCACCAATCTACACATTCTGGGGTGCATTCCTCTTAGAAGAACTTGAACTAGACCCCCCCTCTCTTTGATGGACCCTGACTTGGTCTACCAAAGTTAGTAGTATCCCAGAGATGTCTCACCATACCAGGTGATCTAAGTGTCCGTGACACACGATCAGCTGCTTGGGCCATCATTCTCATAGAAGGGTAAGTATTTGTAGTTACCACAAGTATTTGTAGGAAAAATCTCAAGGGCAAACCTAAACAACTCATTAAACTTATGTTCATACTCCAATACAGACATAGTTCCTTGTCTCAATCTCAAGAACTCGGCTCGCTTGGCATCTCGGTAGGAGCGAAGACGAAATTGTTCATAAAACATATGCTGAAAATATGCCCAAGTGATGGTATTAGGATCCGCATAGCTCTTCCGAACTGTTTCCCACCAATAGTAGGCATTCCCCTTCAAGAGGAAAGTAGCCAAACGAACCTGGTCTTTATTTGGGCATCTCATGACCTCAAAAACTCTCTCTAAGTCAATGAACCAGCAATCGTCTTCTGTCGGGTCTGCACTGCCATGAAAATCACAAGCTCCCAAATCCTTGGCTCTCTTTATATCCAAAGTCTCACTATGGTGTCTTCCTTGTAGAACAGTAGCCACATTACGGGTAAACTGATCTAGCATTTGCTGTAAGTCGAGGTCAACCTCACCCGCACCCGCACCCGCACCCTCTTGATTGGGTGGAGGTGGTGGTGGTAGATTTGGCTCACCACCCCATGTCTAGGACGCATGATTCTATTAAGAAAGAAACAGGAAATCATTAGTTTCAAGAATGCACATGAAGTGCAAAGTCTTAAGGAATTGAACCTAAGGCTCTGATACTAAGTTGACAGGACCCGACCCAAATTCCCATTGCAAGTCATCCCCGCCTATTAGATAAAAGGGGTCAAGACTTCTACCGAAATTTCGGCTGAGTCCCCCCTAAAAAATGACCATTTACCCAATTAATTCACCTATAAAATTCACAATTTATAATTTCCCAATAGTAGCACACAAAGTATAGCACACACAATTTACAAATGGCCACCAGCCTCAAATTCAACCCTAAAAGGGAAACATTAGAACATTCTAAGAATTTCTTTAGTTTACAAAGACATAAACATTTAACATAACATAAAAGAAAATCCTACAAAGAAGTCTGTTGTGCGGAGAGGATTTCTTGTCTTGAGTTTGCTAGTCACTTCAGCTTATGGCCTGGGGGGCGCAAAAAAGAAATGTAAGTGGACAAAAAGAAAGTTTAAACATAATTGTAAAGGAACGTACTAACCCCACCTTTTGGAAATGATTTCCAAAAACCATGCATTTAAAACCTTTATTATACGTACTTGAATTCAAAACCTTTTTAATCCCAATAAATTCCATTTATATATAACATATAAACACACACACACACCATCACTATGTACCAGGGAAAAACAATCCAACGCGGGGATACTTTTACTCGACCACATGGCAGAATCCTCTAACACATGTGGCTAGGGATGAGTAGTCCAACCGGGGGACTATTGCTCCCTAGACACGCACAGCAAAATCCTCAATACATGTGCGGCTGAAATGAGTCTTACGAGCGCAGACTACCCGTCAAGGACTTCGGTACACCCGGTCAGTGGTGCCCGGTTCCCGACACACCTCCGAAGAGTTACCGCGTGTCAAAAGTAACCAAAGTAACCAATAAAGGGGGAGGTACATATTATGGTAAAACATACAATCCATATAACCCACCATCAATACATACCAACCCTAATCCAAATTCACATACCTGATCCATATCCCTTATTATTAATACTCAATACCAGTAATGCCATAAGAAAATGGTAAATCCCACACCCAAACATGCATCCAATTTCCATATTCCCATAACCCAAGTAAATTAAGTATTAAATCAAAAATCTCTTTCATGCATGCAATTCCATACTTGAAAAACAAATGCTTATTTAAAACAATGTCTACTTACAAAAAGTCCAAGCTAGTACGACCCTATGAGGGTCCCTGATGTTGGCTACACGGAGCCTGAGCACCTATTTGAAAGAATACCGCGATTAAATTAATAATTGTATCCAACCAAGAACTATAAATTGGAAACCCTAATTCCCGAAATATAAAGTGTATTTGGTTTAGGAAGGTTCTACGGCCATCCTAGTACTATTTAACGGATGAGATGGTCTCGAAAATCCATGGTCAACAGTTGGATCAAACTTCCCATTTTTGGTCAATCGGGCCATAGGGCCCACGACATCAGATTTCCAATCCGATTGTTTCTATAAGTCCAACAAAGTCTATTTAACAAGTCTCAAGGGTTTAGTCTCGATCGAGAGGTCGGATCGCTCTCGATCGCACCATCGAATGGAGACTAATTACCTAATCCTAGAATCGTTGATTCGGAGTATCCGAGGCTCCGATTCTCAATCATCTAGTTCATACATGGTCCTAGAGGTACAAGCGACAACATATTTGAAATTGGGACCAATTGAACGGTTCGAACCTATCGAACCCGGATATCGCCTAATAGGCGAAATATCCGTTCAATAGTCAAACGGTAACTAGACCTCAATCTGAGAATACCGTCATGCTCAGGACAACGTAAGGAGCATTTTGGAACTCAATGAGACGCCACCCATGCACCGCCACCCACCACCGGCAGTGGTGGGTGTCTAGAGAAATTTCGGACGATTGGAAAAACTCCAAATCGCCAGCCAATACCTATACCATTAGATCAACCACACCTAGGGGAACAGTTTTTGGTCTTCGACCACGGCCAAAAAGTGGCCGGAGCTAATAGAAATCACAGCCAAAACTGTCGGATTTCAAGGGTTTGAAACCGATCTTCAAAACTCCAATATCAACCCAAATTGATTACATAGACAACAAGAACACGAGGAGAAGATCAAAGTCCATACATGGATTGACGAAATTGGCAGCTAGAGCCGCCGGAAAAACCAGAAACGATCGGCCCTTTTCGAGCTCTCGCCAGCACTGGAGGGGTTAGGCTCATCCAAGAAGAGGGAGGATGTGGTCGCCGGTCGAAGGCCCTTCTTTTCCGACCGGTCTCGCGTGCTAGGCTGGCCGACAGCGGAGATCGCCAACAAAAGGCGCCGGCTCTGTTTTGGTCTCGAGTGGGAGGAGAGAATGAGCGCGTGTGAGGGAGATGAGGGAAAAATTGGGTTTTCAAGTGTTTGAATCAATTTTAAAATGACCTAAATGCCCTTTTAGTTTTCAAACCTTTCCTTGACGTTATAACTCGAAATTGAGCGTGCCACCTATCCACGAACTCGTATCGACGAGCTCTACGCAACTGCGCAACACAATTCCCCAAAATTCTTCACAAACAAAAAAGTGACCAATATACCCTTACCTTCAAAGGAAAAAATGTAATTCCCTTAATTAATAATTAATTAATACTTAAATTAGGTCGGGATGTTACAACAAACATTCACCGCACTCTTCGTCTCACTCTCATACTTCCTTCCTCGTCTCTCTTCCAAATCAGTTTGTTAGAAAAGAAAAAAAACAAAAAACCAAACAAACATAAATTCCGTTAAGTTACCACCCCTACTTTCTTAATGTTGCTTCTTCAATTCAATTCACAGCCCATCTCTCTCTCTCTGCTTTTTCTCTCTGGTCTCAAGCATTTTGTTGGCATTGCTCTGGTTGCTGGTATGGTGGGTTGATCAAGATAGCAGGGTGTGAGGTGTGGGGTTGATGATTTTTGTTTTTTTCCTTCTGGGTGTGTATTTAGGGGTAGTTTGGGAAGATAGTTGGGTTTTCTTAGAAATTGTGAAAATTTGAATTAAAAGTTGGGGCGAACTTAAAATATGGGGTTAATAAAGAGAAGTACGAGATTTAAATAGAAAAACTCTATTTTTTCTTAAAATTCAATATGGACTTTCAGAGGGAAATTGAGAATTTACCATAATTTCGGGGGTACTACAGTAAATAAACCTTCAATATACACTCCAGCTCAACGGTGAGATTGTGGAATTTATATCTCACCATAAATACACTTGTGAGGAAATTATTAGACTCTCAATAAATTGATGAAAAATAGCGATAATCTCAAAAAATCAACTAATAAACCAAGTATTCACTACTTGGAACGGTTTAAAAGATGAGAGGGCTAAGAATCTGTTTAAAATATTAGATGACTCAGAATCAAATTAAAAGTACAGGAGGTAAATCAGAAGAAAATCCTAAAATTCATGAAGCATTCTTAATTTTGTCCCTTTGGTTAATTTTGATAAAAGTCGAGGATGAAAGGGGAGCGAGTACTTTCCACCACAGGAGTTTCAAGTTGCAATATAGAGAGGCAAAGCCACACGATGAACGAATGACACAAGCCACGTCCCCGCCGTCCCCACGTGCAACCTGCGACATCTCCAACGCAACCAAATCTAATCCAAAATCCCACGAAATTATCATCCAAAAAGAAAAGGAAAACAAAAAAGAAAATTGTAACTCATTTCAGCTATAAACAAATTCGCAATAATTAAATTTCTAATAATTCATGGAATATATCCAATAGTGAATTCCCAATAATTAAATCCAAATGTCGGCATTGGGAATATTGATAGAGTAACAGTGTTGAATCCTTCACCCACTTCGTTGTTTTTGGTGGCAACTGATCACTTCGCCAATAGTGCCCCTCCCAATTTCAACTCATTTTCAGCGGACTTCCCAATATTCTCTCTCTCACTAAAAACCCAATTGCAAATCACAGCATCACAGACTGGTTGATCGGTTTCTGGGTATTGTTTCTGATATTCTCAACTTCAATCTCGTAATTAATTTTTTGGGGTTCTGAATTTTCTTTCTGGTAATCCATGTAATAGCATTGTTACTAATCTGTACGAGCAAAATGGGTTTCTTTTGTTAATCTTCAATCATTGTTTTTTTCTTTTAATTTTGTCTGTGCTCTGTTCTTGTTGTTCTTCAATTGCATCACCCCAATTTTGGTAATTTCTGCAATGAAATCAGTTTCATTCCATAGCTGGTTCTGGTTGGTTTTTGAGTGTTATAATCTTTAATTTTAAATGGGTTTTTATTAGCTTTGACTTTTCGGCAATGGGGCAATTAATCAACAGGTAAAAATGCAAGCGTCAACTTATGGTAACGTAGGCTTTGGGGTCCTAAACCAAAGAAGGGTATCGGGTTTTGGTGAATTGAGAAATAGAACAAGTACAGTGTCCAGAAATCTGTGCGTGAGTGATAGGAGCACTTGCTGCGGTGGATTGAGCCTCAGTTCTGCGGCTATGGGAGCCAAGCTTGCAGGTCTCAGAACAAGCTTTGATGGGATTTCCATGTCCACATTGAAAGCCAGATCGGTCCAGGCTCGGGCTTCTGGTTTGTTAATCGCTCTCTTAATCATGCTTGTTCATTCTGGCTTATTTGTTAGCTTTAGAGAATAATATGGCGAGTTCTGTTGGAAGAGAGTAGCTGTCTCTGTTTTTTGCTTTCAATGGATCTTCTTGTTGTCTCTTTGTTATCAATATCTGCTTAGTTATTATGTATATAACTTTATTAGATTACTCAAATTCTAGCCTCATTCTATTGTTTGACTGCGAGGAGGAGGGTTTGTTTCATAATAATTGTCACCTCCTCTATAATGGGTGCTGTGACAGCTGTTTTTATGACAATTTTGACCACTTGGGATTGCATGAAATTCGTTGTCAAGAGTATGATTGGAAAACTATGTTCTAAATCTGTTGTTTTATTGCTTTTGCTCACTCCATGAAAAAGTCATTTCAATATCAGTAAAATCTGTCTCTATGGAACTGAATATGCTGTAAACAGTCTGGATGCTTCTTGGATGGTGTTGACTGACCTTACATGTCCGTTTAGGAGGTTGCGTACTTGTGTTTCCTTGGGATTTAAAAACTGGATTTCAATACTTTACTGGGCCATTATACTTTTGGGTTTTGATTTTATTATTGTTCTTACTAATACTATATAATGCAGATGGGGATCTTGAGAATCTTGTTCCCTCCAAGCCTCAGGGGAAGTCTTCTGGAACAGTATTGCCATTTGTTGGTGTTGCATGTCTTGGAGCCATTTTATTTGGTTATCATCTGGGGTACGGTTTAATTTGATTACGAGAATACATGCTCTTCGATTTGTTCTGGGCTTCTCAATTCAGTCTCAGTTTCCTTACCAAGTGATTTAGGTTGTGCATGTCAAGTAAGATTTTATGTTTCAGTTGGTCACAGGATGTGTACGCAAGTGATGACATCTTGTTATTTTTCTTTCTACAGTGGTTCAGCATATAACTTAATCATGTGTGAGGCTTACTATGGCATCTGCCTGTATTTTTTGCAGGGTGGTAAATGGTGCTCTTGAGTACCTATCCAAGGATCTTGGTATTGCTGAAAATGCTGTATTACAAGGCAAGTCCACTTTTTGGTTGGTTTCATCTGTGGAAAATAGCTTAACTCAAGTAACATTTCCGGTTTGTTTTCTTGTTTGTATTCTTCCTATTGCTTGAGGACTCCATTACAAAATTAAGGAAGGAATATATAGTCTTGTACTATCATTATTTTGGAAAAAAAAAAGTATTGTAGGTTATTTCAAGACTCGGTGTAAATTTAGGTTATTTAATTTTATTTATTTATTTATTTATTTGTTGTGTATACTGTTCGCTATTAATATTGTATAGTCCATTGTTCCAACACCATAAAATCTTTTGCAGGGTGGGTGGTTAGTGCGCTTCTAGCCGGTGCCACAGTTGGATCTTTTACTGGTGGAGCATTGGCTGATAAGTTTGGCAGAACTAGGACTTTTCAATTAGATGTCATTCCTCTAGCAATTGGAGCATTTTTATGGTCTGTCTTTTTCCATCAACTTTATGGTCCTGATCATTAATATCAGTGTTACAAACTAATGAATAGTTTTCTTTAATATTTCAGTGCCACATCCCAGAGTGTGCAAACAATGATAGTTGGCCGCTTACTTGCTGGCATTGGAATTGGCATCACATCTGCGATTGTCCCACTATATATATCTGAGGTACCAGTTATGTTTATACATTCCCGTTCTCAATTGTTGGCTTTTGACATGTTAACTTTACCACCTACCAACGCTATATTCTTATGTGCAGATCTCTCCAACTGAAATTCGTGGTGCGCTTGGATCTGTAAACCAACTGTTTATATGTATTGGGATTCTTGGAGCTCTGGTGGCTGGATTACCTTTAGCAGCAAATCCATTATGGTATTTCATCATTGCACCTTTTCTTTTCTTTATGAACCATTTTGTTTGTATGTGCATGTGTGTGTGTGTGTGTGTGAGAGAGAGAGAGAGAGAGTATGTGTGTATGCTTCTTTGCCACAGTTTATAAAACCCAACATCTGTTCAGAAAAGTTACTCATTGTTTGATTGACGTTTGACATATATATAAGAAGGTGGAAGTTGAAATTAGGTGATAACTTGGCTAACTGGGCTCAGGTTTGGATGCTAATATTTTATGTATGAAGTATAGATACATTTTTGGCTTTGAGTTTGATATAGAATTTTTCTTGTAAAGAGCCTACTGGCTAAAGTCTAAAAACAGTAGTGATATAGAAAAATTCTTCGTTTTCAAATGGGCTCAAAATGAAACTAGAATCTGGTGAAACTTTTACCTCTGTTGACAAGTTCGAACTTATGTCATTGTGGCAAATTTAACCTCCTAACTAGATTGATCTATCAATTTTCTAATAATCACAATCTTAATTACTTTATTCCAGCGATTGCACTGTAAGATTTTCATTTCATCTCTAGTGTAATTATTCATCATTCTCAAGTGTATATTTTGCTGCAAGAGGATGAGTTTTTGAAATTATAGTATACACTGAATGAATTCTTGATTATGCTTTCTATTGGTAAAAAAAATTAATTTATGAAACGCTGTTTATGGACTTTAGTAGTCTGGTCTCTCTCTCTCTCTCTAATTTGTTCTATCAGGTGGAGGACAATGTTTGGTGTTGCAATAGTACCCTCTGTTCTACTGGCATTAGGAATGGCTGCTTCACCCGAAAGTCCAAGATGGCTTTTCCAGGTTGTCAAGAATGTTCGATCAAATATCAGCACTGATGTTATCAGTGCAATTTTTGTTGTGTTCTTTTCAGCTTTTAATTGGATATGATTGTTTCCTTCAAAATTATTTTCAATGGAAGTGCTAAGCTAATCCTTTTCTGCAGCAAGGAAAAATTGCTGAAGCGGAAAAGGCTATAAAAACATTATATGGAAAAGAAAGAGTTAGCGAGGTTATGCATGACTTAACCTCAGCAACTCAAGGTTCTGTAGAGCCTGAAGCCGGCTGGTTTGATCTGTTTAGTAGCCGCTATTGGAAAGGTTTGCCTAAATTTAATGGAATTCATGTTTGCGATGTTAAGCATTCTTCTTTTTTTCTGTTGACATATGCCTTTATGCAGTTGTTAGTGTTGGTGCGGCACTTTTCTTGTTCCAACAGTTGGCCGGGATAAACGCTGTGGTCTATTATTCTACTTCTGTCTTCCGCAGTGCTGGCATTACATCTGATGTTGCAGCAAGTGCTCTTGTTGGAGCAGCAAATGTCTTCGGTTTGTGTCTCACTATCTTTCTTTTTGAAGATTGGAAAATTTGTTTCTTCTTTGTCATGAAATGTTTGCTAATGCCAAGAACGGTATCTTTTCAGGAACAGCTGTCGCATCCTCATTGATGGACAGACAAGGAAGGAAAAGTCTTCTACTCACAAGCTTTGGTGGAATGGTAGCGTTATTTTTATTATAGATCTATTTCTTTGTTTGAAGTAATTGAATACCATATATATAGATGCACACATGCACACATGCACACATGCACACATGCACACATGCACGCACATATGGCTGACATTAATACAAAAAGGTATAGTTTTATTTATTTATTGGCATTGATCTAGGTTTAAATTTCAACTTTTGAATTTTAACCTAACAATTGGTGACTATGTGCTCACGGCTCTATATATATATATATATATGTAAATATACAAATACTATGCTCCCACATGTATGGGTCAGTCTGGTAGAAACGCTAACTTGAGAGTAGTACAGTAGCTGCATTGGCTTGCTGCTCTTGTCCATATACACTTGTTAACTAATCATTTGGATATGTAGTACATTGTGGCTTGACCGTGCAGACCACTTTAGTAATGTGAGGCTAGTGGCTGCTGAAGTGGCCATGAATTCTATGCCGTGTCAGGGCTTGGAGGGTCCTTTTTAGGATAAGTAGAAAGGTTGAGCCAATACATTGCTGATTCATTCCAACATGATTTAAAAGTGATCTGTGCTTAATGATTATAGATATTTCCTCTCCATCAACCCAAGTGCTCTACATGTGTGCCCCTTCAGTTTTAGATTCACTGTCTGCATAGGTAGCAGACAAAGGTCATGAGGCTTGGAAATTTCATTTACTTGAAAAACCCATGGAAAAGTAGCACACTATTTCTCCTTTATGTCCTGTACATTGACCTTAAATGGCTTCCTAAGTGGACGATTTTTCTGAAATAAAAAGTTTATCATCCCTCAATGCATTCAAAAAAGCTTTGGCAGTGCTGTTGCTTTAACTGAAATTGTGATAAAAATGGTTTCCTGTTTTTCCCTCTCATGTATTACTGATAATTTTTTCTTTCTTGATTCATTAAGGCTGCTTCAATGTTGCTGCTTTCTTTGTCCTTTACATGGAAAGTCCTGGCTCCATATTCTGGCCCCCTTGCTGTTGCTGGGACTGTTCTGTAAGTTAGAGGTTCCCTTTAAAATATAGGTTTCAAAGCATAATTTCCTACTTTAACATGGTTTTCATTTTTTTTCTTTACAGCTATGTATTGTCCTTTTCACTTGGCGCTGGCCCTGTGCCTGCTCTCCTTCTTCCAGAGATATTTGCTTCAAGAATCAGAGCAAAAGCAGTTTCTTTGTCATTGGGCATGCACTGGGTAAGTGATATTAGGAAAGGCTTTTTTTTCAACAGCTTTTAGTTATGATATCCTGCCCAACAAGTCAGTATGTTTGAAGGATTAAGACTTTCCAATAAAGCATGGCTGTTATTTATATTATAGATGCAGGAAGCAAGACAAATTTTTTTGGTAATTAAATAATTCAAACCAAACGAACTGTTTTTTTTTGGTCAAGTCAAACCAAACGAACTTAATTGCAGGAAGGATATTCATTTGTCTTGCCAATGACTTTGTGTTATTGTCTAGACCTGCAGTCGGATATGTATATATTCATGCCTAACTGTGTTTGCATATACATACATATCTGGTGTGCCTATTAAGTAGGTAAAAACTTTACTCTGTTTTCTCTGTGGAATGAAAATGAATGAAGAGATGGATATTATGCTTACATTGATCCTGTTTGCACAAGGTTATTTTAGCTGTGCTTTTATACTCCATTGGTTTACCTTTCTTATCTTATTTATTAACTGAATGTTTATGCTGTTTCACCAGATTTCAAACTTCGTCATAGGCCTCTATTTCTTGAGCTTTGTAACCAAGTTCGGGATCAGCTCAGTGTATCTCGGATTTGCTGGTGTCTGTCTTCTTGCTGTCTTGTATGTAGCTGGTAATGTTGTTGAAACGAAAGGGCGGTCATTGGAGGAAATAGAGCGTGCTCTTAGCGTTGCAACTTGATTATGATATGATTCAAACTACTTGTAAAAATCTCACAACAGCTTTGGATTTTGGCCGAATCATAGGCACTATCACCCCTTTTCATGCTCTGCGGACTAGTTCATTTCCACCTCTGGGGGTCTTGTATTTGGAGATTGAACTTTTGATTGTAACCAGGTAAAATGGTGTCTATGGAATTCCATAGCTGTGCACAATACTACTCATGTGATGAAGGCTATGTGAATAAAATATCATAGTATCTACCATGAATTTTGATACTGTTCTTAATTTGTTGTCAGATTGAATGACTTGAGTACAGGGCCTTCAGGATATTACCTTAAATGGTGAGAGAAGGCCAATATCCAACCTCATATAACAATGGTGTGATTTAGAAGATTCCATAAAAAAAAATGTTCCGGTATTGGCTGAACACTAAAAAAGATTGTGTTGGGAGCAAGTGCTGGAAACGTTTATGCGTTTACCATAAAAAAAATGTTGGGCCTATTTGGTTTTGTTTTAAGATTACTGAGCCTATTTAGTTACTGTTATACTGTTTTAGAGCTTGTTTCATAAACCATTTCATTTTTTAAATTTTCAGTTAAGGCTTTTTGTTGTCAACTACAAAAACAAAAATAGTTACTGAACATGTTTTGTTTTATTTTCTTTTTCATTATAAGAAAACATTATAGTACCTTAGGTTGTACCTAATCAAGAGAGATAACGAACAAAAAAAAATAGCAACTTGTTCTTGGATTATGACATATCTAGAGGCTCTCAAGTTAGTATTAGTTCATAACTCTTCACAAAATGTTATGTATACATTAATGTTCCATTCTAAAGGACTTATATAATCTACTTTCATGATTTAGTGATTCTAAAACATAATCATGACTAGGTGACTCTTGGGTTTCGTTCGAAGGTCATGGAGTCGGGTGCATCGATCACTAGGTCAAGTCCGAGAATCACCTGAGTTGGGTTTGGAGGTCACGGTCTTAAGATCAACTGGTCACCAATTCAGGTTCAATGTTGCCCAAATCTTTGCTTGGTGTAGTCTATGAAGATTGACGAAAGGAGGTCTGAATTCATTTTTCCTTGGTGTAGTCTGAAGATTGCAGAGGTGTTTTCGTTGTTCCAAATCCAAAGTGCGTCTCTCTCATGTGCCTCGTGCTTGCAATAGTGTCACTCGTAGGTTAGCACGTTTTGGTCTTTGTATGATGTTTCGTTTGAGGAACCTCATTTAATTCACGATCTTTTGTTTCAGTCTTGTAATATTCCAATTAAGTGTCGCTTCTTTATTTTTTATTTTTTATTTTTCCCAAAGGCAATATGTAATATACCTGAGTTTTCCTATACTTTTTATACACTTCTAGGCCACCATTACATCCTCGATCCTATCTTTGTATATGATAAACAAACAAGTAAAACATAACGCCAGTAGGAAAATATAATATTTGATGCTTTTCCTTACCTATTTATTCTGAAATGTCAATGAAATGCACAAAAATGACTGCATATATATCTGCACATTCTTTTATTATTTGTAGGTACAGGAACATTTTCTTTCTAACAAAAGGACAAAAAAAACAAGGAAATCTTAATTGAGCCAAACCAAGTCACCTGCTAATGAGCTCTTCAACTTCATCACTTTCAATAGTAAAGCTTCTCAGATCTTAATGATGACAGGAAAGTTGATTGATGATCGCTTGTAGATTGGATGAACCAAATCTTGATCAACCAACATGGGGACCTCTTTTTCTTTGGATGAATCATGAACATTGCAACAAACTAGTTATAGCATTACAGGTAATATCATTCACTCTGTCCATGTTCAACTTATGGAGCTCTTTTGCACCAAACCAAAAGTGTATACAGCAGAAAACATAAGGAATTATATCAGCAAAACATTTACTTATAGGGACAACCGACAAAACATATCTGGAAACAATCAAATTCAATTACAAAAATGCCAAAATAAACCACCAAATAAGCTTGCAAGCCAACACAAACAGTTTTCTTCAAATGCACATAACTAATTTTAATCCTCATAAGATATAATCCATTTAGAGTTGTTCTCGAATGCTAGTGGCGAAAAAAATGATTGGTTTGACCTACATATTGCAAAATCATTCAGACAGTCTAGCAGTGTTAGAAATCACAAAGTAAAATTGTCCTCAGTGTTTTTTTCTTTATAAAATTTTAGTTTAGTCACTTCATGATCGCTACCTTATAGTGCACAAGAAATACTCGAATCAAGTATTTGATAGAAAAGTTGACCATTCTCCTCAACATTATAACTAACATTTGCAAGGTAGATGCTCTTTGAACAGGATACCACTAAAAAATAATCACCTAGGTTAAGCAATCACCTTGCAGCCACATCTTCTGAAATCAAGAAACAAGTTTTAGAACATTTCGGAAACCATCACTCCCGGGAACCATATTTCATCTACAAGGCAATCTTTACATGTTTGCTTTCCTTTCCCACCTTTCCTTCGTGTCCAGCCTAACAAAATAGTAAAATTAGATTAAAAAAGTACATCATATATATTAAAACAATAAATAAATAATGCAACACTACAATGATTTCAATGTTCATCATAAACCGAACAGATAATCTCAAAGCTATCTTCCTATGTTTCCATTCATACATATGACATTAAATACATGGGTGCACAATACGCCAGAAGCACACACATAGAACATGTGCACGCACATGGACATAGAGTAATGCTAGGCATACCATCACGCCATGGACAATAGAGTAATGCTAGCCGTACCATCTTTTGGTACCACATTTTCATACCACCTGATGTGGCATCTGACTTGTGCATGCCACATCAACTAATGATTCAATCTTTATTTTAACTTTATTCATTTTTAATAAAAACATTTTAACCCATAAAAATAATTTGTAGCTGTTTTAACTTCTCTCTCCTCCCTAGCTGACGAACTTCCCATCAACGGCACATATAGCATCATCAATCACCGGTGAAAACACTGTCCATGAATTCTAATCTGGATTCTGTTATACTCCTTGTTTCTCCGCTCAGATGGCACCTATCAGCAATGGTTTATTCGAAAGGGTCAAGACTCACAAACTATATATCGAAGGATTCTGCCATCTGGAGCACAGAGAGAGGATGGAAGTGTAAAGATAAGAAGATGAAGTTCGGACAGGGGACGAGGAATCACAGAGGGAAGATGGTAGTGTAAAGATAAGAAGATGAAAAGGCTTAAAAGAATGTTGGAGTCCTTAGATGATGTGGGATGTACAAGTCAGATGCCACATCAGGTGGTATAAAAATGTGGTACCAAAAGTTGGTACGCCTAGCATTATTCATGGACATATGTGCGTGCACCCACGCACACAACAGATCCATACATGCGGCCGCACACAGAGGGAGCTGCTGAAGTTACCAAAAATTTCACCAGTTCTCCCTCCAAATATGGTGATTTTCTTTGACCAAAATATATATATATATATATATATATATATATATATATGGTGATTTTCTATTTAATCTCTGTTTATTGCACAAAAGATATTATATTCTCTTTCAAACTTCAAGAAAAATTCACAGTAATTGGGAAATAAATTGGTGACTTCACATCCATGCAACAAGCATTTCTAATGTGTATAGGTGTGCAAGTGTTCTACAGATGTGTCAAAGAAGTCCCATAACATTGTGTCTATGCATGCATTTACATAGTTGACATGTACTTTCAGGTAACTAAGTAGGCATATCATACCCCCAATGCAACTTCTGGCGCTTCTGTTGTGCATTATCGGCTGCAATGCCCTCTTGCTGTACAAAGGAACTGCTTTCCTTCTGGTGGCTCTCAGAATCAAATTTATTTGAATTTTCAATTGGTAGAATTGAATCTTGATTTGCTGAGTGTTTGGCATTCAGGTATTTTCTGTGAGACTTTCCTGGACCACCTGTGATTCACTTGAAGATTAGACAGAAAACAAAGACCCATATGAAAGAAAATGAACATAACCAAGGAAACCAAGGAACCTTTTGGTTGCTTTTCATTTTTTGATTTTGATTTTATCTGTAAACGCCTCCTGTGCAGCTCCTATAATATTCAAGAGTTTAAGCCTTTATAAGTAATTAAAGCATTTATTGGAGAAAAGTAAAAGAAATACTGGATGGGCTTAGGATGTTCATTCACAAAAGAAATCCTAAACTACGTAACATTTATCCAAACATCTCCAGAAGGAAAGCATGTTTAGCTTTCTTTTAGAAGTGGACTCCTTCTTTCCTTTTGTTGTACAGTTGTATTTTTAATAAAGTTTCACGTTCTTATCGAAATCTACATTTCCACATTCCTAAGCAATGACCAACATTTGAATTCTAAACTCACACACTTGCATGGTCTAAGAAATACTAAAAGAATCAGTCCGAACTTGGAATCTCATAGAAGGACATGGCACAGATTATAACTACTAATTATACCATTCCAGCATCTATGTTGATTAAGACAGTTACCTCGTTTGTACTTTTAATGCCCCAAAATGCTTAAGGCCTTTTAACACACTATCCAAAATACCAGGTGAGTGGATAAGAAATTAAATATTTCAGTAAGTGTCAGAAAGTATCAATTAACTTTTAGTCCATGCATAAATACAGCACAAAAATACTTGCAGCTTCCGAAATTGTGAGGTTGTAACTAGGTCCTCTCTAAGTTTTCCACCCTTGTCCAGAGGTGTGTATTTGATGAAGCTTATAACATATTCAAAAGTCATTAAATCAGTAATACCCCTATTAAAACTGCAGAAGATCTTAGAACTAGTAACAGCTACAAGAATCCAATTGAACTGATTGTTCAAAAAGTTAGGGATGGATCGAAATATGCACAAACAAATCAGCAACCATGCGAAAGACCCAAATACCAAAAATTGGTAATTTAAGTACCAAAAATTGGTAATTTAAGTTTCTGGAAGAAACCCATTCAGAAACAAGTTTTTCTATTTCCTAATTATCCAATGTTTGGTTCTTTAGCACAGAAAGATTTGCAATTTCCGATAGATATGAGGTGGTAAGAGTACCTGGAACTTGGAGAGCTGGTCTTGGGTGATGCGTCTGGGCTTGTAATTGGGCTGTAAACATGGCGTTGATGCTATTGCTGCTTCCTTTCTCTCATCTTCCTTGTCTGGCTCCTTGCCCATGTCCTCTGTTTTCCCACTCTTGTTTCCCTTTTTTTTTTCGCCCTTTCTCTATTTACGGATGCTCGTACGGTACCCACCCGCGTAATCGGAGTACTTGAACCACCCGACCTGCTCACTTCATGTCGTCCCCCAACTTTTTCTTTTTATTTTTAAACTTTCCCAAGGTCGAATATACTGTAAGTTACCAACTAGATCTTGATTTAGAGTCGTCCTCCCAAGATGATTAAAACAAAAAAATTAAAAGCTGGAAATTATGATTCTTATCGACTCTAATCCAAAGAGTTCCAACTTTTGCACCCATGAATTAAATCCGACATGCAATTTGAAAGTTCTACAAAAGTTTAAATCAGATTGAAACGTATGTTAAAAGTTTTACGTAGTATATAGGATTTTAAAGCTTGAAATATTGACCATGACTAAATTCATGTTCAAAGATGAGTTATTCCATGAAAATTAATAAAATCTGATCGCAGGTGAGTACTATTCTCCCATCACTAGCGGATCCACGACCTCTTTCTCTTGTACAATGACTTCATTAGAATAACCTTTAGGATGTCAATGGGGTTAAGTCCAGTGTAAAAGGACATTGACTTCCATATCACAATCTCAAGTTCTAAGACTCATGATATTTTGATAATGTATGTGAGAAATCCGCTTATATTCAAAAGAATAACCTTTAGGATTTCATTATTGGTTTTCAACTTTTAGTCCTTTTTTAGTTTTCAAAAAATTCAGAATTTTTTTTGAAATACTTTTGAAATTTAAAAATCCCAAAATTTCTGAATCAAAATGGAAATAGATGTTGAAATTCCAAAAAATTATGGAACAGAATTGGGAGACAATTTTCATTGCGAAACCCCTAATATTAATCCAATCTATATATCCCAAGGAGACGAGCCCTCACTTCAATCTATTGATTTTAAACTAAAGATAATAGAATTTATCATCTAGATTTTTCTAACATTATAATTTTTTTAATTATACATTTTTCATTATTTATAATAATTTTAGCCTTTATTTAAAATATTTCTTTTGAACAAGAAATGAGCAAAAATATGCTTGTAAAATAACTCACATATTATTATTCTTAAATAGTCATACCATACATGTTTTCACTGTTTTTATTTTCTGAATATGTTTTCCAATTAATCTACCAAACGCATTTTCGAATCCTGAAAATGCAAATTCTTTTTCTTGTTTCTATTCTCAGAAAACATTTTCATAAAACATTATTCGAAAACGTTACCGAACGGGCCCTTAGTTTTCAAAATAAATTTATTAAAAAAATTTGGTGTGTTAAAATATATGGTTCTTTACATTCTAGTTGCCGATATAGAACGATATTTTTTTAATTAATTTTTATAAAAATATTTTTACTACTTTTAAATTTTGTATGAAAATGTCCTAAAATTGGTGGAGTTTCTTTATCTATGGTTTTCTTTTGTTTTTAATCAAATTTAACCAGAGGGCCTGTTTTAGATCTATCTTATAGAATAGAACAATTTGTAATTTTGAATTGTGGTCAGTCAAAGATGAGTTAGGATCCTATCTTATACAAGATCACTTTTTAGTGTATTAACATTTGCACTAATATGGCTCATAGTGAGCAAATTTGAAATCTATTTCTTTTCCTGCCTTTTACTTTTTTTTTTTTAAAAAAACTCTCAGCGTCAAGAGGTTTCTTCATTACTGAACCAAAGTTGGAAAAAGAGGGAGCACTACAAAAAAAAGTCATAATAGTCACCAAATAGTCATCATTTGTTGGTTACATATGTGCCCGTGACAAAAGGCATTAGTCACTTTTTTGACTTTTTTGTGACTAAAAGGGCTTTTAGTTACATTTTTTACTTTTTTTGGTGACTAAAAGTCTTTAGTTACCCCCACAACAGTCACCAAATAATAGTGACTATTGTCACTTTTTTTTGTAGTAGAGAGCGAGTAATACCTGACCCCAATTGCTTTGCGTTACTTGGGTTTTGGTGTAACCCCAATCAACAGCATGCAAAATATATACTTCATTTTCAAGATACGATTCGCCAAAGAATCAAGATTTTGATTTATTTTAACAAGAGTTTTGGTGTAACCCCAATTACCACATTCCAATTTTCGCTTGCACAACTTAGCCCAATTGACCCAATGAATTTTTTACTCCTGGCCCTTTTGACCCCACATCAAAATCGCGCCATAATTTGCTCAATTTCATGGCAAAAAAAAAATGGTTTTGAAGATAAGGAAGAAACTCATAACATATATTGTAATATCTCGCTCCTAAATTTTAAGTAAATTATTACATTATTAAAGTAAAAGATAATTTTATCCTGAGAATATCTTAATGGGTTTAGTGTTGTTTTTCCAATAAAGGCATAAGATTATTTTTTAGAGTACTTGATAGTGAATGATACATCTGGATTTAGGCTTTTTAATGAGTTATAAGTTGTATTACAATCTCTTAAACTCGATATTAATAATGTAAGGCCAAGGTTATGATAATGGATCTAACATGAAGGGGAAAAACAGTGGTATGCAAAAGAGGTGTCTTGAAATAAATCCTAGGGCATTTTATATGTCATGTGCTTGTCATTCTCTTAATTTAACAGTTGGTGATATGACAAACTCAAGTGTTAAAGCTGTGTCAATTTTTGGAGTTGTGCAATGTATGTATACTTGCTAGTTTTACAAAGAGATGGAAAAAATTTCAAGATTATGTCCATGGATTAACTTTTAAACCATTGTCAACAACAAGATGGGAAAGTCATATTAATAGTGTTAGAACCATAATAACAAAAACTGATGATATAAGAGAAGCTTTGTTTGAATTGTCTAAAGATAGTGAAGATGCCAAAACAAAGAGTGAAGCTGAATCTTTAGCAACACATGAACTTGAAAGTTTTGAATTTTTGTTGAGCATGACTATATGGCATAACATTTTGAAAAAAATTGACTTGGTTAGCCAAAAATTGCAATCTGGAGATATGCAAATTGATGCCGCAATAAAAAATTTGAAGGGGCTTGTTTCTTATTTTGAAGACTATAGGCAAAATGGATTTACATCTGCCTTACTTTCTGCCAAAGATATTGCATATAAGATGGAAATTAACCCAGTATTTCCTAAAAAACCTCAAATTCATAGGAGAAAACAATTTGGTGAAAATGATCATGAAGAGACTTTTCAATCTACTGAAGAATCTTTTAGGGTTAATTATTTTCTTGTTGTGGTTGATGCTGCTATTTTTTTCTTTGAGGAGTAGATTTGAACAATTAGAAATATTTGAAGGTATTTTTGGTTTTTTGTTGAATTCTAGAAAGTTATTTGTAATGAGTTATCAAATATTGCATGAATGTTGTGTTAATCTTCAAGATGCTTTAACACATGACAATGAATCTGATATTAATGATGATGATTTGTGTTATGAATTGGAAGTTTTACGATTGTATTTACCACAAGAGGCACAGACAGCCATTCAAATTATTGATTATGTAAAATCTGTAGATTGCTTTCCAAATGTCTTGGTTACTTATAGAATTATATTGACTGTGCCAGTGACTGTGGCATCTGCAGAAAGAAGTTTTTCAAAATTAAAATTAATAAAATCTTACTTGCATTCAACTATGTCATAAGAAAGGTTGAATGGATTGGCAATCTTATGCATTGAAAAGAATATGTTGGAAAAGCTTGATTTTGAAGATGTTATTGAAGATTTTGCTTCTCAAAATGCTAGAAGATCAAGGATGTTTCAGTGATTGATTGATTGTACTTTTAATGTGCAGCGGTTCCTTGAAGGAGATGGCCAAGGAGTTGCTCATGTTATAAGCCAAGTATCACAGGACTTGTCCCACTTAGGTTGCTTAATTGAAGACTGCAAACTGTTATTAGAGCAACATGACAATATATTGTTACAACATGTGATGAAGGAGGCTAATGAAGCTACTGCAAGACTCGCTAGGTTGGCATTACACTCTCCTAGGATGGCTGAGTGGTTCTGGAACCCCCTCCCCCAATAGTTTTGCATGATGCTTTAGTTGTAGGCTCTTTTTAATTTCCTTGTTTTTAGAAATCTTATGTTGTATGGTTAGCATGTGTGGTACTCTTTCCTACCCCGGGGTTTTATCCCACGTGGTTTTCCTCATGAAGGTTTTAACTAGGCCACTTTTCCATACCACCTACCCCTGACTCTTTCCTACTATAATGCATACTACCTTTTTTATTCACGCGGTCTACGCGCTACGTAAAATCATTTTATTTGTTGGTTTTTCACGATTAGTAAGGGAAGGGCCTCATATAGTTTATCGCCTAGGGCCACCCAAAAGTCAAGGCCGACCCTGGTCGGCAGTTGCTGCAGTTACTTGCGGCAGTTGCAAATGACGTGCAGCGGTTTTCCAGGGCATGTCTGGGCAGTGGTTATGCATGGCAGTGGACGTGTGTGGACAATGTTGCATGCTTAGGAAGCACCATGTGGAGAAGGCAATGCTGGGAAAGTTGTGGGCGGTTACCTTGCACTTTTATAGGCACAAGACATGGCATGTGGGCATGACTGGACACAAAGGAAGCCTTAAGAATAAGATTTCATGGGTTCCTTAGTGGGAGAGGTAAAGCATGGTAGTTTTGGGAGGAAAACTACCAATGCTAAGTGGCTGCGTGCATAGCAGACACATCACCTAGGCAGTTGGGGTTGTCAACTATAAAGGGTCTTTAAATAGACCTTAGTGTAGACTTTCTAGACACACAAAGACAGCAAGAGTGCATGTGCTGATCTACTAGTGTCTAGGCGAGTGTATCCTTGACTTGTGCAAAGGAAAGGTTGGGGGTTTTTCCCTGTAAATTGTGTTGTGCCTATTACCTATGTGTGAGTGTGCAATAGTTCATTTGCATTTTTCTTGAAGAGATTGATTTGTAATCAATGTCTTCAAGATGGGTTCATTTCTTGAAGAGATTGATTTGTTTGTCAAAACTATGTTTGCAATATTTCAATTGCATTTTTTTGGAACTGTTGTTGAGCAGTTGGTGCCACAAATATGATCAGTTCAATGATGGTGAGCTTCCATGATTGTGAAGACATAGTTGTTGTGATACTATGGTTCAAATCAAGATTGTGCCATTGAGGTGAAGAGCTCAAGGTTGAGCTAGCTGCCATCTACAAGAAGAATTGATGGGTGCCTTGAAGATGAAGAGCTAGGGGAGATACTTGCCATCTTTAATAAGACTTGATGGCTGCCTTGGAGATGAAGAGCTCAAGGGTGAGGAGCTGCCATTTTCATGAAGACTGGTACTACAGTTCAAAGGTATAGCTACTTCCGCACAGATACATGAAATCGGAGCATGATTGGATCTTTTTTGTAAGAATCTTTTTTTAACATTGTGGATTGCCTGGTCAGATTGATAACTCCCAGTTTTTATCCAGTGGCTAGTTTTTAGGTTATCATGGTTTGGTGTTGATTGATGGGTGTCTATTCTGGATATGTGATTTGATAAGTAGCCTTTATATATTTTATCATGGATAGTTACATTTACATTGAGAGAAAATTCTAAGCTAAAGGAGAAAAAAATAATATAAAAAAATGAGAGTTTGAAAGGAGAATAGCCAACCCCTTGCCGAAGTGTTTTTTTTTTTTTGGAAGAACTTTCCTATTGAGAGGAGCGATAAGCATACTAAACTCACACACACTATATGGATGCTGGGACTCGAACTCAATACCTTTTCTGGGGCAGCAATTGCTCTAAAACACTACATTAGTGGGTTCTTTGCTTCCCTTTTGCCGAAGTGTTAAAAAGCTACTGGAATTGCTAAAAAGTAACATCAAACACTTAACACTATTGGTGAGCAAATCATATATATGGTGTTGACGTGTGAAATTGGATTAATGAATTAAGACGTTAAGGACTCGTTTGGGAGTGATTAATGGAACAATAATTTTCTAGGTCATGTTCCACCAAGGGAATAATAAAGGTTTGAGATTTTAAAAAAAATTGGTCCCTATGTTTTATCATGTTGGCCAATTTAGTCCTTGTGTTTTCAATTTGGCCAATTTGGTCCGTATGTTTAAGACCCTTAGTCAATATTGTCAATTCTGTTAAATTGCATGTAAGAATAATTTAAAAATTATTTAAATATTAATTAAAAAAACATGACTATTTGAATACACTTTAAAAATAAATAAATAAATAATAGCTAAACAAAAAAAAAACTTTAAAAAAATGAGAGACGACATCACCCTCCTTCCAACTTCTCCACAGCAGACCCTCCCTCCCTGACAACCCCATCCTTTATTTTCAAGTTTTTTCTTTTCTCTAATGTTATGATTTAATTTTAATGATTTTTAATATTTTTAGATTAATTTAGTTTTTTTTATTAATTTCAAAAAGGTTTATAGGTAGATTTGAGCGCTGCGATTCATGTCTAGTTTGTTCAGGCATGCGACTTTTATGCTGAAATTTCTCTGGCCTTTTGTAGCTTGTATCTGGATTAACCCTATGTGGTTACTACGTTTTGATTTATCCCTTTGTAGGCATTTATATTTGCCATTGTGGCTGATTTTCTTTGTGCCTAATTTATGAATACAATTATCGTTTTTCTCTTAAAAAAAAGTTTATAGGTTTTCAAAAGACAAAAAAAGGCTTATCATATTTATTTAAGAGAAAATTTAATGGAATGAGCAATTTTGGCTAACGGTCCTAAATACACAGATCGAATTGGTTAAATTGAAAAAATAAAGACTAAATTGACCAAACATGACAAAATACAGGGACCATTTTTGCATTTAAGCCTAAAAAAAAGGATTGCATTAACAGCTTGACAAGAATAAAAAACATGGATTGAGTAATGCAGACGAGAGTGCACCAGTACTATATACCTTAGAAGAGATGAGATGTTTTAATGACAGAACTTGTAACTTTGTGATTCAATAAACCATATGCATGTACATATCACTACAAGAAAAACAGTATTAGTGGCCACCGACTTGGTCACGAAACTATTTTTGGTCACTCGAATGCAATCGGTGTCTAAATATTGGTGGTCACCGCGTGGTCACTAGAAGCTCGCGTCACAAATTCTCTTTAGTGACCAATGTCAATTATTATCACTACAACAAAAAGAATTAGTGACTATCCTGTGTGGTCACTAATAAAACGCTATTAGTGACCACAACTTTGGTCACTAAAGGGCTTACAATTTGGCCACCAAACATGCATTTTGGTCACTAAAACTGAGTCACGTGCCCAAATTAGTGACCAACTTGTAGTGGTCACTAATGTATTTCAAAAAATTGGTAACTAATTAGGTTTACCTCTCCATGTTCTTTATTTATGGTATTACAATATGAAATCACAATTAATTTCTTTTACATAGTGTTGTAGATAAAATTTATAGCATCAAATAATTCATTGCATTCAAAAGCAATCCATATATATAACATTCTTCCAACAAATTCACAAGATGTCTCAAAAACAAATATTTAAGTTCCAACCTAAATGTCAATTAATTCCCAAAAACAAAAGAACATAAGATTCATTATTAGTCGATTGTCTTATGTCCTCTATCCTCTCGATATAATAGAAATTTATCCATCGACCCGCATCAAACAAAGAACAAAAAAATGAAGGAAAAAACAAAACAGCAAAAAGAAAGAAAAATTCATGAAAACACTTGTTTGCAATAGTTTTATAAAGCTATTTAACTAAACATATCACAGAGTTTTCTATGGAAACACTTGTTTGCAACAGGTCTATGCCTAGGAGAACAAATACAGAAACAAGGGAAGAAACAAAAATCCAGCCTATATCTATGCAAATGCATAACTTATGATTGTTCTCACAAAGATATAATCAATGTATGAGAAGCATCATAATAGACAATGAGCATCTTTAAGATTCTTAACACTTTCAAATAAAATCTGTAAGACAATTAACGCAGAAAAATCCAACATGACTAATATCAAATAGACAGAAATTCATTGTAGTAAGATGAGACTTATAAACTAACCTCATTGATGATGATGAAGTCAAGGATAACTTCTCCAGCAATCTTTATACTAGTTCATCCGTTTCATTTTGCCTTACTGTAAACCGCCTAACCTGATACTTTTGTGCATCGGAATTCATCTTCATTTCCATTAACTCAAATGAAGCTTACATTTTCATATCTAATACGACTAAAGGCCTTTGTCCCAGCACAATGTGTGATCTTCAATTTCTTTCTTTTTCCTTATTTTTTGTACTTTTCTGCAAAAAAATGAACCAACTTGGATTAGTATATTTTAAGTAGCCTTAAAGTGAACCCCATTTACTAACATATCACTGTTATCACTGCAGAAAGAAAAGTAACAAGCCTGTTGTCCAGAAAGAAAAGGTACAACAGACTTATCCGAGTACTGTCCAGATCCTTATTAATTTCTTCTCCACTTCAACATCAATTCTAATCTATCCTTTTTTCTTCTTCCTCTTATTGATAATCCAATCACACACATTTGACCCAAAACACCTCAACAACAAAAGTATGCATTATTGGGTAACCCCAAGAAATTTAAACTTCATTTATCCTATCAAGAACTATCACAATTCTAAAGCAAATGGGAAATCTAGAATAGAAATTCAGGCCAGTATTCTTATCTAACTATGAGTATGACCCTCAGAAAGTAATGGGAGGAAGGCAACCGTGAGAAAAGCGAATACCTACAATGTTCCTTCCCCCATGAGGGGAGGACATACTATATTTAGATATGTGCAAGAAGCAGTTTCCCCAAGAATATTATTGCAAATGAGACAGCAAGTCAAAACCAATGAGCCCCAAGGCTCAAGCCTAACATATTTACTTCTAAAGTGCAGTGTTAAAAATTTAAGCCTTTCTAATCCAAGAGGAACTAGATAGTGTCTCACCTTTCACTCATCTTTTTGCCATAATTGAACTAGCTAGTTCCAATCATCCTCTCCCATTGTTTGAGGTCGATGCTCAAGTGCCTCCTCGGATCCATACTCCAGAAATTTCTCTTATGCAAATTGAAATATAAACAGAAACAGAAACTGAAATATAAACAGAAACTGAAATATTAACAGAAGCAGAAACTGAAATATAAATAGAAACTGAAATATAAATAGAAACTAGTGCTGATACATCAATTATTGATAAGGAAAAGGTTCCTTACAGAGAATATTATATTTTCCTTCAATTAGTTTGTTTATCAGATTTTGATATTATGATCCATATTTGTCAGAATCTCAGAAACTCTAAGAATTCTTGTCACTGAAATATAAAAGTGGGAAAGTAGAAAAATTACCTGTAATGTTTCACTGTGATAAGATGGAGTAACTTGAGTTATGTTTTAAACTTTATCTACCAGGAAGATGGATTAACTTGATGCAAAAAGATATTATGACTCACCAACCAACCTATGAAATCTGAGCCCTGTCCAAAACCCAGAAAGCGACTTTGATAAAACCATGACTAGGGACGTTGGTGAACACCCTTTGCAAAACTTCGTGCACATAATATTTCAGTAAGAAAAAAATATTTATAAGAAAAAAAGGCCACTCACCACTCAACCAAAGTTGGCTATGAAAGAAAAACAAAAGAATTGAAGCACTTGAGATATGAAGCTATATGATACTATGAAGAATGTAACTGTTAACAGCATTACCTTCTTCTGGATGGTAATCCTTTTGATAGAATCCTCCCAGCGTTTCCATTGACGCATCTACTCCATTGAAAGCATAGAAAATAAAATTAATAAAATAAAGAATTTGTAAGCACTGAGAAACTTGATGGCATATAGAATTAATCAATTAGACAGACAAGAAGAGTAACAGATGAGAAGTTACCTCTGCCTTTGCAAAAACAATGGTTAGAATGCAGAAAGTTGCATGCACCTCAAAATACACCTCTCTGGTTGGAATCACACCTCAAAATCGAAATTTTACTCCTACAGTGTAAATCAAACACATCATGACAAAGAAAGCTGCCACGTAACCCAATTTGGCCAAACTAATAGGCAGTGATAAAAACAAAATCTTCCAAGAAGTCATGTGAAAGTAGGGCTTGCTGCAGCTGCTTTTAAGCAATTGCTTGTGCATAAGACACATTTCCAACTTCCATATACAGAGAGATGGGTCCTCCTCTCTCTCTCTCTCTCTCTCTCTCTCTCTCTCTCTCTCTGTGCAAAAACTCATTGTAAATTGACGACCTATCATACTCATTCTAGCAAAACAGATATTAATTACTGATGTTTGAGTTACTAATTATGCCATAAATCTGATTAAACAAATATTAATCACTTTGCCAAATATCGTTACTATTTACAAACTGTTTCTCTGTTTTTTCCCCCTGAAAATATATATGTCATTGACTTGGAAATAGGGTTGGGTTGGGAATATTTTTCTTTCCTTTTTCAAGCTCGTTTGAATATATCATTCGGAAGAAGAATAAAAACCAGCGCATGGATAGATATAGGGCCACCAGATATATATTCATGAAGAGTCTGACCAGAAGTCCAGCAAATCATAAGTATTAAGCCATATGGAAAGAAAAAGTAAGAATGAAGATGAAAACCAATTAGGAATCAAACAGGCAGAGATCGAAGAATTCTTACCAAAGAAGCGATGGTCTCAAGAGTTGATTTTCAGAATAGGATCTCACTAGCCTCAAGGTCGCTTTCTCAAAAATCGAAACATCTGCAACACCAATTAGGAAGTTAGGGTATCAAGCTTTTGGAATCACACCTCAAAATCGAAATTGAAAGAGAAATCAAAACTGAAATAAAAATTGAACCTAAAATCAAGCTCGATTGAGTACCAAAACGAAAACTTAGCTGATTTACGCTGCGAAAAGGCGACTAAGAGGATTACGAAGAGAGAGACGACGAAGAGGGCGACGAAGAAGACGACGAAGAGGGGCCGCTCCTGTCTCTCTCTCATTCGCTGCCTCGAGCTCGCGTGGTCTCGGCCGTGGTCTCGATTCAGCCCACTCCGTCTTTTTCTCTCTTTTTGATGTGCTACCTCCGTGTTTTGAAAAAAAAAAAAAACAAGTTTAAAAAATTTAATTGGTCACTGATGTATCAAATAAGAGAAGGAAGGCTACTTGGCATATGTGTTGGTCACTAATTACATAATTTAAGTTGTTTTTAGTGAATAATTAAAATATTGGTCAGAAAATTTAGTCATTAAAAATTAAAAAATATGCTTTAATCAATTCTTGACCATGTAATATTATTGGTCATTAAAATTACTATATCGCGACCATTATTCATGTGGTCACAAAGAAATTGGTCACTATTGACCTTTTTCTTGTAGTGTATGAGGCCAAGCTTTGACGGCGGTGTCATGACTGGACTAAATCCTGGGGTATCTCGGATTAGCTCGAATTGGCCGTTTTGGATTAAGTATCGACCTATGTTTGGTGTTGTGCTCGACTAAAAATAATTATTTTAATAATTAATTTTAATTATAAATAAATAAAATTCTAATATTTGAGATTTAATTTTAATTAAAGATTTTGACCTAAAAATAAATAATAATAAAAACAAATAAATTCTAATATTTATTTTAAGAAAACAAAGAAACGGGTTGATTGTTTATGGGACTTTATCTCTTTTTTTCTTTCTCCTTTTTCTCTTTTTCTTCTTCCTTTCCTTCCCATCCCGTTTCTTTTTTTTCTTTCTTCCTATCTTCTTAAATCTCATCTGGAAGAAGCTCAAGACTTTTGCAATCCTACGGAAAAGTGAATCTCAACTAGAAGAAGAGGAGTTTGTGAAAAATAAATAAAAGCCACAACCATTCCCCCACCACCGATACCTCTCCCCCCACCCTCTGGCCGTCTTCCTCCCCACCCAATATCTCCCGGCCTCTTTCTTATAAATCAATTGCCATTCAAGTACTCAGCTTTTCTCTTAACAAAATTGATTTATTACATTTTATTTTCATTTCCCACACTTTCCCAGCAAGCAAACAGAACACAAAACAAATATGAAGGGAGAAACAGCGAAACAGAGAAATGAAAATTAGGGGTCAACCTAATTGAGGATAGTCTGCTGAAGGAAATGAGAGAGGCATGCGTTCAAGTCGGACTCGCGTGTTCTATTCAGCGATGGTGTTATTTAGTGAACCACGTTTCAGCCTCCCAATATTGGACGAGTGAGTGAGGTCTTTCTTTTAATGTTGGACTCCACAATCCCACTTAAGTCAATCCCCTTCTTTACCAAACATGGGTTTCAAATAATATATAAGCTAATCCAGTCCAGTGAGGTATAGTGAGGCATGCCAAACATGCCCATAAGGTCATCCCCAATGGTTGGGGCTCTAAAAGTCCCATTTGGTTTGGTGGGAGAGTAGGTGCCCAGCTGCGCGTCTTGGGGGATTGAGGAGAGAAAAAAGTGGTTCAGGTGGGGACCATTCTGGCTCAAGGAGCTGCATTCAAGTCCATAGATTTAAGGACAGCTTCGGTGGGTTTTTAACATTTAGAGCCCAAAATCTCTCTCATTGGGGATGCTTTTTTGACATTGGGTTGCATATGTAAGAGATTTGTGGTGATTGAGCCCCAAATAGAACCCCCATTGGGGATGGCCTAAGTCAAGATAAACAGATACCTAACTGAATAGTTTAAACTAGCCAGGTTGTTTTTATTTGGGTTTTGTTTTATAGAATAATATGGGGAATTAAGAGAACAGATAAACCGGTAGCCATTCAAAGAAAGAAAGAGTAGAAAAGTGGCTACTGACCTAAATTTTCGCAGTGCTTGTGTGTGCTGTGTTTCTCATGTTCATGTTCGTGAGTCTGGGGATTTTCATTATTTTTGGTGAATTGTTGGACCAAGACCAAACCCATTAACTCGTCAACTTCAATCCAACGAGTTTGACCATTCAAATACAGAGTCGGCTGTTATTATACGACCGCCCTTAGTTTAGATGAAACGACAAACTGCCCTGTATCTTTCAATCTTTCAGATGGGATGGTCCAAAAGTGACAGATTCTTTAACCAAAAATACAAAGACGTGTGAAATCCGTAGTCCATATATAAGTTTATTTTGGGTTACATCAATATAGGCCGTTGGAATTCAGAAACTATAGAACTTAACCCATTAATAATAGAACATTTATGTAAAACTCAATTTTAAAATTAGATGCAATATAAGATAAAATGTGTCCATATAATTTAATTTATTTACCAATTATGCCATTAAATTACTCTTTAATTGCCGACAGTTTTTTAAGTCGCTAATTTTAAGCAATGGAATAATGAACTACAATCCAAATTAGTTCAAACTTCCTCTGACTCATGTAAAGGGAGATTTTACCAAATATCCACTAATTGTATATATATATATATATATATAGTACATACTCTAAATAATCACACCATGTAGGGAAATATATATTGGGGGTGGTTCTGTTCATTTATAGACTAGGTACGCTATTTTTAATAACCTAAAAATTATTGTGACCATGTCAACTCAAAAATAATTTACCTATATATATTCTACATATCTAATACATGGTAAATTATCTATATAAAAACTAAGTACATATTTATAAAGAAAAAAGTACATTATTTATGAAAAAATAGGCACGCTATTTATAGAAAATAGGTACATTATTTCTATATATAAAAATAGAAACTTAACTATTGAAATTAGTTCTTTAAAATAAATAGGCACATTATTTGTGAAAAAAATAGGCACATGTATTTTATGAAAAATATAGGTACATTATTTATGAAAAAAGTAGGCACATTATTGTATGAAAAATAGGTACATGATTTATGAAAAAATAGGCACGTTGTTTATAAAAATAAAAAGGTACTAATTTACCTATATTTTATTGGTATAAAAATTTACCCATATTGTATAGGTAAATTAATTAACCATAATTCTGTTTTTTTTTTTTACTAAGAATTAATTACCTTAGTTTGTTGTATTTTAATGTACCTAGAAGATGTAGAGACCTAAAACAGAGGGATCAAGAACTATAGGGAGAAAGAAAACATTCTTTCCCTTTGAAAAATTAATTTCAAACCATACAAATTATTAAAACCTGAAATTTTTATATAAATTTGACCAATATTAATTTAAAATTTAAAACAGGAAATGATTAAGTAGTCAAATTGGGAAACATTCCAAGGAGTACCAACGCATATTTCATTTAAAAAAGAAGAAGGAAAAACTGACTTAAAAATCCCTAAATCTATGCAAAATTGAAACACCATTAATGTGCATATTGATAAACACTAATTAGGGGTATTTTTGTAATCTAAAAAGTACAATAAATCAGATTTTAAACTTAATTAGGTAACTTGATGAGTTGGATCCTAATCATCGGGTTTTACTTATAAAAAATAGATTTTATTTATGGAAAAATAAAATGATGGGTTATAGGTAAAACATAATTAGTTTGAAGGGGAAAAGTCATGTTTACTATATTTTTTTTGTTCGAATAGTCCATATATAAGTTGCTTCATGGTGTTCTGCTCTGAATGCAGAAACAAGCATCCGAATATTTGAATGAGTAATTTTAAAACTATATTTCGTGTTTTGATTTTGATTAATTCGATTTTTTGTCTTTTTTTTTTCTTGGGTGGTATTGAAGAACAGTTTGTCAACACCATTAGCTGTCATTCTAAGTTTCTTCATTTAAATAATAATAATAATAATTCTCACAGTTTTTCTTGGGGTAGATATATTGACAACTTAAATTCCAACCGATGCAAATACTCATATTATCTTACAGCCAATTGCTGTTTCCTCCAGCGTCACTTTCAAGCACCATATACAAAGTCCACTAAGAACATGCTACCTTCTCTACAAAAGCCGAGTTGGAAATTTTTAAGAGCTTTCTACTTGACGAGCTAGGAAACTCCTTTCTCTCTTTCTTTCTCACCCCAATCACAATGAGCAGCCATGAGAAGCACCAGTATTCTCAATCAATTTTCAGACCCTTCCGTACACATGTCCAATTGATTCATGTCCTTCATTTCCTATTTTTCGGTTTAGGTTTGTCACTCGGTATCATGACTACCTTATATTTTCAGAGCTTCTCATTCACTAGTTTCCAAGCCTCCCTAAATTCCATTAATTTTAGTTCTCTAGAACCATCATCATCTCCATCTCAATCACCACCACCATCACCAACATCGCTGGCCCCGCCACTGCCACCACCGCCATTTCTAGTGCTGTCGTTCTCCACGAATGTGACCTCTAATTATACTAGTGTTTCATTGAAAGAAGAAAAACTCCTAGTACACAATATGAGTGACGAGGAGTTGTTTTGGAGAGCTTCAATGGTTCCTCGCATTCAAAAGTTGCCTTACAAGCATGTTCCAAAAGTGGCTTTCATGTTCTTGACAAAGGGGCCTCTACCTTTGGGTCCTTTGTGGGAGAAATTTTTCCAGGGACATGAAGGCTTATACTCCGTTTATGTGCACGCACACCCTGATTTTAATGAATCTGTGCCTCAAGATTCTGTCTTCCATGGTAGAAGAATTCATAGCCAGGTAATTAGTTGCTGTCACAATTGTTAAATTTAAGTTTTTGAACATTAGTTACATTACTATGCGTGCGTTTGCTGCCATGATTAGGGTGGAACCACTAGTAATCTTTGATCACAAATTGATACTGTGTTCAACTTCACGAACAGAGTTGAAATGTCAAAGTTAGCTTTATTAATTAAAATGGTTTTAACAAGTACAGATCAAACCAAAAATTAGAAGGGCTTTAATTACTAATTTTGAAGGGTAAGGATAATATTGTAATTGTAAATTACCCTACTAACTCTTATTTTCTACTTGTACTCATTCTCCCCTACACTAAATTTGTGTGGTCCACAATAAAATGATGCATGTGGTGTGGCCTTTTGTATTAAAAGAGCTAGGTGTCCAATACAAAAAACACTAACGATAGTTGTATAGGATGAGGTGGCTAAATGCACTATTAGTGTTTAATAGCTCAATGGGCATCAATAATTGTGAAGTAATGCTAGACTTACTATATTTTTATACCACATTGTGTATCACCTCTCTTTAATAGGAGGGAAACTCTTATGTAATGGGGATAACACTTTTTCCTATCCCCGACTAATAACACACTGACACGTATGATAACTTTTCCACGTGTCATTGTGTTATTGGTCGATAGCAAAACAGTGCTATCCGCGTTACATGTAAATTTTTTTGCGCTCTAATAGAGGTTGAGCCACATGAATACAATGGGGTCCACCTCTATTAGAGAGGTGATATACAATGTGGTATAAAAATGTGGTTACCATTTTTCATAACTGTGATTGTTAGCTATTAGTCACCTTATCATATATATACAACTAATGTCCACGTGGACCACCAAACTCATATTCTAACTTATTATGTCACGGATCCAATATGAGATTTAAGTCCATTCCGACTGATGACTTGTATAAAGCCACAACATAAAGCTATTTTCGCTAAGATACATTGCAATCAAGTTATTAATAACAATTATTTGATATCAATGCTTCATTTGCATGCAGCCAGTCTATTGGGGAACATCAACAATGTTAGATGCCGAGAGACGCCTCCTAGCTAATGCACTCCTTGACTTCTCCAATCAAAGATTTGTGTTGCTCTCTGAATCTTGCATTCCATTGTTCAACTTCACAACAACTTATGACCACCTCATAACCTCAAATCTAAGCTTCCTAGGATCATTTGACGACCCAAGGAAGCCAGGCCGTGGCCGATATAACCCTCAAATGTATCCAATAATAAACATCACAAATTGGCGAAAAGGGTCTCAATGGTTTGAAGTGCACCGTGAGCTTGCCATCCACATTGTGTCTGATCACAAATATTATCCTATCTTTCAAGAATACTGTCACCCTCCCTGTTATATTGATGAGCATTATATTCCGACACTGGTGAACTTGTTGTACACTGAGTTGAATTCAAATAGGAGCATTACTTGGGTGGATTGGTCAAGGGGTGGTCCTCATCCTGGAAAATTTGGATGGAGTGATATCACAGATGAGTTTTTGAATCGGATTCGGTTCGGATCAGAATGCGAATACAATGGCAATACAACTTCAATATGTTTCTTGTTCGCTAGAAAATTTATGCCTAACACATTGGAGCCTTTATTGCGGGTTGCTCCTTTGCTGCTTGGTTTTGATCCATAGAATTTGTTAGAACAATTTCAACTTATGATGTAATATAATCCCCTTCTCAATTGTTCTATTTATTTCATACATGAAGCTTTTTGCCAGATAGATTAGCTTCAAAATTTTATATATTAAAAAATTTGATGCATTATGCCTAAAAGTTTATTTTCTTCTTCTAAATATAGTTCTTCCCTATATTTGAAGGAGTTTGATACAATATGGGTTTTTTGTTGTTGTTGCTATTAGTCAATTTAAGACATTTGTTTGCTATTTTATGGCCATTTGGCTTGATGGAGACCAAGGTTTACCCCATATCCATGCGATATTTTACATTTTCTTCGAGACTAAATGCAGTGGATTTGATGACGGCATTGCTTTAGGTAGTGGTACTAGTGCTCATTTAGGCTTATTATGAGTTGCTTTACAATTATTGTATTTACAAAAGAAATGTGAAGTTCTACCATAAAGAAGGAAAACCAAATACAAAGAACACATGACAAAAGAAAATCTAACAAACATAAAAGTGATTTCTCTTAGGCCTATTGTTTCTCGTACACATATGCAGAGAAAGAGTTCGTCTCTAGTCCGGTGGTTATATCTGGTAGCCATTGGATTAAATATGACGGGTGAAAATGGAAAAGAGCTTACAATAGATATTTTACATTTTGTTCAAGACTAAATGAGATGGATTTGATGACGGCATTGCTTTAGGCAATGGTACTAATGCTCATTTATGAGTTGCTTTATAGTTATTGTATTTACAAAAGAAATGTGCAGTTCTACCATAAAGAAGGAAAGCCAAATACAAAGAACCCTTGACAAAAAAAAATCTAAGAGCATTCACAATGGGCTCCCTAAACCACCTCCTTAGCTAAAAATTAGGGAGGAATTGCAAAAACCCACCTCCAACCATGCTCCCTATCCAGCTCCTAAAATAGGGAGATCTCTAGGAGCTCCTAAATCTGAGGAGAGAGAAAGGACTCCTAGTGCCTCCCTATAATTAAATGTTTCTATATTTAATATTATTGTAAGCATTTATTTAATGTCAACTTATTTTTATTGTTGCTTTTGTGTCTACACTTTATTCAAAAATTGAATTAAAAATTATTAAAAACATTTATGACTCTTTAAACTAGGGAGTGTGGTTGGAGTTGAAATTTTATAGAGAGCTCCTAAAATAGCTTTCTAGTGTTTTTAGCTAAATTTTAACTAAAAAATAGAGAGCATGATTGTGGATGCTCTAACAAACATAAAAGTTATTTCTCTTAGGCCCATTGTTTCTCTTACACATATGCAGGGAAAGAGTTCATCTCTAGTATGGTGGTTATATCTGGTAGCCATTGGATTAAATATGACGGGTGAAAATAGAAAAGAGCTTATAGTAGAAATGGGTTAACTTTACCCGCTCCTACGACCCATCAAACATTGGGCTTCAAAATTTAAAAATTTTTAAACACCAAAATATAAACCACGAAAATTGATGCAAACTTCTGTGCAACAAAATAAAAATCATTGCAACCTCTCAATCTTTTCTCAGAGTTTCTTCCATTCTCTTTGAGCTCTCCATGTTGTATCACACTTTCTTCCATAACTCTATGAGCTCTCCATCTTCTCTCACACTTATTCAATACTAATTTTCCTTCGAACTATATATGTGAGTTGTGCATCCTTCGAACTCTTTGAGCTGTGCAATGGTGATACTACCAAATTTTATCATTCGAAACATCTTGGTTGAGCTCAAACAGTTGTAAGGTGATTTTGAAATTGTGTATTGCTGCATTTTGATTTGATATTTTAATCACCAAAAAAATCTAATTTATGCGTTTTGCTAATTAGGTTTTGCAATTGGTTAAGTGAATGAGTATAATTATTTTGATTCATATGTAAGTGAATACGGTTTGCAAGCATATGCAAATATATTAGTATAGTACCCTGAAGTTGGGTAACTCATTAATAACCAAAAAAGCTAATTTCTGCGTTTTTGCTTATTAGGTTTTGGCTTTCGATGAGTGAATGAGTAATTTCTATATTAAGTATAATTATTATGATTCACATCTAAGTGAATATGGTTTGCAAGCATGTGCTAATATATTAGTAGGGTTAAATACAATTTTGGTCACTGAGGTTGGGGTCGAAATCAAATTTAGTCACCGTGATATTTTTTTTCCTGATTTCGTCACTGTGGTTGACGTCATTAACAAATCTGATCCCACCGTTCGATTCCGTCAGTTTGGCAGGGGCTTTATTGTCTTTTCCTCCTCGTCACTGTTCATCTTCTCCAAAAAATCTGCAAATTTCCCCTGTTTTTCCACACTAAAACCAAGAATTTGTGAGTCATTTTGACCAACCAAAAGTTAACGAAATTGAGCACACTTGAAATTGTTTTGAAGCTTATTCTCTCTAGTTTCTAACCCAACAAACAACACTCAAAATGGGGCTAAAACGAAAGAGGAAACAAGCTCCAAAGTTGGGCTCGTGGGTGATTTTTCTGCAGAAAACATATTGTTTTTCCAATATTTGCAAGTGTGTTTGACACACCAATATTCCACCAAATTCCACGAAACCAATTGTGTTTCGTTTCTTGATAGGTATAGTTTAAAACCCAACAAATAGCTTCCATAAATACTCAAAGGCTCGCAGTTGACACATTTGATGAACTAGCCCGTGAGTTTGGGAGTGAAAATATTTGAGATGGGTGTGAAGATATATGGATTGAATGATTCTATTGTGATTTATGACATTATTTATGCCCTAAATGGCTGTGTATGACATTAATTTTGCAAGAAATTGTAATGTATTTCTTTCACTTTCATTATGCAGGTTTCGGCAACATAACTTTCAAGAATAAAAAACTGGGTTCGAGATGCAAAACACGACGGTAATCTGAAAAATTGCAAAATAAGATGTCTCAATGATATTTAACGACGTTTACATCCATAATATATGTACCGACGTCTAAATAATAACAATCATGACCGGTCAATTCATTCAAAGATACGTAGATAACAATAGAACAACGACGGTAATGTACGGACAGTCGTGGTAATGTTTAGTTAGACATCATTCAACATGATCAATTTATAGTTCCGTCGTGGTTACATCATATTAAGTTTATATTTTAGTAACTTACGACATTGTTTCTACTTTAAACGACGTAGGTTTTCTGAAAGGGTCGTCTAAGGTTATCAAAGAGGATCTTTTAAAATTAAATTTTTCATTGAATAGACGTCGGTTTTTATCCGAATAAGACGTTGTCAATGCTAACAACGTCATATTTGTAAAACAAACTGACGTCTTTCTTCTTTAACAACGTTGGTTTTGATTAAAGATGTCGTCTTTTCATTTTTGAAATTTATTTTGCACGTCGGTAAGACGTTAAGAACAGACGTCTAAAAGTATAATAACGACGGAATTAATTATATAATCGAAGTATAAAGTAGTAGCCACGTTTGAATTTCTATGACATAGGACATTTGAAGTCTTAACAACGTCTTCTTTAGAAATAAATACGTAGTAGAAAAACGAAATAACGTCGGTTATGGTTTTATTCATGACGTGGATAGTTAAAATCACGTTGTTTTGGAAATTATTAATGTCGTGGTAATATAGATATAGACGTCAGTTTTAAAAATAAAATGGCCATCTCATATTATTAACTACGTCGATCTACAATTAAATTACTGACGTAAACTGACTTTTCAATTTCTCTAAGTTTATAATTTGTGTCGTGGTTACTTATGTTTACGGCTGTATTTTTGTAAATAATGACATTGTTCCTTTGTAAAACGACGTTTATTTTCTAAAAGTGACGTCTAAAGTTATCCAGGTTGTTTATTTTTGAGTGAATAGACGTCGGTTTTTATTTGTGTACGACGTTGTATATTTTAACAACGTCAGGATTTTAAAATAAACCGTCGTGTTTAATTTATAACAACGGCGTATTTTATCAAATGTGTCGTTTTTATATGAATAGACGGCGGTGATTTACCGTCGTGGTTTTATGCATCAAAAGATGTTGGTCGATTCCACGACGGTTGAAAAACAGAATACACGACGGTAAATTACCGTCGTCTATCTCGATTTTTGTAGTAGTGGTTCCAACCCATAATAATGGTTCAGAAGAAAAAGAACTCCATAATGGTTCAGAATCCACCATCGGAACGCACGCTACACCCTGAATAAGGGTCATTAGTGCAGTAAGTGTTAGTAGTATGCCCTTAAAGCCAACTAATTATAAGATAATTAATGTTAAGGACATCTTTTGTAATGACTTATTAAATTATTCATGGGCAAGACTAGTTGTTTTCAACTATGATATTTGGTTTATTATCATAAACGATAAAACAACTATAGTCCTATGAATATAAAAGTGGACATGAGAACTATATAATGAGATTACATACATGGAGACTTATCATGGTCCCTAATCTTAAATATGTTCCTTGTCATAGGTGTATAAATTGGGCATTGATATTCCGCAAAGACCGGTACATACAATATCATCTCAATATGTAGAGAATGAATAGGTCTCAAGTCATTAAGAGTGTCGACACCTAGATATGTGTGTAGGTGATTAGGGGTGAATAAGTACACTGAACGCAATCAAATACATGAGTTCTAGTATGGAAGTCTTTACTCACATGTCAAACTAGAACTCATAGATTGTAATGGTGCAAACTAATCCTTAGACCTGAGACATCATAGATGTCTTGTGGCTATGTTGTTAGTCTTTGATGCACTATACAGTTGTGTTGAAGCAGACATGACTTAAAGGTGTTTATCAAGAGTCATTGAGGTAAATGAATGTACAACAAGGAATCTTTACTCTCAGTAAGGAGAGAGAATGCTCGAGGATATGATTGGTCAAATCTCTGTGCAGAGTAGTGGATAAGATTGGAAAGAAGAGGTCTTCAAATCTTACCAAGATAATCATATAAAGGAACAATTCACATTAGGATAATTGACATTAGATTACATTATCTAATAATGTGAATAACGAGTATGGTATAAGAGAAGGATTCAATTGCACGGTCATTCCAATTTGAATAGGTTCTTTCACAACGTCTTATTTAGCTCGGATAACCATGACTCGCTGCTAGGCGTCAACCGTGGTTTGTGGAAGTTCTAAAAGGTTCGAATTAACCTTTACTAATTGGAAGAATTAAGTTGTGGCTAAATTCAATTCCAAGACATGAGATGCAAAATGTTTCCTTCAAGTGGTATCAAGAGCCCATGTCTAGTCTCTTTGTGCCTTTTATTTTGGTTATTGGTTTTAATATGGGCTTAATTCAAACCTATGTGATATATGTGCTAGATTTTCTTTTTCATGTCACTTATTCATGGGATATGAGATATAGGTTGAATGAGTTGGAATACGAAAAGAAAAATCAAGTGAGAGAGCACATGGAGGTGGCGGCATGGGGGGCTTTTTGTGTGTCTATGAGTGAAATATTTACATGGTTGTGTTGGTCTTGAGATTCTAAGCATGAATATGATTTTTGCATGAATTTAGGATTTTTGTGTGATTTATGAAGTGTCATAAAAATATGGAAAAGTTCATGAGATGTTCGTGGTGTTCTTGATATATTCATAGGATTTCTTGTCAACATGTTTTTTTTATCTTATTTGAAACTTGAAATTTGTATGTTGAATGTTAGTCAAAAATATCTTATGACATCCTATGACATTTCCACCTAGCGTATAGTTTTTGTCTACTAAAGTTTTAAAATAAACCAATAAGATTGAAGATACTTTTTGGGTACAAAAGATGGTACCACCTTGTGGTCCCAAAATCTCATCATCTTTTCACATATCAACACACACAACACAACCAATACACACACACACACACACACTCCCATGGCCGACCCACCCTAGGAGGACCCCAAAATGTTGGGGTCTTCATGCAATTTTCAAAATATTATGGGCTGTTCGTGCAATTGCTGAAAATTACAGTTTTGCCCAAAACTTTAATTAATTGTGGTTTTGCCCCATTTCACTAAATGACAACGTATTTGTCTTTTTGTGAAATAAATTTATTTGTTTGAAATAAATGTTTCATTGAAATTAAGCTCATATTATCCAATAACAAGTTTTAGAATTGGATTCTAAGTTAATTATCTAATGAGATTAAATAATTAAAGAGATGATTATGGACTTATGAATGC